>OX243894.1:7500-1463219 GCA_945859665.1 Anorthoa munda | reverse complement strand
GCTCGTGACGAATTTTTGAATGTGGATCTATGAAACTTTTTAAATATTTTGGACCCAGCAGCCACGTTAATTGTAGCATCAGTAGCGTTCAATAGGTACTCTAAAGTGCAGGCGTAAAGGCCCTTGGAGCACTCCAGCCTTTTGTGTCATGTCACGGGCACCGCACTCGCATTGTGTATACATGTGTCTTAATAACTCCATTTTGCCAAATTTTGTTTGCAGCGGCCTATCTGAGTACGCAATCGATTGAGTGTTTCCAGCAGCCTTATTGTGTAATGAATAATACTCAAAGCTCAAAACTTGAACTGCAGTCGCATATCTGCAGCCTTATTGCGTATAGCCTCATAGACGGCAATCCACATCTCGCCATGTGATTGGTCGATTGTTCGTATTCTTTGCATTTTGCCTTGCCGAATTCATTACGCAATAAGGCTGCAGATATGCTACTGCAGTTCAAGTTTTGAGCATTGAGTATAAGTGTGGATGGTTTTAAGAATAGAAGAACCCCAAAGAACGGTCGATGATTTGTGTAAACTATTAAATTAAATTAAATATCTTTTATTTCAGACAAAGACCATAGGATTAGTAACAATTTACTTAAAAAACTAGTGTTGTTAGTAGGTACAGATATAAGATTAAAAACATATAGCTACACTTCAGCGTGGAGCTGCATCAACCTCTGCATCATCGGTGAATCCCACCGATCTGCGAACACACTGAGAATAGTGTTGGTACTGCCGCGAACACCAGAGAGTCATCATCACAGAGGAGACGTCTCATCAGAGAGGCGCATCTTTTTCTAATAATGGCGGCGAAACCATCAATGTTTGTGTCCGCAAACATCCCTGACGCACTGCAACGCCACGGTAGCCTCAACAGAACTCTCAGTGTATTATTATATTGGACGCGCAGGTCGCTGTATGCCCGTTGAGTGAAACTGACCCACAGGCTACATGTGTAGAAGGACTGACAGTAAGCTTTGAAAAGCGTTACTTTTACTGGCTTCGTACATCGCGCAAACCTGCGGGCCAGCATGTTACAACGAACAGCCAGCGACCTACGTTTCCTCTCAATATCACAATTATCTTTAAGATCTTCGGTGACCCAGTGGCCTAGGTATTTAAACTTATCTACCCTTCGCAGGGGTTCTCCACACAGTTCGACATTCGGAATACTAGAGTATGTCACACTGCCTGCTTTGAAAACCATTAGTTCGCTCTTTGTGACATTATATTTGAGCCCATGACTCACCGCGTAAGATTCGCAGATAGCGATCAGATGATATTTCTAGAAAATCCCTAGAAAGAGGTGGCTACAACTAATAGAGAATATGGAACAAGAAGACATGTTACCCCCGACATAAAATAAGTAGAAATAAGAGCAAGAAAATGATGATGAAATATATAGCAGTAGTGGTCCTTGTATCCCGAAACAACATGGAGATATAAATAAAGGAATACAATTTGCAGAACACTTCGACGCATCACTCTCCGTAGATAGATTCACTTCAGTATAGTATTCGCAGGAGATACATTCCGATTCATTATTCATACTGGCTTGCAAATTGAATTGCATTATTAATACTGTAGGCTTCAGGTCAATCAATGGAAGAGGCAGCATCAAAGTAAGTGATCCTTGCTAAGTTACAAGTGTTTTAATTGAATGAACAGTTACTAGGTCGGGTTTATTATTTACATTTAAACATGTAAGTGTAGGATGAAAAAAAAATTGGGCCCCCAATATGGCACTCAAAAGCGGCCATTTTTCTATTTTGTAATTTTAATGTTGCCAGTGAGACTCGCAAGGTTAAGACAAATCGATAAATCGATTGACGTGCGAATCATCAAAATCGGCCAACGCGTTTGGTCTCGGAACGCCACATAGGAACAAACATACATACATCTGATAAATACATTACCTTCCTTCGGCAGTCGGGTAAAAACACGTACCCGTGAGACAGTCGATACTCCTACCATAAAAAAATTACTTTTGGTCAAAGAAACATACAGATTCCTCAATTAAAAAGAAATAGCAGATATAAATCAAGCATTTTCAAAAGGATACGTACTCATCAAACGCTATCAACAAATCCATACGATAAAGACAGCCAAGCCTTTCTCCAATTTCATAAATACTTGCAGCACTATCTACAGCACTTATAAGTACAGGATTCCCTCGATAGCGGCTGAATCTTCATTGCATCTGTGTGTTTGATAAGACAAGTGTGTTTTTGTTCATTTCTTCGAACGTGAATGTATAAAACTAATTACTAGTATTATGTAGCCGTTGGTCAAGGTGTAAATTTGTGTGTAATGTTTGTAAATGGCATTAATAGGTAACTCTAACTTTTTTTTGTATTTTGTTCACAACTAGTGAACTAATTGAAAGAAAATAAAAGCCGTATGTGGACTACAATAACTATGATGAACCGCGCTTTTTCCGATGGTTTTACAAAAAAAAGTTCCATGAAGGGGAACAGTGGTTTATGTACTTAAAAATTAGCTTTATGTACTGTGGTTATAATGTGATTTACATTTAATACAGTTTAATTATGAGATCTTCTAAAACGTAAGGCACCTTTTTGTTGATTGCATATTATGACTGCTACTTATATAAATATGATATTATTTTCTCAACTATAAAATTCCTTCATCTACTTCGGTGTTTTGCGCTATTATAGTTTTATTACACACTCCATGAAAACGTTATTTACCTATTCGTCGTCCATGACTAAGGACCACAAAACAACCTACTATTATTACTTCATTTTCCTCTACACTATCAGTAACAGTTACCATTACAATACTGCGACCTTCGGTGCACGATGCCGGTGACGAATGCACGTGAAGTCATCTAAAGCATTGTGTACCAATTGGCCCTTTGTCAAGGTAGTTAGGACTATTGTAGCCCGTATGGATGGGCTATAGTTGGCGCTGGTCAGAATAGCCAATTGAATTGGATTACATTTGATTACTTTAAATGTGGAGCAGTCTTAAAACAGCCGTTGGATTCTGTAGTGATCTGTCTCCTATCGGCTAGCTGTCTAGCATCGGTTTTCTTTTTCCGAATAGCAGGACAGGTATCTTAAGAAAACTGCCTTAGCTATTAGATCAACAAGCCGTTGGTCATAATGCAAGCGCTTCTGCTGAGAGCATCTTGGATCAGGCAGTGTTTTGGATTTTGTCTCTAAACTTTTTTTGTAGCACCTCGTTCTCGAAGTGCGATTTGTGTCCGTTTGATGGCGATTGAGTTGCTACTTTAAGGTTCCCCTAGGCGACGGCACGAACTATTTTGTGCGCGGGGTTAAAATGCATGCTATCTCATCCGACAACACGTGCGAAAGAGATAGATGCTGTGATGAGCAGTAAGAAACTAGTTCGCGTACAAGTTATCAAAATCATTTATTTGCTTTAATAAGGTACAGAAAGTTCTTAGGCAATAAATACAGATCTTTTATTGTGCCTGTAATTTCGGCGTGCAAATTAGTCATAGTAGTTATTATTTATCACTAACGTTAGCACTTTTGCAAGTTTGTAGCGAAATGGATGATGATTTAGGACGAAAACGAGCGCGCGAAATTTTATAAATAGACCTTTTGGGAGTCTAGATAACATGAAAAACCGGCCAAGTGCGAGTCGGACTCGCGCACGAAGGGTTCCGTACTATTATCGCAAAAAACGGCAAAAAAATCACGTTTGTTGTATGGGAGCCCTATTTAAATATTTATTTTATTCTGTTTTTAGTATTTGTTGTTATAGCGGCAACAGAAATACATCATCTGTGAAAATTTCAACTGTGTAGCTATCACGGTTCATGAGATACAGCTTGGTGACAGACAGACAGACAGACAGACGGACAGCGAAGTCTCAGTAATAGGGTCCCGTTTTTACCCTTTGGGTACGGAACCCTAAAAACGACTAAATGTATATTTTTAAAATAAAATTACTTGCATTGTTGAACTACTATACTAATCTATCCCTGTATGCAGGCCGTTTTTCAATTTTCCTTCTTCTTATGGTATTTATTTCCGCCCAAAGATGCGTTAAAATTTGTGTTGAAATATGGAACTTTTGAACGCTCATAACTTTCAAATATATATTTTTTTACTTTTTTGTTTCCATACAGGGCTAGATAATGATGAGACAAATTGATATCGTTTTTATTTTGAACGTACATCGTCAAACAGTGGAGTAATCGCCAGACTACGTTTGTATGGAAGAATGATCGACTAGTGTAACCTTAACGCGGACTTAAACATATCTGACGACATGTGCGGTTGTAACAACAACCCTTCGGGGATACAGGTAATTTGGTACCTATATTTGAGAGTAAAATCCAATTATAAAAACTCATCTAAACATTGGTGTATCTTTCAGACGCGGTGTAGCACATTCCCACCAACATAATGTAAGCAAAAGAAAACACAACAATCACGAATCCGCGTCTACAAAGAATCCATTGGACAGTGGCTCGGCTCGTCGACTGCCAGAGATCTGAACACGCAAACAAAGCTGAAATAATCGACATTGTTGCCAAAACTCACGCGCACAGTCGGAACGCCACGAATTTTTGTTTTGTTATGTCTTTTGAAAGAATCTAAACGAAATTGAGAAATGAAATCGTGGACATTGTTTGCTTAGGTAATAGTGTAGCTTAAAAAGACAAATAAGTCTCAGTCAAGAGTGAATATACTTCTTGGCAAGCGTGCTTCACCGTCGACCACATGATCGCTTACCATCAGGCGAGATGGTGACCTATAAATAATAAAAAACTGCATACGAAACGAAATAAAAGTAACTGAAAAGATGTAAACGATTTCCAAATCATAACATACGAACAGTTGAAGGCTACCTAGAAATAATAAAGAAAGTATACAAATCTGATACACGTAAAAAATTAAATCCTGTCTTGTCTGTCGCTTTGTCAAATTTTGGAAAAATTACAGTTGTTCATTGTCATTTACAAATTTGAAAAGCGGTATTACAGCAATGGTTACACAACGAACTGACAAATGAAGATTTATGAGCAAAAGTTTTCTACATCTAACTTCATTACTTTGTTGAAACATAACAAGTAATAGAGTATATAATTTAGAAATGTCCTTTGAATGTTAACATGACAGCATGATTCATCATCGTCAGTCATCAGTTGACAAAATAGAACGTCAGGTTCTATTTTGTATTTAGGTTTAGGTTATATTTAGGTAGGTGTTGCAAGTATTCATAATTTTCTCACTACTATAAACTATTTACTACGTGAATAGTAAATAGTTTATCTAAGAATACATTTCTATTTCGTAGTGTAAACATTAAGGCCTCGTCCAGAGTGAACACGTGGTGACTAAAGCGGTAGCGGGCACGATTGAGAGACCGGAGGTGACCATAGGAGGGCATCGCGAGTTGTTGTAACGGGTAGTAGAGTCTAAACATTTTTCTTCAGTGTAAAACAATAGACGATCGTTCGTCAGCGAGGCTGCTCTAGGTCACGTCGCGATATGTGTCGGCATAGTCGGCAAACTCGACAGTTTCATAATGTTTGTTAAATCGCGGTCACCTTAGCATCCGCCCACGCCTCTCACCCTGGTCGTGGTCTAACGATAAGCTCACGCTTGACCGGTTTTCCTTTCAGCGGTGAAGCGACAACGAGGTAGTAAACTTTAAAATTGTTGGATCGTAAACACGGTGATTTAGGGTAGTCAGTAAATATTAGAAACTCGATTAAATCTTTACGGCCAGTGCAGTAACTCGTAAGTGAAATTGACTAGCAGTATGTGGGTAGTACAATTTATTATTAATGCATGTGGATTTACTCGTGGTCCGGTACTCGGTACTAGATTGTCTGCTCTATTTTAGAAGATTCACGAATAGTTCAGACCAGACAGTGCGAAGCGTATCTAACTTTAATTATCTACTGAGGGGGAATTTCACCAATGAAACTGAACGCGGTCAGTTCACCTAAACCGCGTTAAGTGCTTGTTCAGACAAGGTGAAAACGGCGCGATAACCACGCGGTAATCGCGTGGTTAATTCTAAACGAATATGAAGTTGCTCATTTCGAATCTGCGTGGTTCCAGAATCGCGCTGAACCCGCGCGGTTCCCGCCGAGCTGTCGACGTCAACTTTCTTTTTTTTTTTTTTTTTTTTTTATAAAAACATTGCCCCACACTAGGAATTTCTTCCTGTATCGTGGGTGCGTTTACAAACATATAAACTCACATACACAAACACCCAGAGCCGGAACAATTATCTGTAGGTCATACAAATTTTTATTCCGTGCGGGAATCGAACCCGCGACACGCAACGCAGCAGTCAATTGCTCAACCACTGCGCCAACCGTGCGCCCAAATTTTCTACAACAATGACACTGGCAGTGACAGCTCACGAATAAGGCTTAGACGTGCTGATCGCGATTAGTAAATTTCAAAACTGGATTTCCAATCCTTTGATAGCTAAGTCTTGATGAGGCACCCCGCCACCGCGTATAACATGAAGCTGGGTGGTATTTTTTCAATTCAACTACCGTAAATCATTCATTGAAGCGGTAATTAGGAAGCACGGGTTAAGCAGTGAATGGTTACACGCTGATAAATGTATTCAGACAATGATTAACTGTTGAATTAACTTTTAAATCGGCAGAGGCTATTTAAATAGAAACTTTCAATGAAATTGTAATCACTTGAGAAACGTGTAAAGATGCTTAATCTCTACTTAAGCCTTTCATGAATGAAGTCTTCACACATCGATAATTGTCCTTGGCAGATCTTTCAATCATCTTTTTCTAGTCATACATGACTCACGCCTTTTTCCATGGATAACTGCAGAACGTCACCTCCTTACATACTCCTTTTGCTTCGTTTTCGTTCGTACACCAGTTGTGGGTACTACTTAACTGACCTTTCAAAAGAATATCACCAATAAGGGCCAGAGTATGCCCCTCTAAGGAGACCCTCTCAACCTTCTTTTCCTTGTAAATACCTTCTGTTAGTCGCCTTTTATTCATCCTGTCAACATAACCAAACCATCAAGTATATCAACACCGCTTTTTTTTTCTTTTTAGAACATAAATAAGTTAAAGATAAACATAATATTATGGACAGCATACTTACTTAATCATTCTATCAATAGCCCGTGTCTGACAGGTGTCGATAATTACATCCATTCTTAGCGCAAATTATACGCGACTGTTTCTATATTATCATGTCATTTCCTTTATATGATTGGCTTTAGCACTTGTACAATTGGTCATAAAGATAATGAGTGTATTTGCAGTCAAAACCTGTAGGTATATATTATAGTAATGTTCCAGTCAAATGACAAGAGACTGCAAATTGAAGTGGACTAAAATCATAATGAAATAGAAACGAAAAAAAAGAGGAAAGCGATTCAAGAGATGGTCTGTTGGTAAAGAAAGTTGGTGGTGTAATCTTGTCAAGGAAACAGGACAGTATTAAAACAGCTGGAACAGACCTAGTTTTCACAAAACACTGATCCCTAAATCAGAAAACCAGATGTGTAGATTATAACCGTAGTTGGTAAATCAGGCATGTTTAGTATCAGTAAATAAATACTAAATTGCTGCTGCAGTTTTCATCAACGGTTTATGTAAGAAAAGACAAAATGTTTGGCTCGAACGTCCAACATCTCCGGAAGGACCAAAACGGATTGCATAACCGAATACCATTCAAAACTTTTACAAGCTGCGTGTACTTAGATATTTAAAAACCCATTTTCAAATCATTACACCATCGTTTTTTGACGTCAAATATTCTTCTTAAATAGCGAAACGAATCATGCAAAAAAACAAGAAAGTTACAACATAGACAGACGTGCTGTCTAATTGTATGCTTAGAGAAAGGGTATCCAAATACTTGGCCTAGTATGTGAGCTAAGAATAAGGGGTCGGAGTACATCGGTACAATTGTTTTCGTTTAGCGCCAGTGACTTGGCAGACTATGATTGGGGACAGAGGCATTTTATGCACTGAATGCCGACATATTTCTGTCTTGAAAAACAATATATCACGGGTATTTAACGCGATAATTTTGATTATTTATTTACCTATTTATCTATTTCACCCGACGTTTCGGCCGTGTTGCAACGACCGTGGTCCCGGGTAGACTGGTGTCTCGTTGTACTGGCTCCGTCGGGGCAGAAAATTCTTCCTCTACCCTCACATTTCTACATACAACACGAGATAATGTTTTTCCGTGATATATTGTTTTTCAATTATGAAACGCGAAAGTTTTAAATTTAATATATTTCTGTCTTCTATATTCCTTTTGTATGCCTACATATTTCTACGAAAACGAAGAAGAAAACGTGTTGCGCCGCAAGTAACATGGGACAAGGGCAGGAAGATGATGATGCTGACATATGTCTGCCTCGTTGGTCAACTGGTCGCAAGCACTACTGATGAGTATAAGGTCCTGGGTTCGATTCCCGGGTCAGGCAGTATTATTGGTTTTTTCCGTCTGGAATTTCTCAACCGGAATCTGTCTCAACAGGCTCGTCCTCTATTGAATGGGTCAACATAATTTGCAAAATGTGGGTTTACTATAGATGCACCACTGCTTAACCTTTCGAGGAATACAGGGGTGATGATAATGGTCTGTCTTCTGTTATATGCATTGTAGCTCTTATGTCTTTGTTGTCTCGATGAATGAGTATCGGTGTTTCCATTCATCAGGTTTCATTGATTTAACTCGAGTAGTCGGGTAACGTTTGTTATGTGATGTGATACAATTGTACCAAAAGAGAGACTCGCAGTCTGTATTGTATATTTGTATAACCGCTTGAAATTCCGAAAGAGCAAGAAGCAAATTATTATAACCAATGGGTCTGTGTTGTGATTATTATCGGTCAGAATTTTCTTATTATAGTCCACGCAAAGCAGGACAAAGATGAAACCCTATAGCCTAGGGCCTAGCCCCTCTGTTTCATAACTACCTTATTGATTTGTAAATATGTGGTTTATTTGGTAATATGGATCTCAGTCGCATCATATTCGTGCAAAAATTTCACAGAACCAGATCCCTACGGCCGCCCGTGCCCATAGTAATACAAACCACTCCTAATCTCCTGGTATTTCTATCCGTAATCGCTTATAAAAGAGCTTTATAGTTACTGAACTGATATGTAAATACCTATGTAATATGTAATGGATCTGTATCGACTGTATCTCTATCGCATTCTTAACGCAAATCTTGGATCAAAACACTCCACAGAACATGATCCCTACACTCCCCATAGTAACTCCACACAACTCCTAATCTCCTGGTATTTCTGTCCGTAATCGCTTATAAAAGAGTTTCATAATCAAGTGACGTCACCTCCCTGCTGGTCACTGTATTTATATCTTGCCCTGCGGCTATTACCGAGGAATGCGTGCCATCTGGTGTTTTGTTTGTAGGGCAACCACTTTACATTGAATGGTAAGTTAGTGAGCCTAGCACAGCGTGAAATTGAGGAGAATTAGGATTGGCATGACCTGGATCTAAGATATGAAGACACTAGCTGACCCTCGGGGCTTCCGCTCCCGTCAACTTGGCAGTGTAGCCCCTGCCAACCCTGCCTACCCTACCTACCTAATAATTTTTATGTATCATCAATAGTTTTTCAGAGCACGCCAAAGAATGAATTTTACAGGCAAAATTTTGCTACTTTGGGTTACATTATTGCAATTTTCATAAGGATCTATTTTTTTTTTGAAAATATATTATAGCCTAAGACACTCGGGAATAATGTAGCTTTCTACTGGTGAAAGAATTTTCAAAATCGGTTCAGTAGATCCAGAGATTACCCCCTACAACGTCACAAACTCACAAACTTTGCCTCTTTATAATATTAGTATAGATGATTAGGTCAGGGCAAACATGCATGTGTTGCATCCGGTCACTTACTGATTCGAAAGACCACTAGATGGAATTCATCATTCGGCATTAATAAAAATAAACACACGGGCAGAATCGATGCGAGATCCACAGGACCGGTCGATGTGGCGATACCTGGTGAGGTTTATGTTCAGCAGTGGACGTCTTTCGGCTGAAATGATGATAATGTTGACGAGGGCCGAATAGGCACTTGGACGAAAGGATTGACCCTTTAGTATGTAACTGCTGAACTAAAGACCACCTTTTTCGGCACCTAGGATTGGCATTTTCATTTTTGTGCATGATTTTGTACCTTTCATTTTCTTTTAATTACTTAATAAACAGTTGTTATATCTACAACAATAACAAGAATAGATTTAACCTTATCAGTATTTATCGTCGAATTCTTCGTTAATACTAAATCTATATCAAAACGAAAGTCATCGATAAGATAGGTAATGGCACTCCCAATAATATTGGGTCACTGTGTTATTAAGTAAACACACGCCTAAAATCGGACACTAACAAAGGATGGACTATTTAAACTCCTGCTCAAGTCTAGAAAGGTCTAGCGCCCTGGAGTGACCCTAGGGATGAAAAGCGTTGGACCATTTATTCAAGACTAGCTGTTGCCCGCGACTTTGTCTGCGTCAAACTAAAACAATCAAGGTTTCTTTTTTTTTTCTAACTTATAAGTAGCTTAATGTACTTCTTAATACCTCGGCTATCTACCAGTGAAAGTCCCGTCAATACCGGTCCAGTGGTTTCGGCAATTACCTGGAACAAACAGACAGACAAAAATGTTATAAGTACTGTAACTTGGGCGTTAATAAATTTATTCTAAGAATTTTAAAGAGTTTTGTGAGATATAATTGTTTGTAATCGTTTTGTTTATCTATACGGAGTATCCTCACGAAATTCTTAAGAGTTATGTTTTAAATACCTTATAAAAAGCTGATATTCAAATAGTAAAACGCCCATAACTGAACCGATTTTCATCAAACAGATAAAAACACTCTCGATAATGTCATCTTTCAAACAAAAAAAACGAAATCAAAATCGGTTCATCCGTTTAGGAGCTATGTTTGCTACACAAACACACAGTTACACACGTTAAACTTATAACAACCCTATTTTTCCGTCGGGGTTTAAAAAAGGATAAAGAGTAAGAGATTGATAAGAATCATGATGGTGATACGGCAAAAGAATCATCAGGTGCTCAGGTATGCTATTAAAGCTAGTCAAACAGATAAAAAGTCAAAAAGAAAATCTCTAACACCATTAGCAATATTTCGTGACAGACCCGGCATTATACCAAATTACATTTATAAAATTACCCTTAATTGTGCTCCGTAGTGCTAACTGCACGCTGCACGTAAGTTTACCATGCAGAAATGCCAACATTCGCGTGTGTACAGGAAATGACGCCATGCTAGTGAAGCGAGGACGTGGCGTGAGGATATTTCATAATATGTTGCACGATATCAAATTTTTTAATAATTTTAAATCATACATACACTATGTACGTCGTTATGATTTTAACGGTTTAGCGAAGTTATAGTTCTCGCTAAACTTGGCTGCCCTAAAGTTGGTTACAATGACTGCGCAGCAGTAAATCTCATACAAAAACAGCACCGCGCAGTGCCTTGCGCATCGGAAAGCCAACTTCAGGGCGGCCCAGAAGTCTGGCGAGAACTTTAGTGGAGTGAACTTTGAGGCAACTTCTGTCTCATTAAACTTATACCAAGTTTAATGAGACAGAAGTTGCCTCAAAGTACGAATTCTCTTGGTCAAGAGGCCTCATTTATCAATCGGTGCACTGATAGAATATTATGTAGGAATTCGACAGCGTGACATTGTTATGACTGTATGGCGTTACCAAGGACCATTCATTGTTGCGTTTAAGGAGTAGTCCCATGTTCAGAATCAGAACTAAGCATTTACATTTGGAGAACCTTGTGTATGAACATACCATACACAACACCGGAATTCGGTTTTGGGAACTGTTTGCTGAAGATTTTTCGTTGTTAAAAGACGTTTTACTTGCATAATCTAAACTTATAAAGAAGTAACATGTTTGTAAAATGTAATCTTTGGAAGAATCTAATGATGCAATTCCAAAAACTTGCACTGTTTTAAAGCTGCATTTTAAAAGACAATTTTTTATCCAGATAAAATGCTGATAAAATCAAGGTCCAGGGACTAGAGCGAATCTGCGGGTAAAAGCTAGTATTATTAAAGCAGCTGTTGCTACAGTTATCATTTTAGATTCGGAAAATCCATCCCTACAACCATGATCCACATGTATTTTCACCGCATTCTGTTTCCTCATCAACAATCACGGTCATAACTCTCGGCTCTAAAATAACTACTAATTACTAACGACTAAATATAAATTGTTATTATTACCACATGTGTTGCATCATCCCTATATTTAAGTTTTGCGGTTATACTCGTAGTTAGGTAGTTACTGATTATTTGTATCGTTATTTCGGTGCGGTAGCCACAACTGTTTGTTTAGTTTTATAATTCTTGCTAAATGTTTCATTAATACCTATTATTATGTTGTGTGAGCAATTAGCGAGCTATATTCTCTTCAGTTTTAAATGGCTTGATTGGGATGAGACGAGTTTAACTCCCACGCGTTACAAATTAAACAATCATGCTATCGAAAATGATTGCAAAATTTGACGAAGTAATAATAAATTATTAAATTTTAAGTAAAACAGTACTGCTTTGAAGTTGTTCGTGTTTAGAAGAAACAGTTCTGATATATCGTGACATAAAGGTGAAGAAGTGTTATGGATTTTAGTGCTTGGATACATATTTTAACTTTAAATAAATTTACTGTGCTATATTTGGTACTTGCATATTTATTACATCTACCGACTTTTTATAGTCTTGGATACTGCACATCACAATAGCTACTTAAATGCTTGGCCTACGTTAGAACAATAGATCTAGAAAACTCGTGAGACCAATCAACGTAGCCTTCAATTGACTGTGGTAATGCCCTAGCTTGAGTGATCTCATTGATTCATTCAAGAAGAAGATTGGTCAAAAGACGCCGCTTTACGTGTAGTAATTTTTTTGTGAACGAAGGTTTTTATACCAAGGCTCTTGAAAAATGTGCGTAAAGTTAGTTTCAATTGTTTGGTAGTAAGAAGACTTCATCATCATCAGCCTATTAATGTTCCCACTGCTGGGACACAGGCCTCCTCTCTGTGAGAGGGAATGGGCCGTAATCCACCACGCGGGCTCAGTGCGGGTTGGTGGATGTCACATATCTTCGATTTTTTGGTTCTAGGCCATGCCGGTTTCCTCACGATATTTTCCTTCACTGTTTTTAGTACAGTGGTGATGAAATAATTTACTCAAAGTAGAGCGCTTGCCTGGGTTCGAACTCACGACCGTAAGTCGGGGCCATTACCACTGGGCCACCACTGCTTTGTCTGGTCTCTTCTGACCTAACAAGATTAAACTATGCTTACACGTTCAGTTCCGAAGGAGATTATTTTTTGGTAGAGTAGACCCGCCGCCCTCCCTACCATGACGTGTCATTGTCATCATGAATCTGTTGCGAAAAGGGGAAAGTGCTATTCGTTCTGTACAGCTCCGTCTCTCTCTCACAACGGATTTTCTCATATCGGCATTGTCACATCATACATAGCTTATGCAAGTGATTCAAATAGGATCATCTCGGCACGGATGACTCTCTTTAAATGTTATTCGTATAGTCTTATTTCATATATGTATACTAGCCGTTCCCCGCGGCTTCGCTCCCGTGGACCACCCCAAAGGACCCGTTTTCCGGAATAATAAATAGCCTATGTCACTAAAGAACAATGTAACTTTCTAACGCAGAAATATTTTTTTAAATCGGTCCACTAGTTTCGGAGCCTATTCGGTACAAACAAACAAACAACCAAAAAATACTGGAAATGGGTTCTGTTGGTTAGCTATTTTATTTGGATATATTTTCGATGTACAAAAACGACTTTTCTACAGATTTATTATTTATGTCTTTGAGGTTGGATAGCGAAACATAAATTAGCATATTAATAAAAGCTTGTTCTATTTTTTCCCTTGACATGGCCGACAATCAGATGACCGCATTTGATGCAAGTAGGACCGTCTCGGCCCACCTTATTTCATATGCACACCTTGACGCTGGATAGCGAAACATATGTACATTAATTAAACTTATTTTGTCTTTATCACGGCTGACAAACCATACCGCCCATAGGCCATACCAGTCACAAAGCTCTCAACAAACTGACGCGCACAGATATTCAAATTGATTGCACAACAACAATGGGTAATTCATACACACGGCTTATCGCGGCACGCAGCGTGGAATATGAACAAGATAGTATAATGTGATTTTATTTTATTATACTGTTTATGGCTGCAGGATGAGTGTGTGTGAATCTGAATAGCTACTGTGTGATATGGGCGTTTGATGACCGGTAAATGATTTTAATGTTAGCTGATTTCATTGTCTGTGATTGATAGATAGTTTGTACCAGCCAGCTCAAATCAAATACCAACATTTCAGAGCTTTCACTAACCTTAATAGGACCTACAATATTGTTCGTGTGTTTGACAGAGGCAATCTCTAGAAGTACTGAAAGAAAAAAAAATAGTTCACAGACAGAACGTACTCTACTGCTTATTTCCATAGGCTAAAAATGAATGATTTCTGTGGGACAGACCGCGAGAGGAACGGCGCGGGCTAGTACAATGTAACTTTTAAATCGCCATTCATAATGTTTTGCATTTTTTTTATGAGTCCGAAGGGACTAGAAAAATTGGTATGACCTCGCCAAACCTACTTCCGTGTACACCCACCACCCGCAAAAATATTAGGGGTTGTCTATTTTTAGCCAAAAAAGAGTTCAGTGAACTGCGAAATTTATTTCCATAATATGCAGACGGACCATCGACGTCTCCAAAAAAAAAGGAATATTGAAAAACTCGACTGCAAAACCAACTAAAAAGTTTGATATCGCTAATCCTAGGACATACATAAAAGATACATACGCATATTTGTGAAACTCGCCCCTATTCCACATGGGGGTATTGCAGAAACTGCAGAATGGCGCCTGCTACAATCCTTAATACTCCTTTAGCTTTATTTATATCCAAAGATCCAGCTATTTAGATGACACGAATTAATAAAAAATATGTCATACATACGCGCGAAAACATAACCCTTCTTTGCAGTCACGTAAAATGAAAACTAACACTTTTCGGTTCTACTAACAAAAAAGCCAGCAATCTTTGACACATCTCTACAGATTATCTACGATAACATACCAACACATATCTCCCATACTAGAACACATCTAGAACGACTAGAACCTGCCACTAATTAAAGTGCCGTCAACTTATACGCTATACGAGACCGCCATATACGGACACACATCCACATTATACTGTCCACCGGCAAAAAAATAAGCGAAATTCCTTTGAAAAGTTGCCATTCAAAATGATAATACGCGACCAAATTGAAAACGTGTTTGACTGCTTTACCAGTTACTTGCTGTGTGTAAAATATGGCCCATTTTCTGTTGCTGCCAGTGGTTTATTGGCAATCAGTTGTGGTTAGAGAAAGGGTAGAAATATGCTTATGCTTATTTAAAAGGCAGACGATTGTGGAAACGTCGGGAGGGGATGCCTTAGAAGGACATACACGGAACTTATTGGTGATGTTCATCAGAAAGGCCAGATGCGCAGTACTCATAACCGGCGTATGCAAAAAAAGCAAAAGCAGTATGTAAGGATCGTAGCAGGTGACGTTCTGTAGTTTCTGCCTATGTCCATGGAAAAAGGGCGTAAGTTTATGTATGTAACCAATTCAATAAGCAATCATGATGAATATTTTCAAAAAGGTTTCGTCGGACTTAAGGAACATCTTCTGATTCCAGTTAAGACGTTAAGGCCCAAAGCATGTCTAAAATCGGCCGGCTTATAGGATTGTGAGCAAAACGGTGACATCACGCCACTAAATATACGGGGCACGGGCTGAGACCGGTTCTTTTTTTATGGTTACGTACCAACATCGTTTGCGGGCAATGGATCGGAAAAGCAACGATTTTGATGTTGAGATAAAACGCATAGTTTTATCGTAAAAGGTGCAATTTTATGTTTGCAAAGATGCTTTCACAGGTATGGAAATAAATTTAACTAATGTTAGATGTAGAATTATTTGTCTATTTATAGCTTTAGGCGAGCAAGCGTGGTGATTAACTAATACTCGTGCCTTCTCTTTATGGGAAGAGGCCTTTGGCCTGCAGTGGGACAGAAGCAGGCTGGTATTATTATTATTATAACTTTGGTAATGGTAATATCTGGAAGTCCTGATACAATTTCGAAACGTCTTTCACGGATATAATATTTCTCTGACTGAGTGCCATAGGCTACCTTTAAACCCGAAAAAATACAGTGTCTTTGTGAACGTCCACGCGAGGAAAGCCTCGAAAATAAGTAGGACTACAAAAAAAAAACTATTAATTAAAGTGCAAGACAGTCATCATTAAAACAAATCAAGGGTCCTTCAATGGAATGTCAAGTCAAGAGCCATCCAATTACAATGATGGTGGATCAGAAATATGATTCTTTCAATCAGATTGGAAGCAATTTGTCATCTGTCGCACTAATTGACCTATATTGTGCTCGTTAACTGGAAAATTAATATCGCATTCTATTCTAATGTCTAGCTCTGATAATCAAAGTTTGATGTGCAAAGCATTCCATTCATTTCATGGTTGCCACTTGAGTCTGGCTTCAGGGCTTACCGTGGTTGGGAATGGCATGGAGGGTTGGTCCCAAAAAAATTACCATACTAAGCAGTCTACATTTGAAAAGGCAGAAAGACTCAATACGATTTCTTTAAGTACATTATCGACTCTGACACGAAGTATAATTGCCCCCACTCTAGAAATGAAAAATCTTTATCGCGGTCCAAATTATGAGATCGCAATCATGTAAAAAATAATTGAATTAGTAGCAAAAGAATCAGTTCACGTGACAAGAACGTGATTAAATGCGGGACCGGTTCTGTAGATCAGGCCGTTTGCACTGATGAGATTAAGAATGATTGAGAATAAACATAAGATTAAGGAGGTTCCAAAATGCCAAGAGTACAAGAACCGTTTTGTCTGTTAAAGCAGATATATCAACCTTCAAAAAAAGCAGTATTCTATACTTTACGGCAAATATTATTTGCTTTTAAGTACACCAAACAAGCAAGTACCTAGTACCTAATCAACGCAAGATGAAGAAGAGAATAAACGGGACAAATATTACTTCTTCTCGGCCAGAGATATTGCAACTGCTGCAATCACCATCAAGCTTAAGAAGTTTAAAAGAGTTCCTATTATCATCATCTTCCTGACCTCGTCCCATGTGACTTGGTGTCGGCGCAACACGTTTTCCAAAAGACTTCCTAAGGATTCCAAATTTATTTAACTATCTCTTACAAAACGCCTCAAATAACATGCCAAGTCTGTAAGCTCCCTAACTCCAAGCTATCTAATCATATCGGCGAATCCAATCTCTAACGGTGCCAGCTTTTAACGCAAACGCTAAATTGATGGTATTAGAAAGTCTAGAACTGATGAAAAAATTGATTTACGATTTATACGTAGATTGTTTTACGATAACATCGACATCTCATAAATGTAGGTAGATCTAAGTATCTTTTTGTTTAATTCAAGTAGCTGATGTGTAGATAGTTCGACTCAGTACTTCTTTGAAAAGGATCTCGATTCGGTATGCGACTGCACAAGATCAGTTTCAGATTAAATTACAAGTCCGGAATGCATTCGTGAGTTGAATTTTAAGCTCAGGTATTTTTGGCTTCAGTATTAGAGCCGCAAATCATTGCAAAATAAACGACGAGTGAAAAATTATCGTTGATTATTTCGTACAAGACTAAAGACAGTCGCTTTACAACAGTTACAATAAACATTGCCACCTACGAAAAGGAGATGTAGACAGTTGGGTAAACAGTACAGATGCCAGATTTTCTCCCACGAGCAAAAATGACCATCACAACAAAACAAGTCACTATTATTATGACATAATTACCATCTATCGCTGGTTCGTCGAACTTGCGCAGCGATATCACGCCCGCATCCGGCAAGAACCGGTAGGGTCCTTACATGGCGACGTAGCATGCGTTGTAGGAAGTACATGCGTCTAACGATGATAGGTCATTACCATCGCTGAGGATAGCTTGGTGACTCATCAGATAGAAAGCTGAGGTTTTACCAACAAGATTGTTAGGAAGACGATCGGGCAGAAGACCAAAAAAATATTGTTTTTATTCTTCGTGTCACTGGCACAACAGTCATTTAGATTCTTCAGGTCAAACTATGCCACTTCTACTTTATCGTCCGTGGCAGCGCATAGGTCTGGCTGCATGTTTAGGGGCACAGAAGAATAGATGGTGGGGCATAGTTTGCAACTCAGCTCCGCATTCACACCCTACAGTTATTCTGTCAAGCTAGCCCGACTTTGCGAGGTTGGAGTTACACCTTCCTACTTGGGTTCTGAGGCGGTTACTAGGCGACCGACCAAAGCAATTGTTATGTCATGAACTTGATTATTCTTGGGGAAGAAGAATCAGCTAAACACGCAAAAAAAACCGCGGATCATAGTCACATTTTGAAAGACGAAAAAATGCTCAGCACAGACCACATCCGACTAAAGAGGTTAATATAAAACAAACATGGATACCTGCTTTATATTTTATCCATCAGACAGACAGCTTGATAATTTGCTTTACGCTAAACAATGTCAAGGCGACACTGGGCACTTTTATCGACATGCACTAAGTGCACTACGCTTTGGTCGTGACCAGACAAAACACTGTTATGGGACCGTAAAACTGGCCACATACTTACATGCGCTGAACTCCTGGTACTCGTTAATAATATTTTACTAACGTGTTACGTGGCCTTTGCATGTTAAATCACTTATTATACACAAAAAAAGTATATAATCGCAAAGCATGATGTAGTTCTGATTTATTGGTAAAATGGACCAGTTCGGGTAGTGCGAATCCAAATTTTCAACTTCGAAAAACTTGTGCTCGCTGCGCACCACGTGATAAACAATGTCTTTTTTTCTCTTTTTAAAAATGGCCACATACATACGTACACCTACTTATACGCGCTGGACTCCTGGTACTCATAAATATCATTTTACTAACGTAGTCTTTGCATATTGAATAAGTTATTTGTGAAGACTGTAAACATTATTTATTAGGAGCGGGTTTGCAAGTGGAATTAAACGCGAAAAGGTTGTTAGGGAAAAAAAAACTATTTTTAGATATAATAATAAAATTTATTATTATATCCAAAAATAGATTGGAATACTCTAACAGCCGTCTTAAATATTGAAGAGAAGAAAAAATTACAAATTTAAAAAACCCCCGAATTTAATTTTTATTTCATTATTTTTAAACTACATATAATATACCTACTAGCAGACGCGCTTCAATCGACAATCTATCGAAACACGTAATAATGACACGATATCTTGCGAAAAAATCCAGATTCAAAAAGTTAATGCGAAAAACTTTTGAACGCCTAAAACGATTTTATTCAAATATAGCTAAGAACACTCTCAACAAAGTTCAAAACACCTTTCAAACAAAAACAGCAAATCAAAATCGGTTCATCCGTTTAGGTGCTATGATACCACAGACAGACACACAGATACAGAGCAACACACGGCAAACTTATAACACCCCTCTTTTTCTGTCGGGGGTAAAAACACAAATAAATATGCAGCTATGAACTTTGGACAACGTGACAAATATCGCCAATGAGTAAGGTCTGTAAATGCATTACGTGGCAGCTAATCATGGCCGCTGCAAACTGCAGTGACCTCATGATGAGGTAACCGCTTCGAAACGTGAGGTCGTTACCGCTTTACAACACTCCCGACACTTTGCTACTTTCTTAAAACAAAGGACCGGATTACAGAAGCTGTAGGTGTATAAAGTTTTCTCTTAAAGACAACAGGGGCCCTAAAATAATGACTTGAAACCCAGGTGATGTGCAGTACAGGTCAAGGTGATAGTTTACTGTTGGTACAAAATCGCAAGACCTATTCTAATATTGGGTTGCTATAAAAACCAATCTGCCTAGGCAAATATTGGGATTGACTTCCAATCTAAACCGGATACATGTGAATACCAGTTACACGGAGCGGCTATCTGGTCTCCACAACCCAGTTACTGGGTACCTAATACATGGCTAGGTAGACTGCTTGTCAGACGTTTGTATGGAAAGGACCTTTGTACATTTAAGTAATCCTTGAATTCTTGAATAAGTTCATTTATTATTTGCGAGTCTGCGGCGTCGACGACCTTAGTTATTACATTCAGACAGTAACATTCTCAAAGGAACCTGTCAAAACACTAGATATGGCAGACACAGACAACTTTTAGCCTTACATTATAGAAAGATGACGTAAGCAAAGGCTTTGAACACGAGTGTGGTAATGTTTTAAATATAGAAAATGATTGGATTTTGTTACATGGCAAACAAGTTGATTATGCTTCATAAGGTTAAGTATAGGCAATTTTCCCGTCTTATTGAAGATTTCTACTATACATACACCTTCGACATTGAGGACTAAATAATCAGTTAACAAACCATAAAAAGGTTTATTTTTTATTAATGAAGGTTTGTGCTTATGGGTAGATTAACCATCAACTTGAAAAGAAGGCATTTTAAGATCCAAAGGAAGAAGACACATTAGTAAAGAAAACACTACATTGAATTGGTCCTATCATATCACACGAGCAATGCATCAAATTATTATATGCATCCATAGCTTATCTAAAAGGAAATGATTGGGGAATTCACACTCGTTAAAACACCGGATGTTAAATGTTAATCCGTCTCAGGTATTTTAATAAAAATCTAACACCATTTATTAGAATATACAGCAGGAAATTCAACATATTCGATTCTCAGTTTCATAAAGGAAATTAGTGCCAAATGATTGCGTTATTTTAAATATAGTAGTGGATAAAACAATAAAATCGCTGTGTGAAATGTTGTAACGCAAGAATTGAAGAATATATTTCGAAGTATTACAGCTGCTCAGTCACGAACAGTCATTAGTATATCCGCTTCAATAATTAATGAACTAGCTTCATCATTGCATTTATAGATAACATCGTGATGTATTAATTTAACAGTAACGGTAAATTCGTCAATAGTGATAGTATTTTTGTTTCATTTTTAATTAGGGACATCATCGCCCCTTCGTACACTAAAACACACTAGGTACCTAGTATAGATTAAATTTGGGCCATGAACTTGAAGACTCTTCACATCATCACCATGGTAGGCTTGGAATAGATGTATGATGTAGATAATAGATAAGTGATGGTTCGTGAAGGATGACTACATGACTAAAAGAGTCATGAATATTGAAGACGGAAAAAGATGCCGTGGACGATCACCAATGGACTGCAATGCATAGAGAGCAACACAACAGAAGAGACAACCCACAAATTTACGGTGTGGCCCAGAAGTATTAGGAGGGCTGACTTCAAATAACCTTCACTGTATGAGAAGACGCCTCTGCACTGCAGTGGGACAGTAACGGGCTGGGATTATTACTATAATAGCCAGGAGAAAGAAGAAGGAGAAGGAGGAAATTCGTCAATCACACACATTACAAACAGCACAAAATATACCAACATTTTTAACGAAAGAAGTTTTCACAAAACACAATTCCCACAGATCATATAAACAACCGTCGCCATAGAAACGGTACCACAGATTATACAACGATGGCTTGGCAACGCAAACTGTAATCTAGCCGCGCTAGACCGGCGCCCACGCAGCTAAACAAACCGAGACTTGCCGAGCGTGGGCGAGTAATTGTTAGGGATGATAGATCCGATCCGATGGATGTTGTCATGATCTAACACTACATTTGCGTACTGCGAAGGTCAAAGTTGAAGTGGCTTTATCCGTTTGGACCGATGAAAGAAGTTGCTTTAATGTTGTACGCGGAGAAATTTCTATAGAACTATGAATGTAGTGATTGAAGATAAGATATATTCAAAACTGTACAGACAAGGCCATGGTCATTTAGCTTGTATTAAAAACCGGTTTCTTTAATCAAAAGTGGTAATAGTGAACATAAATGAGAGGTGATGGTACTCATAACCGGCGTGTATGTATGACTAGATGTATGAAAGTAAATGATGCAAAAGGAGTATGTAAGGATCGTAGCAGATGGCGTTCTGTAATTTCTGCCAACCCCCAGGGTGGGATGAGACTTGGTAGGGAACATTACGTCCTAAAAACTTCAACAAACCGTCCTCTAACCAAACGCCCGACATTTCCCGTCTCTGTCAACCCTACGCATAGGTACACGTACTAACAACACAACTCGCGTCATTGTAACGGTTTGGCCACGGAACACCTTAGTTTGTTTCAATTCGCCTGACAGTTCAGGAAGCTTAAGTTAACAAATCTGACAGGAGAAACAAATCAACCGACGCAACTGTCTACTGTTATAAACGAAGGCAGTACAGTATAGTTCTAAGTAAATGTACCGTCGAAACGAAAAGATGAAGAACTGTCTTTATGATATGAAACGTGTAACTCTTACTGACTACTAATATTATAAATGTGTAAGTTTGGATGTGGTGGCCCAGTGGTATCGGCCGCGACTTACAAGTTGTAGGTCGTGGGTTCGAGCCCAGGCAGGCGCTTTACTTTGTGTAAATTATTTCATCACCACTGCTCTCAAAACGGTGAAGGAAAACATCGTGAGGAAACCGGCATGTCCTAGAACCAAAAATTCGATGACATGTGACATCCACCAACCCGCACTGGGCCCGCGTGGTGGATTACGGCCCATCCCCTCACACAGAGAGGAGGCCTGTGTCCCAGCAGTGGGAACATTAATAGGCTGATGATGTGATGTGATGTGAGGTTTGGATGGATGGATAGATGGATTGATGCTTGTTAATCCAACACACCAGCACGGCTGAACGCATCTGTATGAAACTATAGTCTGGAATAACACATAGGCTACTTTTCACCCTGGTATAATGTGCCCTTGGGATAATAAAACACTTCGCACGCGGGCGAAGCCACTGGCAGAAGCTAGTGAAGCATATATTTATGCGAAACTCCATTAAAATGTTGCACGATAATAATGGAAAGGATACACAATGCATACGGAAAGTTTTCAACGGAATCAGGACGCTTCGTGAAACTTTTACACCAGGCAAAACTTTTGCTGGAGCACAAATGAGGCCCAACTTCAAATGAGGATACATATCTTCACAGAAACATACGTATATCATACATACATAACATCACGCCCGTATTTTGCCAGTTATGTTAGGGCAGACAAGAATCGAAGGGGCCCACACTGGCAGAAGAATAATTAAGTAACCGCTAGTCTGACACCTCCCAACTTACACTTGTGTCTTGCTTACCAAATAACTCTATGGGCCTACGCACACCGGGGCGAAATGACGGAGGATTAAATTTTTTACCAAAGGACATTCAAACTTATTTAGTGGGAACACGACATAAATGCCAATGTTTTAAATTGATTCCGTGGCATCGAAAGGGATTTCTTGACACGGCAATGGAGAGCGCGCTAAAGGATCCCGCGGCGGGATGCCGCAGCGCACTGCGGTATGCAACGGCACGCCGAAGGACGCCGTGACATGGTGCGGGGTGAGGCAGTGCAAGCGGGATTACATGCAATCCGCATTTGCTATCTTATAATTATTATAAATTATCTTATATTATTAGCTAAATCGTCGACGCCGGTGCCGCGGCATGCCGTGGCACGTCGCGGGTTGTCTTGGTAGACCGCCGGAATGCTAACTAAACGGCTAGTGGCAAAATCCTCTGCCAATCCGTCTTGGTGTGCGTAGGCCTTTAAATATTTCTGATAACCATAAATCAGTTACCTTGTCTATTATTATAGATAAAGATTTACTATCAAAGTCCTACGACAAAACGTTTACTAGGTCACTACGATATCTATTATCTAGTTGTAAAGATATCACATTGCCCCATCAGCTGTGAGTTGTGTCTTATCTGTGACACAGTTTTTCTCATCTATTTCAGATAAGGTAACATGTGTTCACAGATTGAGCTTAATTGATGCTGGAGATAACATGCTTTGTTATTGTTTATGTTAGACGGATTTAACCTTATATAGCTTTGTTTTGGTTGGCTTAAAAACACCAAAACGTGCTGCTGTGGTTTTTTTATGTTGGTGAAAATGGTAAAACTAAGATATGTTAGGAAACTATACACCTGGTTTCTGAGATGAGAATTTAGAGTTAAGAAACTTGTCAAGCTCGTTTTTGGCTAAATTAAAGTTTGACAAATACTCAACTTCAAATTCTTAATTCAGGAACTGCAGCTTTCGGTTCGGTTACAAAACCATATAACATTAGACAGCTCATAACCGGCGTGTGTGTATGACTAGATGTATGAATGTGAGTGAAGCAAAAGAAGTATGTAAGGATCGTAGCAGGTGGCGTTCTGTAGTTTCTGTCTACCCCCATGGGAAAAAGGCGCGAGTTTATGTGTATGTATGTATTAGGCAGGCTTCCTAACTAACCTTACTTTTCCATTTTAGACATCAGTCATCAGACAAGCGGTGTTAGTTACAAATTGGGCCACCAGCTAGCTAATACACGAAATATATGCCACAATAATTTGGCATATTTCTCAGACGGTCAGTAATATATGACATAGTAGTTGTGAAATTACTACAGAGATCATAAACAAACACAAATGCTCCAACGATTTGTTATGATAAACAACTCGACTGAAAATAGCGGATGTCGGGCACCCGGGCACACACTCACACATTCCGATACTGTCAATTTATTCTCATATCACGCCGTTACTTACAATTTATGACGTGTCCTATTTTATAGTTCCGCTGAACTGGTAAAATGAAGTAATTGGTACATAATTTCGGGACGGTTTTGCGCTTTTTATGAGCTCGTCTCGTACCCTGGAGTCCTTGACACGGTCCTATTAATATCTGCCCACATTCACAGCTTCTCAGTGATTACACCATAGCATGACGACATAACCAACTCATGGATAACACAAGCTTTTTAAGTGGCTTCAAATTAATTGTCTTCCCCGAATGCATTTGGACGTCGTCCAGATATGTGATTCCTGTGACAGCGAAAACTGAAAAACGGTTCTTAATGCACTCAACACAAACATACAATTGTGAGAATAATAAATAAAATGTCGTAAGCCAGTTGAAGAATATTTGCTTGACCCAAAAAGGATGCGTCAGTTTTTTGATGCGAATTGCGAGACTTGCCTGCGCGATCTTTTATTTAATCAGGCAAGGCGACATTGTCGTGGCAACCTTCCATTTCATTTAAAGATGTAATGAAATAAGAGAAACGTGGCTTGATTTGATGTAGCAGCCAGGAAGACGCTAAAATACCGCCATACGATTACAAAAAGAAAGATAATGCATGGCTGTTCGTACAGTCTCACTCAATTGAAAAGCAAAAAGTAATGAAGCACTCTGCAGCAAAAAAATCAACGATCTATTGAGATTCCATATACAATGACTTCTTCAAAGCAAAGCCCTTTAATTGTCTACCGTTAGTTCGGCAGTCTCGCCGCACAAATTGAGCCCTCATAACGAATTCTCGATGTCCACCTAGTCGCCACATGGCTGTCATAACGGAGTCGGAGAGACGTTTCCTCCTTAGACACTGTTAGTCCGTCGGATCCAGTTAATTGAATATGGTTAACCCTGCGAAAGCTGTTTGTAAATGGAACTTGATTAACTGTCTATTGACGGGCTTAGTAAGGGTTGGGTCTGTGTTTAGAGATACTTTGCAAGTCTAATGTGTAAGACAGGTTCAGTATTTATTTGATGCTTCGATCAGTGTATCATTGATCGAAGATTGGATGCCTATATTTAGGCATGTGGCGTAATTGGGTGCTTAAATGAAGTTTGGTTGTGTTCTATTCATACACACGTATGTTTCCGTGATGAGTTCTATCGTATGCTGCCTCGTCGAAAATCGTTAACGTATATAGCGGCAAGACTTGGCAGACGGCGATTGGGGACAGAGGAATTGAATGCAGTGAATTCCGATATAATTATGTCTTCTATAAAATCCTAGTAGGTATTTAGATCCGACATAATTAGGTCTAGTGGTCGCAAGCGCTACTGCTGAATATGAGTTTGGGTTCGTTTCCCGGCTCATGCAAAGTGTTATTGGGTTTTTCCATCTGGATTGTTTCTGTAGCTCTCTAGATTGTTGGCAATAGGCTCGTCTCCTACTACATGGAACTTTTCATGGCCAGCCGCTTGCACCTTTTGGAATCTAAACATGGCGAATGGCAGAGCTGTCCAAGAAGCGACATACTGGTCGAACAAAATTTGAATAGATGAGACAAAATGTGAATCATCTCCATCAACAGTAGTTTTTGTGTTTGGATCCTTATCATGAAAGATAGAAGGTTGGATCGCTTACTGTGCCTGACGACAGCCTTTTCTAGTTTTCAAAGAGAAGAGTAGGATCTTGGCTTACAATCAGACCAACCAAACTTTCTTCCTAGCTCTCATATCGATACTCATTCATACTGAAACCATTATAACTCTCAATGAAATGGTTCGACCTTCCTAAATATTCAGAAATCAGAACACGACATCGAAATAGATTTCATTAATGTAATACCGGATGCTACACTCCATCACTCTCATTCATTTCAACAGCTACTAAAGCACTTAACAGTTTTAAGTGTTATTCTCGTTATTCTTCACCATCACTTTGAGAGACGAGCTTGTGAAGTGGTATGCAATGTCGTACTACATACAAACACGATTATCATCGAGTAGCTGACCCCCCCGGCTTCGCTCCCGTCAACTGGCTACCCTGCCTTCCCTGCCTACCCTATCCTACCCTATCCTACCTAACTACCTAATAATTGTTATGTATCATCAATAGTTTTCTCAGCGCACGCCAAATAATAAATTTTACAGGCAACATTTTGCTACTTAGGGTTACATTATTGCAATTTCCAGAAGGATCTCAATTTTTTTTGAAAATGTATTATAGCCTATGACATTCAGGAATAATGTAGCTTTCTACTGGTTAAAGAATTTTCAAAATCGGTTCAGTAGGTCCAGAGATTACCCCCTATAACGTCACAAATTCACAAACTTTACCTCTTTATAATATTAGTATAGATAATAGACACATAATTCCCCGAAGGATTGGGCAGCGATAGTATACCCATATTTGGCCAGGTATGTTCAAGACATATCATCGCCTCATTGGTCTGGTGGCCTCATGAGCTACTACCAAGTTTGAGGTCCTGGGTTCATGAGGCTTGGCGAAATTTGGGCATAATATAGGTCCATCTCTACCTATGCCTTCAGCACAAATAGGCGTGATGTTATGTTATGCAGTTTGAGAGTATGAAGTGCTGTACAATGTCGTATTCTTTTTACATACACACGATTATTATCAACGATTTGAGATAGCTTTACTACAAATCACTATTACGAAATCATTCGGTAGAACCAGACGAAGTAACGGGATCTACTCCGCGTTCTGAATTATTTATTGAAAGCTGAAATCTGCGTAAAGTTTATTCGGAGTACCCTTGATATGTCAGGAAATGCTCCATATTCAGGAAGGACTACTCAAACGAAATGTCTGGAATAAATTATGTATTGGAAATGATAAAAGAGAAACTGAGAACTGTGCAGTAAGTGTTGAGGCTACAGCATTCGTATATTCGATCACCGATTCTTTAGCAAGATGTGTACAGAAAGTGATGGAAGAAAATCTGATACAGATGCTGTATCTGATCTAAACCCATTCCTTGTATGCCTAAATCGGTAGCGAAACATTAAACTTTGAAGATCATTAATCATCACTCAAGGATCATAGAGCGTTATTTTGGCAAATCCAAAAGCTGATTAATTCTGTTTGTTACATCCTAAACTATATTTTACTTTCAGATGCCCTCGGAATCTCCGTCTATAACGTATTATAATCACAAATTACCAAACGGCTCGTTGTATTTTTATTGCAAACCCCGTTTGATTTATCGTCTGCTCCCAAAAATAGATCGAATTAAAACCGTTTACACGCAGAAATGTTATCTATTTAAAGTTTCTTGTGTATAAAGAGTTAATATTTATAAAAACAAAGTAAGTACAACATAATTAGTAGCGATAATGATATCTTTACAGTAAACAATGTCAAATGAGTCACGGTATGAAATAACTTGTGAGTCTGTGTGTGGTGAGATAACACACACGCGAGCAAAGATAATGTTGCTGCTGTGAACGAGATGGACAAATTGTTTGGTAGTTTTTTTTTTACCATTTAAGGATACCACAGATATAGATATAGTAGCTGATTTTAAAATGAGAATCACGTCTACATGGCTAGTCGTAAGTTTATGGAAAAATATATGTTACATTTAGACTATTTTCTTGATTTTTAAGTCATTTTTTTTAAGTCATAGAATAATAAGAAAAATGCAAAAACCTACTGAATTTTGGGTCGCGCGGGTGTGAACTAGTGCGCGTTTTGTTCCCTCAAGGTCGTTGGCGACTATCGTCGTCTTAACTGCTACGATAAGCTTCAATTTTTTAAATTGCGTTTGTGTAGATATTCTTTTTTACAAAATTAAAATCCATTCATCCATCCAATCAAAAATATTCCATTTTTCAAGCACTGCCTGGCATTCGATTAAGCTGAAACTTTGCGTAGGTATTTATGTCACTTTGGTTTGGAAACATTGACATTATATGGTACTATGGATCTGATGTCATGATGGAGCCAGAAGGTGACCATAGCAACTCCTCAAACAGACAAGATAGCACCATCGTGTTTGGGCTCATTGGATGTGTGCATAAGTGATATTACATATAATATATATAAGTTTAAAAAACTTGTTTTACAAAAATACTTTACATATTTCCGTCCCCTGAAAATGAAGAAATACTTTTTCGAGACAATACCACATAGTACGTTAGCATATTTACAAATTCATTTTGGTTGATTATGTACTTGCTACACATACTTTGACGATATGCTTGGTTGAAATGTGAATTGAAACCGCGCCAAACGGGCCAATGTTACGATTATTGAGTAACACTAACAATAATAATCCTACTTTCCAAGAAATAGGGCATGAAGCGAATTAACTGATAATGTATATCGAGTATCGACACCGATTCTTATATCAAGTACGTTTCTCTAAGCCGAGACATATAATAACGTCTATTGGGTCAGTATTACCAAGCCTACAGATCGTGTCCACAAGTTCTCAGCGAATTTTTATGACCTAATTTGGGGACATTTGACCCAAGAATATCGTCGTGTTGCATTCTGTTCACGTCCTGCGGTTTTATACGCACCGTGTTCCAACATGTCCTCGTTTGGGACATAAAATACAGTTACAGACATCGTGGAGGGCCGTAACGTCGCCGTAACAAGAAAAACATTAGATGGTATAATAAGTAGACGTTTTCTTATGAGGACCAAAATTGAGAAGATTAGCGAAACTCACTAATGAATTTCTACTAGGTTTAAATAATATATAAACCTATTCTATTAACGCGAAAGTTCGTTACTTTTGCACGCAAAAATTACTGAACGGCGAATGATGATACTTGATATTTATATAGCTTATACATCAGAATAACACAAAGGCATATATAAATATTGTGGGAAGTACAAATTCCACACAGACAGAGCCGTAGTTAAAAGCTAGTTATTGTTATAAACTGCAATGACCTGACATGGCTTAGCGTCTAGTACTTGGCGTTTATCCGGGTAATAAAAATAGACTAGTCCCGATGGCAAACGCGAGGAGACTAGCTAAGCACACAGTGTCGCAGGTCGCAGTAGGCCTGATGCCGCAGATTCTAGGGAGGTCATTTGCCTGACACATTTCTTGGCAGCTGGCGCTAAACGCGACCTAAACTTAGGTGTTGTTTTGAGCCTGAAATAACAGGGCAAGTGCAAAGTAAATTCTTTTGATTCCTGTACGCAAATATGAGCTTCTAACTTATGAGATGTTTTGGCATGAATGTTGTTTTTAGGCTGGCATAATCCTCTTGACTTTATCCCAATTTATGTCAGGTCTGCGTAGCATGCCTTCTATTTGCCGTCATCTACCGGTGGACGACCCACACATTTGCACTGAACCAAAATTGACAATTCTTGGTCAACCGGAAGAACCATAAAGGTTTTGGGTCGAAAACCTATATGGTAGCTCCCGTTGACCAAGAATCACGAAATTTGGCAAAAAGTAAGGTCTTACAGAACAAATAAAGAAAAAAAACCCAAAAAATAAAAACTTGAAAATTAAAGGGTGTATACATACATAGTTGACGCCACCCTGGGTACGGAACCCTCCGTGCGCGAGTCCGACTCGCAGTCGGCCGGTTTTTTAGGCATATCATCATTCACAAAATGATCCATATTTTCTTGATTGAATATTATGTGTTTTACTACAAGATGTAGAATTCAAGTTCCCTACGCAACAGTAATCGGTATATTGTTTAGTACAATTATCTCAGTTATTCACAAAACCGAAAGCAGGGAGAAAGAGAAACTCTCAAAGTGAAATATTTTTCCTTTGAAAGACTTCGTGTAGTACCACAATATAAGAATGGAGATAGAAGATAGTTGAATGGGAATCATTAGACCAATTACGGTGTATCCTAAAGGCAACTTGCTGGAACTAATTAACTTAGCAAGAGCAGCAAGGTGGCTTATCTCTTACTAGCTTCGCTCGCGTGAATGTCCCAAGGGAACATATTACCAGGATCAAAAGTATCCTAAAGTGCTATTCTTTCATCCAGATCTGTTTAGTTTTTCCAAACAAACATATAAACACACTAACTTTCGCCTTTCTGATATTAGTAGGATAAGATTCTGCAAATGTCAAAATTGCTGTTAATAAATCAAGACTTAAATATTCCGTTGAGTGAGACACAGCACATTTCGACCGCCAAATTAAGTAAACACAGTCCTAAAAATGTCACCTTTCAACAATACATTTGTTTGTTTAACATTACACAACTACAATCTCATTCACAACTATGCGTAAACTGTTGGTATGCACAGAACGACGTCAACATAATCAACGCACTCAAACCCGAGTATAATTCTGTAATTGCTAAGATTTTTATCAGCTCAGAAATAAGCATGAGCTACACAGTTAATTGGAGCAATTGTTGCAGTGAGTAATTATGTCAATGTTTTAGATGTAACGTGAATTATTTGAGGGCACATTGTTCTGAATTGAAGAAGAAATATTGGTGCTAATTGACGTGGTTTAGTTTCAAGGACTTTGTGCAGAATAGAGATTGATTAGGTTTTCATAGCAGAGTGAATTGTGGAACTAGTTTTGACAATAAGATTTAAGAACTAGAGACATTACCGGCATGTTGTTTATCAAAGTTCTCTACTCTTCGTACTATGTCCTGTTTGCTGGAGTGCCCCAAATGTCCGTTTAACTGCACTTTAGATGACCTGAACAACGCCACCGACGCTGCAATAGATTTGCCCACCTACGGGCTCAAACAGTATAATTAAAATGTACAGTGACACGAAAATAAGAAGAATTGTCATAGAACAAGAACCTATCTTCGTAAATCGTGTTGTAGTAAATAATAATCTTGTCAATAAGTTGCTTTCATTTACCATGTCTGTTGTCCTTTTCTAGCTATCTGACCGTTCGAAATTAAACTCTGACTGACGATAATTAGAACCAAGAGCTTAATCAGCACCTTCACCAAACTAGGCAATCAATAAACCATACTTAACAGTCAATTAACACATCAAATCTCCACACCCGGACTTAAGGCCCATAGGCAAAGACCGATAACTTCCCGTAATTGCCTACTTATAGATCCTCGGTAAAGCCAAGCGGGACTAGCGTCCATCGTAGAGCCTCCGGCGCATCTAAATGGCATGATTAAACGAGAAGTAGGTACCTGGCATAATCAGTGCGATTGAACGTGGTGAAAAGGAAGTACTTGGTCATGTGTTTGAGTATATCTTTGTGGTTATAGCCTCGTTGGGAATAAGATGGGGTTTACCTTAGATAAAATGAGCATCTTCCATGGATGAGATACATGGAATGCATGCAAAGCGATATATTAATAATAAAAGCTACGGTCATGCTACCCCAGTGGGTTCCAGTTTGGAATCATGGCAACTTCAAGAATGATTTGAAATGGGAATTTAACCGGCATTCGCATAGACTTGGGCGAAAAGTTACGGAGACAGATTCAGAGAGCCCAAATAAACGCCTTTTCTTTCTTTTAGAGTTCAGTTTCAAGCGAAACAAAGACGTCTAGGCTATCATTCGCCTCCTATTTCTGTCTACCCACTACGCACGCCGCATTAGACACCATTAACAAAATAAACAGCTAGCACGCACCATCGGTATCGCATAAACAACGATGTTAATTAATATAGTATTCTAAGCGCTGGCCGTAACGGAAGTTTGGTTTTAGAAGCTAATGGTGTGCGCTGATGGATTCTTACGAAACAATGGTGGAGAAATAGGAAATTGGAAGCTAAAGAGTAGACAATTACGTGATTTGTAATGATATAGTGACAGATAATTGACAACCACGGGTAGTCAAAGAAAGAAAGAAGTGACAATCCGAGAGCGCTTGGCCATCACGTACATATTTAACTTTCTCTAATCGCTGCAATGTAACTTGTCTAAAGCCTCTGTGTAAGGTCAAAAAGGCTCCTATCTCAGTCAGAAGCCAACGAGTCTTACAGCGAGGTATCGTGTTATATGTATGAAAGTCAGATACGCAATCGCTCTTTGTAATACCGAAATTATACGTCCTAAATCCAATTTCTGGCTAAAAACTTTTCATAGGGGTAGAATTCGCAAAGTAATCAAAACCAGCATCTCAGTATACTGGTTACGCAGTACCATTCGGTCAAAAGCTCGTATACTCAGAAATACACAAGCGAAGCGTTTCCGATTGCGAAAGTGTTACACAATGATGCAGGTGGCTTGGCTATATCCAGCCAGCATTATTTACGTTCCTCACGGTTCATTGTTGCAACAGGACATTCATTCACGAATGTGTTCCCTTATGAATGAGACAAGGCAGTGAATGTTAGCGTGACGGTTGACAGGGGGAGAAGAAAACGTGTTGCGCCGACCACGAGTAACATGACATAAATCAACATGTCCTACCTACTCGCTGATCAGACTAGATAAGGGCGATTACAGGACTGACGATAATCACTGTTATGAGAAGAGCTGAAGACAGAGTGGCATGGAAACAGATCATCAGTGACTCTGTCAGCGTTCCAAGAGGGGCACGAACTTCAGAAATGAAGACAATGAATAATTCTATTTGATGGGGTTCGGCGAGTTTTACAAAGACGGACTGCCTATCTGATCTCCACAACCCAGTAGCTAACGAGACTCCTTGGCAATACAAATTACATGGGACAAACCAGTCTTCATCCCATGTTACTTGTATTGCTAAGGGTGCCTTCGGTTGCCGGTGATTAGGAGAATGAAGATGATAATGATGAAGAGAGAAGCTAACCAGCTAAACACTTCTTATGTTACCGAGACTTTTGATAATTTTGAACATTGAAGAAAGGTCCTATCCATTTTTCTCTTGTGTACTGTGTGGCTAGATTTTTCCGTGATTACCTACCGTGATATTTTGGCCAATTAATCCGACACAATAGAGTACTAGTGGCCAAAATTACAGCCCGTCATTCAACTGACCTACACAGTCATTTAGGCAATTACCTATAATACCTAGATACAGTTTTTAGTACAAAAGACTATCTCAATGAAACTCAGTAAATAAGTGGTTACGTCATTCGCTTAACCTGCAAGTCAAGAGGTTTTTATGAGTCTCCAGATGAGGTGTCTTTCAAGCGAATTTTATATATCCGACTTTATTGCTGGTCTTGAGTTCGCTAGGTCGCATTTTTGAGAGTCTTGAAATCGATCTGCGGAAATGTATACTTAGTTGTACGAGACATATTTGCATTCGGATAAGATATTATTATAAGATGACTCATATTTAAGCATGGTGCAGTGACGAAATGGTGTTTGTGAAGATTTTTCTCGTGATTTCTGACGATAAAAATCTTCAAACATTTGTAACTGGGCGATTAGGGAGATGACATTTTGCATAAGGGTGTTTGGAAGCTTTGCGAGTAGTAGTAGTCTAAGCCAAAAGTATCCAGTAAAGGGCAGAAATGAAGATGCATGAGACTGGTCTTGAAAAAAATATCAGTGTTACAGACATGATCCAATCTCAGTGATTACGGCATCATAGACCAGTAGTTGTTAACGACTTTTTATACTTAATCAACAGATGTCCAACTTATTAAATGAAATCATGGGCTCATAGATGACGCGTGTTCGCCGGAACCGATGATCTAATATATGGACGGAAGACCACTGAGGTCAAATATTACATTCCTAACATTACTCACGAATCATAATCTTTGTGTAATGTATTGATATCATGACATTATTTCTATTTATGTCAATGACATGTCATGTTGGACATTTTCCCGTATCTGTTGATTTCCCAGCCAGCTTGATGCCTAGCGAAACTCGCTGATTTAACGGTTTTTCTTTCATATTCTTTTTTTTTCCATTATGTGGCCTATCCCACAGGAAACATTTATTAGGAAAAAGTAGCCTATGGCACTCAGCAGAAGTGTAGCTTTGTATCAATGAGAGTATTTTCAAAATCGGATTAGTACTTCCGGAGATAATCATTTAGAAACATCTAACAAACTGTTTTACAACTTTATAACATAGGTTTTGATAGTTTAGATTTAGAGTGGAATAGGAACTGATATACGCTGGATGCGAGACGCACAGGACCGGACAATGTGGCGACACTTGGGGGAGGCCTATCTCCAGCTGTGGACGTCTTTCGACTAAAATGATGATGAGAACTGATTGATAAGTTAGGTATGCTTAGAACTTTGGGGGAATGATGCAGTGTACTTATTTATAAACCTCAAGACCAATTGTCTATGAGATTCATCATCATCATCATCAGCCTATTAATGTTCCTCCTGCTGGGACACAGGCCTCCTCTCTGTGAGAGGGAATGGACCGTAATCTTACCACGCGGGCCCAGTGCGGTTTGGTGGATGTCACATGTCTTCGAATTTTTGGTTCTAGGACATGCCGGTTTCCTCACGATGTTTTCCTTCACCGTTTTTGAGAGCAGTGGTAATGAAATAATTTACACAAAGTAAAGCGCCTGCCTGGGCTCGAACTCACAGCCTACAACTTGTTAGTCGCCGCCGATACCACTGGGCCACAACTGCTCCTCTATGAGATTAGTAGAGCGATATTACAAAGCCTGGAATCGGGCATCGTAAAAACTATACTAAAGAGAGCAAAGCAACTTCGACAGACAAAAGTAATATTAATAATCGTAACACACAAAAAAACTAGACGTGATTCGCGTCAGCCATCATGCATTTACAAATGGAGCATTTTATATTAGCTTATATTGGGCAATCACAAAAAGTGTTGACGTGATGTCATCAGGAAACCGCGGCCATCGTGGCCCATTGTCGACCATTGCTTATCACGGTGATGTCACCGCCTAAAGGTCGAGGTTGGAATGAACTTGATTTTTTAAATATATTTTTAATAGGCACCAACTGTTGGTTAAAGGTTATTGACTGGAGACATTTGCTGATAAGGTTTTTTTTTTGTGTTCTTTACTATGGATGATAAGAGGACAAGAATCTGTGGTAACAAGTACAAGTGTCAATACAAATATTTGATTTTTTAAAGTAAAATAACCGAAATTCTTTCATAAAAACTACAGGACTACCAATTTAAAAATTTGAAGTAAAAAATAACTTAAAATCAGTACAAAACAACAAATAAAGTATCCAAGGTTCTCCCAACATTGTCAGTTAAAAAATATATGGTATGGTGACATAAGCACCATCAAGGTTACTGCACAAATGAAGGCATCATTGTTAATGGTTCTCTACTAAGTACCTAGTTAACTAAGAAACCATTCTTTAAAAATGATATCAGAGAAATACCTACCTAAGAATTTATAGGTACTAAGTGGTTTGAAACAATGTGGCAAATGAATTTGTTTTTTTTTTTTGCTTATCTTTAGTATAAATTGCAAATTGAGAAGTACCTAATTATAAGAATGAATTGGTTGGTTACTTAAATAAAATGGAAAAGTTCAGAGGGGCTACAAAATAACCTAGTTTGATTGTAGGTGGAATGCATTATATCTTCATCATCATCAGCCTTTTATTGTTCCCACTGCTGGGCTTCCTCTCTGTTAAGAGGGAATGGGCTGTAATCCACCATGTGGGCCCATTGTGGATCATAACCATTATTATCCAAATCCTGACTTTGCCCCCTCTTGGGCTTATGCCCTGGAGGGGGCAAAGTCACCTTTGTCTTATTGTGCCAAACCCCATGCTCCTGTGCCAGCATATTTACACACTCTTTGAATCGATTATTAACTGTAGATATTATTCAAAAGTGCCAAAATTATTTCACTTTTACTTTACCTATTAATACAACGCTGTTTTAAAAATAAATAATAATAAAATTTATAATTATTTATTCATGAATAGTAAAGAAGCAAAGTAGTATTTTATTTCCAGAATAGCATTCCCTAAAACATTACATTACCATGAAATAAACTATTTAACCTTGAAAGGGCAAATGATATGCTTTATCCTCAAATCACCTCATGATAAGAATCATTATATACAGTTACAGTTAAGCTAAAAATTGTTCTGTTATCCTTGTATTTCTGGAGGAGCTTGTGGCCTAATAAGAACAGCCGCACAGATTGATCCTCATTATTAAACAATGCTTGCCGAGGTTGGTCTGTGGATAGGTGAATATACCGATATTCCTCCATGCCTCGGATTCATGTTAAGCCATTGTTCCCAGCTTTCACAAGCACAGCTTTGACAGTTGTTTTAGGTAATAGTCAGAAGCCTGAAATCTGTCTCACCAGTCTTCAAGGGGTGTCTTGGATATCCAGATAGGCTCCTTGTAAAATACTGGTACTCATCTGAATCAGGTTAGACTGGAAGCTGACCCTAACATGGTTAGGAAAAAGGCTAGGCAGATTGATTGACACAGCTAATAATAGTTCTATTATCCTCATACTTACAAAAATATAAAGGTTTCTAAAAATAATACTGAAATATAAGGAAGGATGTGACGGCAAATAATTATGATAGCAATAATATTATGATTTCCTTTGAAATTAGGCATTTTGTATGATTGAGTGATATACATATTGATATTTTTCCTCTATGATTGTGTACATATTGCAACAGCTCTGTAAATGGATATTACAATGATGTGATCAACTGATCATTGTTGGCTGAGCTGACATCAGTGTCTATAATCTAATACAGGCCAAGGAAAGTAGTAAATTTCAATTTGAATTATTACTTGACTATTATTATTTTAATTAAACATTATAACTGGACAATTAAAATAATATTTGGCTTGTATTCCTATTTCCTTTAACAAATTTGAATTTTCAAAAAAAAGTGAAAAGTTATCCATGATCAGGTCTTGTTTTTCATAACATCTTGCATGCAGACAATTGTTTATCAGTTTGGTTTGTCATGCACATGTTTAGAAGAAATAAAATTATCTAATCTTATGATAACAGGCAAAGAAAAAGTTTACATGATTTTACATTAAGTAGTAAACTGATTCATCCATATTTACATACATAATAGTCACACAAAAGAATCATATTATTAGAAAAATATTTTTTTTGTCAGCCAAGCACTGACAAAAATAATAAATGCTGTAAAACAGTATATTGAAACCTAAATAAAAACTGTTACCAAACTTTTTTGCCATGCATGACTAATATTGTTAATTTATTAGCATTGATGTATCCTTAGTTACTAGTCCAATTAGCATATGTTCTGCTAATGAACTTATTACAAAATTAACATACTAGATTCAAGTAAGAAGGTGGTTAAAAACAAGTTTTCATAGCACAAAATACTGAAAATGTTAATGTTTGAGTGCAAATTCTTGGCTACATTATTTAATCACCTAATTTATATGAGACTTAAACTACTTTACGGTATTTTAACGGCGTTTTCGAGTGAGTAAGTGCTTCTAAAACTTCAGTAGCCCCCCTAAACATATTCTAGCAGTCGCCTAGAACTATGTTTATGTGTCTATAAAAGTGCAGCGAGGTAGAAACGTGCCAGAGTTGTAAACACTCTGCGTCTCACGACCTGCCTTTTGGCCGAAAGTGGGGCAGCCGGCACCGCGCCCAGGACCCCACCCGCCCACCGCGAGCGCATTCCAATAAGAAAAACAACTTTTTTACTACACAAACACTTTACAAAAACAACAATAAGTTACTCAACACCTTTTTTACACCACTCTCAACAACTTAACAACTTCGCAACATCGTCAAAGCGACAGGAAACGCAAAAACAAGCCGTTGCTACCTTCGTATGTTCGTAACTTCGCATGCCGACAGAAAACGGAATTACGGTAAACTAGTTTTCAATGAGAATTGCACAAAAATTACCTGTTGATCAACAAGATCCCATTAAACACTGCACCGGCGACTCCAGAGACCTGTAGATTTTTCACTCGATGATTTGCAGCACGTAAACACAACGGTCTCACAAAAGGGAGAACTGGTAAAAACACAACCACGAATCCACCTTTAGACGCACTGTATCACAATACACCTTTTGTGTCCGGTGATGAGTTTATTATGTGAATAAATCGCACTCGGACTGTCTACAACAATTTTCATTCATCGCAAGGTGAAATCATTCGAGACGAGTGGCAGTTGGTGAAGAAACTACGAGCGCGGGCGGCAGGGAGCGCGCGCGTCATCCGCCATATTGGAGGATTACGTCATTTTGTCGTTACTTTTTTTTAGGTATGAGTAAGCTTAGAAAACTCGTTTTTCTACCAAATAACGGCTTATTTTACACTGTTGGCTACTCTTGCATGTGTATCCGAATATCCATTCAAACTGTCATTCATTTCATTCGGTCATTTAGTTCACTCAGTACAGGTGTTACCAGTTCAACAAAGGTTTCCCTAGCAATGGGTAAAAACCCATTCATCATCAGATTTTATAATGCCCACTGTTGGGACACACAGGCCTCTTCGAAAGAGATAAAGATAAGTTGTATTGTTTTGACGGGCTGTTTCCGTAACTCCACGACCAGCGCGTATTTTATGTACATAGTTAAGTAAGTTACAACATTTTCTTATTAGTGGTAAGCTTTCACTTCCAATATGAATAAGTTTAAAAGGGAGACCCATCGCCCAGTCAGTCAGCCACCCGTTTTACCCGACTGCCGAAGGAGGGTAATGTGTTTATCAGTCTATGTATGTATGTATGTTTGTTCCTATGTGGCGTTCCAGAGACCAAACGCATTGGCCAATTTTAATAATTCATGTATTCATTCACGAGTATAATGTAGATTTCTTAATCTGCTTCTGGCAGCATGAATATTCTAGTTAAAAATAAAGGGAAAACTTGTTTTGCTTTGGGCAACTCGTTTTATTAGTGTCAACAAACTGTCAAAATTGATAAGATTGTGGAGTATTTGTCATCGTTTTGTTGTTTTATTAAAATTTGATTAATGTTAAATTAAGAAATTGCGACAATAATCTATTATTCTGCTCAGTTTTATATGTACCCGAATTTGATCACATCAATTGCTTAAAAGTTTTAGTTTCAAAATGCAAGGTAATGGTGTTTTGCAAATTAATCCTTTGGTTTTCTCAATCGATCTCTTTGTTTTCGTTTTCCTTAAGTTATTACTCTTTTACAGACACAAGACCCGAATTATATGAGGAAGTTAAGCTTTACAGAAACGCTAGGGAGCGTGAAAAGTAAGTAATCACACCTAATTATTTTGTCTTAATGCCTTTACGTGATGTGTTTTTCTTTCAGAAATAAAGATAATTTCATCATTGTACAAGTTACATTAGTCATTGTTATTTTTTTAACGTATTGTTTCTATTTAATATGAAAGAAAATACACACACAATGACTAGCAGCCAGCTAATTTCTTGCTGTACTTCCCCCATGATTTAAGTACCATAGACATTTAAAAAACACAACCATAAATGTTTTCCCATATTCAAGGCATGACAACATGGCAGAGTTATATGCCGTGGTCAGCACTCTGCAGCATCTAGAGAAGGCGTACATGCGTGATTGTGTGCGGGCACAGGAGTACACCGCAGCATGCAGCCGGCTGCTTGTGCAATACAAGGTGGCCTTCAAACAAGTGCAGGCTGATGAGTTCCCCAATATTGAGGCTTTTGTAGCTAAGTATAGGGTGAGTTTATTTATTATTAGGCTTTTACAACACTGAGTACACTGTTACTTTATTAATTTGTACATTTGAAACGTAAGTCTAAGCGCCTCATCACTTTAAGAAAAGCACAGCATGCACTTAATTATGCGGAGATAAATACAGAATATATTAATTAAAAACAATAAAAAAACTATTAAAAACTAAATTGATTGCAGTAAATTAAAATAAGTAACATAGATTAAATTAAATTAGAACAGATTAAGTATAATAATATTAGAGTTGTGTGAAAAATTATATGTCATTTGTTTAATTACTCATACCATTATCTTACTGTTGTTTTTACCAATTTATTTGAGGTTGGCGCAGCATTTTTTTTTCAATACATCTGTTTGCTGTCATCTCAATAGCCACCTAAAATCAACCTGAAATCTGTACAATCAATTTGGTTAATGTTATTTTCACTATTTTTATATTGCACATAGGCAAATAAATTGGATAAGCTGCCCAGATTATTGTAGAATTTGGAACGCTGAAAGTGTATTTTCCTATTAGATTTTTATATCTATAAACTCAACTCACTCAAAAGGACAATGTCTGCCAAGTAAACTTGTACTCAATGAAAATTACAGTTGCTATAAATTAAGTGATTATTTGGTAACACAAAAACACACAGACAGAAAACAGTCTGGTTAATCCTTGATAAGCATATATGAATCTATATATCTATCTATATATCTATATGACTCATTGGACGGGGAACCTTTTTATCGCTCACACTTGACCACAATCTTACCTGATGGTAAGCAATGATCTTCTTGAGGGTAAGGCACACTTTAACTTGAATTTTCTTTTAATTTATTTTATATTTTTATCTGAAAAGAATACCTGGAAGGATTTGGGAAAGGCTTTAACTAACCAAACGTACTGAAGGTAACCAAAAAAAAAAAATTGATACCAATCCACAAATGCTGTCAAACATCTCTACGCAAACCATTTAAAACCAAAGATCTTAGTAGAACCTAAGCTAACCAAGTCACATTCATTTTCCAGCTGGACTGCCCAGCAGCTTTGGAGAGAATAAGAGAGAACAAGCCGAACCTGATCAAGGATGACAAGGGCAACACCAATAAATACATCGCTGAGATTGTGTCGGTAAGTGCCTACATTAACACCTAGATACTTATTTCTTGTTATAACAATCAATCTGCCCAGTCTTTTCTTAACTATGTTGGGTTAAGGTCTATCCACACATATCAGGGCCGTGCCCGGGACGTGGACAGACCGTGCCCCGTCAGGGGCTCAATAAAATATCGGTGGAAACATTTTATATGACATCGTTTCACACGATGTCCCTGTCACGTCCCGGGCACGCCCATGATATGTGTGGATAGAGCTTAAGGCTTCCAGTCTAACCGGATGCAGAATTTTTGTTTACATAAATTTCCAATCATCGTCATCATCATCATATCAGCCAAAAGACTGCTGGACATAGGCCTCCCCCGATCCCGTGCGTCTCGCATCCAGTCCGGTACGAGATTTGCACCCTCGCCTCCTATTACATAAGACTGTGTCCAATATTTTATGGAAACTTAGAATTTTTCAGAAAACTATTGTAATAGGGTATTAGGATTGTTTAGCAAAAAGTGTTAAAAATATGATCGACATGTAAAAGTATTTGTACTAACCAACTTACAGAAATAAAATCATTTATCCACACCACTGAAAAATGTGACTTCAGTAATACAGGGGGCAAATCTCGCCTCGGACTGCTACTAAGAAACTCCAGATGAAAAAAAAAAACAAATTAAACTTTGCCTGACTCCGTAATCGAACCCAGGCTCAGCAGTAGCGTTTGCTACCACGAGACCAACAGGCCAGTCCATCATACATGCTTCAAATCTTAGCCGTCATAGCTAATTTCAATATTTGTTTTCTCCACAGCTTTTCATAACACTGATGGACAAGTTGCGCCTTGAGTTCCGTGCCATGGACATGATACAGCCAGAGTTACGAGACTTGCGCGACACCATGGACCGCCTCATCATGCTGCCTGAAGACTTTGAGGGGAAGATTAAGGTAAACACATGCATTTAGTGAAAATAGTCGTTTCGTTTACAATAATACTAACTCAATGTTTATCAGGCTTCATATTTTACTCTTTGGCAATTTAAAAATAACTGTAATTGTTTATTAGATTTTTTAAATTATTGTATACCAGCTTGATAGGCATAATAGCTTGATAGCATACTAGGAATGTTAGGGGACATGTGGGAGAGCCCCATACTGGAACATTGGATACGCCTACATGTCAGTGAAGCATATAACAAGTATCACAAATAATATTATTGTTTCTGGTAGTTATAAGCACTAACAATAGTTAGAGAGTTTATTGTTAACCAAATGTGTATGTTGTTTGTCTGTATTTAAGTTAATTTTTGTTTTTTTTTTTTGAATAGTTGACTTTTTAATTGTTTTACATTTTAATATTTTATTCGAAATTCATATTTTAGGGTCGATTTTTTTTTTTAATTTATTGTAAATTTTTATACACAATTTTTAATTGTTTGTTTACTTGTATTGTTACTAAAAATAGTTAAAAGGTGTTTCTACTAACAACGAATGAATCTTGTTGTTCGATAAGTAAATAAATAAAATGAAATTGCAAATCTGGCACGCATTGTCTTGGACTTTGGAATAAACTTGGGAACATGACTTACGTCGAAAGCCAGAAACGTTCTTGGCCTTAATTACATCCTACAACACACTACATTAAGTCAAGTAAGTCACTAGCTGTTGCTCGCGGCTTCGCCCGCGTCATAGTGTTTTTTAAATAATGTAATATAAGGGATCAGTATACCGGGATAGAAAGTATTTTGTGCTTTAGCTATCGGGCTCCTTTGCGATACATGAGGTGGCTTTCCAGGATATCTGGGTGACGTGTTTGCTCTCCTTTTATGAGCAAGTATAGTTCAAAAACTTATCAGCCTATTTATATTACTCCAGGTTCAAGAATGGGTAGACAAGCTGTCGGAGATGTCAGCATCAGACGAGCTGTCGGAGAGTCAGGTGCGACAGCTGCTGTTCGACCTGGAGACCGCGTACGGAGCCTTCAACAAGTTCCTGCACAAGGACTGAGATTATTGCTGACCGGTAAGATACATACAATAACTTCCTCCAAAACTCCTTTATTTTGATAGGAGGGGATTGAAAGAAAAAGAAAAATTGGACCCCCACAATATGGCGCCCAAAATCCGCCATTTTTCTTTTTTTCAATTTTTATGTAGCCAGTGACACTCGCAAGATTAAGACGAATCGATTGACATGAATCATCATAACGCCACATCTCTAAAACGCCACATAGGACCAAACATACGAGGGCAGTTTGATAAGTCCGTGACATTTTGGAAAAAAACAATAGTTTTCCGCAAAAAAGCATTTTATTTCCCAACACAGTCTTCTTTTATTTAGCTCAATTCATTTAATCCACCATTTAAAAAAACAAAATGCTTTTTATAATAGTAGGTTTTATAAAGTCCCTCAAAATAGGCGTTTGTTTCAGTGATAACCTTTTCATTAGAGCCAAATCTTCTTCCACCCAACTATTTCTTCAGGTTTGGAATCAGGAAATAGTCACAGGGGCCCTAATCTGGTGAAAATGCTGCATGAGGTAGCAGTTCGTAGCCTAATTTATAGATGTTTGCCAAGTTGACTACACACCCGTACGCACCCGTGCATTGTCTTGATGGAACAGCACTTTTTCTTCACCAAATGCGGTCGTTTTTGCTTCAAATCAAAATCGAATCTGTCCAAAAGGTCTGAATAATATTCGCTGGTGATTGTTTTACCCTTTTAGAGGTAGTCGATATGAATCACACCGCGTGCATCTCAGAAAACTGTGGTCATGTCCTTTATGGCCGATAGACCCAATTTTGCCTTCTTTGGTGCACGCTCACTCGTAGAAACTCACTGTCTTGATTGTTCCTTGGACTCTTGGATCCATGTTTCGTCGAAATGGTGCAAAACTCGTTCAAATTACGGGTAAACATCCCTAAACATTCCTTCGAAGTTGTCACACGGTTGCGCTTATGGTCGAGTGTGAGCAATCGCGGCACCCATTTTTCGGATAGTTTTTTCATGTCCAAATATTCACGTAAAGTGTGATGTACCCGCTCAGTTGTGTCTGCAGCCTCAGTCACCTCACGCACTTTCATTCTTCTACGAGTATAGTCCAATATCATTCCATGGATTTTATCGACGATTTCTGGCGTGAAGACATCTTTTGGGCGACCTGAACGTTCGGCGACATTTGTGTTGGTACGACCTCAACGGAACTAAGTAAACCACTTCTAAACCAGTGAAATTGATGGTACAGAGTCCCCGTAATGTTTATCAAACATTTCCTTGGTATCGATGATGGATTTTTTTCAAAAAAAAAAAGTGCTTAATCGGCTCACGAAATTCACATTTTTTCATTTTCGTGCAAACGCCCGCAGTTGCCTGCTTTAAATGGCTGGCAAACACAAACCCACTAACGTAGCTTGCTCATATTTTTACAGTAGCCTATTAAAATATGGTACTTGGCAGAAGTAGTGTTGCCATAAAAATTACTACGCGAGAAAATAAAAAAGTCACGGACTTATCAAACGGCCCTCGTACATAGACTGCTAAACACATTACCCTCCTTTGCGTCACGCAGTCGGGTAAAAAGGTTACACTTATAACGCGCATTTGCATTGAGGATCTACAACAGATAAGTCGTTATAAATGGTGATCAATGTTAAAAAATAATTATGGGAATACCTCATTGTTCAAAGAAAGCACTAGTTTGCACTTCTTGTTTTAATACATAGAATAATAGACAGATAAACCATTTATTAGGTACACATAAACCTCTAAACTCCATTTTTAATTGGGTACCTTTTGTGTTTTGGAATTGTTTGTTTTACTCTAGACGCTTTTACGTGCACGTCCCTTTTACATCGTTCTTACATATATGTATTTTCTAACAAGAATGATGTAACCAAATAGTTGTAATTAAAACTGATGGAAAAGAGTGTCCGTGGAGTTTCTTGCACATTCTTCTCCATTGAGAACGAACTGACGCTTGCGAATGTGCAACTAGATCATTTTTTGTTTTTTCATTCATTTTATGGTCTAGTTGAAATAAAAAATATTTTGATTTGATTTGATCCACGAGTCCACCATTTGAAACAACATAATCTTTGAATCTTTTACAAATATATAAAAGTTCGATTCTTCTCGACAGCTACAAATTTAACTTAGTTTTATTTCTCGTTACAGATGTGACCCGGCTCAAAAGCGTTGTGCATATTCACCCGTAGCTTGTTAACGTGATTATATCTAAAAATGTATGTAAATTATTATTGTCTCAAATGTACTATTTTAATGTTTTACTCTTGCATGTGTTGCATATCGATATCTTAGCAAATTATTCAGTATAACGGAAAGTGTCTGCTATAATATGTTCATTTTTTTGTGATTGGTTCTTTGAGCTGTTAAATAACATAAATCGAATGTTGTATCGTCATCAGCCTTTTAATGTCCCCACTGCTGGGACACTGGCCTCCTCTCTGTCAAAGAGGGAATGGGCCAAAATCCATCACTCGGGCCCAGTGTGGTTTGGTGAATGTCACATGTCTTCAAATGTTGTATATTCAACTAATAGTACCTGGGCGACCGAGCTCTGATCGGGTGAAAATAGAGAAAACGATGTTTTCTAAAAATTCAACCTAGCTAGATCGATTTATCGCCCCCGAATACCATACTTCATGAAAATAATTGGAGCCGTTTCCGAGATTCAGATTATATATATATATACAAGAATTGTTTGTTTAAAGGTATTCAACTAATATGTTATAGTGTCTATTTTGTATGTGTTATCAACAAACATTAAAATGAACAAAGTATAGCTTGTTTAATTACTCTTCGTCTACCGTTTAGAGCAAGTTGTAATTTTGTTATGCTTATTTTTCCAAGTTGTCGTTATTTTATTTTGGCAGCTGCCAAAATTTCAGTTCAATCTGTAGAAAAATAGCAAAATCTGTAACCGGCAATTTAATCACCACAAAAATTATGTATTTGTGTATAATCCCCGGCACGTAAGTTGGCAAGAGTCGCAGAAGTATTTTTTAGGTGTCTTTGGTAGTGAAGCGGGGCGCGGGGAACGTTGAGGTTGAGGACCGATGCTCGCGCGCGATTGGTTGCTCAGTTGTCAGTTGGCACAAGGATCGACTGACCAACCGTGTCGCGTCCACGTTCCGTTCGCTCTATATGGTGGTTGGTCAGTTCGCGGAATATGCGCGAACTGACCCCCCACTACGCCAAGACCTTGCCAACTTAGGGCCCGGGCACTATACCCTTGAATATTTCCAACGTTTTAGATCTCTAAATTGATTATGATTATTATACAGTGTCAAATGAAATTAATAGGTAAAACTCCACAAACGTGATGGGTATCTATAGATGCTGTCCGCGGAGTTTCGCTAAAAGCTCTGGTCTGCGGAGTAGGAACAAAAAACATTCTAGACGTTTTTCATACAATTATGTGTCCGTCACCGCATACCGCAACGTTGTGCGTTCCGATCAAGAGAGTTTTGCTTTATTTTCATTTGATCCTGTATGTATGTATTGTATGTTTTTATGACAAGTCACTTGTGTATCAAATGTTCGTTTGTAACTCACTATGTTATAGACAATACGATGTCGTTATATTTAAGCGAATTTATTACAAATAAATTTTATATTCCACACCATTTTGTTGTTTGTGTGCTCATAACTCGAAAACTGTTCGACAGATTTTGATAAGACTGTATAGCTAAAATATTTTTTGCTAATTATGTTGCTCTTTTACACCATTTCAGCAAGCGAAAACGTTGCTTAGGCACATATTTTGAGCGAATCTAAGTTGTCTACCGTTTGGTAAGGTGTAGTAATTCGTATTTTGTGCACGTTTTGCAGTAGATTGACGCAGTTTAACCGACCTCAACATGTAAATAAAGACATTTCTTACAAATTTACTGTGTAAAATAACTGCGTAGACTTATTTTTCTGAACAAATTCGAATGTTGAAACTGTTCAAAGTTCATATAAATTCCTGAATTTCTTGACGCAATTTGCAACACCCCGTCGACTCAGCTAATATGTCATGTGTCAAAATCTTGTCAAGCAGAGTGGATAGCCCTAATCCCTAACTCCTACTATAATACTCACAACGGATCTTTGTGTCTCTGAATTGGCTGCAAGACCCTGCCCAGTAGCTATTTTTGTGTCAATGTTTAAGGTGAAGATAGCATTGTATATCTATTTATTTATTTATTTATTTATTAACACGTACATTTATTTTTACAGGTAAGACCCAAGCTAACAAATGTAGTCATATATTGCCAGTTGGCCAGTCCCAGAAACGGGTCTAGATAGAGGTACAAGTTATACAGTGGACAACACACTAAGTGTCACCCTCTGGAATTCCGCCAAAGAGCAAGAAAATATGTCCAAACGCAAAGAGACGCTATTCAGTATCCTAACTGCTCGAGTCACTGGTGCAAACTTTAACACGTTAGTGCGGGATGACGGGACTTTAAACAGCCCCTCCCTCGGTCCTAACCGTAGCCTCCTGTTTGGAACGAGTAATCCCAACGATTCTAATATTTGTGGATTATTTAGCATACCACGAAAAACCATGAAAACATATTTTACAAGGGCGAGGTTGCGCCTGACTTCCAACTTATAGTACCCGACCATCCCTATAACAAAGAGGGTTGGATACATAAGCGGGTAGAAAGGGTAAATACCAAATTGCCTCATGTATAGGTACCGGGTAAATTTGTTTTGCATTTTCTCCACCATCGTAGAATACTTCGTTTCATAAGGATTCCAGATGATAGCACTAGTTTCCAAGTTGCTTCGTACTAACGCATTATATAGCGATTTCACTGCTGCCATGTTGGTGAAGTCACGGGTTTCACGCATGACAAACCCAAGATTTTTGAAGGCTTTTCTACACACCTGCACCACATGAGTACGAAACGACAGATCCTCGGAAAAGGTAACACCGAGATCTCGCACTAACCCCACCCGCGGTATGACGTGACCGCCCATGCAATAATCGTGACGTCGGGGTACCACGGCCCGCGTGAAGGACATTACGTTACACTTCGTCACATTGAAGATTAATTTGTTCTCTTCACTCCATGCTACCACCCGATCGATGTCTCGCTGGAGCATGCCACAGTGTGACTCGTCTGTGATCTGCATGAATAACTTGAGATCGTCAGCAAATAACAAACAACCAGCGTCTTTAATGACTTCTGGAAGATCGTTAATCATTAAAATAAATTCTAAGGGTCCTAAATTTGTCCCCTGGCTAACCCCCGTAAGGGTGAAATACGAGTCCGAGGTGTAACCTGCATACTCCACAATTTGCTTACGGTTACCCAAGTAGCTAGCAAAGAACTCTAGGAGGGCTGGGGTAAAACCAACCCTCGCGAATTTATTTAATAGGATGTCATTGTCTACACTATCGAATGCCTTCCTGAAGTCGAAGTAAGCGACGTCCAGTTGTCCACCTGTCTCCGAGTCCAGCACTGTGGCGGCCTGGTTTAAAAAACACATTAAGTTAGAATTCGTGCTACGGCCCGCACGGAAACCATGCTGGGCGTCGTTGATTTGTGAGGCTACTTGCGAGTGGATGCAAGAGCACAACGCGGACTCGAAGACTTTAGCAAACACTGAAAGTACAGCTACAGGTCTATATCCGCTGACATCCGAGCTTGGAGTACCCTTCGGTACCGGAGTAACCCTAGTCAACTTCCAGCCGTCGGGATACGAGCATTCACTTAAAAAGATATTAAATAAATGCATGAGAGGCCGGGCTAGTACTGTCCTGCAATCCCTAACAATGAAGGGTGGCACCCCGTCCGGCCCAACCGAACGCTTGGGCTTGAGGCGCGCGAGCGCGGCGCCCACCTCTCCGAGAGACAGCTGTCCCACGTGAACCCGGGCGCCGCGCTCGGGCGCCACCTGTCCAGCGGCAGCCGCATCTAATCGCGGCGCCAGCGCCCCATAGACCGAGTGGAAGTAATCAGCGAACGCCTGGGCGCACTCATGCTCTGGCAACAGCTCACCATTCCTAGCTATCTTCGGTTTACTACGTTTCGAACGCTTGTTCCCTACAAAACCCCAAAAAGACCTCGGTTCCTTCACAAATTGTTGCTCAGTACGGCTCTGATAATCATGGTATGCGGTACTGATTTTAGCCTTGACAGTAGAACGGTAGTGAGAAAAGTTAACATAATCGCTGACCGAACGAGTCCTCTTAAAAGATTTGTGCCAAAAAGCCTTCTGTTTAATATAACCAATTATGTCAGCAGTGAACCATTCAGGGTAGTGATAACGAAAGCAATCACGCTTGGAGCTCTTTCTTGGAGTGCTATCATCCAAAATCCTGTAAACTATGTCATAAAATATCCTATATGCTTCGTCGGCATTACTCGTTTCATACAGGGCGCTCCAGTCTGCCTCTGCAAGTCCCAAATACAAAGAATGGAAGTCCGCCTTCCTATAATTCCATCGCGGAAGGGAGGTGGAAGCCTGCGGTACAGGGCCACTAGGGCTAGAAGTCAGTCGCGACCTCAGATCTCGCGACCTACTTATACTTACTCGTAGCGGCGGATGCTGCGGATCTATGCATGACAAACACTCCCCACGTTCCTCGCTTACGACAATGTCATCTTCGGGCAAAGTAGTTAGGACTACATCGAGCGTGCGATTGTTGCAATCTATCTCTTTCACCCGCTTACGTATGTCGCATCGTCCTATTTCGCTTATTCTATGCAGTATACTCGATGACAAACTGTTTCTTGCACAATGGTTGGCAGAACCAACTTCAGAAACACAAATATCCGCTGTGAGTATTATGTCTATGGATGCGCGCGCTTCGCAGTCATGCATGCACATTGAGAATCTAAATTCCCCGCCATACCACATATTTTTCCGTTTCCACTTTTGTTTTATTTCAACTGTATGAGTGAAGATAAAATAGTGTATGCAACGGCATATAATTAGGTACTCGTGGTAACTCGGGGGTTTATTATTATCACATTCGGCTTCGCCTCATGAGATAGACCCACGCTCGTGTTTTAATAACCTCTATTATATGACCATTGCATAAACTACTATTACATAAGCGTAACACATAGGCTATAATTATTGAAGATATTGGGGAAAGTAATAAAGAATCTATTTAATATTAACTAGACTTATATCAATTAAAACATAAAGACCAACAAATAAATTGATCTATGGTAAAAGTGAGACCGCATACATCGTAGCAAAGCTTGAATTCTGTTTTTCCACAAGTTTTATCGCTTATCAAAAAGTAATTGACCAAATATGATCAGAAATTAATTGCCAAAAACAATTAACTTTAGCCAATCAAAGTAATTTTAATTTTGCTACTGTGTTGTTGTTCAAAATTAATGCGTATGCCCTAGGAAATAAAAGTGGTTTTCTTTTGCAGTAATCTTGTTAGCAAATAAAGGATTGACTGCACAGTATAGCCAGAAAAGGTCAAGAACGTACCAATTTCTTTTTTAAATAGAAGTTTGTCCAATAAATGCATTGAATGCAATATATGTAATTATAAATAATTTAAAAGTAAACTATAGTGTTAAATATCGCACTCTTCCTTACAGGGCTTGTTTTTCTTGTAGTCTTTGTGATGAGTTTTAAATTCAGATTATGTATTACACTGGTCTTCTTAATTGCTGTATTACATTACCAAGAGGTAAGAAAACTTTTAAATCCCATACCATAGGTATACGTATATTACTTCTTACTAATATTATAAATGCGAATGTTTGGATGGATGTTTGTTTGTTACTCAATCACGCCAGAACGGCTGAACGGATCTGGATGAAACTTATCACACTTGTAGACCGTGTCCTGAATTGGGACAAAGCATTTTCCCTTTAGGACATTTGGTGGGATAGCTTTCGAAATTTACGCGGGTGAAATCGCTAGCAATAACTAGTCATTGATAATGTTGCCATAATCTACATGAACGTGAACTCTTCATAAATATACCTTACAAAACATCAACAATGTAGACCCACAGGTGACTTATCAGTTTCTTTCTACCAGTGCACAAACAGTGTCTTCCAAAAAATGGACAAGAAATACTACCTGGTTTCCGAAGCCTACAATATGGCGAAGAACCTCTTTAACCAGGGTCGGGCAAACTATGTCAGTTTGAAGAGCAAGTCCTTGCGAACAATAGACACGTTCCTGGATCTCGTCTACATCATGAACGATGAAATGTCCAAGGAGTTGAGGAGTGCTGTTCTGAAGTTCTATAAAGTGAAATATCTGCATGATTTCACGAATTATATTATTAGTATGGAGGAGGTATGTATCTGGAGACTAGTTTTGTATTTTAGGTGAATTACGTGACATGAGGTGAGGGCTCACACCTTTCTTCAGGTTTAGTCACGCTGACGCTGTAAATCACGCAGAAAATATTTCGTCTTTAAAAGGTGGTTGAGGCATGATGGAGCAAAATAGAAAAGGTCTGACATGCAATACTTTCAAAGCTCCTGGAGTGAAGCTGTGCAAGCCCAAACCACGTACACCGTTTTTCTTTGCCGGTTCTTTGACGAAGTGGAAATCAAACCTGTAATAATACCTACGCAAAATACATTATACCTACTGATTGGTTACACTAAAGGAACCCAGGAACACGTTTTGACACGTAAACTTTCGAAGCCCTAATCCCTATAGATTTTCATATAAGTTTCCTACATCCTCAGATGATAGAAATCGTGGAACATTGTCTAATGGACCCCATGGAGAAGCTGGAACAGATTCGCACGCAGTTCCACAGCGTCATCAAGAACTTCCAGGACGTTAGGAACTTCGACACCGTAAATAAATGCCACAAGGAGTTACCTGATGAAGTCGCTGCGGCACACTGCTTGTTACACCAGGCGGTTCTGTAAGTATATTCACGAAAGGGAGAAATTACTTGGAGTAGGTATATACCTACTCCGTTTAAGAAGAGCAGGGCAAATGCCGCTGCTTAAACAGAGAAGGCACGAGCATTGATCACCATGCTTGCTCAGGTGGGTTGGTTATTTTCAAACATAGGTATCTTTACATAGTATAAAATATAATAAAATGGCGCACGGTTGGCGCAGTGGTTGAGTGATTGACTGCTGCGCTGCGTGTCGCGGGTTCGATTCCCGCACGGAACAAATATATGTATGACCTACAGATAGTTGTTCCGGCTCTGGGTGTTTGTGTATGTGAGTTTATATGTATGTAAACGCACCCACGATACAGGAGAAATTCCTAGTTTGGGGCAACGTTTTTATTAAAATATCAAATAATAAAGTCGCGCCCGCTGTTTGTACGCTTAGATCTTCTAGATTACGCAACGGATTTTAATGCAGTTTTCAGCAATAGATAGACTGACGCAAGAGGAAGGTTTATATGTAGTATACATGCATATTATAGTAGAGAAAAGACGAGAAATTCAAAGATTTGTAATGTGATGTCGTAACAAACATATTTTTGTGCGCTTACATTGCAAGCAAACGCTGGCTAAACCTTACGAGATAGATGAAATGAATGTATTACGGAATTGTATATCTTACAAAGATCGATAAAAAGGTTCGTGATGGTATATGTTTATCACCCAAGGATAATCCACAGTTTTTTTTTTAATATTTTATATATTACATAAAAATGGGTTATTTTATTTTAAACAATACAGTATTATTCCTTATCCAATAAAATACTTTCGACACGTTGTGCATTTCATGTAGATCAAAATTGCGCTTTACAGCGATACCATTAAAATGAATATCTTAGGAGTTATCGCAAAATAAAAACTAACGCGAACGAAAATAAATTCAAGCGGGTGGGCCTCACACCGATGATGGGATCCTACGAAAGAAAAAACGTGGTAGGTATGATACCTATACTCTAATGCCCTTGCGAAGCCGGGGCGGGTCGCTAGTATGAACTATAAGACCAGCACCATAATTGCATAAATGTTATAACAGTACAAAGCTCACTCCTTCTCTTTATATATAACTCAACAATATTCTTTGCTTGTTTTACGCTGCCCAGTAGACGGATTTTCAAACATATGAAGCAATGAATGCACGGGAAACAATCCGTATCCGACTCTTTGAACTTATACAATTAGGGTGCTAGCTTCCTCACGATGTTTTCTTTCAGTAGGAATGCTGAAATATAAAAGGGCAACACCAAGAGTTTTAGTTTGGGGAAATACCTGAATCTGTTTTCATTATAGTGCTTACACACGGTCGAATTTGGTCCGGCTGGACCACGGATTTGTGGGCGGAGTTAGTCCAGCCCGGACCATATCCGAGCGTGTGTAGAGTGGTCCGCCGGACGTTATAATTATTAATTGATCCGTCTCGGTCCACACAAGCCTGTGTAAGCGAGAAAAGTTTTGTGGGCGGAGTTAGTCCGACCGGACCAAATCCGAACGTGTGTAAGCACTATTAGATTGCAACTACATAAAAAAATGATGACATCCAGTTATATGGACATGAATTCAGATTATTTTAGCTTGCGTGCTTTGAACCTTTTCTGCAGAGTCGCAAAAAAAATTAACATTAGGTGCTTTATTTTCTTTACAGTTTCAACGAAACGATGCAAGAAAGTTTAGTAACAATAGTCGAAATAAAGACCCGGCAGCACGCTCAAGACATGAATACATCGCTCTACAACGTTCAAGTGTGCATCAACAACTTCGTTCCGAAGTTCTTTGAGCAGCTAATGCTGGACGCATACACAGAAAAGTGTGGCTACCTGCGGGTCGTCAATGCGTCTATTGCAGATCTTGTCAAAGACAAATGGATAGGCAATGAAACTGTGTTCCCGGAGAAATGGAGCCCTTTAGTACGACTGTTGCAAGAGAAGTAAGTTTTTGTTTTGAGACGAATTATGTCGCTTTCTTTCAATCTGGAAATAAACTATCTTCACACATGGTAAATTTTAGTATGTAAAGTTGATTTCTTTTGTTACAGAACGAAACAGCCCATAAGTGCGCTAGAAGAGCCTTTACATTTAACCCTTTTTGCGGCAAATCTATCTTCGCAGGACGTTGTTAGAACTTTATATAAGAAGAAATAAATCTCGTTTTATAGAATAGGTTTACACTTATCATCTAATTGTAATATAATAGTGGTTAATCACTGAATGGAATAAAATAAAGGAATAATCAATTATTAAAATGACTAGTTCTGTGTACAATGTGCAAATGCTTATCGTAAAGAAATAAAGCACGCTTTGCTCGTGTAACTTTTGTTTTAATTACATGCATCCGCATAACAGGTTGATAACAAGGAAAATAACGAATAACATTGTAACATTTACAGCCATTACTAATGAACACCTCGTTGTGATAGGCTGTATGACATTATTGCGTTTGCGTCGATGACAAGTGAACAAAAATAATAAAGTCAGAATAAAGTAGTTGGCTTCGCTTCTGTCAAAAAAACGCGCGTTTGTTGTTTGTTATTGTTCAATGTTCATTCATCATGTTTCGGTGATTTTTAATTAAAAAGAGGCTCTAAAAACTCTCAAAATGACTAAAGCAGTCCGTGAATTGCTCCAGAATGGGCGTTCTTACGATGAAACGGATCGCATGCCTGACAAAATAAACATAAAAAACTTAGATATTTTCATGTACATGGTGGCAATAGTTGGTCATTTTGTGGACTTGGGTCTGGATATTAACATAGCTGTGAGGTACTCCATAGCTCTAAAGATGACGGAGTTCGGGTGGACGCTGGCGTTCATACTGGTGCCTGCTTTTGTGAACACTGCTGTCTCCATAAGAATGTAAGTATCTTTGTTTACTTAGCCACTTAGAACTTTCGCTAAGTTCTGTTAACACTTTCTAATCTGTGGCCTTAATCTTAGTCGAGAGATAAACTTGCTAAAATATTATGAATATCTAGAATTTAAAGTTATTTTTAGTCAAAAGTTTATTGTACCCATTTTCCTGATATAAAATCCCTTTGTTTTATGTTCCCGTTTAAACCTTTGAGGATGATCCTGTATAAAGTCAACACATTAATTATTGCGGTTTTGATAAATTGTTAATTGTACCTACTGTGATATTCCTTACACTTGTAACATAGAACTTTAATTGAATGAAATTATAATCTCTAGCAAAATTAGATATTTTTACCCACTTCTTCCCAGCCAGCAGCATTTTGGAGGACCGTATTTGATGTTCAAAAAGTGTTGTTCGTCAGGCTACATAAATCAATTGAAAGACTTATGATTTTGATTTTCTGACTTCAGGTACTCCCTAGATAAGCAGCAGGACTCGCTATCCAATGAGTTCACAAAGCGCAAGTGGCTCCGAATCTTCATCCTCGTGTTACAGATGGCACCGATTCTGCGGTTTGCTGATGCTCTCATGTAAAGATATTCTTATTCTTTTATTAATTTTTTATTACTATATGCATAAGTAAAAAATCACTGTATATAGGCAGACTTAATGCTTAAGGCGTTTTCTACCTGTTGACGTTAGGATGGTGGAGAGACAGTTTATTTATTGCACACAAACCTACAGAGGCGTACTTAGTTATGGCACGTGCAACTTAATGGAAAGAAAAATATTCTATTATAAATGCATATTTTGTCTTTGTTGTATTGTGTAGCATAAAATCAATGTTTTAGGTATAGTTATTTTATCTGAGTACTATAAATATTTGAATAATTTAGTTCAATGCATGCTGATATTTGTCAAAACACAGATAAATTAATTTATTCTAATTAACTTATTATTATTTATAAATGCATAATTTGCCTTTTGTTTGCTTATTTGGGTCAAAAACACAGAGTATGTCATTAATGGAGTGCTAAGTCAGAGTGTTTAGTTATTAAGTACATTATATACAAGTATGTAATGCCTACAAACAGTATCTGACTGCAAATATGGAATAATTGTTTTATATTTATACAGATCCCGAAAAGGTTTGGCTTTTTAAAGCACTGTCTCTTTTGAATACTTAGGCCCAGATTTTGTTGAAAATTTCGGTAAAACACCATTTTTCTTCAGTTGTTACCCTCACAAATGGTTAAATAAGTTGGAGAATTTGTTAGACTAACAGTTGACGCATAAATGCATTTTACTGAAATTTGAAAACATTTTCGTTAGGGTATTAACTATGGATCATAAAATTGGACATTTCTAAAATTTATTGTACTTTATTCTGCTTATGAGACAATCTCTTTCAAAGACCAATGTGACATATTTAATGCTTGCTAAGAAACAAATTATTCTAGCTTCAAACCCCTCCTGATCAAAAGGTCTAAGCTTGTAGCTAAATGTACAACAGCGCGAAACGTCTAATGAGCAGTAACTCTAATAAGCAAAACATCCAACTATTAGATGGTCTGTATCCTTCAGACCATCTAATAGTTGGATTGATCCATAAATTACTAAACAAGTAACACTACTAAAATCCATACTTAATATTAAAATGCGAAAGTAACTCTGTCGGTCTGTCTGTTACATTTTTACGCTTAAACCGCTGAACCGATTGAGATGAAATTTGGTATGGAGATAGTTTGAGACTGGGAAGGACATAGGATAGTTTTATCCCGGCAATTATCCTTTAGGAGGTGGACAGGGGGGTAGAAGTTTGTATGGTGAACTAATAATTTCTCAAGAAAGGCGGCCCACACACCATTATGGCGCGATATATATAAAAATAGGCTTTTCAAAATACTAATGCTACGTAGACGAAGTCGCGGGCAACAACTAGTATGTATTTATTTATATATTTATTATATACTTTATTGTACACCACTTAAATAGTAACAGGACAATATTTTTAAAGATAAGTGTACAATGGGCGATCTTATCGCACAGGGCAATCTCTTACAGACAACCTTTGGATGGACTGAACGAGAGGAGATAGACATAGGGCTGTCAGTGTACAAAAACTATCTTGATAATATTACTTAGATATTACATAAAATACATACATACCAATAAAATAATATACTAATAAATATAAAATATAGAACAGAGAAAGGAGAAGAATATGTATGTATATGTATCTATAAATGTAAGATTTTGGTTACGTATTATATAGTATGTATTATGTTTATACATTGTGTGTTGTACACGTATTTTTTTAAGTTTTTTTGTATGAATGTTAGAATTTTAAATATTAAGTGTTATCACAGATAATATAATACTAGCATACAGATGCCTCATCCCATACAAAGAAACCGTGCCGTCGTAACTAGCGTTTTTCATCTGATTATACCGATTATTTTTTGTAAATCGATCGCGTTCGGTTCCGTTCTACGGCGATAGATAGATCACCATCCATAAAGTCAAAGTCAAATATATTTATTTCAACTAGGCCAATAAGCGGCACTTTTGAACGTCAAACATTATTAAATCTAAATAAAAAAATAAATAATAAACGTATATATAATAATAGTAATAAAAATTGACTACCGTGCACTCGGAAAAGTAGCTTGTTATGGAGAAGAACGCACAAGAAACTCCATACAAGTGTATATATCCGTGGAACGGAACCAAACGCGATCGATGTACAAAAAATAATAAGAATAATCAGTATAGAACGTCGGCACGGTATCTTTGTATGTGATGGTGGTACCACTGGTGTTATTATAATTTCGTTCTGCATTTGGATGTACTGTCCTCATATGCAAATTTCTTAATACAACAGAGGTTTTCTGTAAGCGAACACAATTATGGGTTAAGCTCGGCTTTGTAAATTTTTGTATTATTATGTATTTGTGTACAATAAAGTATAAGAACACTATCCCTGTTTAAAATCCCCCAGCTATGCAGTGAAGTCCCGTCGCGCCGCCCGCATGCAAGATCAGGCATCGCAGCGCAAGTACTACAATCTGATGCTGAAGGAGGACTCTGATGCTGCGCTGCTGAGAATCTTCGAGTGCTTCCTGGAGGCGGCTCCGCAGCAGGTCCTGCAGACCAGTCTGTTGTTGAGCGCTAATCCGGACTTTACTGGTGAGGCTTACTTACTTTTCTGTATTGTATTTTTACACAAACCCATATTTTTTAACATCAATACAAATATTATATAAGCGAAAGTAACTCTTGTCTGTCTGGTTTCTTAGCAGCTGAATGGAATTGAATTAAATTTTGCTTACGGTTAGACCATGTGTCTACTCGTGTGCCAAATTAATTAAGCCTATAAGATACTTTTTCCACTACCTTATCTAATATGTAACACATTGCCTAAGAAATTCGTTTCGAAATATGAACAATTAGACACAAGATTATAAAATAAAAAATAAAAAAATACAAAATTACATTATAACAGTTACGAAATGACTTTTGTATGGATCATTATGTAACTGGCAGAATGATTCTGAACCTGTTACCTCTCGAAAAAGTGCGCGTTGTTTGTGTGAATATAGTCTGTGGTTTTTAGTCTGAACGTTTCTAATAAATTATTGTTGGAACTTATTTGCATTTAATTAAGTAAGCTCATCAGGTAGTGGAAAAATAATCGTTCGTGTGAAATGTACTATTTTCCTTTACAGTTAAGATATTCTAGGTTTGAAATACTATGAAAAGAAAATATCAACGCGTTTATTAAACGCAAATCATGCAATTGACCAGTCGCAGCAGCGAACGCACACTTGACAATAATTCGCATTTTTTTGCGATCGGTATTTTGCCAGCATCTAGAACCAGTGCTTGGGTAAGTTGTCTGGTGGTGAAGAAAACGGGTTCTTGGCTAAACATAGTCTGATGTTCAGTGTTGTTGATGGCATGTTAGAATGTATTTTGTCGTATTTGTAATAACAATTTGTTTTTGTTTCCAGTCCATCAGATGCTATCAATCGCTTCATCCATCATCGGCATGGGCTGGTGCCTGGCCGCGTACCAGCGAGCGGTGCGCTTCTACCAGCCGGACAAGGACAACATGAGCTGGACTGGCACTGTGCTGCAAACCATCTGGCACTTCCTTGTTACATGTGAGTATATTTAACAGGCTTCAGGGTTCCGTATGGTGACGGACGTAAAGAATTTCACCATCCCATATCTTCCCGTGGGTGTCGTAGGAGGCGACTAAGGGACACACCAGAGAATGGGCAGCAGCGTTCTCTGTGCACTTTATCAACAAACTGCGATCGCCAACCCGCCTGCCAAGCGTGGCGATTATGGCAAAACCCCCCAATCCTTATGATCAGCACAAAGAAAAAACGGCCTCGAGTGACCGGCAGCCCGTCTACCCTCGGCTACGGTAGCGGTCGAGGCGATGGCGTGGCAAGGGGTGCTAAGAATCCCCGGAGTGGACCCGGCTACCCCAATAAACACCGACGACTGGACCTGGGAACATATAACACGCGAACACTCCGGACCGACGAGAAGATAGCCGAACTGGAGGAAGAATTGAGTAGGTTGCGATGGAGTATTATAGGGTTATCTGAAGTCCGAAGAGAGGGGAAGGACTCGATAATCCTCAAATCCGGTAACCTGCTCTATTTCCGAGAGGGTGACCGACAGTCCCAGGGTGGTGTCGGGTTTATCGTCCACAAGTCCCTTGTGAACAACGTGGTGAGGATCGAGAGTGTGTCGACCAGGGTGGCGTACCTTATACTCAGAATATCCGCAAGATATTCGCTGAAGGTCATACAGGTCTACGCCCCGACCTCGGCACACCCCGACGACGAGGTAGAGACCATGTATGAGGATATCTCTAGAGCCATGCATGGTTTCAAAACTCACTTCACCGTTGTCATGGGGGACTTCAACGCAAAACTGGGCAAACGAGACGTGGATGAGCTGCAAGTGGGGCAATTTGGAGTTGGACGCCGGAACCACCGGGGTCACCTACTGGCCAGTTTTATGGAGAAGGAGGGCCTCTACATGATGAACTCCTTCTTCAGAAAGCGTGAGCACAGGAAGTGGACCTGGCAAAGCCCCGATGGTGCAACTAAAAACGAGATCGATTTCATCATGTCAACCAAGAAGCAAGTGTTCAATGATGTCTCTGTGATCAATTCGGTGAAAACCGGGAGCGATCACCGTATGGTAAGAGGCACATTGAACATTAATGTTAAACTTGAAAGGTCTCGACTGGTGAAGTCCACGCTCCGCCCAGCACAGATCCAGGTCCAAAACCCCGAGAACTTTCAGCTCGAACTCCAGAATCGTTTCGAGTGCCTAGGAAGCTCCGTGGACGATTACACCGATGGGTTCGTGGAAGCTGTCCATACGGTCGGGTCTAAGTTTTTCAAGACCCGCCGTATAGATAGGAACAAAAAACTCTCTGATCCTACTCTCAAGCTAATGAAGGAGAGGCGTGAGATGATCCTGCAGTCTTCAGACGATGCGGTGAAATACCGGCAGCTAAATAGACGGATCTCAAAGTCCTTGAAAAGCGACCTCCGCCGCTTTAATACAGAGCGTATAAAAGACGCGATTGAGCGGAATAAGGGCTCCAAGGTCTTTGCAAGAGATCTGTCTATAGGGCAGAGCCAGCTCACGAAACTGAAGACCGATGATGGCAGGATCGTTTCCGCCAAACCAGAGCTTCTGAGGGAGATCGAGAGATTCTATGGGCAGCTGTACACGTCAACCAGTAAACCCGTCGCGAATCTAGCGAATGACCCTAGAGCTAGATTGACCCGACACTATACCGAAGACATTCCGGACGTCAGCCTGTATGACATTAGGATGGCTCTGAAACAGCTTAAGAACAACAAGGCGCCGGTGGGTGACGACGGAATCACGGCCGAACTCCTGAAGGCGGGTGGAAAACCAATCCTTAAGGCCCTTCAGAAGCTGTTTGATTCCGTCATACTCGAAGGGAAAACGCCACAGGCATGGTGCAGGGGTGTGGTGGTACTCTTCTTCAAGAAGGGTGACAATGCCTTACTGAAGAACTATAGGCCCATCACACTTCTTAGCCATGTCTACAAGCTGTTTTCAAGAGTCATCACGAATCGTCTCGCGCGCAGGTTTGACGATTTCCAGCCTCCCGAACAAGCCGGATTCCGTAAAGGCTTCAGCACCGTAGACCACATACATACGCTGCGGCAGGTTATACAGAAGACCGAAGAGTACAACCTGCCTCTCTGTTTAGCGTTTGTGGACTACGAGAAAGCCTTCGATTCGATCGAGACTTGGGCTGTACTGCAGTCTCTCCAACGGTGCCAAATTGACTACCGGTACATCGAAGTGTTGAAGTGTTTATACAAAAACGCCACCATGTCAGTTCGACTTCAGGATCAGACCTCGGAACCAGTCCTTTTGCAGCGAGGTGTGAGACAGGGAGACGTCATATCTCCGAAGCTGTTTACCGCTGCACTGGAGGATGTCTTCAAGGTTCTGGACTGGAGAGGTCTAGGCATCAACGTCAATGGCGAGTACATCACTCACCTTCGGTTTGCTGACGATATAGTGGTTATGGCTGAGACCATGGAGGACCTCAGTACAATGCTCGATGACCTCAGTAGAGCTTCCGAAAGAGTGGGTCTTAGAATGAACATGGACAAAACCAAGGTAATGTTGAATGCCCATGTTACACCCACTCCTATCAAGGTAGGAGACTCTACACTCGAAGTTGTGGGCGACTATGTCTACCTGGGACAAACGATCCAGTTGGGTAGGGCCAACTTCGAGAAAGAGGTCAACCGTCGAATCCGACTCGGCTGGGCAGCGTTCGGGAAGTTGCGCGGTATCTTCTCGTCCAACTTACCACAGTGTCTCAAGACGAAAGTCTATGACCAGTGTGTGTTGCCAGTGATGACATATGGCTCTGAGACGTGGTCGCTTACAATGGGCCTCATCAGAAAACTTACAGTCACTCAAAGGGCAATGGAGAGGGCTATGCTCGGAATTTCCTTGCGTGATCGAATCAGAAATGTAGAGATCCGCAAGAGAACCAAGGTTACCGACATAGCCCGAAGAATTGCCAAACTTAAGTGGCAGTGGGCAGGGCACATTGCTCGCAGAACGGATGGCCGATGGGGCAGAAAGGTTCTGGAGTGGCGACCGCGAACTGGAAGACGTTGCGTTGGAAGGCCTCCTACCAGGTGGACCGATGACCTGGTGAAGGTTGCGGGAATCCGCTGGTTGCGAGACGCACGGGACCGGTCAATGTGGCGACGCTTGGGGGAGGCCTATGTCCAGCAGTGGACGTCTTTCGGCTGATATGATGATGATGATGATGAGGGTAATAGTCATCAGATTGCACTGGATTTAATGGTTGGTTAGATGAATAAGCAATTGTGGCACTGCTGGCCTGACCCGGCCTTTGTTGGTTCTGAAAAGTTGTAACTGAAAAACTGCTATTTGAGAGCTCTTTGCAGATGAGGATGATACTGAATTTCAATTATTATATCAGCCCGAATCATCTGCTTTAAATGCTCATAAGTTTCTTATGAACACTATGTATCTAGTCTTGAAGTTTCCTAGCGTCACGGGCACTCAACGCGAGGAAAGAGAATTTGGTTCAAATAAATTGCACCAGATGGCGTTAGCCGCGTCACCAGATAGCTAAGATTCGTTATTGAGTTTTTTTAATTATTAAGATTTTCTTGAGACAATCATAAAAATTTATGTTCTTGTTTAACTCTTCCAAGCACAAAATTAAGGAATATTGGGCTCTTAATTCACATTTCAAAGATTATTTGAATGATGATCCATTCAAAAAATTTAAAATTTAATAAAAAACAATTAAATTGATTCCAATAGATGGCGCTGTTTTAAATTTCTGAGGCATCCACTCGGTTTTTAGGGTTCCGTACCCAAAGGGTACAAATGAGACCCTATTACTATTAAAATTCGTTTTGTGACACACAATGAAACTGTAAAAACGTGCAAAAAATACTATAAAAGAAATCGTCGCTGTATTAAAAACAAGTATTTCCGAACCGAGTAAAACCTTTTACTTGCAAGTCGCTGCTAACACCATCAATATCCGTGGAACGGAAACAAACGCGATCGATGGTCTTAGAAAAATTATCAGTCTAATTAGACGAAAAACGCTAGTTGCGTCGACATGGTTTCTTTGTTCATGAGGCTTCTGTATGTATATTATATTATCTGTGCTAGCGTATTAAAATTTTTCCTTTCAGAATCAATAAAATAACCAGATGTTTTCTGTTTCCAGTGAGCCGCATAATCTCAATCTCCGTGATCGCGTACCTCTACCCTCACTGGACGGTCGTAGCGTGCCTCATACATGTGTTCATCACCGCCACACTCATACAAGTGTTGGACCGCTCCCCGTTCTGTTCGCACAACCGCGTCGCCGACATCGCGTTTTCTTTCGCACTCGGAGCTGTGTACCTCTTCACTTATATCCTACCAGTTGAAGGAAAAACTAGGTATAGATATACTATCTACTATAGTATATGTTTTATACAGAATATAACATGTGGCGCCATCTGGTATGTCTATGTGAGTGAGGAAATGAGAAGTTCGTTTTACTTCTTTCCAGTTTTAGCGTTTACTGTGGTACCCTATATAGTGGGGTTAGTCATAATGGTGATATATTACAGGTTCTTCCATCCAGAGGTTAGCAAACGAGGGTTTAGTGTGACCTTCGTTAATGATAGGGTGCCGGATGTTACATGTAGTTAGTGATTAAGTTTGTGCCTTGAGATTATTGTTAGTTACCATGTTAGTACATATCAGCCGGTAGATGTCTAAATACTAGGCATTGGTTGCTTTTAAATCGTTTTAGCGAAAGATTTTGTCTCGTCTAGTTGATATGGCGTTATAATGTAGTTTTTGATATTAGTTCCATGGGGTAGTTGGCAATTTTAGACAAATAAACTGCACAAACACTACCATGAAGCCAGGTATTTGAAATAAGCGGCGTAAGGCTCAACACTTGGATGAAGTATGTACCAAGCGGTCCACACTGTGGAAGATCCCATAACTTGTAAACGCGTCGTGTTTAGTCTCGATACTCAGCAGTGAGAGAACGACGAACAAGAGAGAGAGAGATAGCTCAACTTGCTAATATTTTTGTTTAGTGGTGCCTATTGTGCCTAACGTTAATACTCCATTTGCTTACTACTCTGTGGACAAAACATGATCTGAAAATAATAATTTTATGATACGTTGCTAAGGTGGCGATATACGTAGATAGCAATAACTACTTTAGGTTTATTTTACTATACTGTGAAATGTGTTCTATATTGATTATATGAACAATATTTGTACATGTATAACATGATATTATTTTGTAACATTTTTATGTCAGATTAGTTTTAAAAGTAGCTATGTGCCAATAATGCAAAAATATGAACCCTAAACCTATATAACTTTATATAAATGTTTTACTTAATCTCTGATCATGGGCTAAATCACCATCTGGAATCTCCCAGTAGCAGCCCGGAGTCTAGATGGGTGCCCGGTTGATGTCCCACCACCTATAACATAGGACTTAAACATATCTAGCAAATGTAGATGTACTATAGGTGCTCCTCTGGCCAGCCCTTCGGGGATACAGGGGTAATGCTATTATGTTGGTCAGTAAGCACCCAGATTTGCCTTTTGGAATCAATCCATGGTGTGTACTATCCAATAGTCTTACACAACAGTTCTAAGTAGGTACTAATGCTCAAAAAGTGGGAGTGTCCCGAATGTCTATTCACTTGCACCCTGGATGACCTGTACAAATGCCTCTACTGCAATAAACGTGGTCCACCAAATAGTTGGATTAAATGGACCATTGAAACGAAAAAGAAAGAATTCTCAATAATTCATATCTCAATAGGTGCTCTTTTAAAATGTAAAAGACTGTATAACTATAGGTATTATACAATATTTTTTTCAGTATTTTCTTATGAACAAAAGTGAAAAATAGTTATAGTAGTACTTAAGTTAGAAACTTATATTTTGGTACTAAGTAGTAAAATATTTTTGTACTTTCTTATGAAAAATTTTCAGTGAATCTTGAACAATACTCACCATTTAAATTTTAATAAATTATTTTATATGAATGTCAAGTGTTTTTTTTTTCAAAAGTCTATGGAATGGGGTAGTCATTAAAACTTAAAACATCACAATAAAAGATTTAATTTTTAAGGGTGATTTATTACAATTACCAAATGAATGGTGCGCGTTCCCTTAGTATCCTTAATCCAAATCTATTCCATTCACTCTGGTTTATCCATAACTCTATAGCTGACTCCAAACAAGACATTACCGCAGCACCTTTCCAAACCGTACTGGCTGGATCAATGTCTTTTGGTGAAGTCACTATTTCCAGCTGCTCAGTCTTATACGTATAGGGGATTTGTAACGCTAATCGGTTCTGTAACCATAAGTTTAAGCCATGAGCTTTGACTCCTCCACCAACTATTAAAATATTGCTGTACATTTTACGTTTCAACTCTTCATTGGGACAGCGGTCTATGCTTTGTAAAATTGCAGCATCTAAGGCTAGAACTTGTCCTGGTGCTAACGCTACAACATCTCCCGGACCGCCTTCTAATGTGTCTACAACTATATCTTCATCAGGATTGGTTGAAGGCTGAGCTTCATTTGTAGCTTCAAACTGCTGGCTTTCATTTGCTGTTGGATCTGCTGTCTCACGTTTTCTACCAGTTTCCCTCAAAAATTCTGCATCAAAAGGATCTTCAGGATCACTTGGTTGTCTGTTTTGAATCTTGGTAGATTTTGAACCTGTGATTTTGAGTAAATCTGTGTAGAACATTGACAAAGGTGATATGATGCATTCGTCACCAACTTGCAGTGTGTATTTGTTCACTACATCACCAGGATGATCAACTAAAAACGACTTCTCCTGTGGGCCACAGACATCAAGGTTCACATGACAGAAATTCTCATATAAATTTCTCATTAGTATTACATCTCTAGGTATATTTTCATTCCAGTTTTTATAAGGAAATGCACTTTTGTGGAACATCCATGATAAAGCTTGACAGACGTCTCCTGCTCCATAATCCATTCGTAACCTTGTAGTCTTATGTGAAATACCATCTTCAACACATGAAATTGCAGTTTTCTGATCACCAATGTCCACCACACATGCAGAACCTATACCAGCTCCAAATGTGGCCCCAACACTCTCTTGAACAAAAAAGCAATGTCCGAAACCCAAGTCTTTCAATAATAATGACATTAAATACTTCAAATGGCCCCTGGAGTACAGATCAGGTATTAATAGCACACACCGGTATTTGACCAGCTCTATTAAAGGTATTCCTAGCTTATACTCGATTATAGAACTCCAAATAGTGTACAAATCATTCAGAACTGATGAAATAGACCCACCAACTTCAGTATGTATGTTGAAATCACCTCTGCGGTATGGGAAGTGTATGTTGTATGGTAGCTCTGGGTCTATATCCAGTACTAAGTCACCGATTACGATGTCACATTGCACTTGCGGCCACGGATCGCCATCATTGACGCATTCTGGCAAAGAGCGGCGGTTAAAAGCTGCGATTTGCTGCGGTGGAGTCGCGTACCTTCGTGCCCCGTTCGACTGCACACACGACTGCAACGTATGAGATATCTGTAGACGACATTCTTCCAATTCTTCAATCAATTCTTTTGTTTTTGGCACACTCGGGGGTATGAAGGAGTCTCTGTAAATTTTACCTCCGGGACGACGTTTTCTTGCGATGCAATGCAGTTGTTTCACCGGAAGGAGGTCTGAAGCTCTGCCTATTCGAACGTAGAGTGATCCAGGATGGATAACAATAATTCTATTGGACGGAAACTGCTGGAAATGTTCTGGGCCCGGCTCAAAAGATGGCATACTCATTTTTAGAACTTTTTTGTAACTTTATGTAGTTATGAAATCAGATTGGCTATATTTACTTCGTCTATCTATAGCGTGCGGATATATTTACATATTTTCTAGATAGTTGGATAAGTTTTGGAATTATTAAAAAAGATATCTTACTGTAAACATAACCTCCTTCCGTTTGAAAATTTGACAGAATAAAATTGACAAATAACAAAGTAGTTTTTGAACGAACTTGCTCATTTATAGTTTAAGTTTCTGAACTTTGATATTGATCGAATTTATCTATTCGTTGAATAAAAAACAACACAACATTCACTCCATAATTATCGAGTGAGACAAAAACAAGGCTTCCAATCATGATGTTGTTACTTATTATTAATAATATTAGGCTTTATAAAATAAATATTAGCTATACCTGATCTGGGCAATGTATCCGAAACAAAAGAACGAATGATCAATTTAATCTGTTCAAAAGTGTCAAAATTGTCACAAATGTCATCCGCTATCTATCGTCGTGTCACGAAATCGGAGAAAATAAACAGTTTTCCCGAATTTTTAATTGGAAAACAATAAAACTCGGCTGCAAAAATGGTGTCCAGGAGTTTAACAGAAGTATTTGTGTTGATGCGCAACAATGCCATACACAGCCGGCACATATTCGCTGACCAGGCAAGTACTCTCTTGTTATTGATTATGTTTTGTCCATTTTACTTTAATATTAAATGATGCAATTTCGAGCGTTTAGTAATTAATTAAACTGCGATATAACCGTGTGGTTTCCGCATATGTAGCCATGGGTTTAATGTAGCTTGATTTAAATTAAGTGCACAAATCTACGAAATGTCTCATTCCCCTGCCCTTACAAGGTTTTCAAGTGGTTTCTGCAATAGTGTAAACCTACAAAAGGAACTTCTAAAATAGTTTAATCTTAATGTTTTACACTATACAGTACTGTATTATCATAAATCATGCTTAAACAAAAAATACATATTTACTCAGAATTATTAATATTTTTTAGCGTTCACACACTGGACAGGTATGAAAGCATGCATATTTTGATGTAACACACATTCATGATTATTTATATTTCAACAGTTATTTAATTTCTGTCAAAACTTTCTAGATGAAAGAAGTGTGTTTTTGTAGTATTTTTATTTTCTCAACTTTATTTATTTTGTTAGTAAAAAGGCATGTTTTGGTCATGTTAACAACTAACCTTTTACCTGTAAGAAAACCCTATCAAGTTGTAAAGACCATTAGGAATGTCTAGATGGAATTTGTTTTATAGGTAAATAAAAAAAATAAAGGTGCTTGAATTTTGTGCATGTGCATACTTTATGTTTCTTAGCTTATATGAGAATGTGACACTATAATTTGCAATTAAATATTTGATTTCCTTATGATTATGTGAAATTGACCTATGAAACTTAACACTGAACGCAGAAGTGAAAAAAATAAACTTTCAGTCAGTGTACAATATTGTCACATTAATATAACAGCTATTAAAATATCCCTTTTCCTTTATTCCTCAGCGCAATGACTCTGAACGAGTCCGCCTCATGCGGAGTAACTCCCATGACATGGAGTCAGGGTTGGAGATGCGGAATGACTCCCATGCACCTCCGCCCTGGACGGATTCGCTTGAGGAAGCACACTATGTTATCACTAGGTTTGTACAGCCATAATTTAAACAACCATTTTTATTTCTTAGTAAGGCGGTTTACACACGGCACCGCGCACTGCCGCGGATGCTGAGGGAAGAGAACCTCTCGACCCGCGCGGTTGGGCGGTATACGTGTGTTAGGCTTCAATGGATTTATTAGAGGCCAATGCATATCTGCTTCACCGCCTACCGCGGCGGTGCGCGGTGCCGTGTGTAAATTTATTAGAGGCCAATGCGACATGAGATCCGCTTCACCGACTACCGCGGCGGTGCGCGGTGCCGTGTGTAAACCGCCTTATCTGACCCAGAAAATAGAATTGCATAGAAAAGGGAGAGGTTGGCCTTTGCCCAGCATTGGGACAATATATTAAGCTAGTTAGGTGGGTCAGGATGACAGTCCACCAGCTGCTGAATGGTGAAAGTTGTCCCATTGTTTAGAAAAGCGCTATGGGGTTAATTTATTAATCTGCGAATTTATGGAAATGTGTATGAAATATCTAGTAATTTATCAGCCAATATATTCATGGCTAATTGATCTTGTTTATTAGTTAGACTATGTGCAATAGTTTTGCAGTATCTCACATCATCAGCCTATTAATGTTCCCACTGCTGGGACACAGGCCTCCTCTCTGTGAGGGGATGGGCCGTAATCCACCACGCGGGCCCATTGCGGATTGGTGGATGTCACATGTCTTCGAATTTTTGGTTCTAGGACATGCCGGTTTCCTCACGATGTTTTCCTTCACCGTTTTTGAGAGCAGTGGTGATGAAATAATTTACACAAAGTAAAGCGCCTGCCTGGGTTCGAAACCACTACCTACAACTTGTAAGTCGCGGCCGATACCACTGGGCCACCACTGCTCCAGTATCTCTAAATAGTATAAAACAAAGTCGCTGTCCGCATCTGTCGACGTAATGTCTGTTTCTCCGCTAACTTCTTCTAAATCACGAAACGGATATTGATACGGTTTTCACTAATAATGAGAGTGATAAACGAGGAAGGTTTTTTGCATATGAGATGCATTCCTAGACCCACAATTGGATGTGCAGATGAAGCTCAGGTTGCTTATGGATGTCTCTGTGATGAGAGCCGAGTTAACGGTGATCACAGAGGCATTATCTTATGCAAGTACTGTTGGGAAACAAAAGATAGTCATTTTATCAGATTCAAAAAGTGCCCTACAACATTTGGCTCGGTGTGTCTCGAGTGTCCGAGGTATGCCGATAGACTATGACGCCTTGGGGTTATTGCACAGATTACAAAAGCAACCGAATTTTAGTTGATACCGTCGCATATTGGCAAATTTGAGAATGAGGTGGTAGATCAGCTGGCTGGAAACGCAACAGATGATGGTGTGGGTGATTTGAACAAGTCTATGTAGAGGAAAGTGGGAAAAGACCATTAAGGATGCCATAGTCGTTGGCACGAATTATTTTGTGGCTGGGGTTAAAATGCATGCTATCTCATCCGACGACACATACGAAAGGGATAGACTCTGTGATGAGCTAGTGCGCACACTAAACACACATAAAGGAAAATGGATGATGATTTAGAACGAAAAGGAGCGCGCGAAATTTTATAAACTGACCATTGGGAGTATGAGTATCATGAATAAACTACTGAATGTATTTGTATAAAATAAAATTATTTGCCTTTTTTACTGCTAATCTATCCCTGTATGGTGACTGTTTTGCAATTTTCCTTCTTTTTATGGTATTTACATCCGCCTACAGATGCGTTGAAATTAATGTTGAAATATGGAACTCGACGCTCATAACTATCAAATACACTTTTTTTTTTCCATACAGGGCTAGATAATGATGAGACAAATTGATATCATTTTTTATTTTGAGCGTACACCGTCAAACAGTGGAGTAATCGACATACTACGTTTGTATGGAATAATGACTGACTAGCGCAACCTTAAGGAGTCCTCGCAGACTAAGGGTGCTTGGTACTAAACCTTGCAAGATGCACCAGGCTCAGTGCCCTGGTTCGAGCGTGCCAGCCTCTCCAGAGAGACATTGGTTGTGGCGCTCAAGTTACGGGCTGGACATGTACCGCTGAACAAGTTTTATTATCTTATGGGCGTGAGATCGTCGCCATTCTGTGACTTGTGCATTAAGCCGGAGGATATAATGCATGTTACGGTGGTATGTGATCGGTATCTTACCTGAGACGCAGGTTATTGTCGATTATAGATCTATTTAACGGGGGAATCAATACGACATTAGGGCGCCCTTTTTGTGTGAAGAATGCAAGAGTATTTATACCTTTTTGAAATTATTTGTGAATGAAAGGGATGAGAGATGCTGGAGAGAAAGGTATATGACTTGTGAGTAGGTACTTCTTCTTCTTCGTGTCGATGGTTCGATAGGTACTGGTGTGGTGTAACTGGTAGTGTGCCGGTTGCTGGCGAAATTGCTGTTCAACGTGCATACTATTAGTCACACTACTTTTGTTTGTATCCATGAGGCTGGCATTTCACACAGATTGCACTGAAGCCTCAAAATATAAATTTGAAAAAATAAAACTTTCTTATCAGTTACTAGCAATATTGTTGATAACAATCTATTGTTTTACGTTACGTCGTTAATAGGTTAGATAATTATCTACGACCATTAATCAATATAACACGCATATTGTGAAAGCAATCTCTAAAGCTTTCGCCACATAGTATGCGATGCGATTGTGTTGCGTTATAAGGGTTCTGTACGTGAAAAAATAATATTTCTGTTCTGGCTCTGGTATTACATTATTGGGGAACCTGAAATTAGTCACAACAGGCCGCCTGCTTGTCATGTGAAATATACACACGTATAACCTACATGTGTAACTTTTTTTTGTGTTACATACGCTTTATTATAAAATCGTCCTTGGTTTCGGTTGCGGTAATGTGGAATAGGAGGATTCATTTACTATGTTAAGATTGAGAGGCTTTCGATGCGTAAATATTGGACCGTATTTAATACGGTCCAATATTTCGGCTTACTGAAAATCGCATCTTCTCATAAACATGAGGTATGAGTACATAATCACCTTATTGGAAGATTACCTACACGAAGATTTAAAACACAATATCTTCTATGGTTGATTCGATAGAGATGAATGAGGTTGTAGAAAGTAACCGATTTTAATAAAAAATACCGAAGAACACTCTCGACAAAGTTACCTTCAAACAAAAACAGCAAATCTAAATCGGTTCATCCGTTTAGGAGCTATGATGCCACAGACAGACACACAGATACACAGCACCACACGTCATACTTATAACACTCCTCTTTTTCCGTCGGGGGTTAAAAATAAAAAGTGTCTTGATATTAGGCTGAGTATTAGCACTTTTTGAATGTCTAAATCAAAAGACGGTCCCGCAAAACGCCCGCCTGTCACCACTTCCTAGTGCGGTTGAATGGAATTATCATAGATCATATCTTTTTTTTTTTACTTGGAGAAATGCACATGCATACTACGCTACCACGAGGAGATAACTCAGTTTTGTGGGACGCCAACCCACTAAAACTCCACGGTATCCACCCTCCTCTGGGGAGTACCCCAAGGACCACACCTTCACATGTGCGCCAGACGAACACGTGTATGGCTCCCTTGGTCCCCTTGTGATGGGTCAAAGTCAATGGCCCCGTCACATTCCATTTTTCGGCCGCAGGGGATAGGGGAGCGGCCAACGCTATACGGAAATTCCTCCTCCCCTGCGGCTCCACCGCGTCCGCCATCAGACGGTGGCAACCCCGTCTAGGCTGCGGAAGTTAGGGAGAGCGGCGTACCGCAATACCGGCACTCCTCTCCCGCTGCGGCCTTCATCCCTTCGGCCGCGGTATCGTATACGTATGGGAGGCCCCATACGACATAGTGGCCCGCCTCAGTTGCTATGTCGCCCAGGTCGCACCGCAACCTACTTGTTGGCCGTTGGCTTATCGCCAAAAGACCTGACGAGCGGCCCCTCCTCGGGTTCCTCTTCGCTTAACCGTGGGTAACCAAGCCACGGTTACCGAGCCCCTCGCCTCGACAGTGCCGGAACCTACCGGAGAGGATGATCATAGATCATACCCAAAAGAAAGCTTTTTGATTGAAGTTCTATAAGTTCACCCTTGCGGTGTGACGAATTATTGCCATGAATATACTTCTTTCTATTACACTACATAATTTCAACCCCACAATTTTTTTCCAGGCTAAGAACAAAACTCTCCGAGCTCCAGTCCCGCCACGAGAAGCAGATCCGGCGTCCCTCACTTGACGACACAACCGAGCAGCAACACATACAGCGCCTCACCGCGGAGATCGGGCGACACTTCACACAGGCGCACTCGCATCTCACCACTATCAAGGGGCAGATACGACACGGTAAGATACCACCTGTCATACTGGAACACATACAGCACCTCACCGCGGAGATCGGGCGACACTTCACACAGGCGCACTCGCATCTCACCACTATCAAGGGGCAGATACGACACGGTAAGATACCACCTGTCATACTGCAACACATACAGCGCCTCACCGCAGAGATCGGGCGACACTTCACACAGGCGCACTCGCATCTCACCACCATCAAGGGGCAGATACGACACGGTAAGATACCACCTGTCTTACTGCAACACATACAGCGCCTCACCGCAGAGATTGGGCGACACTTCACACAGGCGCACTCGCATCTCACCACCATCAAGGGCAGATACGACACGGTAAGATACCACCTGTCATACTGCAACACATACAGCGCCTCACCGCAGAAATCGGGCGACACTTCACACAGGCGCACTCGCATCTCACCACCATCAATGGGCAGATACGACACGGTAAGATACCACCTGTCTTACTGCAACACATACAGCGCCTCACCGCAGAGATCGGGCGACACTTCACACAGGCGCACTCGCATCTCACCACCATCAAGGGGCAGATACGAAACGGGAAGATACCACCTGTCTTACTGCAACACATACAGCGCCTCACCGCAGAGATCGGGCGACACTTCACACAGGCGCACTCGCATCTCACCGCCATCTAGCAAGGGGCAGATACGACACGGTAAGATACCACCTGTCTTACTGCAACACATACAGCGCCTCACCGCAGAGATCGGGCGACACTTCACACAGGCGCACTCGCATCTCACCGCCATCTAGCAAGGGGCAGATACGACACGGTAAGATACCACCTGTCTTACTGCAACACATACAGCGCCTCACCGCAGAGATCGGGCGACACTTCACACAGGCGCACTCGCATCTCACCGCCATCTAGCAAGGGGCAGATACGACACGGTAAGATACCACCTGTCTTACTGCAACACATACAGCGCCTCACCGCAGAGATCGGGCGACACTTCACACAGGCGCACTCGCATCTCACCGCCATCTAGCAAGGGGCAGATACGACACGGTAAGATACCACCTGTCTTACTGCAACACATACAGCGCCTCACCGCAGAGATCGGGCGACACTTCACACAGGCGCACTCGCATCTCACCGCCATCTAGCAAGGGGCAGATACGACACGGTAAGATACCACCTGTCTTACTGCAACACATACAGCGCCTCACCGCAGAGATCGGGCGACACTTCACACAGGCGCACTCGCATCTCACCGCCATCTAGCAAGGGGCAGATACGACACGGTAAGATACCACCTGTCTTACTGCAACACATACAGCGCCTCACCGCAGAGATCGGGCGACACTTCACACAGGCGCACTCGCATCTCACCGCCATCTAGCAAGGGGCAGATACGACACGGTAAGATACCACCTGTCTTACTGCAACACATACAGCGCCTCACCGCAGAGATCGGGCGACACTTCACACAGGCGCACTCGCATCTCACCGCCATCTAGCAAGGGGCAGATACGATACGGTAAGATACCACCTGTCTTACTGCAACACATACAGCGCCTCACCGCAGAGATCGGGCGACACTTCACACAGGCGCACTCGCATCTCACCGCCATCTAGCAAGGGGCAGATACGACACGGGAAGATACCACCTGTCTTACTGCAACACATACAGCGCCTCACCGCAGAGATCGGGCGACACTTCACACAGGCGCACTCGCATCTCACCGCCATCTAGCAAGGGGCAGATACGACACGGTAAGATACCACCTGTCTTACTGCAACACATACAGCGCCTCACCGCAGAGATCGGGCGACACTTCACACAGGCGCACTCGCATCTCACCGCCATCTAGCAAGGGGCAGATACGACACGGTAAGATACCACCTGTCTTACTGCAACACATACAGCGCCTCACCGCAGAGATCGGGCGACACTTCACACAGGCGCACTCGCATCTCACCGCCATCTAGCAAGGGGCAGATACGACACGGTAAGATACCACCTGTCTTACTGCAACACATACAGCGCCTCACCGCAGAGATCGGGCGACACTTCACACAGGCGCACTCGCATCTCACCGCCATCTAGCAAGGGGCAGATACGACACGGTAAGATACCACCTGTCTTACTGCAACACATACAGCGCCTCACCGCAGAGATCGGGCGACACTTCACACAGGCGCACTCGCATCTCACCGCCATCTAGCAAGGGGCAGATACGACACGGTAAGATACCACCTGTCTTACTGCAACACATACAGCGCCTCACCGCAGAGATCGGGCGACACTTCACACAGGCGCACTCGCATCTCACCGCCATCTAGCAAGGGGCAGATACGACACGGTAAGATACCACCTGTCTTACTGCAACACATACAGCGCCTCACCGCAGAGATCGGGCGACACTTCACACAGGCGCACTCGCATCTCACCGCCATCTAGCAAGGGGCAGATACGACACGGTAAGATACCACCTGTCTTACTGCAACACATACAGCGCCTCACCGCAGAGATCGGGCGACACTTCACACAGGCGCACTCGCATCTCACCGCCATCTAGCAAGGGGCAGATACGATACGGTAAGATACCACCTGTCTTACTGCAACACATACAGCGCCTCACCGCAGAGATCGGGCGACACTTCACACAGGCGCACTCGCATCTCACCGCCATCTAGCAAGGGGCAGATACGACACGGTAAGATACCACCTGTCTTACTTTTTTTTTTTTTTTTTTTTTTTTTTTTTTTTTTTTTTTTTTAAAAAAAACATTGCCCCACACTAGGAATTTCTTCCTGTATCGTGGGTGCGTTTACAAACATATAAACTCACATACACAAACACCCAGAGCCGGAACAATTATCTGTAAATCATACAAATTTTTGTTCCGTGCGGGAATCGAACCCGCGACACGCAGCGCAGCAGTCAATTGCTCAACCACTGCGCCAACCGTGCGCCCAACTGCAACACATACAGCGCCTCACCGCAGAGATCGGGCGACACTTCACACAGGCGCACTCGCATCTCACAACTATCAAGGGGCAGATACGACACGGTAAGATACCACCTGACATACTGGAACACATACAACGCCTCACCGCGGAGATCGGGCAACACTTCACACAGGCGCACTCGCATATCACCACTATCAAGGGGCAGATACGACACGGTAAGATACCACCTGACATACTGGAACACATACAACGCCTCACCGCGGAGATCGGGTGACATTTCACACAGGCGCACTCGCATCTCACCGCCATCTAGCAAGGGCCAGATAAAACATGGTATGGTCTTTTTAATAAAATCGTTCGTCTATAGCAAACTCGTCCTTTAAATGCTGAGTCGTTGCTGATAATATTTGTTTGTTAACTGCATGATATTCTTTAGAGACATGCAACCGTCTGCCTAGCTTGTATTGCAGACGACCAACTCCATTGTTAAACAATAGACCATAAAATATAATTCCGTCTGTATACCCCGAAGGGCTGAGACGTGATGTCAGTTAATGGTCTATTGTCAGACCGATGAGTGACATCTGCACTTCGCCATTTATAATATGCAATTTATTAATCTTATGCTACTATTGTCCGGCCAATTCGCTGAAGTGCTTGTCGCGAGATGAAGAGCCGCGCGAGAAAATAATTAAGCTGTAAGGCTCATTTGTGTGAAAAGCTTAACTCAGAGTTAGTTGTTGAACAATAAACAACCAAGAAACAATCTTTATTTGTTCAAGATTTAAAATAATAACAATGATTGCACCTTAAATTAGACTCATTAAGTTATTGGCAAGATAAAAAATATGTGCAACTGGGCTTAAACTAGGAGGATTCCTGTGCTATAAGCACCAGTTACATCCGTCACCACCGAGTTCGAGCTGCCTTTACAAGTGTGGTTAACACGAGTTTGTCATGCATAAGTTACATAAATAACACGGGGTTAGCTACTAACTCGGAGTTAGTAATATAACCCAGGGTGGCGCAAGCGGGCCAAACTGTAATAATCACACACACAAAACTCAATACTTAACACTGCCAGAATCAAATAATTTACGCTCAGTAGTCATCGTTTTTAATGAAGAATTGTATTAATTTTGTTTATCCATAACTGCACTGTGTGCACCATACCTGTTCTCCCCAGAACTAGGCATGTTAAGAAATAGATAGGAATTGGGCCACAACACAATATCATGGTGGATCGCTTATCAGTATGTTTAAGGATCACTTGATAACTGGGGCAACACAGTGCAGTGTTTGTTTATTAAATGTTTTCAGCAAGTTTAGGCTGTGACTCTTTCTTCTGTTTCATTACTTTTTTTCGGACATGAATCCTAAACCTGAATTGCTATAAAATATAAAAACGCAAGTATATAAATATAAAAATGCAAGTGGTGGCCCAGTGGTATCGGCCGCGACTTAAAAGTTGTTGATCGTGGGTTCGAGCCCAGGCAGGCGCTTTACTTTGTGTAAATTATTTCATCACCACTGCTCTCAAAACGGTGAAGGAAAAATCGTGAGGAAACTGGCATGTCCTAGAACCAAAAATTCGGAGACATGTGACATCTACCAACCCGCATTGGCCCGCGTGGTGGATTACGGCCCATTCCCTCTCACAGAGAGGAGGCCTGTCTCCCAGCACTCCAGCAGTGGGAACATTAATAGGCTGATGATATGATATGATATAAAAAATAATTTTTCTGCCTTGACAAGGTGAAAAATCCCAACCTTATCAACACCGTTTACGATCCTAAAATTTAATTAAACTTTATCTATTTCCAGGAAACCCAACCGAACAAAAACTAGCAACAAACGTGGTGCTAGCCCTCGTCACCACCCTGCAGGAGCTGAGCGTCACGTTCCGCTCCGCGCAGTCCAACTACCTGAAGTCGCTCACCTCTCGCGAGGAACGCTCCAACGCCTACTTCGAACTACCCAACTTCGAAGAACTTAGCCTTGACGACAATGAACTGTTACCAGGTTTGTCTAGCAACCAAACAGATCTACTTTTCTCCCTCCCAAGTACGTCTGGAACTCAGAAATTTGATGACAATGATGATTTTACTAGACCAGCGCTAAGTCAGAAGCAGATGATGTTGATACAGGAGGAAAATACAAGAGATGTAGCCGAGAGAGAAGAGGAAGTAAACAAAATTGTGCGGTCAATAGTCGATATGAATGATATTTTTAAAGATCTGGCGCATATGGTGAACGAACAAGGTACTGTCCTAGATAGAATAGATTATAACATCGAACAAACACAGGTACAGGTCCACGAAGGGTATAAACAACTCCAGAAAGCTGAACGGTATCAAAGATCTAACAGAAAGATGCACTGTATTCTCGTGCTAGGAGTAACCATCATAGTTTTAGTAATTCTACTCATTATTATAAAGAGTTAGTTGAAGTGAAAATAAGCAGAAATTGCCTTATTTTTCGTAGTCGAAAGGCCGGACGGCTGGACCGTTGTTTAAGGATATAATTGCTTCCTTTGCAAGTTCGTTTTGAAGTTCAAATTTCCAAATTCTTGAGTTGTAAAGGATTTAGTTGGTTTAATGACGGGAGTACTTTTGACGTGTAGAAGGTCGTTTACATAATGATTTCTAAAATAAATAAGAATGTGTAAACGTGCCTTTAATGATTGATTTTAGTTGCCAGCATATACATAGATATCATATTAGTATCAAGGAAATCACCGGGCTTCCTATGACAAAGTTAAAGTTTAGAAAGTAAATTTTATCTGTTGAAAATAAGAGCCCGACCAGACCTCCAGGTTTTGAAATTCTGTGATTAGTGAGTCAGTTGTAACATTTCCTAGCTATAATTTTTTTCTTGCCTATTCTGGCTCACACTTCTGCAAAGACCTCCGCCCACTCTTTCCATCTTATGCGAGCCCACGCTACTTCTTCCCAGTTTTGGCGATGACTCTACAGTTGGTCACTCCATATCCTTTGAGGCCTGGCCTGAACTTCTCTCACTGTCTCAGGGCACCAACTCTATGCTACTTTGGCCCACAGATTGACCAAACATGGCCTGTCTAGGCCCATTTTAGTCTGGCAGCCTTTGTAGTGCGTGCCAGCTATTATGAATGGATAACCAAATTAATTAAATCACCAACCATATAAAATTGCTACATGATTTAAAAACTGAGATTTCAGAAAATGGGTCAGGGCATCACAATAATCTACAACACCAAATTTTTTAATTCTCCTAAAATAAGAATACAATAAGCTCCACAAAGTTGTTGAAATTGAATGAAATGAATCCCATTGATAAATTATTGATATCTAAATTATTTAAGTAAATTATCTGTATATACGGCAAGCGACCATATTATATAGGATAATAAGTTGGGTAACGGTTGAAGAAGTAAACTTTTTTGGGTCCTGAAATCTTGAAATGTTCTTCCCTTATTCTCCCACTGTTGGGTAAAGCCCTCCCTCTCTCTTTTCCAAACACTTATGTCACCTATTGTAACCTAGTTCTTTCGGTAGGAGCCAAGTTCATCCCTCCAAACAACATCTTTCGCAAACTACAATAGATTTCAAAGAACTACAGAGTAAGTACAGTTTGATACTAAAACACTTTTTTCTGTTTCTTGCTAAGTCCCTAAAGCAATTGTCGACGAGTTCAAACAGCAAAATTCTAATTATATTCAATTCAGGACCCCAATTATTACATAAACTTGAATTCAGAATTTTAGATCATTTATTAAATTCTTTGCCACTTACTCAATCTACTCTATCGTTTTGAAATTTAAGTTTACTTTGGAATGATCATTATTTAAGAGACAATTTAGCCAGTTCAGTATCTCCGTGAGGGCATGGGTAAGAGTGTAAACCTGTCCTGAAAGGCTGTCTCGGAACGAGGCGATGCCAGTTTGGCTAAGTTCAATGCGTGGCTAAAACCCAAGCGTCGTTTTTCCGATAAAAGGAGCTATTTCACCCGGCGCCATCATTGGTTGCAATTGAATTTAAACTGTGTGAGGTGATACATTGAGTTTATAATTCCAGAAAAATAATTGATCTAAGAATCTGGATTAAAATTGAATAAATTCAAATAATTTGTTGTAAATTAATGCACATATTCTAGTCTCTATGTCTATATTGTAATATATATTATGTAAGTATTAATTAAGGCGTATTTATTGCAATTACCAGTTAAATGTGTGACTGTGAGTGGTAGATTGTTCTTGAGCAGAAAAAATAAAAAGGATAATAAAAGAAGACACATAAATTAACAACATGAATTAATAAATATTTTTCCAATTTGTACCTATAGTCGTTAGCCAGTATTGGTCTTATAGCCAAGAGCCTCGACCTACACCTGAGGACTACTACTTCTTCATATCAATTATTCCAAATTGAAATATATTTGGACCCGGATTCAGCCACGTCGACCGCGTTAGCATTTGTTTCGTAAAGGCACAAGAGGACAAGACAAGAGGTGAGGTATTGTTTGGGACATAATTCCGGAATCGCATTGTGTGTAGGTCATTGGAGTTCCCCTTATCTGACTAAGTTGTGCCTGAAGTGGCCCATCTAGCTTCGTCAAATAATTGGATCTTGGGCTTGATCAAGAGGCGAGTGTTGTTGGAAGGAAGGAATCCTTTTACGAGGCCTGAGCCCTGTAATTTGGATTGTTGGTATCCCTTTTGAAATTTTAAATGTATATAATGAAATATTTGAAAATTAAATGGTTTGGAACGTAACGAAATAATTTTCTGGAAGGCCTTTTATTTTTCTGCTCAGGCAATATCGTTATTGTTACTGCATGATAGTGAGCGAGTGTGCCAATGTTGCCAAGTTAAGAGCAAAGAGTTGTCATTATAGAGTAAATGCGAATTTAATTTATTTTTGTCTGAAAGGTTACATTTTTGTCATAAAAAACGTATTATTTTTATAAACTGATACTAGAGTTGATTATAATTTATTTTGTTTATAATTAATTTACTGTAAAGATAACGCAATAAAAAAAATGCTGCAAAGTTCTAAAGAATGGTAGCGAAAAAGTTCCATCGCTTTGGAAAATATATCCTAAGATGTAAACTTTTGTATGTACCTATCTAATGTATTTATTTACGAAGTTATGTAAATATTGTTTAATTATAAATGACATCAAAGTGATAATATAACAAATTATTCAAAACATGTTTTTGTTTTATTAATTAATTCTTGTAATCACAAGCCTGGAGCCCTGACACTCATGGCTTAGGGCCACGACTTCATTGAGAGCAATATTAACCAGAAACATATTTCTATAGTTTGCTACTTTATATTGCCTGTTTCACATTGATCTAAATGCAGTGTAGCTCTTCTTGTTGAAATACAAAACTACTAGTTAATAGCTCTCAATAGCTTAGCTCTTGGTCTGCAGCCGACTTTAGCTGCGTCCTGCGACGACGACAGCACAGTTGGTGCAGTAGCTCGGCGATTGGCTACCGCGTTGCGCGTCGCGGGTTCAATTCCCGCACTGAACAAATATTTATATGTCCTACAGATAGGTGATCCGAGTCTGGCTGTTTGCGAGTTTACATGTTACACCACCCACGATACAGGAGAAATTCTTAGTGTAGTGTGGGGCAATGTATTTTAAAGAATAAAACAATTACGAGATTGCAAAACATGACCACACATAACGATGCCCGCTTTATCCCCTTGCCAATAATTCCGAGAGAGATATAGCAAGGATGGATGGCACATAATGTGTGTAGGCGATTTCCTTTGGTCACAGCTTCACTTACTGACCCATATTCATCTGACCTACTTACCCAGCGTCCGTTATGACGATTTGTCACTTTGAATTTACGCGACGAGTCTTTAGACCCGACAATAGGTTAACGATTACAACCGTTAGTCAGCAAACAGTTAAATACCTATTTACTTTTGTAAGTATAAGCACCGAGCAAAAGTAGCAAACTATTTATAAACTTTTATTTAGTCCTGACAATGTACAATCCTGATTATTACAAATGCAAGTATGTTTCCTAAGCTTTCACGGATTTGGATTAAACTTGGTATAATAAGGTAGATAGATTGACCAGAACCTGGATAAGGATACTTTATATTCCGGTATAATAAAACTCTTTTCACGTAAGCCGCGGGCAGAAGCAGTTTTTTTTTATATAAAAGCTTGGTCTTTGGGTTGTTTATTTTTGTTGTCCTTGCCCCCCACAGAGTATTCTGACGTATTTTCGACAATGTTGGTCACGGTGTTATGACAAAATAATAATCACAATAGAAGGGTCCTGTCAATGCTAATCAGAGAGGGCTTACAATATCAACACCCATATAAAGAGGGCGTTGACCTTTGACCCGGGAGTTGAACCCAGGACCTCGCATATGGCGCTCGCTACTATTTGAACTACAAAGTCGCCAATGCATGATAACAGTCAGCTATCATACTTCTTACTAATATCACACTAATATTATAAAGGCGAAAGTCTGTGAGTGTGTTGGTATGTTTGTTACTTCTTCATGCTCAAACTTCAGGATGGATCTGGATGAAATTTGGTACAGAGATAGATTGTAGCCTGGAATAGCGCATAGGATTTTATCCCGAGAATATGTTCCCTTGGGACAATTTTCGACATCCACGCGGGCGAAGCCGCTGGCAGTAGCTAGTACTATTATAAAAGCGAAAGTTTGGATGGATGGATGTTTGTTACTCAATCTCGCCAGAACGGCTGAAAGGATATGAATGAAATTTGGCACAGAGATAGATTATAGTTTGGCAAAGCGTGGCATAGCACATTGGCTAGTTTTCATTTATTTATTTTTACGCAAACTAAGTCGCGGGTATGAGCCAGTTTTGAAATATTAGGGTAAGTAAAACAAAATACATCAATTGCACTAAAGAATTATAATTGTCAGTGATCTCATTTTACAGACATAACTCCACCAGTTGAGATAGTGAACTGACGAGCTCAACCAACTGTAATTAACTAAACCACACCTCCGAAAACAAACTGGCTAACATCGACAATAAAAATAGTATTTAGTTAAGAGTTACATGATTCTATACAAAAGAAAAATGGAAACAAACGGAAGCAAATTGTACTTGATAAATCAAGTTGGTCAGATTGCATCTTATTATCTATACATAGGTTTACAATATAAATTTTGATATTATGCTTTCAGGTAATCTATCACAGTCATAATACACCTACAATTTACTATCTACACTAGCCAAGTTAAGTCAAAGAATGGAATTATAAAAATCTAGAACCGAGAAGAAACTGCTTTAGAGAAGAGAAACAGAACTCGTCAGCGCAAATCTCAGTACAATCACGCTTTCAAACATTCAATTCACAACACAAAATACAACGCAAAATCAAATATATGTTTTTCTTTAATGACAAACAGAACACAAGTCCACTTATGAGTCTCTGTGCTTATTGTAAAATTCATCTACGTATTTCTTATAGGCCGGCTGGTTTGGCCACAGGTACGATGCTTGTTGGTTTAGAGGACTGTGTGTGTTTGGCTCAGCTAATAGGCTCTGAATGGACAGTAGCACAGTGCGAACATCGTACAGTGCCGTCCATTTGTCCTTCAAGATATCTAAACATATTAAACCACTATTATCTACATTGGGGTGAAAGCAAGGGGTTATGAACTTCACCATAGGCGCGGCGTAAGGGTACGAGTTTGGAAACTCTAACGACAGTTTGTACTTGTGGCCTGAATACACAGTATCTTGAGGGCCACTAATGGTGCCAATCCATTTGAACAGGTTCTCACTCTCTGGGAATGCAGATATGCCTTTGTCAGCGCTACGCATCAACTCCATTAATTCTTTTTGAAGCCTGCCAACAAAGAGAAACATAATTGATTGTTGGTACAGATAGATGTGACACCCAAAACAATGTTTGCTTGTAAACCAGTTTGGTTTTCAACCGTTTTGCATGTCGTCGTAATGATATTAACAAAGTCAAGTTTTGTAAGCTAATGCATGGTCTATGTGGAGGTCAAAACGAAGTCAGAAGGTTCTTTTAGGTGAAGACACACGTCAGTAATCACAGCAAATTTTACAAAGTCAACGTCAATTTCGGTAGGTAAAGAGAAACCGTTAGGCCTCCATGAGTAATAGCATTACGATTTCTAATACTATGCTTAGATAATGTATAAATCTATATAAACTGAATCACGGAGCCATATATGAAATAGGAAGTGCAAGAATTTACACAAAGCATCTAGCAATGTCGTTTTACTTACCGTTTGCTTACAGCATGATTATCTTTTAGTTTTATCGTGTCTTCATTTTGTTTAGATGGATTTGACGACGACGCGTAATGTGGATTAATATTTTGAGCCATAATATGTGAAGCAAACAAAATTAGATGCCTCCACAATTCTACTAAATTTCTGTTAAACTAAGACAACTTCCTGTTTAATTTGAAAAAGCTCAATTTTTATTGGATATTTCACACACATTTGACAGCGATACGTAATGGCGGCAATCAAATCAACGTTGCATTCAGCGCCATCTACAATGCTATTATCGACTAACGACTTCGCAGACTTCATTCGCTTGAATATCTATGGTATTATTTTAAAGTACCTAATTAAAAAAGTATAATAAAGTTTCATTGATTGTTAATTTCTGCTGGGCTAACCCAAACACTTCAACATATTATCTAGTAAACCAATATTATCCTCCGTAAGTGTTTGAGGCTTCTGTTCTTAGCATGTAGCACTTTTTCAGTAAATAAATTATGAATTTCCAAGAAATAAGGGCCAGGTTTTTAGTAAGAAACGGATAGATTTTCAAAAACCATGCATTTACTAAACAAAATAGTACTCGTCTAATATTTATTTAGAATGCCTTCATAGCTTTCTAAGTCAAATGTTCCAATTGCTCCAAATACATGATTGCCCGCTTTGTTAGATTTACTTTCACTTTCTTTATTCATTTGGGCGTGAAATTGAAAATCAGTGACGGGATTATTTAACAGAAAAGGAAAAGTTAACTTAAGAAGTCTATTTAAGATGTCGATATCAATAAATTATGCTTAGTTTAGATTAAAGTTTTGTGAAGAAATAATAGTGCAAATTTATTTAGTGACGAAAATGGTTTTTAAAGTAAGTGAAACGTAATTGTTGTTTGTTATTTTTAATTAATTTTGTCATTTAAGTGCGTTAATAAACATACAAATTTTTGTAAAAAATAGGCGTATACATAAAAGTATGCTGCGTACACACCGGCCCGGCCCAACGAACTCCAATGACTGAGTCTAGTCTAGCTCATGAGCTGGCCTTTGTTTGTTGGTCCTGTCTGGACGGCTAAGCCAACGCCAACGATCGTTCGTTGCATTGCGTTTAGAGCGCCGACGACGATCCGAAGCGTGGCAGTAACATCAAAGGAATCGAACCATTAGATCGAACTCAGCATGGAGGCCAACCAAGGATTGCTCAGTTTGCAATCATTTTATGCTTTCGATTATTTTTTCTTGTTTTTGCTAACTCGTTATGGTATTTAAAACTAGCAATTATAATTATTTCGTCGTCGTCCATGATCCGATTGCGTGCTGGAACCAGGTACCTATGCTCGTTTGCTAGACCTTTAAGCTTAGATAAAGTACCTATAGATTAAGCACTGGCGTGGCTGCACATGAGACAGCAATAGTTAGTTCTGGTGTTACAACAAGAACAAGAACACTACAACCCACCATCGCACTGACACTTATTATCTATAAATAACCCAAATTCCTTGTCTCAATTAACACATAATACCACGAAATCACAGAAAATCAAACAAAACCGAGTTTGTTAGTCAAACCTGCCATTATATTAGAGTTTGACAAACAACAAAAACCGGCCATGGTGACAAAGACAAAAAATAATCTTTTGTCCTTATTATTTACATGGAGCTGACAATTAGCCATCTCGCTCTATCAATCAAGCTCATTTTAAGGCATAATCTATAGGTACTTTATCTAAGCTTTTAAGGGTCAACGAGCGTGCGGTAGCCAACGCTGAATATTCTTCGTTGGTGCTCGACTCGTAGGGCCGTTGTGTACAATGTAAGCAAATTTTTTATTGGCTTATATCACAAACAAACAGCGCATATTCCATTCATTCAATTTTATGTCAGATGAACAGAATTGAACACTGACTTACAAACCTTGAATGACAAAGACTGTCAGAGATAGAGGTGACAGCTCCAGTGATGCCATTAAAATTATTTTATTTCTAGATATAAGGTAAATATGAATTCGCAGGGATGTTTTTAGGGAATGCATTATTTAAGAAACGTTTTAATCTGCTATGTAACTAATTATATTATTAATGTCCAACTATGGTGTGTGATATAGTGAAATTGTTGACTCTTTGTACGTGTTGGGTCAAACTGTGTGCAGAGAGTAATTGAAATAAATAAATGTGCTTCGAAATCAATAAATTCAATCTTTAATAATCAATTTAAGTTTCAATCATACGGGCAAAGGTAATTTGACCTAAGATTCATATCTCATAAACTGATTGAGCTATAATGTTCTACGAATCTATTTGAATAAAACAAAAAAATATGAGCGTAATGGAATTATATTAGGTAGTAATTTAAATTTGTGACACGTGGTAAATTACTTGTAGCGCCTTCAATATGCATGAATCAGTTAGTTTATAGCAACTATTAGCTATTAAAAAAGCCGTGTATGTTACAAAAACATAATTTTATTTATAAAATTATGGATTATTATAGAATACCTTACTAAACACGAAGTCATTAAATAATTGCACAAGATATCATTTAACCGTAATTAAAAGTTTACTACTACTACATTGTACATACTCAAGGTAATATTTCTTCAAAGCAATTTGGTGATCATTATCATCGTGATCCACAGCCTGACTTCGCGTATTTCTGAGCATAAGCTTCATCAGCATTTGGTAATGGTTTTAAAAGTTACATGTTTGACAAAAAACAAGAACAATAAATGACAATAATTACATAAATCTTAAAGAATAATCATTACCTAAGTTACCAATGCAAAACTTTAGACCAATACATTACTAAATAATATAAACTATAAAAATATATAAAGTTGTAGTAATTTTAACCAGCTGGAATGTTACAAAATATCTTAAAATTTTACAGTTACATTACAACTCTTTAAATTCATGTCTTTAGAAGACTGCCCCTCCCTGCCCCCCTTGGCGACGCCCATGCATGGAATGGTTACAATAATTAAATAGACTAACTACAACTAACTAGCCTACGAATATCCATCCTACTCGAAGTAGGAAAAAGGAATGCCTTCTTCTTACAAGAAATGATCTTAAATATTAGTTCGGTATCGATGGATTCCTTGACGTCATGGCAGCATCGGTGTCGAGGTAATTGCACCGTCAGTAACTTCCTATATCGATGCTACGCAATTTCTGAGTTAGCAAGTCAGCTAATTCCTAAGCTATGCGTTTCGTGCTCAAGGTAATTGCACCGTTGCAAGGTCTATGAACACTTAGTTTCCGCAATGACAGCAGATTCCTAGGCATACGTAACAAGTTATTAAGGCTTGGTCACATAACATTGTTTTGTATTTGTCGGCGGTAATTATCGGGTCTAGTCTTCATAATGGAAAGCAGCTAATTACATGATTTTGATGTTAGTCTCGATAGACAAAATGGCTTTCACTGCTGCCACCACACGTTGTGAGTGCGTAAATAAGTATAAAGATATTTAAATTAAACTATAGTTTCATCTGTTTGGGAAAGCAGAATGTTTTTGACCTCGCTGGGACCATCTTTTCTTTAAATATGATGTATAATTACTATAATTAATTGAACTGAGTTTTAACTTTTGTGTGATGCTAATTTCCTAGATAAAAAGATTAGGATCATACAATATAATAGATTACTATAAGTAGAAAATCATCTGGTTAAATTTCTCGTCCCAGTCCCAAGATGCCAGTGCCGCTGACTTTAGAGACATACTCGATATCGCTTTATCTTATCTACGCTAATTGCCGACAAAGGCATTCCAGAGGCGGACAAATGCGCAGCTGCGGGGCGCCGATTGTCTCACAAACAATAGAGTCACATTTTTATGCGTAAAATCTTTCTTAATCATCATTGACCGGAAAACCTATTGTTGTTAACAGTGCTCCTTAACAACAGCCATATTCTTCGAAACAGCTACTGTAATTTACAAATATACACTTGTTGAGGAAGGAACTAAGCGTGTTTTCATTATTAAACATACGATTTATATTATTATTAAAAATATCGTGTAACGTGGCGTAAGCTAATTTTATATTGGAAAAAACGCACAAACCATGCATAGACTACAGACACCACGTACATATTCCATTCATTCAATTTTAAGTCGGATGAGCTGCGTGCGACAGATATTGAATGACATAAACAGACATACGTAGTATCTCTAAGTAGTCTGTGAACAGATACGTAGTATCTCTAAGTAGTCTGTGGTGAACAGACCTGACAGCTCCATTGATGCTCTTTAGGGTATTTTTCTCTAGATTAAAAGTAAATGTGAGCTCGCAGTGAAATTATTAGGGCATGAGATATTAAAGAAATGTTATAACCTCATATGTGCTTCAAGATCAATCAATCTTTAGTAATTGATTTAAGTTTCATCTATAAACAATTTTTGTCAATCATATGGGCGAAGCCGTGGCCAGAAGGTATTCTGTAAATATGGATTAACTCTTGTTACAACCACTTTAATTGGCTCTTAATATTTAGGCAGATATAAGTTCTATTTCTTTAATACCATTCAGTTAATTAATTGCAAAGAGTTTACTACTTAATTAGTTATACATTACTAAATAGCTAATATACTTCTATAAAATAAGCTGACTGAGCGGATAAAGTTCTACGAATCTATGTGAAATAAAATATTATTTTACTTAGTTAGTAATTCATTACTTAATAACTAATCATTACTTAATAATGAACTAATAGATCTCCATACCATAAACTGTTTAGTTCGACGAATCTATGTGAAACATTATTTTACTAGCAGCAGGTTTATGTAGTAATTTAAGTTCCTTATTGTATCTACTAAGCCAAGCTTCTTCCAGAGCACGGGCAGATTGATTAAAAGATCCAACTCTGTAAGGGTCAGCTACCAGTCTACCCATTTACAGCTAAGTAGGAGAATGTGTATGTGTGTGGATTAAAAAGAAAAACCATTTAGGTTCTAAAATCATAATTTTATTACAAAAAATATATTTAGGTACATACTTATTAAAGAACACCTTAACTTAATGCGAAGTCCTTAATTAATTACTTAGGAATTATCATTTAACCGTAAGTAAAAGTTCACATAACCACAGATAATATAATACTAGCATACAGATGCCTCATCCCATACAAAGAAACCGTGCCGACGTAACTCGCGTTTTTCATCTGCTTAATCTGGCATTTTTTTCTACGCGTTCGGTTCTGTTTCACGGTGATAGATAGATGGTGTTAGCAGCGACTTGCAAGTAAAAGGGTTTACTAGGTTCGTGAATATTGTTTTCTTTAAATACAGTAAAGGTTCGTTTTATAGTATATTTTTGCACGTTTTTACAGTTTTATTTTGCGCCATCTATTGGCAACAATTTTAAATGATCCGTTCAAATAATCTTTGAAATGTGAATTAAGAACCCAATATTCCATAATTGTGTACTTAGGAGAGTTGATTAAACATGAACATACAATTTTTATGTTCAATTCCAGAAAATTTTAATTTTACTCACATTCAATAACAGTAGGTGTATGTAGGTGCATATCGCGCCATCTAGTGAGATTTATTTGAACCAAATTTTCTTTTTTAGCAATGAGACTCCGTGACATAACATACTGTATACAACCTCAAGGTAAATCTTCTTCAATACAATTTGATAAAAGTTTTACAAAATTTCATATTCGAAAAAAACAAGAACATTAAATGAGAACAATAATACATCAATCTTTAACAATAATAATCATTATTCAAGTCGCAAATACAAAACTTTAGTCCAATACATTAATATAATATGAATTTAAAAAATATATCTAGTTTTAGTTTTCAACCAGCTGGAATATTAAAAAAAATCATTAAATTTTTCAGTTACAACTCTTTAAATTCATAAGTCTATTGAAGAACATAATCATCTTATTCACTGCTTGCGGAAGTCCTGTCTGTCGCATGTCCACTGTCTGTAGACACTTGCTGTCCAGTACTTGCCGCCCTTTCCTCCTCCTCTTCATCTTCACTAAATGATGAGCTATCAGACAGCTCCGCATCAATCCAAAGCTTGGCTTTCTTTGGTTTGGTTTTTTCATTGTCTGACTTCCGTTTCAAATTGTTCGACGAGCCAGCAGCCTGCCAGCCAGCTTCCACCGCCGAGTTCACACGTTCAGCTAGATCTTGACGCTCTTTCTCATACGCAGGATTCAAGTTCACTTCTATCTTTGGTTCTGCTACAAGCCTCTCTAGTTTCTTCTGTTTTGCCTCAGCTGCCTCTTTTTTCCTGTCTTCTTGCCCCTCCAACCACTTCCTGAGCCTTCTCTCTTCGTTGATGTCACGTAATCGACGCCCAGTGAGATCTCTGCAAGCTTCACTGTTCGTAGTTTTATTTATTTGCTTTCCAATAGTACGTAACATAGATCCAAATCCGCCTTTCCCTCCGACGAGTCTTGTAGCTAATCTCACGACATTGTTAGCGGCAGTAATGTCGTAACTATCTGCTACGGGCCTCCCATTGAGCGTAGCATATAGATCTTTTATGGGTATGCCATGCTTTTGTGAAATATAGCGTTTCAACGATGACACATCTATGTACTCAGGCCCCATTATGTAGGTGTTATCAAAAATTACTAAACAAGGCATTTTTAACTGAGAAGTGTTTTATTTCCACAAACAAAACGATTGGCAACTTGAGCACTTGTTTTTAAATAAAATCACCAAAGTACTAATATTATTATGAAATAACGACAACAACGACGTGACAGATAGATAGATAGTGCAATACTGAATGAAGTGCGTGAGCGCTACCCGCTTACGCAGAGCGACAGACCTGCGGGGGGCGTTCCATTTTTACGATCGGTGATTGGTCTCCAAAGTGGAACTTTACTGCCAATTATTACCAGCGCTAGGTGTCTCACTGATTTATAGCCCTCGCCAAACTTCTTGGCCGCCCTGAAGTTGGTTTACCGGATGCGCGAGGCACGAAACGGTGCTGTTTTTGTATGAGATCTTCTACTGCGCAGCCATTGTAGCCAACTTCAGGGCGGCCAAGAAGATTGGCGAGAACTATACTATTCAGAACCCAACGAAATAATAAAATTGATAAAAAAATTGCAGTGTATTTTAAACTTATTCTGTTAACATGGCGCTATCTGCTCGATCAGTTTTGCGTAATGTTCCCTATTAGCCTACCACCGAAAAAAATTGATTTGAGATGTTTTTAGGATTATATTTAACGTGACCATATTCTTTTTCGTCAGAGCAAGATATCAGCTGGATTTATAATATATTTTTTTTCCTTTTGCACAGAGTGGAATTATGTGAAAATATAATATTTTTCTAGTGTTTGGCATAGCGTAACAAACAAAAAATGCGTAGGTTTCAGTACATGTTAGTTGAGTTATTAAGTGTTGGTCACAAAACATTGTTTTGTATTTGTCAGCGGAAATTATCGGGTCCAGTCTTCATATAGTAAAGCAGTTCATTACATGATTTTGATGTTAGTCTCGATAGGCAAAATGGCTTTCAGTCGCAATGGCATGCGTTGCGAGTGCATAAATAAATACTAGAAGTAGACAATCATTTGGTTTAATTTCCCGTCTCAGTCCAAAAATGCTAGTGCCGCTGACTTTAGAGATATACTCGATATCGTTTTATCTTTTCTACGCTTATTGCCGACAAAGGCATTCCAGAGGCGAACAACTGCGCAGCTACGGGGCGCTGATTGTCTCACGAACAATAGGATCAAAATTTTAAGCGTTAAACCTTTCTTAATCACCTTTGACTGTCAATCCTATAGTTGTTATCAGTGCTGCTTAACGACAGCCATTTTCTTCGAAACAGCTATTGTTATTGACAAGTATCACTTGTCGAGGCAGGAACTAAGCGTGTTTTAATTATTAAAAATACGATTTTTATTATTATTAAAATAAAAATCGTGTAACGTGGCGTAAGTTAATTTTTAATTTAAAAAAAAATAAATAACGCACAAACCATGCATAGACCACAGACAACCCGTACATATTCTATTCCTTAGATAAAGTAGGTATAGATTAAGCCTTAAAATGACCTTGATTGATAGAGCGAGATGGCTAATTGGCAGCTCCATGTAAATGATAAGGACAAAAGATTATTTTTTGTCTTTGTCACCGTGGCCGGTTTCTGTCGTTTGTCAAACTCTAATACAATGGCAGGTTTGACAAACAAACTCGGTTTTGTTTGATTTTCTATGATTTCGTGGTAGTGTTAATTGAGACAAGGAATTTGGGTTATTTATAGATAATAAGTGTCAGTGCGATGGTGGGTTGTAGTGTTCTTGTTCTTGTTGTAACACCAGAACTAACTATTGCTGTCTCATGTGCGGCCACGCCAGTGCTTAATCTATACCTACTTTATCTAAGTTCTATTCATTCAATTTTAAGTCAGATGAGCTGCGTGCGACAGAGACATAAACATACCTGACAGCTCCAGTGATGCCACCTTAGGGTATTTTTCTCTAGATTAAGGTAAATGTGAGCACGTAGTGAAATTTGTATGGCATGAAATATTAAAGAAATGTTATAACCTCATATGTGCTTCGAGATCCATCAATCTTTAGTAATCGATTTAAGTTTTAATTAAAAGCAATTTTTGTCAATCATACGGACGAAGCCGTGGCCAGAAGCTGTTCTGTAAATATGGGTTAACCTAATAGACTTCTATAACATAAGCTGATTGAGCGGATAAAGTTCTAAGAATATTTATAAAATAAAATATTATTTTACTCAGTTAATAATTCATTACTTAATAACTAATCATTACTTGATAATTAACTAATGGCCTAATATATTTCCATACCATTTTTTTTTTTTTTTTTTTTTTTTTTTTTTTTTTTTTTTTTTTTTTTTTGCGTGGAGAAATGCTCATGCATACTGCGCTACCACGGGGAGATAGCGCAGTTATGTGGGACTCTAACCCACTAAAACTCCACGGTGTCCTCCTGTGCCGCTTATGGCGGGAACACGGGTACGCGTTAGCACTCACCGCGAACCCGCCGCGGCTGTCCGTCACCGGACCCTCCTCTGGGGATTACCCCCCATCACCGGCGCACCAGAACACCCTGTGCGCCGTGACCACCCCAGGGACCAAACCAGTACATGGGTGCCAGACGACCCCGTGTATGGACGACCCTTGGTCCCCTTGTGACGGGTCAAGGTCAATGGCCCCGCCACCTACCATGTTTCGGCCGCAGGGGATAGGGAGAGCGGCCAATGCTATACCGACACTCCTCTTCCCCTGCGGCCCCACCGCGTCCGCCATCAGACGGTGGCGACCCCGTCCAGGCCGCGGAAGGTAGGGAGAGCGGCGCACCGCAATACCGGCACTCCTCTCCCGCCGCGGCCTCCAACCATCAGCCGTGATATCGTATGGGTTTGGGAGACCCCATACGACATCACGGCCCGCCTCAGTTGCGATGTTGCCCAGGCAGCACCGCAACCTACATGTTGGCCGCTACGTCGTCGGCTTATCGGCAAAAGCCCTGACGAGCGGCCCCTCCTCGGGTTCCTCTTCGCTTCACCGTGGGTGACCAAGCCACGGTTACTGAGCCCCCCCGCCTCGACAATGCGGGAACCCACCGGGGGGGATATTTCCATACCATAAGCTGTTAAGTTCTACGAACCTATTTGAAATATTATTTTACTAGCTTATTGGTGGGTGGTTTATTTAGTCATATAAGTTCCTTATTGTAAGCCAAGCTTCTTCCAGAGCACGGGCAGATTGATTAAAAGATCTCTTCAAGAACTCTTCAAGGGTCGGTCTACCCGATTTCAGTAAAGTAAGAAAATAGGTGTGTGGGGATAAAAAAAAAACCATTTAGGTTCTAAAATCATAATTTTATTACTAAAAATATATTTAGGTACATAATTATTAAAGAACACCTTAACAAAACACGAAGTCCCTCATTAATTACTTAGGAATTATCATTTAACCGTAATTAAAAGTTCACATAACATACATTATACAACGTTAAGGTAAAACTTCTTCAATACAATTTGATAAAAGTATTACAAAATTACATGTTCGAAAAAACAAGAACATTAAATGGGAACAATAATACATCAATCTTTAACAATAATAATCATTATTTAAGTCGCAAATACAAAACTTTAGACCAATACATTAATAATCAAAATTAATTTAATAAATATAGCAAGCTTTAGTAATTTCAACCAGCTGGTTTATTACAAATTTTCATTAAATTTTACAGTTACAACTCTTTAAATTCATAAGTCTATAGAAGAACATAATCATCTTATTCACTGCTTGCGGAAGCCTTGTCTGACTCATGTCCACTTTCAGTAGACAAATGCTGTCCAGTACTTGGCGCCTTTTCCTCCTCCTCTTCATCTTCACTCGATGATGAGCAATCAGACAGCTCCGCATCAATCCAAAGCTTGGCTTTCTTGGGTTTAGTTTCTTCTTTGTCTGACTTCCGTTTCAAATTGTTCGACGAGCCAGCAGCCTTCCAGCCAGCTTCCACTGCCGAGTTCACACGTTCAGGTAGATCTTGACGCTCTTTCTCATACGCAGGATTCAAGTTCACTTCTATCTTTGGTTCTGCTACAAGCCTCTCTAGTTTCTTCTGTTTTCTCTCACCTGCCTCTTTTTTCCTGTCTTCTTGTCCTGCCAACCAATTCCTGAGCCTTTTCTCTTCATTAATGTCACGTAATCGACGCCCAGTGAGGTCTCGGCAAGCTTCACGGTTCGTAGTTTTATTTATTTGCTTTCCAATAGTACGTAACATCGATCCGAATCCGCCTTTCCCTCCGACGAGTCTTGTAGCTAATCTCACGACATTGTTAGCGGCAGTAATGTCGTAACTATCTGCTACGGGCCTCCCATTGAGCGTAGAATAAAGATCTTTTATGGGTATGCCATGATTTTGTGAAATATAGCGTTTCAACGATGACACATCTGTGAACTCAGGGCCCGTTATGTAGGTGTTATCAAAGATCACTAAACAAGGCATTTTAACTGAGAAGTGTTATATTTTCAAAAACAAACGGATTAACAACTTCAGCACTTTTTTTTAAAGAAGTACACCAAAATACTAATAATTATGAAATAACGACGTGACAGATAGACGGATAGTGCAATACTGAATGAAGTGCGTGTGCGCTACTCGCTAGCGCAGAGCAACAGAACTGCGGGGGGCGTTACATTTTTACGATCGGTGATTGGTTACAATGTGGAACTTTACTGCCAATTATTATTACCGCTAGGTTGCTCACTGATTTACTATTGAAAAACAGACGAAAAATAAAAAAATGCAGTGTTTTTTAAACTTATTCTGTTTACTCTTTATTTACATGGCGTTATCTGCTCGATCAGTTTTGCGTAATGTTCCCTATTAGCCTACAACAGAAAAAGTGTGATTTTAGATGTTTTTAGGATATATTTAACGTGACCATATATATACTCTTTCGTCAGAGCAAGACACCAGCGGAATTATACAAACATAAACACATGATCTGTTTGCATACAGTGGAACTATGTAAAATAATTATAATATTTTGCTAGTGTTCGGCATAGCGAAACACTAAACAATACGTATAAAAAAAAGACCTCGCCAAACTTCTTGGCCCCCCTGAAGTTGGTTTACCGGATGTGATATGTATAATTTTATGGTGTACAATAAAGTATATTCTATTCTATCCGCGAGGCACGAAACGGTGCTGTTTCTGGATGAGATTTACTACTGCGCAGCCATTGTAGCCAACTTCAGGGCGGCAGGGTTTTAGTACATGTTAGTTGAGATATTAAGCCTTGGTCACATTATATTGTTTAATATTCGGCGGAAATTATCGGGTCTGGTCTTCATATAGGAAAGCAGCTCATCTCATTACATGATTTTGATGTTAGTCTCGATAGGCAAAATGACTTTCAGTGCTTCCACCACGCGTTATGAGTGCACAAAAAATAGATAGATACTTAAATTAAATTGTCGTTTGATCTGTTTGGGAAACCAGAACATTTTTGACCTCGCTGGGGCCATCTTTTCTTTAAATATGATGTAATTATTACTATAATTAATTAGGAGGAGCGGAGGAGATTAATTAGGGATAAATGTGGAGGAGCTCGTGGCTAAATAATAACAGCCGCACGGGCCGACCTTCAAGGTTAAGCAACGCTTGACGAGGTCGGTCCGTGGATTGGTGACCATTTCAACATTGCGACTATTGCGAGTTTCCTCCGTGCCTCGGAAACCACGTTAAGCCGTAGGTCCCGGCTGTCATTTGAATTTCTTTGACAGTCGTTAGGAGTAGTCAGAAGCTTGATATCTGACACCTGTCTACCAAGGGGTATCGTGTTACCCAGCTACTGGGTTGTGGAGGTCAGTTATGCAGTCGCTCCATGTAAAATACTGGTACTCAGCTGAATCCGGTTAGACTGGAAGCCGACCCCAATATAAAAGGGAAAAGGCTAGGCAGATTGATAGAATTACTATAATTGATTGAATTGGGTTTTAATTTTTGTGCGATGGTGAATTCCTAGTAAAAAGGATTATGATCATATAAAAGATTACTATAAGTAGTAAAGTAAGTAGTAAATATTTTGGTTTAATTTCTAATTCAAAGATGCCAGTGCCGCTGACTTTAGAGACATACTCGATATCGCTTTATCTTATCTACGCTAATTGCCGACAAAGGCATTCCAGAGGCATTTTATTACTGCACAGCTGCGGGGCGCCGATTGTCTCACGAACAATAGGGTCAAATTTTTATGCGTAAAATCTTTCTTAATCATCATTGACCGGAAATCCTATTGTTGTTAACAGTGCTGCTTAACAACAGCCATTTTCTTCGAAACAGCTATTGTTATTTACAAATATTATCACTTGTCGAGGCAGGAACTAAGCGTGTTTTCATTATTAAACATACGATTTTTATTATTATTATATTATTATCGTGTAACGTGGCATAAGCTAATTTTTTATTGGAAAAAGTAAATAACGCACAAACCATGCATAGACCACAGACAACCCGTACATATTCCATTCATTCAATTTTAAGTCAGATGAGCTGCGTGCTTAGATAAAGTAGGTATAGATTAAGCACTGGCGTGGCCGCACATGAGACAGCAATAGTTAGTTCTGGTGTTACAACAAGAACAAGAACACTACAACCCACCATCGCACTGACACTTATTATCTATAAATAACCCAAATTCCTAGTCTCAATTAACACATAATACCACGAAATCATAGAAAATCAAACAAAACCGAGTAAGTTTGTCATACCTGCCATTGTATTAGAGTTTGACAAACGACAGAAACCGGCCACGGTGACAAAGACAAAAAATAATCTTTTGTCCTTATCATTTACATGGAGCTGCCAATTAGCCATCTCGCTCTATCAATCAAGGTCATTTTAAGGCTTAATCTATACCTACTTTATCTAAGGCTGCGTGCGACAGACAGCAAACTCTCTGGCGACAGATATTGAATGACATAAACAGACCTGACAGCTCCAGTGATGCCACCTTAGGGTATTTTTCTTTATATTAAAGGTAAATGTGAGCTTGCAGTTAAATTTTTAGGGAATGAAATCTTAAAGCAATGTTAGAGTCTCGCCAACGAAAGCGTGACCGGGGGTATTTTTAAAGTTAGGGTATGGCAACATTAATAAGCTGTCAAAGGTACGTCAAAGTCTGTGATTGTATGACTTGGTAATCTTGATCCATGTTGGCTGATTGTTATATTTTTACGATATGATGATACCTTTTCTTATGTTTATGTTTCAATGTTCCTCATTTGGCCGAATAACTGCAGAAGACTGGAAAAATTGACTGACCATGTAATAAATGTGGAAAATAAATATAAACAAAGAGATCACATAACAGAAGAAGTATTGGCAAAATTTATATAAGAGTAGATGATGAATACTTAGAGGTTGAATTTTTGGACTATGATTTTGAGTATGATGATTAAGTAATTAATAAATTAAATGTTAAGTGGGTTAATATTATGTACATACTAATAAATAAATCTACACACTTTTTTTTAACTCACATCCATGACAGTCACGGCTCCGTCACACTTCACCAAACGGAGCCAATAAATCAAAAAATAAATTATAATAAATACAAATAATACAAGTATCAAAACTTTTAACTAGAGGTATAGTTGGTGATACCACATTAGGATTTTTTTAATTTGCCGCGTTTTTCAGATCACACTTTCGTTGGCCAGACTTTATACTCGTCTGGTGCTGCCAGACTGCTTAATCAAAATGCATGGACTAACTTCCAGTTTTTTAAAAGTCAGGATATGGCACGAATTGTGAATCCAACAACTTTAACTGTGTCAGCAATTCCGTGGCTGAATATCGCCTAAAAACAATTTAACTGTTTTTGTCATCCATACGCCAAGAAGGAAGAGGAACGAAAGTTTGATGATGTATAAAACTTATTAATATTTCGCGTATTTTCGCAATGACAGTTTAAAGCTATCGTAAAAATTGAAGAAGCCTAGGGTGAAATGTAAAATAGACCTGGCAAGACTGCTCAGTCCACATCAGGTCTCTGTTCCATAGATAATAGGTACTTTATCTAAACTCTGTTCCCATTGTTATCTATACATTTCTAGCTTAGATAAAGTACCTATAGATTAAGCCATGGCGTGGCCGCACATGAGACAACAATACTTAGTTCTGGTGTTACAACAAGAACAAGAACACTACATCCCACCATCGCACTGACACTTATTATCTATAAATAACCCAAATTCCTTGTCTCAATTAACACATAATACCACGAAATCACAGAAAATCAAACAAAACCGAGTTTGTTTGTCAAACCTGCCATTATATTAGAGTTTGACAAACAACAGAAACCGACCATGGTGACAAAGACAAAAAATAATCTTTTGTCCTTATTATTTACATGGAGCTGCCAATTAGCCAGCTCGCTCTATCAATCAAGCTCATTTTAAGGCTTAATCTATAGGTACTTTATCTATGATTTCATGCCTCAACCCTCAACCTCAAGCCGCCTCTTTACAGTGCTGCCAACTCGTCTAAGTTAAAACGCGCTGTTAGCTCTTTAAAATAGCGCTAGAAAGCGCTAAATGGTTGCAGACAAAAAATGCTGTATTCGGCGCCAAATTCAAAAACAAATCGTTCTATAATTTGAGACTAGAATACAAATAGAATAGAATTCTAGGGATGTATAAATGTATTTTTTTTATTTAATCAAAATAAGTCATATAAAAGAGTTTTATACAAAGTAGGTCCTTGTTTAGTAAAAATAAAATAAAGTAATAACGTGCTAATGTAATTATTTTTTAAAATAAAGGAATTAAATTAATTCATCATCGTCTGATTCTATTAAAATTGTTGGTCTTGATCAGTTTTTTTTGTCGTTTGGAAGTTGATATATGTGCGGTTAATATTTTTTAAAAGAAAGTCCAAAGTTTCAAAAAGCGCTAGATTTAGCGCTAAGCGCTAGAACGCACTATTGAACAAAAAAGCGCTAGATCTGGCACTGAAAGCGCTAAGTTGGCAGCACTGCGACTCAAGCACTTCATTGAATGAAATGAACCAAATGAAGTTCTTTCAGCCATTCATTCACTGTCAAGTGTCAAGTTAAATTATTATCATAGACATCTTAATAATAAATTAAAGCATTTTGTTGTCTTCGTAATTTCACAAATATTTATTAGTGTGTATTCTTCTTCCAAAAAGAGTGTTTATCCTTTTGTTTCTGAAAACAATATTTCACAGTTGAAAATGCCTTGTTTAGTAGTCTTTGGTAACAACTGCATATCGGGGCCCGAGTGCACAGATGTGTCATCGCTGAAACGCTATATTGCAGAAAAACATGGCATACCGATCGAAGACCTATCAGCTACGCTCAACGGGAGGCCTGTGGCGGATAGCTACGACATTTCAGAGGCTACCAATTTTGTTAGATTGGCACCGAGACTCGTCGGAGGGAAAGGCGGATTTGGATCTATGTTACGTGCTATTGGAGCGCAAATAGAAAAAACAACCAACCGTGAGGCTTGCAGAGATCTTTCTGGTCGTCGATTACGTGACATAAATGAAGAGAAAAGGCTCAGGAAGTGGTTGGAGGGTCAAGAAGACAGAGAAAAAGAGGCAGTTGAACGAAAACAGAAGAAACTTGAAAGGCTTGTAGCAGAACCAAAGATAGAAGTGAACTTAAATCCAGCGTATGAGAAAGAGCGTCAAGATCTACCTGAACGTGTAAACTCGGCGGTGGAAGCTGGCTGGCAAGCTGCTGGCTCTTCAAACACTTTGAAGCGGAAATCAGACAACGAAAAAGACAAACCAAAAAAAGCCAAGCTTTGGATTGATGCAGAGCTGTCTGATTGCTCATCATTGAGTGAAGATGAGGAGGAGGAAGAAAAGACAGCAAGTCCTGGACAGCAAGTGTCTACTGACAGTGGAAATGAATCGGACAAGGTTTGCTCAAGCAGTAAAATAGCCTGATAAACATATATCCCTCCAATGAGTTGTGCAGTCGGGTAATAAGATGGTCATTAGATTGTTATGACTGTGTTCTTCTATAGACTTATAAATTGTTGTAAACCTAAAATAGATATTTTCAGCAGCTTGAAATGATTACACCATGATATATTTTTAAATTACATATTGATCATAATTGGCATAAAGTTTAGTAACTTAGAATATGCATATTATTATCAATTGACTAGATAAAGATCACTTTTGTTGTCCTTTTTAGGCTCAGAAAAAACTGCTTTGTTATAAATATGTAATTTTAATAACATTGCCTTTTCATCCTGAATTCCAGTTATTTTCTCAATTGTATTCTCTTTTCAAAGTATGCCTCTTAATTCAGTGTGCCGCCGGGCGAAGGCTTGTTCTAACAACTACTAATAAAAACACAATTTTGTAAAACCATTTCTTAATATTTTGCAGAAAACTTACCTTGAGTATGTAATGCGAAATATATATTATGCATACTGTGATTGTGTAGACATAAGTGATTGTATAATTGATATGTAAATATAATTTTAGATAACTTAAAATTGTTTTTCTTTTTAATCCTATAAAATAAACAAATCCAAACGCACACTGGTAGTTCTCTTGCAGAACTTGATGTGCATAAGGGTTGAAGCGATAAATATACATGTGCATCTGGACCGAGGGCCCATTTTTTAAATCCTTGCGAAACGAAATAAGACTTAAAGGGAAATTAGTTAAAAACTACTTAAAAAAAAAAATTAAATTACTAAAAATCAAGAATTATTGTTATGATCAATGGAAAGATTTATTTAATAAGTAATCAAAACTAAAAGGAATTTGGTACAAAATTATACAAAATGAACCTTCTCGTATCCCATGGTTTGATAACAATGTCATTGGCCGTGGTACTGTTGTAACTGCTCATTGGTTTGTTCCGGTCACATGCCGCTGAGAGTTTTTGCGTTTCATATGCAAAAAGTTTTTCTCTCAATTGCGAGGTGTGCGGTAAAAGAGAAGATGTGTAACATCTTTTAGTGGAGTGTGTCAGGAATGAATCTGAGAGAAATATAATTATTAAGGAACTCAATATAAATAGGTTAGACTTGGGTATATTTTATTATATTCTGGATCAGCCACTCTCGTGAGGCTAAAATGATTTATTCATTAGTCATTATTTAAAGAACTGTTTTTGTTTAGTTTATTTATTTTTGTTAGATAACTTATGATTAGTTTATGATGGGATGGACGTGAACTATGTTCAAAAGTCCCATAAAATAAAGATAACGAAAAAAAAATAAGGGTTGAGTGTCCGAACCATAAATTCAAAAACCGATTATGACATGACATGACATAAGGAAGATTTACAAGGAGGTTCTCCTTGGTTACAGAACTGTCACGTGCCAACGATGGTACTTGTTATAGCGGGAATTAGCGTATTCCTTTTCTATGAGTTCCTCATCAATGAGCCGTTCGAAGTTACCAAGCGCTTCGGCGGAGGGGATCTTGTATAAAATAGTAAACCTGATTCAAAATTCAGATAAACGAAAAAAATAATTGTATGTAAAGGCAATGGCGTTATTCAATCCTTACGCACATAGAAATTGTAACGTAATTAGATACGAGATGCCATTAAAGATCGGTAGATGTTGCTATAAGTTTATTTTTTAACACAAATATAGATGGTGCATAATCGCCTATGCTAATTGCTATGAAGCGCTAAATAAGCCAGCGGAGTAAACAATAAATAACATAGCGATTTTACGACACATAGCATCACACAGGCCACAGGCCTCTCTGAGTGGGAGTGTGGGTTATACTTATTAGGGTTCCGTACCCAAAGAGTCCGTCTGTCTGTCTGTCACCAGGCTGTACCTCATGAACCGTGACAGCTAGACAGTTGAAATTTTCACAGATTATGTATTTCTGTTGCCGCTATGACGACAAAAACTAAAAACAGAATAAGATAAATATTTAAACACTCCCATACAACAAACGTGATATTTTTGCCTTTGTTTGCGAGTATGGTACGGAACCTTTCATGCGCGAATACGACTTGCACTTGGCCGGTTTTTACAATGTATGAGATATAGAAATGGAAAACTTATTGTTTTTGTTATTAACTAGCTTCTGCCAGCGACTTCGCCCGCGGGAAAATCAAAAATAAGCCCAAGGGAACACATTTCCGGAATAAAAAGTATCTTAAGTACTATTCCAGACTGAAATCTATATCTGTGATAAATTTCATCCAGATCCGTCCAGCCGTTTGAGCGTGAAGAAGTAACAAACATTCAAACACACACACACTCACAAACTTTCGCCTTTATAATATTAGTACTTTACTATGAAATAATTAATCGACCAACTTTATTGTTTGCTAGGGATAGAATTGTAAGCTTTTTGGGTTGTAGCGTGAGGCCCCTGCAAGAGCGAGGCCCCGGGCGATTGCCCTGTTCACCACCCCCTAAGGCCGCCACTGCCTGTGATGTCCAAGAGAAACTTAGAAAGTACATATAAATTTGAAAAAAATTAAATCATTAGTACTTGCCCGGATTTGAACCCACGACCTCAAACACGAGAGGCGAGGTCTTAGCCACAGGCCACGACTATAATTAATAGCAGATGTTTATTAAACTTATAGAAGAACGTGTGGACCGTGATGCTTCTGCTGTCCTTGTTGGCGCTGACGGCTGCAAGACCTCAAGAGTTCGATGACGACGAGGATGGTCACGACGGAGCCGACGATAGGAAAGGTAATTATTTAACATTAATGTAAAGTTTCATCAAAATCTGTTCAGTAGTTTTACGTAAAAGAATAACAAATATCAATACTCACTTTCACATTTCAATATAAAATAACTACTTAGCTTATATACTCGTACTTACTTATTTCGTACCTACATACATTTATAAAATCAGAACAGAAGTGTTATTAATCACCTTTAAAAGCTGACCGTGCCTTTTATAGATTTCGTAGAATGTTAAAATACCCTAACTAACGTTGCGTTGTTGTAATAGAAGTAAGCATTCCTTTCCCTGTTGATACAGCCAACTTCAGAGCGGCCAAGTAGTTTGGTGAGAACTATCTATAGGAATCGTTAGCGCAGCTTTTCTCGTGACGTGTCAGTGTCGTGAAGAAGTGTGGAAATGAATCAGGGCCGCGGCGCGCCTACAAAACACTATGCAACTACACATATGTAGCGCGCGTGCTACACATAGCTAAACCCAAATGGAAAGGCGTTTTCGCACGCGCGCTCATGAAGCCAGAGGCTCTGGACAAGCTAGTGTTATTCGAAGTCATGAGGGGAAGCCAGAGATAGATCGGCCGCGACTATAAGTTGTACGTCGTCGGTTCGAATCCAGGCAGGCGCTTTACTGTGTGTAAATTATTTCATCACCACTGCTCTTAAAACGGTGTAGGAAAACATCGTGAGGAAACCGGCATGTCCTAGAACCAAAAATTCGAAGACATGTGTCATCCAACAACCCGCACTGGGCCCGTGTGGTGGCTTACGGCTCACTCCCTCACACAGAGAGGAGGGCTGCGTCCGCGCAGTGGGAACATTAATAGGCTGATAATTATGGCTGTGGTCGAAATGCCTAAATGTAAGGGATTGATCAAATGACATTTCGATAGCTTTTGACTTTTTTTCCAATCTTTATCGCCACCTTATCGATGATAGCATGTCAATTGTCTATGGCCTCAGACCACCAATCGACAGGCTCGTAGTTGCGAGCCCGTATCGCTTCCGCTGGCAGGGAGCATAGCCCTGTGACCACTCGCCTGTGACGCGACTTCCATCAAATCAAATCAAATCAAATCAAATGTTTTTTATTTCACATAGGCCTACATGGGCACTTATAAAACGTCGACAAAAGGTGCACGGTTCGGGTTAGTCGTTTCCTGTGGAGAAGAACCGGCAAGAAACTCCACGGTTACTCTTTTAAAAAAAATTGGTTTGTTTTACAATATTTCCACGTTACAGTATTAGTGCTTAGATATGGGGGGACAACGTAGGCCCGACAATAAGTCGTAAGAAACTAAAAAAAAAAATTGTATAAACGAGAGAGTTAACAAATGTTAACAAGCGTCTAGAAATCTAGAAGGCCTACAATGTTCACACATTCACAAAACAATCAGTAAAAGAATCTATACAAAGGAAAAAATAAATAAAAATATATAACAAGACTAAATTTAACATGTGGCACAAATGTTGTTATCAGTGCTGTAACTATTCATAGCAAAGGGCTATAAAGATTATTGAAATCATTGTAAGAAGTCTAATTAAAAGAAAGAAAAAAAGTAAAAATGAGATTGAGAATAGTTAGAGACATCCACATATTTGTGCCGTTTATGAGTTACCAGGGAAGCCGCATGCGCAGAAGGAGCTAAAATTTTTATCTTCAACGTAGTCCTTGATTTTGTAATATGCTTTTTTAATAAGGACACGTTTGATGTAGTTTTTGAACTTTCCATCGGTCAATTCTATAACTGGCTTTGGCAACTTATTATAAAAGCGTATACTGTTTATAAGAAAAGACTTGCTAGTTTTCGTTAATCTGAATTTGGGTATTACAATTTCATGCTTACTGCGTGTATTTAAATTATGGAAATCGCTTCTAGTTTTGAAAAGCCCTCGATTTTTGCGGACATACAAAATACATTCCAATATATAAAGAGAAGGTAGGGTCAGTATATCGATCTCTTTAAATTTTTCTCTGAGGGACTCTCGTGGACTCATTTTATAGATTGCGCGGACTGCCCTCTTTTGTAAGATGAAAATTGAGTCAACGTCTGCAGCTGATCCCCACAGCAGAATGCCATAAGACATAATACTGTGGAAATAAGCATAGTATACTAACCTTGCTGTGGCTACATCGGTTAACTGCCTTATTTTCCTTACTGCATATGCAGCTGAACTTAACCTACCCGAAAGAGTTCTAATGTGCGCGCCATCAACGAGCTTTCCACCTACTTACTAAGTATTTAAGTAAACAATATCACAAAGATAAGCGAACACCTTTTGCTAACTTAAAGATAAGATAAAGTTATTTAAGTATCGAGAGATAAGATACTATTTGCCTTGCATGTTTAACGGCGATTTTAATGTTTATCCGTCAAAAATAAAACATGACATCACGCCTTTATTACCGAAGGTTGTCGGCAGATTTTTAGTAACACATACGTTATCACTGTAGTAGTTAATATGTTTGGGTCAAATCTTGTAACTTCCTTTCAATCGACGAAATTGATCAATTATTTTTAGAAGCTTTTTTATTTAATTGCCCTTGACAAATCTTGCAACTGAATTTTAGAACAGTTATCCCCAACAGATTGAGTTGAAATTTTACTAACACGTTTTTTTTAATAGTCTCACCTGATTGTAAGTGATGATGTGGTCGACGGTGTAACACGCTTGCCTAGAAATCACCTATTCACTCTTGACTTAAAGACCCCGAGATTGTAGCTGTCGGGAAACACCGCGACCATGCTTGGAAAGCTTGTTTATTTTAATAGTGCATAAAAAGCACTCACGGTCAAAAATAACTGTTCCATTGACCAGGCGCAATGATTAACATTGGCAAATTCATATTATTCCTGCTTCTGAAAAAACCCTTCATACTATTACCCAATCTGGGAATCGAACACAGGAAGGTCTCGATGCCCAACAGTTGCATTTGTGACCGTTGATCAAATAGGACATTGATTTGATAAAGTGAGCAACGGTCACATATATGCCGTCAATAATCACCACTTTTGTTTTAATTTGTTACAAGCTATTATTTGATTTTACCTGCAAAAATCTTGCAAGTTGCATTTGAACCACTTCCCGGTGTGAATTAAGCTGATATTTTGCACACACGTTGGTGAAAAAACAAAAACTTATTATAAAATTCTTTTATAAAATAAAAAAGCATGATTTTGTAGAAAATAATTTCAGTGATATTGCCTTTTCGAGTTATCTAGTTACCCCTTGAATTTAAAATCGTTCTGTCAACAAACTGCCGGCACTTATTATTTTTTATTTGTTTCACAGACGATCCGGGCCGAGTTCAAATAAAGGTGTACCGAGGACCCACGAAGCATGATGGATACGCCCCATGGGGATTCTGGGTCAAGCAGCCTTCGGACGAAGAATAACAACTTTGTTTTGAATTTAGGAAATAACAAAAAGTAGTTGATAAATAAAACTATACATAGATTTTTTTTATTAAGAACTTTATTATTAATTAAACATTTATTTAAAAAAATCTCGACACTATTAGTAGGACATTCTATATTTAAATTTTCTATAAACAATTTGAATAAAGAATCTGCTAATCAGTTGTTAAACAGCTCAGCGATTTTTATAAATAAGAACTAAGTTTAATTTGTAATAGTTTAACGATTTTGTACTAGGTGGCGCCACTGTTTTCGTTTGTAAAACCAAAGATTATTCGTTAATTTTGTCCTTTTTCCCGTTTTGTTTGCTTAGTTAACGTTAGCAATGGTTTCCTTAATAGCTATACGATTTGTAATTAAGTAGGTGAATTTTATTCGTAAATAGATTTTAAGGAAAATTAAATGTTTTTTGTTGTTTCCCCTTGTAATGATCCATAACATGGAGCATAAATAATATTTTACTTTATAATCAACTAGTAGATTAGTTGGACAATTAACCATGGGCGTACACAGCACTTGCTTAGGGGTGGGCAAAAGTTAGGAAACTTGAAAAATAGTAGATCAGATGCTTCAGACACGGTATTCCGTAAAGGCTTCAGCACCGTAGACCACATACATACGCTGCGGCAGGTTATACAGAAGACCGAAGAGTACAACCTGCCTCTCTGTTTAGCGTTTGTGGACTACGAGAAAGCCTTCGATTCGATCGAGACTTGGGCTGTACTGCAGTCTCTCCAACGGTGCCAAATTGACTACCAGTACATCGAAGTGTTGAAGTGTTTATACAAAAACGCCACCATGGCAGTTCGACTTCAGGATCAGGCCTCGGAACCAGTACTTCTGCAGCGAGGTGTGAGACAGGGAGACGCCATATCTCCGAAGCTGTTTACCGCTGCACTGGAGGATGTCTTCAAGGTTCTGGACTGGAGAGGGCTAGGCATCAACGTCAATGGCGAGTACATCACTTACCTTCGGTTTGCTGACGATATAGTGGTTATGGCTGAGACCATGGAGGACCTCAGTACAATGCTCGATGACCTCAGTAGAGCTTCCGAAAGAATGGGTCTTAGAATGAACATGGACAAAACCAAGGTGATGTTCAATGCCCATGTTACACCCACTCCTATCAAGGTAGGAGACTCTACACTCGAAGTTGTGGGCGACTATGTCTACCTGGGACAAACGATCCAGTTGGGTAGGCCAACTTCGAGAAAGAGGCCTATATCCAGCAGTGGACGTCTTTCGGCTGATATGATGATGATGATGAGACACATGTACAGTTTTTGTTGTGTTTTAAGTAAGTACCTACTGTTGTGAAGGAGCGGAGTCTTTTAATACAGGCATTATTTGCTTAAATGAAGACTCCAAACCACAAAATTGTTTGTGTATTATTTTTAGATACAATAAACGTTATTTATTATTATTATTATTATTATTATTATTACACGGACTAAGCCTGTCGGGGATTCAGGGCAGCAAAACCAACCAGTGCTTCTAGAACTAGTATATAGATAAGCAAGAGATTTTTTTTTGCACTCATCTGATAGTTTATTCTCTTGAACAATAAATTTTTAGGTTCGAGTCAGGATGAAGGTTGGGACAGGCTGCCCCATCTGCCACACCGTGGGTACGCCCATGCAATTAACCAGTCTTGCTAAGGGGTATGTTACCCAGTTAGTGGATTATGGAGGTCGGTTACGCCAGCTGCATCCGGCTAAACGGGAAGCCGACCCCAGCATATTTTGCAAGAGGCAGATTGATTGAACTAGTAGATTACAAAATGATTACTAACCTACCTACTTCCATTACATGAAATGTGGGTGTAGGTATTCTATACGGGCACCCCTGTCTGCCGAAACCTCCGGGAAATATCGGTGTGATGTTATATTATGTTTATGTTTCATTACACATTCAAATCAAATCAAATCAAATGTTTTTTATTTCACATAGGCCTACATGGGCACTTATAAAACGTCGACAAAAGGTGCACGGTTCTGGTTGGTCGTTTCCTGTGGAGAAGAACCGGCAAGAAACTCCACGGTTACTCTTTTAAAAAAAAATTGGTTTGTTTTTACAATATTTCCATGTTACAGCATTAGTGCTTAGATATGGGGGGACAACGTAGGCCCGACAATAAGTCGTAAGAAACTAAAAAAAAAGTTTGTATAAACGAGATAAAGAGTTAACAAATGTTAACAAGCGTCTAGAAATGTAGAAGGCCTACAATGTTCACACATTCACAAAACAATCGGTAAAAGAATCAATACAAAGGAAAACAAAAATATAACAAGACTAAATTTAACATGTGGCACAAATTATTAATGGAAGTAGTTATTCGTAGTAATCCGAGAGCTGTAGACATTTTTGGGCAGTATTTGGGGCACGCTGAGAACTTTTCCAATACTTCGCCAATAATACCTAAACAATATGAATATGAACAAATAACCGCAGGCATGGATGGGGAGCAGCGGGGCTAAATTGAGCCTTATTTATTTTTTTGCATAAAATATCCTTGAGGCATTTCGATTTTTTTATACTAGCTTCTGCCAGCGGCTTCGCCCGCGTGAAAAGTGTTTTATCATCCCAAGGTAACATTATACCGGGTTAAAAGCCTATGTGTTGTTCCAGACTAAATTAATCAATCTCTGTGCCAAATTTCATCCAGATCCGTTCAGCCGTTCTGGCGTGATTGAGTAACAAACATACACCCATCCATCCCTCCAAACTTTCGCATTTATAATATTAGTAAGATTTAAAGAGTGAAAAAATAAATAGGTAATCCAGATTATTAAGTCGGGTCTTCAACTTTGTCAGGTGCTTCAAAATGTTTTTGAGGAGCACTGGAATTTTGTCAAGATATATCATTTACATCTAAATAAAAAATAAATCTGATAATTTCGGTAAGATATTCTACGCCAGGTGATCGAGCAAGTTACGTATGCGTGTGAGTGGTAAGTGTTATAGGTATGTTGCACGCCGTGCTGTTATAGGCATCACTATGTAGGCGATACAAATATCAGTAGGGCGACCATAAGCTCTTAGAGCAAGGATATTTTGAGTGTGCGTAAGGGACAGATGTATGTGACTTGTATAGATCTGTCCCCTTTTAACAGTCGAACTATGATAGTTTTGACACGTCAGGGTACGGGAGCTATTCTGTGCCGGAATCGCATCCATGTGAGGTTTACAGATATCCACAGGTGCCATTTATCACGAACCACGCCAAAAACTTAGTTTGCCTTCCAATAAAACAAAAGCGGAGCAGGAAAATATGATTTAATTACAATTACACAGTTAGGTAGGAACTTTATCCTTATGGAACAAAGATTTCCATACAAAAAACTCGTTAGTAAATAATAAAATAACGACGTCTGCCGAACGGATATTTATTGCTTAGTTATTGTACAATAATATATGTGTATTGTTTTCCTTGACAGTTTGGTAAGAAATAGACGGCGTTAAGCGAAAAAAAACCTAATATTTTCAAATATAAATAAATTCCTTTACATTCATAATTTTGAACTGAGATCAGGCTTTTACTTATTTATACTTAGGTAGGTATCATAATCGTTAAGCTGAGTGGTGCCAATCCATGCCTCATGTTCGTGACCGGGCGCCGTCACTTGGGATTGGTCGTAACATAGCTGCCTCGGCCTGTTAATATTACTTATTGTATAAATTAATAAAAATGTAACTTACCAACAAGAATGATGTAATCAAATACCTTGTAATTAAATTTGAAAGAGTGTCCGTGGAGTTTCTTGCACGTTCTTCTCTATAGAGACCATAGTAGAAATATAAAAAAAAAAGTTAATTAAAAAAATCAAAAAACCCGACTGCTTGAAAAGCGAACTAAAAAGACGTAAACAAGGAGCCAACAACGTACAACTTCGCGAGCTGGCTGACCAAAACCAGACGTATCCTCCGACTGCACAGCATGTTTTGCTCCTTGTTTACGTCTTTTTAGTTCGCTTTTCAAGCAGTCGGGTATTTTGATTTTTTTTAATTAACTTTTTTTATTTATAACTTTTTAGTTATTTTTTTTTCGAATTAGTTACATTTAAACATATATGTGTTATATATTTTTGAAATCACCTCTTAAAATCCTTTATTTTGATAGGTTCGGAAGAAAAAAAAAATTGGGACCCCACAATATGGCGCCCAAGAATCGCCATTTTCCTATTTTCCAATTTGCATGTAGCGTTTGGTCTCTAGAACGCCACATAGGAACAAACATACATACATACATACATACTTACATACATACATACATACATACATATATATGTCGGAGTTGGTTATTAATTAAAATTGCGGGTAGTCATCAATTTGTAATAATTTGTTTTCTTATTACTAATTTAAGTGATTTTACTATCAATTATTGCCTAATAAATCAAATCATAATTTATTGAGTACTCTGTGTACGCACCAATTGATTTTAGCAACTTATTTCGACAATTGTAATCGATGGTAAAGTTCAAAACAATTGTTGACATGTTAATTTGATTATTTTTTGTGTTATCACTATTATTAGCTTACGACAATTATTCTTTTATTACTTGATGATTTTAGAAGAAGTTTAATTTGATTTAGCACATTTTAGTGTTTTGTATCAAGTAAACACGTGACGTACTTTCGTATGTCATCGGACAGAGTTGTTGTGGAGGGATAGCAAGGTATAAGAGAGCTTGCAACGGTATGCAAGTCAGTCTATCTTCGGATTAGACTCGATAAAGAGCTCACCTGCTCCCGACAAAACTGTCGGTTTATTTGGTACAGCACTGCTGTATATTCACATAGCTGTATTAGCTTGCTGATGGCGAACGATACACTTTGTACTTGGGTGGCTTAGGCTGCTGTACGAACCTTAAGGGTTTGTTCGTTTAACTGTATTGTTACTATACCATTTTAACCTACTTTATCTTGTTACCATTAGTATTGTTTTATTAGTAAAACTAGTACTGTAATTAACAACCTTGTTATTGGTTGTACAGTTTTTGTTTATCCAACAAAAATGAGAACGCCCAAATCCTGACCGTATATACCCCTAGGCCCTCGTGATCCTACATATACATATTTACATACATACATAGACTGATAAACACATTACCTTCCTTCGGCAGTCGGGTAAATAGAGACCAACTGACGCTTGCGAATGTACAAAAAGTTTCACCTTTTGCTTGACAATTCAACAGATGGTTTAGTTTAAATTGAATAGATTTTGATTTATTCTGTTTGCAGTAAAACTTCAAGTGTTAACTGTAGGTCCATTTATCACAGGACAATATAAAAATCACAGGCAATCTTGCCTCAAAACTGGCAACGTACTGCCAAAACACTTTTCAAACACGTAGGTGTTTCTTGTGCCTTTTTTTTTTTTTTTTTTTTTTTGCGCGTGGAGACTTGCTCATGCATACTGCGCTACCACGGGGAGATAGCGCAGTTATGTGGGACTCTAACCCACTAAAACTCCACGGTGTCCTCCTGTGCCGCTTATGGCGGGAACAAGGGTACGCGTTAGCACTCACCGCGAACCCGCCGCGGCTGTCCGTTACCGGACCCTCCTCTGGGGATTACCCCCCATCACCGGCGCACCAGAACACACTGTGCGCCGTGACCACCCCAGGGACCAAACCAGTACATGGGTGCCAGACGACCCCGTGTATGGCACCCTTGGTCCCCTTGTGACGGGTCAAGGTCAATGGCCCCGCCACCTACCATGTTTCGGCCGCAGGGGATAGGGAGAGCGGCCAATGCTATACCGACACTCTTCTTCCCCTGCGGCCCCACCGCGTCCGCCATCAGACGGTGGCGATCCCGTCCAGGCCGCGGAAGGTAGGGAGAGCGGCGCACCGCAATACCGGCACTCCTCTCCCGCCGCGGCCTCCAACCCGCAGCCGTGATATCGTATAGGTTTGGGAGACCCCATACGACATCACGGCCCGCCTCAGTTGCGATGTTGCCCAGGCAGCACCGCAACCTACATGTTGGCCGCTACGTCGTCGGCTTATCGGCAAAAGCCCTGACGAGCGGCCCCTCCTCGGGTTCCTCTTCGCTTCACCGTGGGTGACCAAGCCACGGTTACTGAGCCCCCCCGCCTCGACAATGCGGGAACCCACCGGGGGGGGTGTTTCTTGTGCCTAACCCCACGTTCCTTTGGCACCCTTTGCCGGGGTCTGCCCGCGATGGCAGCAATGTCGTCTACCCACCTCGTTGCCGGACAACCAACATTCCATCTGCCTGTCCTTGGACGCCAATCGGTCACTGCCAACCAAAAACGCAAAGGGAGTTGGGCCAACTCCCTTTGCGTTCCGTAACTCCATCAATATATTTTTGCGATATTGTCACAAACATAGAAACAGACGATTGTTAGGCATAAAACCCGACTACTGAAAAAAAGGGTCTAAAAAGTATGGACCAAGAAAATATTCTCATCTCAAATTGTTATGTACAAACTATTCAATGTGTATCGGGTGTTAAATAAACAACCTAGATGTAATAAATATTTTATTGTAATTCATACACATTCATAGTGGTGTTCAGAGGATAACCGTGGTCGTATGACACCTTTTTTTTGTTGCTTTCAGTTATGCTCATGCATACTGACGTATGCCCACCTACCGTAACAAAACAAAACATTCTGCAAGTAGCATACGACTACTATTATTACATACGAATATTATCTAAAACTGGGCACAGTATTTACCTATCGCAAATAAATCATGTTCAGAAAATCTTCCATTATCTTCAAGATAGACTGGAATTACTAGTTTTAAGTCTAGCCGTGTCGATGATACTTAGTTAGACATTATTATTTTTAGCGGCGAAGTTAGCATAACTTACAATTCCGGAGTTAAAGAGCCAAAGAGTCTATTATATAATTTTTCAATAAAAATAAAATAATCAACTTATCACGTTCCTGGGATATATAGCTCCTCTGTTAGTGAGAATGGGCCATAATGATCCACCACGAGTTATCCATAATAATCCACCGAGTTAAATGGGGTTGGAAGATGTATGAAGGAAGCTGAAGAAGGAAGATGTATGTATATGATGTATTCGAATTTTTGACTCTAGGACATGCTGGTTTCCTCACAATGTTTTCCTTCACCGTTTTGAGAGCAGTGGTGATGAAATAAGTTACACAGATGAGAGTGGCATGAACTACTGATTAAGACCTAGAGAACGAGAGGCGTTCTTGAGATCGTGGGTTCAAATCCGGCTAAATATGACGGCCAATGTGACGTTTTCAATTAATTATGTACTTTAATTAAGTTTATCTTGGACATTGTTGACAATGACCAAGATAACACACATGTGGAAGCTTGTAATTAGCAAATGTCCTTACTTAAGCATGATACTCAATATTGTTATTAGTCTGTAAGCTTTCTTAAAATTAAATAAATAAATGATAATGAGGTTGTTGCAAGAAATTTAATTTGAATTTGACTTCGGTCCATCAAAACGTCGTGAGGAAATCTGGACTAATAGTTATTATAAGTTTGAAATCGCCCGCACTGCGCACGCGTGGTGATCAATGCTAGTGCCTTCTCTATATGAGAAGAGGCACGAGCCCTGCTGGGAAGTATCTACCATACGTAGTCGGTGCTGTAACTACTGGGCCATCACTTCCTATAAAGATACTATCGCTAAAAGCTGAAGACTGGAATCTTCAGAACAGATACCCAATACCACAACATCTTTAATACAAGGCAAGATTACTGATCGTATGAAACCACCGGTTAAAAACATCACAAATACTATCTACAGTATTGTAGTAGGTAGTTCTATTAAAATTATATAGCGTTTTTTTCGTTGACAAGAGCGGGGAGCGAGCAGACTGACTTTCGCACCCATGCGCCGAATATGCTTAAGACGGCCCTGCAACACACAGTATTATACATAGATATCACAGTCAAGAGTACAAAGGTACTGCTTATTTCTTAAAAAACTACCAGCAGACCTGCGAAAAGGAAAAATAAAAAATTAAAGGTAGACTGATGGGTTGGCTTCCAGTCTAGACGGATGAAGTTACCGACATAGCCAGAACAATTGCGAAACTTAAGTGGCAGTGGGCAGGGCACATTGCTCGCAGAACGGATGGCCGATGGGGCCAAAAAGTGCTAGAGTAGCGACCGCGTACCGGAAGACGCAGCGTTTGAAGGCCTTCCTCTAGTTACAGCGACGACGCGAAACGCACAGGACCGAACAGTGTGGCGACGCTTTGGGGCAGGCCTATGTCCAGTAGTAGACGTCTTTCGGCTGAAATTATGATGATGATAATGATTATTTTTCATGGAGTCCTGCTGTCCCCCGCTAACCGTAAACCTTGGTCGGCAACTCAGCATTAACTTTCTTTTCAACACACTTGCCCATAAAGTTGCACTAATTTCACCGCAATTAGGCACATATTGATACCTGTAATCAAACTGTAACTTTTTCATTGCTATTATTCACAAGTGAGTTATAGAGTTTTATTTTATTTTATTGGTTGAGTTGCTTTGTTCTTAAAAAAGTTTCGATACAAAACAGATCGTGCTAAATAGTACAAATAAATTAATGTACCTATTGCTTGCTCATTTTATGTAACTTAGTATTTAAATAGATAATTTCAACTTGTACGTGTTTAATAAATAAAACTTTCACTCAAATATAACTTCTGTTTTCTCTGTAATAAAGAAAACTTGAAATTCCCCATTTTGTACGTGGCTAAAACGCTATCCGCGAAAAGCCAAAAAAAGAAACCTCATTCTTTTAGTCTATGGCCGACCGCCATTGTTAGATGCGCGTGCATAGGAAGACTGTTAAATTTTTCCCGCCATTGCGAATTTATTTTCACAACTCGTTTTCACTGTTGAAATTACAGTTAACTATTTACTAATTAAAATGTCTACAAGTAGGTACTAATTATGAAGAAAATGATTTATGGTGTACACCGCCCGATATAAGATGTCGCTAACGTTATGGAAAGTCTACTACCTGAAAACTGCAAGGCAACATCTATTATCTACTAAATAAAATAAATTTTTAGTATTATTTTCTTCACGAGTGTGTTGAAAAACGTCGTATGATACACGTGTGTATTGATGATTACCGTCTTCGGCTCTCTTAAGAGCCTCACCTAACGGCTCGGGTCTCAATGGCGCCTCAGCGGTAATCATCAACATTACACACTTGTACCATAATGTACTATTACCTACCATAGAAATAATCAATCTAACTAGCCCTTTCCAACTATGTTGGGATGTCTTTCGGTCGGAACTTCCAGTCTAACCGGATTCAGTTGAACCCGTATTTGACATGGAGCAACCGCCTATCTGACCTCATAATCCAGTAACTGGGTAACACGGTACCCCTTGGCAAGACTGGTGTCAGATCGTAAGCTTCTGACTACCCTACTACTACTACTACTACTAACTACTACTACTACTACTACTACTAAGATCTTTGACAGTCGTTACGACTGTCAAAGATCTTCAAATGACAGCCTTTCTGAAGCATGGAGGAATCTCGCTATGTAAAGATTGTCACCCATCCTCGGATTAACCTCGGCAAGCGTTGCTTAACCTTGAAGATCGACCCGTAGGACTTTTATTTATTTACCAAATAGATAAATATGACCAATTTCTCGGTAGCTCTGCCGAGCTCTAGGCAAAGCATTTCGAAAGTGTGTCATCATCATCATCATCATATCAGCCGAAAGACGTCCACTGCTGGACATAGGCCTCCCCCAAGCGTTGCCACATTGACCGGTCCGTGCGTCTCGCAACCAGCGGATCCCCGCAACCTTCACCAGGTCATCGGTCCACCTAGTGGGAGGCCTTCCAACGCAACGTCTTCCGGTTCGCGGTCGCCACTCCAGAACCTTTCTGCCCCATCGGCCATCCGTTCTGCGAGCAATGTGCCCTGCCCACGAAAGTGTGTACATATCCGATTTACTTTTACCCAAAACATGCACTACTTGAGCAGGCCATGACACGAGCAATGTTACATTATGGATAGTATTACAATATCTAGTGTAATCCTCAAACGTTATTAATTCAGGCAAGCGTGTTTCCATAACATTTTGATACATCGAAAACATAAGAGGAGCGGTAAGATGGCGCTTTTAAACGTTGGCTACAATATACGAGCACTATTTGAAAGCTGGATGAGAATCGAGAGCACCTGAGGATCCAGTGCGATTGGAGAGGCCTATGTCCAGACGTGGACTATTTCATGTCCCAGGTGTCTTAGATTAAATCAAATACATATAAATAGCGGACACTTCGCCCACAGCTATGTTCTCTTGGTATGTCCCACGGAAACCGAAACAGCCTATGTCACTTGGCAATTCTGAAGCCTTCATTCATTGAAAGATTTTTTAATCGTATCAGTATTTTCTGAGATTATCTCCTACAAAACGTGTGCACATCGTCCCAATGCCCTGACGAAAACTTACATAGATGCGTTCCGTTTCACGATTATTTTTTGTTTGCTGACAAATATTTCTATATTTTTATTTAGTCCTAAAAGTTACGTAAATGTTACATTTTGAGTCGTGTTACGAGGACAAGGAGGTTACATGAGAAGGTAAAATGTTAAGTAAAATGTATTAAAAGTTACTTTCCGGCAACGCTGGCGATAAGAGTACAGTTATTTTGGCCAAGTAGTACATCCTAACTTACAAACTACTAACCTCTTTATAGTGCAAATGCGTGGAGTAATTCATGAAGTTATGCGGTCTCCGTCGGACTGCATACATCAATAGCTATATGAAAGAGCTCCGCGACGACTCAATGCTTGCTAAATGTCAAGTATTTTATCGATCTACTTACAAATGAGTTGAGTTATTCAAAATTTAAAACAACCAAGTTCTGCATTAAGATATGATTCGTTATTGTTATTTAGATTACCGGTGTTCGTTGGCTATTAATAATAGGTACATGTTTTTAATAAAAAGGTCAAGGTACCTAGCGGTGAGTTTGCCGTTAAAACCTGACAAAAATTCTGTTTTTCTGCAGTCTCAAACTAAGAAGATAAATTTGGCTAAATGTTTCATAAAATCCGGCCAAGTGCAAGTCGGACTCGCGGACGAAGGGTTCCGTACCATTATCGCACAAAACGGCATTCAAAATATTTATTTTATTCTGTTTTTAGTATTAGTTGTTATAGCGGCAACAGAAATACCTACATCATCTGTGTAAATTTTAACTATCTAGCTATCACGGTTCATGAGGTACAGCCTGGTGACAGACAGACAAACAGACAGACGAACAGTGGAGTCTTAGTAATAGGGTCCTGTTTTTACCCTTTGGGTACGGAATCCTAAAAACAAACAAGTTTTGAGTGTCTGTCGAATTTAGGCACCGCAACAAAATTTTGTTGTAATAAGTTGTTATGGCATGATTATTTATTTTCATAAATTATTATTAACTTTCTGCTCGCAGCTTCGTCCAAGTGAAAAATTTATTATTATGCCAATGATGAAAAGATGTCAAAGAATACCAAGCACTAACGAAATGTCACGTGATGAAATCTTTAAATTTTAGCTTGATTATCGCCGTCACTGATAGAATGGCAATTGGCCTAGAATCTCAGAGCAGATATATTCTACCAACGGCAGCATCGCGGATCTGAACGTGGCACTAGCAAATGACAGAGCTGTGCAGCAGCCCAATTGCGTTATGAATTTGGCAAGGCAACGGACAAAGAGTTTGAACAATCGGCCAATCACAGTCGACTGGTCGATTGGTCATACTTTTTGCCCTTTGCCTTGCCGAATTTATAACGCAATAAGACTGCTGCTGTGGCTACACACTGGTCAGACAAAATTGATGAAAAGTTTCATCGATACGAAAAGGTGAAAGAGCATCGCGAAAGCGATTGATTTTTTTTAAGCAAACTTTAGCTATGAGAAAATAAACTTTAACAAACAATACAAAAAAATTAGCAAATCTTTGTTTATAAAACATAGTTTGCAAGTCCAATTAATTTCGTAATCAGCAACCAAAACTTTGGTAAGTAAACTGTTAACAACTATTTTTTCAGTGTCATACTCATCTATCTACTTTTTACACGAACGGGGTCACATGAAAAGTTATGAAAGTAAATAACATTTATCAATAATTGTTTGGCTACCATCAACATCGCCGCTTAACGAAATGACGTATTTATAATCAGTTGAGTACATCGAGTTACGTTGATTAAAAACCAATAAAAGAATGTTTATATCAATAAGTGAGTCAACTGTATTGATATTTTTTTAATAAACAGGTTTGATAAGGCGATGAAAATAACTTTTTCACAAAAAATAAAACGAGTTCTAAAACTAAACATTAAATAGACTGATAAACACATTACCCTCCTTCGGCAGTCGGGTAAAAAGTGCAAAAATAATTTTCGTTTGGAAAGTCAGTGTCTTTGGTACCTCTTGTTTTTATCGTTTTTCAACACCGACTACCCAAACTAAAGTTATTTTTACACGTTTTTAGTGTTTTGTGAGAAAAAAAAATATTTCTCTCTTGTCTTAGTACCCTAACTCACTAAACAGTGACACAGTTTTATAGTAAGGTACCTTCTTCTTCTTAGTCGTTACGCTCTTGACAGAGCGGTCGTGGTCGTCATGAAGTATCGGTAGTATGCGGCAGATGTAATGCGTCTCATAATGTTTCGCCACCTTTCCCGATCAGAAGTCATCCGGGTACATTCGTGCACGGGACCGCCCTCAGCAGACTTGATCTGGTCGGTCTAACACATGGGTGAGCTATCACGCTGTCTAGTGCCTTCCACTTTTCCTTGGACGACTAACCGCTCTATGGACTGACTGTCTCGCCTTGAAACGTATCCGAAGAAAGTGAGTATTCGGGACTGTACTATTGCGGACAGACGCTGCTTGATGTGGAGTTCTTGGACTATCGAAACATTTATGCGGAACTCGGTCCACGATACTCCGAGCATTCTTCTCCGGCACCACATCTCCAGAGCGTCTATCTTTTTTCTTTCCACCTCCCGCAACGTCCACGTTTCTGCAGCGTACAGAAATATGGGTAAAATTAAAGTGCGAATGAGCCTGGTCTTCGTGGCTTTGGTGATGGCACTGTGCCCCCATATTTTTTTCATTTTGTCCATTGCAGTTCTTGTGATCGCCATACGCCTCTTTATCTCGTCAATGCAGCCGCCGTTATTCGAGATTAAAGCTCCAAGATATATGTAGGATTGGATTACGTCGCAGTTCGCGATCTGAGTAACTTCTGGCGTATTATTGGTCCACAATCATCACCTTGGTCTTGCTGCTATTAATCTTTAATCCGAATTGTACCATTTTGCGTAGGAGTTCTTCCATATGGCGAGCACTAGATGCAAAAAGAGTGGTGTCATCTGCGTAGCGCAAATTCGCAATGTTGTAGCCACCAACCGCAACCCCATCCGTCCAATGTTCCAAAGTTATGCGCATTATAAGCTCTGTGTAGATATTAAATAAGAGCGGCGATATAACACATACGTAAGGTAACTAAATGATTAAAAAAACCGGCCAAGTGCGTGCGTGCGTCCGAAGTTTCATAATAATGCGGACTAAGAAGAGGGTTTCGTTACATTAACATTAAAAAGGTTTCAGTGGCAGAAAACGTCGAAAAACGGGCCCACATAGGATGATGTTTTTTTAATCTATATGCTCGCGTTTGACCGCTATCTCGCCTGATGATAAGCGATGATGTGGTCTACGGTGAAGCACGCTTGTCTAGATGTAACCTATTCACTCTTGACTTAAACTAAATAAGGACTTTCTGGTAACTGAAGAAGGAGTTATAAAATCCAACTTCGCAACTGAAGTTAGAAAAATATTGTCTATTTGAGTACCACCGTGGAGGCAAATTGCAAAAGGAGCCGATACGAGCGCGCGTTAAAGCCACATGGAATGGTATGGTTCGTTCCTGGATCCTTGCGCGCACGCTCCTTGTTTATTTCTCTTTCGGAATTTGAAAGATTTCATATGTATTCACCTCTAATCTGCGAACCGGTACTGCCAACGACTCCGGCCACTCCAATGCGTTATTCGAGCTTAAACATTATTAATTTAGAAATCATTATTATTAAGGATGTTATGATTTTATTTTTTTATATTTTAACATGGTTTACTATCTGTTTTACACAGCTAACAACGTTATTTAAGTTATTTTTCAATGGCATTTGTACTAAAATTTTACTGTGCCAAGTACATTTTATGAGTTAATCGACTATTACTCGTAAACTTGTAAAGCCTGTTATGATTTTGTTTCTGTATATTTTTACATGGTTCATAAGCATATATTTACTATGTTTTACACAGCTAACAACGTTATTTAAGTAATTTTTCAATGGCATTTGTACAAAATTTTTACTGTTCTAATACATTTTATAAGTTGGTCGACTATTACTCGTAAACTTGTAAAGCCTACTTATCCGTGATAGTTTTCCTTTTAATTTCATTATATTTACTACTGCCGTGATTTTTTTCACATAGCCAAGAGTAACCATTCGCTGGAAGGGGTGGGGGGGGGGTCACTTGACTCTAACATAAATTTGCAATTTAAAGCTTAATTTTACGCAAACGGATCTCTGCATCGAAAAATGCTTTTAACAAACCCATAATATTTTTGAATGACCTATCTAACGATACCCCACACTATGGGATAGACGAGAAAAAAAAACAACATCCCCACTTTACGTCTATAGGAGGAACCCCAAAAATTTTTTCATTATTTTATTTTACCACTTTGTCGGAATTATTAATATGTATATCCGTGTATTATAATATATAATTATAGCTTTCTAGTACTAAGAAACTTTAAGCTAAGCTGCGGACGGACAGACGGACAGAGCGAAACTATAAGGGTTCTTTGTTGGCTTTGGAACACTAAAAAGGGAAAAAGAAACCTTTTTAACAAAGAAATGAACCGACGAAATAAAAGAAAAAAATAAGTCTAGCATTTCGAGGCAGCGCCAAACAAACTATCATTTATTTATTTTAGTACATGGAAGACTTACAGCTAATAAATACAGACAAAAATGGAAACCATAGTCAACAGAAAGCCAATTACAAATCCTCACGTATTGACGTAACAAAAATCTCACCGCTTTAATTAAAGTAATAAGCAATATAAATACTTAGTATGCAATTATATGACTGATGATAAAGAAAATAATAAACTAATAAAAACAGAAACAAACAATATAACCTACCGCTACTTGAAAAATTTGAGGCTTAAGCACCTTCTGGCTGAATTTACACTGATTGTGAATGGATCCAAATCATATTCCTTGCATATATCATTGAAGTCTCTGCTTGCGCGCACAATATAACTGTTCTGCCTATAGTTCGAAGAAGTATGAGGTACACGTATGGGTGGATTAAACCGAAATGTTTTACATGGCACTTTGAAATAAAATTTTGACAATAACTCGGGGTTATCAATGTTGTTATTGAGGATTTTCAACAAGAATAAACAGTCAGCAATCTTACGTCGATCTACCAGCGGTAGCAGATGATACTTCTTACAGAGTCCAAGATAATTGGCTGACTGATATGGAATCTTTTGATGAAAGCAAAGATATTTTATGAAACGTCTTTGGATGTTTTCAATGCGGTCAATGTATTTCCGATAACGTGGATTCCATATCTGAGACGCATACTCTAGCTGACTTCTTACAAAAGTGCAATACAATATTTTAAGCGTTTTAGCATCTGTAAAACACTTAGAGAGACGCATTACAAACCCAAGAAGTTTAGAAGCTTTCTTGTCAATTGCATTTATATTCTATATTGCTAGAAAGAAGATACTAGCATATCATAGAAGATACTAGCTACAATCATTCTACGCTTTAGGTAATTCATTTGCATGTTTTTTTGTTTGTTGCCAACTCAAAATGCTAGACTAGGCTAGACGCAAAAACGACTGAATGGATTTAGATGAAACCTGGATTAAAACACATATTTTGTATCCAGGTTACCTATAGGTTCCTTTAGAATAAATTACAACTATTGCGCCGGCGAAGCCGCTGTCAGAAGCCAGCATGTACATACACGTATAATATGTAAGTAGAGATTGCCCCCGGATAGAGAGTGTCTACTAAACAAAAATAATATAGTTTTTAGATGTTACTTAGAAAATTAACATATAGAACATTTGGTAAAGTCACCGCCAGATAACAAAAAAATAAAAGTCGTTCACTTTTCTACCAATATTTCAAAGTGATACGAAAAAAATGTAAAGGCAGTGTCGCTAACACGTATCGCGGTAACCTTGACCCCTTTGCTTGACCCTTTCAATTGGCATTCAGTATTGAGTTATCACACGAATATTATAAAGGCGAAAGTCTGTGAATGTGTATGTTTGTTACTTCTTCACTCTCAAACGGCTGGACCGATCTGGATGAAATTTGGCACAGAGATAGATTGTAGCCTGGAATAGCACATAGGATACTTTTTATCCCGGGTATATGTTCCTTTGGGATCTTTTTCGACATTCACGCGGGCGAAGCCGCTGGCAGAAGCTAGTATCTCATAAACGCGTGGACCGATTTACACGATTTAAAAAGCGAAAATGGTTCTACGCATATACCTTTTATTTGAAAATTATCAAAATAACTCAATAAACACAAAAATCTTGTTAAGTAAGGTACAAGTCGGATTAATGACTTTAATTTTTTTGTTATCTGGTGAAGACCTTAGTAGAATTTGCCCGCTCCATCTCACAGAGGAGGCTTGTGTCGTAGCAGTGCGGACAATAACTGCTAAGTTTAGATATGCTTATCGTATGCTATGATAATACCTTGTTGAAAGGGAAGCGTTTGTCTTGGTATGTTTACGCGAAGAGGGAAGAAACGTATGTTACTAAAAGAGTTAAGAAAGATAAATTTTATATACTAGCTTCCACCCGCAGCTTCACCCGCGTGAATGTCGGAAGTCATCCTAATGGAACTTATTTCTAGTATAAAAAGTATCCTATGTCCTAATCCATAATCTACCCGTGTGCCAATAATGATGTTTCATTTAGCCGTTTAGTCATCAAAAGGTAACAAACAAACAAAAAAACCTTTTTAACAAAAAAAATATAGGACGAAATAACGAACGAACTGAATTTTTTTTTAGTCTTGCATTTTGAGTTGACGCCAAACAAATTGATTGTGGGATCAACTTTGAGGGAGAGGGGGAGAGGAGGGGAGGAGGGGTTGTAGTGTATGCAGTGTACCAATGTGTATGTAACCAACCTTATATAATCATGTGTATCCTAAAATAAAAGAGAGTATTATTTGAGCAGTCGTGACTATCATTTCGCTCCACAAATACCTTCGACCTTACATGGCGACCCTGCCAGCGGGCATCGCCGCGCGATCGCCTTACCGACACCGCCGTGCCATATAAGGGTTGTACAGTGTAAACAATTGGACTAAGTAGAGCCAAGCTAAGATGAATTATAATAATTATTCACTAGCGTTAATAACGTTCGCGTTTGTGACAAGTGGTATTTGGTTCGTAGCTTACGAAAAATACGAGTTCATTAAAAATGGGAACTACGCAAACTAAAGACGAAACCGTGGTAGTGCAAAACGCAGCCGGAGGAAATAATAACACGCAGCTGGAAGAGGTGAAATTTCATATTTCCACCATCACCATACTGATGACTATAGTGGTGCTGGTTCTGGGACTCGGCGTGCTGTATTTTCTGCTGCAAATGTATCGGCGTTGTCATGTACGCTGGATAAATCAGGAGATGTACAGGAGTACAATATCTAGAAGGTCAGGAGCGAGGCAATCCGGACCATCACTGGAGAAAGGACGGTCGAAGGGCGACATGGTGTGAAAACAAAGATAGCGGATACCATCACACATCGGTTCACACATCATGGGTTTAAGTGGAAGTGAAAGTGGAAAAAAAAGTGCTGAGTGTGTGAAAGTTCGAGGAAAAACAACAGGCATCGTAAAATGGACTCAGAACTTTATTAGATAAGTACATAATCGTAATAATAATAAACGTAGTAAATGATATGTTACATTGTACTAGTAACTATAATAAACGAAGCGATTAATTAAACAACTAATGATGGTAGGAAATGGCAGATGTCTTAGAACAATTATATAAAAATTTGAAATGTATAAAAACATATTTAATTAAAATTGGCCCTAAACGAAGGCAAGGAAATGTATTAGAGAAAAAGTTGTGTGATTCAAAGGAAATTTATGACAAATATACTGATATAATAGAGAAGATATCAGACGATGTAAAGAAAGGTAAAGTAGGACAAAACGAACAGATATTAATAAATACATTTTGTATTGATTTTGAGTCATTGTATAAACAAATTTTAGATTTATCCTCTACGTCAAGTACGAGTAGTAGCGAGGATACAAAAATGGAGTCATTTGATTTGAAAGTAGCTCTTAGTTTATTACCTATGATACCAACTGACAATGAATGTTCGCTTAAACAATTTATTGATAATGTAGAATACTATAGCTCGTTATTGGCTAGTGATGAGTGTAAGAAGAAACTAGTACAGTTTGTTGTGAAGAGTAGGTTGTCTCAGAACGCTAAATTGCAGTTACAGTTAGATTATTCTAATGTTGATGATTTGGTAAAGGAAATGCGTAGAGTGTTACTGCCTAAAAAATCACCGTTTGCGATACAAAATAATATTAATCAATTAAAGCAAACAGAACTGTCAATTCAGGACTACGGAACCAAACTTTCGGAACTTTTCGTGGATCTGACGGTATCGCAAGCCGACGGTAACTTAGAGACATACAAAATAATTAAACCCTTGAATGAAAAGCAAGTTATCAAAAGGTTTGCCGATGGGTTGCGAAACCGCCGTCTTTCAACTATCATTGCAGCTAGGAACTACGAGTCGTTGAAGGACGCAATACAAGGTGCGAAGGATGAAGAAACATCCATAGCGGGACCGAGTTCGAGTTCTGGCGAGATCCTAGGGGTCGTAACAATGATTCCAGTGCTCGTCGAGGCTACCCTCGGGGGGGCCAGCAGGCGCATCAGCAGAGCCGCGGTGCACCACAGCGAGGCCGAGGATCACCATGGCGTGGTAGAGGTAGGAGTTATTATAGGAATCGCTGTAACCAAGGGATAAGCCAAACCCCTAAAGATACAAATAAACACGCGGTTAATGTTCTAACGGGACAGGAAAATGAAGAGTATGCAAATGAGTTTTTTCGTGAATAACAGAGTTATTCTCGCAACTGATACTAACTATTATATTAACTTAAGTTCTAATAGCAAAACTTATTCATGGTTAGTCGATACCGGTGCTACAATTTCGGCTATAAAATATAAATATGTTCTAGAACAAAACATTCCAGTCCAAAAAGAGGACATAGTCATAAATGGAATTGGTGGCAAAGTCCATGCAATGGGATATGTTTGTTTAACGTTGTCATCGGGTGATCATCACCTTATTTGTAATAAGTTTTATGTTTTCGATACTCTACCATGTAGGGCTAATGGCATCATCGGACAAGATTTTATTAATAAACATAAGTCCATATTAGACTTCAGTAATAATAACTTAACATTGTTGACACAAAGTTCAATTAAAATAGTTTTACCTTTACTGAGTTATAATAACACAATGGAAGTTTACCCAAGATGTGAATCCATACATTATTTTAAGACCGAATTCACAGAAGAGTGTGTAGTACATTCTAAGGAAATTAGTGACGGAATATTATTGGCCAGTTGCATAGCAACACCAGTTAATGGGCTAATACCGGTTAAGATATTAAATACAACGGATAAGTTGTGTACCTTAACGGACATTAATCCATGTATAGAAAAATTAAGTAACTACAATGTTTGCCAATTTGACAAATCAGAACGTGATGCAAGTAGAGTAAAACAATTATTTTCGGTACTAAACCTCAAACATCTTAATAAGGAAGAGCAAATATCCATAGAAAAATTATGCGCGAAGTACTCGGATATATTTTATTTGCCAGGGGATAGATTAACTACAACAAGTATTTATAAACATACCATTAGTTTAAAACCAAATGTAACTTCTGAATTTACAAAGCCATATCGTTTACCACATTCACAGAAGGGAGAAATTAAGCAACAAATTGATAAAATGTTAAGAGAAAGGATCATAGAACCATGTCGTAGCGAATGGTCTAGTCCAGTATTACTAGTTCCTAAAAAGACTGATGGTACAGGTCAGAAAAAGTGGCGACTAGTTATTGATTACCGAAAATTAAATAATTGTATTGAAGACGACAGGTTTCCACTTCCAAATATTTCCGAAATACTTGATTCGCTATCGGGTTCGGTATATTTTTCACATTTAGATATGTATCAAGGTTACTATAATATTGCACTAGAACAGGAAAGCAGAAAGTACACAGCATTCTGTTCAGGACAATACCAAATGACTCGTATGCCAATGGGATTAAAAACGAGTCCAGGATCATTTTCCAGAATGATGACCATGGCTATGTCTGGCTTAACGTATGAAAAATGCCTTATATATTTAGACGATTTAGTGGTTTTTGGTAGAAACTTAGATAGTCATAACAAGAATCTACAAGACGTTCTCGAACGACTGCGGAAAGTAAATTTAAAATTAAACCCGCAGAAATGTAATTTTTTAAAGAAGGAATTACTATATTTAGGCCATGTGGTATCAGGTAACGGTGTATTACCTGACCCGGATAAAATAAATGTAGTAAAAAAATATCCGTGTCCAACAAATGTAGACGAGACGAGGAGGTTTGTTGCGTTTGTTAATTTTTATAGAAAATTCATTCCAAACTTTGCTGAGTTAGCTTATCCACTTAACAAATTATGTTGTAAAAATGCTTCTTTTATATGGGATGAAAAGTGTCAGTCGGCATTTGATAGTTTAAAAGAAAAAATCATATCTCCACCAATTTTACAATATCCGGATTTCACAGAACAAAATGAGTTTAATCTCCAGACAGACGCTTCTAATTATGCAATCGGAGCAATTTTGTCTAACAATAATGGAAGACCAGTATCATTTGCAAGTAGAACACTAAACAAAGCGGAAATAAATTATCCAACAATCGATAAGGAATTGTTAGCTATAGTGTGGGCGATCAAACATTTTCGTCCATATTTGTACGGAAAACATTTTAAAATATACACAGACCACAGACCTTTAATTTCATTATTTAACATGAAAGACCCGTCAAGTAGGTTATTTAAATTTAGGTTATTACTAGAAGAATATGATTTTACGATAGAACATGTCAGGGGTACGGAAAATGCGGCAGCAGACGCATTGTCACGAATTTCCATAACATGTAATGACTTAAAACAAATGCACGAGTCGTGTGTTTCAGTTATGACAAGAGCTCAGAAAAGAAACCTGATTGACAATAATTCTAAGATAGGAACGAGTGGCACAACTACAGTTCGGTCTGATCAACCAAACGTTGTAAGCACTCCTAATACTAATACTTTAAACGAGTCAGTGGAATTACGTTTTATTGATGCATGCAAGTTAGAAACAATTAGAAAAAGTGGTGAAACATGTAAAGAAAGTAATACATTTATGTACATTCCTAAGGAAAAAACTATCTATATTAAACATGTATCTTCTCCATCGCAAATATCGCGAGCCGAATTTGTGAGAGAGTTACAAGATTTTTGTAGAAGCTTAAATATTACGGAAATCTATTTAATAAAAAGTAATAAAAATCACATTTTTATAAAAAAGTTATTAAATGAAATAGATATAATGGAAAAGTGGTCCGGACCACAATTACATATAGTAAAAGATGTACAACGAATAGAGAATAAAGAAGATAAACGAGTAATTTTGAACGATTTTCATCTCTTACCTACCAGTGGCCACGCGGGTACGAGACGAATGTTCAACAATATAAAAAAAAACTACTATTGGACGGGATTAGAAGATGATATAAAAGGGTTTATAAAGAGGTGCGACAAATGTCAGAAACAAAAGTATTCACCGCAGAATACCAAACAACCTATGGAAATAACAACAACAGCACATAGTGCCTTTGAAAAAAATATATATTGACTTAGTAGGTCCTCTGGAAAGGGATAATTATAATTATAGTTATATCCTCACGTTGCAGTGTGAACTCACCAAATACATTGAGGCATATCCCTTAGTTACACGCAGAACGGAAGAAGTAGCGAAAGCGTTAGTTCATAATTTTATATTAAGGTATGGAGTACCGAAGGAGATAGCGACGGATCGGGGTACCGAGTTCCTGTCATCAACATTCAAGGAGGTATGTAATCTATTAAATATTAAACAACTAAACTCAACAGCATATCATCACCAAAGTATAGGTGCTTTGGAAAACACGCACAAGCATTTGAATTCATTTCTCCGTATTCAAACCGACAACCATCCAGAGACATGGAGCACATGGCTCCCATTTTGGTCATTTTGCTACAATACTACAGTACATTCAGCAACAAAATATACCCCTTACGAGTTAGTTTTCGGAAAAAAGTGCTCGTTACCAAGCAATTTGACCAATAGGATTGTTGATCCACTATATAACATTGATTATTATCCATTAGAATTAAAATTTAGATTACAAAAGTCACAGAAAGATGCACGAGACAACTTACTCAAAAGTAAATTAAAACAAAAAGAACGATATGACAGAAATATAAATCCAGTTACTTACCATCCTGATGATTTAGTTTTAGTTAAAAATAATATGTGTAATAAATTAGATAGTGTTTATTCGGGACCATATAGAGTTATATCAGATGAGTCACCAAATGTTAAAATAATAAAGAATGGTAATGTAGACACCATTCACAAAAACAGAACAAAATTGTATTATCCTAAACAGTAATTATCTTGTTCTTGTGTAATTGTAAATGTATTATAAAAAATAAAACAAAATTGTAATTTTATTTTATTTTACCTCGCCATGGGAGGTGTAGTGTGTATGCAGTGTACCAATGTGTATGTAACCAACCTTATATAATCATGTGTATCCTAAAATAAAAGAGAGTATTATTTGAGCAGTCGTGACTATCATTTCGCTCCACAAATACCTTCGACCTTACAAAAAATATTTTTTGGAATCGGACCATTCTGTAAAAAGTTATGAGAGGTTATAAAAAAAATATACATGACGAATTAAGAACTTCCTCCTTTTTTTTCGTCGGTTAAAAACAGAGTTACTTTCGCTCTACAATATTAGTATGGATAAATTTACATTTAGTTACACCACACATAGTTCGCAAGGAACGCATTTCTACTGCATTCATTCTACCTTTCATGTCGAGGGTGATGATGATGCTATAATATGTAACGGCTATGTTTGTATGGACTTATTATTTTATGGACACCATTTGCGTTTTATTGTCCACAAAATAATAAGTATCCTGCTGTCCGCCTGTCCGTATCTCTTTATGGTACTACGCACGAAGTAAACACAAACCTTTCATCAGTTTCTTATTTTTTTCAGTATTGGTAGGCTTAGACCACTATCTCTCCTGATGGTAAGCGATGATGGTGGAGGGGACGTTGAAGCACGCTTGCCTAGAAGTAACCTATTCACTCTTTACTTAAATAGTTCGTACAGCGTGCGTACAGCTAAGGATTGGAGGTCCCTGCCGGAGTCAGGGCCAGATCTAGGGGGGCCGAGCCGGGCAAATGCCCAGAGCGGCATAAATGAGGGGCGGCAAACTGCACTGACAGCCCTTTTCATTTCATCAGAAAACCTAACTTATTCTTGACGTGGTGCTAAAATGTTTAAGCTCGCTTCGCTGTCGAATGTTATAGGTTCTTGTTGTAAACCCACCGTTAAATAACTTAACATTCATAAACATGCAAAAATAAGTGAAACTTTCGAGCGCAATTCGTTTTCAAGTTTTCACTTCGTTCGAAGTTGTAAACAAAGCGGCTTTATCCGATCTGACTTTTTTTCATAGGTATCCTTTTTTTCATAATATCCTGAAATACATATATTTACATCCTTATAAGGCGTCATTTTAAAGGGCGCCAAGGGCGGCAAATATTGTCTATACCCGGAGCGACGGAATTGCTAGATCGGGCCCTGGCCGGAGTCTGTTTTTCCTGCTAGCTACAAGCTATTTCCTCAAGCTCAAGCTAATTCCTATCCATAGCTGTACGCACAATGAAAGTACTCCCAAAGTGTAAACTTCGTGTGTAATTGAGGGGCAGCTATAATTATAAAGATACAACCACTAATTCCACGTGGGCGGACTTAAACAGTTATTAGACTGAAAACTGACCGACTGATAGAACCGACCGACCGATCGATATAATAATTATACCGTCTGTTCACCGATATAGAAAGAAAAAAAAGAAAGAAAGAAAAATTGTTTATTCTGCACAAACTAAACGCACAATACAAAATAAAGAGTGGCATTCACCAAATTCACAAATTAGCCAAAAGCCTCGTATTTAAAACAAAAAAATTATAAAAGTTTGTCAAATTTTGTCTATTGCTTGATGAGAGCAATAAACAGTTATCTGTGGGTGAGAGGCCAAAGACAATTTACTTGCGTAATATGTTTCGACATTACCAAATGAAAACAAACAAACAAAACAATCACAAATTAACGAAATGCCGATTACTGAGTGGAAAATTTATCCATCTTTGAAACAACAAGGGCAAATAGGCTGTGCGTCGCATCTGTGCAAGAATAGGTCATTGCTCAGCTTAATGCCGTGACTTCAGACGAACCTATCGTCAACAGCGCTGATTTTCAGCAAAAACCTCGCGAATGACGTAATGACGTTCCCCCATGTGAAAATACAAAAATTTCGTACGAAAATGAGTGTGACTGAACCACAGAGTACATTTCAATATACTGAAATAGAGACCAATCTCGTACCGTGGAACGAGTCATTTGCGTTCTTGAAGAAACTAGCGCCATCTGCCCTATATAGTTAGAACTAAACCTTTGATATAGCTGTGTGTGTGCGTGTGCGAGTGTGCGTAGGTGTGTGTGTGTATGTAAGGGTTTAATTTTATTCTATAGAACTGTAATGTTCGTTAACGGTAATGCACATCATAACATACGTAGTATCTCTAAGTCGTCTGTGATCATAACCTGTGATAATAACACAGAAAGATCACAAAAATAAACAAAATATCGCAAAATACCGGGCGCAAGCGTCAGATATCAGCAGACATTTGTAAATTGGGGTAACCAGTTTATGGTTCATAAAACCACCAAGGGAAATTTACCACCCTAATGAAAATTTGCAAAATGATTGTAAAAGTTATTGCTATATGTTTTAATTAATCAAAAAATAATAAAATGTCACACTGTGCGATAAATGTAATTAAAACCAGTAAAAATTATTCATAACATAAAATATTTTTTATATCACAGTAGTTGGTTAAAAATATACTATTTTAGTAGTAATATGCTACCTACTAGGCAATATTGACAAATTATGATTTTGTTTAGCGCCATCTAGTTTAACAAGTTGGTAAAAAAATCACGATTAGATTCACGAAGAGTTATTTTGTACAATGACTACATATGCTTCGTGATTTTGTATCATTGTATCCATTGCTGTCCCCAGTTTTTTGTACTAAGATTAAACGCCCTGGACTGAACCGACTGAACATGTTGAAAGTAAGTACATAGAAATAAAATAAAAATATATATCAAAGTCTTATTATAAACTATATACCTATGTCTGTATTTATGCGTTACATATAAAATAAAAGATACATAAACTGAGGCATAATAATCATACTGAAAATAAAATAAAATACCATGGTGTGTGTATTCCTAAATCTAATAATTATTATGTTTTATGTTTAAAATTGATTATAACAAAATTGAATCTATGGTACCTATATGCACCATGAGAATTGCGATGCCATGGCGGCCATTTGCAAAGCCATGGCGTTGGCAAACGACAACCTCACTTTTTCAATCGAGAGCAATAAAATTAGTTAAAATTAATTTAAAAAAGCCTGAGAATGTTATTTTAATATATTCTTTCATTATTTTAGTGGGCCGTATGGATCGTCGATCTTACGATGTACGAAGGATCTTGATGGAAGGTGTAAGATCTACCGACATATCTACTTATGAAATGCAAAATGAAACCGCTCCTCATGGTAAGTATTCAGACAGTAACCAAGCCTTACATTAAATAACATTGGTAATTCTTCTAGCACTATCGACTTATGCCTACCCATTGTCCCACCCAGATAATGTAGCTTCAGAAAGCCAGCAAACACGCCTCAGATGGCTGATGAACACCATTCCTGTGTCAGTGACACAAGACTGGGCCCAACCTGGAAGGAATCAGACAGGCCACCCACACTGCTGGAAAACCATCCCCATTGCCTGTAGGCCATGACCCACAAGGTAAGACCGATAAGAGCAGCTATTGTCACTGGTTCCAGTTTACAAATCATGTGGTTTGCTGTATCTGCATGAAATAATTCTTCAAAATACTCAAAAAATGCCTTTTTGTTCTCAGGACTCTTACTGGTGGAGGAAGGTTATTCCAACAGTGTGTGGCAGCATATCTGAAACTTCCCCTGAATGCTGCGGTCCTATGTGTCGACGTACAAAGAGGTTCGGTAGAAAAACGTGGTTCGTATTTGCTCTGCCTCCAACTCAACTTCTCAAACAAATAGTGTGGCTTTTGTGTTGTCACCACTCCAAAAAGCAAACTAGCCATATGTAACTTTCTTCTAGCAGCCATTTTTAAAATATTATTTTCGTTTATATAAGGAGTGACATGACTTCTACTAGGTATCTTTACACAGAACCGTGTACATGCGTTTTGTATGCGTTGTATCAGCTTTTCTGTTCTTGCTAACAGGCACGGGCCATACACGGTATCACAGTAATTAAGTCTTGATAAAATTAGACTATCCACTAACTGTTTACGTAGCTCAACACTCAGGTAGTCTCTAATGGAATATAGCAGTTTCAATCTATAAAAACAATTCCTCATAGCATTATTGATATGCTTCTCAAATCGAAGTTCAGGATCCATTGTTAACCCAAGATTGCATGCTATCTCTACCCTATCAATTTTTTCCCCCCTGATGACAACCTCTGGCTTGGCTGACAGTATTGCGCTGATCATTTTCCTACTTCCTAAAACCATAAACTTTGATTTCAACGGGTTCAATACCAGTGAGTTGTTATCTGACCATACCACAACTCTTTCAAGATCGTCATTGATTTTTCTCACTGCCTCTAATGTATCTGCTGGTTTAAAATTTATATATAATTGGATGTCATCCGCATACATATGATACCTGCAATGCCGGAATGACTTAGTAATGTCTGCGCTGTAAAGGATATACAAAAGGGGCCCCAAAATTGATCCCTGGGGTACCCCACGTGGCACCCGACGAGGGGGGGATGACATCTTAGATCCATCCTCCCTCTGGACTTCCACGAGCTGTGACCTATTTTGCAAGTAGCTAGCGAACCACTCTATTGTTTCCGTTGAAAAACCATAATAGGCCAACTTGGAAAGTAACAGAGTGGTGTTTATTGCATCGAAGGCCCGCGAAAAATCCAGCAGTGCAAGGATTGTTCCCTCCCCCCTGTCACGCGCCTCCAGTATATTCCCTACCACGTCAGAAAGGGCTGTGGCGGTCCCACGACCCTTCCTAAAACCAGACTGAAGGTCGGGTAGCATATTGTTTGACTCTAAATATTCCAGCATTTGATTATAAACCACCCTCTCCAAAACTTTCGATAAACAAGGCAATATGCTAACAGGACGCAGATCTTTATAAGTAGTAGGGTTGCTAATTTTGGGTAAAGGTCGCACAATAGCGCACTTCCACAAGTCAGGGAAAGTGTGGGTATCTATCGACTTATTTATGATTGTAGTAATAGCCTGAAGGGTGATCGGTAATGTTAACATTATCATATCCAGACTGACTCCATCAATCCCTTTAGCATTTGTCCCCAAGCTCTTGATAATTTTCAAAATTTCCTCCTCAGTAACATTTCTTATTTCAAATTGAGTATCACCAAACCTATTCGCATCAAAATAAGATAACTGCGATGTGGGAAGTATGCACTGCCCTGGTACATTGAGAAATGCCTTGTTTATCTCGTCTGGGTCATTAAATTGTTCGGGAAGCGTACCCTCACTATGCTCTGCGAAAACATCTGATTTAAGATTTTTCCATAGCTTTTTCGGGTGTTTTATCTGACTATTAATGTGCCTGTCAAAGTATACCTTCCTTTCCTGCCTTAGTGCTGTAACAGACTGTTTTTTTAAATCCAAATAATACTTCTTGGCAGTGTCGGACTTATCCTTATTATAATTAATTTTTGCCTCGTCTCGCAGCTTAAACATCAATTTAATGTTATCCGTTATCCACGGCGTGGGTCGGTCCCTAAATATTTTACTTTTTATGGGGGCATGTAAGTCGAATAATTGGGTAATAATGGCATTAAAATGTTCAATCATGCTGTTTACATCAGGCAGTGAATCAATTTCAAACCATGACATTAAATTCAGATCCACTGCAAAATAATCCTCCAATATATCCCTCAGAGGTCGATACACAACCAGCCTAGGCTTACTTTTTAGCTTCTTTATGACAGTATCACATACAATAAACGAATGATGACCAAGTTCACTGACATGGCTAACCAGTACATTACGAACCCCCACATCGGTACAGATAACATCAATGAGAGTACTACTATCCCCTACAAAATGAGTTGGTGACTGCACTACCTGATTCAGATTGGTATAATTTAGGAATTCCGTCAAATCTTTAGTTTTTGTATTCTTTGTATCCAATAAATTTACATTGAAATCCCCCAGTAATACCAAATGATCGTAAGGTGCCAATGCGCTAATACTGTCAGTTATACCATCCAGAAATTTTGACAATTCAAACCAGGGTGGCCTGTATGCAGTGCCAATCAGCAACTTCCTACCATTGACAGTTAGGTTTAACCACATCTGTTCCACATCAGACTGCTCTGGATGTGGCCGTACACGCGCCCGTACTCCTGTTTTAATGTAAAACGCTACTCCTCCGCCCCGTCCCCCGCGTATAGTCGCAGGGCGCGGCACGTGCTTCAACCTATACCCCGGAACCTTAGGCGCGCGTCCCTCCTCCCCAGGTCGCAGCCACGTTTCGTTGATTGCCATTATATCCACTGAGTGCTGAGACATTGCAATAAGAAACTCGTCCTGGTTAGTTGCCAGAGAGCCCGCATTAAATAAACCAAACTTTAATAATTTTGACTTAGTCATGGCATGCAAATAATAATGGTTGTATAAGTGTATGTATATAGCAAGGATAGTATTTCATTAATATAATATTTATTAAAGTACTTTTGTTTATTTGTTTTGTCTAAATAATTAATATTGTATATAAGTTTTAGTTCTAGTAGTAAATAATAAATTGTAAATAATAAAATATATGTGTTGTTTGTAAATAATGTTGCTGTTTGTGTGTAAATAATAATAATATGTGTAGATAATATAACTATGTTCCTTGTTTGACAGTAGTACTCACTTCGATACTCGCAGCTCCCCAGATCACTACAGATACGACACACAGACACCATGCATACTAAACAATTACAATCAGTAAAACTATGAACAAATACAAAAAAATGTGCAGCAACAAACAAAGATTTATTTGACAGTGTCCGCAAGAGGTCCAATAAGCTGATTAATATCATCCTCAGATGCAATCCTGTGAGTGGCTTCGCCAGGCTTTTGTCGGACCAGGATGCGACCGCGCTTCGTCCATACGAACCGCCATCCATGAATCCCCGCAGCTGCCCTTGTCTGACGAAACAACTGCTGATTTGATCTGGTCAGCCTCTCATTTACAAAGAAGCGTACGGGTCTGCCGGAGAGTCCGAGATTCTCGGTTGTGGCGTCACGTCGCACGCGGGCGCCGTTCAGCACGGCGTCACGCAGGTCACGTCGTGCGAGGCGCACCATGATAGCGCGAGGGCGGGGTTCTGTTGAGACTCGCGGGCTTGTCGCCTTAACGTGTCTGCCGCCGACTCGCTCTGCGCTCACGATGTCGCGGTCCTCCAAAGTAACTCCCAGCTTTGTGGCAATTAGCTGGAACAGGTGTGCTGGGCTTTCAGCTTGCGACTCAGGTATGTTCCCTATTACCAGATCGTTTGCCATCAGCTCCTGATCTCTGTCATTAAGGTCCCTCTTGAGCTGTGAGACCACACTCTCCACCGCATTTAAATTTGCTGTCGGATCGCATCCGGCATCATGACGCTTTTCAAGCACGGCCAGTCTGGACTCGATCCCATCCATGCGAGTATGACACGTGTCAGTAGATGCCTTCAGCTCCGCTACATCCTTCCGAAGCTCCGAGACTTCAAAGCGCAAGGTGCGAATCTCCTCCACTACCAATCTCAGAGCGGAGCCTACGTCCGACGGGGACTCAGTGTTCACAGGCGACGACGGTGCAGCGAATGACTGGGGCGTCAACGGTGCAACAGCTGACAGCTGCGTCGTCGCAGGCGTCGACTCCTCGTCGGCCACACAACCGAGTACCGGCGTTTCGGCCTTATTGTCCCTACGGACATTTTTTCTGCACTCGGGACAATGCCAGGCAGAGACTATGGGGCCCCTCGTAGGTAGGGCGACACACACTCGGTGATACGAGACGCTGCACTTCGAGCACCTAACAGTGTCAACCGCCGAAACGAATTTACCGCACTCACCGCACTTCACCGCCATATCTATTAGGTACTTGGATGAATTAACACAAAAACTTTGTTTACTTTGAACAGCTGTTACAAACTTGTTTCTATAAATTTGAGGGTATTTATGTTATTGACTTGGAGATTTTTTAAATTGGTTTATGCAGTAATTAATCACTTTAGGAGCAATCACTACACTGTATACCTCAAATTATGCTACTAAACACTTGATTAAAAACTTTCCAGACACTTAATCGACTTTGTTTTATTTTATTTATTTAAAAAACTCAGACTACGATCCCACCAGTAGAAACGTCAAACGTCAAAACGTCAGATATAGAGTAGATAGAAACGTCAGATATAGAGGAAAGCTTTCTTATTTATTTATTTAACCATTTATGAACACATACTTATACAGACGAAAAGAAGAAACAGGAAAATAGGTTCTTGTTTCCCTCAACAAACACACCATTGCATATTATTATTACTCCACAAACTCCACCAACAAGCCCTTTCAAAAACAACTCTATCGGATGAGCACACAAAAAACTCCACCAAATATTTACTATCAATAGATAAAAAAAACTTATCGACGCGAACGTTATCTCTCGTCCCGCGGCATTTTAGCGGCCCGGCCAGTATGTGTTAGGAACTGTAGCGCGCTAGTCGCCATGTTCCTTTATTCGAGCTCGTGTGTTAGCTGAAGAATATTATGATCACGCTGATGCTGAGGATTATCTTCCGGAAGGTGTTAGCCACCATTAAATACTTTGGTGAGAAGTTTTTTTGATTTAAAGTACTGTGTGAAGTGTCGTGTGTTAAGGATCGTTGTCCACCTGTTGCGAGGAAAGTTAAATTGCTTTAGTTTTTTTGTGATTGGGATTGTAAGCTGTAGACCATCAGGTCATAATGGTAAGTAGATACTGAGGACAAGAGATATCACAGGTTCGTTGACATCATCATGTTCGTGGTCGGCGCAACACGTTTTCTTCTTTCATAGCGTCCTGTCCCCTGTCACCTTATCACTGACTCCCTTTTCTTAACATTGCTCCTCAAACAGTCCATCCATCACTCTTAGGCCTGCCCCTTACTCTTCATCCATCCACATTTATATTCATAACTGATTTAATGACATGCGTTTCATCCCTCCTGCGTTGATATTCCTGCGATAAAGCCCTGAAAATGTGAGAGCTAGTGACTCAATCTTCGCGCAGTTTAGCTAGTTTTTATTATCTTTATCTACTGATATCATATCTAATCCAGATTATCGATTTAAAAAACGAATAAAATGACACATATTTATTAGATATCTACAAGCAAACAGCCCCGGCTTCGCACGGGGAGCAGAGCATACATGCCAACTTTTTTTCTCAGATGAAGTGTCGTATCAGGAATAATTCCATAATATTTTTTTTTCATTTCAAATACATATCATCACGCCTGTTTTTCTCGTAGGATTTTGCATTTCGAACTCATGAGAAAATTACTGATGGAAAAACCCAAAAACACTGCCCGATCCGGGAGTCGAACCTAGGACCCCATACTCAGCAGCAGCGGTTGCGACCACTAGACCTACGAGACAGTCTTATAGCTTTTGACATCGTGGTAAGGTTTCCTGGGCTAGAGGCCCATAAGCTAGGTACAGGTTTTGGGTTGAAAACCAAACATTAAAAGAACTAGATTTTGTGCAGCAGTTTCACCCGCTTGTTAGTCGGAAATTGTCCCAAGAGAAGTAGGTACTCCCGGGATAAAAATATTCTCTGTTTCATATAAATCCGTTTAGAGGTTTGGACGAGGAAACGTAACAAACAAACAGAGTTTATGTAGCATTAATAATATTACAAGCTTTTATCCTCTGTCCTTTTCGGTACTCTTTGCAGCGTATATGCGAATTATCGTGATGATCGGTCGAGTAACGTCATCGTAAAAGCGTAATAAACTCAGATTCGCATTTATAATATTAATTCGGATAGTATGGACGTTTTTTTATTGGATAGTATGGAATATTAAACTCTGTTCAAATATAAAATCCAGACACGCGGCAGCGTGTCAAGCCAAGTTCAAGTAAAGGAATTGTGGCGATGCAGCAGCCCAAGTGTTATTCATTAATAACTCAAAATCTATCACATGAAATTTGGTTTATTTATTAAAATCCTTTAGTTTAATAAGAACCCATAATTTCATAAATATAGCTCAGACGGGTATTGAGATAATAACGTCTAAAAATTGTAATTTTTATCAATGACTGATGGATAGTAGAAAAACCTAACCCATTTCCAGATGACCGGTGTACAGTTCACCATGGTACATTCTTAGTCCACCGGTTATGTTCAAGTTACATGTTATTCGGGTAATCTATTCTGGCATCACTGTGGGCATTATAGGTACCTTACTATAGAACTTGTCCATTATTTAGGTACCACTAAAAAGTGATAAATAAAACTTTTTATCTATTAATAATACTTCCCATTTAATTAATAACGATAGGATAATAATGATAGGGATTACAACACAAGGAAAAAAACATATTTGTGCAGAAACATTGCTTTAGCTGATATCGAGTATCAACATCGACAAAAACTATTTTTTATAAAAGTACTCTTTTGAACCTAAACCAATAAAAAAAAATGTGTGTGTGTACCAGAGTACACAGGTAAGAAGTGAAACTTCTTTACGACATATCATTTTTCTACTATTTGCAACTTCACGAAAATGGGGTAGATAAGGCCTTAAGAAAAACAATTTTTTCCGTATTAAATTAAAGCTATTTTATTATTATAGACATGCATACAATTAATGAGTAATTTATTTTGTCATTGTTCTTATTATAATATATATTTATAAATTAATTAATTTATAAATATTAAAATCATGCTCATACGTGTTGAATTTATAAAACGAAATATAATCACTCACTTTTCTTGTAAATTAAAAAGCAACATGGCGCGTAACCGAAAAACGTGACGATATAGAGTCCGTCCAACGAAAGAAGTCCCGTAGACGCGGCGCTAGTTTCTATGCGACTGTACGCTGTCCTCTAACAAATCTTGTTAGTTCCATGTATTTCCGCGGGACTTTTTTCGTTGGACGGACTCTACGTACAAAATTTCTCCCATACGTCGATAAAGAAGTTTCACTTCAAAAATCCCAAGCAATTTGCTATTGCTTGGGATTATTTTTTTTGGTTTTTAGGACCCCGTACCTCGAAAGGAAAAAACGGAACCCTTATAGGATCACTTTGTTGTCCGTCCGTCCGTCTGTCTGTCAAGACCCTTTTTCTCAGGAACGCGTGGAGGAATCAAGCTAAAATTTATATCAAATACTCAGGTCTTACTACTCCCTTAAAGCTGTGAAAAAACTCAAACTTCTAAGCCAACGCAATCAAAAGATACAGCCGTTTATGCCGCAAACTTCCGCAAATTTTCGACACTCGCAAGGGAATCAAAATACAGGGTACTTCCTGTGAACTCAGAATCTTGAAATTTGGCATGAAGCAATGTTTTATAGCACATATAAAGGAAACATTCCGAAAACCTACAAATTTTAGTTACATCACATATTTTTAGGGTTCCGTACCTCGAAAGGAAAGAAAAAACGGAACCAATAGGTTACCTACAGGTTTGTACGGAACCCTCGGTGCGCGAGTCCGACTCGCACTTGGCCGGTAATTAAAAATAATTTATCTAAGTTAGTTTTTAATTATGGTCTGGCAGTTTGAATAGTTTATGCGGCCTACCCGAATGTCCTTTCTTTGGTATTGTTAATGCGTGCACTGACTGGACAGGTCCACTCAATCTGGCTGGTTCTTTCCTCAAAAGACCATTTCAGACATCATCATCATCGGCACGCTCGCGAGCCGCCTTTGCTATGGGCAGACTCCACGGGATGGTGAGCGCGCGCAGTAGCTTGTCACTTAGGTGCAAGCTGCGCACATTCACGGCGGTCATCCGTCCCATCATGACCTATGCCTGCGCTGTCTTCGCACACGCAAAGCCCCATCATATTCATAGGCTACAGGTAATTCAAAACCGTTTCCTCCGGAAAATCACGGGTGCTCTCTGGTTTGTCCGTAATCAAGAACTTCACGTGGATATGAAAATGCCCACGATACAACAGTTCACGAAACGCCTTACCAAGCGATTCTTTGAAACTGCTGTCAAACATAAAAACCCCCTAATTAAAGAGGCCACCCGCTATGAACCCTCCAAAATCTCTAGAGTTCGCCGACCGAGGCACACTCTCACCACTCCCGATGACGCCACCACCCTGCTCCAAGAGAGTCGTAGGGAAACTAGTACACTCAAAAAACGTAGTACAAAATCGTTCCATCCTCGCCACCGAGGACCGTCGCGAAATCCCCGTAAAACAGGCCCCGATGTAGTTTATTTATTTATTTAAATAGCACAGCCACATCACATGCATTACACATCGACAGAAAAATAAATGAGCAATTACGGGACCAATGCACATGACAACTACGGCGTACATAGCACTCATAACGATAACATTGCCGCCCTCAAACAACCACATAGTCACAATTCAATACATAATTAATTAAAAAAAAATACTATTCATAATTTTAAATATTAAATACAGGTCACAATCAGTACAATAATCAAGATAGTACCTATAATAAAACAAAAGGAAAATATAGTCCAGAATCAAAATCATAATGTCAATAATCAAAATTATAAAGTCAAAACAAAAATAAAAACAATCAATATAATTAAGAAAATAAAATATAATAATAAAAATAAAATGTCGAAAATCAAAAAAAGAAAACAATAATCAAAATCATGAAGTCAAAAATCAGTCTTAAAAAATAATTAAATACAATATCAAAAACATTGAAATATAAATCAATTAAAAATCATAATCAAAATCAAAAACATCAAAATATTCAAATCAAAATCCAAATCAGTAATAATAAAAAATAACGATACAAAATAATATAATTAGAAAATAAAAATCGAAATCATTAAAAAATTATAAAGTAAAAAAAATAAATAAAAAGTGCCAAAAAAAAAAAAACTATGTACAATCTGACAGGAACAGTGTGATTTTTCTTTTAAAACTCGGTAGCTTGTCGTAAAATATATCTAGTTCTGGCAAGTTTAAGACTGCATTATTATATTCGTTGCTCATTCTGACAACGGGCGATTGTAAGCCTAGGTTAGTTTTGGCGAAAGGGATATCAAAAATCTTTTTATATTTTTTGGTCCGTGGGTAAGTTCTTGGAACTGTTAAGGAAACGCTCTGCAAGAGGCAACTGCATTGAGCACTACCGTTAATGACCTTATGGAGGAAGCATAAGTCCAAGAGACGTCTACGATCACGAAGGGTAATCATTTTTAAATGGGTTAGACGCTCCTTGTAGGGCTTTCTGTGTGAAAAACCTCTCGAAAAGATGGCAAGATGTCTCGTGAAGGCTCGCTGTATGCTTTCAACTCGTTGCGAGTGGACTGCGTAAAAAGGACTCCATACACTGCTTGCATACTCTAGATTACTGCGAACTAGGGCATTGTACAGAAGCACTTTGGTCTTTTGGTGCTTAAAACCTTTGGAATTGCGCTTCAAAAATCCAAGCATCTGGGCGGCTTTCGTCACTGCCTTATCAATGTGTGAGGCAAACGTAAGCCTGCCGTCCACGATCACACCCAAATCCCGAATCTCATTCACTTCCTGTAGTATTACGCCATCAATGTGATACTGCGTTTGAATTGGTGTCTTTTTCCTTGTGAATTTTATATGATGACATTTTTTGGCATTTAGACTCATACTGTTAATGTCGCACCAGTGTTGAATATTGTTTAGGTCAGCTTGAATTAAGTCAGCGTCAGTACGGGAGTTTATCACTTTGTATATTTTAAGATCGTCAGCAAACAGGGAAATTCCACAATGTCGTATGTGATTAGTAATATCATTGATAAAGATGAGGAATAGAAGCGGCCCCAGATGAGATCCCTGCGGAACACCTGAGTGCGCATAATATACCCCAGATCTGAAGCCACCAATCACTACTGATTGTGGTCTTTTTGATAGATAAGACTTAAACCACTCCAGCAATTCGCCACCAATGCCAAACCATCTCAGTTTTTCAACTAGTACTAGATGATTTACTTTGTCAAAGGCGCTGCTGAAGTCAGTATATATTGCGTCTATCTGCATTCCCCTGTCAACCTCACGGGCCAATTCAGAAACAAAGGGTACCAGATTTGTTACCGTCGAACGCCCGCGTCTGAAGCCATGTTGATAGTCTGAAATGCTTGAATCTACCATTTGTGTAATTATGGGACATAACATTGATTCGAACAGTTTGGAAAAACATGAAAGGATCGATATAGGGCGATAATTTACTGCGCAGGCAGGATCACCTTTCTTAAATATGGGAACTATTCGAGCCCTCTTCCATTCCCCAGGGAATTTGCCTTCCTTCAAGGAACGGTTGAATATAAGCATTAATGGAAGTGCAAGAGCTGAACAGCATCTTTTAACGAAGACTGGCGGAATAAGGTCAGGTCCAGCGCCCTTTGTTGGATCAATTTTTTTAATTGCTTTGAAAACGTCGGATTCATCAAATTGTACACGCGAAATGAAGTTTGTAGTCTCATATTGGGGATGGTAGCCAAACGATTGTGGACAATCAGCAGGCGTATGTGTGGACTGCGTGGTAACGTTTGTCGTGTACACCGAGGAAAATTGATTTGCAAATAGGCTGGCAATTTCTGGGCCAGTTTTAGCGATTTCGTCACCCAGAATCAATCTTGAAGGAATAGATGATTTACCACCGCGCTTATTTTTAATAAAGCTCCAAAACGCTTTTGGGTTTTTAGGTATGTCGCTTTCTATCTTTGTTTTATACTTGGAGTAGCATTCATCATAAAGCTTGTGACAGCGAGACCGTAGCATTTGATACTCGACTTCGTCTCTTGGATTACCAAATTTCTTCCATTTCTTTCGTATTTTTTCTTTTTCAGACATAAGTCTGATTAACGAATTACTAAACCACGCTGGGAATTTAGCCCTAACAGTTGCCGTTTCAGGAACAAAATTATCGATTACCGTTTCAAGAACACTATAAAATTCCGCGACCATTCTATCCACACCAGACAAATTGAGTAATCGTTCTTGCCATTCTATACTCTTTAACTCATTGACGATATCCTTATAATTAGCTTTGAAGAATTTTTTTTTCTTTTCAGGCTTCGAACGCAGGTAAGTTAAGTTGTTATAAGGAATATTAAGCAATACATTTGGATGATTTGGGTAACATTTGCTAAGAATATCTAATGGTTTTGTGACATATGCGCCAGGCAAGCTTGAAATTGTCAAATCCAACAATTTGTTGTCACAGTTATGAATGCAATTTACCTGATACAGGTTGTTCATGCTTAGGAAGTCAACAAGAGAAAGTCCAAGAGAAGTTTCGTAATTACTGGGAGTCAAGTAGTTACAGTCTACACTGGAGTTCCATGTAATAAAGCCTAGGTTAAAATCACCCAAAACAACCAAGTCATCCGCATGCCCAGCAACGTTGTCCACCTTTTCAAGAAACATTGACAGAGCATCCAACTTGACAGGTGGGGGCAAATAGACAACGCAGATTGCAAGCTTTCTTACTTTAGTTCCGACTATGAGGTCAATGACGACCCACAAGTCTTCCGCCCCACTCTCCCAGCTAGTGACTCTAGCTGAAGGTATGTCTCCTGAAACAGCTAACATTACGCCACCACCGTCTTTTTTTGTGTTGAGGGTGCTATGGCGATCCCTACGATAAAGTGTGTATCGGCTATCTATCAATTCGCTGTCACAAATTTTGGGATTGAGCCAAGTTTCCGTAAGAGCAATCACACTATAATTAGAAGTCTGTATGTTTTTTAAGAGGTCATTAGTTTTTGTCCTTAGCCCTTGTACATTTTGGTAATAAATATCAAGCATTGGAACGTGATTTATACCAATACATTTAATCAATATCTAAATAAAGGAAGTTACCGCTACAGTTAGACAATAAAGTTTAGGCTGTCAAGACTTTTGATTAGAATAGACTGAAACTCAACGTCTTTCCGAACAAAAATACGCCCGTTGCGAACCCAAACAAATTTATAGGACATTTCCTTGGCCTTTTTCCGAGTGGCAGCGTGCAACGACTTGTTTGCTGGAGTTAAGTGTTCCGACACGAAGACTGGTTTTCTTGGACCTCCTATACCAAGATGTTGAGAAGACAGTTTACCGTCTGGGTTTTTCTTGTTAAACTTGGTTGTTGCGGCAAGAACAGTATCACGGTGGCGTGCGGATCGCAATTTGACTATTACAGGTCGAGGCCTGTCGTTGTCATTTGACATTTTAGCAACCCTGGTTGCATACTGTATGTCACTTTCGGAAAGGGGACTCTCCACAATTTTTGACAATTGCACTATTGTGTTAATTAAGTTTTCCGAACGATGCTCCGGGACACCATTTATTTCTATATTAGAGTCACGCATGTGGAGTTCTACAGTATTTAATCTCACTGAGAGATCCTGAACGGTAGATTTCAGCAGTTCATTTTCACGTTTGAGATCATTAATGATAGTTGTTTTCTCTTCAATGCCCGCTTTCATTTCCTCAAATTTCATGTTAATGAATTCCAACGATTCCTGGAAGGTATCTATCTTCTTGTGGATATTAGTAAATTCAGTCGCCACAAGTTTTTCATGAGTCAACTTTAGAGCAATGGTGATTTCTTGTTGTAAAATCTCACGAAGACTGCCCTCTGTTACCAGAGTCTGAGGACCTTGAGGTTTAAATTCTACAGTGCTAGATGGTGGAGCAACTTTGGACTCGTCTGTGCTGTGGACCAACATCGATGGAGACTGCGGCTGCGACTTCGACGGTGACTTTTGCGTTGATTTTGACTGAAGCTTTTGTTTCAACGGTTGTTTCGGTTTCGAGGGTGGTTTCTGCAGTGGTTTCGGTGGTGATTTTGTGGGCCTTTTGCGAACAGTAATATTGGGGTCTCCCTGTACATCCTCCTCCTGGTTCCCAACTCCGAAGCATGAAGTTGGACGCACAGGACTGTTGATGTTGGTCCTTTTAGACTCCTTGCTGCGGCATTCAGGACACTTCCAACAGGTTTTGTGATTAGCGTCCATAAGTGCGTAACTATTGGAGGACACGTTTGCGCAACTCAGGTCATATTTTGATTTGCAAATGTAACATCTGAGATGGGCCTCACTGCCAAGCATACTATGACAGCTGGCACATTCATTGGTTGACGCCATCGCAGCAACCCTTCCAACAATTCTTCAGTCCCAAAAAAAATTTCTTGATACCGCAAAACAACAACAAAATAAGTTTGTGCTATTTTGTATTCAACTCGGTTTGTTTAAAAAAAAGTATAAAACAATTTTTAAAAATCCAAAAACAGCTGCGTCGTTGCTTAGGTTTGAACTCAAGATTACGCGTGCGTCGCTAATTCGACCGGCCGCTTATTGCTTTCAGCCATCGATACATTGGAGTCAAGTCCGAAATAGTGTACCAGTAGTAACCTGATCGTAGAAAAGAAAAAGTGTGGGTGGGTAGGTTCAGAAAGTGTTTTTGCAATATCTTCGCTTGCACTTAGGGTAATTCACGATTTACACTTAATTTTTCACTATTATGCACTTTACATTGATTTATTGTCCACAATTGTTTCGCTGTAGCTATAATACTCGTATCAAACCAATGTTCCGATAACACTTTACAGTTTAAAAAAAGATAAATCACCCTTTTAATTTATGTTTTTCGAGATCACAATTAACAGATGTCTTGTTGTTTACACTGAACATATTGTCCCAATAACAGTTTCACGAACTTTTAGTGATTTAATGTGTACTTTGACGTTATTTTGAACATAAATTATGCACAGAATTATTTTTAGATAATATTTAAACACGGAGACTATGTTTACGTACTAGCAGCGCCATCTTTTAGCAGCATCTTTTAGTTCAAAGCAGCCCGCGAATTGCTGAACAAAATCAAAATAGTGATAGTGGAGTTTCTTGTCAGTTCTTCTCCACAGTAGGTTCTTTACGAACTGATGGTAGAATCAATATTAGTAATAATAGTCAAGATCCAGCTTGTCACCTTGCTGTCCCTTCCAGCGACGCCCTGAGCCGAGGTTCGACCCCACCTGGGGTAGCCCTCAGCGTAGTCGCTTAGGTTTAGAACTTTGTGCCTGGCTGGAAGGCTTAGTGTAGTCTCCACAGGACAGTCCGGTTAAGCAGTAACCAATCACTTTGATTAAAAACTGCGACACGCCACTCAAAATAAAAATATGAGTTTGTTTGTGTGTCCGTGTCGTGTTCTGAGATGGCCTTTCTTCTCAGAGTAGTCAGATAGGAAACGCCGACTTCGACCGTTTTAAAAAATGTGATCGACATGTAAAAGTGTTTCTACAAACCAACTTACGGAAATAAAATCATTTATCATTTATAGAAGTAATTCCAAAGAGGATAAATACACTTCTTACTTGAGTGTGCCATGGAAACAAATCCTGTATCCATCCTTTTTAGGGTTCCGTACCCAAAGGGTAAAAACGGGACCCTATTACTAAGACTTCGCGATCCGTCTGTCTGTCTGTCTGTCTGTCTGTCTGTCTGTCTGTCCGTCTGTCCGTCTGTCTCCAGGCTGTATCTCATGAACCGTGATAGCTAGACATTTGAAATTTTCATAGATGATGTATTTCTGTTGCCGCTATAACAACAAATACTAAAAACAGTATAAAGTAAATATTAAAGGGGGGCTCCCATACAATAAACGTGATATTTTTGCCGTTTTTTGCTCGATATTAATAATGGCAACAGGTAGACACTTGAAATATTCACAGAATGTTTAGTTGTACATTTACTTCAAAAAATAATAATTAATAAATTAAAATAAATTAAATTAAGGGGAGCCCCCCTTAATTTAAATATTAAAATAAAATACAACAAACGTGATTTTTATGCAGTGTTTTGCGATAATGGTACGGAACCCTTCGTGTGCGAGTCCGACTCGCACTTGGCCGGTTTTTTTAAAGTGTCATAGATTAGACATTTACGTGTCTCTGAGGTAAAACCTAATATTTACTAAATGAATGATAAAACTGCGACTTACAAGTTGTATGTCGTGGGTTCGAACCTAGGCAGGTGCTTTACTTTGTGTAAATTATTGCATCACCACTGCTCTGGAAAAAACGATGAAGGAAAACATCGTGAGGAAACCGGCATGTCCTAGAACCTAAAAATTCGAAGACATGTGACATCCACCAGCTCGCACTGGGCCCGCGTGGTGGATTACAACCCATTCCCTCTCACAGAGAGGAGGCCTGTGTCCCAGCAGTGGGAACATTAATAAGCTGATGATGATGATGAATGCAAAAAAAACTAACATCACACGAGAAAAATAATGGTTTCTCGTGATTGTGTTGAAAAACGTCAATTACTTGTCAAAATTTTTGTCTTTCTTTCTTGTTTTTTTTTTTGCCTTTTTACGTACTATTTATTATAACGTTACTGGAGATGTTCCTGGTTTTTTATACCCCTGTTGATTTAGAACGACCAAACAAAAAAAATTTGTGAAATAGGTGCAGCCGTTCTGAAGTGATATTCTATTTGTGTGTCGAATTCCCCTCACATCATCATGTGTAAAATTCGTCGGTCTCTTATCACAAACCCAGGAAATAGAGCAAGATTCCCAGTATCCACAAATGCTTTGTTTCAATGTTTTTCGGAGCACTGTTTATTTTAGATTATCCTTCCTGCCATCCTTTCCTTCGTGCCATGTAGTATCCTTTGAAAACAGGCAAGACAAGGATGTAAATTTTCGAAATCGGTCCAAAATTGACGGAGATATGCGTGAACATATAAACACAAAAGAAAAAAAACTTACCTAATGTGTAACATAGAACCTCCTCCTTTTTGGTAAGTCGGTTAAAAATACCGCCAATAACTCTAAAACTTCTGTATTGAAAAGCAATTATTGCGCAAAATCACTATCGTTTTGCTCTTGCCAGATACGTAAGCCTGCTGGATCCCTCCCAGGTGTTCTTACAACCACCATGCGTGTATGTCTAGATGTATGAAATTAATGAAGTAAAAGAAGTGTGTAAGAATTGTAGCAGGTGGCGTTTTGTAGATTCTGACTGCCCCCCCTCGGGAAAAGGGCGTGAGTAAGTATAGGTGTAGGTATTGTATGCGAAAACTCGTGCGTCAGTGATTGTTTGTCGATTGTGAAACATACATTGTCAGTAATGATAAGTAAACCTACATAGAACTAGGTGCGATGTCATGAGGAAAGTTTTGAGCATTCATTATCATCATCAGCCTTTTAAAGTTCTCACTGCTGGGACACAGGCCTTCTCTCGTTGAGAAGGAATAGGCCTTAATCCACCACGCAGGCCCAGTGCGGGTTGGTGTATGTCCCGTCTTAAAATTTTTGGTTCTAGGACATGCCGTTTCGTCGTGATATTTTCCTTTATGTGAATATGAGTAGGGGAATACTAAAGAAACAGTGGATGGATTGTAAAAGGAAGGTATGTCTAGAAAGTGGATAACTAATGAGATGGCGACCTAGTTGTATCGAAGTTCCTTTCATTATATAATAACAGGCAAAATTAAAAAAAAACAAGTGAAAAATAACTTCAATTTCGGAATAACTTCAATTGGTCGGTGTTCCTGTTCTCGTTTCTTCGTTATTTGACACCGCCTTCCGAAATTGAAGTTAATATTCACTTTGTTGTGTTTTTATTTGGAAGTCGGTTGTTATTTTTCACTTTTTAGTGGTGCATGAAAGGAGCCTCCCCGAGCGACGTAACATCCGATCTTTCCGTTACGTCCGGCGCACCCTGGGCAATCGACATCTGTCGATTGGCTAAACCTTTCACCACGCTGGCAAACTTAGATTCTAATCAGCCCTTTTCGGGGCCAAGCAGTCCACTGACAAAACCAGCCTTGTGTAGTCTCGATCAACATCGAAGGGTTCTATCAGGATAAAGCAGAAATTATTTCTGAATTAGCTCACAAGACATGCTGTGATATCCTATGTGTCCAAGAGACCCACCGGGACTCCACGCAGGGCAGGCCTCACATTCCTGGACTGACAATTGTCGCCGAGATCTGTCACCCGAAGCACGGTAACACAGTGTTTACTGCTCCCGGCGTAAGTGTCATCACTACAAAATGCTCTAGTGAAAACCGCATTGAAATTATCACCCTAGATCTTGGTAATTGCACAGTAACATCTTTGTATAAACCCGTACGAACATATTGATTGGTGACTTCAACAGCCATAGCACCAGCTGGGGCTAAAGCTCAACAAACCCAGACGGCCAAACTGTCGAAGCATGGGCAGAAGCCCACGATTTGGCATTAATTCATGACACAAAATAATCAGCCTCATTCAATAGCGGGCGATGGAAGCGTGGGTACAACCCGGACCTTTTATTTGTTAGCTCAAGTATCAGCCCCCGGAGCAAAAAGACCATATGCCCTCCAATCCCCCGAACTCAACATAGACCGATCATGTGCTATATCCGGTCCGTCGTTCACCCAGTGACTGTGCCATTTAAGCGCCGTTTCAACTATTTAAAAGCTGACTGGGAACAATTTTCAAATTCTGTAGATGACGAACTAATTAACATCCCGCCCACCCCGCAGAATTACGACAGATTCGTGAGTGCAGTTTCGGCAACATCCCGGAGATGTATCCCCCGGGGATGCCGTACTTCGTACATTCCAGGCATCTCCCAGGAATCCAGTCAGCTCCTAAAAGCGTACGAGCATCTCTACGAAATCGACCCTTTCTCGGAAGAGACCAATGAAGCAAGCGAAAAACTGTTGGCACAGATAAGCGAGTGACGCCAGAAAAAATGGATGGACACTGTCACTGGTATCGACATCACCCATAACAGTAAAAAAGCCTGGAACACCATTCGCAAGCTCACCAGCGAACCTCCACCAGCTCATACTTCTGGCACGGTTACGACTAACCAAGTGGCTCATCAACTGCTCCTTAACGGAAACCACCAAAACGCCTGGGCAGGACTCCGAAAAACAGTAACTTCTGTTCCACCACCTCCGACATATGCAACCCATTCCAACTAGCGGACATCATCTCAGCCGTACAACGGCTGAGCTGGGGTAAGGCCTCCGGAGTGGATGACATTGGTGGAACAAATAAAACACCTCGGCCCCGTATCGGTGTCGTGGTTGATACAATTTTTTAAACACTGTTTGGAATCCGGCAATATACCTCTTTGGTGGAAATCAAAGGTCATCGCTATACCCAAACCGGGAAAACTTCATGACGATCCAAAAACACTTCCGTCCTATATCCTTCCTCTGCCACACGTACAAACTATTAGAACGGCTACTTTTGGCTCGTCTCACAGACCTTGTCGATCCAAAACTTATACCAGAGCAAGCTGGATTTAGACCTGGAAAGTCTTGCTGTGGCCAGGTCCTTAACCTTACACAATTTATTGAGGATGGGTTTGAAACAGGGAAAGTGACGGGTGCAGTATTTGTAGATTTGTCGGCAGCCTACGACACCGTTAATATTCAACGCTTGCTGTGGAAGGTTACCAATCTAACAGAGGACCCAAAGTTGACTCGTATCCATAAAGAAGTCCTCAGTAACCGACGATTCTAAGTGCACCTTCTTGATGATAGGAGCAGGTGGCGAGCCCAAAAGAATGGCCTGCCTCAAGGTAGCGTTCTGGCGCCACTGCTGTTCATCATCTACACAAATGACCAACCCGCCGCGGCTGTCCGTCACCGGACCCTCCTCGGGGGAGTACCCCCCGTCACCGGCGCACCAGAACACACTGTACGCCGTGACCACCCCTGGGACCAATCAGCACATGGGCGCCAGACGACCCCGTGTATGGCACCCTTGGTCCCCCTGTGACGGGTCATGGTCAATGGCCCCGCCACCTACCATTTTTCGGCCGCAGGGGATAGGGAGAGCGGCTAACGTAATACCGACACTCCTCCTCCCCTGCGGCCCCACCGCGTCCACCATCAGACGGTGGCGACCCCGTCCGGGCCGCGGAAGGTAGGGAGAGCGGCGCACCGCAATACTGGCACTCCTCTCCCGCCGCGGCCTCCAACCATCAGCCGCGACATCGTATGGGACCTGGGAATCTCCATAAGACATCGCGGCCCGCCTCAGTTGCGATGTCGCCTGTTACCAAGCGGCACCGCAACCTACTAGTTGGCCGCTACGTCATCGGCTTAATCGGCAAAAGCCCTGACGAGCGGCCCCTCCTCGGGTTCCTCTTCGTTTCACCGTGGGTGACCAAGCCACGGTTACTGAGCCCCCCCGCCTCGACAATGCGGGAACCCACCGGGGGGGAACCGGTGAGCCCTAACACAACCCGCTTTCTTTACGCCGACGATCTGGCTTTGACTTGACAAGCGGCTGATTTTGAGGAGATTGAGGCCAATCTTTCTACCGCCCTTTGTGAACTCAGCCGTTACTATGCTGACAACGTGCTGAAGCCAAATCCCTCAAAAACACAGTCGTGCGTCTTTCATCTCCGTAATAGACAAGGGGGTCGAACCCTTAACATGTCATGGCAGGGAGTGCCAGTCACACACAGTTCACATCCAAAATATCTTGGCATTACTCTGGATAGGTCCCTCAATTACAGAAAAAACTGCGAGAATGTCGAACGGAAAATGCACAGCAGAAACAACTTGCTCCGCCGTGTAACGACCACCGGTTGGGGGGCGTCTCCTCATGTTCTGCGAACTACTGGTATTACGCTCTGTTTCGCCGCTGGTGAATTCTAGTCCAGTATGGAGCCGCTCAGCGCACTCCAAATTAGTGGATACAGCCCTAAATGAGACGTGTCGGATTGCCACTGGTTGCCTTAAGCCGACTCCTGTGCGAATGCTGTACCCACTGATCGGGATTGCGCACCCGGAAATTCGCAGAACTATAGCGGGCTGCACAGAGAGGGCGAAACTTGAAAACGACCCACGCCACCGTTGGGTCCGCGCGCGTGCTCGACCCACGCCATCCAATGGTGGCGTGGGTCGAGCACGGGCGCGGCTCGGTGCCTCAAAGGCTGAAAAGCCGAAAAAGCTTCCTTAGCTGCGTGAGTCCATCTGATGGCAACGCCGCCTCGGAGAGATGCGATCTTTGGCGGGAGAAGCTCAAGCCTCCTGACTACTTCATCGAGCCATCGGAGAGTCTCCCGCCTGGGCACGCGTTGAAAACTCTTAATAGACTCCGCACGCAGGTCGGCCGCACCAAAGACAATCTCCACAGGTAGGGATTCTCGGATGGCTCCAACCTTAAATGTTTGTGCGGCGTCTCCCCGCAGACCATGGTCCACCTTTCGTCCTGCGCGGCCTGCCCTGTCACCTGTGCATATGAAGACCTTAAGGCTGCGTCACCAGTTGGTGTTGCCGTGGCAGAATTCTGGGTCAAACATAATATTTAGAGACTATTTTTGCTATAGACACGCTTAGAAGAAGAGTGGTACATAATGGACAACTTCTATAGTAAGGTACCTATAATGTTCACAGTGATGCGAGCATACTATGAAAAGGTGTAAAAAAAAATCTGCCGAATTGAGAAACCTAATCCTTTTTTGAAGTCCGTTAATAAAGAGACATGCGATTGCAGCAATCCCGAAGGATTTGACGTCGTTTATTGAAGAGTTCTGTTGTATATCTCCGAAGTTCTTCGTCAGATCTTTACCAAATTTAAATAGGACCATACCGCAATAAACTTCTTCGAACAAAAAAATTTTTTTTGCAAAACCGTTTACATTATGACGGAGTTATGACGCATTAACATACATAAAAAAATATATAAACATCCGAATTGAGAACCTCCTCCTTTTTGGGAAGTCGGTTAAAAAACATTATACACCGTATTGGTGTTTATTCACACTGGCCATCCCTAAATAACTGCACCCAAAAGGAGTTTTTGGCGGGCTTTTTTAGAGTGAAGTTTCAAATATCGAATTAACGTACTATAGCAATCGTCGGTCGGATACTTTAGCCCGTGGTGTGGAGCTCCCATTCTCCAAACGCGCGATACGGTACTTATGGTGGCCATACACCATCCTTCCTATCGTCCAATCGGCATGACGCTGCAGGCTTGATCCAATCTGCAGTTCGTCTATATACACTACACACGATCAATTTGATTTGTCTAATCGGCAGCGACGTTCAGTTGAGGCCATGGCGTCAACGATGACAGACGACGATGTTTTAGCCGTTTTGGGCATTTTATTCGTGAAAATGAAATAAAAAACTAAAAGATCGAGCAGAATGGTACTAACAGTGGTTACTGAAAAGAAAACAGTTAACTCATACAAATTTATTAAAAGAATTAAGGATTACGCCAAAAGATTATTATAATCGATCGCCGACCGCCATACACGGTCCAATCGGCATCATCATCTGCCTAGCCTTTTTCCCAATTATTGTTGGGGTCGGTTTCCAGTCTTATCGGATTCAGCTGAGCCAAAAGAATCGAAATTCGTTTGTGCCGTCATTTATAACTGTCATACCAATCCACTCCCACGCACGGTTCTATCTGATCCAATCGGTAGCGTTATGCCGATTGGACGTTAGGAAGGATGGTGTATGGCCATTACAGTAAACCTACTCGACATACAGATAAACATAAATCTATTTTGCGGTTTTGAATGTATGTGGGTTATCATCTATTTGCGACATGTGTAATGAACTGTGGTTTAGCAGTTTCATTTCTCACACATATGTAGAAATAACATTACATACAATCACCATTGTATTCCGCGAAGGATTGCGCAGAGCACTCACAGATATAAATTTAACTAAACGACGCGGTTGTATGTACTTCGCGTGTCGGAAAACGGAGTAAAATTACGATCAATGATCGTACTTTGAGCTTTTCATTTAGCATTATCGGCACCCGAGGCACCATTACGCCATATTGATCTGTAAAGACTGCATAGAAAAAGTTGGCCGAGGCATTGGAAATGTTTTCTTTCATTGGTAAGTAAATTTGTTTTTAAATTGTATCTAGTTAGATTTATGTCTGTGGGTGCACCTATGGAATACCTTCAGTTCGCCGGGTATGTTCAAATCCTACTGTATTAGTAGTCCAAGTGTCATTATATCAGCGAAAGCGACGAGGTAGCGACTGTGAAAAAACGAGTATGCAAAATTTCATATTAATCGGTGGACTGCTTTAAAATTCAGTTGCAAGGTTTGACACGAACACACTTACATACATACATACATTGCAAGTTAAATAAAAGCTTGTAATAAATACGATTGCCAAGCACTAGCAATATGTCACGTGATCAATCTTTCGACCATCGCCATCCACTTTGTCTAGAGTCACTTACAACGTAACGGTCACGAGTGACGTCAATATCTGACATAGTTGTCACTACAGTGACCGTTGTCGTCAATTAATTATCTGCTTGTAAAGTGCGTTGCTTATCCTTTGTTTATTCATTACTAGCTGTCCCCCGCTGCTGTCCCCGCGTCCCCGCGTGGAATTAAAACTTAATCTTTTTAAAATTGAAATAAATGTAAACAAATAAATAATTGCATATTCCAAAAGTTGTCAGGCCTAGATATTTTACTTCGTGATGCTGTTCTCCTGGTGTTTTGTGAGTCTTTATTTACTAGCCACTGAAATACCTCGTTTTCTTTATGACTCTGTTTTCTAGTAGTTTCTATGTACGAATCGCACGAATTTAAATACATAATTTTAAATTATGACTATTATTTATGAACTGATTGAAATAAAATATATATTTTAAATGAAGCTTACGACAACACATTACTAAAAACCACACTCAAATCGGTTAAGCTATTTCTATGATTAGCGCGCACAAACGCACAGGCAAACAGACAGCGATCAGTTACAGTTTTTAACCCCCGACGGCAAGAGTGGTGTTATAACTTTGACGTGTGTAACTGTGTGTTTGTGTATTTGTGTACCTATCTGTGGCATCATAGCTCCTAAACGGATGAACTGATTTTGTTTGAAAGGTGACTATATCGAAAGTGTTTTAAGCTATGTTTAAGTGTGCGTTCAAAGTTATGGGTGTTTTACTGTTTGAATCGGGGTGTTTTCGCAAGATGCTTGTCTACTACTAGATAAATAATGTAGTTTAAAACGTAAGAAATAAAAATAAAATTGTCAGGTGTTTCGACTTTTTTATTATTTATTATAATAATATGTGTAGATATAGAATCTGGCTTGGCTTCGTTCCTGTGGTCAATTCCATAGGAACCTTTTAAATGTAGCCTATGACACTCAGCGAAACTGTAGTTTTCCATCTGTGAAAGAATTTTCCAAATCCAGTAATATCAGCGATTTATTTTTACGAGCTCAAAAACAATACTACCACTTATTTTTCCTTATATTACTTGAGATAAGAAGTCACCAAATTGGGTTGCACACTCATGTGTGCAACCCAATTTGGTGACTAATAAATACTTAATATGAATACTTAATTTTAGAAAGAGTTCTACAATGTTTCAACTGGTGATAAATGGCTGGATAATTTTGACCCATTACAGACTCCGAATTACGAGTTAAAGTTAGAAACAGGCAGACACACATTTTACTTAAAAAACACAGCGAGGAATGTGAGATATCCTAGAACCTGCAATTCTTTCACACAGCAATGCATCCCCAGAATATTGTGGAAGAGGAGATTTTTGCCTTGCATGGACGTATAGGTCTACCGGAATCTCATGGCAAAAGGGGAAATAAAATTTGTTGTGAGCAATACTGGGGAAATTGGATTAAACGATCTTGATACTGTTTAATTTTTATTTATATCTTTAGTATTAATGAACATGAAGTACCTATATTATAGTAGTCACAGTGGATCTTTATGTCACTTAAGTTGCCAACCATTGCGCAAGTAACGTATATAAATACGTAGAAAAATATGTCATGAAAAATAAATCAATCGTATATTAATGTACTAATTTATTACATATCATTTAAATCATACTAGAAACTTAACAACTCATTTAGAACTAGAGAAAGATTCCAAGAGCTCCACTTGCATTTCAAAAACTTGTATCTTTGTAGTTTTATGTAATCTCTCTCCATTAAAATGATGCTTTTGATTGGCATTTAACATATTCAAAACCAATCTCCTTATGTATAAATCTGTAAAAATAATAAAATGTATCATGTTACTCAAACGATAATTTACTAAAACTGAAAAAGTAAAAAGAAAAATACGAAAAAATATAAAAAAATAACTGAAAATACCAAAACAACACAGTCCATCTTACAGGTCCACTCTACGATGCGCTTTAAAATCATATATTGAGTTTGATTTACGCCTTCTTCTTCCCTTATTTTACGATACACATAGAAAACAATATGTCTCACTTGAGATCGAAGTGGCTTTTTCAACATTTTCACAAAAACAACAAATTTTCAAGAAGATATCACAAAATCTCTATTCTATTCTATATTTTTATATGGCAAACAAAGCCGATGTCGACTATTTTGCCAATGTTAAGAGAAAGAGCAGGTATATTTAATTATTAATCTAAAAAGAAGAAACTGTAGACATAGACTAAGTTAATTCATCAATCAATGATACATTTGACACTTGTTGGGTTAGTACGGGGCTGAAATAAACAGAAAAAAAAAAACATAAATAATATAATTGTTAACACATTAAAAATAGGCACGTTTTATGCCACATAAATAGACGGTAGTTGAAAGCTTTTGAAAGACTCATAATTTTATATTATTGTGGCGCATAAAATCATCAACGCCACAAGAAGTTCTGGGGCGGAATAAGTCAGAAGAGATTATTGGGAAATTTATTGGGAGAGGGATCTTGAGTTTAGAGAGACGGTGGTATAAATCCAGTGAGGGGACATTATTTGGACTTTAAAAAAATATGTGATCTAAGGTGCCCTCGCCCAATCCGCACTCGCAGTGAGATCAAATCAAATCAAATTATTTTTATTTGATCAAACATAAGTACCATACATACATAACAAATTGTCAGCATGAAGAGATGTTAGAATACAAAATAATAGAACGTCATGTTTGCCTTGGAAAATGGCATGCAAATATTATAAAAAAGGAATACACATCAAAATAATTAATAGAATGTCATATTTAGTAGTAATAAGATATAAAAAAAAATGTCGTGCAAATTTCAATAAACTAAATCAATTCAAAATAATCATTCTAGAATGTCAAAGTAACACAATTAAAAAAAAAAAGTCAAGATATTAAAATATTGAATGTGTAAAATGAAAAAAATCGTCGTGAAAAAAATCGTGCAAATTTCAATCAAATAATACATTTCAAGGTTGTGATTCTAGAATGTCAGAGTAAAATTATAAAGAAATGTAAATATATTATATTAATAAGTCAAAACAAAATAATCATTCTAGAATGTCAAAATAAAATTATTAAAAATGTCAGGATATTACAATATTAAATGTGTAAAATTATTATAATTTGTCATCAAAAAATTCATTTAAATTGTAGTAAGCTTTATCTGCTAGAAAATTTCTAACTTTATTTTTAAATGCTAAATTACTTAACTGCTGCCAGCTTTTAGGGAATTTGTTATAAATTTTTGGAGCCATGCAAAAGACACTCTTCCGCATAAGTGCCGTTCTGTGTTGATGTTGGCAAAGGAGAAGGGCAAGACTCCATAGTATTCTGGGCCCAGGTGTTAACTCAATCAAACTAGCCTTATTTGTAAGAGGATATATCCATCCTTTTGCAGGGTTTGGAGGCTCTTGGAATAAGGGATACTGCTCTGGATATCTTTCGCGATTACCTCTCTGACCGTATTCAGCGCGTTAAGGAAGAGAACTACACCAGTGACGATGAAAGGATATCTTTCGGAGTTCCGCAGGGCAGTGTGTTGGGTCCTACTCTCTTTCTAGTGTATGTCAACAGACTATGCCAACTCTGTATTCCAGACTGCAAGATTCTGGTATATGCAGATGACACTGCACTTATTGTGAGTGGAGATACCTGGGCTTCTGCTCATAGTTCGGCCGAAAATGCTCTACGAATTGTTACGGACTGGCTTACTTGTAACCTTCTAACATTAAATGTCTCCAAAACCCATTATGTTACTTTCTCAGCGAACTCTTCTACACAGCCTAAAATCCCATTTATAAAAGTTCATAGATGCTCTTATCCTGAGCTTAATACCTGCACATGTCCTGCCATTCAAAAAACATCATGTGTGAAGTATCTGGGAGTACACATAGATTGCACCCTGAGTTGGAACAAACACATAGACGTTGCGGTATCTCGTGTACGCAAGCTGATGTTTCCAATGAAAAAGCTTAGGAGCGTGGTTAGCGTACCATTGTTGAAAACCATTTACTTTGCTTTGGTTCAGTCACTCCTAAGCTATTGCATCTCGGTCTGGGGTGGCACATTTAAGACTTTTATGCTTCGTCTTGAGAGAGCGCAGAGAGCCGTTTTAAAGGTGATGCTTTGCAAACCGTATCGCTATTCAACAACTCAGTTATACAAGGACATTTCTGTACTTACAGTCAGGCAACTCTGTGCTCTCCAAATAGTCTTGCGTAAGCATTCTTCCCTAACGTATGAACCAAACTTGCTTAGAAACAAACGTCGTAAGGACCTTGTATGCCCTTCTGTCAAAGCTAATACTGTCCTGGCGCGCCGACACTATGTGAGCCTGAGTGGCTACCTCTACAATGTAATTAATAAGACTTGCAAAATATACTCACTTCCAAAATACAGGTGTAGGAGTGTTGTGAATGATTATCTTCAGGTCCTAACTTATGACGAAACTGAAGGTCTGTTCTCTAGGTAATAGGTAATAAGCGCTAACACATACACATTTATGTATTCCCATGCATGCTTGTAAATTAAGTTCATAGTACTGATTAAATTAGATTATTTTATTGAATTAAATTATATTAAATTATTCTGTCATGTAAATAATTATTATTATTAAATTATAATGTAATATTTTAATTTCAATTAACTTTATTAGCATATTTATGTATTCCCATGCATGCTTGTAAATTAAGTTCATAGTATTAATTGAATTATATTATTTTATTAAATAAAATTATTCTGTCATGTAACAAATTATTATTATTAAATTATAATATATTATTTTAAATTCAATTAACTCTATTAGCATAATTAAAATTGTAATTTTGTATTATTATAATTTTGGCATCCAATAAACTAAAGTGTAGATTGACTTGTAACTTTTAGCTTTAGGAGGAAGGCGCCGGTGTCTGTAACACAGTTTATACTAGTACAGACATCGTCGTTCACTCTATCTTTAAAAACAAACAAACCTTATTATTTTAGTGTTTTTGTCTAGGATAGATTAATTGTACCCATTAATGAAGAATATTTTTTTTTTTTTTTTTTTTATATTAACCAGGCCTCGCTGAAAATTTGGTGAAATTTGGCTATCCAGGAATCAAGTTATATGAAGTTTTGTAAAAGTGAGGTTACAATACAACATTGTAGTTTTTTTATGTTATTTGCGAAATATTTTTGAATGGCTTCAGTTGTTTAATGGTTTTATGTTGTGCAAGTAGAAAATCTCCATGTGTGACGTGTCCAAGATCTGACACGTTTGGCATGGCCGGACACTACAGTCCAAGACAAGTCTCCACATCCAATATCCTGCACTTAAAAGCAGCGGGTACCTTTTAAATAAAAAAAGGAGAAGATGAAGTAAAAGGAGCTCTGGCTAAATAATAACAGCCGCACGGGTCGATCTTCAACGTTAAGCAACACTTGACGTGGTCGGTCATTGGATTGGTGACCATTTCAACATAACAAGATTAGCCGGGCATCGTAAAGCAGTGTGCAGTTGGTTTTTTTAATTAATTTTTTTACCCTTGGCTTTGTCGATAAAAATAGAGCAATAAATATTAAGCCCGATACTATGGGTCAACCGGAATCTCATGACATTTGTTTCTTTTTAAAAATTTTGGTTTTCATAGGGCAATGTCAATTACACAGTGTTCGATATTTGCTCATAAAAACATAGGGTAGTTTTAATTTGGCTTGTCCGCTCGTCTGTTCTCCTACCCGCACTTGGAATTCGGTGAATGGATTCGTGGCGTGATGTCGCGCGCGCTCGGGTGTGAAGCCTCTCCCAGTTCGATCTGGATCACCATTAGATGTGGTCATTTTAGTTCGCTTTTCAAGCAGTCGGGTTTTTTGGTTTTTTAATTAACTTTATTTATTTATAAAAATTGTCGAAATATTTTCTATTCTTTCACAGAATGTATTCCCTAAATGTTTTGTGCGTGTGGGTGGGACGGCCACCAGTTTTCTCCTCTAATAGTGCAAAACTGTGTTCCAGGTCGTCCAAAGTGCATAATCCTGCTGCTGCCAGTGGTTCTGTCAGTGCTGCTGCTGTGGCCCACAGTCTGGTGGTTCGCTGAGGAGACCAGCCTGGCTCTACTGCCTCCACTCCCGCCAGATCAGCTGCTGGACCACTACAGGAGGAATAGGAGTCTGCATCATTACATGACACATATGTAAGTCATAGTTTCAACCACTCTAGGTCTATCGTAATCTACTGCTGGGCAAAGACTTCATGATTCCAACATTCGGTTCGAGTCACGTGGTTTTAGCTAATCACTAAGTCACTATGTGTTAGTACGACAATATTTGGAGGGGCGCCTCATGTTTAAGTTAACGTATAAGGGCCGGACGAGCTAATTGTACGAATTCAGAATTCCGGCAAAATCGAGGGTTCACAAAATTTCACAGTTGGTGCATGAAACCAAATAACGAACCTTTCTAGATAACCGATTCCTTCCAAGTACCTACATGGTAGACTGCACTAGCTACATCAGTGCAAAAAAATCATACTTAATGTATTTATGCATCCTATTAATTAAAAATGGATTAATGAGGAATACTACAAAAAGTGAAGGCCTTAAAATAGATACTTGTAGCACTCCATCACCAAATGTGACTGCATTTAATCATAATTGGTTATGCAGTTATTGACTTTATGGAAGGCTTTGTACAGGTCTGTACAAAAAGCAGTATGATGAAGGAAGACTAAAATTAGTTTATAACAATAATCTTTCGAACTCCAGCCAGGTGCTGATAGAACCTTCATCAGCACCATGTGGCAGCCTGGAAGACGTGCCGGTGATCATCTTAGTGTCCAGCGCGCCGCCCCGGTTCGAGCACCGCATGGCCGTGCGCGAGACCTGGGCCAGGCACCAGCCCACGTACTTTGTTCTGGGACTCTCTGGAGATAACGTGGATGAGGAACTGGTGAGACAATACTTCTAATAATGGCTCTTTATGTTTTTAAACTTTATGCAATATACAGGCATTCTCTGCCAGTCAACCAAGGGTGGTGGAGATAACATGGCAGGTGCATAAAAAAGAAAGAAAAAGGAAAGGAAGATAGTTTTTAATATTTCTATGGTCTTGCTGTTAAATGAAACGAACTCTTTCTTCTTCGTCTCACTGGCATGACAGTCATTCAAATTTATTTAGCCTAAAACTTGCCACGTCCACGGCATCGTCGATGGCAGTGCGTATATCATTTTGGCGGCATGTTTTGGGGCACAGAGGGAAGGACAGGAGATAGAGCTTGGTTTGCGACTCAGTTCCATATGTGTCCCTGCTGTTGTTCCATCGAGGTTACTTTGAACTGTAATAAATACGGTTTGATTTGGAATTATAAGTACAAATAACCCAGCCATGTTATTCCTTTTATACATAAGTTTTATGGAGGCCTTATAGTTACTTTTATGGAGTATTTACGTGTACTTTCACATGCGAGTACGAGTTGTTGAGATGTTGCTTGATATTAGGGATGTTGAAGCTGATATCTGTCTAAAATCTATTAGAATTTCAGATCAAACTAAAAAAATACATTTTAAACTTTTTTCTTATTAATTGGCAATAAATCCCGAAAATAATTTGTGTCAATCTTGCTTAAGACGACGACAATCACCAACGACCTTGAGGGTACAAACGCGCACCGTTTTCACACCCAGGCGACCCACAATTCAGAAGTTTTTTGTTCTTTTATTATTAAACTATGACTTAAAAAAATAAAACCTTAGATCAAAACGTAAATAATTAAATTGTCTTTTAGATGGTGTCAATTTCATTATCTTAATTAAAAAAATAATCGTATTAGACATAACATTATAAATTAATTACACTATGTTATAAGAATAAAACTAAAAAAAATCTTAGATCAAATTATTTATTTATTTATTAAAAACTTCATGCAACATACAGGTACATAGGTGGACTTAATGCCTGAGGCATTCTCTACCAGTCAACAAAGGGTGGTGGAGAGATTACATGGCAGGTGCATAAAAAATAGAAATAATTATTAAAGTAAAAATTGAAGAGTATACATATATAGTTAAAATAAACATAAATCTATATGTCCTATAATAAATACATACATATATATATATATATAAAAAGAAATGTGATTGAGAAGACTCTGCTATTGGTGTAGAAAGTAATGCCGTAACTTCCGCTTAAATGCATATTGACTGGTGGCCGTCCTGATATCGAGAGGTAGCGCATTCCAGAGAAGAATGGACTGAATATGAAAGGAAGAATGAATAAAATCAGAAGTATGAGAAGGACAAAGCAAGAGAAGATTGTTAGATGAACGCAGGTTCCTAGCGTGTGAAGTACATAAATATTGAAAGTGAGGTGTGAGATAAGAAGGAGGAGTGGGAGAGTTGAGTATGGAGAAAAGCGTGGTCAAAGCGCGCAAATTTGGCCTTTTCCTAATGGGCATCCATTTGAGTTCAGATCTGCAGCTCGACACATGGTCATATTTTCTCAGGTTGAATATGAACCGGATGCAGTTGTTTAGGAGCCTATCAAGCTTGTCCAGAAATACCGCGTTCAGGTCAAAGTAGTACACATCACCATAGTCTATTATAGGGAAAATTAAAGTCTGCACAAGCATAGTCTTCGTTTTTGCAGGCAGAAAGCTCCTCAGACGGTACAGGCAACGCAAGGTTCCGTTGACTCGTTGACTGACACTAGAAACCTGACTTTGCCAGCCAAGCATCGAGTCAAGATGTAGACCGAGATCTTTTACACTAGGGCTGATGGGGATTACGGTACCATTAAAAATTATAGGTGGAAGAGAACTAATCCCCACCCGACCCATCATACGCGAGGTCCCGATCACAATGGCCTGATATTTTGAGGGGTTTACAGACACCCCAAATCTATCAGACCAATTCTTGACTGCAGCTAAGTCCCGGTTCACATCGCTTATAGCATCCGACAAATCCTCTACCCGCGCAGCCGCATATAGTTGAAGGTCATCGGTAGAAAGATGATACGAACACCGAAGACAGTGAGTTATAAGAGAGAGACAATTCTTGGGGATAATAATTGACAAAAACTGTAACTGGAAATCTCATATTGATGATCTATGTAAGAAGATAGATAGATTTGTTTTCGTTTTATATAGATTAACACGTGTGGCTAGTGTTAATGCGGCACTGTGTGCATACCATGGCTATGTCTCATCAGTTTTGCGTTACGGCATTATAATATGGGGTAATTCTGTTGACCTTAATAGAGTGTTTCGTGCTCAGAAAAAATGTATACGCTCAATTTGTGGAGCGCACCCACTGGACAGTTGTGTACCACTATTTAAAAAACTCAAAATACTGCCACTTCCGGCTCTATATATTTTTGAAATTTGTATATTTGTACACCAAAACAGAAATGAATTTGACTTGCATAACGATGTTGTATCCAGACCCAGCAGCAAAGTGCATATGCTTAATGTCCCTAGGCGTAGAATTAAGTTTTTTTTCTAATGGTGTATACTGCATGTCTATTACTGTTTATAACAAATTACCTGATGGCTTTAAAACTCTCAGCCTCAGAACATTTAAATTAAAATTATTTAACTTTCTTTTAAGCAAATGTTATTACTCAACTGAAGATTTTATGAATGAAAAATTAACCTTAAATATTTGACTTTAAATCATATTTTATCTCCTTGACTTCATTGAATTTTGACTTATATAATTAATCTCTTTTACAACTATATTATTGTTCAATTTATTTAAATTATTTGTAATTCTAATGACTTAATTTTAATGTAATGATGCCCCATAATTTTACAAACCATATTTGTACGCCGGAAACGGCAGAATATTATGATCGTAATATATAATTCTCATAACAGCTTTGTACAATATTCTGACAAATAATTGCATTCTATTCTATTCTATAAAATTAATGTAGATGGAGAATAATAATGGAGAAAGAATACCGCCTTGCAGAACACCAGCAGCCAAGTCACATCAACTCGAAGAACTATCGTCAACGCGAACCGACTGCTGACGTCCCCGAAGATAAGCAGATAACCATTCCAGGGCCTCGGAGGAAACCATAAGATGTGAAAGGATAGATAGGAGAATATCGTGACTGACGGCATTAAAGGCGTTGGAGAAATCAATTAACACCAGAACAGTGACCTTGGTATCCTCCATCGCTTCTCTTATGTCACCAGTCACTTTGAGGAGAGCAGAGGCAGTACTGTGCCCCGGCCTGAATCCAGACTGGAATGAGGTAACAAGGTTATTCCGATGAACGAACCCTGAGAGCTGTCTGTGGACACCTCCAGCACTTTGGATAGAAAAGGAAGGATAGAAATTGGTCGAAAATGGTTAGAGGGAGAGAGAGGAGGGATTAGAGATTTTAGGAAGTGGACGAACGTATGCCATACGCCACAAGGAAGGGAATTGTGCGGAATCAAGGGAAAAGTTGATTATGTGGGTAATAGGAAGAAGAAGAAAGTCAAGGATTAAGTTGACCATATAACGACTGATGCCGTCAAAGCCAATGGCCTTGGATTTAATGGACAGGATGGTTTTTCTGATTTCATCCAAGGTGGCCGGAGAAAAGTGGAACTGTTCTATAATAGGACCGGGTAGGCCAGTAATATAATCTGAGATAACATTTGGGAATCCAAATGGCAGGTTGTACTGAAGACAAGAGGTTGATATCATCCAAGACGATTGTCTTAGGAAAATCCACATGACGTGACTTACCGATAACAAAAGTTCCAAGTAATTTCCAGATATCAGCTGGAGAAGAAGAAGATATGTTGATATGACGGCGTTTGGCATAGCGTATCACCTGGTTATTCCTTGCAGTTTTGAAAAGGTTCCTGTTTTCAACTCTGCAATCCTTTTTAAATTTACGAAAATTATTAAGAAAATGTTCTAATGAAATTTTTCCAAAAAATTAAGTCTAGCCGTTTAGACGTGATTTTTATTTTAAAATCATCTTCTGAGGGGTATCTGCGCCTTAAAGCAAAGGAGTTTCGAACCAAACAGTTTTTTTGATATATAAATAAAATATGGTTTCACTTTTTATCATTTACCTGTTTACCATTATTTATTTTTTTTCATTTTGACAGCCGACGCGACGCCGACCACAGATAAACACGCGCTCTGTCGTTTGTCTACGCTTTTGACAAACGTTCATTGAGCCGTAGGGATTTTGGTCGTATATTTATGTTATTTTACTTAGATATTTGTTTTATATGTTATATACATACATACTCACCTTCTGTGTTTATTTATACTATTTTGTTATTATTTATTTTGTTCTATTTTATTTCTTAAGTATGATCCGTTTCCGTAAATTTGTCCGTGGCATCAACAGTGGGCCCTATCAGAATATCAGCGCAGCGTTATTTTCTTTTTAATATCATTGCACATGCTGAGATAGGAGCCTTTTTGGTCTCGCACGGGTTTATTTATTTTTATTTTTTTATTATTGTTTGTGTTTTTCTTATCTCGTGTCTCCTGTGCGGGTCACAAATAAAAATGTTTTCTTTCTTTCTTTCTTTTAGTAAGTCTACGCTTAAATTTTTAGTAAGTAATTTACTAAAAAGTTAAGCTTAGACTTACTTTTTACTCTTTCTGGGATTCGTTGTTAGAATTCATTGAATTTTAAAATTTGGCTGTTCAAATTGTCGATCTATAGATTAATCACCTTTCTTCTGTATTCTTTAGTCCACACCACACACACACAAACACACACATCCACATCCACACACACACTACACACACAACCACACATATCCGTTCACATTCTTTATTTTGTTTTTATAGCAATTTAACTATCTTACACTAAATTAATTACACATTGATTCCAGGTAGACACCTACATAGAAGCGAAGCAGTACAGCGACATGATAGTCTTCGACTTTCACGACCACTACCAGAATCTAACGCTGAAGACCGCACTGATGATGAGGTGGAGCCTGCGCCACTGTCCTCAGGCGCAGTTCCTGTTCAAGACTGATGATGACGTGCTCGTCAACCCCTGGACGCTACGGAAGGTTCTGAAGGAGAATGAGGATGCGCATTTACTTGGTAAGTGCGTGATAAAGTGAGATTCTGCCAGCGATAACGACTAACAACCAATTGTTTGTTGTTACCACCCCGAATCATCAAATCTAATACCTTTAAACGAGCAATTCTTGTATATATGTATGTATATATATAATCTGATCGCGGAAAAGGCTGCAACGATTTTCATGAAATTTAGTATGCAGGGTGTTTCGGGGGCGATAAATGGATCAAGCTAGGTTTGATTTTTAGAAAACGTCGTTTTCTCTATTTTCTCCCGAGCAGAGCTCGGTCGCCTAGGTACTTTACATAAAGTTTTGTATTTATTGACATTAATCTAGTGTTTTCCGTTGTTATGGCGACGGAGTCGAGTTGAGGTTCTCAAAACTGACTATGAATATGGGCCTTGGTCTATAGAGGGATATGATTTTGGTATGTCTACCCGTGCGCTTTATTTTCAGTCCACCATACTTATTGGGCCGAATGCTGAAAGCCATGCCTTAAATGTACATACTTCTGCCTTCAGTCTAGCCTAGAAACTAATAAGACGTGTCGAATGCCAAATAATGGTTCTTAATGCAACTTACGTAGTGTATGTTTTGTGGGGTTCGGCGCTGGTTTCAAATAACAAACCCTGAAAGTGCGCAGCTAATGGTGGCCTTTCAGTTTTAAATTGCAGTAGACGACTCGTTTATCTATCATTCTAATTTGTAATAGGGAAGTTTTTCGTAGGCCAGGTTTCCACCTGCAACCAGCTCAAGTTGTACAATGCGGGCTACCAAGGTATAATGTGATCAATCGTGCCCCGCAAAAACTTGCATGCGCGTTGCTTGCTGGTGGATACGCCGCATTGGTATTATTTACTGGTTTGCCTTAGAATTTAATTCTACTATATCCTACTACTTAATATATACGCGAAACTTAGTGAGGATGGATGGATGGATGTTTGTTACTCTTTCACGCAAAAACTACTGAACGAGTTTTTATGAAACTTTGCAGTAATATAGCTCATACATTAGAATAAAATATAGACTATTTTTATAAATATAAATTCTTATTTTACGCGGGTGGAGCCGCGGGCGGCAGCTAGTATCTTACTCATAATACAAATGCGAATGTTTGGATGTATGGATGTGTATATGTTTGTTACTCAATCACGCCAGAACGGCTGAACGGATCTGGATGAAATTTGGCACATATATAGATTATAGTCAGGAATAATATAGGATACTGTATATCCCGGGAAAATGTTCCTTCGGGATTATTTTCTCCTTTCACGCGGGCGAAGCCGCTGTCTGAAGCTAGTAATAAAATAAATGAGTTGGGTATGGATGGATTTTTGTTACTCAATGACAACAGAACGGCTGAACGGATCTGGATGAGATTTGGTACAGAGATGATTATAGTTTGGAATAGCACATAGGCTACTACAACTTTTACGGCTTACGGCTACTATAACTTTATACTTTTGTCCCGATAAACGTGGCATAATGATCCCTTGGAATAATAAAACACTTCACACGCGGGCGAAACCAGGGCCAGAAGCTAGCCGTTTATAAATGTTATGTTAATAAACTTTTTCTTGATTCCAGGGTACAGCAAGAACGACACATATCTACACAGAGACGAGTACACTAAGTGGTTCATACCGCGCTGGCTGCTCGCACAGGACCAGGTGTCCAGGTACCTCAGCGGCACCGGGTACCTCATCAGTGGTGAGTCATTACCACACACAATAAAATAATAAAAGCTTATATTGATTCCTCATCTAGACACACTGTAGTGTTTCAGCCAGGTCGACACACCGGCCGAGTATTACATAACCCCCCATAAGTTCAAATTTGGGATTTGCTAATTATCGGGATCTTGCTAGATACACAAAATTGCAAATATGTAGGTCTAATAAATTTTTAGTGTGCCTATCGTGGCTTGAGTTAATAATCGGTGACTTAAATATGCCTCATTGATCAAGCGGTTGCAAACGATTGTGTGAAGTATGGTGTTTGATTTTCTATAACTTGGGAATGTTCCCGGTAGCAGGCAATGAGGAATGGAATGGAATTTAATTTTTCCGATTGGTGACAGTTATTGTTTTGTAATGAAGATCATTACTTTAATCAGGTTGACAGTTAATTAATGTGGGTGCAAAATGAACATAGAAAAACCGTCTTATTCCAGGAGACTACCTCGGCAAAATCTTCAAGACAGCCGAGCGAGTGCCCATGGTGAACCTAGAAGACGTTTACTTCACGTACCTGGTCGCTCTCAAGGAGTTGCGGCTAACCCTGACTCACGACAGAAGACTGAGCCCCTACAAGCCCTGGCTGAAGCTCTCCTGCCTCTACCAGAACCTGGCTTCCATACACAGCTTTGGTCCGGAAGAGATGGTAACAGCATGGTCCAAGATTGAGGGTTTGGAGAAGAATGATACGGATAACTGTTGGTTTTTTGATTCGTATTTGAAGGAGTATAGTGAATTGGCTTTGTTCTGATGATGGATGGAATCCTTGATGGGTTCCGGATCTTAGAACACAGTTACTTTGAGTAGATAGAAGAATTGAACAAAATGAGAGAGAAATTTGTAGATGAGTAGATAGTGCACGGACATTATTCTCTAAAGACTAGTAATAATTATTTTTGTAAAAGGATTAGCTTATGTAACATCAGTGTTGTCATTATATAAATGGGCATGTCTATTACATATAATAGGGATGTTGCCTGGACAGCAAAATGATAATTCTATTTAGTCCGTCAGTGAGATTATCAAATAATATTGGACCTGTATTTTTTGCTTTATCATATAAATTAAAATTTACAAAGATAAAACGCATCTAAGTTCAGGAGTGGGGGTTGTGACGTCACTTTGTCAGTATAAAGTGTAGAACACCGTGACGTCACACGATATTTCAACGCACTGTATCGTCTTAATTTTTTGTTTACGTGGCAAAAGAAAAATACGTATCCAATATTTTTAGCTTATCTAACTGAAGGACTAAATAGATATTTTTGTCAACTACCCTATTATGACGCCTGTCCTTCAAAATAAGAAAGTCCGTATTTTAGAGAAGATTTCTCTTCTACATTTTTATGTGGCAAGCAAAGCCGATTTTAACGAATCCGCCAGTGTGCAAAGAAAATTGGAAAAGCAAGTGTGTTGTTATTTGTAAGTTGTATAAATAATCCACCAAGATAATGTCACAGGAAAAGATGGGAAGTGATAGAGAATGTGAAAATTAGGGCCTTATTTATAACAATCCCTATGAGCTGTTTAGCAGATTTTTTATTCCAATTCTTTACATTCTACACAGATCTATTCGTTATGTACCTAGAATGTTAAGCAATCGCTAAACAGTGTCGAGATTTTTCCTATTGTTGAAATAGTTAAGTCATAGACAGATAAAAAAGATCCGGCCGAGTGTGAGTCTGACCCTCAGTTTCCCACCTTAAAATTATCGCAGAATTAATGTGACTAATTGTCAAGCACGCGTTATCTGCTGTGATTGGATGAATGAATTTTTAACAGCCAATCACAGCAGATAACGCGTGCTTGACAATTTGTCACATTGATTCTGCGATAATTTTAAGGTGGGAAACTGAGGGTGACACGCGCACAGAGGGTTCAAATATATAAATAACATTACTAACGTTCATAAACAATTAAAGCACCGAACATTGCTCTAATGAAGGGACAAAATTAACTTTGCTATTCGAAAACTTTGCTATTTTGCTTTAATAAAGCAACAAATCCTTCATTTTTGCCAACCATAGACGCTGCGCCGTCTTTGGAGATCCCAACCATTTGATAATTTGAGATTATAGTTGCTTATGACGGTATTAAACGATTCCAACAAATCACAACGTCTTGTGCTGCCTTTCATTGGAACTAGAGCAGCCATTTCCTCACTAACAATAAAATTTACGTCAACGCCGCGATTAAACACGGCCAACTGTAGAGGTGTCACTTAGGTCTGTAATTTCGTCGAGTGCAACGGATAACATTAATGCCTGCCGGGCTATCAAGCCGCGGGTTGAAGACCTATGCCCTACGCCATAGGATAGACGAGAAAACGACCAGAAGACTCCATTGTACGTGGAAAAAAATAATTTCATGATTTTGTTTTACCACTTTATCGGCGTAAATATAAGGGTTCCTTGTTGCTTACGGAACCCTGAAAATTAAGAGGCTGTAAATGTTTAGCAGCGGAAAGCTGTTAGAAGATGATGATTTCAGGGATTCTAGACGAATTGTTATCCTATCAGCTATGGCGATAGTCGAAATGCCAAAATGTAATTAATCACGTGACACTGCGATAACGATTGGCATTTCCATACATTTTTTATATTTTTCAGATAACTGTCGTGACACTTTCGTTGATACTAGTCTATACTCCATTTGAGATAACATTAGACATTTAAATAATCCTACTTTACAACCCGTTCAACCGTTTTTGACTTCTATTGCGTTGGTGATATGACAAATGGCAGCTGTAGTAAACAGTTAATTTTGGTAACAGGTTTATGCTTTTTATGCCATCCTTATGTTTACGGGATAGAAATCAAAATCGGTTGAACGAACTGTAAAAAAGGGGTTGTAAAAATTTCTAATGTTATTTCAAATTGAGTATAGAGCCTATGAAATAATTAAAAGTATGTAAAGCTTGAGACTCGGGACCAATACTAAAGAAAATATTCAAATGTTAAGTAGATACTTAATAATGTGTATTACATGACCAAATCGCTGATGAATGGCGATAGATGTAACGTGAATGAACACAGTTAATCTAAATAAAAGAACACCATGATAGTGTCTTTAAGTCAAGTCTTGAGTTTTATAGTATTTTATTGGTGTTTTGTACCTGATAACTTGTAAATATAGTAACTAAGATGACAATATATGTTTAGATAAAGATTTTTATACTGAGATGTTGTTTAATAAATATTTTCAACGTAAATCGTTTTTATTTATTTATCGTATATTTCGTTCCTTTATACGATTAACAAAAAAAGTCTATAACAAATTTATGGACAATAATTGATAGATTCATTCGAAAAGTGGTAATGACTGTTAATAAAGTAACCGTATCTTACTTAAGTCTTCGAAAAACTCCGACTTCGGGTACTGTCTCCGTTGTGACTTACAGACGGACTTCTCACGGAGAGAAGACCTGTGTCCCAGCGTGCAACGGTAGCAAAATTATTGGGTGAATAAGTAGTCAGATAAGTATGCATATAAACATCACTCCTGCAGATTATGAGATATTTATACAACCACCACAATGCTAAACATCCAGGTTAAGTACCTCCAACCTGTTCCAGAGTTAGCAAACCTGTGGACAATGCAATGTTAACAAGATAGTGGTTATCAACCACCGGCCAGATGCAAGCATGTGCCTATCAACGATGCAGGTGTGGGTTGATAAGGATTGATTGTGCTCGCCGCTTGTTAGTTACGTCGTTTTTTACAGCATTCATGCGATACAGAGACGGATCTGGGTGTTGAATTAGAGAAATATTTCATATTTCTTCATTCTTTAGTTTATTACCAAAATACAGAGAAATATTTTACGAAGTGAGTTCGGCAGGGCAAAGGGAACATTCCAAGGAAGAGTATCACATAGTTCCTTTAAATATTTTCGATATTACGTAAATAATTTTAGAAAGGTACGTCCTCCACCCCATGAGTTACATATCCTTTCCATGACTTATCCCCTTTCGAAAGTATTGCGCAATACGAAAGCCATATTTTAAAGGTGTTGTTATCCTTACCTATACGTGTTCTTTGACGAAATCACTTACGCAATTAGGCTACCGGTCTCTAACTCTATAAGGGGTCTTATCGCAACCAGCCAGCTATTTCTAACAGACGAAAAGTATATCCTGAAAGGTCTGGTAAGATTCAACGTGTGTCCAAACGTTATATCTGGGCTGCATCCTTAGTCTAATGTTGTCGTAACAGCGACCTTAGTAGCAATGGAGTCTGAAATTTGTGGCCATAGCCTCGCCTCTTCTTCCTCGGACTAAAACATAGCTGGGTGTACTACATGTGCATGTTTATGATTAAAGGATTTGGTTCGCTAAGATTTTTCATTTTCAGAGCTGCACGGTGCCTAATTTTTACTACCGTATACAAATTAGACACGAGCTTATTGTTACAATTAAAACAGCTGGTAAAAGAAGAGTACAATCTCCTCTGCTAATACCTTCATAGATTGTATGCGTGATATTGACGTTATTTCACACTCAAATCGAATCTACAAAGCACAATAACAAAACGGCCGATCCGATTCGTCTCTGCGCCTCTAAAAAAAGAATCACAGCCTCCATTGAAGTGTATCGTCGTATAAAACCCCTTCGCTCGAGCTCTCTTCAGTTTGTGCACCATGGAAGTTAAACTGACGGTGGTAGTGCTCATCGCTATGACCCTGGTGGTCAATGTCGTACTTGCTGGTGAGTTACCATAGTTTTAGAAGACAAACGACAAAAAATCTGCCTGCCATCCAGTCTAACTGGCTGAAATCCAGTGTCCTACATGGACAGACTGCCTATCTGACCTTTACAATCCAGTAACTGGTTAAAAACAACAAACCTTTGGCAAAACGCTGACAGATTTTCTGGCTTCTGTACCCGTAACAACTGTTAACAATCTAGTTTAAGAGGTCTTTGGGCCGTAATAATTATGTGGTTTTAATACTATCATTGCACACAAGAGATGATGCTAGCAGTCATGTTTAGCTTCATCTCTCTCGAATCAGGTCTATGAAATGATAACTGACAATGCAACACACGTGACATGAAATTGAAGAATCAGATTGTCACCTGTCGTATGTCGGTTAGATTAAATAGGCCCTAGAAATCATGATAGCATAGACTGTGTCTCCACCAATTGTGAGTGTGTCAGATGTTGTTGTGATAATCTCATTATAGGTTGAGGCCTATGATCAGTAGAGAAGTGAAATGATAGAATTAGGAACGATGTCAAATAAAACCACGTGGATGTTAGGATTTGGCACAAAACAAGATGGTAAATCCAACAGAATCTTTTTTATATCACATCTACCAACTCGTACTGGGCAGATGTTGTGGATTACAACCCACTCCCTCCCACAGGGAATAGGCCTGTGTTCCAGTAGTGGGAAGGTTGAAGGCTGATTATTCTTTGTATGTGAGATGGTTAATAATAAATTGGAAATCGAAATAGATTTACTTAATGCCTGATCATGTCAATAATGGACGACTCCATGAGCATACAAAGGCAATACTGAAGTAAAGCGTGATCGTACATGAAATAATAATAACAAGCTGGGGGTATTTAAGAGTGGGGTTGGACTTGGGTTATTTTAGCTAAGTGTGCTCCATCATCACTTACCATCGGGTGAGATGGTGGTCAAGCGCGAGCCTATTAATAAGCCGGCCAAGTGCGTGTCGGACTTCACACATTTAGGGTTCCGTACCAATAAGAAAAGTCTGTTCCCAATATATTGGTATTTGTTTGTAAGTATACGCAATAATGCATTTTTGTATGTAATTAGGACATGCAATACGTAATTTTCATGTCCTAGAACCAAAAATTCGAAGACGTGACATCCGCCAACCCGCACTGGGCCCGCGTAGTGAATTACGGCCCATTCCCTCTCACAGAGAGGAGGCCTACTGTTTCCCAGCAGTGGGAACATAGGCTGATGATGTGTGATGTGATGTGTGATACGTAATAATACACATTATCGCCAAATTTCAAGTTCGTAGGTCAATGGGAAGTTAAAAAATCTTCGGAACAAAATGTGTGACAGACGACGGACAGACAGATGGACAGACAGACGGACACGTGAGTGACAGCAATAGCGCCCATTTGGACCCTTCGGGTACGGAACCCTAAAAAGCATCAGTTACATTTGATAAATGATTCCAAAAGGCTAGTAGAGTTAACGATAACGAACACCATCTAACACAGCAGCAACTTCTAGACTTCTTTTACAACCACCCGTCACCGAAACATGAAGACGTAGATGGTGACCAATACAAATGTGTCCCTGGTCGCACCACCATCAAGGTCAATGAAAAACCAAAACCACTGACAGTTGAGGAGGAGACAGACTCAGAAGAATATCGACTAAGAAGTAGAACTAGAAAGCACCATATGACTGCGCCAACACAAGATGAATATTGTCAGATGTGCGTCTGTTCTGCCGAAGGGAAAGATGAGTACTGTGTTAATAGACCAGCGGAGACGATCAATGAGTGTTTGCTGATGAAGGAACTCAAGGATAATTTCGATATGGGCTTGCCTTTCGAGCATGAGAAGAGTCTGTCATTCAGGATGCGGCGAGGTTTGTGACGGTGGTGCAGGTGGCAATAAAACTAAACTATAATTTTGCTTGAATCAATTAAAATAGTCTACCGTGAAATTTTGCTCAGAGTTAGTTTCGTTGTAAAATTGTTGTATATTTTGATAAATTTATGAATAATGTTTCGAATAGTTTTATGTAATCTCTACCTACTCGTATCTATCATAAATTGAATTTCAACAGTGTTGAAAAAATTCAACAGTCTTAGGCACTATACACATACACTTAGCAAGACAACAATCTGAAAGTTACAAAAGTTGATATTTTGTATAATGCTTTAGGAACAATGATATATAGAAGCAAAAAAAAAAAACAAAATCTCTTTGTAACGGTATCAGTTTATAAAATAATGTTGAAATCAAAAACCATCAAGAAAAGAGTAATATAACAAAAAAATATCACCTTCATCACAGATTACATTTGGCACAACGACGAGATTCCCTACAGCTCCAAGGCCAAGTGCTTCCGAGGCCATTCCTACTACACCAACAGCCTCACTGCTAACGATACTGATGTAGACGTGGGAACGGACGTCGAATCACTCCTCGATTACCCCAACGAGGAGGCTTGCTTCTTCTGCGTCTGCGCTACCAGCGGCGAAGACGTGCGTTGCATCCACAGGGACGCCGCCTTCTGCAACTTCTACAGGGTTATCAGATCAGAAAAAACGATTAGAGACAGTTACACCTCGTATATGGAACAAGACAGGCCCGCTTACTTCAGGCAGCTGTCCTATCGCTTGCGGAGGACCATGGACAATGGAATTTTTGACATGTTGGATGCTGGTATGATTCAGCGTTGTTGTTGGCACTTCTTTGGGTTTTTGGTTCTTTTTGGTTCTAGGTTTGAGTAATTGTGATATATTGTTATTTGAGTGTGTTATTTTTTATATTGATTGTTTTGTTAGAAGTGACTTGTGTTAAGTGTTTAATGATTAATGTTGCGAACAAATGTTGATATAAAATTTTGTTATTAAAAGGTGACCTGAAAAATAAATAAAGAAGCGATTTGCATTAAATCGAACAAAAAAAAATGTAGAGCGGTTGAATGGAATATTTTTCCTGTTGATTCCAGTAGCCACGTTCATTCCGTACAACTAAGCGTCGCCTTTTGCAAGCCAATTTTGCTAAATTGATTCTTATTTTAACCCATTTCTCCCGACACATAAAAATTTGTCTGTTTATTCCGAATAATAAAATAAAGATTGGTGCTTGCAGGAGGCGACTCGTTGTGCTGCAACCATCCTGATGGCCACCGGAGGCAGATCCACAACCAAGTTCGGAATAAGCTGAGGACTATTATGAGGAGGATCCCGAAGGAGAACCTTTTGGGACAGAGCAAAATGTCAATGAAGGGAGACTACGTGGACTTTGTCGTGAATAACGATTAAGAAGAAACAAGAAAAATGATGAATATTCTGCAGCGATAAACTGAATGTTAATTGTTAATGTGTGGGACATGAATGTTAATTTAAAGTTACGAATGTGGACCTTAATAGGAAGAAGTCACCAGAATTAAATTTCTAACAAAACATAGAAAGAAAACGTCCAATAATGTTCATTGCTAAGATGAAAAAAGAAAACCCATTCTGGTAGAAAACGATGAATCGGAAACACGTCATTAACAATAAGAGATTATCGACCTTATAACGAATGAGAATAAAGAAAGAAATCTTTCATTATGAACATATTTGAAAAATATACCTTAAAAAAAAATTAAACCGTGGATAAAATAAGAAGAAACTTTAGTGATTGCGTTTTTGTGTTGTGTTGTTGAGTGACAGTGTATATTTTCACTTTTATAATTTCATTAAATATTTTATAACAATTTTTAGGATTTCAATAATTTAATATTGCCCTGTTTTTTTGCACACTGTAAGACTAAGTTTTCCAACTGCATATTTTATTCTTTGTCAATTTAATATTAGAGCTATTTCAAGGTCACATTTTCAGCTGTATCACATTTTTTTTTGCACACTTTATACGTTTTATTTGCACCTGCACCAAGAGCACCTTTTTATTTGATTTTTATCTTACATTTTGCCACTGCGATAGTCATAATTTTTCTAAAGACAATTGCTACCTTTTCTGTTTAGATACAATTAGGATTATTTCGAATATATCACTCGTTATGTTTAAATTAATCTTGTTAGAAAGGACAAGAAATGTTGAGAAAATTTTTATGAACGTCATTTATGGCTGCAGGTTCAATCCCTGCACGATTTCAAGTTTACAATCTTCTTTTTCAATAATAATCTACACTAATGAACTTAATTGCAAAACGACGACTTGTTTCATTTTCGCAGACATAGGTAGACCTAACAAAAAATACGAATAGTTTCAACGATAAATGAAAGATATAACTAGTTTAGAAACTTGTTATAACAAAAACAAGAATTGAAGATGTGCTATTACCGGGTAGTATACAGGACTTAGTTACAAGTAAAATAAAGAAAGAAGAAAAGTATAATAAATATTGTAGGAAAAATTGTGAAATATTTAGATCATTTGTATAATATAAACATGCATTTACAGTAAGTCACGTTGGTGATGAGCCATCTAAGAAAAAATGTGTGCCGTTCATCTCAGAATATACCAACTGCAATGAAGGTAAGAAATTATAAATATATCTCTAAGCCAATATCAATCAATCAGTGACAATGCCATTATAACTATGACCAAGTGACATTCTATCATCGAAAGCGTGGCGATAACAATTGTCAAAAAGGCAAAATTGTATGATTGACAAACGATATCGAAAAATCACGTGATCTAACTGTCACTGCCTTCACTGACACCGAATGTCACTTGTCTAGAGTCTCAGATTGTCACACTTTCGCGAGAGGTGTCTTTTACTAAAGCAGAGAATGTATGAAAGCAGCTTACAAATTAGGTTTCGTACAATACAAATAAAATATCAAAATTACGAGAAGAAAAAGTGACCCTTGGCTTCATGCCAAAGTGTAAAGAATGAATCACTTCTATACAACCGCTATGGCAACGCTTTCGATGATAGAATGTCACTTGAGCTGCAATTTTAACTTTTTTAAACGTTAGTTTGGTTTTTTCACTGATTAAAACATTTTGGAGCGCTTGCGATGTACCCTTTTACCCTCGATATACTTTGATTTTCTACTACTATTCTAGATAACGTATGTTCGGGGTGCAGTCGGTGTAAATGCGACAGTGACGGGCAGTGGGCTTGTGAGGAAGTACATGAATGTCCCGAACAGGATGATGTAATGAAACCTTCCGAAGGTGTTCTACAAGAGAACGAAGAAGAGACGATCTTTGACAATGCTCTAGAAATGTTGGAATCTAGTGAGTGATACAGTGTTGTTAACGCTAATGGTAGATTTACGCCTAGTCCGCGTCTTCCGATGTGGTCCGATTTGTTGGTCTTCCGTCAACGAACGATGTCATTTGAATTTATTGGTTGTCAGCGGACGATACATAAACATAAAATCATCCCAGTATTCACTGTGTTCTAGTGGTCGCAAGCTAAGCATGAGGTCATGGGTTCAATTTCCGGGTCGGGCAAGTTTTTGGGTTTTGCGATCTGTAATTTCTCAGTACAGTCTGGATCTGGATTTGTGCCCGTTTGATGGCAATATACTCGCCCTTTATTGCATGGGAGTTAAACATAGCTGGCGAAATGTGGGTGTCAGGCGACGAACGATCCGAATTATCGATAACGGTTGAATTAGTGTGCGATATCACTTTTTCTTATAAATGTTTGGTTTAATTGACCGAATACTGCCATTGAGCCGTAAGGGATACAATATATACAGAGATGAAACATAGAGCCATATTTCGCAAGCGGAAAATATTTATGCTTCAATTCTGTTTTACTATATGGAGCGGCAAAGTGCAAATCTCGTAGAAGATAGCGAGACGAACTAGACCAAATTGAAAGCCAATGGTTCTCATTAGTCCTGAACCGAAATAGCTGGCAGTAAAGAGAGAGGCATTAGTCTAGCTGCGGGATGTAACAGGCTGACAGTATAACCAGTGACAAGTCTTTGATATATGATATTTATTTTAGTTAAAAATAACATTTTACGTGTCAAACTTTTTTATTAATTTACGCTATATGAGGCCGGTATTGCCTACCTTACTACTCTGAGAAAAACTCCGAAATAATCTCAGAGGATAAAATATCTTTTCAAAATCCATGTAATTAATGTTATGGTCAAATCATATGAGAAAAATGTAGGTTTATGTCAGAGTTGGTCGATAGAATTAGTTCCATTTTATCAGCTTGAACGGCCACTTTTTTGGCAAAGGCCCCTCATTCCTTTCCTTCCATTTTTCTCTGTGTTGTGCTTCTTCACTCCTTTAAAATGGTTCATAAAATGTATGTTATTCTATAGATTTCATGAAGAAGAAAAATAGGAATATCAAGGTGTCGAGTAGTCCTAGCGTGCCCGCTCCACATCGGTCTATTGAAGAAGACGAAATCCTAGGTTAGTTTTACTTATTGGTGCATTCTCATGTACTCTCTTCTTATCTCTACGATTTATATCTTCCACGGCTTCTTTTGCTTTACTCATTTTATTTGCATTGTTTTTCGTGATTTTAATTTGTACTTTTAAGTCCGTTATGTTTCTATTCGAAACGAATTTATTAAAAATAACTTCTGAAATCTGTTTCCAGGTTATTTGGTTGCAATACCTCGGCAACAGCACTGATTCGCACGTTTTTTAATACAGCACTATTGCACAAACTATTATTTGGTTTTATTTTTTTTACTAAAGATGATGATACAGTCATCGAGGTAAGTGTTATATTTGGTTTTCTACAAAACAGTTTTAAATTTTAACTTTATTTATTGTTATTACAGCTCCGATCCACAAACAGATGAAGCTTGATGAATTGTTTTTTATTCATAAATCACTACGGCCGAGAAGATCGATAGCTGACAAAAATAATAAACATAGTAAAAAATCGATTGACAAGATAAGTCATGGAAGCAAAGATTCTAGTCACAATAACACAGTCAAAAACTTTGACGTGATTGATGAAATAAACGAAGGTACATATTTCTTGTAATGAAAAATATTATATTGGCAAAAATATTTTTTTTTAATCAATTGTTATTTAATATTTACATAATTTAACCACCTGTTTTTTTTTCGTGGAGGTACTTTAAAGGACAACCTGACGGGAACACTGGTTGCTAAAAAAGTCGACATGATACCGCCATTCACTGGTTCAAGACGATCAGGATTCGCAGATAATACCAGCAAGGCACTTCAGATTGAATACAGCCAACCCAAGACTTACAACCAAATAACAGATAATAAAATAGAAGAACAAGATAATAAATTCGATTCGAGCCACGAAAATTTAAAAACCGTGCTTGGTAATTACACACAAATTACCAAGAACAACGATATTTCAAAGATCGTTGTCAATGAATTGAAAAAAGGCAGTGAAACTATTGGAGATGCCAGTGTTACACCGATGTCAAACATTACTTTCACTCCTGAAAATGACACTTTGACTGCAATGGCCTTCATTGCTGGTAATCTATTAAATAAACTATGGAACATGGAAAAAGACGCATATGCGTCTTCATCAGAAACAGATGTATTAAAACATGAAAAGATTTCTGACTTACTAGAGCTTTTTAAAGAGCCACTAAATCTAAGGCAAGAAACGTTCCTCAAAAATGCTTTACAACAGCTATCAAGTGCAATAGATAAGAATAAAGATGTTAAGAACATTTCTATCTGTGAGACTATTGATGAGAAATTGTTATTTAATACGACTAGTACTAAGGATGAGGAAATTACAACAAATTTACCTTGTCGAAAGAAAGCTACGAAAAACGAGAGTGAACCAAAAAAGAGAGCAGAGGACATAGATGTTCAACAAAAAAAAGCTAAAGTAGAAATGGAAATAAAACAAAAAGAGGCTACCATGGCAGCAATAGCTAAAATAAACAACGTAGTAGATTTAATTAAAAAGTTTGAATATATTCAGGGAAAGTTAAGCGAATTGCAACATGGACCTAAATTAGTTTTCAATCACACAAATACTCAACTAACTGAAGATGAGGAAATCTCTTTCAATATGTTCGGAACACTTTTAGAAAAAATAACAAAGCTATTATTGCCAAAAAGAAATAATAAAAAAGTAGCAAACGTAATAAAGAACCAAAACTTTCTGAAAGGTAGTGATAACTTGAAGAAGAAGTTTGAGAAATTGTACAATGTTGATTTAACTAACATGACTGTGTCAGCTAAAGACAAATTAATTCTAGACTACTTATCCCACGTCGATAGCAATCCAGATTGTTTGTTGAAGAAAAAAAATCTCGACATGGAAGCGTTACCAAGCATTGGAGGGAATATATTACTCAACTTGTCAGAGTTTTTTAAATTAAAATCGTTTAGAGATTTGATAAAACTACTACAACCTGAAAGGTCAAAGGCTCAAGACTCAAGTCAAGAAGCTCCAAATAAAACCGAAAAACAAGTCGTTGAAACTAACACCAAAAAAATTGAAGTAAAGGATAAGTCATCTAGTGTCAAAGAAGTCGATTCTTATAAGTTTAATTCGACAAAAGAGAAACTTAAAGCACATTTGAAAACAATCATGGAAGATCTAATGGAGATACAGAGCGCGAAAGGAGTTAGCTTTAAAGGTAACATTAAAGTATCAGACGCGTTACCTTGTATCTACAACCTTTTAAAATCTGACACTGAAGAAATTGTTAAAAAAGAAGAAAATATTGACTCAGTCAAAAAAATAGCAAGCATATTTCAAGGATTAAAAAAAGAACTGAAAACGTCATTGTCTCGAAGAAATGCTGGTATTCAATTTTCAGAGAGGCCGAAATCCGCTGTAGTATGGGAACGGTTAGTTAAAAACTTGGTTGCAAAATCACCGACAATGAGTCGTAGGTCATCAAAAAGTAAAAATCCTAAATCATATGAAGCCATAAAGGAAATGATGGACAAAATTGAAAATGGCAGTTCTGTATATAAAACCCAAGCTATACTTGCCAACACTGCCCCCGCAAGAAAACTCATAACACTTCAAGCAATAGAGCAAGAAGTAAAGACCGCATTAAATATAATTGATGAAATAACACTATCCCTCGGAAATCTAGCTAAACGGCCAACAGAACAGTTTACTGAACTCGAAGAAATTATCGAAAATTTGGAGACAAGAATGAAATTAAGTGTAAAAGTGGTTGAAAAATTTAAATCGAACCAAAGAAAATTAGTTTCGGAAATGAATTCAAGTGACAAAATGACAAAAGGTAAACCAAAGAAGGCTTTTAATATTCGAGCCAGAGATCCTCGAGAAGAAACTGATGAGTTGAAAATAAGTAGAATTCACATAGTAAACCAACTTATCAGGAATCGTGTGGAAACGTATATAAAACTAAAGGAAAGACGTGGTGATGATGTCAAGAACGATATGATTTATAATATTGCTCAAAGGATTCAATTGTATCTAGATATTGGCGATTATAAACTGGCTAATGAATTATTTAGATTTTTTGTAATGCAGAAACAGGATGATTCTGCAAATTATAAAAATATTGGTAAGTTTCATTGTACTTTTGATTTTACTTTTTTGAATTGATCTCGAATTTGTTGCTGGAGTATGTTAGTGCCTAGTTTTATCAAAGAACGCGTCAAACTTAAATGTTTTTTTATGGAAAAACTTCTAACTATTGCCTGAATTTACTAAGAAATGCAGTTAATAGTAGAGTCAATATATATCTATACTAATATTATAAAGAGGAAAGATAACGAATAAACTTAAAAACTACAGGACCGATTTAAAAAATTCAATCACCGTTGGGAAGCTACACTATCGCCGGGTGACATAGACTTTTTATCCCTGTACTCACGGGAACGTGACTACGCGAGTGAAACCGCGAGGCATCCACTAGTAATAAATAAATTCGCACCCACTTCTTGGCTTTTGGCAAAGTGACATTCTTAAGGCGATAGCGATTACCTAAATGCCAAAATATTTGGGATCGATCATGTGAAGTTTCGGTAGCGCACTTCTATCGAATATATTTTTGACTTTTCGATAATAGATATCGCTGATAGCATTTCATTCTATAGAGAGGTGCCATTTTTTTAAGGCACATCCTTAAAAAAATAACACCACTCTAGAGAATGACATGCTATCAGCGATATACAGTTGGAAATTTTCCTAAATGTAATGAATTTAATTTTAATCGTCTACCTAAATATATTCTCTCTAAATTGTTACGAGTGCAATCCAAAAGGAGGTGTTTATACATCTTATGTTTGGCAGCTAAATGAACTCATACAAAACCCAATATGGCGAGCCCTTAAAGATGGCGGACCAATTTTTTTTATACACCTCCGTGATATGGGTATCATGTGTTTGCGAAAAGGAACACGAAAAGCCTGTTTTTATAATAATGATTATTTTCTTTTTATAGTCTCGTCTACCCCGAAACTGATAGAACAACCAATACGTCGTATGGCACAGCCCTTACCAAAAGTACCAGTGCTGCTTGAGAACCCAAAGGAAATTAAAGCCAAGCAGACGAACTGGGCCACACAGGACCATCTGATCAAACAGCTGCTCAACATCAAGAACATGGGATTGTAGACGAAGTGATACATTTTTAAATACTTTTATAATTTTCAATAAATGTTTTTTATTAATTCATTTTGGTTTTATTGAATGCGATTCTTTCCCCTTACTATTCTGCACAATCGAGTCGAGTTGATCACCTTAGGCTAGACATTGTCAATCTATCCGCAAAGGCAATTATTGAAATGCCATAATCACGTGATCAATTGCAATTATTGAAATGCCATGGTCACGTGACATTTCGATAGCGCTTGGCAATCCGATGCATTTTTGGCATTTTACCAATCGCTATAGAGACGCTATCGTTACACTCCGTTGAGAGAATATCACTATTTTTGTTTTTTATCCCCATCGTACCTTAGCCTAAAACTCTAATCACAATTATAAAATACTTGAACGTAATTTAATTTAAATGAGTATAGCAGTTTAGCCACATCCGAATTTGGTTCAGCTAGAATGCTATGAACGGCACCAACATTTTTAAAATTCAGCCTGAGAGTCAGATAATTTGCCAGGCTGCCTTGGATTTATTGTAGGCCTTATTAATAATGTCACTATTCTGTGCCCTTTGAGTAAGTTTAATGATCTGTTTTAATCTTCGCGAGTATGTTTTTAATGTTTTTTGATTATTGCTTGACGGATTCAATCTATATTTCCATAGCAGGTTTCTTTGTTTCCTACTACAGAGTTTAATGCCTTTCGAAATCCATTTAATTTTTGTTTCCGATCGAATTCTAATCCATTTCATTGGAAAACACTGATTGTATCGTAGTTTAAAAATATTATTAAAAATATCATAAGACTTACTAGGGTTACTCTCGCTGTAAACGTCTGAAAAGGACAAACTCTTTAAATGGTTTTTAAATTTAACCAAATTTTCCTTTGAGAAGTCTACGAGTAGTATTTGAGAGTGCGCCAATATTTTAATTTGCAAGTTCTACTGACTTGAATTTTAAGTGTTTGAGCTGATATCAGATATTGCAAAATCCATTACTTGAGCAATACATTTTAGATTTGACTTCAGAGCAAAATTATCTAAGCAGGTAAGGCTCCTTGGCCGCGTAGGTTGGTTTATTTTTAAGATAAGGTTGTAATTTAGGAGCAGAGATTCAAACTCCAAGGTGCATCTGTTACGTTTTAAAATATCTATGTTGAAGTCTCCACATAATATTACCTTTAAATTTGATTTATTGCACATTTTTTTTAATACAGTGTCCAAAGTGTCATAAAAAAGACTAATATTAGACATATTCGGTGGTCTATATATACATACGAGTACTACTATTAATTTATGATTAATTATTTCTATAGCACAACATTCAATAACGCCTGTGATAGAAGAACTCTTTACATCAGTTAGTTCCTTGTAATCGTGGTGGCTCTTAAGTAAAATACACGAACCTCCTCGCTTATGCTCTCTTCTCGAGTAATATGTTGCTAGCTTAAAGTTTGGCACGTTTAATAAATTTTCTTGACCAGAAATGACGAAGTGTTCCGTTAGGCATATCATTTCAATATTGATTTGTGTTTTCAATAGATCTTGGATATGTAATGTTAGCAGGTCCGTTTTATTAAGGAGGCCAGCTATATTTTGGTGCAAGATGTACATATGATTATCAAAGAAAAAATTCAGAGTTATCATTAGATTTATCATTTACCATTAAGTTCGATGTATTTTTAGTTCCACTATGTTTTCTTCAACTTTAGAACAATCTAGATCGTAGTCAATTAATATATTAGATCTGATCTGGTCAAATATATCTCTCCATCCGTGTTTGGTAATGTTTCCTGTATTGTAGGACAACATGTCAAGAGTCAGGGTGTAATTACTGTCAAAAAAATATGCATATTAATGGTTTTTTATGTCCAAACTTAGAAGGTTGTTGAACATCTCGACCTTATAATTGTGAATTAAAGTCCCCTTATATACGTCGGAGCGCATATAACAATATTTGTGTGTTTCATGGTTTTCAGTGAGCTTTTATACTCATTATTTTTTAATTCGTTTTCTCCAATGAAGATCAGGCAATAGTCTTGCATTGTGAAGTATTTTAGGTTGGTCTCGACGATGCTCAATAGTTCTTCTATGGTGGCGTTATGTATCAAATAATGACAGTAGTCAAATTGATTACTGAAAACTTCTTCGATTAACGGCAGCGTTCCTTTGGTACACCTACTACTCACTATGGCGAGTTTATTTTTATATTTTGGTTGAGATACACCTAATGGTTTTTTTAGAGCAACGTTACCCCGGTATGAAGATGATGTCAGGTTTTTGTTTTGCTTCAATGTATCGTAAGTCATCTCGGCAGTCTGCGTTTCTTTGTCGAGAGTATCGACTTTATTATCCTTGCAATCATGGATCGAAGTCGTGTTGGAGTCATTATTTGAGGCAATTGGTTGGATCCTGTACTGCTTTGATTTTTGTTTGCTCGATGATGATGGTGTATTAGTTTTCCTGCCAGTAGTCAAGCAGATCTTTTTACTTGTATCGACTGTCTTTAGGGCTCTTGTCGATAAATGTTGTAGCCTCCTAAGTTTATATGTGAGTCACGATCGAGCCATGTTTCTTTTATTATTCTGACATGAATTTTCTCTCTGCTTAAGAAAGTATCGACGTCTACTAATTTTGGTCTAAAACCTTGTGCATTCCATTGTGCTATATTATTACGAATGTCTTGAATATTAGCCATTTATGGCGTTATAAAATAAAGTCTTAATTATGCTTTTCGATAAATATCGATGTCTCTTATTCTACAATGTACTGAACACATAAACAATTTTTCTTCTATAGATGTTTTGGATATTATTATTTTTTGAATTTTATAAAGTATCTTAATAATCCTTGAACCCTTATCTTATGAACTTGTACTTTCTTCTGATACGGATGATTTTTTCTGTTGGTTCTGTAATTCTCCCTCCTCTTCTTCCCCTGAATCTTAACCACTCTCTTGAACACTCTTTTTCTTCTTAGTAATTGATTGTCGGTGAATCCGTACTCCTACAGTTCCTTCAGTTTCGTTATTTTCCTCCAAAGTCGTCGAAGTCAGTTGAAACTAGTAAAATATCCTTGTATGAAATAGAATGCATATAACGGTCTTGACGCATTTAACGGTTATTTGATGACTTATTAATGTTTTCTTGTACATTACTTTGTTGGTACAATGCTAGGGCCTTTTTGTAAGTACAATTGTTTTGACTCATGATAATATGTTTATCATTTTTTCTTTGGCGAACACCGGGCATGTTTTATCAAGTGCCATACATGGACCTTTATAATTAATGCACACAAATTGGGTTGCCAGACAGTTTTCATGATTCTGACCGCACTTGGGACATTTTACTTTCCTAGCAGGACATACTTTCCTAGTGTACCCAAACTTCCAGCATCCGGAGCATTGGGTAACAGGAAAGAAGTACGTTTCAACTTTGAGACGACCCGTATCCAAAAATATACGAATGCAAAGTGGAACTCTTTTAAACGTCAATCGGATTACAGTACTGTCTTGTCACCCATTTTTAACCAACTTCAAAAATGAGGAGATTTTTTTATGTGTTTTATATCAGAACTTTTTACTAGGTGTACCGATTTTGATGATTATTTTGCCCATTAAAATTTCATATTAATTACTATCAGGATATACATCAGAACTCTTCAATAAATGACGGCAAATCACTCGGAATAGCTGCAATCGTATGTCTGTTTATTGTTTATACCATATCGTAACAACATATCACACTGGTACGCTCTAAAGGGGTACGCAGGTGTGAACAGTTCGCCCTGGTAAACTCTCATACCACCGGTTTTGTTTTAGTTTCATTCTGGCCTCACTTTGGGCATTATAGGTACCTAATCTATAGAACTTGTCCATTTGGCGCACGGTTGGCGCAGTGGTTGAGCGATTGACTGCTGCGGTGCGTGTCGCGGGTTCGATTCCCGCACGAAACAAATATTTGTATGACCTACAGATAATTGTTCCGGCTCTGGGTGTTTGTGTATGTGAGTTTATATGTTTGTAAACGCACCCACGATACAGGAAGAAATTCCTAGTGTGGGGCAACGTTTTTATTAAAAAAAAAATAAAAAAAAAAATTGTACCAGAACTAAAAAGTGAAAAATAAAAAACTTTTTACAAAAAAATACAATAAAATTAAAACAAAAGAAGTTAAGAAGAATAAGTAAGAAAAGAAAGAAGAAGTTAAGAAGAGAAGAAGTTAAAAATAACTTCAATTTCGGTAGTCGGTGTCAAAAAACGATGAAACGAAAATGATATCAGTTGCATTTTTTTTGTTAAAAAAGTGTTAATTAACAAAAAAAAGAATGAAGAAAGATGATGAAAAGATGAAGATGAATGAATGAAGTCGTTCTTTCTTTATCGTTCTTGCTCATTTAACCTTAACGCAATCCAATTAATTTCCCTCATCAATTAATATGATTCCACCTCAAACATTAATAAATCGGTATTTACATACAATCAAACAGGGATTGCAGCTGTTCTAACATAACATCCTCATTTTTTTTTCAATACCTAATATTGTAATATTTACTTAGGAAATAATAATGCAGATTGTTTTAGTAATGCTATGTGTTTTGATAACAGTAATTGGAGGAATTGATTTTGTATTACTTAATTTTCAAAGGCAGCAGTAAGTGGTGGTCGTGAGTTCAAACTCAAGCAAGCGCTTTACTGAGTGTAATTTATTTGGTCACCACTGCTCTCAAAACGATGAAAGAAAATATCGTGATGAAACTAGCGTGTCTTAGAACCAAAAACAATTTTGTATTTGTTTTTATAATCTGTAGGCTCACACTTGACCAAGAAAAAAGGATTGAATTCAAAGACTTGTGACGTCTGCCAATCCACACCGGGCCTGCGTGGTGGATAACTGTCCACTTCTCTCTCTCTCTCACTCTCGTAGAGAGGAAGCCTGTGGCCCAGCATCATCATCATCATTTCAGCCGAAAGACGTTCACTGCTGAACATAGGCCTCCCCCAAGTGTCGCCACATTGACCGGTCCCGTGCGTCTCGCATCTAGCGAATCCCCGCAATCTTCACCAGGTCATCAGTCCACCTAGTGGGAGGCCTTCCAACGCAATGTCGTCTGGTTCGTGGCCGCCGCTCCAGAACTTTTCACCCCGATCGACAATCCGTTCTGCGAGCAAAGTGCCCTGCCCACTGTCACTAAAGTTTCGCGATTATTTGGGCTATGTCGGTAACTTTGGTTCACCTGCGGATATCCTCATTTCTGATGCGATCACGCAAGGAAACTCTGAGCATAGCCTTTTAAGCTTTCTGATGAGGCCTATTGTGAGCGACCACGTCTCGGTCTCGGAATCAATGGCAACACACACTCGTCATAGACTTTCGTCTTGAGACACTCCAGTGAATTGGACGAGAAGTAAGCGTGCAACTGCCCGAATGCCACCCAGCCGAGTCGGATTCGACGGTTGACCTTTTTCTTGAAGTTAGACCTACGAAACTGGACCGCTTGTCCCAGGTAGACAATTATTTACAAGTTCGAGTGTAGAGTCTTCGATCTTGATAGGAGTGGATGTTACATGGGCATTCAACTTGATCTTGGTTTTGTCCAGGTTCATTTTAAGACCCACTCTTTTGGAAGCTCTACTAAGGTCATCGAGCATTGTACTGAGGTCCTTCATGGTCTCAGCCATGACTACTATGTCATCGTCGTGTTCGAGTGTAGAGTCTCACATTTTGATATAAGTGGGTGTTACCATAGATTTAGAATTTTTTTGCTGATACTATATCTATGGGTGTTACATGGTCCAGCAGTGGGCAGTAATAGGTGATTATGTTAATTTTTAAGTAAGTACATAGACACATGCTTTTAGTTGTTGTTTTTTAATGGTAATTTATTTCTTCTACCACATAGCAAACCTCATTCAAATAGTAACCTAGTAAAGTACAATCATTTAGAGGAAAAATACAAAAATAAACCCATCTAATACCAAAGCTTAGCATAAGTTCTAATTTAAAAGTGGTTTTTAGATTATTTTTATCTTTACCCCCTTAATTAACTGGTAGCAAATAGGTACAACTAACTGAACAATGTTGTATTGTTAATGAAAAAAAAGAAAAACTTAACAATAAAATAAAAACCCAATATTCGCTTCATGAGCTCATTGTTATAATACCACTACAATAATAGATAAGCTGCGTATATAAATGTGATGAATATTGTCATTGAAATAGTAGGAGTGAGATCACGACAGTGATCACTGACTGCATCAGTTACTTGAAGTAAAATCAAATTTATCCATTCTATCTACGGTCTACTGCCTTATCACAATGAAGGCAGTCACTACAATGTGCCTGATATTCATCACGACTGTGGGAGCTCGGTACTCTATCAACTCTTCGCGGAGATACTTGACTGATCATAGAACTTATCCTTCAACTACAGCAAAAGAAGAAAACATCACTATCGGGGAGACTGTGGAATATTTATTCACAAACAATATTGATACATTAAACAAAAAAACTGAAAATAATATTCAAGGAATCACGGGAGGCGTTAGTGTATCTACTGTAACTACACTAGCTATAGCCGACGAAGAGAACATCTTCCGTGAGAATAGTGAAACAAATCCTATCAAAAAAGAAAATAACAAGAAACTGCAAGATTTACTCGAAAAAGCTATTGATATGTTAAACAAAACAACAGAAGATTATAAGATTCAAGAAATCACTGTAAGTGAGAGTGTTTCTATTACTGTAGCTATAAACAGTGATAGTGGAGAACGAGCACCGAAAACTGAGGAAAACAATAATGAAGAAACTACAAAAGTCAAGAGTGTTACTAAGAAAAACGGAACAATTTTCATTTCGGAGTGTTTCTTATTCACAATAAAGCCAGGAGAAATAAAAACTAAGGTAATGAGTAGTAGAAATACTAGCGTTTCCAACGAAATGTCAATTAATGACAGGTTATACGTATCGATGTTAAGAAATATGAATCGACCACCTAAGTCAATGTTTATTAATAATATTAATCGATATAAAGTTTCGATGAAAATTGTGAATGACCATGACCATTGTACAGCTGATACTAAATGTTTGCCGAAAGAAAATAGAATAATTGAAGTAATACCAATTGATGTATTTAGCAAAGTACATGGCAACTTTCCCACTTATACAATGATGGGCGAAGACTGGAATATTAAAATCACGAATTGTGACTTACACGGTTCTTATGGTACAACTATAGAATATATCCATATCAGCGACAGTAACAGGGATACAATGAAAACCAAAAAAATGAGAATTATTAATACTAAAAATTATAATGTTACAATAACATTTGTAGACTCCTATGACCATTGCATTATTGCTGATGCTCCATGCTGGCCACTACAAAAAAGATTTTTTGAAATAAATCGTATCAATTAAATAAAATGAATTATTTTCATTAGTACAGGTACAAACTATTCTCTTTTACTGTTAAAACTGTTCTTACTTTATGATCCTGTAAATGTCTTTTTTTCTGAATAAACGTTTATTATTATTATTTAAAATCTTAGAAATAAAATTACTTATAAAACTTTTAAATTAAATAACTTCAAAAAGCTAGACAGATTGGATTGATTAATTAGCTTCTGTAAAGAATATTATATTGTTACAATTTATTGTTTATTGTTTTATTGCAAAATGTCTTGACATAATGTAAGTAACGCAACTTGGGCCCCCAAGATAGGCTACCTAGTTTGGGGAACGCTAACAACGGAAACGGAACTTCCTTTCGCTCGAAACCATGTTATTCAATGTAACCAAGCATATTTATTGAATGTAACCAAACAGTAAACATATTTAATAATAAAAGTTATATTGTAACATAACTATAAGCGTGAAACGTCAGTCTTATATTTAAAATATAAAAATGTTAATGTTTACATTTATTTATTATTAATTGATTTGAATATTTATTTTTTACTCATACAATCATAGTATAATTAAAAATCAATATTCAATTCAACTAATAATAAACCAATGTAAACATTCACATTTTTTCGAAATCATTTGCGAAAGCAATCTCCTTTTTTTGATGTCGGTGTAAAAGACAATAAAGCTTGGTTAACGACGCATCCGTAAACCTATTAACGCTGCATATCTGCAGACAGTGTAAACACTTGCCATCAATAATAGGCTTCCGCAGACAGGTGCGATACGACTATGTGGCAGCGATGCAACAACGTACATTTTTTCAAAAATGCTCTATAGATCGTATAATTAATTTGTTTAAAACGTCCTTGCACTGTCTTGTCGCGCCTGTCTATGGATATCGAAGAACTGTTCGCCAATCGATCACATAAAAAAAGGTTTTGCATCTGTGGACATTTTAAGTAATGAGAACAAGATACGGGACACCAGTAAAACTCAGGCGGGCTATGAACGCACTGACGCTTTATTTTACAAGAACATGTACAAGCCCGCAGCGGGTGGCGCGGGGGGCGGGGCGTTGCGCGGCGTCGTCTGCGCAGGCAGTCCTCAAGGCCGCGCATCGCTACACACATATATATTACTTATACACAATAAGAACCCGATAAAAAACCTTAATAGTAGTGCTAAGAACTGAAAAAAGTGGTTTTAAAAAAAATAAACCGACATCAAAAGCAAAACACTAAAATGTGCGATTTATTCCGTTCTAATACCAACAACTAATAGTAGGAAGGAACTATGAGACTAGGAGTGGAATTCCCTGCCGGAGTCTATGTTTCCCGAAAGCTACAGTATAGGGGTCTTTAAGGCAAGAGTGAATAGGTTATTTCTAGGCAAGGTAATTTCAACGTCGACCACATCATCGCTTACCATCAGGTGAGATAGTGGTCAAGCGCAAGCCTATAGTGTATAAAAGAAAACTAATACCACTGGTATTTGTTTTTACTCATATCTATTTTCTATTCCGAACGGATACCACTCTTTAAATAATTAAATTTGGAAGACATGCGTCTCGTACAACCGCTCGCGCGCTACGATCACTTGTCAAGAGGCTTTGAAAAATATACATCCGATCTCTCAGTTTCCTAACAACTCAAGAGTCAGCAAGTCAAGTGTTATGTCATTGAGATGAAAGCGAGATGGGTAAACTAATTGTCGCTGTCTTATTAAATCGATATCAAGTTTGTTGCTAAGGAAACACATAAAATTTAGCAAAATTCGACCTAATTGTATTAGAATATCTATAGTAAAATATGCCGACGGGTGTCAGGCCTATCTTACTTACTAATATTATAAATGCGAAAGTTTGAATGGATGTATGTTTGTTGATCAATCACGCCAAAACGGCTGAATGGATCTGGATGAAATTTGGCACAGAGATAGATTATAGTCTGGAATAGCATACTTTTTTTTGTCTCGTTATAACGCGGGATAAGCCTCTGGCAGAAGCTACATAGTAGAAAAACAATACATCACGGGAATTTAACGCGATTAGATCGAGATCGAGATTTAGATTATTTGTTTACCTATTTCACCCGACGTTTCGGCCGTGTTGCAACGACCGTGGTCCCGTGATATATTGTGTTTCAAATATGAACTGCGAAAGTTTTAAAGTTAATATAGCTACATACATACATAATATAATTTTATTTTCATGGGATAAGAAAAGCCACTTTTTAAAATCTGTACTTTATTCTCTGTACTTCAAATGCATTGAATCTCAAAAGATGATGTTGATTAGGTACTTTGTTGCCTGAATCAATGTCTTTTATTAGTTAAAATTGTTGAAGTTGAAGTAGAAGATTTTTTGGTAGTCGGGGGGCGTGTGACTTTCCTGGTCTTCGGCTTCGGTGAAGTCCTCAATTTTGATGCTGTGGTCTTCCTGGCTTTGTTTCCTGAGGACAATTTAGTATATTAGAAGAATCAATATTTCCGAAAGAAAATTTCGAATTCCACCCAGAGGCTCTTGACATTCTATCAAGGATAGCGTTGCGATAGCGATTGAAAACATAAAAAAATATGTGTAGGAATGCCAACCGCTATCAAACCGTGATGTAACTAATCCCCCTTATATTTTGGCATTGTGAAAATCGCCTTCGCTGATAGAATGACACTTTGTATAGAGCCTCAGACTAAAAAAAAGCACTGTCAACTACAAATTGTTTTCATGAACTTGAGTTGACAAATGACCTACCTGCCAATAAGGCAATAATTAGTCACCGACCAGCACGGCACATTTGTTTCGTTTATCCTAAAAGGCTTAAAAGTCAACGGTATAGCAACAACAGTAAACCTATGTATGCAAATCAGTAATTAAAAGAAAGGTATTATCCGCTACATACCTGTTAGTACCGGCCAATATTTGAAGGTTATCCAAAAATTAATTTGTAATTTGATGATATATGCATCGAAAAATTTGCCCTGTGCGAGAATCAAACCCGCGAATAGAATAAGAGCTGGTGTTTCAATTACAGCACCAACCATGTTGCCGTAAGTTATTTATATTAGAACACTATCTTACCTCGTCTTGAACCTTTCCTTTGTACTTTTCCTTTCTTCTTCTTTTTCTTAGCGTTTGCTTTACGAGTTGCTTCCGCGGTAGCATTCTTCTGATCCTCTTTTATTCTCGGATTCACCTTATGTCTCAGGTAACTAGGTATTATATTCTTTAATGAACGAGTCTTCGACTGATCTAAAACAGACCTTTTCATCCTAGCTGTAAGTTCCAAATTCTGTTGCCATCTCCTCATAGTGTCCTCATATTCGCTGTACCTTTTCTCTGATATTTCATCCAACCTCTTTTTAGCAAGTTGTTTCACTATTTCGGATTTTGGAACCTGTCTGTGCAGAAGTTCTGCAATTTCTTTCTTTGAAGTCTTCAATAATGTGCGTATGTGTTTTATGAATGAATGTTTTTTCTTTTGGCGCGCCACTGCCCCTGTTAGATCTTTTATAGTCGTTGGCGGTGGAGGTTGAGTCGCAGTTTCCTTTTTATTTTCCCGCAGTGCTTTTATTTCTGTTGACTTCGGTTTGCCTTTGTAGTATTTGATTAACGTGAGTATTTTTTTATGAATTGCCCTCAATCCAGAGTCTATTTTATCGAATGTTTTATCGCTCACCTTATCTAACATTGTACTCATTCGTCTGCTGTGAGCAAACTCTATGAGACCTATTGCGTCGTGCATTTTACTTATATCCAACGTGAGTGTACAATGCAATAGTTTCAACCTATGAAGGCTTTCAGAAGGAGTGCTTCGAATGAGAATGGCCGACACTTCTTGCCACTTACTTCCAATGCTATTTAAATAGTTTGTTAAATTATAATGTGGGTCGTGTACTCTTAGCCCTGGCAGGACTTGTTGGTCTACGTAGAAAGATTTAATGACATGTTTTATTATTTTTCTGGCGCCTGGAGACAAAGGTGCTAAAGCGTTAAACATGGGCTTGTCTTTATCGATTACTTCAATGACTTGAACTAAATAGTTCTTGAATGACAAACGAACATATTGTTTAGTCTGGTCCATCATTCTCCTGAAACCTTTTTGTCTTTTTAAGTTGGGTCTTTTTGGTTTTTCAATAGCTGGGTTTTTGTAAATATAACGCTTCATTGCATTCATAAGAAGTTTTAAATCGTAAGGTATCTCAGTGTTTTTGTATCTTTGAATTATAGCAAGATCTTTTAAGACTGCAAAAATATCACTTTTTAGTTTTAACATATATTTGTCGTACCTGTTCGGGTTAGCTCTCCTTAGGTCTACGTCTAAACCAGTCGCCATTGCGATGTTGTAAATAGAAAAGGATGTTTTACTGGTAGTATTATTTTCTTTTGGTACTCGTGTATCTTCAGGTTGAATATTAGTTTTGACAAATTTTAGCAAATCTTCTTTGATTTTTTGCAAATTTTCTAATTCTTTAATCTTGTCAGATATGATTTTATTTATAGCTGTCAGGACTTTGTATTTTAATGCCGGAATTTCTTCAGTGGTATTTTTAGTGGTAGTATTCGTGGTGTCGACCATGATTGTTACAATTGGCACTACTTTGGGTGCTGTAATGTTCACCTGGGCAGTTACGTCTCTTTTCATGATATTAAAAGCGTTGTATTGTAATATGTCGTTTGTAATATCAATGAAGTTTGGATCTAAATCGTTGGTGAAATTTATTTTATCTGAAATATAAATGTTTTTTGTTAATTAATTCCGCGAACACACTTTGTATTTTAAATTAATATTCTTTGATTGTGGTACACACCTTCTGTAAAATTCACTTTGGCAACGTTGCCAACTGTTGGCAGCAATATGTTGTTTGTATTATCAAGAAAGTTTGGATCTATATCTTTGTTGTTATTTACATTATCTGAAAAAAATAAACTTTATTTGTAAATTATTTCCGCGAACAGATTTTTGTATTCTTAATTAATATTCTTTGATTATACCTTCTGTAATATTCACTTTGGCAATATTACCAGCTTTTGGTAAAAGATCGATCACTACTTCAGTGGTGCTTGTCACCGGTGATTCAGTAACAACATCATCGTAATCTAGCATAAAGTTAATCACGTCTCCAATATGATCGTTAGGGGTACCGCTTGTTACATTGTCTTCATCCATGGTCATATAATCAAAACTAAATGTTTGATTTTTGTTAACTATGTGTATTGGTTCATCGTCAATGGTTTTTCTTCGATTATAAGGTGTGGGATCTACAGCAATGCTGCGTAGAACTTCATCGAATGCTACATAATCGGTGTCTTCGATGGTTGTTGTCTCCGTGACGGATTCCGTGGTTGTAAGCCCAGCTGCTACTGATTCTGATGCTTAAAATTGGGTTTGATTATATAAAGGGTGAAGTAATGTGGACTAGTATATGATGTCACATACACGTATTTATAAAAGGGGCAGTCAAAGCTTCGTTATATTGGATTTAAGCGTATCTGGTTCACTTCTATCAGATTCGTTTAAATTAAATATAACGAAGGTTGGGGAAAAACTGTATATACTCCTATATATATCAAAGCAGATGACGACAGGCTTGATATATATAGTTACAAAACTGTGTATTAAAAAAACTTTTATAGTTTATTCTCGTGTTTCTCTCGGAAAACCCTTTTATTTGATATTTGATGCCTATATCATGGAGTTGTCTAAATATAAACGGTCTACTATCTTTGGGGGTCCGACATACATTTAGCTAACTGTATTGTCATCCAAACCAAACATGTATGCAAAATTTCAGCTCAATTGGTTGGGGACAACTGTTTTAGAAATCAGTTTCAAGATTTGACCCATACATACTGAAAAGGAAAGTTAAATAACAGATTTAGGCAAGTCAAGAGTGAACAGGTTACTTCTAGGCAAGCTAGCTTCACGTCGACCACATAATCGTATACCATCTGGTGAGATAGTAATCAAGCGCGAGTCTATCAATAATAATAAAAAGAGGGTTTTAATAATAAATCATGACTGTGATCATTACCATTGATTGTAGTAGCAATCTCGAAAAATGGCTCGTTGTCCACGAACAATGTAAACTCAGTGGTTGTTGTACCTTTTGGACTTTTCTCCTGTACGTGTAAAGGTTTGGCTCCATATAACCATTCCGATAGTTTCTCTAGGGTTATAGTAGTTGCACCACGTTTTGGATTATCAGTTACTGAGCGCTTTGTCTTCTTTGGATATGTATCTGCAATTATGGGTAAAGAAGAACAAAATAAGATGTCTACAATATTCAGCTACCATTTATCTCACCAATAGATCTTCGACGGTTTGACGGAACGGTTGGCGCAGTTGCTGAGTGTCGCGGGTTTGATTCCCGCACGGAACAAATATTTATATGGCCTACAGATAAATGTTCCGGGTCTGGCTGTTTGTGTATTTACTTTAAATATTTGTAAACGGACTCACATACATGAGAAAAGCCCAGTGTGGGGAAAAGATAAACAAAATGTTGTTATGGTAAAATCTGAAACTAGTCTTACCCAGGTGTATAGTGTTACCCAAATACTGGGTTGTGGAGGTCAGATAGGTCACTCCATGTTAAATACTGGTACTCAGCTGAATCCACATGGAATGGAACACGACACCAACATAATTAGGAAAAGGCTAGGCAGATCGATTGATTGCTTAGAGGAGGCATATGCCTAGCAGTGAACGTCTTTCAGGTGAATCAAGAAGGTACTTACTGTCTGTTAAAGCCTCCATGACCATAACGAGGACTCGATGATCAACGTTCAGAGGTGGACCCTGGCTGTGGCAAGGCTGCAAGGTGGTGCAGATCCACTTGCCCTCAGGGTTGCAGGAACAGGTATTGCAGTCGAGGCATACATTGTCTGTGGATAAATAGTTATATATCAGATATTAAATTGAAAAGTATTGTTAAAGAGCATGCTTAGATGGAGATACTGCGTTGGAAAGAGGATGGCGGGAGTCCGCTGGATGCGAGCGAGACGCACGGGACCGATCAATGTGGCGATGCATGGGTAGGCCTATTTTCAGCAGTGAACGTCTTTCGTCTGAAATAATGAGTATGATGGTTTGGTCATGTTGAGAGGATGAATAAAAGGCAACTAACAATAGTAGATTGTTTATCTACTCTACAATAAAAAAATACTCTCGCCTCTACTATTTAACCTAACTATTTTAAAGGCAAGAGTTTTTTTTTAATCCAGAGCGGAGCGAAGGATTCTAGAGTAGAATTCTGAGCGCATTAGCAATTCACTTTATACGTTCGTTAAATAGATACTAGCGATGTAATCCTATTTTGGACCACATGGTTTGTGATTCATCTCTTCGCTAATTAGAACATTTACTAACAATATCCCCATTCGAAATTCAAATCACTTTTAGTCCCTAGGGATTAATGAGCCCTACTTAGGATAAATAAACTAGCTCTTTTTGAATAGATGTGATAAAAAGGTATTTAAAAGGCAGACGTGAGTGGAAACGCGCGGGGGGGGATGCCTTAGAAGGACATATACTGAACTTATTGGTGATGTTATTCAAGGCCAGCCAAGTGCGTTGTATTCGCAACTCTGCTTGTATGTCAAGAGGCTCTAGTCTAGACAATAGTCATTTGACTTCAGCGATGTCGATAGTCCAAATTTCAAAATGTAAGGGATTGGTCTCGTGAAATTTCGATAGCGTTTGCCATTCACATACATTTTTGACATCACTATTGCTACGCTTTCGTTGATAAAATGTCACTTGTCTAGGGCCTTAGATGTATGAACGTAAACGGCGTTCTGTAGTATCTGCTTACTCCTATGGGGGCGAGATATGGAGGAAAAAGTTTATGTATGTTTGTTTATCAGTCAGGCGACAATTGTGAAGCATCTGCACGAGAAAAAGAAGATTTAATCAATTATTTGTAAATATACTGGTTGTTCTCCTATTGTTGACAACTTTGTTGTTTCCCATTATGTTGCAAATTCCGCTTTGTAAATGCCAATTTGTTACCATTCGCGAGGAATGTGCAAACAGTAGATTTTTATAAATGTTCTCAGCCTAAACACTAAAAACATCCGTGCGTATCGATGATTGTTTTTATAAACAAATGTGAGTACAAATTGACTGAATTTGTGACTTGTTCAGGTAAACATGAAATAAAAGTTTTGTTGAGAACTACGCCTAACTGCCTATTGATTTTGGAGAGCCATTGGTAAAATTAATATTTGGATCCCGATTGCTGTATGTTTATGAGTATGTATGTTTGTAGGAATTGCCTGATTTCGTCTTAAAATAAAATAAAACCGGCCAAGTGCGTGTCGGGTCACGCGCAGTAATAGGGTTCCGAAGTTGCATAATAATGTGGACTAAAAAGAGGGTTTTGTTGTTGTTACATGAACATTGGAACGGTTTCAGCGGCTCACAAAGTCTAAAAACGAGCTCACACAGGTGATGTTTTTTTTAAATCTATATTCTCGCGTTTGACCACTATCTCGCCTGATGGTAAGCGATGATGTGGTCTACGGTGAAGCACGCTTGTCTAGATGGAATCTATTCACTCTTGACTTAAACTGGACTAACTGGTAACTGAAGAAGGAGTTATAAAATCCAAATTCGCAATAGAAGTTAGAAAAATATTATCTATTTGAGTTACACCGCGGGTGAGAATTGCGAAAGGAGCCGATACGAGCGCGCGTTAGAGCTACGGGGAATGGTATAGTTCGTTCCTTGCGTGCACGCTCCTTGTTTATTTCTCTTTCGGAATTAGAAAAAAATCGTATGTATTCACCTCTAATCTCCTCTAATACCGCAGACTAGAGGTGAATCCTCTAATCTGCGGTATTCACTATTTCATTCTTTAAAGTTTTACGCCACTCAATTAGTGATGAAGTCGGGTCGAATATTGACTTTATAAAAGGATATCGACAAAAGTAAATAAGTAATTTGCTTGGAAATAGAATCTAATTTGACTTCACTTTTACGTTTTAATTACAAAACGTCGAAAAAACTTCTGCACTAACACAAAATAGACTCCACCGCGCGCATGCGCTGTATGAACTACGGACTGGTACTGCCAACGACTCCGGCCACTCCAATGCGTTATTCGAGCTTAAACATTATTAATTTAGAAAACATTATTATTAAGGATGTTATGATTTTATTTTTGTATATTTTTACATGGTTCATAAGCATATATTTACTATCTGTTTTACACAGCTAACAACGTTATTTAAGTAATTTTTAATGGCATTTGTACAAAAATTTTACTGTGCCAAGTACATTTTATAAGTTGGTCGACTATTACTCGTGCACTTGTAAAGCCTCTTATGATTTCATTTTTGTATATTTTTACATGGTTCGTAAGCATTATATTTACTCTGTTTTACATATCTATCAACTTTATATAAGTAATTTTTCAATGGCATTTGTACAAAATTTTTACTGTTCCAAGTACATTTTATAAGTTGGTCGACTATTACTCGTAAACTTGTAAAGCCTTGTTATATTAACTACTGTCGTGAATTTTTTCACATAGCCAAGAGCAACCATTTCGCTGGCAGAGGGGGGGGACACTTGACTCTAACATAAATTTGCAACTTAAAGCTTAATTTTACGCAAATGAAACTCTGAATAGAAAAATGGTTTAAACAAACCCATAATATTTTTGAATGGCCTATCCAACGATACCCCACACCATGGGAAAGATGAGAAAAAAAAAATACATCCCCACTTTACGTCTATGGGAGGTACCCGAAAAAAAATTATTTTTCGTGATTTTATGTTACCACTTTGTCGGAATTATTAATATGTATATACATGCCAAATTATAGCTTTCTAGTACTTAGATTCTCTGAGCTAAGCTGCGGACGGACAGACGGACAGAGCGAAACTATAAGGGTTCCTTGTTGACTTCGGAACCCTAAAAAGGATACAATTTGAAACATGAGAAGGAAATCAAGAATGTGGTTCTGTACCTTTGATGATCCTGAAGCTTATATGAATTAATTAAACGTTAAAAACTGACCTTTATTGCAGTTAGTGTACCGGGACACGTATGGGATGCACTCCATGTTGTTAGATAATCCTGTAACAGATAAAAAAGGAAATAGAATTAGTATTAATTTTACATTTTTAGATTTGGAAGTCGTCCTACCCGTCGTTCACAAAGAAGCGATCGAGATTTGATTCTACTTTGAAAACTTACGGCAGCACCATGATCCATGAAAGATTTTGAGCAAAATGCCGATAGAGCAATAACTTTGGAAATGTAACCTTTGAGCGCAGCGACACTGTCGCGCCGACCATAGATTTTGCAAGTAGATATATCGAAACTCGTATTTTAAGATTAAATGTAGATTTCCAAGCACAGCGGCTCCACTGTCTGCTTTGCTAGTCAGTCCACCTTTATGGCCCATAAAAAAGCAATATCCTACTTTTATCAACCAAGTCGAACATTAGCTCATCAACTTCTTTTCTCTTGGCATCATCTGCAGTCCCTCCCGGCACCTCTTTATCCTTAGGAAGTATGGAATCAGCTTCTGCATAGTAGTCACACCTGGCCTTGTCAAGGGTCAAGCAGTCCTTCTCAAAGCACAGGTTGCATTCGTCTGATCTCCGGATAATGCTTTGAGAGTAGAAGAATTCTGAGTTGCATGTTACTGGTGCTGGAAAAGATAAAAACTTATACGTTAATTAAATCGTTCGAAGCAATGATTTATAAATAAATTTAGATGAGGGCAGGAGTCGTAAGATAACGAGAGATGGAGACAATGTGGACTAATGATCTGGTATAGGGCGTCTGCTGGGTGCGAGGGACTCAAGACAAGTGACCTCCGCAGCAGTGGTAAATTTTTGAATGAAATAGAAAGAAAGAAAAATTGTTTATTCTGCACAAACTAAACGCACAATACAAAATAAAGAGTGGCATTCACCAAATTCACAAATTAGCCAAAAGCCTCGTATTTAAAACAAAAAAAAAATTATAAAAGTTTGTCAAATTTTGTCTATTGCTTGATGAGAGCAATAAACAGTTATCTGTGGGTGAGAGGCCAAAGACAATTTACTTGCGTAATATGTTTCGACATTACCAAATGAAAACAAACAAACAAAACAATCACAAATTAACGAAATGCCGATTACTGAGTGGAAAATTATCCATCTTTGAAACAACAAGGGCAAATAGGCTGTGCGTCGCATCTGTGCAAGAATAGGTCATTGCTCAGCTTAATGCCGTGACTTCAGACGAACCTATCGTCAACAGCGCTGATTTTCAGCAAAAACCTCAAAATATAAATGATAATGATGTCTTCATCATTATCATTTCATTCAAAAATTTATATTTTTTTTATTAATAATTTATATGCCGGACAATGTAGACAAAAAGTACATTATGCAAATGAATATAGTTGTGCAAACATGATGTACCATCAAAACAAGGGATTTCATACAATATTTTAGAACTAAAAAACACACCCACACCACTGACACCGGTCCCGTGGTGTGTGTGACATCCACCAGCCCGCACTGCACTCGCGAGGTGGACTACTGTACAGGTCACACCCTTACACGGTGATTGACACCCTGATTCCCAGCAGTGGAATCAGGCCACCCCCTTTTGTGAGAGAGAGTATCGTAAGCTGATAAAAGATGCGCCAAACGCATAGAAAATATCATGGACGTTTTAGCAAAAATTGTGTAATTACTCAATTTGTGGGAAAAGCTGTAGTTACACACGCAGTGCAACGATAAACGAAAAAAAACCTTGAAAATAGAATAAACAATAACATAAAACCAGCTACGAGCCGTTATACTGCTAAACGGTGAGGTGTTTTTGAAAATTACCTAGTTTCACGTGCAATATTTTAGCCGATCTTGGGTAAATTCAATAGAGAGGCATTAAAAAAGGTAAAAATAATCAACATTGTGTTGTGTAAAGGTACTAACTTTCTAGTTCACATAGGTAGGGACAAAAATTATAACGAATCGATTTTGTTGAAGGCATTGAACATAATATGATTTCTTGCTGACTGGATGGATAGAGTTGGAGAGGGAGGTAAAAGAAAAGATGGATGGACTGTGTGAGGAGTTTAATATGAAAGAAAAGGGAGTCAGTAATAGCGTCACGGGGGACAGGATGGTATGGAGGAAAACGTGTTGCGCCAACCACAAGTAACGTGGGATAAGGACAGGAAGATAATGATGGTTATGATTACCTGATACATCAAATCTTTGTTTTATAAATCAACAAAAGGAAGTTGTTGTTACTACATGAAATCCAAACAAAATTGAACAAATTTCAGAAATAAAAACCAAAAGTTATTGGTGACTCAGGCTTGATTAAACATTTTGTGCTATAAATGAAGGGTGCAATATGTAATTAATAGTAATATTAATTAATATTAATATTAGTAATTATCTCCTAAACTTTGATATTGGTATGACATATTTTACAAATAGCTTTTGTATTTATGGTTTTCGGTTCATAAATGTTTCATTCTAAAATGAATAATAAGCTTGTGAATATCGCTAAGAGAAAACATATTTTTAAACTTATGTAACTGAATTGAACAACAATTTGGTTACAATAAAAATAAATCTTGATTATATAGAAAAGTCTCTTATCAATACATTCTATATAGTAACAATAAAGTTATCAATAGAGAGACAAAGTTATCTTATAATAAAATATAGCAATAACATTCGTGCGTGGTTTTCAACGCAATCACCATAGCGCAATAACCTAAAGCATGCGTAGTAGCAGTAGCAATGACGGCCGTTTTAACAAATGTTTGGTGATTGATATCAACGTGTCAAAAACGCTCTTTAGAAAACCCAGGAAGCCACTCCAAGTTATTACTAAAAATCTGTTTTCAAACGTCATTTGAGGTGTAATTGCAATCCCTATGTGGCACTATCATCTATGAATAGCTTTTAGACAAGTCGTAAGTAGAGCTACAGTAGGCTAAGGAAGTATAATGTTAACGTATAGTAAGGTTAACTTACCTAAGCCTAGGTGAATTTAGAGCTAGATATGGACAAGCATAAATAACTTTGTAGCAGTTATTTATGCTTGTCCAATTGTTTACGACGCACCTACCGTAAGGAACACTAATGACGTAAACAAACAAACACTACTAAAAAAAAGGAAATCTTACCGGACAGGCCGAGGATTCCAATCGCGCTCACCCACGCCAGCATCGCCGTCAACAATGATGCTGTGCCGTAATGTTACCCCTGTTTACTGCTACTATTGTTCTCAGGCAAGGGGATGGACTTGGGACGGAAGTTTTTGTACAAGATTTTAGTCATCATGTTCCCCCACTTCTTCTTTTGATATTTTAGTATCGTTCCCATAGTAGGAACGTTAATACAATAGGTCTGGTTTTCTCGCTTTTTATTCCAAGACTTCGCACGGATTCGATGTAGACAAATGATAAATGACTGAAACCCGTCAATAATCAAAGTCAAGAGTAATATAACTCAAACACCACTAAATATTGAAGAAAAAAGAAAGGTAGAAAAATAAAACAGAGAAAAAGAAATACTGAAGAAAAATAAAACAAGAAAAGTAAAGAAGAATAAAACATGAAAAAGAAACTGGAGTAGGCCTATACCCAAATAGGGAATTCTCTCCATGAAAATTTAAAATTGAAAAGTGTATTAGTGTAAAACTAGAACAAAATAAGAATAATTTGAAGTGTTATACAAATTGAATATTAATACATACTTACGTTCATGTAAATCTTTATCGATGGGAAATAATAAAGGCTTATTATTATTATATTATATTCATCATCTACAGTCTGACTTCGTCCACTAATGCTCAGCAGTGGACGAAGTCAGACTGTTTGTTTTTTTCCTTCCATCTCTGTCTGTCTTTATTCTTGTGCCAACCTCATCATGTCTTCTGCCCATATTACCGCCGGACGACTGACACCTTTTCTTCCAGTCCTTGGACGCCACTCGGTTATAGCCTTACTCCAACTTTCATCACCGCGCCTTGCCAGGCATCCTGCCCAGCTCCGCTTGAGTTCCATAATCTGAGCTTACACTGATGCCAACAAATTCATCCATTCCATCATCATCATCCTTCTGCCCTTATACCCAATTTATTTGGGCTCGGCGCAGCATGTCATCTTCTTCCATCCCTACATCTTTATTCGCAGTCATCTCAGTCACCTCTTTGCTAGCACCATCATCACATAATCTCTCCATCGTTTCTTACTGAGTACTGAATGGCGTACTGGCCGTGACTTGAGATGCTAGAAATGTATTGCCTGTCATCATAGGCATAATCAGAACTATCACGGCCCGTCAATTTCTATGACTGAACAATGGCATTCAAAGACACCATCGAATTCTATGGAAAGTATTGATAATGCAGCCTCTAGCAATGATTGATAATTAAGTTCAGAGCCAAGTTAAAAGAGTGAGATTGTGTCAATGGTCAATGGAGTGAATTGAGTTTAACGAAATATCACTACAGATACCTGAGTGATGACAGCAATTTTTTTAAGAAAGTTATGAAAAATGTAAAACGTCTATTGTGAAATAACGATAATCCTACCTTAAAAAATGTCTGACTTTCCATTTCTTTTATTTCTCTCGGGTTTGTACATCTTGTCATGCCGAATTCTCAAGGAAGTCATCGACCACCATCTTTTCCTTTGTCTGCCAAAACCCTGTCCAGCTGTGTCAGGTTCCTTCCATCCATTCTTCATTCATTCTTCATTCTTCTAATATACGGGCCAACAGCCTAGTTGGCATTCGACAGGCATAAGCAACCCAGAAATGCTGCAATACTGAAATGGGACTCCAACACGTTTCCTTCTTCCATTCCATCTTGTTAACCATTATGCTGTCACTGACTCCCTTTTCTTTCCTATCACTCATTTTCCACCATCCTTTTTGCTTTCTTGCCCCAAATCCGTGCCTGCATAGAAAACGTGAAATTCCCTCGACTGTTTACAAACACGCTGGTTGCACGTACGTCGTTGATGCCTCGACTCCTGCGCACATTCAACTCGGCGGCGACCATGCTGCTGGCGGTGCTGCTGCATCTCCTCATCTTCCACCTGCTGACTGCCAGTGGTGAGCATTTGAAATAGAAAGCAAAAGATATTAGAAAAAAAAGTGGTGCAAAGTCCCATATCAATGAGTAGTATCATTTATTTAAATAGATAAAAGTATATACAGTGTATAAAATACTTAAATAACAAAACAAATAAAAAAACACAAAAAAAAAATCGTTTCTGAATATCAATTAAATTGTGAGGATCCAATTGTGGAGAACTCATTTTCGGTGTCCCCTTTTTAATAATCCATGTTGGGTATCACATTATAGGGATTCCGTTTTGGAGATTCCACTGTGTGAGGTCAAATTTAAGACCGTTTTTAGGCTCTCTTGCGCCACCTTGGGTTAACTCCGAGATAGCAGCTAACTCGGCCAATTAGATATGACATATTTTAATTTAACCTCGTGTTAGCAACTTACTTTGAGTTAATTTTTTGTCACAAGTGGGCCGGGAACTTTAAGGTGCTAACGCTGCTTGTAATCTGCCCACTAAGTGTTTTTTGTACAGTGTGTTAAGAGTTCTGCTTATCATGTTGCCATTGCAAATGTATTTTTCTAAAATTGTTATACATAATCATGTTTTTTTACTTGTCATCATTAAACATAATTAAGTAATTATTCTTAATTCTTATCTTAGTATTAACTCTTAACTGTATATATTGTGATAAATGTTTATCTACTTTAGTTGTAGTCTTAATTTTGAATTTGTTAATGTCATGTATACCTATAATCTGTATGTTTGCTATGTACTTCGGACTTTAAATGTATTTTTCTTTGGATGGTTTTAGGCATTTTAAGCATAAAATAAACAGATATTTTAAGGACTTATATACCTAGGTCTTCTTCTATCCCTGGTCCTATTATTTGGGGTCGGGGCTCCTCACTTTCCTATGCCAAGTTGTTCTGTCTTGGGTTATCTTTTGTGTCTATTAGGCTTCTTTGAGGTCTCTTTCTATATATTCCTCTCTATTTCTTTCTTTAAGGACTATATAGTAAACCGGAAAAATAATGAGAGTTTACAAATTTTTTCACCTGTCAAACAAATATTTGTGTAAACATATCCGCCGCAATCGTATTTCCTTTCAGGCGTGTTTGATAACAATTGTGTGGGTTTTGTGCCGGTGTAGAACTTCTAAGTTATAGCAGTAAAGGACAGAAGAAGGGCCAAGATTGATAACGAAGAAACCCCGACCAGTTGTCCTATCCCACAGAGTGAGCCGTTGAACCGAGCCCTGGTGAAGACCGTGGGAGTCCAATGGATGAGAAGTACAGGACCAGACGATGTGGTGACGCTTGGGGGAGATTTATGTCCAGCCGTGGACTTCTCCAAAGAATACCTGCCTCTCGGTAGTGAGTTGCAGTTGCTTATATGGAAAGCACTCAATCGATTGCGTACCCAGGAAGGACCCTGCAAACACAATTTGGATAAATGGGAGTTTATAGACTAGTCTAATAAACAATGTGAGTGCGGTGCCTCTGTGCAGAATATGACTCATATGCTGGAGTGCCCCAAGTGCCCCAGGTGTATACCTGCACTTTTGAAAACCTTATGAACACCACTGAGGCTACAATTAACATGGCCATAAAGACCCAAAATATTTAAAAAGTTTTCCATCGAGTCGAAAAGAAGAAGCAGTAACGGATAGTGGGAGGAATACAAATGAAGACGATGAAGCACCAGGCCATCTCCCATAAAGTAAACCGATTACCTGGACCACGCGGAAGTCAGCTGAATACGAGAAGTACAGGATCAAACGATACGGTATCGCTTGGGGGCGGGTTTTGTCGATTGTCCAGTAGTGGAAAACTTTCAGCTCAGCAAAAATAGTAGTTGTTGAAGTGGACTCCCTTTTCCGCACTTACGCTCTCATTTGGTCCGTTGTGTGTGTGGGTTCTGGTATCTGGCGACCCAAAATCACAGAAGCTTCTTCGGAGCTTGACTGGCTTCACGGAGCGACCTCACTGTTCCGACGATTTCAGTACGTTTCAAAGCCGGCCTCACAATCCAGGATGACGTGGGCCGCTGATTTCTCGGCGTTCAAGCAGCCTTACCCTACGCCCTAGGCTGTCTGTGGTGCTTATGTTTAAAAGATGTTTTCAATACAGTTGTTAAACTTGGCGTACTTTCAGAGGCTATAATTATGATTCGAAAATTAAATCTATTGCATAGGCATCGTTCTGTTACGCGGTCGTTACTTTTTTTTACGAGCTCGATAATTATTTTTGCAGTTGAGTTTTAAATGTATAAGTCAATTTAAAAAAGTTTAGTAGCAAGGAGTGTTCATACATAGAATATAAGTAAAACTTCAAAATTTATAAATACTCCGATGTATTTTTATTTCATGCTACATGATTTATCTAGTACACGTAATTATGACACGATATCTTGCGAAAACACCCCGATTCAAACAGTAAAACGTCCATAACTTTTGAACGGCTAAACCGATTTTATTCAAAAATAGCTAAGAACACTCTCGACAAAATCATCTTTCAAACAAAAAAAAAACTAAATTAAAATCGGTTCACCAAATCGGTTCGGTGCTACCATGCCACAGACAGACACACAGACACACAGATACACAACAACACACCTCAAACTTATAACACCCCTCTTTTTCCGTCGGGGGTTAAAAATGGGATAGATTTTATACGAGGAAAAATTTATGAGCCGTACGTCTTAGCATTGAATTCTCAAAAGTCTTTTAAATGCGCCATTTTCTGGAAATTTTAATTGTTGTGTGATAAATTGTTTTTTTTTGGTATTATGAGTTCAAGTACAAGTGATGAAATGAAATTAACTCCACCCGATATCTTATCTGAGGCGAAATAGCGCAAGATTAAATTTTGCCCCCAAAATCTTGAGAATGATATGTATGACGACTTACGATAATTTTATTTATTGTCTCTTTATTATTTTAAGTTAATTAGCTGAAATAGTAAGAACGATAAGAAATAAAGAGCATGTAGTTAATCATAATTGCTTATTAATAAATAAAAAGAAGACAATGCATGAGACTACTGTTGACTATCGTAAATTGTGTTAAACAATAACATCTTTCTTAGACATTGATCTTGCCAAGATGACAATTGAATAAAATACTGTGAACTCACAGCTGGGTAAACAAGTTAAACAATGAGGAAAACAATGTGAAACATGAAGGATGGAATAGACTATCCTGACTCATGTTTTAAATGCGAAAGTGACTTTGTTTCTTACGCCTTGACGCCGATATCGCTGGACTGATTTTAATGAATTTTTGTGAATGGTGATACATTGGTCTCTTGAGGGGGAGAAATGGGGAGACGGGAAGGTGTTAATTTGGTATGTATCTTCTTATTATGTTTATTTATTTAAAACATGCACATTAATTTTTCATGCACAAAGATACAATGGCGGACTCAATGCCATAGGCATTCTTTACGAGTCAAACAAGGGTGGTGAAGAAATAACATGGCAGGTGCATTATTTAAATTGTGACAAGCAAAAAAGTAAAACAAAGAAATACTAATAACAAGTTGCTTAAAATACACATACATATATATCATTATATCACATCATCACATCATGAGCCTATTATTGTTCCCACTGCTGGGACACAGGCCTCCTCTCTGTGAGAGGGAATGGGCCGTTATCCACCACGCGGGCCCAGTGCGGGTTGGTGGATGACATGTCTTCGAATTATTGGTTCTAGGACATGCCGGTTTCCTCAGGATGTTTTCCTTCACCGTTTTGAGAGCAGTGGTGATGAAATAATTTACACAAAGTAAAGCGCCTGCCTGGGCTCGAACCCACGACCTACAACTTGTAAATCGCGGCCGATACCACTGGGCCACCACTGCTCCTATTTTATATAATACATACCTAAATAAAATAAATATATATAAAATATATATATTTTATAGAAATATATATATATATTTTAATAAAGTAATGAATAGAAGTTATAGTAAGATATATATCCCCTATCAAAAAGGCCCTAAATATTGCCGATCGACCGCGAGGAAGGTGACGACCGCCTGCCACCTGGTGGTCAAACATGCAGAAAGAGGTCCTGAAGGAGAACCTGAGCTCTCAGACAACCCAGAACAGAGCTCTCTGGCGCAGACGTACAAGATGACCCGACCCCAGCTAAACTGGGAAGAGGGTTGGACAAAGAATGAATAGAAGTTATCGAGATGTCCCTTCTCCCCATTGAAAATAAACCCGCAATTCACGCTTGAAAGCATTTTGGCTGGTGGCTGTCCTGATTTCGAGAGGAAGCGCGTTCCAGAGAAGTATAGACTGAATATGAAAGGAAGAGTGAACAAAATCAGTAGTATGAAAAGGAAACAGTAGGAGAAGATAAGATTATGTCGTCAGATAACCTTACTAACAAAGTACCAGGTGACCATAAATATGAAGTAAAAAAATCCGGGCTTGGAATTATGAGTGGTAAAGTAAATACTCACAAATTACCAGGAGAACAGAATTATAAAGAAAAGAAGTATTTCTGAGAACAGCATCATAAAGTAAAATATCACATTCATAATATTATTAGGATTAAGTATTAGTCCACATAACAAAGAACTTGTAAGAAAATCAGAAGACAGAGTAATGACCGTATAACTCAAATAAAGTACAGCGTGTGTAGGCCTCCCAAAGGTGAACCGACGAACTGGTAGATATTGCAAGATGGTGGGAATCCAAGACCCGTCGTCTTGACGACACTTACTATGCCTAGCGGTGATGTCTTTACGATAATGAAAAGCTGTGATGTTCTCGAGCTTTGAGCTGCGCGAGAGACTAGCAGTTACCTTGGGAAATAATGCTGTGACTTGATCTCCAGCGCTTCAGAATCTCCAGTAGCCCTATTATCCTTTTCTTAAAATGGCCTCCGAAGAGTGATAAAAAATTAGAATGCCATATAAATTGGTAATGAAGAATTGGAAAATTTAGCATTGCTGGATAGATATATCATCATGTTCTAAAGGACAAGTAACTTTCGGCAGGTCGATTAAGTGGCAATTGTCGAATTTGTAGCGATTTATTGCAACTGAATCGAAATCTTCTTGCGATTATATCGCTACTAAATCACTGCAAAAAGTTACCGTGGTCAACCTCCTTTATGGACGTTGCATCCGTAAATGATTAATTCATATTACTTACAAGTGTTATGTTTGCTACAGTCAGAATTGTTAAATATTTTGTTTGAAAGCCACCAGACACTGCTTTGCAAAGGATACACAACTGTCAATGAGTATAATATGGTATTGTGCGTTTGTGAAGTATTGATTTTTCAACATCCTCAAAACTACAAAAGAAAACAAACTTAAAAGAAATAAATGAATAACGGATATTGAAAAAGGAATATATAGTACATTACTGCAGCGGCCAGCAAAAGAGGCATTGATGGACGAACGTGTAAGTGGGCCGAGGCGAAGCCGAGGCACACATACGTGAGTTCATCAATGCCTAGTTGTGGCCAAGGCTTGTATAGTACTTTTCTCAACAAATGCGCGGAAATTAAAACTAAGTAGTACGTAGAACTAATTTTGTCAAAATCAATGACAAACAACTATAATTGTTCCCGCGTTAAAGGGTTCTTTTGTTTTTTTTTTTCAATAAACTGCGTTCTATTTGCAAGCCAGTTCGAAATTTAAATAAAACCTTTGATAAGTTACCTCCTTGGTTGCCATGTTTCGGAGTAAAAGATCGTTCCATTTTTTAATAACACGACAGATATGAATTTACTATGTAATTTATTTGGCCGCTAGACACGACAGATATGGATTTTCATACAAATTTTGCCGGCCGCTGCTCACATACATGTATTTGGCCAGTACAGCAATTTCGATTTATCTCGAAGAAGGTTGTCAAAATAATGTTCACATTTCCAAGCATGTATGAGAAAAGTTTATTTGAATTTAGAATTGAGTCAAATACGAGTAGTAAGCTGCTGGTTTAGTAAAATGGTAATTTCGTAGGTAAAGACCTAATTATTTTTGTATTATTGATAGGCTCGCTTATAAGCATAATCTCACCTGATGGTACGCGATGATGTGTATGTATTTTAACTTTAGGGGTTACGCAGAATTTGAGTGACATTGGTTTGTAATTTATATATATGACATGTATTTTTGTATGTTCTCACCCAAAACATTCTAAAGTTTTTATTTATTTACTCCTTCATGCACACAAACGTACGTGTGAAGAGAACGTAAGGAGGCCTTAATACCTTGGCATTTTATACCAGTCGATCTTAGAGTGATGAAGAGACAAATAGTGGTAGGAGTAATATTGAGAATCTTTACAACTGCCAAACTTTCAAAGCCAGGTCCACCTATTGCCTATTAATCGAAAACAGAAAAAACAGTTCCAGATGCGCCTGCTCCTACCACGAAGCCACAAAAGGACACAGCGTACAAGGTTACGCACATAAGGCAGTGTCCAGAGGTTGGCTACTTCTTCAAGAGAGAAGCCACAGCGAACGCGTTGGAACCTTACACCTGCAACCTTTGCTTCTGTCAGGGAGACCACGTCGCTGTCTGCTGGAAAAGAGATAACAAGAGATGTGATACGGAGAGCTTCCATTATCACGGTGTTGCGAAAAAGAGGTTTGTATTTACTTAACTTTTAATATCATGGGTTGGGTTACCTATCATAAGTTCGAAAATCATTTGACCGAATTTCATTTCACCTAAAACTTTTCAACTATTATCGTTTCGTTTTTTTAATTCATCAAAGTCACGTCTGCCACAGTCTCAGTTGACCTATTATTAATTCGATTTTTTTCGTTACTCCGACGTTCCACTTGGTTGATTTTTATTTTACCGAAGTTACACTTAGCCGAAATAATATTTGATCGAAATATTTATTTTTAAACGCATATCAAAATACTAAGTGAGAGAGAAATAGTGGGCGAATACAAATGTTTAAAACAGCAACTAGAAAAAAAAAATTGAGACGTGGTGCTCCCATTTCTGTCTGCAGGGTCTAAAGTAACCTGATAGGGTGCCCTAAATTCCCTAACTCGCTTCACTCGCTCTTGGACAAATTCTTTGAAATAATTTATTAATAAAAATTACTAATGCATGACAGCTATTAATAAATCATATGCATGAAAATTCGAAATAAATACGTAAACACAGATAAAACTGCGTGAAGTCGATTTTGCAGCGATTCTTTTCTGTCACAAAATTTTGTAGCACAACATATTGACTTTTTATGACACTATTTCAATTTTAAATTGAAAATGCTACCAAGTAACCGGCTATATATTTGTGACTAAATATTATTCCTTATAATGTTGTTTCGATTTGGTAAAAATATGACAAATGAAAAAAGTTCAAAAGAGGCTTCGGCCAAAAGCAAAAAGTTTATTTGTAAATCGGCGAAATGTAATTCGGTAAAATAATACATATGCCACATGATACTTCGATAATCTGAAAATATGTCAAATAATGCATATAGCAAAAAATACGTCGGTCAATAGTTTTCGGTAAAATGAAATTCGAACAAAAAAATCGGAAACTTGATCGGTTCCCCATGGTTGTCGATGGTGGCATATTTTGCTCCCTCAGGTCTCTCTCGACAGAGTTCCATCAAGATGCTAGTGGTCTGCCCCTTATTCTTTGCTTGGTGTTAATGTTGAGCATTGTTTTTACGAAGTATTATCGATAATTGGCGCTATTTTTAAGAGTCTTCTTATAAATTCGTGCCGCAGTTTATCCAAGAGGGTCACGCTACCCGCCCAGTGGAGCATTTTCATCCCCGCTGTAGCTGTAGTTAGTCTTCAAATCTTCAATAATCACACACACACATGTACACATGTGCATAGTACATCATGCTTCCTTAATTGTTTTAAATTATGGATAAGCTTCCAGTGACCATCCCACCCGATGGGAAGCGATCGACCGCAGTCGACGATGGAGCACGCTTTGCAAGAAGTAACCTATTCATTCTTGACTCCAAAACTATCAGGATACATTTCGTAATGGCCCAGTGGCTAAGACCTCACCTCTCGTGCTTGAGGTTGTGGGTTCATATCCGAGCAAGTACCAATGTGACTTTTTTAAATTCATATGTACTTTCTAAGTTTATCTTGGACATCATTCATATTGGTGAAGGACTGGACTTAAATAGATAATCTAAGTCTGTAGCCAAGTCAGGGGTCTGTGGAGTTCCCAGAGGCGGATTAATTAACTCTGACACCAGAGGCGGTCACATCCTCACACGAAATGAAGAAGAAGAAGCTGTCAGGAAAAACAGACTTCGGCAGGGTATTCCACTCCTTAGTTCTATTTCATACTTAGTCTCCTCCATTCATCCAGAATCATGTTTTTTATTTAATTAAGGTTCACCAATAGTTGTTACAGATATTATACAGATAGGAACATATAAGTAATTGTGTCTTTAATCAAACTGCACAACCAATTACAGGCAAACACCACATGCATATTGCTCTTTGTAATTATACAAACTTAATGCACTTAAATGCTAGATAATTATATAATATAATATTAAATACTAATAATAATACTAATTACGTCTAACAAACTTCGAAATTGAATCTGCGTGGACGTCAACCAGGTCGCTGCGTTCGTTTATGAGTTTGCACATGCGGGGTATAGGTGAATTAACACCAAACACTGTATGTCGAAGAGGTGGAGCTAAGGGAGTTATGGGTTTGCGAGGTGGTCTACGGGGTTCTCTAAAATTGAACCTATATACTAATTGTGGGCAGTCAATGGTGTTATTGAGCAGTTTATTTGCGAATCTCAAATCCAAGAGCTCCCTTCGAGCTTCCAGGGTACTTATTTTGTAGCAGCCTAGTTTATCAAGGTAGGGGAGATATTTAAATTGCCTTCCCTTTGAGTACCCTAGGTATCGGATAAACCTTTTTTGGACTCGTTCCATCCGCAGCGAGTGGGTTGCGTAGTGAGGCCTCCATATTACACTGCAGAATTCCAGGATGCTTCTTATAAGGCTATTGTAAACAACTAATTTAGTATGTGGGCGTTGAAATACCTTTCCATTACGAATGACAAATCCAAGCATACGTTGGGATCGACTGATTATGTTCTCAATATGTGGTACAAACGTGAGTTTAGAGTCCAAGATAACTCCTAGATCTCGTACAATATCCGCCTCGCATTAGTTCACTCAATTTATTTGGTACGCCGAATTCAGTATATTTACTTTCCTGGTGAATTTTATGTGGCTACATTTCGAACTATTCAACGAGATTTTATTATTATAACACCATGCAGACAATCGGTCGATATCTTCTTGCATTAGGTTTACATCCTGTTGAGACCTAATGGCTCTTGAAATTTTCAAGTCGTCTGCAAAAAGGAATATGCTAGTATTGTGAAAGCAAGATATCACGTCATTTATGTATATGATTAATAATACTGGGCCCAGATGAAAACCTTGAGGGACACCCGAGGCAATTGCATACCCGCCTGACCGGAACCCATTGACCATCATAAAACTCTCGACCAGCCAGATAAGAATCAAACCACTTTAGAAGACTACCGGTGACGCCATACGTAGCTAGTTTTTTAACAAGGAGTTTCATGTGAAACCTTATCAAACGCCTTGCTAAAATCCGTATAAACAGCGTCAACCTGTACCCCCCCATCCATGGCTTCGCATGTGGCTTCAACAAAGGACAGTAGATTTTTACTCGTGGATCTGTTCTTTACAAAGCCGATGCCGAGCCGATGGTGGCTTAAGAACTTGGAAAAATAGCGCTGAATATGTGGACAAATCAACGACTCCAATATTTTACCAAAAATCGAAAGGATGGATATTGGTCGATGTTAAGCCGTTAGTCCCAGCTAACATCTTTGACAGTCGTCACGGAAACAGTGGACATTCTCTCACCGGTCTTGCGAGGGGGTATCGTATTGCACAGTTACTGAGTTGCGGAGGTCAGACTTTTCATAAATAACTGGTATTTACCCGCATCCTGTTAAACTGGAAGCTGAGCCCAGCATGGGAAACGGCTAGCCAGATAACAATTTAATTGTAATTTTTTCAACAGAGACAAGCGCAGTCCTGGGTTCGCAGACATCTTCTTTCGTGATGCTTCGAGAGACGGTACGTACCAAAGAATTTCAGTGGGACAAATTAAAAAAATAGTTAGCAAATCTTCACAAACATGTTGGGTAACGGTATCTACACAAGACAAAGCAAAAATAATAGTGATATTATTACTTAACCTACATAGTCCCACTGCTGGGCAAAAGTTTCCCCTATTCCCCCCCTTCCAACGCTCTTTAAATCTTGCCTTCGCCGGCCAATCCGTCAAATTGAGCTCAGATCACAAAAAATCTTTCACTCGATACTCATATCATGAGGGTACCTTCAAAATTATTGGCTCGCTATTTTTGGGAATCCACCATATTTATTTATTTAAGTTTTATTTAATATTTATTTACACATGCAATTATTTTTACAGTTAGAACCCAAGATAATAAAAGTAGTCATACAATGCGGCGTCATGCATGTGTCATATTGGCTTTTAAAATGATATCACTTAGCTCCGTGCATTGTCATCAAACCAAACATTGCAATATTGCAGTTCGATCGGTTGGGGATAGCTGTTCAGTTGCAGATTTGACTCATATATAATTACTGAACTAACTAACAAGTTAAATAAAAACTTAAAAAAGCTTATAATGATGAGAAACAGATTTTCTGAACTCATATATCAAGTAAAGAACTACAGTTACTACACTGCAGATATAAATTAATTTTGTTTACTTAAATTTAAAATATCCTGCACTTACATTAGTTAATTTCCTTTTAAATTATATACTTGCAGTATTCAACAAGAACACAATGACGCAATGCAAGCCGTACGAGTCCAGCTTCAGCGATGACTGTCCACCAGGTTTGTTCTGATTTAGTACAACAACAACACGCTTATTTAACCCTCTTCTTATTTTCGTGTGAGGATGTGACCACCTCTGCTGTCAGAGTTAATAAAGCCGCCTCTAGGAACCCCACAGGCCTCTAACTTGGCTATTTCAGACTTACATTACCTATACAAGCACAAACTAATGACACCAGACAAATCCTGCATCGCGCAAGCAGAGTGAATAGAATAGAATAGAATAGGTTTTTATTTGCTTAGAATGTAGGTACATAAAAATAAGTTGTTACATTACAAAGTAGGATCCATGTACATTCTGCCTTAATATAGCATGCAAAATGTGATACAATTTAAAGGTTATAAAAAAAGACATTACTTAAAATTATCATTTAAGAAATCCTGCACAGAATAATAACATTTATCGACAAGTAATTCTGTGAAATGTTTTTTAAACTTTTGCAACGGTAAGTTTTTTAGATGATCAGGTATTTTATTAAAGATTGCAGGAGCCATACAGATGACATTCCTTTTTAATAAGCTTGTTTTATAGGCGCCTGTGCACAATAGGTTCTGGTATTGAGACCTCATAGCTGTACCTCGTTTTCTAGTTTCTATTAAAGTTGCAAATAGACTTCGATTTGTTATTACAAATATTGCCAATTCAAGGATATAAAGGCATGGGAAGGTTATTAATTTATGAGACTTAAACATAGGTACGCAACTATCTGTTACTTTAAGACCAAAGACAGCTCTTAGGTAGCGCTTTTGAGCTCTGAAAATGCTTTCTCGTTCACTACAGTGACCCCAAAATATTATACCAAATCTTAAGGTGGAAATTACTAGACCATGGTAAGCCACTAATATTGTCGGTAAATTTACTTTTTTTGATAAATTATGCAACATAAACGCGGTAGTGCTTAAACGTTTACATATGTCTTCCGCTTGTGACTTCCAAGTTAACTGACTGTCAATTATGATTCCTAGAAATTTTGTAATGTTTACTTTTTCTAAAGTGTGACCGTTGTAGTTGATATCCATATCGCCCGCAGATATTCTTTGGTAAAAGTGCATGATTTTAGTTTTTTGGAGATTAATAACTAAATTATTGTTGTCAAGCCACTTTATTAGACTACTAATCGTATTGTTAATGTCATTTACATATGATTCTTTATCAATACATGACACAATTGATGTGCTATCATCTGCAAATAATACCATAGGATGAATTATATGACGTGGCAGGTCATTTATATATAATATAAATAATAAAGATCCGAGGACGCCACCCTGCGGGACACCATATTTTATTTCTCTAAAAGACGATCTAGATTTTAATTCCTTCCTGGATCCTAAACACAAGCTCGATATCTCCGTACATTGTCTACGTCCTTTAAGATACGTTTTTAATAAATTAAGGGCATTGCCGCGAATACCGTATGCGTGAAGTTTTGTTAGAAGGCTATCATGATCCACACAGTCAAAAGCCTTCGACATATCGGCATATATTGCGCATACAGGAATTTTAGAGTCTACTTTTGGCATTATACTCTGGATAAAGTCGAAAATAGCCATGTTGATGGTTTTATTTTTCCTGAAACCCTTTTGTTCGTCACATAGTATGTGGTGTTTTGTTAAAAAGTTGTAGAGAGATTCATAGATAATTTTTTCTATGATCTTTGAGAAGATGGGAATTAGAGCAATTGGTCTATAGTTTGTCATTTCGTCTTTATCATTCTTTTTATATATTGGTTTAACTACTACAGTTTTTAGACCTTCTGGAAATACTCCAGAGTATATGCTTACGTTAATGATATGAGCAAGGGGCGCAGCTATACAATTAGTAACAAATTTTATAACTGTGGTTGAAATGCCATCGTAGCCAAAGCTTTTTTTATTTTTCAAGTTATTTATTGCACGCGTGACATCTTGAGGAATAACTGGGGTCATAAATATTGAATGGGGGTTGATATTTATGTTAACTGTGTCCCCTGACGTATGTTTTGGTTTACTCGAAATCTGGTCAATGAAGAAATTGTTAAAAGATTCTGCTATTATACTAGGTTTTAATATTATTTCATCTCCTATTTTTATTTGATAAATGGGTTCTCTTACAATTTTATTTTTATAAATAATTTGCCAGGCAGTTTTGGCTTTATTTTTGGAGTTATTTATTAAATAGTTATTCTGAGCTTTCTGGGTTAGTTTAATAATTTTCTTAGGTTAGGTAGTGTTCGGCGCGATTAGAACACATACAACAGTCCGTTAACATCCGTTGGGCAGTTGCCCGGACCAGACACAACACTCGACTGGTCGGAGGATCCTCCCTTTTCTATGAAGGTTTGTGGGACTTTACACCCTGTTCAGCATACCTCCAAAACCCGAAGGATAAGGCAGTGTGTCTACGGCATGTAATCCCGGCTCCACAAGTTGGTCCTAGCGCTCGTACCAACGTTGGTCGGTTAATTGGTGAGGCGTACACACGTTGGCTATTAAACTAGTTCTGTCTAGTCAGATCCAATGTGTAGATGTCCGATACGCAGTACTGAGTGCATATTATAATTTATATTTGTTGCTGAATAAAAAGAAAACACCACGTCAAAGAAGATTGTGGACGACACATCATAAAACACGGAAACACGCGAAGCGTGTTGCAACAGGACTGAGCAAATCACCAACGTGTCGACGGGTCGCGAACGTTGCCACAAATTCCTTTGATAAAACCGACACACGCAGGCCAACTACCAACGCTCACCCCAATGTTGGCACAATGCAATTTTCTAGATTCACACGTTGGACGAGTGTCGTTGGGACCTACGTTGGGGCCAAGGTGTGCCGCCGGCATAATAGGTAGTCTGACATCAATCAGGTATACTAATTCTTGTTCTATAAACACATTTTTTTTAACCCACGCATATTTATTATTTACAATACAATTCAATTAAAAATAAGGCAAATAAATAACAACAAGGACAGCTCCAGACTAGGATTACTACTAAGAAATCCCTGTTTGAAAAACTCAATACCACTTTATCCAGGTCAGACAAAATGGTTTTGGAATTGAACATAAGACTAGGCTTCTAATAAAAAAAGTTAATAAAAAAATCAAAAAAAGTTAATTAAAAATATCAAAAAACCCGACTGCTTGAAAAGCGAACTAAAAAGACGTAAACAAGAAGAAAATCATGCTGTGCAGTCGGAGGATACATATTCGCGAGCTGGCTGAACATAACCAGATATATCCTCCGACTGCACAGCATGATTTTCTTCTTGTTTACGTCTTTTTAGTTCGCTTTTCAAGCAGTCGGGTTTTTTGATATTTTTAATTAACTTTTTTTATTTTTAACTTTTAAGTTATTTTTTTTCGAATTAGGTACATTTAAACATATAAGTGTTATATATTATTGAAATCACCTCTCAAAACCCTTCATTTTGATATCCCACACGATAGGTTTGGAAGAAAAAAAATATTTGGGCCCCCACAATATGGCGCCTAAGAACCGCCATTTTCCTATTTTACAATTTTAATGTAGCCAGTGACACTCGCGGGGTTAAGACGAATCGATTGACGTAAGAACCATCAAAATCGGCCCACGCGTTTGGTCTCTAGAACGCCATATAGGAACAAACATACATACATACATACATACATACATACATACATACATACATACATACTTACATACATACATACATACATACATACATAGACTGATAAACACATTACCCTCCTTCGGCAGTCGGGTAAAAAACATGACTGCTTGAAAAGCAAACTAAAAAGACGTAAACAAGAAGAAAATCATGCTGTGTAGTCGGAGGATACCGACAATGATTTGGTCCGCCAGCTCGCGAATATGTATCCTCCGACTGCACAGCATGATTTTCTTCTTGTTTACGTCTTTTTAGTTTGCTTTTCAAGCAGTCGGGTTTTTTGATTTTTTTATTAACTTTTTTTATTTACAACTTTTTAGTTATTTTTTTTTAGAATTAGGTACATATAAGTGTTATATATTTTTGAAATCGCCTCTTTAAATCCTTTATTTTGATTTAGAATTTTTTTTTTCCCCACAAAATACACTCGCAGGATTATGACGAATCGATTGACGTAAGAATCATCAAAATCGGCCAACACGTTTGGTCTCTAGAACGCCACATAGGAACAAACATACATACATGGACTGATAAACACATTATCCTCCTTGGCCGTCGGGTAAAAATGATTAGGCTTCAGCACTTATCTACGATGCGATTCGCTGCTACGCCAGAGGCTCTCTAGACGAGTGACATTCTATTAACGAAAGCGTCGCGATAGCGATTGTGAAATGTCAAAAATGTATAAGATTGCCAAGCGATATCGTAATGTCACTTCAATCCCTTGCAGTTTGACATTTCGACAATTGCTTACGCTGATATAATTGCACTATCTAGAGCCCCAGGTTGAGTACGCTACGCGTTCGTTGAACATTGCTACGCCGTAGCACGAGGCGTAGCAGGAAACATTACCAGGATGATTTACTCAGGCGCGGCAGAGACTCGCATTATTATTCTAAAACCCGACGTACCTTTTTACCCGACTGCGGAGGCTAAAGAGTTGAGTAATGTTTGAACTGTACGTTGTGGTTTTCCAGCTGACTGGTGTACCGGCTGCACGGTGTGCGACTGCGACGCCAACGGACGCTGGGACTGCCACCTGCTGAGCTTCTGCCCTGATGGTAAGCATTGTATTGAATAAGGGAATCCAGTACCCGCAGTAGTTAATAGATCTCAATGGGGCACGGTCCCATTGAGATCTATTTATTAACTATTAGCTATTGTGTAGGAAGAGCTAAACTGCAATTTAATATACATAAAATGACACAAGAGGGTTTTTTTTTTGGTCACGGATCCCATCTGTGAACGCCTGTACGAGGTTTCCGTTGATCAGCACAGGTGAAGACTGGTAAGCCTTCCGGACCAGCTTTTCCACTTCTAGAGTCCACTGCTGTAGAGTTTCACCAACCCGTTGCGAACGGTCTTTCAGTTGGGCCCAAAACACATGTTCTAGGTGTGTGTCGCCATATCTTGCTTCTAATGCTTACAGAAGCTTTCCGAAAGTGACGTCTTGTCCCAGCGCCTCTAACACAGTCAAGGCTCGGTCGCGAAGTCCCAAGGTTAGAGCAGTCAAGGCCTGTTCTTTAGTCCATCCATTCGATTTCATCACGGCCTCAAACTGAATCTTGTAGGCGGACCATAATGAAGAGCCATCAAATGGTGGCACTTTTAAAACTACGTGGCGAAAGCGCCACTATCGCAGCTGCCACGGTCCCATCTCCATACTTGAGCCCACGTATTGTCTTTTCCACCTCGATGATGCGTGTCTCATGTTGTTGGACCTGGTCCTTTACCTCCTTCATCTCCTTACCGATGGCAGTACGGAGGTCCTTGATTACCATGAACTGCTCCTCCTGACGGCGAGTCTGTTCCTCCTTGTTGCGCTGCAGCTGCTCTTCCAATCGGCGAGCCTGCTCCTCCTGACGGCGAGCCTACTCCTCCTTGTCGCGCTGCAGCTGTTCTTCCAAGCGGAGGGCCTGTTCCTCATGACGGCGGGCCTGCTCCTGTATGAATGCCATAAGGGCGGTGAGGTCCGAGTTCACCGGCGATTGAGCTGGTTCCGCTGCAGCCGCGGAGTCTCGTTGTCCACTTGATGACGGTGAGGGAGCGTCTCCAAAGCGCCTCTGGTCTACGTCTTGCTGGCGCTGACTCCTGGTCCGCATCCCCTCCGTGTCTTCCTTCGGTAGAACCGGCATAATTTATCCCGCACTTCTGACACCAATTTGTTACGAGCTGGGGTTCAGGGATAAATGATTGAAACAGCAGACTTCAATTAATCACACTTTATTACAAAAACACTTCTTAAACAATTCTATTACTTCGCAATATTTTCCTTTTCTGATCGCTCTGTGTCGCTTTTAAATCGAAACTGCTTCACGACGAACCCAACCGCTCTTTATATAGCACATAAGATGTTTCTAGAACGTTCCATACTGTTCTAGATACTTCGAGAATCTTCCAGAACAATCGACATTCGAACTCATTGTTCTCGAAGGGACTAGAAACTTCCAGAATGTTCGGCTTGAACATTCTGGAAGTTTCTGGAAGTATTCAATTCCATTCGACGCGATCCTTCGTGAATATTAGTTCCGGTATTCGATACTAGATGGCGCCACTAGTTACTACCTAGTTCTTCCTCTCGTCACTAGATGGCGTTGACCTATCTTGTAACAATATGAATAAATACTTATGGCATTTCAAATTAAACACAGTGCAAAACAAAATTATTTTCAGACAAGAAAAAATCTAAGAAACACAAAGGGATGCCCGGATTTCCCTTTCCTTCATTTACAGAAAATGCGGAAAAAAATGATAAAACAAAAGAAAAAATCATAAATTCATCTTCTGTCAAGAATCCTGGCAAAAAAAATATAGTAGTCAAGAAGCAAAAAAAGACTAATATCAAAGCCAAGAAGCATAAAAATACTAATATCAAAGACAAGAAGCAAATACAACGCGCAGGCAAGAAGAAGCCACTACCAAAGCGTTTCGTCAAAAAAAATGTACCGCAGCAGTCAGGCAAGAAAAGCAACGCTGGCAAGATGAAGACTCCGATAAAATATACAAAAGTAACGCCCAAGAGACCAAATTCAACGAAAAAAATCATCAAAAAGAACTTAGCGACAAGTAAGCCAATAAAAATAAATAAATCGAATAAAGCTACTTTAGAAGAGATTTTAGCGAAACAAATGATGCAGTCAGTGATGCAGAAACTGAGAAAAACAGTCGCGACTAAAGTAAAAAGTATATCGGAAATAGCCAGGCAAAACGCGATCCATGTAAATTATAAGAAAGCCAAAGCGAAAGCAATACAAGCGAAAAAGAAACCTAAGAACGTACATAAGAGACAGATTAAGAAACCTAATAAAATGCCACCTCTGAGGAAGCCAAAAACACCCATAAAGACGCCTGTATACAGAGCAAAAGGGAAGCCCACACACAAACCTAGCACAAAAGCACATTCCGTAAGGAACAAACGAGAAGTCACAGAGGAGGTAACTCTTGGTAAGTAGTGATGAAACTGTCATTAGCTCATAATATGGAAATCTTGTTTAGCGAATCGGTTTTAAGAATGATACGAAGTCTCAAAGAGGGTATAATTTAAGTTTAATATGATAAAGAAGATGGAGGCTTTCTTAGAAACTTTTCATCCTCAAAATCCAAATGATTTATTTTTTAAATCATTGGTACAATATAATTAGATCTAATTTCATGATCAGTATATTTGGCCTAATAGGCATCCAAATCTAGGGTAGAGGAGACATACATACACATAGTACATGAACTTTTATTGTGTTAAATATGAAATCAACAATAACATAAATGCAATCGATAAAATTAAGTCTGACATAAATGAGTAGAAACTAAATATGGGCCGCTAGTTTCTAAACAAATAATTTTTTTTCGATCTACTTCGATTTTCGTTTAACTTTCGATCACTCAGGATAGTTAGGGTACGACACTTTTTAATGTAACGATAAAGTGACAACCCCCCAAATGTCAGTTTAGTCCACGAAATAAAAAATCACATTTAATTTAGTTTGTTTGGTTCATGTTCGTAATCCATTTCTCAGGATATTCTGCCGAGTCAAATACTACAAATATTTCAAATCCTATAGATACTACACTACTATTAAAAATAATATATTTATTATCTTTAATGACAAAAATTTGCCATTAAAATAAAATATATGGTAACTTTAACACTTGCCTGATAATAGCAATGTTTATTTAATTAGCATTCTGGTCGTATGGTACATGTTAGTAATCTTTTTCTCAGGATATTTTGCCGAGTCCAATACTACAAACACTATAGATACTACAAATATTACAGATACTATAGATACAACAGATACTACAAATACTAAGGTGGAATTGACCGTCATACCAATGAATAGTAACCCACTTCCACCCGATGATGGCAACTTCTCACTCACTGTTATGGAGAATATAACACTTCCTGAAAATATATATTACAAGTACACTATTGTAAGTAAAGAACCTACGGTTAAGCTGAATGTAACAATCGGAAATACACCAATCACACAATTTAATAAAACTGTAACAATCCTCAACCTTATTAGCGACCAGCTCAAATCTACTGTATCCACAACAAAAAGACACATTAAAAACAACGAAGAAAATAAAAGTATAAATATTACAGGAGTTAATTATGAAGAAAACGAATTGAATTATACAACATGGCCTAATCTTAATATTTCGAAGGATAAAACTTTTATCTCGGAGTCTAAGATCAAACATTTAAACCTTACAAAATTAATTTCTCAGACAGCCAAAAATAAACACAAACACACACAAATTACAAAACATCTTGTGGATAAAATAAAAAAAGAAGGGAAGAAGCTTGAAAGAAAACTGAACTATCGCCAATATAATATGGTGAAGCTAATACATTCCAAATGTAAGTACGAAAACTGTAACATTAACAACAGTATCAAAAATTACATGCCAGCAAAAAATAAAGGTGATTTCTATGGATATATAAAAAACGTATTAAAAAATCGCCATAAGAATAACACCACTAGGAGGAGAAGGAAACCCGGGGTTCTAAAATATTTGAAGGGGCTTTTCAACAAAATATTTAAAAGCAAGAGAACGCCCGACAAAATGAACAAACATCAACTAATAGAGACTCTATGTCAAAACTTCGGGCCGTGTTCAAAAATAAATAGAAGAGACAAAGCTGTCTTGCGCTCTAAACTTTCTGAGTTAGATAAAGAAACTACAAAAATTCTGAAAACCGTCAGAATCATCAAGGGTTTATTGAAACTGCTGGAATTTCCCAAAACTGTGAATAGTAATGTTTCCAAAAAAGATCACATCCGGAATGATATAGAAAAGTTAAATATTATTCTCAAAGGTCTTTATTCTGAAAAGGACCAGTTAACAGCAACACAAAAAACGCAAATAGAATATATTAGAAGATGCACACAAGATTTCATAGAGTCAGTTAATAAATTCGCATCTTTGTTAAATGAAATAATAGATATACTTACAAAAGATGATACGAACCTCTTCAGAAATAAGGCAAAGAACTATTTCATGAACAAAAATCTATCAAAAGACAATCCTTTCCAAGGTTTGAGAAATCTTCTTTTAAGATTCAATTTAGTTCAAAACACATTTATGAAGCAAATGTATGAGCAATTGAACAATTTTGAGAATAAGATTAATGAGAAAACGAAGGTGAGTGAAGTTAAGGATTTAAATAATACTGTAGCAATTGAGAATATCTCAAGGAATATCATTCACAACCTTAGGAAGCTGAAGCGCCTGGCTCAAACTGTGAGCTTTAGAGGGAAGGGAAGAGGGAGGACCAAGAGATCTACCGGTAAAGATGAGGATTCCATGGAGTATCTGTTGATGATGATGGAGTATTTAATGAAACATAATCATCACCCGTTAGACGCTGAACCAGGTAAAGTCTTTAATTTTATAAGTTTTAATATGCTTTACTAAAGCAGCCCAAAATTAAATTCTCACCAAATGAGAATTTAATTTTGTAGTATTACGTATGTATGTCACACACACCACATTGTTATAAAAATACTGTGAGCGCTGTTATAAACATTCAGTAGAAGGGTTTCCATTTTGATTCCCCAGTAAGTACCAAACCAATGAGAGCTTTATCAAACGTTCCGTTAAACAAGATTAGAAATTTTCTCTCTGACGACTAACTGTATTATGCTTTACGCTTTAAAATAACGACCTAATCCTTACCTAAACCTGATAAAAATGACGGCCGCCATGGCTCACGCACAATGGTCCTCATTATCGACTAAGTGCGAAAACCAAATCCCTAAATAAAAGGAAGAACTACCTAATCGAAAAGTCTCGATATTTTCGGAAATTTCGAAACCTATTGGAATCCCTAGTCATTGGCCGTAACTTTTCGTCATAACTGCACTCAACTACTAAGCTCACACTCACACACACATCACATCACACTACTAAGCTAGAGCATTACTCATAACATACTTAACATGTTATTGTGTTCAGTTAGAATAACGATGATAAAAATAAATAATTTTCATATTATTTTCCAGTTAACGATGGCATAGATTTACTAATAGAAGCTATCAAAAACGCACCAGATATTAAACCCATCAAGAAAAAAGTACTTGACTATACGCCTGATATTAATCCGGATACCAGCACTGCAGCTTCTCCTTCGATTCTTAGTACTATCTTTGAATATCCTGAACCTAGTGATGACGAGAGTCTTTCTGACAGTGACACAAGTGACACAAGCAACAAGACCAGTGAGGATAGTGTCAAAACGAAGCTAGAAGATAATGAAAGTAAATTAATGGAAAATAAAGATCTTGGCGATATAATTACAGATGACGAGAAAGAATTTGAAGATAAATTTCAATACGACCGAAGGGTTGGAGCTGACAATACGGAAGAAATAACTGAAATGGCTTTCTTTAAGAAACTAGGAGCAGAAGAAAATATGATGCTGGATTCAGAAAGCACATTTCAAACTACGACCTTTAAAGATACTGTAACGCCTTTAGAAATGGAAACGGTTAGTTATAAATTAGAAAATCCGGATGATCTTAATGAGGAAAAGTCACGTGCTATGGAAAGCAATAATTTGGATAAGCATACGGACTATAATGAAGCCAGTAACAAAAAAATTGAAGTATTCAATGGAGACCTGGACGAAGAATTCCTTGTAACAAGTACAGTCAGTACAACAGAACTAGAAAATATACCTACTACTATGCCTGCATATTTTTCCTCTCGGCATTTTCAAGCTGAGAAAACCGTAACGGAAATGACACACGAAGACTTAGAATCGTCTTTCAATGACAACGGTGATCAAAGAGGTAGATTGAAATGGATAGAAGAAAACTTTGGGAAGGAAAGTGAAAAAGGATTTGTAGAATTGGACGAAACTAATTCTACATTAGGTATAACACCTGTTACAGCTAAAACTATAAGAGCGAAAGCTATAGATAAACAAGATTATACAATTATAACTAAAGAAAAAGGTGATATCAACGACAAAGTTGCAGAAAGAGAAAAAGGTTATGAAATAAATAAATCTGGTGAAATAGAAAAAGCTGCTGAAATCGAGAAACCAGTTGAAAGAAAGAAACCAGTTGAAAGAAAAAAACCTGGTGACAGAGAAAAAGCTGAAGCTAGAGTAAAAGAAGTTGAACCAGAAAGGAGAAAAGTTGCATTTAAGTTTAGCCGCTCAGATGATGAATCTGATTCATCAAAGAAAACTCAAGCCAAATTGAGTGCTGAGGAAGTAATGTTTAGGAAGCAGATGGAACTTTTGAATTCATTAGACTATGGAGCGGAGAAAGCAGAAGCATTGGAGACTGATTCTAAGGATAGTAACGTTGACGAACCGAACACAGCGGATAGCTTTGCATCGTATTACGTTTAGTTAAAGAATGTTTAGATTTGTTGTTTAACTGTAGAATATGTTTGAGCCCAAGTATAGTTCGATTAGAACTTAATGATGGCCGATTTGCTGCGCGGATGGTAATTTGTGTGGCATCGAGGGTGACGGATGGGCTAATGCGAAGTTGTAGCGTACTTTAGAGCTGCGATTAAGTTTGAACTATACCATACCTAGGTACGATATTTTGACCGGTATGTTAACTGTATAACTTAAGAACATTTTAGTGGTATGGGTGTCCTGAGACTTTAGACAAAGTGTAATTCTATCCGGAAGGGCGATTGTCAAAATGCCAAAATTTTTGACGTTTTACCAATCGCTATCGCGACGCTCTCGTTGATTGAATGTCACTTGTCTAGTCCTAGGAAACATCTCTATTATCTGTTTATAGCTGATTGATATATTTTATCGGGGCTACAAAATATATTGAAGAATCGGCCGTTTTCACTGTTTTACCAAAGCATTTGTCGGTTTGTTATAAAACCAACATGACTTGTTTGTAACTTTCTATTCGTTTTTTTCTTCTTCGACTCGATAATTCCTTATAAATATTACATACACTTCTGCCAGCGGCTTCGCCTGCGTGAAAATTATCTCTAGTATAAAAAGTATACTGTGTTCTAATCCATTCAGATCGCTAAGATATGAAAAGGTATTAAAGGACAGACAGACCGAAAGAGACTTTCGCATTTATAAAGTAAGTATGGATTACCTTTGATCAGAATTCAGCCACGGTGACATCGTAAGCGTTGTTGGCTTTTACAATACTCGTAATAGATTATATAGAGAGAATTTAGTAAGGTCCTTAACCTTGCAGATACTACGAGTGTTAAATTGTAGTCTAACCTTAATTTAAAAATTTTGTGCTGTTTGAATGCAAGGAAAACTTGCAATGAATGTGGTATTTTGCCAATGAGCTTGTATTACTTCTTTCATATATACCCGTAACACAGTACACGTAATTCAATACCTTCTTCGGGCACCAATCTCTCACAAATGTTTTAATTTTTTTTGTATAAGTATAAGCATTTTCGGTACCTTCCAGCAACATTTGTGATGAAAAAATAAATTTATTATTATTATTTCTGTATGTATGTCTACAATCTTATAATTGATTCACTGGTTGCATGTTGTTTTGAAATGTTTAATGGATCTTTCCTTACATATATATAAGAACATACAAACTTTAGCCTAGTTTTTTAATCGGGTTTTAGTATGTAAAATGCTTTTGGTAGTAGACTTTGTTGACGCTCTCTTAAGAAAATAATGTATGTTTGGGATTCTAAAGGATATGTATTAAATAAATGATAATAAAATAAAAAGTAGACTCAAAACTAATATATAGCGGCACGGAATACACCGCGTGTCGCGCAGTAGTAAATTCATGTGACAGCGGCGGTGACGGGTACTGCGCAGCGACGAGCTTCACAGACGTCATTAACTTTGAATCGACTTATAACTATCGATTGTATTTTACAGTTAAACAGCAGTCAAGTAAAGTAATAATAATGATTGTATACTAACGCACTTTAAATAGCAATTTGTTTGAATCGTCGTCTTGAGCACGCGTGGTGATCAATGCTCGTGCCTTCTCTCTTTGAGAAGAGGCCTTTGCCCTGCAGTGGGGCAATTAGAGGCTGGTTTTATTTAATTGTACATAGCTACTACACTCGATTACCCGACTTTACTCCTAGTTCAATAAATTATTAACATTGTTTTGGATTGTTTTATTTTGTGCCTGATATAGCTTATTGAAAGTGCGACAGACTTCGTTGGAATGTACTGAGTTTTATGTAAGTTGTACCATTGAAAAGAACTGTGCATATTTTATTCAAAATCGTCAACTTGAAAAAAAATTATCTTCTTTATAAAACTAAGCGATTTTAAGAGGACTTGCCGTGAAAATTGTGTGCGGTGATGGATAACTTTTACATCAATATCATCAGACAATACACCATCACTTGTCAGACCTTTGCGAGGTCACCGCTAAAGCTATCGACGTGGCTGAGTAATGGTCGAAGAAAATTTAGAAACAATACATACAGACTTCGAGAAAGAGGTCAACCGTCGAATCCGACTCGGCTGGGCGGCGTTCGGGAAGTTGCGTGGTATCTTCTCGTCCAATTTACCGCAATGTCTCAAGACAAAAGTCTATGACCAGTGTGTGTTGCCAGTGATCACCTATGGGACCGAGACGTGGTCGCTCACAATGGGCCTTATCAGAAAGCTTAAAGTCACCCAAAGGGCAATGGAGAGGGCTATGCTCGGAATTTCCTTGCGTGATCACGTCAGAAATGATGATATCCGCAGGAGAACCAAAGTTACCGACATAGCCCGAAGAATTGCCAAACTTAAGTGGCAGTGGGCAGGGCACATTGCTCGCAGAACGGATGGCCGTTGGGGCCGAAAAGTTCTGGAATGGCGACCGCGAACCGGAAGACGATATGTTGGAAGGCCTCCCACTAGGTGGACCGATGACCTGGTTAAGGTTGCGGGAAGGCGCTGGATGCGAGACGCACGGGATCGGTCAATGTGGCGACGCCTGGGGGAGGCCTATGTCCAGCAGTGGACGTCTTTCGGCTGAAATGATGACATACAGACGAATATAGAACCTCCTCCTTTTTGGGTGATTAAAAAGAAATCGTCAACCGAAGGACACCTGGTGTCTGAATAGAGAGTTTGAAGTTAGGAACTTGTCGAACTCTGCTCTAAATCTTTTTGGAAAGTTATTTTGCTAAATTAGAGCTTGAGAAGTTCTCAACCTCATATTCTCTATTTAAAAATCCTAGGCTCATTTAAATAAAACTTTTCATTGATTCGTTTAAGCACTCTTAACAACTTGTATGAAAATCCATATCTGTCGTGGTTTAGCGCTCAAATAAATTACATAGTAAACTCATATCTTTCATGTAATTTAAAAACCCGGCAAAGTGCGAGTTGGACACGCGCACGGAGGATTCCGTACCATTATCGCAAAAAACCGGCCAAGTGCGAGTCGGTTTTGCGCACGAAGGGATCCGTACCAATATCACAAAAAAGAAACACGTTTGTTATATGGGAGCCCCACTTAAATATTTGTTTCATTCTATTTTTAATATTTGTTGTTATAGCGGCAACAGAAATACGTCATTTGTGAAAATTACAACTGTCTAGCTATCACGGTTCATGAGATACAGCCTGGTGACAGACAGACAGACAGACGGACCGCTGAGTCTTAGTAATATTAAAAAAACCGGCCAAGTGCGAGTCGGACTCACGCACGAAGGGTTCCGTACCATTATCGCAAAAAAACGGCACAAAAATCACGTTTGTTGTATGGGAGCCCCACTTAAATATTGATTTTATTCTGTTTTTATTTGTATTTTGTATTTGTTGTTATAGAGGCAACAGAAATACATCACCTGTAAAAAATTCAACTGTCTAGCTATCACGGTTCATGAGATACAGCCTGGTGACAGACAGACGGACCGCGGAGTCTCAGTAATAGTAATAGGGTCCCGTTTTTACCCTTTGGGTACGGAACCCTAAAAATAAAGGAATGATCTTTTACGCCGAAACATGGCAACCAAGGAAGTAACTTATCAAAGGTTTTATTTAAATTTCGAACTTGCTTGCAAATAGAAAGCTGTTTATGGAAAAAAATATGAACACTTTAACAACGGAATAATTATTGTTGTTCTTTGTTCGTTACTGATTTTGAAAAGTAATTGTATTTGAAAAAATTAGTTCTAGGTACTACTTAGTTTTAATTTCCGCGCATTATTTGAGAAAAGTACTATATAAGCCTTGGCCACAACTAGGCGTTGATGGACTTACGTATGTGTGCCTCGGCTTCGCCTTGGCTCACATTTACACGTTCGTCCTGTTCATCCATCAATGCATCTTTTGCTGCCGCTGCAGTAATGTACTGTTTAGCGACTGATTTGCAGATTTTTTATTCAAATTTTGTATAAGGAATGTGACTTTATATTTTGCTGATTAGTTGCTAGACAGATCTGAGATTTTTACAAGCTTTTTATTACCTTCCTTTTTTGTGTGCGTCCGACCATTAATAATCCTTTTTGAAGCACTTCCTGGCATGCGATTAAGTTGAAACAGCCTACTTATGCAAGTTTGGAAACATTGAAATACATAGTATGGTACTACAGAGCTGGTGTCATGATGGAACCGGAAACTGGCCATAGCAACTCCTCAACCAGATAAGATAGCACCATCACATTTAGTAAATTTTTTGTTCGAAAAGCTTGTTTTAAAAAAAGCGTGTTAAAACAATTTTACTTAATACTTATTAATAAGATAAATAGGGCCCATGGTTATAAATCTTTTTTATAAAATTGAAGACGGCCTCTCGTGTTGCTCATAAACACACTTGAATACCTCAAATTAATATATTTTGCTTTAAGAAGAACATTAACTCAATTAAACACCTCTAATCCCCTATCTGGCTCAGCGGTTCGGTTCTTATGTCGCAACCGTTCCGGTCTGCTGCCGTCCCGCCGCCCGGCTGACGGCTCGACCTTCCGTCTTACCCGCGTCTAATTGTCCGACGGCTTATCTCTGTTCTGAAACATCCGTTAGTACTGATAGTGATACTGTTTTTGTTGTGTTTCGTAAAGGTGGTGGATAAATCGGAGCAGTACCTAATTTGTTCGAGGATTATTTATATTTATTATATTCCCCCATCCATGGTAGACCCACTTAACAAAATTTGTTTGAATAATGAAAACTAATAGCAGGCCACTGTCTCTTAAGATACAGGTAACCCTAGTTTAAAAGGCAGGGCTCTCTAATTGCGTACAGATCTTGTTCTTGCAACGATTGTCTAAAATATATCTTTTACCAACCAGTTGTAATTATTTAATTTGTTATTAGTTGTATTTTACTGCTTTTGGTTTTCTTTTGCTCTAGAAGGCGATTGCGATTGTCAAAACGGCAACATGTTTGGGGTTATAAACGTGATATTTCGGGGGCGCGTGATTGACATGGGCGACATTTTCGTTTCTGATGACTCTTGTCGCAAATTCTTCACTCAAGCCACCCGTCTATCAATTTGTCATCAGAAATTTAAAAACAAGCTGAAAAGTGTTTTTGTACTTTATTCTGCCGTAAGTTTTTATTGTATAAACCAGAACGAATGGTCCTAGCTAGATTACTTATTACGATATTTCCACATTGAAAAGAGATTTCTAAACAAGTAACTAGTAACGGACTTTGATTCTATGCAGTCTTTTTGCCGAGCATAATTCAACAAAGTAAAATGCCAATAAAATATAGCTTGAAACGTAGTAAAATATAGTATAAGCATAGCATAAAACACAGTTCCCATTGTTAGAACACAGATACTAACAAGTGAGCAAGAGTGTACTGTAATCTATCACGCAGCCGCAGTGCGGGTTGGTGGAACTTGTCTTCGAACTTTTGGTTCCAGGACATACTGATTTCTTATCGATGTTTTATCTCATCACTGGGATTCCACTGCTTAAATGTAGTAGAATATATTATACATTAAATAATTGAATCTTAAAGGGCAAGGAGCACCAATTACTTTTATTTGATTACGTTTTTTCACCACCTCCCCCCATCAAGGATACCTTTACCTGAATATATTTTAAAGTATTTTTTAATTTGCATAATATCATGTTTTGCCTTGAACTATTCGTCCGAAATTTGTATATTAAATTACGTACTCAAGTAAATCTGTTTACTTAAGGTACAAATAAAATAGTAGTCCGTCATTTGGTGACACCAGTTATAGGGGTTCCACAAGGCGACATATTGGGACCTTAATTTATCGTTCAAAAATAGCAGCTGTTTCGCAAGATTTGTTTAGTATTATTTCTAAAACCACGTATATCAACGTGCTAGGTGTAAAGGTCAGTATAATGTGCATTACACAAATTGTCTCATTGGCGGTTTGTGGTCGTCATTATATCCACAACGTGGTTAAATATTCGGTTACCGCGAACGTGAGACGATGCTTGTATTTTGTGTGAAGCTGGGTCTTGTAAATGATCTGTGTGTATGATAATTATTTCTGTCCTAGATATTTTGTGTTTGCATTATAAATGTTAAAATTAATTTTTAACCGACTTCCCAAAAAGGTGTAGGGTCCATTGTTCGACTTGTTTTGTTTTTTTTTCTGTTTGTTCACGTATATCTCTTTTCATTTAAAAAAAAAATATGTTCCGAAATTGGTCCCATTTTAATTTGGTGAAGATCTGATGAAGAACTTCGAAGATATACAACAGAACTCTTCAATAAATAACGGCAAATCTCTCGGGATTACTGCAATCGCATGTTTGTTTATTGTTTAAACCATTTCATAACATAATATCACGCCAGTACGCTCTTAAGGGGTACGCAGGTCTCTCAATTCACCGGTTATGTTCAAGTTTCATGATATTCGGGTAACCTATTCTGGCGTTATAGATACCTTACTAAACAACTTGCATATTAGGTAAGTACAACTAAAAAGGGAAAACATAAGAAAACTACAAAGTGAAAAATAACTTTGTTTTTCACTTTGTAGTTTTCTTATTTGGAAGTCGGTAGTATTTTTTTGCAAAAAGTTTTTTTATAAATTGCCAACTCATCTCATAGGTTGAGATGATCTTTGCAAATAATTTTGCAAAGATCGAACATTTGTTTGACGATGATTGAGTCATACACGGTAAACATAAGGATCCGTTCCTACCTCAAGATAGGCGGATCGACGATCTTCGCCGGGTGGCTGTTAGCAGCTGGTTGAGAGTTGCCGAAGATTGAAACAAATGGCGTGCAATTGGAGAGGCACATGTCCAGCAGTGGGCTGCTATAGGCTGATGATGATGATGATTGAGTCATACCGGATGACTCGTTACGTTAACCAATAACAACTGATGATCTTGACAAAGTATCATTCTATCAGTAATTGTGATGGTCGAAATACCAAAATATTAGGGCAAACCTATACATTTTTGTCATTTTTGCAGTCGCATTTATAGATATAGATAGACGCTTTCGTTGATAGTATGTCACTTGTCTAGAGCCCCTGGTAAATAATGACAGTTGACGCTTCGTTACAGATTATACTCGTTTAAAACAAATTAAATAAAACAATAAAACATTTATCCAACCAACTACAAGTACTACATTGGGGAGAGTTGAACAGATGTTTAGAACTGTGTATATCGCCGGACATGGTTAAACCATGTAGGTCACAGATCATTTACTGCAACCTGCAAAAAGTAGCCATTAACGTGGTCTAACGCAACGTGTTATCAGTCGTGCATCTGAGCGGCCTTGTCGCAAGCTTTATGTAATAACTGTCGCAGTTAGCTGCTGCTCGTGACATATAGCGCGGCGGCTTCGTTAACATACTGGTTTGGTATAGTGAATATTGTTTAGACGACAGGTTTGTTTGTTTTGGTAAACTTTAATGGAAGGTTATTTCAGAGTGTAGATGCAGAGATATACAACCTTTGTATACAAGATAGAGAATCAATAGTTATAAATAAAAGAAGGAGGTTTGAGTACCTCATCCCGAGGGGTAAACCTTGTCGCACGGCTACTTCGCTTCTCCTTCGTACTCCGCGTCACACTTCTAGCCGCTACGATGGCTCCTTCTCTGTTACTGCAGTGCATCTCTGGAACTCTCTTCCACACTCCATACACGATAGCCCTTCTCTCGATGTCTTCAAGAGTAAAATTAAGGAGCATTTCCTTTCAACGCAATGAATTATATATATATATATTATATATGTATTTGTCTTTATAAACGTAGGTAGGTCTTTTATGTATTATTATTTATTATTATTGCTATTTATAATATCTAGTACTAGTTTCATCTTACCATATAGGTTTATATATCGTACACTGGATTACTGCCCTCTATTATGATCTCTATCACTCAAAGGTTTGCTGGAAGAAAATTCCATTTGGAGTTAAGCTCGCCTTTGTACATGAATTTTGTTATCAACTTGTTTAAATGTAATATCTTGTTGTACAATAAAGAATAAAGAAGGATAACAATGAGATTAGTAAAATGCTAGGGATTAAGAAAGTGCGCAAAGATGTATTAACTGTTAATATTGAATAAAATATCACACTAATATTATAAAGGCGAAAGTTTATGAGTGTGTTTGTATGTTTGTTACTTCTTCACGCTCAAACGGTAGGACGGATCTGGATGATATTTGGCACAGAGATAGATTATATAGTCTGGAATTAGCACATAGGATACTTTTATCCCGGAAATATGTTCCCTCTGGATAATTTTCGATATTTACGCGGGCGAAGCCGCTGGCAGAAGCTAGTAATATAATAATACTTGGCACATGGACGTTTTGCAAGTTCAAGCTGGTTTGTTACTACGATGGCAACCCAGAATATTTAACTAATTATTATCTGTTACTAAACCTAACTACAAACGTTCTTCTAAGTGTAATGCCATGGCCATTTGTAATTAATATCGCAATTTTTTGAGATTTATTTTCGTTGGTTCCCACTTTTAGATCCCATTTTTTAGGTATTAGCGATGGGTCCCATTTGCTATTCCCATTGAATCCCATGTTATAACAACATGTGTACTTTTCAGAAGAAAACCTTTTGACCGGCAGGAGTTATATTTCGGTAAATTCGAATTAATACGTACGTATTTAGAATTTCCATTACGTACTTGTCGGTTAATTCGCAACGCACCTACGAGGCAGCCGGCGACACCATCACTGTAAAGGATGCACTGCACATTGCCACACATTCCCTTCACACTATATAATACATCTAATTGCGCACATCCTAACTTTGTCTAAATTGGACAATGTTGTAACATTCTTTAGGAATCCTCTATAACTGGAAAACCTTCTTCTATCTGCCTTAGCTTTGCCTACTGTGTCGCAGTCAGTATAAACTCTAACGGGATAGATAGGCATACATAGCATAGCATAATCAGTCTAAAATGTTACCACAGCTAGAACACAGGCATCTTTTCTGTGAGAAACGGATACGGGCCTCGAGCGAATTGGTAGATGTCAGGTGTCTGATTTTTCTGGGACATTTGGGTTTCCTCACTATGTTTTCCTACGCCGTTGTCAGAGCAGTGGTTATAAAATACATTGTAAAGCGTTTAGCACTTATCTAGATGGGAACCCACGACCTATTAAACTCGTAAGTCAGAGCCGTTACCTCTGGCACAGCCTCTGGGCCGCGACTGATTCGTGAAAAGTTTATTTCAAAAGAACTCGGAATATGGGTGAAGTGGGAATCCATTCTCTGCACAACTTCTAAATAATTACCGGTTATAAGTACAAATTTACATAAACTTACATAAAATTAATACACGTCACATAACACAACGTAGCCTCATAATATTTTCCGGTTTAACAAATTACATGAACAATATTTTCCCCCGCCATATTGCGGGCGACCTTTCGCGCGCTGCAACTGACATTTCACCGCGTTTTGGCGCCAACCGCGCGCGGCTTGACGTTCAGCCTAGTTCGTTTTTTAAATTTTATTTTTATTTATGGTCTGCTGTGAATCGATTTGTGACTTCTCTATTTGAAAAACTTTAATTGATAATTGTTTATTTTTATTTTGTGAATTGGATTGATAAGTTACCATAACCTAGAGTGAAAGTTTTTATAAAAGTGTCGTGATTATTTTCAATTATTTTTCGCCGGTTGCACTCAGGTGGGTTCAATATTGAAAGCTTTATTTCTCGATTGCATGCAATCGACCTTATGATTTTAAGTTTCTCCGAAATATTAAGAGGCTGACATTGATAATTATCTTTTCGTAACAGAATATGTTTAACTTGATACGGATAACGTAATATGCTCGTCGTGTTATGCAAAATCTTATGAAGCCCTGAGTTAAGTCGTCATTATTAAAATTATATTTTTAATAACGATGAAATTATATTAATAAAATTAAATGAAATGATAAATTTATATTAATACACAGTTCTAGTAGTTGAACTCTGAAAATTAATCAACAAAACGACCGAAAAAGTTTATAGTAACGTCAATATAATCTAATAACCACCATCCCGATGCTTGGCATTTAGGCTTTTGCTCATTCTCTGATTCAGTGCTGCTATTACGACAAGCAAAGAATCAGAATTGAACAATCCAGGAGTTGTCTCACGACTTTTTGTTGTTATCAACCCATCCTTCTGTCTGAGGGCCTAGATAAAATGACACTATTTTTGCGACAACGATTGTCAGAAAGTCCCTATTGTATAGACTCTAGGCTATTGTCTAGAGTAGACTATTGTCTTGGCCTTAGACAAGTGTCATTCGATGTCAGCGATGGCAATGTTCGAAATGCCAAAATGTAAGGGGTGATCACGTGGCATTTTGATAGCGTTTGACATTGCCATACATTTTTGACGTCTTTACAATCGCTATCGCCACGCTTTCAATTATCCTGTCAAGCGCTAATTAGCAGACAATAGAAATTACCATTGTCTTTCGCCGCTACGATGATCTTGACGGTCGGCTATGTCGACTGTCTAAGGCCTAATGTGTCATTGAATTAGTCACGTGACATTTCAATAGCGCTTGAAAAGCTCATACATTTTTAATTTTCTATATAGCGACGATTTCACACTTGTCTAAAGTCTCTAGTATTTGCCACCATTCTGTCAACATCCTCGAAGGTTTAACTAAAGGACAACTTCAACAATTCTATGTCAAAAGCACTCAACTACCCACGTACTTGAGTATTTCGTACATTCTAACAAGCTGGGTAATGTTGAAGACCTTAAGTACATGAAGCAATGTCGTATTGCCTTTAAGTGTTGCGACAGTATCAACAAGTGTCGTTCTAATTGTATAGGTTCTACTTAACACATTGCATTCTTGAAGGTGGTTGGAAGGTTTGCTGCTTCGGAAATCGAGGAGAACAAAGTACTTTATACCCTAGGGCCATTCTACGTATATGTTCGGTCTTTGCACACAAACCTTTGGTATCCAAGCTTTTCCAGCAAGTCTAACCATTTACTGGCATCTTCCGGAAGACGCAGCGTCAGCAAGCCTACCACTAGACTGACGGCCTGGTGAGGACCGCGGCAGACCGCTGGATGCGAGAAGCTTAGAACGGTTCGATGATGAATGACGATATTTTGCTTTTTCGAGCTTTTTGCACAGATAAAGGTTCATGTTCATCACTGCTACTTTTGAAATTTTGAACATTCCTTGTCCTTCCAATTACATTGTTTAAGGCCCTGCCGCCTGTGATACAGAATTACCTAGTACAGACACCTAATTTTATATATAAGACCTCTTAGTATATTTTACCAATTTTATGTTTGAATAAAGATTATTATTATTATATACGCATAATCTTAGAAAGAGCAGAATAAAATCTATAAAAAACCGACTGCCAAAGAAAAACATTAAAAAGAAGTGTGTTAAAAATGACTATCTCATTTTTATGGCATTGTCCAGTCTCGCCGGTCTGCTGCGGCTGCCTTAAAGCTGTTGTTGTAAAACAGTCAAGTTAATTATTTCGATCAAGATTAGGTACATTATCTAGGCTCGTTCTGGGTCAATTGCCTCCACAGTGCGATTCATTGCTGTCACTTACTCATACTTGTGTGGAAAATAAAAGTTGTTTCACAAGAACATGTTCTGTGATTTGTTGGAAGTAGTTTATCTGATGACAAGTGGGTTTACTTGGAGTCAGTTTGTTCCTCAGTAGCAGCCTGCATGGTGTCTGAACCTGTAAAAGTAAGAAAGAAAATTGATTTACTGTTTTTTGACTTGCACAGGAGACACGAGAGACAAAAAGCCAGCCGGTTCCGTTCCAAACCGCAAAATCAAATTGGTTGTAATAGAAAAAATGAGGAAACTTCAAAGAAAAAATCTGATTTGTCAATATATTGGTATTTGTTGGTTAAATATACATAATAATAAACATTAATATGAAATTTCAAGTTCATAGGTCAATGGGAAGTTAAAAAATTCTACGGAACAAAATTTTGTAAAAAAAGCTGACTTTGGTGACTTCTCATTCCTTTGCTTTTCTATATATTTTTTAAACAAAAAATACAGTATTTTATCTAATCATTGGGCGCCCACCTTAAAAACATATAAAAATATTTTTTGACAATTTGTATGACTTTGGGTCAACAAGATGCAAATATTGTGAAAATTTTTAGACTTTAGCTCAAACCGTTTGGCTGTAAAACCTGTGTAACAGACGACAGACAAACACGTCAACAAGTCACGTGAGTGACAGCAATAGGGCTACGTTTGGACCCTTCGGGTACGGAACGCTAAAAATATACCCCGTGCGATACCAAAAAAGACTTAGCTCAGCATGTGTTTAAAGCGTTATTTACTTGTGCCCGGTTGATTGCAATAAGCTCACTTCCTATTACTTGGGATTTAAAACAGAACTGGCGAAATGTCTCTCCCTCTAACGTCTGCCTTACCATTCGGGGAGTATTGGTGTAATGGTATGGTAGAGTTATCCCTAAAACATATAAACTTGTAGGTATAGAAGTCCGGTAAACGAGGTAAATTTTGTTGGTCCAGCCTTAGTACGGACTTCAATGGTATAAGAGGCCAGCTAATACTGGCTTTGTTTATCTCTGACATACGTCGTACTATACCTTCTAGGTATATAACATTACAGCATTGTTCAAAGTGAAGGGTTTCGGAGACTGGCTTTTGAAACTATTGGCCATCGAAAAATGCGTGGGTATGCTCAGCCTTTTTGGATAAATGTCACATTACTATTTGATTTAAATTTTTGCAAAAGATCTCTCTCGCAAAAATATAAAAGTGAGGCTTGAAGCAAGTGAATATTCATCAACGAAAACGTCGCAATTGCAATTGTAAAAAAGTTGTAAATATATAAGAATGTCAAGCGTTATCGAAATGTCACGAGACCAATCTCTTACATTTTGGCATTTCGACCATTAACATCGCTGATAGAATTATACTTTGTCTAGAGCCTCTGGTTCAATATTTTAGATGTTAAAAACCCGGCCAAGTGCGAGTCGGACTCGCGCACAAAGAGTTCCGCATAATTACCGCAAAAAAAACCACGTTTGTTGTATGGGAGCCCCACTTAAATATTTATTTTATTCTGTTTTTAGTATTTGTTGTTACAGCAGCAACATAAATACATCATCTGTGGCAATTTCAACTGGCTAGCTATCACGGTTCATGAGATACAGCCTGGTGACAGACAGACATACAGTGGACAGTGGAGTATTAGTAATAGGGTCCCATTTTTATCCATTGGGTACGGAACCCTAAAAATGGTTTCAAAAGTCAGTTTTTTTGGATTCATCGGTGTCACTATTGACAACTTATCTGTTTGCTACTTAGATAAAGTAGGTATAGATTAAGCACTGGCGTGGCCGCACATGAGACAGCAATAGTTAGTTCTGGTGTTACAACAAGAACAAGAACACTACAACCCACCATCGCACTGACACTTATTTATATCTATAAATAACCCAAATTCCTTGTCTCAATTAACACATAATACCACGAAATCATAGAAAATCAAACAAAACCGAGTTTGTTTGTCAAACCTGCCATTGTATTAGAGTTTGACAAACGACAGAAACCGGCCACGGTGACAAAGACAAAAAATAATCTTTTGTCCTTATCATTTACATGGAGCTGCCAATTAGCCATCTCGCTCTATCAATCAAGGTCATTTTAAGGCTTAAACTATACCTACTTTATCTAAGGTTTGCTACTGTTTTCTATACCTCACGTAGGTCCAAAACTCTTTTAACTTTTTCATGTTTAACACGCACTTGACCGCCATTCCCAAACATAACAAACGTGCAACTTCCACTATTGACTATTATATTCCTATTCGAACAATCAATTCACTTAAGACTTCTATGTCACAAGCTGGCAAGCGGAGCGCCAACGATTTCTATCTCATTGTGGAGTTTCTTGTGCTTGTCATAACGACACGCTTGTCTGTCTGTGCAGTTGAAATATTTTCATTTTATTACTGTTTCGCACGGTTTACTACGGCGGTTTGTTAATGTTTGTTTTGCTGCTGTTTTGTCGCAGTTTGATAGTTAGTGTGTTTTCTAAGAACTGGAATTGAAAATGTGCAAATGTCAAATTTTATTAAATACTAGCTGTCCCACGCGACTTCGCTCCCGTCAACTGGCTACCTACCTAACCAGCTAACCTACCTATCCTATATACATTATTGTTGCGTAACCGCGGCGCACGCAACGGAAGCTCTCAAAAAGGAATATAATTCCGCGTTTTTGCAACATTTTTCATTTCTGCTACGCTCCTTTTGGTCGTAGCTTGATGTTATGTAGCCTATAATCTTTCTCGATAAAGAGACTATCCAACACAATAAGAATTTTTCTATTCCATTCAGGAGTTCCTGAGATTAGCGCGTTCAAACATACAAACAAACAAACTCTTCAGCTTTATAATGATGTATATCTGTATAGATTACTCGTTGTTTTAGTTCATACTAACTTCTGCCCGTGGCATCGCTCGCGTAAATGTCAGAACATACGCCCGGGTCGCCCGGGATGAAAAGTATCCTATTATCTAATCCAGGACACGGTCTAAATCCGTGAAAGTGTAATAAACAGACAGACAGAATTATTTTCGCATATATTTAATTAGACTTCATGCACAAAGGTACTTACAATGGCGTACTTAATGCGTGAGGCATTATCTACCAGACAACCAATTCTACTATTTATTTATTTATTATTTATTAATTTATGTACACACAAATAAATAATACACATTGAAGAGCACAAAAGTACTGCTACTGGTAAGGTACTGGTATTATATTAGTATGGATGAAATGTATACTAATATAATTAAGAGATAAAATTCTTTCTCTGTCCTTTTATATGTTTACTAGCTGACCCGGCAAACTTTGTTTTGCCATAAAAACACCTAATATGCATCTACCCTACCTACCCTACCCTACCCTACCTACCCTACCCTACCTACCCTACCCTACCCTACCTACCCTACCCTACCTACCCTACCCTACCTACCCTACCCTACCTACCCTACCCTAATTTTCCATTTTTTTTTTTTTTTTTTAAATCTAAACCATTCTCGAATCTCCACGAACACACACAAAAAATTTCATCAAAATCGGTCCAGTCGTTTAGGAGGAGTTCAGTCACATACACACGCACACAAGAAATATATATATTAAGATAGGTAAAAGGTAACTCTGGAAGTACTTACCTACAGGTAGATGCCACTGCATCCAATTTCGGCTACATTAATTATCGTTAAGTGTTAATAAATAGTGTTTTCTCGAAATTATGCATGGTTTCTATGGGATAGGAGAATAGAGCAAAGTCGCGGCATAGCTATTAGGTAAAGATGTTAATTTTGACCATGAACCTACAACTACGATCATATTAATTTATTCAACAGTCATTTGGCAGCCAATTTTCATCTTTAGACACAATACAAGAGAAAAACCTGTAACCAACTTCTTAAGTACATGCCTATCTATCAAGTTAACACTCCTTCTTTTATATTTACATTAAGTACCCATTCATAAGGCTTGTATGTAGGTATTTAATATCAAACACAATCTTGAAAAATCATGTAGGTAATAATAAAATTGCTAAATAATTGCAACAATGACAATATAAGTTTTATTGACAAATAAAAATATAACTGATGAGTGATTAGTGTGTATTTATTTGATTCTTCGACATAGTCCGAAGAAGTGGCAGTGGGCAGGGCACATTCCTCGCAGAACGAATGGGCGATGGGGCCGAAATGTTCTGGAGTAGCGACGCAGCGTTGAAAGGCCTCCCTCTAGGTGGACCGATGTCCTGTTTAGGGCTGCGGGAATCGGCTGGATGCGGAGACGCACAGTACCGATCGATGTGGTGACACTTGGGGAAGACCTATGTCTAGCAGTGAGCCTATTTCGGCTGAAATGATGACGATGACTTCATTCTTGTATTTTAAGAATACACACATATATATATATATTAGTTTTAATACACACGTATTACAACCAAAAATTAAGTAAAGAGCTGAAGCACATAACCAAACCGTCTATATGAAGTGTATTTCTGAACAATTCTGTCGCGGGGTATAGTTTCGAGTGATGCTCTTGTATATTTCAAGTGAGCGACAGACGAATGTAGCAGCTGAAACTAATCGCAGGATATAATGTATACGAAGATTATTTAAGTAGTTAGATTCCTATCATAAACATCTGGATACCTATTAATATTTTAAATGCGAAAGTAGCTCTATCTGACTGTTTGTCTGTCTGTCTGTTTGTTACCCTTGCATGTCTTAACGGTAGTTCAGATTTGGATGAAACTTTGCATACGGGCAGACCATGTATACCATGTCCTAATCCAGGTGAGAAAATTTTATATTTTTTATTCCGGGAATACGTTGCCTTGGGATAACTTTCGATAAACACGCGGGCGACTAAGTCGTTGTCTGGCAGGAGCGAACTAAAAAACTATGTCTTAAAATAAAGATTCCTAGATACAGAATAAATACTACATTATAAAATTATCATCATTATAAAATTCAATTGTCAATTTGATATCCTTCGCACAGAATTAATGTCAACATAATACGATCGAATCCGTTCACAAACCGTAGTGATTGGCCAATATTGGGATCATGGTCGTTCAGATACTGCACCATACAATTCTATGAGCTATGGTTGTGGAGTAAAGGTTACAAACTGCTGCACCCACATAATTGTATTCATTATTTAGTACATAGCAGTAAATCCTTGAATTGAATTTATGTTTTCTGGTAACACTCCTTTTGAAAGGGCTTGTCATCTGCCTAGCCTTTTCTACTATGTTAGGATCAGCTAATCAGATGCAGCTGGGGGTGACCATAAGCTCTTAGAGTAAGGTTATTTTGAGTAGGTGTAAGGGACAGATCTATATGACTTGTGTACATCTGTCCCTTACGCACATTCAAAATAACCTTACTCTTATGGTAACCCCCCTGATCTTTACAACCCAGTTACTGAATCCAAATGTCCCTTGGTCCTTTTACTTGATTGGACTCGTTTTGACTCTGTAGAAGTGTAGAAGGATCTATTAGCCGATGGAAAAACAAAGAACAATGTTGGCGGCTGACCATTTTTCGCCCTAAGGGACAAATGCCGCGGTTGATCCTATTACTAAGGTAATAGGATTCAAATTGGTCAACCGCGACATTTGTTGACTGTATGTAGGTACATACAGGTATAGGTAGGTGTATAGGTAGTAGTAGATAGGTATCTACTACTACCTATAAGTATCTTATGGGAAATAGCATAGTAATTGTGTTACAGTTTCAAAAGGTGTTGACAAAATCACAAGCACATTAGACATCAAACTTTGTCTCTAAAGTTGCCAATGCATTTGCAAATTGCTTGATGTTGCGAATTCCTATTTGTCACAACCGCCATATTGTAGCGCCATACTATAACTACCTGGGCCTGTGTCCCAGCAGTGGGAACAATAAAAAGACTGATGATGACTATGACTATAACTAAGTAAAAGCCTAATATCAGGCTCGCAGAAAACAAATTAAAAACAAATTTGTTTTTAGGTTTTTTTTTACACAATTTAAAAACAAATTCCTTTACCAATGAAAGAAAACATTTCCAATTACTCCGACAACTTTTTTATACAATCTTTACAGCTCAATATGGCATAATTAGGCAATTTTCTAGATTTCGGTGGATCGCCGGTGCCGATAATGCTAAATGAAAAGCTCAAAGTACGATTATTGATCGTAATTTTACTTCGTTTTTTGACACGCGAAGTACATACAATCGTATGTCATATAAGTAAGCACATTCCTTTAGGTTTGCCACCAATCATGAAGGCATTACCACCTCCCTACCCAGTCAATCACAGCAATCCAATCAATTACCAGCTCAATCAAGTCGCATTGTGATAATTTCTACCACAATAATATTGTCTTGTGACCATGTGGTCGATTCGAGAGCCGATAGCAAAGGTCAAGGGGGCTGTCGAAATGTTTGTCTTTTGTGAAACAACAGTCGTTGAGGAGGCAGGTGACAATATTTTATTAAGTCTTCAGTAGGCAATGAGTATTGTGAATTTTGAAATTATATTAATTTGTTTTGAAAGGTTAAGTTTCAGCAAACGTTACGTAATCTAAACTGCTGAATTAGTATTATTTAGAAAGAAGTAAACTTTTTCTTTTTGCTTTTTAGGATAGGTAATGTCTGAAAATACTGAGGCTCTGGAGTCTAGACAAAATGTCGACAACGATGGTCGAAATACCAAAACGGCCAGGGATTGATTACGTGAAATTTCGATAGCGCTGGACAATCACATTTTTGACTTTTTTCCGATCGCTATCGCGATGCTATTGTTGATAAAATGTCACTCGTCTTGCCTCTGATCCGATTACGGAAATTATTTCACTGGTAGATAGCTGCACACTGACTCCGAGTGTATCAAAAGCTACTTTTTAGTATTCCGTAGTCAGCAAGGAAACCTTATAGTTTCGCCATGTCCGTCTGTCCGTCCGTCCGTCCGCAGATTAGCTCAGAGACTTAGTAATGGAAAGTTATAATTTGGCATGGATATACATATTTAATCATCATGACAAAGTAGTAAAAACCAAAAAAATAATCATTTTTACAAAAAATTCAAACCAACTTCTAAATAAAAATTAATATGTTTTTTATTATCAAGTTTTAGTTTTGGTACATATTGGACCAGATCTATAGGCAGGTACCTATAATGCCCAAAGTGATGCCAGAATAGATTAACCCAGATTAACATGAAACTTAAGGTGAACTGTTCGCACCTGCTTACCACTTTAGAGCGTACCAGTCTGATGTTATGTTATGAAATGGTGTAAACAAAAAACAGACATGTGATTGCAGATATCCCGATTGATTTGACGTAATGTATTGAAGAGTTCTGATGTATATCTCCGAAGTTCTTCATCAGATCTTGATGTTATTTAAATGGAAACACATCAGAACACAGCACCAGTTTTCAAATAAAACTAGAATCATTAAAATCGGTTCACATAGTATAAAGTTCTGAGTTAACACACATACAATAATACAGTCGAATTGATAACCTCCTCCTTTTTGGGAAGTCGGTTAAAAACATCTTTCTGCCTGCGCCCGCGCGCTCCCTCGTTTGTCTATGGCTTCGACAATTAATATTCTTGAGCAACGATGCGACGCCGACGGGCCGTTGGTCGTATATTGTTTCCTAAGTTTCAGTTTTAATATTTGTTAGATTTTTGCACATTTACATACTTTGTTTCACCTTCTGTATTTTTACTATTGTGTTCATTATTTTATTTCGTAAGTGTACCCGTGTAACAGTGGGCCTTACTTAACTTATTTTGTTTATCTCTCGCGTCTACTGTGCTCGCGGATCCTTCTTTCTTTCTTTGTACCAGGTTCCTGTGAGATAGGGCACGGGAACAAAGGCACGAGAAAAAGCTTGTCTAGCATAAACTCATCTAGTCAAGTTGTTTATTTTCATGATAATATCCACTTTATCTCAATAGTCTATTAACAGTCTCCCAACATGCTTGAAACTTTGAAAATAAATATAAACTATTTGTGTTGATTGAACAAGAGATTTCTTCACACATTTCTTTCAGGTCAAGAACTCCAAACTGGTTTCGACAATAACAACAATTTGTTTTAACAAATCGCTCGTCCATCAACAAATAATCGTCCATTCAAGGCGAGTCTCTAATATTGACCCAGCGATATGCAAATATATGCATCTCGCTCTGCTGTTTCTGATATTAAATCATATTGACCGTGAATTCGTAACTATGAAGAAATATCGAACTGCCTCGTTGTTCTAGTGATCGCAAGCGCTTAGCATAAGGTCCTGCGTTCGACTCCCGGATCGGACAAAGTTTTATTAGAATTCCGGATTTTTTCAGTAGCAGCCCGCAGCCTAATTGCGTAAATGATTTCGACAAGGGAACAACTCCATGAAAGAGTAAAACACATTTATTTAAATGTTTTCGGTATTGCGTAAATAATTTTGAAAGGGTACGCTCCCCTATCGAGTATATTACGCAATACGTAAATCGTTATTTTTAAGCGTTACTTATACGTGTTCTTTGCCGAATTCACTTACGCAATTAGGCTGTCGGAGTCTGGATTTGTGTCTGTTTTATGGGAACAGGCTCGTCCCATGTAATAACATGGGACTTAAACATAACTGGTGACATGTGGTTGTACTGTAGGTGCACCCCTGCCTCACTTTTCGAGGAATACTGGCGTGGTATTATCTATACTAATCTACACATATAAAAACCGGCCAAGTGCGATTCGGACTCGCGCACTTGGTAAATTGCGTTTTTATTTATCTATAGGCTCGCGATTGACCACTATCTCACCTGATGGTAAGCGATGATGTGGTCCACGGTGAAACATGCTTGCCTAGAAGTAACCTATTCATTCTTGACTTAAAGATGATTAAAGGTTGTAGCTGGGAAACGGTTACGACGTATTAAAAAAAAACTACTTACTAGATCTCGTTCAAACCAATTTTCAGTGAAAGTTTACATGGTAATGTACATCATATATTTTTTTTAGTTTTATCATTCTCTTATTTTAGAAGTTACAGGGGGGGGGGGACACATGTTACCACTTTGGAAGTGTCTCTCGCGCAAACTATTCAGTTTAGAAAAAAAAATATAAGAAACCTTAATATCATTTTTGAAGAACTGTCTATAGATACCCCACGTATGGGTTTGCTGAAAAAAAATTGGGTTTCATTTCTAAGTATGGGGAACCCCCAAAATTGATTGTTTTTTTTTCTATTTTTGTGTAAAAATCTTAATGCGATTCACAGAATACATACAATATATATAGGTGTAGGTGTGTAGGTAGGGTAGGATAGGGAGGTAGGGTAGGTTAGATAGGATAGGGTAGGTAGGTAGGATAGGGTAGATAGGTAGGGAAGGGGTAGGCAGTTGACAGGAGCGAATCCGCGGGCACAGCTAGTCTATACTAGTATTATAAAGAAGCAAAGTTTGTGAAGTTTTAGGGGGTAATCTCTGGATCTACTGAACCGATTTAGAAGAAATTTGGCATGTAGATAGTTTGAGACCGGGAAGGACATGGGATAGTTCGTATTCCCTTGGTATGATAAAACACTTATTGCGCGGGCGAAGAAGCGGGCAGAAGCTGGTGTTCTATATTTTGACAGTCGTTTGTGATATAAAAACATATTGACCAAAAATTTGTAACGATAGAAGAAATATACCAAGATATTATAAATAATATTGTTTAATTTTGCATAGATATTTGAAATATTTATGCAAAATTAAACAATATCTAGAAATATCACATTTCTGGCTATGAATGACTAGTTTATGTTAATACTAAGTAGGTGTGTTAACTTGATCAATAATGCAATCATTTAGATAGGAATTCTTAATAAGAGGAGTAAAATGTTAGGTAACAGCTTTTTGAATTATAAACATCCTTAGGTGAAAATAATTTATTCATATTTTTTTTTAAACAAGCTTTTTTCGTATTCTTCTCAGTAAACCCTTTCATTTGATACCCATATCAATGCAGTGCACAAAAAATAACTAGTTCGCCAACTTGGGCCGTCCGCCATATTGGATTTAGAATGACGTGACTTAGCTAACCATGCATTGTTATCCAAACTAAACGTGTATGTAAAATTTCATCTTAACTGGTGGAGGATAACTGCTTTAAAATTCAGTTGCAAGATTTGACCCGAACACACTTACATACAAACATACATACATACATTGCAAGTTAATTAAAAACTTGTAATGAAATACTGTTGAATAAATAAAATATTGGAAATTATATTCTAAATAGACAACCGTTTACTTATAGGTAAATCTGTGGTCTAAAATATTTGAGATGGTACCTATATGTATCTATTTATGTACAAACCTACTTATGTTTTTTTAAAGTAGCCAGGAGCTAGATGTCTGCTACCTTTTGAATACCAAGGACAACAAAAGAAGGATACTTCAATATTAAGACTTGTATGGACGGAGTTAAAATATAATTAAGTTATTTAATTAAGAAAAGAGTTCAATTAGATTTTTTCTAGCTAGAAGTTATGCCAGTGTTATTACCCAATTCAGAGTGATGTGAGTGATTACATAAATTGTATAAAGCAGGTAGTCTAGATATTATAATCATAAAATGTTTAGTATTGCACACCCCAATAAATGTTTCCAGCCCAGTTCTCGCGTTTAGCATTTTATAATATTTTAATTATTGCTAAATAATCTGCATTGTTTTATAATATTTTTGGTGAATCTTTTGTAACTTTCATAATCAGTATCCGAAGAATTTGTAACTGTTAGGAATTAGTGAACGCAATCCATAATCTATATATGATTTAGTACTTACATACACTTATGATTTAGTAACTGGCTGTATCGTGTCTCCTCTCTCTACGGTTAACTAGAAAATTGCGCACTGTACTTGTTTGTTTCTTCTTTGAGATATTTATATTATAATAAATAATGATTACGTGGCACAAACTCTGCCTTTAATTTCTTCAGTAACCCACATTTACAAGGATTGAATAATAGTTTGAATTCGAACTAAATAAATAATATGGCTGGCTTATTCCTGAACACAAATCTGATAATAATCAGAGACTCTAGATAAAGTGTAAATCTAACAGCGATGGCTATATGGTCGAAATGCCAAATGTAATGATCACGCGATATCGATAGCACTTTAGACAGTCCCATACATTTTCGCCTTTTTCCTATAGCTATCGCGACGCTATCGCTGATAGAATGTCACATTTAATGTATACTAGCTTCTGCCAGCGGCTTCGCCCGCGAGAAAGTCGAAAGTTGTCCCACGGGAAACGCAATTTTTTTCGAGATAAAAAGTAGCCTATGTTCTATTCCAGACTATTATCTATATCTGTGCCAAATTTCATTCAAATCCGCTCACTCGTACTGGCGTGAATGTGTAACAAACATACATCCATCAAAACTTTCGCATTTATAATATTAGTAGTTAGTAATTTATATAGATGCTCGCACGCAGATTTGTGAGGTGCAACAATGATTTCAAGAACTCTCTTTTCTCAGCTGTCGATGTACACTTGCCAACTTTGGTGCAACGTGCAACCTTCTACAGTACATTAAGACTTCAGTACAATAATGCTTACCAAACTCTTATGAAACTACAGAGATACTGCAGTGCTTCGAGTGATATTAGTTCTATTTGCTAGAATAAGTCGGTGGTCCAGTGGTAACGGCCGCGACTTACAAGTCATGGTGTCATGGGTTCGTACCCAGACAGGAATTTTACTTTGTGTAATTTATTTCATCACCACTGCTCTAAAAACCGGTGAAGGAAAACATCGTCCGGCATGTCCTAGAAACAAACATTCGAAGATATGTGACATCTACCAACGCGCACTGGCACCGCGTGGTGGATTAATGCACATTCCCTCTCTCACAGAGAGGAGACCTATGTCCCAGCAGTGGGAACAATACAAGGATGTTGATGACGATGATGATGACTGTGTTGAGGTATAAATATTTGAATTTGGTATTTGTAAGATTAAAGTACACTCGCTTCTCACCGCATTCTTAGTGGATCATTAACAACCCAAGATGCAAACAAAACGAGCAAACTATGATTGCTTTGCCCTTTAGGAAATACAACAATCCTCACATCAACATCCTAGCATAGGCATTTATTTATAAATATGCAAATGTATATTCCAATTATTACAACGGACTATGTACAATATAGAGCGGGTTTCTTGCGAGTGAGCGGTGTTGAAGAATGGAGGTTTCGCAAGCGATGTCCTTACGATCGTGAGAAACTGGACCGTTTATATTATTTACTTTATAAAGGTATTTAACTAAAGGAGCTTACAGATCGCGTTACATAGCTTTTAAGCTGCTGCGTGATAATGAGGGCAAGTTATGCAGTTTGCCTCGTATCAAGAATATAAATTTTCGAAACTTTCTCGAAATTTGTTAAAAAAATATTTTGTATTAATCCATAAATAAACATGGGTACTAGATAAGTTTCCTTCACATACTTAAGAATAAGGAAAGTTACTCATGTAATTTTTATATTAAGAAGTTTCTTTTGAATTCATGCCCATATAGTTGATCTGATATCAACATTTTTTTATAATACAAAGCTCAAATATCCTAAGAGATTGCGTTAGTTTAGGTCTTAACTCGAGGTTTTCGTACTATCACGAATTTGACCTATTCCTCAAGGCAACAAAAGAATTCCATTCAGTATAATATTATTTCTCGTTAGTCTAGAGCAGCCTCGTTGGTTTAGTTCTCTAGTGTCTCCTTTGATTCGTTCCGGGGTCGGGCTAAGTAATATTAGTTTATTTTCCATCTGTCTTTTTTCAATAGTATCCCGCAGTTTGTATTTGTGCCCGGTTCGTGGCTATAGGCGCCATAAACCCAGTAAGTATTACTTAAGTGGCGAGGTGTGGGTGGGTGTATTTACTGTAGTGTACATCACTGCTTAAGGTTGCCCCAGTCGACGGCACGAACTATTTTGTGCGCGGGGTTAAAATGCATGCTATCTCATCCGACAACACGTGCGAAAGATATAAATGCTCTGATGAGCAGTAAGAAGCTAGTTCGCGTAAAAACGAAAACGAGCGCTCGAAATTTTATAAACAGACCTTTGTGAATATATTCACAATATTATATCATGAAAAAACGACTAAATGTACCAGTTCAAAATAAAATTATTTGCATTGTTGAACTACTAATCTATCCCTGTATGGTGACTGTTTTGCAACTCTTTTTACCCGACTGCCGAAGGAGTAATGTGTTTATCAGTCTATGTATGTATGTATGTATGTATGTATGTATGTAAGTATGTTTCTGTCAAACCTATCGTGTGGGGTATCAAAACATAGGATTTTAAGAGGTGATTTCAAAAATATATAACACTTATATGTTTAAATGTACCTAATTCGAAAAAAAAAATAACTAAAAAGTTATAAATAAAACGTCTGGTTTTGGTCAGCCAGCTCGCGAAGATGTATCCTCCGACAGCACAGCATGATTTTCTCCTTGTTTACGTCTTTTTAGTGCGCTTTTCAAGCAGTCGGGTTTTTTGATTTTTTTAATTAACTTTTTTTTTCTTTTATGGTATTTATTTGCACCCAAAGTTGCCTTGAAATTAGTTTTGAAATATGAAACTCTCAAACATGTTTTATTTTTACTTCTTTGTTTCCATACAGGGCTAGATAATGATGAGACAAATTTATTTTTTATTTTGAACGTACATCGTCGTACAGTGGAGTAATCGCCAGACTACGTTTGTATGGATAAATGATCGACTAGGGCAACCTTAAGGGCGGTTACGTCACTCACGGCGTACACGTCCGTTTCCTTGATCCGTGTCCGTGATTTGAGTTCCGAGTTCAAAATGCTCTGAATTATGACAGATTTTGACGGATAGAGTTCGGACGTAGTGCGTAAGCTTCCCTACAAGAAGTACTACGGCTACTTCGGAACCGCAATTTCACGGACACGGATCGGATGTAGTGCGTGACCGCCCTGACCCTTCAAGAAAATAAGCCGTGATGTTGTGTTATGTTAATATTGTAAATACGATCTGTTTGATACTCTTTGGCTGCATCTGTGAACGGAAAAGTGAATGGTGCTTGTATGTATATCATGGTAAGTAGGTCTTACCTGTTGTATATGGGTATAAATTTACCTTTTCTGATTTGTTTTGTATTAAATTACGACATATCGTGCGAATGATCTTATAGTCGTTCTGCTAGAACCATTCAGTTCGCAGATGAAGTTTTAATACCATCTACATCAGCATGAAGAGTGTAACCAAGATTTTGAAGTAACTTGATTTAAAAGAGTGTTCGTGGAGTATCCACGTTTAGCTTCCGCTGTCCGTCGAACTGACGGACTCCTTGATAAATCAAAAGTGCTTGTTAATGGAACGTATTCCACATTGGGCACCCGTTTTAACGGCGCCTGAGTTAATGGCACCTGAGTTATTCCACATACACAAGAAACTCTCTACTGATTTTAATCGAATTTTTGATTTTGACGTCCTAAACAATATTAACGTCAGAACATTATCACACCACATCATCACCTACCTACTGATCCGTTGGTGCCAAATAAGGAATAAAATTTTAAATAATGAATTATGCCACTAATGGCACCTGCGAAAAGTATCGATAGATGCCGTTTGTGGAATACCTCAGGTGCCGTTAAAGCGGGTGCCAAATGTGAAATACGTCGTTAATGGTTTAGTTCAAATAAATGCATTTATTTTATTTACACCTTATAATAAGCCTGCGAAGAACAAATATGAATAAAAAAAAGTGTACACAGGGCGGTCTTGACCTTTGGATAAGTTTACAAGACAATTCTACGGGTATATAAATAAAAATTCTTTGGAAGAAAGAAATAAAAAATTAAAATTTCCTTAGGTATAAATACGTAAGTATTAACAATAATGTCTAGGTGGGAACTAAAAATAAACGCTAAAATGCGCACGAATAATTTACCTAGAATTTAAATAAATCATTCATAAAAGTTATTAAGAATTCAAAAATTGTACATTCTAGAATTAATTTGACCAACTGACACCAATTTTATTATCATGAAGTATTTTGAAATTATTATTATGATGCTAAATTCTATCTTGGTTACTTACTGACCGTTTAGTATCATTGGTTTGTTTAAAATTTTGTTGCCAATAAAGAGTGGTAATTTCAAAGTTCTATAGCATGTAGAACACATGTGTCCAGACTATCTCTCTCCTTTCTGGGTTGCCTGGAAGAGATCGCGGAACTCGTTAAGGCCACCTGGTGTATATTTGTTTTTGTTTTAAGATGTCTTTTTGTATTGTTTTTATCTTGGTGTACAATAAAGTATATATATCGCAGGGATATGATGAAAACAGGGAATTGATCAAATCTCTCTAAGAGCGAGCGTAGCGAGCTCGGGAGCTTAGGGCACCCCGACACGGACAGGTTAGGTTCGAAGGGGATGACGGGAGCTGAAGTGAGCGAGCAAAGCGAGCGAACTCAGCTCCCGTCATCTCCTTCGTGTTAGGTTACTTTAGACCCTGCATACAGAAATAGGAGCCCCGCGCAGCGGGGCTCCGTCGGCTCTGCCACACAAATACTAATTCAACGTACAAAATAAACCTTTAAATTACTACAGAAAAGTTATTTTTGTCATTTCACTGAACCAATTTTGCTTAGAGATTTGATCAATTCCCTGTTTTCATCATATCCCTGCGACATATATAAATAAATAAATAAACACAACACACAATATCACGCCTTTATTTCCCAAAGGGTTGGCCAGAAGTTCTGCATGGTGCAATCTGAACTTTATTTTTATACTAGATATTAAAATATTATTTAACGGTATCCGTTATATAACGGATACCTATATGCGGAACAAAATAAAATTCTTTAATAATGACTTGTGTCATACTGTGCGACCTGCGCGCCAGGAAGGCAATTTAAACTCAAATTGTGTCATACGGTCACAAGCTGCATTACCGGATACAGTTACTATTAATATAAAAATAATTATTAGGTACCTACTTCCTACAATGTTAAGGCTCTAGACAGGGACATATGTATGAATCAAGATCTTAACTTTAACGAATCCGGGCCGATAACGAATGGGGACCAGAGGGTCTAGACAAGTGACTTTCTATCATCGAAAGCGTTTCGTTAGCGATATTAACTTTAAAACTTTCGCGTTTCATAATGGGAAACAATATATCACGGGAATTTAACGCGATGATTTAGCTTACCTGGACCACCCGGATTTGGTCTACCCGGGACCACGATCATTGCAACACGGTTGAAACGTCGGGTTAAATAGGTAAATAAATAACCTAAATCATCGCGTTAAATGCCCGTGATATATTGTTTCGTTAGCGATTGTCAAAAAGGCAAAATTGTATGGGATTGACAAGCGACATTTTGATATCTTGACTATCGCCTACGCTGATATCGAATGCCACTTGTCTAGAGCCTCAGGGGTCCCAGTCATCCGGTTTTCATTAGGTATCATCATCTGCCTGTTTTTATCCTAATTTGTTACGGACCGACACGGCGGCTGCAAGTCAAAATCAGAATGAGACATTTCATTTGTGATACATGGGCATAATGGTTGGTCGTCATTATCTTCTTCTTCCACAGTTTTCTGTTAGCCGTCATTTCTAAACTTGTTAAATCTCTTAGTGGCATGTTATACATACTTACGTCGTACAGTAGGCCGGACGTCAGCGGTAATACTATGACCATGAGCTGGCCTAGCGTTGTACGGAGTTCCATTAGAATACAAATACCGCTGGCAAATGGCAAATTTAAATGTGGCCATGGACGACCGAGCTTGGGCTCAAGCTACTCTTCCCATCCGTATGGGGGGCCTCGGCGTCCGCAAAATTTCTAGTATTAGTTTACCGGCATTTATATCCTCGGTCCACGGTACTGAGAAATTAATCAGGAATATCCTAGCACCCATACTGATTAATTTTGATGTGCCGTGCTTTACCGAGGCTATTGATGCTCGGAGACTCGCTTGCCCGAATTGTAATCTCCCCGACTACCCATCATCCCAGAGACGGTGGGATGAGCCGCTATGCAGAGCAGTTCAGGAGCACCAAATTGCTGCCACTCCTGCCGAGCGCGCTCGCCTGCTGGCTGTGGGTGAGTGGGAGTCGGGCCTCTGGCTTCACGCACTACCGTCGTCGAACATAGGCACCTTGTTTGACGACACTACTTTCCGCCTCGCTGCTTCCCTACGTCTTGGCGCTCCCTGCTGTACTCCTCATCGTTGTCACTGTGGCGAAGTTGTCAACAGCCTCGGTCACCACTCTATCATGCAGCCGAAGTGCGGGTCGCATAGCGCGTCACGGAAACTTAAACGACATCATCCGACGTGCTCTCGTCACCGTCGGCGTTCCGGCCGTATTGGAACCCCATGGCCTGGCACGTGACGATGGCAAAAGACCGGACGGGATGTCTTTGTTTCCATGGAAGATGGGTAGGCCTTTAGTGTGGGACGCTACTTGTGTCGATACTCTTGCGCCATCCCATCTTCCTAGCTCGTCGTGCTGTGCTGGCGCTGCCGCTGCGGCTGCAGAGAACCTCAAGCGGCGGAAATATAATAACCTCATCGGTAGTTATATTTTCGAGCCGTTTGGGGTTGAAACTCTTGGTCCGTGGGGTCCGAGTGCTCACGCTTTGTTTAAAGATCTTTCCAAACGCTTAGTTGACACTTCGCGTGACCCAAGGGCTGGCTTTTACCTCGGTCAGAGAATAAGCATTGCCATACAACGTGGCAATGCTGCCAGTCTTTTGGGCACATTACCAGTGGACAACGATGTGGAGGAGTTTTTCGACGCCATATTTTAGATTAGGTAAGTGAGTAGTTTTTGGTTTAAGTGTTTATGTTTGTAGTCTTAGTTAATTAAGTATTTTATACATTGTATATACTTGTATCTTTGTAAATAAATACCGCTTATAATAGTTCTATTACCGCCGATGTTGGGCTTACAGTACGTTAAGCAGACGCGTGCGTGTGCGCATCTGCTGTGAACGTTATGTAACACCACACAATAGACGTCATTATGTGATGCACTCTTACCATACACTTCATAATCCTCATAGTGTTCAGCTAATTGCCACATAATGAGGTGTGAGGGATTATGTTTGTGATGTTGGTAGCTCTCGAGCTTTGTGTGTGAAGAGTTCTTGATGAGAGGTCTTGATGAGAAATATCTAATCATCTTTCGTAAATTTTGCTTGATAAATTACTTAGAAAAGAGAACTTGTCCTCTTATTGATCACAGCAACCAGAAACTGTAGGTAATAATGAACGATACTGTAGAGACTGAAAATGGTATTCAATCAATCTTTATTACTTATCCACTAACTGAGCTACTGAGCATGTTACTGACGTTTCTAAATTCTTTCCTTCTATTGTTACAGATGGCTAAACAAGAATGTATCACCGTGGGAGGCAGAAAATGAGGCACTTTATAATCAGTGCTGTACTCTTACTGAGTTGTCCAGCATACTCCTACAGCAAGTCCATTGTGTCCACACAGAAACCAGACAAATATGGAGAAGATAACTTGGACAACAGCATTATCGACTTTGATGAGGAATACACACTCAAATATAACAAGAAATACGGGATGATCCCATGGAACTCAAATGAAGCATTCAACAAAGAATCACATAGATATACCATAGTTAAGGATTTTGATAAGAATCTAGATAATAATACCGAAGCCAAATTAGAAGCAACTTCAACCATAGATTATAGTGTCATTCCCTTAGAACTGATAAGTACAACTGAGAATACTCTTATAAGTATATTAGAAAGTACTGAGGAACCTGATTTGACGGTGATACCGCTGTCAACTACCAAGAAAGCTCCAAAAATAGAAATCAAACAAACAGTCACATTACCGACTTCTACACAAGAAATTGATACTACAATTTACTATTCTGATGACGAAACCACAACAGAAGAACCTATCACTGAAAAATATACAAGCAAACATACAGAAACCACCGAAGAAGACACATCTACATCTTATGACACTACAACAGAGATTTCATACGAAAACCAAAGCACTTTGTTGCCGTTAACGAATGCATCTGAAGTGATCTTTGAGAAATCAACCACAATAGCATCAACCACAAGCCGGGAGAATATAAGCAGAGTAGACCTAGGCACGGATGGAGAAGACTCAGATGTGCCAATCTTCACAGAATTAGATACAGAAGTCCACGAGGAAATACCGGAAGATTATTACGATTCCAAGGATGTGGTGCCAACAACGGCTCCAAAGACAGATGCTCTGTCGGTGATCTTTGGTCTAGCAGGTTCTGTGGTGGGGAGCGTGGTGGAAACGGTGGCTGAGAGAGTAGTGCCCAAGGGGATTGTGGACCTATTCAGAAGGATGCAGAGGCAGAGTGAAATGTTGGAGGCGGAGAGGCTTAGGAGTCGTGAGGAGAATGGCGGGATTGGTAAGCTTATACAAGATTTTAAAATTTATTGATTTGATGACAACTGATTTTAGCTTTTGAAAGCGCTATTTAGAAAATTTCACCTTTGTTAAAGTTCTTCTACCTAATATAATTAAACCATTTATTTTAGCTTTGCATTGTGGGTGCGTTTACAAACAATTAAACTCGCATACAAACAACCAGACCTGGGGCTGTACCATGATTTCTATATGGATACATCTGTCTCTTACTCACGATGGAAATAACCTTGCTCTAAGAGCTTATGGTTACACACCTTATAAATTATTATTTTTCGGTTTGGATCATCCAATGACTTCTCCCGCTCTGGGTGAAGCGGGAGGGTGTGTCAGACATTATTTGTAGGTTATACAAATATTTGTTCCGTGCGGGAATCTAAATGCGAAGCGTGCCTTGCCGTGTAATTATATAGGTGTGCTATCAAAAGCTAACTATTTAGTATATTAAATTTTATATATTTCCATTTGATTGTCGATCTGCTAGCATTCCAATAATTCAGTCATTTGCATTCTATTAAAGGCTGAAAATGCGAAAATTATTCACATTGTGACATTTCGTTTAGCAGTAATTTTAGAATCATTGTAGCAGTGACATTTATATTTAACGCTTGCACAAAACATTTACCTACTGCGTTTATGGGCGTTTCACCGCGTTTGTAATCCGCAACATTTTTATGTTTTCTTATACGGGGTCATTTTGATCACGGAGTTAGATATAAAAGATAGTTGCAACACCATCATACGAAACGGTAATAGCATATTATGTTAATAGCATTATGTTTATTTCTGATCTTGGAGCTCACAATAAACCGATTTATACATTAGATCTGCTGTATCATTTTTTTTTTTCATTTTCTTAACGTCCATCGTTTACATCGCTTTTAATATGGGTTCGAACTCTGAGTTGGGCTGTCGGACAATGCTATCGATATTTTCCAATTAGGTGACACCTTTTGGAAACAGTTGGATCTTAATAGCAGTACCTCAGTATCCAGAATTCAATAAACTAAAAATAAACCAAATAAATATACGACTAATCTAGCAGAACTTGCAGAGTAAAAAAATCAAATACTTTTTATTGACAAATAATTGAAGCCCTCGATAGGACTATTCATTAGACATGTTACTGTAAAAGCCTGAAGTACGGTAAATCCCAGAAATTACCGGTAAAACCTAGGATTTATCAAGTCATACTGGTATAAGGCCGAAATGATCTATGATAATCGCCGATTTCGAGCTTTTACCTGCAATCGCACGGTTGGTAAATTCTAGGATTTATCGTACTTCGGGCTATTACAGTAACAGATACACTTTAATTAACACTACACCAACCAACAACCAATGCTGGTCTAGCTTTATTGTTGTTTCATTAGTGAATTTATAAGGTTTAAAAACAAGCCACTCAGACAGCGACAGCACCCCACGCTCCCCCGTAAAGGGGAGTTAACGATCATCGAGGGCTGATGGAAGGTCTTCCACCGCCCGCCTCACGCTCAGGGCACCGCGCCACGTCTCATCAACGTGACTTGTGAGGACTCACATAGTGTGAAAGTCTCGAGAAGAGCTTACTATAGAAATGATCCTATGAAGTAAGGTCTTGTCGAATTTCCGGAACGCGCGGAGGGTCGTTCAACCGCGGTAAATCTTAACACCGCGATGTAGAAAAACGTGTCATCGGTACAGCGCCATCTAGTAGCATGGTTTAGAACTAAACCATAATGGCTGCGAGGCCATGATAACCGCATGTGGTATTTTTAGAAATCACAAATATATTCTAAAAATATTACGCGTGGTTATATGAAAACTGAAATTTTAAATATTATGGAAAATATTAAGCGCTATTCTTCTCTCCTAGACAGTGATTGTATCTAGAATGTTGCTATGCCCGAAAGTCCATTATTGTTTCTGTAACTTATATTTACCACCTGTATATACAATACGGATGCAATAAATAAAATGTGCATTTATTTTTTGACTTAGGTTTTCTAATGATTAGTATGTATCAATTAACATTAATACAGATAGTTTGAGTGTTTGTCGACATAATTATATTTAAAATCTGATGAATACTTAGTTAATTACCGCCATAATGATAAAACTTATTAACCAATGATTAGTAAAAAAACTGATTAGACGATTCTTAATTCAAATACTGCATTCAAACTAATCTAAGGATTAAAGAGATTTTGTAAATAAGGCTCTTTGTAGTCAAACATACACATAAGAAAGAGTATTATATCTATCTAAAACGACTGGAAATCAAAGTAAAGATAATAGACGTACAGTAGTCACAGCGGATCTTTGTGTCTCTGAAGTTGTCTCTGCGAACAATTGCGCAAGAAACAGTTTGTCATTGAGTATATTGCATAGAGTAAGCGAGATAGGGCGAAACGACAAACGTAAGCGAGTGAAAGAGATACAATGCTATCTTCTACTTCAACATTATCACAAAAATAGCAACTGTGCAAGGTCTTGCAGACTACTTCAGCAACACAAAGGTCTGCTGTGACTACTGTACGGTTGGTAACTCTAAACGAATGGGATAGTCAAAATCAAGAAGTCTGCAGTCTACAATAATATTCCTAATCGGAGTTTCAAAACCATAACCTGACCTGATCGAGATGTGGAAGTGGATTGAGAGCGTCGGGTCTGCACCAAGTGCAAAGGGCAAACTGATAGAAATCTGACGACTGACGAAACACGAAGTTTGTCGAGGGAAATTAGTTGTTGGTAATTTATATCTGTGCCAAATTTCATCCAGATCAATTCAGCCGTTCTGGCGTGATTGTATAACAAACATTCATGCACACATACATTCATCCAAACCATTTTTTTTTTTTTTTTTTTAATAATCTATTGGGTCGCGTTTGACCACTAACTCGCCTGATGTTAAGCGATGATGCGGTCTACGGTGAAGCACGCTTACCTAGAAGAAACCTATTCACTCTTGACTTAAAGACCCCAAGGTTGTAGCTATCAGGGAACAAAGACTCCGGAAGGGAGTTCCACTCCTTAGCTGTGCGTACAATGAAAGTATTAGCAAAACGCTTTGTGCGTATGGGAGGGATGTTCACCATGTACCGATGGCGCATGGCCGTACGTCTTGTAATCCGATGATGGAAAGGGCTAGGTGGAATCAAATTGTCTTTTATAATATTCAATATTATAATTTATATAAATAAATATACGACTAATCTAGCAGAATCAAAAAATCAAATATTTTTTTATTGACAAATAAATTGTTTAAACAAAAAAAAAAAAAAAAATTGTAAAATAATTGAAGCCCTCGATAGGACTATTCATTAGATATGTTACTGTAAAAGCCTGAAGTACGGTAACTCCTAGAAATTGTCGGTAAAACCTAAGGATTTATCAAGTCATACTGGTAAAAGCCCGAAATGATCTTTGGCTTTTGCAGTAACAGATACACTTTAATTAACATTAACACCACACCAACCAACAAACAATGCTGGTCTAGCTATTTTGTTGTTTCATTAGTGAATTTATAAGGTTTAAAAACAAGCCACTCAGACAGCGACAGCACCCCACGCTCCCCCGTAAAGGGGAGTGAACGATCATCGAGGGCTGATGGAAGGTCTTCCACCGCCCGCCTCACGCTCAGGGCGCCGCGCCACGTCTCATCAACGTGACTTGTGAGGACTCACATAGTGTGAAAGTCTCGAGAAGAGCTTACTATAGAAATGATCCTATGAAGTAAGGTCTTGTCGAATTTCCGGAACGCGCGGACGGTCGTTCAACCGCGTTAAATCTTAACACCGCGATGTAGAAAAACGCGTCATCGGTACAGCGCCATCTAGTAGCATGGTTTAGAACTAAACCATAATGGCCACGAGGCCATGATAACCGCATGTGGTTTATATAGAAATCACAAATATATTCTAAAAATACTAAGCGCGCTAATATGAAAACTGAAATGTTAAATATTATGGAAAATATTAAGCGCTATTCTTCTCTCTTAGACAGTGATTGTATCTAGAATGTTGCTGTGCCCGAAGGTCCATTATTGTTTCTGTAACTTACATTTACCACCTGTATATACAATACGGATGCAATAAATAAAATGTGAATTTATTTTTTGACTTTCGTTTTCTAATTATTAGTATGTATCAATTAACATTAATACAGATAGTTTGAGTGTTTGTCGACATAAATAAATTTAAAATCTGATGCATACTTAGTTAATTACCGCCATAATTATAAAACTTATTAACCAATAGTTAGTATAAAAACTGATTAGACGATTCTTAATTCAAATACTGCATTCAAACTAATCTAAGGATTGAAGAGATTTTGTAAATAAGGCTCTTTGTAGTCAAACATACACATAAGAAAGAGTATTCTATCTAAAACGACTGAAAATCAAAGTAAAGACAATAGACGTACTGTAGTCACAGCGGATCTTTGTGTCTCTGAAGTTGTCTCTGCGAACAATTGCGCAAGAAACAGTTTGTCATTGAGTATATTGCATAGAGTAAGCGAGTGAAAGAGATACAATGCTATCTTCTACTTCAAGATTATCACAAAAATAGCAACTGTGCAGGGTCTTGCAGACAACTTCAGCAAGACAAAGGTCTGCTGAGACTACTGTACAAAAAAATTCTTTCCAAGATGAAATACGAAGTCCCTCGGCAAACTTCGTATTTCGTCTTGGAACTTGATTGAGAGCGTCCGGTCTGCACCAAGTGCAAAGGGCAAACTGATAGAAATCTGACGACTGACGAAACACGAAGTTTGTCGAGGGAAATTAGTTGTTGGTAATCTATATCTGTGCCAAAATTCATCCAGATCAGTTCAGCCGTTCTGGCGTGATTGAATAACAAACATTCATGCACACACATTCATCCAAACTAACAATTTTTATTTTTTATAGTCTATAGGCTCGCGTTTGACCACTATCTCGCCTGATGTTAAGCGATGATGCGGTCTACGGTGAAGCACGCTTACCTAGAATAAACCTATTCACTCTAGACTTAAAGACCGGAAAGACAAGGTTGTAGCTATCAGGGAACAAAGACTCCGGAAGGGAGTTCCACTCCTTAGCTTTGCGTACAATGAAAGTATTAGCAAAACGCTTTGTGCGTATGGGAGGGATGTCCACCATGTACCGATGGCGCATGGCCGTACGTCTTGTAGTCCGATGATGGAAAGGGCTAGGTGGAATCAAATTGTCATTTATAATATTAATAAGATAAGATTGGGCGAATTACTAATACCGAGCGGGTACCACCCGCGGGACCTGCGGGTTAGTATCTGTTAACATAAATTCAGGTTTCCTCAGGATGTTTTTCCTTTGCCGATGACAGCTACGCCTAATCTGAAACAAGATTTAAATAAATCGAAAGGATATGGGATTGCTGGTAGTACTATAAGCGCATTCGAGCACAATCGCCATCGAAGCTTTTAAAGATAACCCTGCCGAATATGGCTTTCGAGAAATTTACTTTACTACGAAATTTACTCTCCCGTAACCTAATTCGCAGGTGTCCTGCATTTTACCAAGAAAACTGAAAAAGAAGAAGAAGAAAGAAAGAAAAAATGTTGTGTTTTGTTTCTTATTTTTAAAACTTTGTCTCAAACTAGCAATTTCTCCTGTATCGTGGGTGCATTTACAAACATATAAACTCACATACACAAACAACCAGACCGGAACTACTATCTGTAGGGCATTCAATTTAAATATTTGTTCCGTGCGGGAATCGAACCCGTGACACGCAACGCAGCAACCGACCACTGCTCCAACCGTATCGTATCGTATCATGGAGTGGAATAAAAAAATATCTTGACTAAAAAAGAATTTTCGTAATCGGATTAGTACTTCTTGAGTTTATCTTTTACAATAATTTACCTTTTTATAATATTAGTTAAAATGGAGCGTGAAACAGCTATTGCATCAGAATCGTGTTTTGTTAAAGTTTTGAACAACAATGTCTATAGAAATCTCTGAAGCTATTCTTTCGAAACATTTTGATGGCAGCAAAGGTAAATATAAATATATTGGATATTTATTGGTGCTAAACTTTTGTTCCTATTGTTGCTCAGATTTTCTTACTAAGATCAAGGGTTTTACGAAGCGATGGCATTCTTAAACTTCGACACTGATTTACTGTACCTACTTAACATAAATACATAACATTAGGTGGCAAATTAGCAACATGCAATACTTTGGTAATATAATAATGTTAATTTAGCTGTATAGTGTGGTCGCATTTTTGGGACTGGCAGACCCCTTTATTTAGAGAATATCAATATCCTTCTAATATTATAAACGCGAATGTTTGTGAGGATAGATAGATGGATGAATGGATGTTTGTTACTCTTTCACGCAAAAGCTACTAAACGGATGTTGATGAAAATTAACTGTAATATAGGTTATACATCAGAATAACATATATGCTATAATTATAAAGATATTAGGGGAAGTACTTAAACAACGCGGGTGGAGCCGCGGGCAGTAGCTAATAGATTTTAAATATGTGCGATCAAAAGATAAAGTTAAATACTTTATTTGCAAACACAATTACCCCATATAGATTTTGTTTAAGCGCGCAAATTGACCATTCATTCGCATTCTGTTTAAGGCGGTTATGCAAATTGTGAAATATCGTTAGGTGAAGTTTATTTTAAAACTAGCTTCTGCCAGCGGTTTCGCCCGCGTCAATATCAAAAATTATCCCAAGGGAACATATTCCCAGGATAAAATGTATCCTATGTGTTATCCAGACAACAATCTATCTCTGTACCAAATTTTATCCAGATCCGTCTAGCCGTTTGAGCGTGAAGAAGTAACAAACATACAAACACACTCACAGACTTTCGCCTTTATAATATTATAGTGTGATGTAATATTTTAAGGCATTTCGGACATCAGCAATGAAATTTCTATTATTTCAATTTAATTCAATTTATTAAGAACAATTCACATTGCGTTCGAATATATAGTGTGTAATTATTAGTGGAAATGCTTGCAAGAACCATTTACCATTACCAAACATTTTACATTTATAAGGCAATACCTATTAATCTAAGAGGTTATTAGTAACAGTAGCCTGAACATAATTATTGAAAATTAGAGCAAGTAAATAGACAACTAAATTTGGATTTATATATTTTATATTAGAACTAGCAAATGAGCATACTATTCAAACTAACCAATACGTCTTGTGCGTGTCAGTTTTGTTCTTTCATTAGAGAAATTAAAAGGTTTTAAAAAACAAGCCACTCAGACAGCGACAGCACCCTACGCTCCCCCGTAAAGGGGAGTGAACGATCATCGAGGGCTGATGGAAGGTCTTCCACCGCCCGCCTCACGCTCAGGGCACCGCGCCACGTCTCATCAACGTGACTTGTGAGGACTCACATAGTGTGAAAGTCTCGAGAAGAGCTTACTATAGAAATGATCCTATGAAGTAAGGTCTTGTCGAATTTCCGGAACGCGCGGAGGGTCGTTCAACCGCGGTAAATCTTAACACCGCGATGTAGAAAAACGCGTCATCGGCACAGCGCCATCTAGTTCCACAGCTAAGAACTAAATAACGATGGCCATGACTCATGTGAGGCCGCGATAATAACACGTGGTATTTTTAGAACATTAAATATATTATAAAATACTACGCGCGGTTATCACACGCGGTTATCTTTTGTAAAAGAAGGGATTAGATATTTGTCTGTATCGTATTGTAATTATTAGTTAGCTTATCAATTGCCCAATGAATACAGATCGTTTGCTCGTCGTAATTAAATGCTGGCGAATAATAAATTGTAGCCGTATTTATAAAAACTTTTTAACACTGACTTCTTAATACAAATTTTCTATTGAGTATTCGAATTAAGAATCTTCAAATAAGATATTTTTTTGTTAAACGAGAAATATGTGATTTGTTGTTCAGTATAGGAGAAAGCTAAGATTAAATATTGCCTTATGTAGGTAGGTCAGGTCAGGTTATAGTTTTGAAACTTCTATTAGGGATATTATTGTGTCGTGTTTAGTGATCACTACAGGCTTCCTCACTTTGATTGTTCAAATCTGTTTAAATATTTCTATGGTTCCAATGCTTGATAGTTGACAGAGCAGTCAGCTATCGTACGTTGATTGTCTTGACTCTTAACTTCGGTTACCAGTAGTTTTAGATAGAAAGAATACTCTTTTATCTCGTTTAACAAAAAAATATCTTATTTGAAGATTCTTAATTCGAATACTCAATAGAAAATTTGTATTAAGAAGTTTTTATAAATACGGCTACAATTTACTATTCGCCAGCATTTAATTACGACGAGCAAACGATCTGTATTCATTGGGCAATTGATAAGCTAACTAATAATTACAAAACGATAAAGACAAATATCTAATCCCTTCTTTTACTAAAGATAACCGCGTGTGATAACCGCGCGTAGTATTTTATAATATATTTAATGTTCTAAAAATACCACGTGTTATTATCGCGGCCTCACATGAGTCATGGCCTTCGTTATTTAGTTCTTAGCTGTGGAACTAGATGGCGCTGTGCCGATGACGCGTTTTTCTACATCGCGGTGTTAAGATTTACCGCGGTTGAACGACCCTCCGCGCGTTCCGGAAATTCGACAAGACCTTACTTCATAGGATCATTTCTATAGTAAGCTCTTCTCGAGACTTTCACACTATGTGAGTCCTCACAAGTCACGTTGATGAGACGTGGCGCGGTGCCCTGAGCGTGAGGCGGGCGGTGGAAGACCTTCCATCAGCCCTCGATGATCGTTCACTCCCCTTTACGGGGGAGCGTGGGGTGCTGTCGCTGTCTGAGTGGCTTGTTTTTTAAAACCTTTTAATTTCTCTAATGAAAGAACAAAACTGACACGCACAAGACGTATTGGTTAGTTTGAATAGTATGCTCATTTGCTAGTTCTAATATAAAATATATAAATCCAAATTTAGTTGTCTATTTACTTGCTCTAATTTTCAATAATTATGTTCAGGCTACTGTTACTAATAACCTCTTAGATTAATAAGTATTGCCTTATATACACTGCCCGATACCCGCTCAGGGTTCGAATCAACATTCGCGCTTGCGATTAGTAGACCAAAAAGCAAAGTAAACGGTAGACGTTACGAAATATGATAAACATCTAATGTGTCAATCTGTTTTTCATGAGCTTTAAGATAATAGATAGCGACTACCGTTTCATGTGACAGTGTTGCAACTGTCTTTTATATATGTATAACTCCGTGATCAAAATGATCACGTATGGGAAAACATAAAAATGTTGCACATTAATGCCATATAACACCCATAGTAAATGCTATATAAATGGTTCTTGCAAGCATTTCCACTAATAACTACACACTATATATTCGAACGCAATGTGAATTGTTCTTAATAAATTGAATTGAATTGAAATAATAGAAATAAGAAGTAACATTCAGCAAGTGTAGATACTATTAATTTTTACCCGACTACGGCGAGCCAAAAAATCATAACCCTCCTGGTTTGTTTTTATTTTATACTTGGATCAGTATCTCCAATGACTACCTTTTACAGACATAAAATTATTTGCTGATTGAGCGTGAAACAGCTATTGCATCAGAATCGTGTTTTGATAAAGTTTTGGACTTAAAAGAAGTTATCCTTTCGAAACATTTTGATGCTGGCAAAGGAAATATTTTGTAATATTATACATGTTACACTTTGGTTCCGATCGTTGCCACAGATTAACTAAGATCAAGGGCTTAACGAAACGAAGGCATTCATTCTTTGGCCCTGATTGTAGATAATATCTACTTGTACAATAATTATTATGCCATATTTACGTGGCAGTTTCAAGGTGAGACGTGCCTTTGCTTGCCTTTTGTTAAAATCTATTCCCCCGTCGCAAACTTTTGAGGGGCAACCACGAAGTGAGACAACAATACAATACTACAATAAGTTCGACACAATGGTGTTTCTTACCTAGTCTTACCATTGTATTTTTTTTTTCATAGCTGTTGTCGATATTAATTTGTCAATATGACTTTCTTTAAATATTTTGTGACAAACTTAGCCCTTAATAGCTGAGAACCGGAGATATTTGGCTAGCAGTGGCATATTGTAGATAGGTTAACAATAAATGTTCTATAGACGACGGAGTGCTTTGTTCAGCAGTGAGCCATTAGGATTATAAGCGAGATAAATATACATAGAGAGAGAGAAATAGATTTCAACTTTGAACAAGGAATTAACTATAAGTGTATATTCTGATATTGCTCAACCGACCAAAAACAAGACAAGATTAAAACATCACTTTCCATTTTCCCAGGTCAATTTGGCCGCGGCATCCTGAAATCTATCTCCTCTGGCATCAGCAAGCCGCTCAGCCAGCTCATGGCGGGGGCCAGAGACATAGGGTCCCTGGACACCGACCGCGGCTTCGTGGCCAGCCTGGCCTCCGGAGTCACCAGCGTGGCCAACGTGGCTAACTCCGTCGTGGACTCGTTCAAGGATCGGGTGCAGGCTATTTATCCAGGTAAGTTACACTGTGCACTAAAACGTCAACATACTTATGTTGACGCACACATTATTATTATTACATTAATTACGTGGGCTACAACCGGAGGGTCCAAAAAAAAACAAAAGTTATTTAATAAAATTTAATTATACTAAAAGTTACAAGTTAATTATTTCTAAGAGGTTGACAATGTTCGAAGTGTGAATCAATTATGAATTTGGGTCCGCGTTTCCGTTATTGCGAAGCCGCTGTTGTCGTCATCGCGCGGCACGTTTCTGCTGACGCTGCACTGCGTCTTCGAGCCGTGTGCAGTGTTGATTTGGGTCAATGCTGTCTCGGCGATCCTTATAGATTAGCACCGCGTAACACCTCCCCCCGAAGAGCAGCCACCACCGATGATTTTCGTAGTAAATTGAGGTGGGGGTTGGTTGCAGCTTATCCTCTCTTTAGGTTCGGGAAGAGCGTAAATTCTTTCTGGACACCTTGGGTGACATTGTGGTTCCTCGTCTGGAGTCTTCTTAGATTTTGACCAGTACCGTCGGTAGATAAAGTAACCCATGAGTGCACATGCACCGGTTAGTGCTATGTACATTGGAATCGTGGTGTGGTAGATTCCGTAGTCATTCTTAGCTGGAATATGTGGCTGTTGTTGCATTATCTTCATATTGGCTGCATGTAGGTGGTCCAAGTTTATTGAGTTCAATTTTAGTGTCGGGACTGGAAGCTGATTATCTATGTCTTCTAGAGGTAGGTCCATAATCTTCAATACGTGACCCTTCAGACGATTTTTCTTATTGGCGATAGTGATCTGTGGTGTCTCTATGTAACAGTCCTGCGGTATGGTGAGTAAGTAACTTCCTTGAACTTCTTTGTACAGGTCTTTTCCACAGGAGAGATGAACCTTCGTGGGAACCGGGAAGCTGATGGTGTAGTATCTATCATCAAGTTCCTCGTACGCTGGCTGGTCCAAGGTGATAGCGACAGGTTTGCATGTTGAACTTTTCCTTTGCGTGGTGATGAGTTCGTGTATGCAATCTTGAGAGGAATGACTCTGTAGACTTCGTTTCTCCTCACATATGAACCACTTGCTGGTCTTCGGGCATTCAGCCTCTATGTTCTTAGAATCTTTCTGGAAGATGGCTAGGAAAGGAGAGGATGGAATGAGGACTTCATGATATTTGTTAGGTATTATTGATAACTTATATAGATCGTATGTATGCGGTTGAAATATTGGAAACTTATATACTATAACTATATTATTGCTTACATAATATGAACCTAACTTAATTATATTATAATATTCTCTTATATCTATATCTACTACTTTCTCACTACTATATAAACTTGTTAATTTATTTATTATAGCGCGTATTTCGTCTATGCTGAGAATGGAATGGTGCATTGTAGAGGTTTTTATAAATGCTAGAACATTCTGCAGCCGGTTTAGTTCCTGTGAAACTGCATCTACGTTATCGCTAAGGATAATAAGTATTTGAGCTAAATGTGCGTATTTTATCAAATCATGATCTCTATCTGCGTTGCTTTCGTTAATTCTATTTAGTAGGGCTGCCATTTTTTTCTGGTTATCTACAATATCGTCAATGATTTTAGAATATTGAGTGGACATCTCTTTTGTTAGACTAACATGCTGATTGAATTCAGTGACTAATTTGTGTTCATCGTTTTCGAGAGATTTTATAGCTTGATTATAATGTAATGCGTCGGTATAATCTAAATTTCCTGTAATGCTTTTCACAACACTACCGAGACCATCTATGAGCCCTCTTTTTACACGAGTTATCTCGAAAGATTTTAATTGTTCGGATACACTATTGAGTTTGGATCTCAGGTAATCTATATGAGGCTGGAATAATGATTTGGTTTGGTTATTAAGATTAGGGCTGCTGGTTAGTAATTGGCTATCAATAGAATTTATTTTATCTTGTAGAGTGTCTAAATTAACGTATTGTATGAAGGAATGGTGGTGTGATAAGATCTTAGCTGGGCCTAATTTAAAGGGTACAATCCCAGGTCCATCGTCCAGGCTCTCAAGTCTTATTTCTTGAGATAGAGCTGTTCGCGAACAGGTGTAGAATCAGGAGCTTCCTGTAACAATCGGGCGGTTTTAGGAACCCTTTTTAGCCTAGACTTCGCAACAGGACCGCGTTTCTTCCTTGTATAGATGTGGATAGGGAGGTCCGCCATAACAACGTCATGAGTGTATCGAGGAGCTAATTTTTGCCTGGAAGCAAATGGATTCTTTACAAAAATCTGTTGTTCAGGTGAGTAATCGACTTCTGGTTCGCGTTGACGGTTACGACTATCAGTAGACTCCTTGCGGGTTTCGATACATAGCTCATGTATTGCATTATATGCAGTAGTCATTTTCTCTTTGTGACTAGTCATATACTGCTGTAGCAAATGAGCGGATAAATCTATGTCAAAGGAATCGCGGGGATCAAAATGTCCGGTAATAACTTCGATAGGTTTACATTTTGTGAAACTATGGATACTGCTATTGTAAGCTAGGAGGGCGTAGGGCATGAGGTTAGTCACGGATTCACCTTTTTGACTTGATTTAAGGATACGAAGGTGTTCCAATATGGTAGCGTGGAATCTCTCAACTATACCATTTTCATTCGGAGTATGTGGTGCAACCCTATGGTGTTGAATTTTGTGTAACCTTGTGAATTCTGCTATTAGTTGGTTAGTAAACTCTGTCCCGTTATCAGTAACGATGGTAGATGGTATTCCATGGTGAGTGCAAAAGCTAAGCAAGGCTTGTACTACACTTATGGCTGTTCCATCTCTTAAGTAATACGCCTGAGCATACTTTGAAAATGAATCTACTAAAGTTAGAAACTTTTCGCTTTGAATAGTTAATAAATCGAGGTGTACTATTTCAAATGGTTTACTTGCTGGTGGAACTACTTTAAATTGTTGTTTGGTCGGATTGCGGTCGTACTTTGCCTGACCACAAGTAGTACATTCGTTAATAAATTTCGTTATATGTTCGCGCATTTTCGGCCAGTAGTACTTATGAGATAGAGCTAAGTAAGTTTCGTTAATACCCCTATGGTTAGTTTTCCCATCATGATGCTTGTTAATAATTTCCTGTTGCCTCAAGTACTCTCTAACGTTATCCAATTCCTTTTTGGTTAACGTTAAGGTCATTGATGAATTTTTAAAGTTCTTTTGAATAATGGGAATTATTGAGTACATGCCTAAAGTTGGATTTATTAGTAGCCCTGTTTTAATTTTAGGATGAACGTACTCTTTTATTGCATTAACTACGTCCTCCTCTAAATTTGATTCTGACACTTGAATGTTGATTCGTGTGTGGGTGTCAAAGGGTTTTGTTACAATTGTTCGACCCTTTATATCTCCTACTATATTAAAAATAATCTGTTTCGTAAACTTGTTTAATGGATCGTCAGAAATGGGAACCTCTAGGATGGGGTTCTCATTATCTGTGTGGACTGTAGCGGTACCCGAGTCATCCGCGGGTTCCGTAGCCGTAATGGTTCTAGAGTCATCAAGGGCAGGGTTATTTTCTGAAGGGTTAGCTACAATAGACATTAGTTCTTCATTATTAATTTCAAGCCGTGATAAAGCATCCGCGTTAGTATTGCATTTACCTTGTTTATATTCTATTGAAAAATCAAATTCACTCAGTTTTAGCCGCCATCTTGTGAGTCTCGAATTGGGTTCCTTCAAGTTCATGATCCATTGAAGGGGTTTATGGTCAGTAATTATTTTAAATCTTCTACCGAATAAATACGGCCTAAAATATTTGGTGGCCCAAACAATTGCTAACAATTCCTTTTCAATGGTACTGTAGTTTAACTCTCTAGAATTTAAAGTACGTGAAGCGTACGCTATGGGTTTATCTGAACCTATTACTCCCTGGGATAGGACGGCGCCGATCGCAACGTTAGATGCGTCGGTTGTTAGAATGAACTCTTTATTGAAATCTGGATATTGCAGAATAGGGTCGTTAGTAAGGAGTTTTTTACAGTGCTCAAAGCAATTAATGTATTTTTGATCCAAAGTTATTTTGCTACCCTTTTTCAGACATTGAGTTAGTGGTTTAGTTAATTTAGCAAAATCCGGGATAAATTTCCTATAATAACCGATCAGGCCGAGAAAACGTTTGATTTCTGTTGCTGTTTTAGGAAGAGGGTAGTTTTCTATGGCTTTAATTTTGTCTGGATTTGGCTTGACACCTTCGTTGCAAATGATGTGGCCTAGAAAGCTAGTTTCTAACTTTAAAAATTCGGACTTATCCATTTGAATTTTAAAGTTAGATTCTCGCAATCTTTTAAATACTTTTTCCAGGTTATTAATATGCTCCTGCAGGGATGTACTGAACACTACAATGTCATCCAGATATACCAGGCAGATGTGGTTTAGGTCTCTAAGGATATTATCCATAACTCTTTGAAAGGTCGATGGAGAATTTTTAAGCCCCATCGGCATTCTAAGGAATTCATAATGGCCGTTTTCCACATTAAACGCCGTTTTATGTATATCTTCAGGGTTCATTTCGACCTGATAGAACCCGCTGGCTAAATCCAGGGTACTAAAATATTGACATTTACCTAATTTGTCGAGTACGTCTGTAATGTTGGGTATGGGATACTTGTCATCAATCGTTTTCTCGTTGACTTTTCGGAAATCCACGACAAGTCGCCATTTAACCTTGCCAGAAGCATCCGCCTTTTTGGGTACGATCCAAATAGGGGAACTCCAGGCCGAATCTGATGGTCGTATTATATTTTGATCAAGCATTTTGCTTATTTGATCTCTGACTTCTTGTCTGTGGACATAGGGATATCTATAAGTTTTTGTGTGTACTGGAATTTCATCAGTTGTTCGGATGCGATGTTTCACTTTATTTGTGAATGTCAATGATTCGCCTTCGAGATAAAAGACGTCGGCATAGTTCGCGCAGAGGTTTTTTAAGTTAGCAAGTTCCTCTGGGTTTAAATGTTCCGTTCTGAGACGAGAAAGTACGGCATTAACACGATCTGATGGAATTGCAGTACCTTCAACTTCAATGTTAAATAGCTCAGCCTCTACGGGGCGGTCCATTGAAAAGATGATGTCGTTACACGTAGGGTTAGTAATCTCCACCCAGCCACGGTTATTTTTAACATTAGTTATACAGTTTGAAATTAAGCAACTACAGATGACTTGATCCTCGATCATTACTTCACCATCCAACGTATTAATAGGTACTCTAACTAACTTGGATGAATTAGCTGATATTATGTCCTCATACAAATTAACATTGCGTGAGTCATACATCTGTATAGGTAGTTGTGCATTCTGTGTTATTAGTAATTTACGGTTAAGATTGATTTTACTTCCCCAATTTTCAAGCAAATCAAAGCCTAGGTCCCCTAGGGTAGCCTAGTCCGTCAAAGTAATTATGAAATTTGTAAACGAATAATGTAACATCTGAATGTTCGTTTAATTCTGAAAAGCATGGCAAAGTAATGGAATAGTCATTCTTAGACGTCCCGTGAACATTCGTTACTTCGAATGGCTCATAGTTTAGTGGTATATGGTTAAAATATTTGCTTACGGCTTCTGGACTTATAAACGATTGATTGGCTCCTGTATCAATTAGTAACTTAAGTGGTGGATCCTGAATCTGAATAAATCCGAGTTGCCTCTGTATATGAAAGTTGAGCTCTATTTTGGTTTTTCTAATTTGGATACCTTCTGAAAATTTTCAGCAGGTTGGGTATCTTGGTCTACCTCTTCTACCGAAGGAGTGTCGTGGTAGGGATACGAATCCTCATAATATCCAGATTCGGGGTACTGTTCGTTAGTATAATAATCTTGTTCGTAATCGGCATAGTAACAATTACTATAATCATAGTCGTAGTCTAAGTTGTTAAAATTAACCTCGCGTGTCCTGAAATAGTTGTTCGGAGGTGGATTACCATACTGTCTCCAATCGCGACCTGAGGGTGGCAAGGTTTTGGGCACAAAAGGACTAACGCCGCTCATTGGCTTAGGTGCGTTATTATAACTTGATTGTGGTTGCGGTTGAGGTCTAGGAGGCATTCTAAAGACGTTACTTTGCGGGTGATAAAATGGCAAGGGGGCGCGCATCATTTGTTGTGTACGGGTTAAGCCACGGGGTTGCTGTTGCATAGGCATGCTGGGCCTCCATCCTTGAGCATAAGGCTGCATTGACTGCTGTCGCTGCGGGCCAGGCGTATTGAACGCAAATTGTTTTGATGGTCCAGGCATGACAGGAACGTTAACAGGGTTTACTTTGGGGGTGAAATTGTTCAAAGGTAAATGATGATTCGGTTGTGGTTGAGCCCAGTCCTTTCTACTGGGTCCTCCCTCATTGCGGTGTTGCAGGTAAAGCGTGTTTAGTTCGTCTTGCACGTATTCCAATGCCTTTTCCATGGACTCGGGACGCATGCAACGTATTCTAGAGCCTAGGGGGTCTTTAAGACCCCTCAGATAAGCTTGGAGGGTTAACTTTTTATATAGCATTCGTTTAGCCTCAATAGTGGTGTTAACTGTCTCGTGAAGCGAGATATAAGTCATTATGGTGCTAAATAAGTTTTGGCACCTTTCATAGAATTCTTGAGGGCTACTGGAACCCTGGGTTTGCAAGGATAAGTCGCTGTATAAAGCGGTCTCATCTCGATGGTCAGCAAAGTTATTGATCAGGGCGGATCGAATACCCTGCCAGGTATCCGGGATACCATTGGAATTAATATGCCTAGCAGCGGGTCCCGTAACCTTATTTAAAATTCCGTTAATGAGGGCTAAATTCGTTAGTTCATAACCTTTTGCGGTTTTAAAATAAGTAACTACCAACTGGTCACATATACTAATGAAACGGGTTAGTATGTGCGGGTTCCCGTCGAACTCCGGCACTAATCTCAGGGATTTATAAATCGTGTCTACGTCGTCGCTCGACATCGCGCCTAAATTCCTGTTCTCGTCTATAGCCGCGAGCCTACTCCTGCTTCGGTCACTATTATCTAACCTATCAGATCGATATTCCGTTGGATGGAAAATCTTGAACGCTAAAAACTTACACACATACAGAAATTATAAGTAAAAAATAATATCATGAACATAGATTGGACAGGATATAAGAATATAGTAAGGATTAAACTTAGGGCTTGTGATATTCAAGGATACTTAAGGGTAAGATAGGCAAGGACTTGAAAGATTCAAGGACTTACAGCATTGCTTCTTCTTGACGAATCGAGAGTCGGATTCTCCTCTGGACTGCAGCTCCCGTAGGTTCGGATACCCGTAGACTAATCGTTCGATACGACACTGACTCTACTTTACTGGTATCCTACCGACTGCGCCAATTACGTGGGCTACAACCGGAGGGTCCAAAAAAAAACAAAAGTTATTTAATAAAATTTAATTATACTAAAAGTTACAAGTTAATTATTTCTAAGAGGTTGACAATGTTCGAAGTGTGAATCAATTATGAATTTGGGTCCGCGTTTCCGTTATTGCGAAGCCGCTGTTGTCGTCATCGCGCGGCACGTTTCTGCTGACGCTGCACTGCGTGGTCGAGCCGTGTGCAGTGTTGATTTGGGTCAATGCTGTCTCGGCGATCCTTATAGATTAGCACCGCGTAACACATTAGTGCACTATAATATCTCCCGCGCTGATGGTTAGCCTTCGCTGACCGCCATCATGAGCGAAATCGGTCAGGACTCAGGAGGACTATACTTTCACCTTCTTTCCCCAGGCACGGTATGGTGCGGCGACGGGCGCTCCGCCACGGCGCGCTCCAGCGACCTGGGGCTGTTCTTCTTCACCGACACCTGCTGCCGGCAGCACGACGCCTGCAAGCTGTACATACGCGCGGGGGAGACCAAGTACGGCCTCACCAACACTGGCCTGTTCACCAGGTGAGAATTTAAAGAATTACCTGCAGCAGATATAAGATTAAAGCGCTTCTAAGTGCTGTAAAGTTATAATTATCTGTCAGTCCTCAACCACTCTGTCTAGTCATTTCCTAGGCTTCGAGTATAATCGGATCCAGCAGAATACCAGTATTATACATGGAGCCACCGCCTATCTGACTGCCAGATAGTGTCAGATTTCATGCTTCTGACTACCTACCTCCTCACTCTTTGCCTATAAGTACCGCTACAAACAATTTTTTTGGTTTCCGTACCCGAAGGGTCCAAACGGAGCCTATATTGTTGTCACTCATGAGTCTATGTGGTGGTCCACGGGAGCGAAGCCGCGAAGAAAAAGCTAGTTACGTATATTTTACTAACAATTACCAATATATTGATAAATCTGAATTTTCTTTGAAATTTTATAATTTTTCCTATTAAAACCAACTTCTTTTTGCGCACAAATGCGTAGCACAGAAGGTATGAGGCGGCGGCACGGTTTTATATTTGTATGGAACCCTAAATGTGTGAAGTCCGACACGCACTTGGCCGGTTTTATTATTAACCTGAACTGTCCCATTTGTGAGCAAATGCCTCCCTCATTCCTTCCATTTCTCTATATGCTTTGCTTCTTCGCGCCAATCTCTGCAACTCTGTTCAGCTCAATCCGTACGTATTTGTCTGCTTACGTAAACAAACATTCACAAAACATAATCATTTACCTGATTTGTATACACTTCACGCTGATGATCCATTGTTGGTAAAATAAACGACTATTACACTGTGTCAACTCTGATGTCGTAACCATAATTTTGGTCACAAAACATCACGGAGTTACGGAACCCATGGGATTAGAGACTCCATAATGGCCTTCTGACCCTAATGCCATGATTTACAGATTTAGGCTCGGCATAATGCGATGAATTATGTTGATAGAGAGTGCTTTGCGAAACATTTTTTGAAGAAGTTTCAAGGGACCAGTGTTAGTAAAATAAACTACTATTGTTAGTTATCCGAAAACCATTCTATTGCCGAAAATCGGACCGTTTTGTAAAGCAATCAGAAAATGCGGTAATCGTACCTAACTGGTATTTTGAAATTAGTCTTGAGGCAAAGTTGCCTTGTTGATATTTTAGTAGTGACCACTACTGCTGAGCAGTCCTAGTTTCGAGCTGAGTTGAGCAAAGATTTATTTATTTTTGCTATATTGAATTTTTCAGTAGCAATCCGGTGTATGAATTTGTTTTCCGTTTGTGGCAATTGGCACAGGGGTAGCTGGTTTTAAAATGAGAATCACGTCTAAACGGCTAGTCGTATTTTTTTTTTTTAAATATGTTATATTAGACCATTTTCTTAATAGTTTGATCTTAGAACATTTTGAGTTTTATTCGTATAACATAGTGTATTTAATTTGTAAAGTTTGTCTAACACGGACAAAAAAACGACAATCGCACCAAAATCACTGGGCGTATTTTAATGAAATTATCACAATCTCAAAGAAAATTTAATTATCTACATTTTGATCTAAGGCTTTTTCTTAAAAGTCATAGAATAATAAGGAAAGTACAAAAAACTACGGAATTTTGGGTAGCGCGGATGTGAAACGAGTGCGCGTTTTGTTCCCTCAAGGTCGTTGGCGACTATCGTAGTCTTAAACATAACTGACGAAAACTTACAGAATTTGGAGGCCCCTTTTTCTCCTATAAGTACCTACACCTCTGCTTACTGCTTCGAAGAATACCGGCGTGATTTTATGTTAGATAACGACAATGCTTTAATGTATTATAGACAAGATTGTTAAAAAATCAACATGAAAAGCGCTCACGACAATCAAATTGGCAACAGAAAATAAAGAAATATCAATTTATCGCTGAAGACAAATTTGATAACTGCCAATTACTTTCACAGATAAACCTTGTAGCTATAAAGATTAATAAAAAGCATTAAAACCGCCATTACACCACTCCGGTGCGACCGGTGCATTCAACTCAGAACAATAAAGTAATTGGCGCGAAACTATGGATTACATTGTAGTTTATTTTTATTGAATTTTGGCATGGATATAACCTAGTTAGACTGACTGTTGAAAATCACAGTGATAGAAAGTTCCTACTACTAAAAGTAGACAAAAGAAATTAAAAGTAATCTCTTATAGTTCACGGTATGCACTATACAGATTAAAATCCAATAAAATCTGAAAAGGGGTTATTGTACTCACAATTATAAACATCTTTTACTATAAAATCGAGAAAAAAACATAATTTATGTACGATTTGTATGGGGCTAGGAGGATAGGAGTTTTCTGCCAGTTATTCTAAAAGCTAGTTTTTTCTGACTGTTATTAACATATTTAGCAAACTTACTGGACACCTAATGCATTGCAAAGCATAATAAACAAGGCTCAAGAAAATAGGTGGCTCGTTTAGATGTCAATGTGTACGCTTTTATAATAAGCTTCCAAGCGACGTACAAGGTTAAAGTGTTAATAAATTCAAATCATTCATTAAACGTAAGTTGTGCCAGAAAGCGTTTTATAACATTAAAGATTACGTTGAGGACAAAAAGGCTTGGGATTGAGCTGCTCCAATTAATTTCGTTTTTTATTTTTTTTTATTTTGCTTCGTGGATTTAGTTTTTAATTATATTTTTATTTTTTTTTATTTTTCTTGCAATGACAAGAATATTTACTTTTTAAAGTATTATTTTATTTTATTTTAATTATTGTGAATGTGAAGACTATGTGGATTATTCTTTTTTTTTAATTTTAATTTATCTTAGTTAGTTTTTAATCATGGTCTGGCAGTTTGAGTATTTATGCGGCCTACCCGAATGTCCTTTCTTTGGTATTGTTCGTCAATTCGTTGAGCTCCTTAAATTCTAAGTTGAGCTGCACGGTTATTGACAAATGCGTGCACTGACTGGACAGGTCCACTCAATCTGGCTGGTTCTTTTCTCAAAAGACCATTTCAGACATCAGTCTACATGGTCTTCACATGATCTAACCAAGTTTTTGTCTGGACTTTAAAAGAGACTGTGACCTCTGAGTTTGTTTCGGCCTTTCTTCTCAGAGTAGTCAGACAGGAAACGCCGACCTCATCTAGTTTTAAAAAATATGATCGACATGTGAAAGTGTTTGTACAAACCAACTTACAGAAAAAAAAAAAAAAAAAAAAAAATATCATCTTCCTGCCCTTTTGTCCCATTTTACTTGAGGTCGGCGCAACTCGTTTTCTTCTTCCATACCGTCCTGTCCCCCATCACGCTATCACTGACTCACTTTTCTTTCATGTCCCTCCTCACACAGGCCATCCATTTTTTCTTTGGCCGTCCCCTCCCTCTCCATCCATCCACATTGCATTGCAAAGCATAAGTTCAAAATAAATTTCTTCATATTAATAAAAAATAATTACACAGTAATTAAGTAGTTAGGTTCGATTAGAGTTCATCATAAGATGTATTAAGCATAGCTGAAAGACCTCGTCGACTGGTGGTGAACTAAGTGACACTGCAGAATCGAGAAGAATCTATTGAGAAATGTTGACAATAAACATAGATTTGGAAACTGTGACCTTATCGAGATTACTAAATCTTTGCTGAACGTGTTAACTAGCCGTCAACTATTTATTTTACAAATCTCGACATACGAACTGATAAATATAGTTTCTGCTACAGGCGTCTATGTTTGCTAACCTTCTATCTCTCTTTTCTTACCATAAACTCTTGCAAGGAGTCCATCCTTGAACAACAGCATCTTTACGAGCCCATCAATACATGCTCCGCTGTTTATTAGCATTATTTATGGATATTCTTATACTTCTTTAATTGATGGGTTTGTAAAACTTAGTTTAATTTTATGCTTCAGGCAAGTTTACGTTTCTTGATATCTCATATCTTTCTTGTCTTCAGGCTAGATGCTGTCCTTCGACTGTACAAAGGCTTCCCCATAGTTTTCCACTTTTCTCTTTGTCTTAATCTGATCTAAAATACTGAGTGAGTGTATTAGTAGGTACTTATCGGTCGGGCCTCATTTTGACTTCAGGACTCTTAATTCAACTCATTCTGCACTCCTGTTGTGCAAAAGTTGTCGTATTTTAGATTTTACCTTCTATGGTAATACACAACTCCAAATGACTGCATATAATTTTTCTTTTCGAGGAAGCCACACACTCATTTGGTTACTAGGTCACATTGAACGCGTGCACGCTTCGCTGGCGCTTGCACATGTTCAAGGGTACTACAAGAGAACTCGTGCGCATAGCATAGTCGTATATTATAGTAAAGTTAGACGATATATGTTGTTGCGTGCGTTGCGTGTTCGCGTGTGGCTACCAGGAAGGTAGGACGTGGTCAATGAATTGTGGGTAGTGATTAGGTTTTCTTGGTGTCTTTGATTACTAATCATTTCGGTCATGTGATTGTTTGTCGAGTTGGAAATGTGGTAGACTGGTGGGACAGGAGTCCATAGTACCAGCTGAAGCCTGATAATAGCTTGTTAAAGCTGGTTATTAGTCTAGCCCATTCACTAAATTTAATTCAGTTGTGACTATCACTTAGATAGACTCCTAAAACACAAATGAAGTGAGATGCATGGCAACTCGATCTTCGTGGCGTCAGAAATAATGTATCTTTAGAATGGAAGGTATTTAGTTACCATACTATCTATACAGAACAGCTACCTTTCCCACTGGTACATAAACGTTAGAGGTAAAACCTTAACATTGAGCTGAACTGGCCTAGCATAGTACAGAGTCATAAAAGCAAACAAGTCGATCTTATACTGGTTTTTATACCGCTGACGTGCGGTCGATTATGCATACCGGTCTGTGCTGTAATGAAATGGTTGCATTGTGGTTTATGTCTAAAAACGTGCAATGACTTCAGCCTTAGTTGCCCGGATCTACAAACGTAATATTACGTCACGTCGGCCACTTATGCTAACCTGTAACTGCTATTGACCTGGGAAATGGCTAGTGTCCGACTATCTTTCAGCTTCGGCCGACTTCGGCCAAAAATACCAACTTCAGCCAATCCTTCGGCTTCGGTCAAAATGGTCCGAAGTTTTGGCCGAAACTTAAGGTTTCTAGCAAGGGGCGAAATTTAACAAACTGGCACGAATGCGCGAAAGCGCGATGGAACAGGTAAACTGGTGGGGGGGTCATTTTGTCTTCGCCAAAAAGTAGCCACATAAAAGACAGAATAAAAACGTGGCCAATTTTGAACTGAACTTGTTAGGGTTATTCAATCTTCGGCTTTGACTTAATTTGGATAAAGGCTGTTAAGGTGTCCCATTTCTTCGAGGAGTGCCAGTTCCCGCCAAGCTGGTCTACATTGGAAGTCCTTTATTAAGTGTACTTCCGGCAGGAAAGTAAGCCAAAGTCTCACCAAATGTTGGGCGATAGCCGATTAATCGGCTTCGGCATCTCTTCGGTCAGAAATCTTCCTTCGATCAGACACTAGAAATTGCCTATGCTAGAGTCTGGCAAATGAAAGTAGTCACTCGAATTATTTGCTAACTTTTTATATGGCAATGCTATACTAATGTCAACATCAATTTTTGGTGATTTGTTATGGTCTTGATAAGGCATTTATTTAAGTGAAAAATGAATAAAACAATTAAAAGTGGATTACGGGAGATGTCGTTTCGCATGATGTCTAAATATCAAGAAAAACATCAGGAGAAAGACGTCGAATTAAAAAATAACCAAGATTTTTTACGTGTGGTGTTAGATTTCATTAGTTATCCCTTTAACCGGCAGGAACCGAATTCGGTTAGCAAAAAAAAAAGTGCCAACCGGCGGTAACCATATATGGTTCCTTTTTTATGACTCACTAAAAGAGCGAAAATAAATATCTGTGGTCTATTTACAGTGTTGTAATACTTAAAAATGGTAGAGGATAAGACGAGAATATCAACCAATCCTTCGTTTTCTGCTTAGCGCAGGGCAGTAGCGGAATATTAAATGTTTTCTGTGGCACTTTTGTCGACGCCATTGCGCAAACAGATGCCGTCTGATGCCGTGTAAGGAGACTTAAAAAGTGCGTGATAAAATTATCGTAAATTCGTTGTGTGAAATTTCCAGTGCTAAAACGACATGGACAGGTAAGTAATAAACCGTTTTAAATACTTAAATTCTGTATTCGATAAAGATTTTGTGCAAAAATTGATTTTTCTTCGAACATCGTGCGCGCCAAATCAACGATCCTCTTTTGTTTTTTTCATTCCCGAATTAAAAATACATTAGTGCATTCAAACTATCGTCATTACCAATACGTAAATATGTTTCCGCATAGGTTAAAAGCATTTAGTTTCTCTAAATTCGATAAGATTTTGCGTAAAAGCTAAATAAAAAAAACCCAATCTCAACTAACCATATACGGTTACTTGCCGGTTATGGTTTTCTAGTACAAAGTAACCCAAGTAACCATATACGGTTACTTGCCGGTTATGGTTTTCTAGTACTAAAATTGTCTGTTGGGTCTAGATTCGGGTCTAGATACGGGTCTAGATTCCTGGAATGTTTTTTAGGCAACATGCCCTTGTATTGTGTTTTTTCATTAGTATATATCATCATCATGTGAATTGTGAAATAATATTTCAAATAAATGCCATAGTACTTGCTCTGTGACCCAAATTATAAAAGGGTCTTTTGTAGCGCTCTATTTCAAGTGTTTACAATGTGACTCATTATTCGTAAACTAAACAATTCTAACACCTAATACTTTATCTGCGATAAGATTGTGTACCAAACTATAGTAAAAAAATACTAACACAAGCATTTCTCTTACAGAGTTCGTGGAACTGCAATCTAAACATACCCAACTTTTTTGGTCGGCGGCCGGGTCAACTACCTGAGGCGTAATTTTGTAAAGCTTGGGGCATAAAAAAAATGTATGGGGAGATGTGTTCTTTTGATTGATTAATGTGAAATAGGGTATATTTATGTAAAAACAATGATTAAAATATTGAAATATTGGTTTATTTTTTATTTCTACCTACTTTTGTACTATAAACTGGGCAAATTTCGCTAACGCTGATTTTTAAAATAGAATTAAAAATATATTAGAAGACAAAACTAGCCCAAACCATTCATAACATGGTAGCTTATTTCATAATGATCACAACGATATAACTTTAAAACAGCTCCCTTGGATAGTTTAGGAGATATCGTCGTTTGAATGACACGCGGCCTAATCGCATAAAAAAAAAACAGATGTTCTAAGCCGAATGCACTGACAGCTCCAAAAAAAGCCGTGACGTTTCAAGGGAAGCTTATAAGCTATTATGAAGCTAATAAGTTGAATAAACCAAAATTATTACAGAATACTGTTATTTTTTTATTGAGATTGATACATAATATCTAAAATATTACCTACCTCAATTACCTATTGTATTTTTATTCAGACGAAATAAAATAAATATTTCTAAAGTATCAAATTAGGTTATTCTAGTTATTTCATACTAGTTTTGGGGTTGCTATGCTGATATTTTTTAAATTTTCCGCGCTTTTTCAGTCTCTACCTTCGTTTGCCAGACTCTACTAATTATAAACCAATCATACCAACACGTGTTGCACACTTCCTCATGCCTATCAAATATGACCAAATGGGGCGGTTACCGATAATCTAGGCTTCCCATATTTACAAATTACCAAGTTATACATACATTTGTGTTGAACTTTATTATGTGAGACATAGGGTTAATAGTAGCGTGTGGTAGTTAGTGTTTATGTTTGTATGCAACTTTATGGCTGAGTGGGCAATATTGCTCAACAGTGGTGTCGACAAAGATGATTATATTAAATCGATCGATTGATTGGACGATAGAATGAGCTGGATGAATATTTGCAATAGTGTGACATGGGTTGTATGGATGCATTTTGTTTTTAACCGACTGCCGAAGGTGGGTAATGTGTTTATCAGTATATGCATGTTTATATGTGTGATTGTTCCTATCTGGCGTTCTAGTGGTCAAACGCGTGGCCGATTTTGGTGATTCCTACGTCAATCGATTCGTCTTAACCTTGCGAGTGTAAAAAATGCTACATTAAAACAAGAAAATAGAAAAATGGCGGCCAAAAGCCGCCATATTGTGGGCTCAACTTTTTAGTTGGAGGGTACATGTGGTTTTCAACCAGCTCGCGAATATGTATCTTCCGATTGCACAGCATGATTTTCTTCTTGTTTACGTCTTTTTAGTTCGCTTCTTAAGCAGATGGGTTTTTTGTTATTTTTTATTAACTTTTTGTTTTTCTTTTCAACAGTATACGCTTTTATAACAAGTTGCCAAAGTTAGTTTTAGAATTGACCGATGGAAAGTTCAAAAACTACATCAAACGTGTCCTTATTAAAAAATTGGTTGCCTGTAAAGTCGGTATACGGGCGAAAGTTTTACGTGACAACGACTTTGAGTGGTAAAATAATTTTAATGTGAATATTCATTCGTATAGTAGGAAGAAGGATTATGTCTGTCTCTCTCGCTCTTAGGCGGGCTAACCATGCCCGAGTGGAAGGGACGCGTGCCTCTCACTCGCTCTCATTGTGAGCGCATAACGTGAGCGGAGCGTAACGCAGTTTCTTGAAGTGTCACCCGGCAAACCAATTTATAAGACGTTGTCACGTCAAAAGCATATTACAAAATCAAATACTACGTTGAAGATAAAATTTTTGGCTTTAGCTCCTTCTGCGCATGCGGTTTCCCTGGTAACTCATAAACGGTCCAAATATGTGGATGTCTCTAACTATTCTCAATCTCATCTTTTTTTTCTAGACTTTTTACAATGGTTTTCAATAATCTTTATAGCCCTTTGCTAAGAATAGTTACAGCTGATTAAACAACATTTGTGCCACATATTAAATTTAGTCTAGATATATTTATATTTTTTACCTTTGTTAAGATTCTTTTACCGATTGTTTTATGAATGTGTGAACATTGTAGGCCTTCTAGATTTCTAGATTCTTGTTAACATTTGTTACTTTTATCTCGTTTATACAAACTAATTTTTTAGTTTCTTACGACTTATTTTCGGGCCTACGTTGTCCTCCCATATCTAAGCACTAATGCTGTAACATGGAAATATTGTAAAAACAAACCAATTTTTTTAAAAGAGTAACCGTGGAGTTTCTAGCCGGTTCTTCTCCACAGGAAACGACTAACCCGAACCGTGCACCTTTTGTCGACGTTTTATAAGTGCCCATGTAGGCCTATGTGAAATAAAAAACATTTGTTTTGATTCTTTTAGAGTGGATGGTTAACTTTATAGTTTTTTTGTCATTTGTGGAGAAAATTTTATTTCAAATATTATCTATTTTTCTTTTTTACTCTCTATTTGTTGCTGTTGTCTGTGTCCTATTTCAATTCGATTGTATTCTATAGTATTGTCAATTGTCATGATAAAATCGCCTTTGCTGATTTTCGCAAGCAAGTTTGAAAAAGTTCTTCTTTCTACTTTAAAAAATATTTTTATCTACACTCACAACGTAATGTTCCAAATACGAATTCGAAAAATATTGTATAAATACGTACTTTATACTCGTGGATAGATAAAATTTTAAAAAAAATAGTAGTTTATGCAATGGCCGTATAATAGGGGTTATTAAAACACGAGCGTATGTTTATCAAATGAGGCGAAGCCGAATTTGATAATAATATTACGCGAGTGTTTTAATACCTAATTATATGCTGTTGCATACACTACTTTATCTTCACTCATACAGTTGAAATAAAACAAAACTGGAAAGGGAAAAATATTTGGTATGGCGGGCAATTTAGATTCTCATTGCGAAGCGCGCGCATCCACAGACAATTAAACTTCTTTACTACAGCCCATACGCGCCAGAAAATTAAAAAGTAAAAGTGTGCTATAAAAATTAAAAAGTTATTTTATGATGCAGTTGTTTGAAAATCGAAGGAAAATGTTGAACTGTAATGGTTTTTTTTTAATTTTACCTATCCACGAATATAAAGTACGTGTTTATACAATATTTTTTGAATTCGTATTTGGAACATTACGTTGTGAGTGTAGATAAATACCATTATAGTTCAACATTTACCTTCGATTTTCAAACAACTGCATCATAAAATAACTTTTTAATTTTTATAGCACACTTTTACTTTTTAATTTTCTGGCGCGTATGGGCTCATGTCATTGTCAGTTGTCTGTGGATGCGCGCGCTTCGCAATGAGAATCTAAATTGCCCGCCATACCACATATTTTTCCCTTTGCACTTTTGTTTTATTTCAACTGTATGAGTGAAGATAAAGTAGTGTATGCAACGGCATATAATTAATGTTCTACTTTGCTCCTCTATTTTAAGAGTAAAAAAGTACCTAGCCCTCAGCTAGGACAGCTGTGGATGTTTTTCAGACAGCTGGGGATGGGGTTTGATTGCCAAATAGTTAAGTAAGATGTGAGTCCGATTCCCACGCATTGCACAATAGACTTGAACCCACACCGATATTTAGCATAGTGAATCCATAACGCTAATAATCATGCTTATAATTCGCAAAATAGATGCAGTAATTTCAATATTGTAATACTCTTAGGCTCGGCAATATTCTATGAACAATTTGACCTAAAGCATTGCATTATGTAGTAACACGATACGACTGGTTGCTTAGTTGCTAACCAGACAGTCGCTAACCCGTGACCAGTGACAGCAGCAGTATTAGCAACTGGTTGTTAATTAATTGTTACAACTACACCTTTCTGTTATCAGCTGTTGGCACATTGTGGACTTAGAAATATTTTGATAATAACGTGCAATAACATAGCATAGTAAACATCACGCCAGTAAACACCAGAGGGTTGGCAGAGGTGCACTTATAGTACACAAAACATTTCGCCAGAATAAGTCCTATATAAAAGAGGGCCAGCCTTTTACCATCCAACGGGCACAAGTCCAGTCTCTAGGCTGCTACTGGAAACTTCCAGATTGACAAACTCAATGACACTTTGACGGCTCGGGAATGGAAGCCAACAAATGAAGGAACACGGGTGGGTTTTAGTCAGTAAAAGTCTGACACGCCCTCCCGCTTCACCCAGAGCGAGAGAAGTCATTTGATGATTTTTAAACTAAAACAAAAAAAAAATGTGTGGCGGGGTATTACACTATCATATATCTAGGATCTTACATAGGGTCCTATCTCTTATCCTAAATAATCTACATCTATACTATCTATACTAATATTATAAATAGGAAATATTTGTATTTTTGAATTTTTGTATGTAATCAATAAACTTAAAAACTACTGGACCTATTTCAAAAATTCTTTCACCGTTGGGAAGCTACACTATCCCCGGGTGACATGGGCTACTTTTTATCCCTGTATTCCCACGGGAACGGGAACTACGCGTGTGAACCGCGAGGCGTCCGCTAGTACGCAATAAAGAAAGTACAACGTTTGGCGTAAGTTCACAATATGCTTAGTGGTTGTGGAATTCAAACATTATTGTTGGGAACACTGTTGTACACACTGCCGAAGCAATAGTAGTACACACAACCGACTTGTCCTCCATTGCAATCAAATATGACAAAAATAGGATCAAAGAATTATGACATTAAAACAACATTTACCTATTGAAATAAGGCGTGCTTACATTATTAACAAAAAAATGGTGAAGGAGCATTTCCTTTCACTGTAATTATTCTTTTCCTTTCTCTGTTATAATATTTTATTGATATTTATTATTTCATATTGTACGTATGTATGTTATTATGTAGTTATATTTATTATTTAAGAAGTTTTGTGCACTGACTGCCCTATGTGCCCTATCTTCTGTAATCCAGTACAACCAAAGGTTGTCTGTAATAGATTGCCCTGTGCGATAAGACCGTTCATTGTATACTTACCTTTATAAATGTTTGTCCTGTATTTTTATGTGGAGTACAATAAAATATATAATAAACAAATAAATAAGAGAGTGGAGATTCACAAGAGGAAACGGGCTCGGAGGATGGCAGATAACCCTGTAGGGATCTTGACGGTACTGCTGGGCTTATCCTTATATCTGCTTATCCTGATAGCTGTGGTATACCTCTTCACTCCTCAAGCACTTCCGTATATGTTGTCCCCTTGGCGCTACGTCACTAAAGTGCTACCGACTGTTTATGGGGGGCGGCATTAATTGAGTGATGTGCAAGTCATCCCCTGCCATTTTATAGCCTTGTAGATCAACAGTTGTAAGGCAGGTGCCAATAATCCTTCTATAGCTTTAGGAAATCTATCCACGAAACCTCCCAAACCCATAGTCTAATGTGTGTTGTCTCCATATTCTGCAATAGTCCTAGACCAGCCGGGGATTATCCTTGGGTGCTGCGTACACTAGTGCATAATACAGGGATAATCTCTGGTTGGTGTTACATTTCATGCTACATGTCTAACAAGACCTCTGCGAGTTGTTTTCGGCCCCTGGTACGCCTTTCAAAGGTCCGGGACCCTAGGGTCCCGCGAATCTCAAAGAAAAATAAATAATGTAATGCACAGATATTTTTCTAGAGGTCATATATTTAGGATAAAAGAACCCATGTACGATCCTAGATATATAATGATAGTGTGGGGGTATTATACTAGGAAACACGGTCTGTCAGTATGCATTAATTGATATAGTTTATTCATTTATTTTTACTTTAAAACAACTCGCCCAAAGGTCAATTACAATGTTACTGTCTATAATTAAATTCTCCAAAGAAAGATCATGTTTGCCGCAAATAAAAGCAGTATTTTTCAAGAACATCACGCCTATATTACCCGAAGGGTGAGGCAGGGGTGACTATAGTACCCACACCCACATTTCTACAATTAAGTTTAATACCTTGAGTGCGAAATGTGTATCCACGCGAGACACATTTGATTTTCTATTGTTTCGGTAATTACTGGCATTCGACCGGTATTAGGGCGAGCCTATGCAGATGGGAAAACTCAATAAGACTTTACCCGACTCAGGAATCAAACCTAAGACGTAAGAGTCAGTAGTAGCGCTTACGATCACTAGACCGACGAAGCAGTTCACTCTTCTATTAACATTAAATTTTTCTCTTATACGCTTATACAATGCTACTTCCCGAGGCGCCGAGAGTGTGATTAAGTGATACATAACGAGCTGCGCTTGCGCAACTTGAGTAACGTGACGGAAGTTAAATAACAGATAATTGTCAAACGTTACCGCTATTGTTGCTGGTGAACTGGAGAAGAATGCTTGGATATTACAGTTGGTTTTGTTAGTGGTAACAAGACCAGTAAAAGCAGAACTCGCATTCTATCGAAACTTTGCAGTACGCTAGGCTAGCTCGAGGTGACGTGCAGTCGACGTTTTTTTAATGGGTTATTAAAGGGTTAATTGGATTGCCTGATGGTGAATGAGGATACCTTGTTGGTATTTTGAACCATAGATATCATAAAACTCTAGTTGCCTCATCTTACATTAATTGGAGTCGGTGCAAAATATTTTCTTTTTCCGTTCTCTCTTATCAAATGACACAAATTCATTATTTTTCTTTGGCCCTTTACAGCTCCATCCATCTACATTTAACAATCAATCTATCACTGTTAACAATCATAGATACTTTCACTTACGTAAATAACACTTTTTCTAAGTTGCATTGAATTTGGAAATGTTCAATGTTAAGGTTAAAGATTGCAAGGTTCAGAAATGCATAATATGTAGTTAACCCCGCTTGAATAAGATCAATTTTTTATCACCTTGACCACTGTGTGGTCATTCATATTTTGTTAGGAACGATTGATTAGCGTCTGTTTCAAGTTTTTATTTAATTAGGTTCCTCAATGATGATGAATTTATGCTAAATCTAAAGTCAGCCAAATCTTGCGAGACTACATTGCGGTATTGTAATCCTAACTTCGTATTTACCCATTTTCGTTGGACAAAGTTCTTATTTAGGTATGGCCTACTATGGCCATATATGACATATACTAAGGCCTACTATGTGTAGATCTTATACTTATGTGTGTGACTTCTTATCTTAATTAAATTATTTGTATAATTCTGTAATTTAGATAAGAATTAATAATAAAATATAATAGTAATATATATATACTTAGGTACAACGGATGCCATTTTCGCAATCCGCCAGTTGTGCGAGAAATATAGAAGTGCACATAAAAACTTGCACATGGTGTTCGTTGACCTCGAAAAGGCATACGACCGGGTTCCTCGTGAGGTTTTGTGGTGGACCCTTAAGAAGAAAGGAGTGCCTGGAAAGTATGTAGAGTTGATTCGTGCGATGTACAGTCTATTTATTTATTTATTTATTTGATAAGGCACACCAACGACTTATTTACACACAACATTATAATTAAACATTCAGAAAAGATTCTGTGTAAGTAAGTCACTTACAGGCATGCACAACACTTACAGAGTAGGTTACATAAATTGTATTAAGGATCTAAAACAAAAATAAATAAATTAAAATCATAATAAAACAATGATATCCTTATATGACCAGTACTTTTTCCAAGTTGTTGCGATATATAAGGATATCATGAAGTCAAACATCCACATCCAATGGAAAAAGAAAATTATGGATACCTGCCTACTGCCTTGCCTCACATACGGTTGCCAAACGTGGATCTTTGACTCAGTGGCAAAGAGACATCTTAATTCATGTCAGAGAGCCTTAGAAAGAAGTGCGCTTAAAATAAGACTCTTAGATAGAATCAAAAATTCTACTATAAGGAAAAAGACGAAAGTAATCGACGCCGTCTCCTTCGCTCAAAGCCTAAAGTGGAAATGGGCTGGACATGTCGCCAGATTCACTGATGGCAGGTGGACTCAAGCAGTCACAGCATGGAGAGGGCCCACCGGTTACAGGCGCAGAGGCAGACCAAAAGCACGCTGGAAAGACGAGCTAGAGATTGTCGCTGGCAAAAACTGGCATTTTACAGCAGCAAATAGAGACGAATGGAAGGCTCTGGAGGAGGCCTTTACCCACAGAGGGGTTCATGCAAATTAATTTAATCTAATTAAATCTTTAGTTATTTAAGATTATAAACTATTTAAAATTATTTATCTCACATTATTTATTGCTACGTTTAATTATTTGTATTACTATGAAATCAATTAATCAATTATTTATTTGGAATTTTAATGTCTTGGACTTATCTGTTAATTATATTTTAGAAGTGAATCAAATTAGTATATTTTACAGATATTGTCAACCATTAACATGTTTTTACATTATGAAAATTAAGTTATGTTACAAATTAAGTAATCACAATTATGTAATAAATGGCCTTATATTAATTAATTGTACTACGTATCATAATAAGAGTTATTTTATTATTGAATAACTCATCTTATAGACGTAGCAGTCTTTATTCTATTGGAAGTTATTTACATTCTTTTATTTACAATCAAAAATTCAATTATGTATTGTTTGCATGAAATAAAGAGGCTTTTTTATTTTATTTTATTTATTAATAAAACAATACAAAATTAAACTTTGATTAAAATTAAAATCGAATAATTATTTACACTAAAATCTAAATTATCAATAGAAATCAAGTAAAAAGTCAAATTGAATTACTACCAAACAATACCATCAATATCCAATACAATTAAAATACAATATTATCGAATTTTAAACAAATATTGAGACACACACATAATATATTCATTAATCAAAATTACAACTACATTACTCAATTACATCGCATTACAAAAAATAAAAAATCTATCAAATTCAAATAACAAAACATTAACATTATATACCATACGATTTAAAATACAATATAATCAAATAACATCATTGAAATAATTATTGAGACACAAACATTACACATACATTAATTAAAAAGACAATTAGATTATTAAATTATATAAAATCAGTAATAAAAAACTGAAAAAATTTACAGTACAAACTAGTAGTAGGAGTAGGCAGCTGATCACAAGTCAAGTTTAATGATTTTAGTTTTTAGTTTTGTCAGACTATCAAAGAAAACATCAATGCTGGTGTCGATGGAGCACACTCTATCGTATAGAATGACCATTCTGTTAAGGGGAGCATGGAGTCCCAGGTTTGTGCGACTAGTCTTAATAACAAATGTTCTAGTGGTGCGCTTGGACCTGACGTGAGAATAACGAGGCACCTCTAGACTAATTTTGCTAAGTAGACCTGGCGTTGAAGTTAGTCCGTTCACGGTTTTATAGAGCATCAACAAATCATTTAGAACCCTTCGTCGCTTCAATGAGTCTAATTTAAAATGACTTAACCGTTCTGTGTAATCGGCTCTGTAAGGGCATTTGTCGTCTTTAAAACGCAAGCATCGTGTGAATCTTTTTTGGACGCGCTCAAGACGATCTATGTAGACATTATAGGTAGGATTCCAGACGGGAGATGCATATTCTACTAGACTGCGCACATAGGCATTATATAAGACTTTCAAAGCCGCGGTTCCCTTAAATTCCTTGCCAACTCTATTAATAAACCCAACCATTTTCATAGCCTTCTTAATGACATTATTAATATGCGTGGCAAACGATAGATCGCTGCTAAGCACTACCCCTAGATCTCGTATGTTTTTAACCTCTTGTAGTAATGTTCCGTTGAGGGAGTAAGAAGGGATGCTTTTTCCGCGTACATTTAATGTGATTACATTTGATGGCATTCAAACTCATCCCATTTACCACACACCAGTCCTGAACTGAATTTAAGTCAGATTGGAGCAGCTCAATGTCTTCTTGTGTTTTTATTTGACGATAGATTTTTAGGTCATCTGCAAACAAGGAGCATTGGCTATGTTTGATGCAATTGACTATGTCATTTATAAACACAATGAAGAGGACAGGCCCGGTATGTGATCCCTGGGGCACACCGGAGGTTGCAACATACTCCGGTGATTGATAGCCGTTTACCACTACTCTTTGTGTTCGCCCGCATAAGTATGATCCGAACCACTCCAACAGGGGTCCGTGTACGCCAAAAGCATGCAGTTTTAGCAGCAGTATTTCATGATCCACTTTATCGAAAGCACTGCTAAAGTCGGTATACAGAGCATCTACCTGTTGGCCAGAATCAAGGCTCATACAGATCTCATCCACATACGAAACCAAATTGGTGACAGTAGATTTGTTGCTGCAGAAACCATGCTGTTGAGGGGAAAGTTGTGTTTTAACATGGGATGTTAATATAGGGCAAATCATTGACTCAAAAAGTTTTGAGAAAATGGACAAGATTGATATTGGCCTGTAGTTTTTAACATCTGCACAATCACCTTTTTTGAAAATTGGCACTACGTTCGCTTTTTTCCATTCTGCTGGAAATGTTGACGTTTCGAGGGATTTATTAAAAATTAATGTGAGAGGATATGCTAAATTACGGGCACATTTTTTAATAAAAAGCGGAGGCAACCCATCCGGACCAGAACCTTTGGTAACATTAATCCGGTTTAGTGCTTTAAAAACTTCCCTCTCAGTAAAAGCAAGTTTACTGAGTATAAATTGAGGAAATATTTGGGTACTTATAGAGTTTTTATTGTTACTGCTTACGACAGAAAACGTTGACGAGAATTGATTAGCGAAAAGTTGGCATATTTCGTCGCCTGTTGCTGCTACTGTACCGTTAAAAGTCATTTCGGAAGGTATAGAGCCAGACTTAGAATTTTTTGTCTTAATAAAGGACCAAAACGCTTTAGGGTTCGACCGGATGTTATTCTCAACAGAGTAGACGTACTTTTTATAACAACTCTTAATAGCAGACCGTGCTCTCCCGTCGAGCATTCTGTACTCAAGATCATCACGTGGGTTACTGTATTTTTTAAGACGTTGTCTGAGCTTTTCTTTCTCATTGAGAATTCTTACTAAAGCTTTCGAGTACCATGGGGGAAAGTTTGTACTTTTATTCTTGATTTTAGGAATATGGTCATTTATAATTTTTTGAATGGTTTCATAAAGGACCTGTACCATCAGGTAAACATTTACGCACGTTTCCAGTTGTTCCTTCCAGTTTATTTCGCTTAATTTTTTATTGATAAGTTCGTAGTCAGCTGCCTTAAAATTAAATTTTGACAATTTCACATGTTTTAGTGGCACAAACGTTTTTAAAATTAAATCAATTTCTAAAGGGGGGTGGTGACGATCCTCCCTACAGATAGGTGAGGCAGATCTCCTGGCCACTACACTTAGCATATTTGAAAACACTAAGTCTAATGATCTACTATTAGTGTTTTTAACAACATTATACTGTGACATATTGTTTAAAGACATAAAATCAATAAGTGAGTACCCTAGGTTATTATTATAATTTGACGGGATAGTAGAAGTCGCATGGGAATGTCTCGGGGCCTAGTTCCAGTCGATGCAGTACACAAGTTAGGTCTACAGTGGGAAATACTGGCAGCTTCAGTGTGGCAGTCGGCTTGCACCAAGGGTCGGCTCTCAGTCCCTATCTCTTCCTGTTGATAATGGACGCTCTTACGTCGGACATACAGGAAGAGGCACCCTGGTGTATGCTCTTTGCCGAGGACATTGTGCTGGTTGCCGAGAGTGGCCTAGAGGTCCAGAGCAGACTGGAGGTGTGGTGGCACAGACTGGAGAGTGTTGGCCTGAAATTGAGCAGAAGCAAAACTGAACACTTGTTTTGCGATTTCGGCGGTCTCTCCAGTTCTGTGCCCATAGCTCTCGCTGAACACCCATACCAATCTGCTCCGAATTCCGGTACCTAGGGTCGCTTGTCCAAGGGAATGGCGAGGTAGACCGAGACGTAACGCACTGGATCAACTCAGGATGGATGAAATGGCGACAGGTCACTGGAACAACTTGCGACCCACGGATGCCCCTCAAGTTAAAGGGGAAAATCTACAAGTCCGTGATTAGACCTGTCATACTGTATGGATCGGAATGTTGGGCTGTGAAAAAGATGGATGAAAGGAGATTACATGTAGCGGAGATGAGAATGTTGAGATGGATGTGCGGCGTGACGAGATTGGATAAAGTGAGAAATGAGTATATTAGAGGCAGTTTGAAAGTGGCGCCAGTGGCAGAAAAGTTGAAAGGAAACCGTTTGTCCTGGTATGGTTATGTAATGAGGAGGGATGAAACGCATGTTACTAAAAGAGTTATGAATATAAATGTGGATAGATGGAGAGGGAGAGGACGGCCAAAGAAAAGATGGATGGACTGTGTGAGGAGTGATATGAAAGAAAAGGGAGTCAGTAATAACATGACGGGGGACAGGACGGTATGGAAGAAGCAAACGTGTTGCGCCGACCCTAAGCAACATGGGATAAGGGCAGGAAGATGATGAGTAATATATATATATACTTTATCCTTTTAGGTGCTACCTTTTGTAAAAAGGTCGATACCTTTTGTGGATGGCAACAAAAAAAGGGCTACCGCTGTCGCACCTAATAAGGGCGCTGAGAAAAAAATAAAGTGCGAAAAATAAATCCTACTAATAGAGTAGGATTAATTTTTCGCTTCCTTTTCGAACACACACAATGTGTCAACGGTAAGACAAGGAGGGCATAACATCATTCACTCATAGATATGGCGGCGGTTTATTATACACCAAAATGTTACACATCTCTTTACAAGAACTTAATACAATAGGTACAAAGGTGGACTTGTCGCTAGCAGCGACAATATCCCGGCCCCGCTCTGCTTGCTTATCCCACAGGAATATCTTTCTTTATATTTATTTTTAAAAGAAACGTTGCTCCACACTAGGAATTTCTTCCTGTATCGTGGGTGCGTTTACAAACATAAACTCACATACATAAACACCCAGAGCCGGAACAACTATCTGTAGGTCATACAAATATTTGTTCCGTACGGGAATCGAACCCGCGACACGCAGCTCATCAGTCAACCGCTCAACCATTGCGCCAACCGTGCGCTCATAATATACATATATATATATATATATGAATATGCATTTAGCCTAAGGCAGCCCACGACAGAAGGTACCTATAGCCTTCTATCAGTGCCAGAATTTTGTTAAAATATCAATATTTCCATACATTAAGTACCTTATACAAACAAACAATCAATTTACCTCTTTTAACTATTACTTTAGATAATTAGTAATTACATCACAGCGCACCGTGGCACAGTAAACGGCACTAAACATCTGCTTCATTAGATAAGCGCTTGCGCAAGCTATCGGCGCGCGGAGAAAGTTACGTCGGTACCTATTTACCTGCTACACGGCTGTTAGTGCTTAGCGAGATGTATCATTGAGGTGATAGATGCACTGGGGTAAGCTGGGATGTAACTGGCTGACTTATACCCACGACCGTTCATTTTCTATTAGTGAATGCGTTTTCGAAACGGTAATCAGTAGTTTGAAAGTCCTCGTACAAACTATTTATGTCTTTGTAATATTAGTTTAGATTTGAAGCTGGCCTGTATATCCTCTGAATCATACCCTTCGTTATCGTGCATCATCCGACCGGCAAGCCTAGATGCAAGACCCGACGTCGCCGTTTGCACTTAGGGCCTCTGTTCTCTTGTACTAATCCTCACGTACCTGTGCCAGCCTCAACCAGGTTCTCCCCTATTTTATTTAAGGCCAGCGCTGCATGTCTTCTTGTTCCATTAATTGTTTACCTTATTATCCAAGTATCTATTCCAAATTCAAAATGTGTGGTGAATCTGCGAGCGTACAGTTGTTTTGAAGTTGATTATACAGAACAGCACTAAGCTGCAAAGGCGGTTATTAAATCGTAGTTCAGGGCAGTTTACTGAAATTAATACTTAAATTATTATTATTAATTGTGTAGGAACCTAATCTATACTCTGTAGGTACTGTCCAACCGTTCTAGCTAATAAATGAGTTTTGTTGAATTGCCACCACTTACGGGATTACGGTTAGTTCCACTACGCTCTAATCCCGCTATGCTCAACTCGAAAAATACCTATTAAAAAGTTCCGCTATGCACGAAATTACATTCGCGGGCAATTATAAAGCAAAGTGTTACAGTGTAATGTTTTATTTAAAAAGTAAATTAAGAAAACCAAGTTTATAAGTTCCGTTACTTTCGCGAAAAAGGTTAATAAAGTAACGCACATTCACCTCGCCACCGCTCAACACGTCACGTCATTCATTTTAAAAACCAAGTGTCCATCCATTCCATAGAACTGTGAAAAACGAAACGTCTTTTCGTAAAAGAGAAACTTAACCTAAAAATATTTCTTGCTAAGATTTCATGTTTTTAGTTTAATTTCTGTATTTTTCAGATTCCTGCTCAATTTAATTGAATTCACTTTTTTTTCTAACTTTACCTTCCATTGTTTACGTAGAATCAAAGAATTTCGTGAAAAGCGGCAGTTTTTAATAGGTATTTTTCGAGTCGAGCATAGCGGGACTAGAGCATAGCGGGGCTAGAGCATAGCGGGACTAGAGCATAGCGGGACTAGAGCATAGCGGGATTAACCACGGCATGCGTTCGTGGCCGTTTCTTTCCTGTTAGTTGATATCGTGTATCAAAGCAGCTAAATAAGGAAATTATATAATAGGATAATGACATTGATATTCTTTTTTATAATAACAAAATGACGGATGTTGTTATGTAATTAGGCGTCGGACTTGATATATTATAGCCTCTAGTACTAGTTTTACTAGTTCGTGATGTTATGAAGGTTGTTAATTAAATAATCAATCTAGATTTTAACCAAACTTGGTTTGTTAAATAGCAAAAGACAGGCGGAAATGGAAAGGTGGAAGAAAGGCCTTTGCCTTGCAAAGGACACCAAACGGCTCATCCTATTTAAGTTCAAAATATAAAAGTTTGTGAGAATGTTTGTTTCATGCGCGCAAAAAATTTAGCACAGACTTAACAGAACTAAATTACCTATACATCAGAATAAATACAAATTCTATAAATTATAAAGTTTCCTTCTTAATTAAACGCGGGTGGCGCTGCAGCGCAGGCGGAAGCTAGAATAGGATAGATGGATTCCGCACTTAGGCTTCCATTTGGTCCGTTGTGCGTGCGGTCTGCACACTGTCTTTGTAAGAGAGAATGGGCCGTAATCCACCACGCGGGTCCAGTGCGGGTTGGTGGATGTCACATGTCTTCGAATGTTTGGTTCTAAGACATGCCGGTTTCCTCACGATGTTTTCCTTCACCGTTTTGAGATCAGTGGTGATGAAATAATTTACACAAAGTAAATACCGCCTGCCTGAGTTCGTGCCTGTTTGAGTGGAAGTGTCATTTAGTTTTTGTTTCATTGCAATCGTTTCACTCTTACAAAAGTTAAATGAATTTAAAGTGATCAAGAAGTAAAATATCACAACACACGCAATAAAATTCAGATACTCGGACAGTTGAACTCCATATTCGATAGATGGTGTTGTGTATTTGACGTCATATTCTGAATGGCCATGTTAAGATTCTCCGCGAAAGAATGACACTAGAAAAAAATATGGTAGGTAGGAAATAAGGTAGGGACGGTAGGGTAGGCAGTTGACGGGAGCGAAGCCGCGGACACAGCTAGTAAACAATAATAATAATTAGGTAGTTAATAGAAAGCTGCATCATCAAGATGACATGCCGTGATGAAACAGTCAGTAGGTACCAACTGACTGATTATGCACCATTATGCACACTGACTTAAAGTTGAAAGGATAATCAATTTGAAGTGTTAAGCGTTGATAATCGTTGATTATTACTATTTATTACCATGCAATCATTCGATGTATTTTCAACAAATATTGGAACGCTGACTAATATTTTGGTATTGGTTAACCGCTACCTGAATTCCTTGCATAAATAGGATATGAAAAGCATAGTATACCTTAGGATGTAAAGGAAATATCGACACCCTTTTTTGGAATAGGTTTGCTTGTTAAATTGTGTAGACAAGACTTTATAACTGCGATATTATATTCATCGGTAAAAGTTGCAAATTTTCCAATAAAGCTGTGTTTTCAACAAATTTCACCTTTGTCCTCAGATCCCACTGCAGTTGTGACGCAAAGTTCCGTGAATGTCTTCAGAAAACCAACTCCTTGGTGTCAGCTCAGATTGGCGTCACCTACTTTAACATCCTCGGGCCTCAGTGCTTTCGGAACACCCATCCCATCGTCAAATGTGTCAGGAAGACCAGGTGAGTCACCTCCTCATTAAAGAGAAATTCCTAAGTATCAGCTCACATCCGCGTCAACAACTTTAAAATCCTCGGGCCGCAGAGCTGACGGGGTACCCATCCCATCGATAACTATGTCAGAAAGACCAGGTAAGACGTTACCATGAGGAAGAGGTAGACCCTTGATGAATATGGTAACCGACTTTAGAATTAATGGTAAGTGCTCGTTCACATAGAGGTCCGTTTTACAGGTCCGCTTTATTGTATACGTTTTTAGTTGACGTACGTAGTTGTGTGAGTGAGGTCACACGCATGACAGTATTCTAAATCCAGTAAAAAATACCGATCCGACAAAATGTACCAGTCTATTTTACAGTTCCGCTTTATCGAATACCTTTTTATTCGGCAACGGCGTAGGTAGTCGTATGAGCGAGTTCACACACACAACAGTACTAAAATACTGATCTGTTTAATCGGTTTGAAGCCACGCGGGCCGTGTCATCACCCCCAGTACCGACGGATCCGTTAACAATGTACTGTAAATGTGGTGTGAACATTACCCCCAATAGCGACGGCTCCGTTAAATCCGTGTTCTGTGTGAACGAGCCCTAAGCTGTACTACTAGAAAAAATACAACGTAATGCTAAAATCTGTAGCATCACGTCGTATTTTTTCTAGTGATGATGATGAATCCATCATCATCACTTCCAGCCTGACTTCAACCAATGCAGACGATAGGCCTCTCTTTTATTGTGCAAATCCTCGCGATGCTGTGTCAACCTAATCTAAGCTCTGATTTAGAAAAGATAAGACACGACATTCTTTCAAGAGCTACGCCTGCCATCATGCTGCTTTGCAGAGCTAGTGTTTAAATTGTAACAATTTTTTTCTGTGAATAAACAATTTTTTTTTTTTTTTGTTATGCCCTTTATTGATCTTATTCTTTTTTTGTTCCCGCAGGATAACTGGTCAGAAATGCGAAGAGTATGAATTGGACTACACGAAACCTAGGATGTGGCAGTGGTTTGACAACGAGACCTTCTGAAGACTCAACCAGTGAAGTGAAGAAGTTGTCAGAAGCAATTCATGCGGGCGAAACTGCCATTGTAACGTAAACATTTATGTGATAAAAATGAAGTCTGGGAAAGTCACGGGCGTGCAACAGTGGTACTAGCTTCAGGTGAAAATGACGACTCACTTCACTTAAGTTTTCACGGTGAACGCGATGCAGAATAGTCTTCTGTTGGTGTTAGTATCCAACTGATACGTGATATACTGACGGTTTTCAAAATAGTAAAGACAGCCGGTCAATTCTCTAAAAAAGTGCCTCCTAAGTTTTCACAGTGAGGTGTTTACAGAATCATAGTGTTGATCCAAAGTTTTTTTGCAGCATTTCAGGCAAATAACACCAAGCCCTTTTAGTCTTGCCTCTTACAAAATACAAATGAGTGCAAATTCACCTTAGTTTTTAGGGATTCTCATTTTTCTACTGCCGCGCATTTTCCATGTTTTATTCTCCCTAATTAAGCAGTTATTGTAAATAATAAATATAATTAAGTTTTGATACCTATTTATTGCGTAAGAGACAATTTCCGTGAAATAAAGATTTATATTCAATAAGATAGTTTCTAAGATTTTTTTAACGAAATAGATAATAAATATTTTGGAAATACAACAGTTTGTTTAATTACAAGCTTTTTTTAATTTTTAATAATAGACATACATAATAATAAGGAGCTCGTGGCTAGATTATAACAGCCGTACGGCTCGAACTTGAAGGTTAAGTGCCGCTTGACGAGGTCGGTCCGTGGATGGGTAACCATTTCAACATACTGAGATTCGTCCGTGCGTCGGCAAGCCGTTGGTCATTTGAAGATCTTTGACAGTCGTTACGGATAGTCAGACGCCTGAGATCTGACACCAGTCTATCCACCTTGGGTACCGTGTTACCCAGTTTCTGGGTTGTGGAGGTCAGATAGGCTGTCACTTCATGTAAAACACTGGTACTCAGCCAATATAATTGGGAAAAGGCTAGGCAAATTGATTGAATATACAAATATAATAATTAGTACCTGGTTGACCGAGCTTTGCTCGGTTTTATTTTTATGGTAAATCGTGTTTTTACAGTTTATCAATCAATTACGTAAGTTTATTGCAGTTACCAAATACTTCATCAATAAGATTGTTGCTCTTTAACAAGGCGTTTATTTTCTTCTAGTTTAAAAGTCTTAAAAACGGACCATAAGGATCGGTGCATCGCTTTATAGAAAGATCTAATAACTCAGTTTTATTCGCACGCGGCTGTACAGGCAGACATTGGCGAAAATCTCCTCCTAGTACTATTACTTTTCTACCGAAAGAGAGATCTGAATTTCCAATGGATCGCAAAAGTTGATCAATGTTCTGCAAACCATATTTTGGAAGCATCGGAGCCACATCCATAAGAAAAATATCTATTTGTGCTAATTGTCTCGCTTTAGAAGAGTTAGGTTTAATTCCAAAAGTTTTATGAGAAGTTTTATGACAAGAATAAATGCCATGTCTATTTATTGTTCTGTTATCTGTTGCATTGAAGAATGCTAGAGCAAATACTGCGTTTATGTTTCTTATTTTTTTATGAAATCTGCCGAATGTAGGTGACGGTTTCAAAAGAGACGTACTAATTCATTTGACATTTTGGTTGTTCCATTAAAATCCGTCCGTGCATACAAGAGTCATCAAAATAATTATATTTGCAAGTTTAATTTGACCCATTGCCCGGTGTTCGATTGAGCTGAAATTTTGCACACGCGTTTAGTTTCTATCTCATGACAGTGCATTTTTTTATATAAGCATTATTTTTTGTGTACCTTTTTTTTCTTACCCATGCATAAAAAATATAAATCAAAATATTGGGGTGCCAAATAAAACAAGAATTTATTTTTATATAATAAAACATCAGAATATATTTCGAAATTACACTTAATAACGGATAAACAATTAATTACTGCACAATAATTCTAAAATAATATTTAAATAAACGAGAAAAAAAATGTGCTCATTTCTTGAGCGTTTTTAAACTGTTAAATTGATATTGATATTTTGTGCGTAAAACGTTCAGAAAATTGTGTATATCGGATATGTAATAATTAATAATATTATAGTTCAAAATGATATTCCGATGAGACAGTCAATTGGTGATTTATATGATTATTACAATAATGTATATTATTTAAAGTTTTTTTTCTGTAGAATGCGCGGTACACTGGTTTTTTAAGCATTTTTACTGTCCATTTGCAAATCATTATTGGAAAACTTGATAAATTGTTATATTTTGCGCTTTTAATATTATTTTGCTACAGCAGGAATTATTTATTATTAATAATAATTCATGCATTGGCAAATCTGACTGGCAATATTTGTTAAAGGTTTCTCATAATAATTTATTTGCAAATAGACAAAATTCACAAGATTTCTTACAATGTGTACATTTGTTCCAAAAAGGTAATATCTTACAAAATGACAGATTATTTTTCTACCAGTAAAAGATTTAAAGTATGGATAAATGTTGTTATCTAAAATGTTGTTTAATAATACACTGATAATTATTATTATCTGATATTGAAAAAAATAATTTTTATAAATTATTATTTCTACAAAAAAATTTTGGTGTTCCGTCAAAAGTCTTAAAATCAACTATTCTTATTTTTTTGTTTTTTTACCATTTATAAGATTTTTTTCCAAATATTTTTTACAATATCAGATTATGACATCTAATATATTATAAAATAACACATATAAAATCGAGAATAATATTTTAAACACACATAAAATGACGTATTCACATGGAGACATCGATACTATTATAATATATTTTACTATTTAAATATAAAATTCTAAAGTAAGCTACGCCTACTAAAAATCTATGAAATATCTATGGGCCTATCAAATATATAGATATATTGCTTAACGTGGTCCGATGGGATTATTATAATTAGGCGTGAACCTATTTAAGGTTAATAAGATCTACTACGAAATTAGGGAACATGAAATTTCGTTCAAAAGTCTTATCTAAGAGTGAGACAAGAGTACAACTGCCTGACTGACTGATTTGTATGAGTCCTAATTTGTTGATTTATAAAACCCCGCAGTAAGTAAATTTGGGCTTTAATTTTTAGCAGTAATATGCAGCTAGAAAAAAACACACATTTTTGTGTTTTTTCAATATTGCCAAGTCCGTAATTTCATGTCCCAAATTCGTTCGACCCACGACTTGGGCTAAGAACGTCACTAAAGTGTCATTCCCGCACAAGTGTGAACAATTTCGCAAAGCAAGCGAGGGAAAGAGAAAGAGAAAGGAAACAGCAGTAGAATTAGCTCTTCACTCTTTTTCTAGTAAAATTAAAATCTCAGTTTCGGCGTTCTCCAATCGCCACGCGTGAAGAAGTCGTAACTACCAGTTGCAATAATTTTGAATCTAGTAACTGGTAGATACGACATCTAGCTCTGGCTTTTTCTGCGACAAAGATGTTGACATAGCGCTTTTTTAGAAAAAATACAACTTAAATTACTACTTTTTCTTCCCAGTCGTTGAAGCTAAGCTAAATGAAGAAGCTTATTTTCTAATAAATATTTTTATAGAAACGTCAAACGGCACGATTCTTCTAATTCGCGATACCTTATTGTCGTTTCCCTGGATACAACTTTGTCTCTTCTATAAATACATTTAAATAGTAAAGATACAGCCTTCCGAACGTTTGCTCATACGCTTTGACCTTACAAGAAACACGGCATTTCTGAAGATCCTCGAAGACCTCGTGGCGAGTTTGCTTCGATCTAGTATGGAAAAATTATAGTCAGAAATACGCACAGTACGCCCTGTCTTTACTATTTAAGTCAATACTTTTACATGAGTTCCTTAGTTATATGTAGCTCCGATTCTAATCTCATGACACTGATAGTTTATTATTTAAATTGGTTATAAGCAAATAATTTTAAGTCAAAATAAATTTATTTTGATTTATAAATTTTAAAATAAATTTATTTGATTTCTTATTGCAAATTGTTTCGCGTTTGATAACAAAAGAAAGTATTCACAGCATAATTATTTTGTGAAGTTATTTTCTTTTTTGTTCTCTAGTATCCGCGTTAATATTATTATAATCTTGGTAAAGGTTACCTTTGGAATATAGCTTGCATTAAACGGTATTTATTAAACGCGAGGATATCTGTAATAAGAATCACGAGAAAATAATCAAGCAATCAGTTAATAAATTGTAGTAAAAAATCTATTTTCCGCATAAAGATGGGTTAATTTAAAGTTGATGAAGATTACAAAAATGTAGATACGATTCTTATAGTCCATAGTTTAGTGATCTAGCTTCTAAGAACGACTAAACTCTACTGCTGGAGGTCTAGGATGGGCCAGGATAGTCCAAGTGAGAGGCGAAATTGGTGTTTATTTTGGACCCTGGGGTTAAACATATGTCTTAAGGTAAACGAACAGAAGCGTTAAAACTTCCACGTTGGTTTTTTATTTTGTTAATTTTGGGTTTTTGATCGACTGAGATTCTTAGGATATTTTTGTCACATGCTATATGCATGACGATAGATATTTCATGAGTTTTCTAAACTGTGTTTTAGACAGGCAAGTTTTCAGTCGATCAAAGCACCAAAACCCAAAAATTACTAATAATTACAATACTGAATTACAATTTAACATCGAGTAGAGAAGTTAAAAATACATCTAAATTACTTTAACGACTAGTAATTCAATAATACTAATATAATTATAATAATATTATGTATATCTAGCACGCGCCATCTATGAAAGAAACACGACACTAATAAAATAAGGCAAACGGGTATTACGGAGGGATCAAATAATTATGTTATTTCGAACATCAGGCACTCAAATTGAAATCATTTCCTTTAACATAACATCGCTAATTCTAAGGCTTATAGCATTTGAACTGAAGACTACATTAATAAACTATCTACAAGTGTCATTATTGTTTGTGTTTTTACCACGTGTGTGTACTTTTTACGCAAGTGAGCATTATTTGTGCATGTGTAATTTATTTGTGCATGTGTGTCTTCTTTGCTCATATATGCTTACTTTGAGCATGTTTGTTTATTTTGTGCCTGTATAATGTATTCATTACTTGTGCATGTGAGCATACTTACACATGTCTTATTATTGCCGCATGTGACTCTTTTTTGCATAAGTATGCTAACTTTGCTCATCTGTGTGTTGAGTAATACATTAAACTTGATTGTGTGCTTAAAATATTTCTTTATGTTTGAATCACTTGGTTTTTTTTATTGTCAACTTGTCAAGTTCTTCTATTCCAATTAAAACGTTTATAAGTTTCCAGTTTGTGGTCTTCAGTCTACATGCTCTAAGTTCTAAGTCGTCAATTCTAAGGGAAAACTAAAATACTATGCGGGTTTGCTAATAAACCTGTAAACTACCGCCCTAATTCTGAGGAACATAGTTTTAGTTGTTTTTTTCATAATATTCTTTTGGCAATCTATTTGTTGGATGGACTCGTAATTTTTGTTCTTTCTCTGTTTCTAATTTCATGTTTTTAAATTCAATGTTTTCGGATGTTATTTTATTTATTTTTTTCAAATCATTTTCAGCCATCTCTTAATACTTCTTGTAACCTTGTAACTTGTCATTGCTTGCTTGTGGCCGACGATCATGTGCTCTTTCATTACGGTCTATATTTCAACCGCATTATAATCAGATATCAGTTGTTCTATATCTGGATGATAGCTTCACATTCTCACATTTGACCGCAGCTCAAGAAACCTTTCAAAATCTTATGTCTAAAGACAATTTCATCTCCCGAGATGCACGGAGCAAAATAGCCAGCATCCATCGTCCCAGCTTAACTGCATCTATGTATAAGCTACGCTAAGCGATACGAACTAGCCCTGTTTGTCAGCTGATGTCTAAAACCCTGTTTCTGGAACGAAAACATTCGTATTTGTGACCAAGTGTCAAACGCTCGTTAACGGCTATATGAATTTTCAACAGCCGCAGCATTTCTATTTTTGACACAACGATAATTGTGTTTCAGGAACCGGGAGTAAATCAATAACGTCACTCTACTTCTACCTAGCTATGTACTCTCCACGATATAAACAAACAGCTAGTCTTAATTAATTCGTTTTGCCAAATTTTGCAGCGGTGGACCCAAATATTTGTTGTTATATTCATATTTATGCAGTTTATGCGTGAATCGTGAAAGTGAATACAATGTCTGAATTTATTGGAAATTTACGATTTTAAGTAGAAAACTTACGACACTTATGAACTAAGATCATACGAAGCTGTAAAAAGTCGTAAGTGTACTTAAGCCTAAAAAAGTGGCCTTAAGAATAAAATATAATAAAAAGAAAGGAAAATAAATTTTACAAATTCTGTTAATTGTACAGTAGATATAGATTATTATTATTTTACTTTGGTTAAGTATAGAATGCTTAATAGTTTTGGCTAATAATAACTGTTTTACGGTTACATAAAAGTTACATAGTTTTTTATAATGGAATGGATTACACTTAGTGGAAGATTACACAATGAGTTTCGGTATTTAAATATTTATTACAATTATTTACGATCACTATAATGTCTGATTTTTTGAATATTTAAATGTACAGCGAATATTCATCCTTATATTTATGACTAGATTTACAATATCAAATAAAATATAAATTATAATAAATGATAATTATAATTTACATAAAATTGTAATATAAATATTTATATTAGATACAGTGTGCATAAAACCAATATTATAAATTTTTATAGATTTTTTTGTCTCACATAAATATTTATACCTTTGTAACAATCCAAATTCACACATATTTATTTAAATATAAAATGACATACATCTATACGGAGTACAAACATTAATATTAGGAGACACACTGGGATCACAATGATATCATATTTAAAGTCTAATCATTCGTTAGCTAATACTCATTAAGCCTTTCTATCCTACTTTGAATAATACCGTCGTTTACAAATATCAATACGATATTTTTAAAATTCTTTTCCAATTTTATCATTGAACTGAAATACTAAAACCATTCTACTGAGTGACGGTCGTTTATTTTAGTCAAGTCTATCGGATAGATGGCGAGCCAAAAATCTCTAATAATATTACAAAAAACCGTTTTTTAAAAACAATAATTAAATGAATCATACGACTTAAAAAAAGTAAATCTAGGTCAAACTAATATTGACGGTTAACGCCATCTATCGTCACAGTGCTAACAACGCCCGTCGTACGCAAAATCTTTAAACATTTACTTTTACTACCATATTTAAATTCAGTCCTCCAACATTAATATTTTGTTTACAAATTCATTAATCCATTTAATATATTATTTGTTTACCGCCGATCCGTCAACTTCCCGAAAGTTTATCTATTTTTTACCCGTTTTTCTGTATAGCATAGCAAGATTAGTTTATTTTTTGTATAGTCAGAAGCTCTAAAAGTAATAAGAGACTGATATAATACCCTTTTCTTTGTAGAACAATTAAACCAATTAGGATATAAATATTTATATTGGTTTTATTATTCTAGTTTAAATATTATTTTAACTAAACTTCAACAGATGGCGTTGTAGTTTAACGTCATCTATCGACGAGAAGATTAAATACAAATATGCTAAAGGACTCACAGAATATTATGGTGTTAGGATTTCGCTACAAGGAGTGCTATGGGGTAGGCAATAGTTTTAGAGACAAAGACGGGTTGTGGAATAGACTGCCTGTGACTGTGTGTACTATATATCAATTGCTTATAAAAATGTGAATCATAAGATAATCCATCCACCAACCCGCACTGGGCCCGCGTGGTGGATTACAGCCCATTCCCTCTCACAGAGAGGAGGCTTGTGCTCATTTTTTTCGACATGAATGTGGTGCCTCAAAAACCGATTTTGAAAATGTCAAGATATTTTTTACTTTTGTTTTCTTAGAATGAATTCTTCGGTAGAATTAAAAAAAATACAAGATTTTCAAGTAAATAGTTAGCGACAAAGATAAGACTGTTGATAACTCAATGAATGTAGAACTTTACTATCTGTAGGACATTAATACTTGAAAATCTACAACAGCAGGTCACACTGTTATCCCACACAATCTATTCCACTTCCACAAATTGCCACGAATTCACGTGTAGGTGGCAGCACAGTCGAAAAACGGGAAGCAGGCGACGGACTCGGCGGCTGAGTGCTAGAGGACGTGAAGGTTCTCACATGACTTGGACTTGGAGTCACGCGCCCACACGCGGCCCAGGAGGCCTCGGACCTGTGGAGGAGAAAGGAGAGAACCATATTTAACTTATTAGAGATATTTTTTTAAGTTAGACATGCAAATGGATGGTAGTGATGGTAAGTGACACCCGTACACAGTACAGTATAGTGCAGTACCAGTAGTAATATTTATTTATTTATATATTAAAAAAAAAAACTTTTCCCCACACTAGGTATTTCTTCCTGTACCGTGACACAATACAAAAAAAAAATATTCAGACACAATCTCACTGCGACAACTTAGGTGAAGTGAGTAGAGTTCGAAATTGACTACTTGCTTCACCTAGATTAGTAAGTTTTTACCCGACTGCCGAAGGAGGGTAATGTATTTATCAGTCTATGTACGTATGTATGTATGTGTGTATGTATATATGTATATTTGTTCCTATGTGGCGTTCTAGAGACCAAACGCGTTCGCCGATTTTGATGATTCTTACGTCAATCGATTCCTCTTAACCCTGTGAGTGTCACTGGCTACATTAAAATTAGAAAATGAAAAATGGCGGCTTTTGGGCGCCATATTGTGGGAGACCAATTTTTTTTTCTTCCAAACCCATCTTGTGGGGTATCAAAATAAAAGGTTTTAAGTTTAGGGGAGATGCGTGCAAAATGATCCCCTTAAGGGAAAAACTATACTGCGTCCAAATTTTTAAACAATAACACAATATTTATAAATGGTTAAGAATAGTGAATTTACTTATTTTTGTAACTGCATACTTATTTCTCATGATAAATATGTGGTTTATGTGTCGTCATATTTTCTAAATGTTTAGTAAGGGAAAATTTTATACACATGGAAGAAGGAAAGGGCACATGGAAGGGGCATGGGGAAGGGTTAAAATGATCCCAGGGATCATTTTAGGCTTTTCAATATTTTATATTAACAAAATAAAACAACCAGATGTTTATTTAGATCACATGTATTGCTTAAAGCAACAAAAATATGTAAGCGTTTTACACAAATAAAATTTTTAAGTCTTGTTACATTGGAGATCATTTATTTTTTATTTCCTACTACTAAATCCACATAATGAAACGTTATATAATTGTAATAAACGTTTTAACATTTTTTTTTATAAGAACCGTCTCCTAACAATAACGAACACAACAAAAAGAGAATTAGCGAAATCGGTCCAGCCGTTCACGCGTGATGCCGTGACCAAGGGAAATAGGGATTCATTTTTACCCGACTGCCGAAGGAGGGTAATGTGTTTATCAGTCTATGTATGTATGTATGTATGTATGTATGTATGTATGTATGTATGTATGTATGTTTGTTCCTATGTGGCGTTCCAGAGACCTAACGCGTTGGCCGATTTTGATGATTCATACGTCAATCGATTCGTCTTAACCTTGCGAGTGTCATAGGCTACATATTGAAATTGGAAAATAGAAAAATGGCGGCTTTTGGGCGCCATATTGTGGGGGGCCTTTTTTATTTTTTCTTCCAAATCCATCGTGTGGGATATCAAAATAAAGGGTTTCAAGAGGTGATTTCAAAAATATATAACACTTATATATTTAAATGTACCTAATACGAAAAAAATGTTAACTAAAAAGTTATAAATAAAAAGTTAATTAAAAAAACCAAAATACCCGACTGCTTAAAAAGCGAACCAAAAAGACGTAAACAAGAAGAAAATCATGCTGTGCAGTCGGAGGATACATCTTATTTTGGTCAGCTAGCTCGCGAATATGTATCCTCCGACTGCACAGCATGATTTTTATGACACTGGTCTTTCGAGTTTAGTACCACATTTTTAAAATTGCAATTTCTCCTAAACTATAGAAGTCACAGTTTTGAATGAAATAACGTTTTATCTAAGTTTGATACTAAAATATTAATTATTACTTTATCTGCAACATTCAATCATTAAGTCAGCTACCACAATTCACTTCCTTATTTAGTATTTAGGAACTGGAACGGTTACCGGTTAGCGGCTCAGCGTTGCTCAATATCCTCTTACTAATTAAATTATTTCCGACGTTCCTTTCAGTTATGTGGCAATGACAATTAGATAATTGTAAATACTCGTAGTTTTAAATAATATGTGAACGTTAAAATAAACGATAAAATGATACTATCATCTAAAAGGCTTTTAAGAGCTCATTAGAGAGCTCTTTGAGTAATAACTCTTTGGCAAAACAATGAATGACATAGTGTTATCGAGGGGAAACTTCAAAAGGTGCCTGGACTTTTGGGTAAAAGACCAGGGAATGTGGGATTTTTGCCTCACTAAAGCCACCCCGGTGATTGCCAGCAGCACATGGAGGGGGATCCATGAGCTCTTAAAAACCCACTCCGGAATCCCGTCTGTGCAACGACTGTTAGCGCACTTCGCTGGGGTGGCTGAAGAACCTCTAAGGCGGTTTACACACAGCACCGCGCACCGCCGCGGTATGCGGTGAAGCGGATCTCATGTCACATTGGCCTCTAATAAATCCGTTGATGCCTAACCCACGTACACCGCCCGGCCGCGCGGGACAAGCGGTGCTCTCCACTCCGCGTCCGTGGCGGTGGCGGTGCCGTGTGTAAGCCGCCTAACCCTCGCCGTCCACGGCAGTACGAGATTGCTATACTGCCGTCTTTCCTGGAGTCATAGAGTCATCAATCATAACGCCTGCGACCCTGGAGTCTCGCCTGCGTATAATGCTGGCGGAGTTTCGATGTGGGCAGACACATATTTTATGTAGACATATATTAGCATGTTTAGACGGGTGTTACCTACTAATTCTTTTTTTAAATTTATTTCCCTTATGTTATTGTAAAATTACCAAAGTGTGATCTATATCAAAACTCTTGTTTGCCATGCTATTGCTACCCATACTGTCCTATTTCTACCGCCTAGCAACGTTGCCATGTTTCAGTTTGAAGGGAATGGATTTTGATGTAGTTACAACACTTTGTAATGCTAGCTGTTACTTCGTCATTTGTTAATCTTCATTTCCCGTAGAATCTGAAATGATGTAGATATGCCATGTAATATAGAGGAGCATACCTTGACGCTAGCGGAGAGCCTGGTCCTCTTGCGCGGCGTGCTGCTGGCGGACACGGAGGGCGGCGGCGCGGGCGGCGCGGGGTGCGCGGGGGGCTCCACCTCGAGCGGGGAGCGAGCGCGCGCGCGGTTCTTGCGAGAATTGCTGCGTTTTCTGGAACACATACCATACTTGTTACGGACTGGATCTCGAGACAGACACAAACTAGTCCGGATTAGTCAAGACTTGCACTTGATTAGCTCAAAGTAGTCAGGACTTGCTCAGAATTAGTCAAGATTAGTTACGATTACCTTCAAATTAGTCAAGACTTCTTCTAAATTAGTCAAGACTTGCTCCGAATTAGTTAATATTAGTCAAATCTGGCTATAAATTAGTTAATATTAGTCACGTTACGCTCGGAATTAGTTAAGATTAGTCACGGCTCGCTTCGAACTAGTTACAACTCGGACTGGAAGCAACTAGCATGTGCGGTTGCTCACTAGTGTACCATGTCTCACCTCACTCGCTCCGCGTGCTGTTGCTTCAGCCTGATCTGAGTGAGCAGGCCCACTAGCAGTTCGTCCACATTGTGGTTGATGCCCACTGAAGTCTCTATGAACTTGCACTCGTATGAGGTTGCTAGGTTCTTGCCCTCTGAAAGGATAAAAATATATTTTCTAAAAAAATACTTAGGTACTACCGCAAGAGCTGGTTTGGGGTGCCCTTAGGATAAGGATACCTGGATACATTTGGGGAAGGCCTTTTGTCTAGCAGTGGAACAGAGTTGGATATAAAAAGCAGGTACTTAAATATTATACCTAACAGAAGTGTAGTCTATGCATTAAGATCAAGGCAATACACACCAATTAAATTGAACATAGATCAATGTTCATGTTGTGTTTTCATAAAATTCATAAAAAAAATAATTTCCGCTAATAACGATGAGAAAAGATCTATTTTACAATAATAAAGTCAAGAATGCCGTAACATCACTTTTTTTTCAATACTTCAGAACTAAATAGAATTTGAATATGACTGTATTTATAAAAATAACTTATTATATTACTCATTTCTCGGAATGAATACTGAACTGAAATGTAATTCTAACACCACTATGAATCCGTTTGCAATTACGAGCTCTCAATCGCTCAAAGCTTCATTTCCAAGTACACACGCTTGTGTATATTTGAAGCACAAGCAAATAGATATTTGAAGCACTTGATTCGTCTATTCGTTCGCCGTAATTCCGGGTATTGGTGTCGCCGTAACTTCGTGTATTCCGGTGATATAGTTCTCAATAATCCGGGGCCCAATAATTAGAGTCTGAATCTGATTTGAATTGACGTTGGTGTGCAGTCAAGCGGGGAATAAAAGCGAACTCAAAGGGAAGTCAAACAGTGTGCGTCACTGAACAAAATGGTGGGTTGTTGCTAAAGGAAGGAAGTGGGGCTGAAACCCTTTGTATGTGTACTCAGCCGAGATATTGAGAGTGTTAAATTGCTTTAAGATTTTTGTTTATTAGATTTTTTCCCTTTTTTCAGGCATCAGTTACCTTACCTTTTGGTATGGGTACCTAGAAAGCATATCAATTATTTTAAAGCAATCAATAGCTAAATACTGAGGAAAACATCCAAATTAGCTATACGGTTACCAGATTTATCTCATTGAACAAGGTACCTACATCTACGCAAATGTAAGACATTCACATAAATTAATTAGATTTTTCAAAACAAATCGAGAATAAGGAAGTGACGAAAATTGGGAAGATTGCTGTTAGAGATTAAACCATAATTGACAGTTTGATTAAAGAACGTCATAAAACTGAGTCCTATCTCCCCAATCTATAACTTTTGTATCCGGGGACAACTTACCCATTTATTAAATAAATCCCTAGAAACGGAAATTGACTAATGAACTTTGAACGCCTGTCAAAATATAATAGCAATTAAAATGTAGACGTATTATTCATCCAAGTTTATTTTTCAGGCGCTCAAATAAAATTAAAGTTAAATTTTGCGACCATGTTTTTTTCTTTTGGAGTTACACGAGCTTTAAAAGCCAGTAACAATTTACGAAACATGAAAATTAATTACTGCACATCACATATGAAATATATCGTGTTTTTAAATAACATTGCAAGCGCCTGATAAATTATTCTTGGCAAAATGTGGCGTATCGTTGTTAACAGCGTCTGTCGGTGCTAATTGGTAGGTAAACAAATCGTAGAGAATTTAATTAAATTCGTAAAATTTGCGCTAACGAAAATTTAGTTGCGGGTTCTGGCTTTAATCATGAGTTTGTTTCGGTCATTTCGCAAAAAAAGTAATGGTTTGAACATTCTGAGCGGCGCTGTAACGTTTACGTTAATTAGATTGTTTAATACCGCCTAATTTTCATGTTGAAAGTTAAATATAACTGTAGAATTTGTATTTAATTTTAAAGACAAACATGCCAAATAATATCGTTAAAATTTAAATGCTTTTCACTTGAACTAATAGCAGCCGTTGGTAATTGGTAATTCTATCCATTTAACAAACACATTGGCCGAATTATTCAACACACAAAAAATTGAGATTCATTTTCAGCAAGAACTTTATGAGTAGATCTCCTCAATGGAAGAGGAAGACTAATTTCCACTTACCATCAGTAGGAACAGCTCTAGACCTGGCCAGGTCAGCCTTATTCCCCACCAGGATGACAGCTCTCCGTGAGGTGTGGCCGGCTGCCCACAGGATCTGCAGTCTCCTCTCGGCTTCCACGAAGCTGCCTCTGTCTGCTGTCGAGTAGACCACGCAGTAGCCGTGCGCACAGCCTTCGGTCTGGAAGACGGAGTTATTCGTGTGACATAGGTTGCTAAACAGTTGGTGTTTTTTAGGGTTCCGTACCCAAAGGGTAAAAACGGGACCCTATTACTGAGACTTCGCTGTCCGTCTGTCTGTCTGTCTGTCTGTCTGTCTGTCTGTTTGTCACCAGGCTGTATCTCATGAACCATGATAGTTAGACAGTTGAAATTTTCACAGATGATGTATTCCTATTGCCGCTATAACAAAAAAGACTAAAAACAGTATAAAATTAATATTTAAGGGGGGCTCCCATACAACAAACGTGATATTTTTGCCGTTTTTTGCTCGATATTAATAACGGCAACAGGTAGACACTTGAAATATTCACAGAATATTTAGTTGTATATTCTCTTCAAAAAATAATAATTATTAAATTAAAATAAAATAAATTAAGGGGGGCTCCCATACAACAAACGTGATTTTTTTGCAGTGTTTTGCGATAATGGTACGGAACCCTTCGTGCGCGAGTCCGACTCGCACTTGGCCGGTTTTTTTTAAGAATGCTTTTACAAGTGAGTATTGTGGCAATTATGGGTGATGTTGGTGTTTACATAGAAATTATAAGAATCAGCAGCGCCCTTTAAGTAGACGCACAAGGACGCTACATATTGTGCAAATAAATGATGATGATAATAAAGATAGATCTTTAAGCAATCCAAACAATTTTTAATTTATATTTTGTAAGGGATTGTCCTAGCCAACATACAATCAACGATAGCGATATCAATAAGTTTAAAATGTATAAGTAATACAATGTAATGAACATTATAATAATAATATTGTAATATAAAAATAATATTAAAATATATAATAAAAAAATTAAGAATATAATATATTATAATATTATATATATAATTTATAATAATTGGTACATATATTTTTATTATTATATAATTTACATGGCTAACAAATTACCATGATAATCATCATCATCAGCCAGTGGATGTCACATGTCTTCGAATTTTTGTTTCTAGGACATGCCAGTTTCCTCACGATGTTTTCCTTCACCGTTTTTAGAGCAGTGGTGATAACTTATTTACACCAAGAAAAGCGCCTGCCTGGGTTCGAACCCACAACCTACGAAACGTAAGTCGGGGTCGTTACCACTGCGCCACCACTGCTTAAATTACCATGTAAACTTAAAATACTGAATAGCTTACTCTTTAAATCTAATTTGTTTCAATGGCTTAATGATAATAATTTTTATAGCATTAAAGAATACTGGAACATAAGTTGTGTTAATCATTTTGCATATTTATTCCTAAGCATAAAAATGTATTATCTCACCCTTAACTCATGTAAAACCTTTATATACCATGTTTTATGTAATAACATTTTTAGATAGAATTACACTCCTAGTGCCTTTGTACATTTTTACTAGCTATGATAGCAAAATTGAAGTAACTCACAATTATACTATCAGGCGGTGCATCCAGGAATGTGATCTCCGACTCCTCGCCCGCCAGCAGCACGCACACCGACCGCTCTCCTGACTCGTCATCTGTAACGTCATGCTCTACGTCTGGGTGAGGAGATCTGTCTCTGGTAGTCAGTTCAGCTAAGAGATGAGGGTCTGTCAGACACCACATGTGTACCTCTGACTCGTCATCTGTAACGTCATGCTCTACGTCTGGGTGAGGAGATCTGTCTCTGGTAGTCAGTTCAGCTAAGAGATTAGGGTCTGTCAGACACCACATGTGTACCTCTGACTCGTCATCTGTAACGTCATGCTCTACGTCTGGGTGAGGAGATCTGTCTCTGGTAGTCAGTTCAGCTAAGAGATGAGGGTCTGTCAGACACCACATGTGTGGGTGTGTGTGGGTTCTGACTCGTCATCTGTAACGTCATTCTCTACATTTGGGTGAGTTCAGATACCAGGGGAGTTACAGAGATGATTTATTTATTTTGATACTCAACAGCTTATTACAAATTTACATAAATAGATGTTCAACTAACTGTCAATGAACAGCCCAGTGCAGTTGCATCAACGTTACTTGCATCTTAGTACACACACACACACTGCACAGTGACAGCGAGATGACAATGACAATTATCTCTTAAGCCAATAACAGTGTTTCAGGGCATAGATAAAGCTAGGTTAGGTTATGTTAATTAGTTACACACAAGTGCAGCTATTAGTGATCATGTGATATTGAAGACTCGTTGATCACATTAAATCAGAGTTAAAAGTATGTAAATATGCAAATATGGCTATATTAATTAGACAAAGGGAAAACAAAAACAAAATATTAGCGATATCTAACATCATGAATATCATGCTTAGTCGAAATATATCACACATAATCCTGATGATAGCTCTTATCCTACTGAAAACCTAATTCTGGGTTAAGCTCGCCTTTGTACATAAGCTGAAGAATATAGAATTGGAATAAGAATCTTGGAAGTAATGAGGTTTTATCACATACTCCATGAGTAGGCATTTGCCATAATCCAATGAAGGTTCATTCTCCGTAGACCTGTGTCAAGAATTATCGCCGATATCAGTAGAAGTACAACTTTCACGTTTGTGGTTGTCCTGGATTAGGAACGGACTATGAAGAAACTGATCTTTAGCAGTGAAACAATAGAGGTTGATGATTGCACTAGGCACATTCATCAACGGATAGATTATACAAAGTTTACTGCAAAACTGCCATACGACATTCTTTGCTTACCGAAAGGGCAAGCATTTAAGCTCTGGTTAAATTGAAGAGAATCTCGCATGGGCAGATCGAGATTCAACTTACTGGTATGAGGCGTTTAAACTGTCGGTGACAGTCGTATGACTTCCTAATCAGGAGTTAAAAGCTAAGATGCGTGCAGTCACAATCAGGGTCTCTCACGGAATTCGCCTCAGATTGACCAGATTTTAACGTGTGGTTATTACTCTTAAACCAAAAACTATCTGTAGCGAAGTTTAGTCTCTTCAGTTTCCTAATAAATCATAATTTCAGTAAAACATGAAAAAATATCCTTAATTTCACCAGTATTTCTACTACATTAAGTTCCAACTCACCAATACTAGTATCATAGGCGTGCAGGTACTCCGAGGTCATGAACTGCCCCACCAGGCTGGACTTGCCCACGCCCGGCGCGCCCAGCACCAGCACCCGGTACGAACTGAGGCCGGCTGACGAGTCCCTGGATGGAAACGAGAAAGATTGTATAAGTAGAGACTTTAAACAAAGTGAGATTCGATTAGCGGTAACGATTTCCGAAAAGTTAAAAATGTTTAGACCTGACATGAGCTTCCGAAACATCACGAGGTCAACTTGAAACATTGAATCATTGATAGCTATAGGACTGGACTAAGACTTTGATCGGCTGGGGATGATGAGATATTAAGAGGTAGTTGGTGGCTCAAGATGAGATAAGGCTGCTCATAAACATGAATTCCGGTACGGCATAATTCGCTGCTTTGGGATTGAATGATACTTTTGAGTTGGTTGGTGGAACTGTTTTTGAATTTAAATGAATATTTTAGTAGGTAGTAGTTGTTATTCTTTATTATTTATTTATTTATTCATCAAACATAGTCTAGCTGATAGACTTGTGTTTAAATGGAGTCGATGTTTAATTAACAAACCGCTAGATGAGCATGGCGTAGTGCCGTAATTGACGCGGGAATAGTGACCGCAACCTTTTACTAATGATCAACAAAGATTATCAAAGGCTATTTTGTCAGGATTAGTATTACATAGTTAATGGCAAGTCCAACGAAATAATTTCACTTTGACAGTGCTTTTAATTAATTGTGGTTTTACAGAAACCACTCTTACAGCAATTAAATAGAAGCACAATGAAAAAAAATACAAGGTTAAGTCACATCATAAATATGGACAAACAGTATGGAAACTACCTACAAACGCTTGAAACGGCATCCTCACACAAACATGCGCATCGACGAGACCCTAAGCGGTTATCACGATGCTGTCAGTAGTACGTGCCGCTGTCAAGTGTAACTGACACCCGTTAAATGTAGCCATATGTAATACCTGCCTCTTTGGTCTAGTTCCCAGGTCAGGGAAAGTGTTATTCGGGTTTTCCAACAGGAATTTCTCTGTAGCACCTGGAGTCTGGCTTTCTGCCCGGTTGATGGCACTAGACTTAAACGTAACTGCCCAAAAACTTTTACAATACAAAACCAGCCTCGCATGCTATTCTATTTTGTTCATTTAAAACTCCTCACCACGCTAGACCAGCTCAAAGTCGAATAAATGTTACGCGTCTGCAGAATCCTTCTAGGGTAACAGGCGTGGTGTTTTGTTATCTAATATAGCTTCTTGACCACTAATTCCTTACCTAGAAGACGCCAGAGAGCAAGGGGCTGAAGCCCTGGTGACTGCCTCTGTGCTGGAAGCGCTGGATGCCACTGAGGTGTTGGAGCGAGAGCGTCGGGACCGCAGCGAGTCGCCACGGTTCACCACGCCTTTACCTGCATTGGGAGAACACTGGTTAACATGGAAAGAGCAGTCAACTTAAAAATAATCATTGTAGGTGCCAATAAGTGCAATAAGTACAGCCGGTAATAGCTACCTGACCCACCGTAAAAATGAACAAATTTGAACCCTTCGGCTGTTAAGTTTAAGGATTATTTAAATTTAAATTGAAAGTAAAGTTTAAGGATTATTTAAATTGTATGATTTTAGCAGACTAGCGCTATTCGATGAAATTATACAGATACGCTGTCTTACAGGCTTTAGACATGTATTACGTACATTCACGTATTTATTTATTTATTTATCAAGGCACATGTGTCACGCGGTCTCAAAATAACCTTACTCTAAGAGCTTATGGTCACCCCCCTGTAGGAAACTACACAAGACTTAAAAAACTGGCCACATGCGAGTCGGACTCGCGCACTGATGGTTCTGTACAAACAGCTACATTCACCAAAATAATTAAATACCCTCTAACATGCTCTAACGATAGGATAAACAGAATTGAGGGACACATTTAACTTAGCGGTTGGAAAACTGTAGTCCCTACACATCGATATAAGTCGCGGTCAGTTATTTTTTTTTGATGTAGGTACAAATTCAGTGTTTTCGGAGTTTTTACCTTCCTTGTGCTATAAGACATGCTTCTTGTAAATTTTTTCCTGTTTTCTTTTCTTCCTTTTTTGACACCGACTTCCGAAAAAGATGTTATTTTTCAGTTTGTAGTGTTTTTATTTGGAAGACGGTTATATATATTTTTTTAAAGTTTTTTTCTCACTTTTTATTTGTGGTACTAATAGGCAAGTTCTATAGTAAGGTATCTATAATACAAGAATCTTCAACAAAACCAGTGAAATGAGAGTGTACCAAGGTGAACAGTAAACATCTGCGTATCCTTTAGAGCGTACTGGCGTGATGTTACGTTATGAAATGGTATAATCAATAAATACACAGGCGATAGCAGCAATCCCGAGAGATTTGCCGTCATTTATTAAAGAGTTCTGTTGTATATCGCCGAAGTTCTTCAACAAATGTAAATTTGGGAACATAATGTTACAAACAAAAAAAATATTTACAAAATTGGTCAACAATTGACGGGGAAATCAGTGAACATACAAAGAAAGGAAAAAAAAACGCAAATAAAGAAATAAACATAAAGTCAAACATAGAACCTCCTTCTTTTTGGAAAGTCGGTTAAACAGTCATCCTCAATCTATTGAGCTGCAATTTTGCATACACGTTTGGTTTGGATGACTATACTCGGTAAGCTAAAAAGCTTTTTTGATAAAAAACCGGTCAAGTGCGTGTCGGACTTCACACGTTTAGGGTTCCGTACCAAACCGTAAAATCAAGTTGGTTGTAATAGGAAAAAATCTGATTTATCAATATATTGGTATTTGTTAGTAAAATATGCGTAATATTAAACCTTAACACCAAATAATATAAATTTATCTACTCAACGAGCTCTAAACAAAAATACAACACTGGATGGGGTAGCTCAATTTTTATTTTTCGAGTTGATGGCAAACTCTTTAAATATTTTGGGCCGAGTAGGCGGCCACGGTGAAATCGGTGAAGGAAAACATCGTGAGGAAACCGGCATGTCCTAGAACCAAATATTCGAAGACATGCGAAATCCACCAGCCCGCGCTGCACTTGCGTGGTGGATTTTGGCCCACTCCTCTCACAGGTGGTGGTCTGTGATAATTGCGTGTCGTTTTGGGTCTTCTAAAGTGCATGTTTATGTCAAGCCTGAGCCTTATGTCGCCGTTACTTTGTACAACTATTTCAATGCTCCTTTTTGTTATACGAGTCCATAGCTTATTTTTAACCCACGGCGGAAAAAGAGGGATGTTATAAGTTAGACGTATGTTGCTGTGTATCTGTGTATCTTTGTGTCTGTCTGTGGCATCATAGCGCTTAAACGGATGAACCGATTTTGATTTAGTTTTTTTTTGTTTGAAAGGTGACTTTGTCGAGTCTTCTTACCTATGTTTGAATAAAATCGGTTTAACGCGAAAGTTTTAAAGTTAATAAAATCGGTTTAGCCGTTCAAAAGTTATTAGCATTTCACTCTTTGAATCTGGATTTTTTCGCAAGATATCGTGTCATTATTACGTGTTTCGATATATTGTCGATTGAAGCGTGTCTGCTACTAGGTATATTATATGAACTTTAAAAAGTATGAAATTAAAATTAAAATCGGTGTTTTTTTTAATTTTAATTTTGTCTTGTTGGACACAGATCACAGACATAGGGTTCAAACACAAAACTGCGATCGACGCGATGCGAATTCGCAACGCAGAAAACAGCTTAGCAGTAAGCAGCAACAAGCTCGTAGATTTTTACTATGTGACGTCCTACCGCGATTTTGTGTTTGGGCCCATAGCTCGCCCAGCTAACTTGCTTTCTTGCTTTTAGCTATGCTAGCACTATCCGTTCTGGAGCTATGTTTTACTTATTGAAAGTTTAACTTCACTAAAAAGTTGTCCGCATTTCTATCTTCTGCCTTTGTAAACAAATCATATACATTAACAAGAAACGAGAGCCTCTCGCAGACGATTAACTGCTCTCCGAATTAATTGAAAAGAGGGAGAGAATGATCGCCATTACTTCCATGGAGCTGGGAGGTAATGAGGCTCTCTTCGTAAGCTATGGGCAGGGAAGTAATCTCTGGACGTAAAAGTTAATGTTATGTAAGGGAGTTTTCAAGAGGTTAGGATAAAGTGTTTTTTGGACAATTTGATGATGGTGTTTGGTAATTATATAGGTGAGGTTATAAAAATAATGTTTACGCAAAGGTTTCCATAGACACGAGTTTTCATAGGTATAATTCTATCTTTATAGTAATTTAATTAAAAAAAAGGTTTTTCCTGTAAAAACCCGTTGTCGCATCGCATCGATGCCGCATTGCCGCCTCGCAGCTGTTTAAGGTAGCCTTAACTGTATACAGATATTTCTTAAGCAACAGGTGTACAATTTATTATTTAGTTTGCCCTGACAAAACATCTTCAACATGATTTTTACTTGATTTTTTTTGTCGAGTCTCTCGAGAATCCCCTCACAAAACTCTGACAAAGATCTCTGTAGGGAGGTACTTGAATTCATCTATTCTCAAATTAGTTTTACCTTTCTTACTTTTCTTTATTTAAGCATCACCTTTCTAATAAACACGAGGGTTCAAATCCGGGCGAGTACCAATGTGAACGACCGGCCCAGTGGCTAAGTCCTCGCCTCTCGTTCTTGAGGTCATGGCTTCAAATTCGTGTTTAGCTTGGACATTGCTGACACAGGTGAATAAAAATGTCGTGAGGAAACCTATAGCCTAATTGCGTAATTAAATTCGGCAAGGCAAAGGGTTTCTAATCTAATCATCTCGCATGTGTCCCGCGTGAATGTCGAAAATTATCCCAAGGACATATAATATAGAGATATTCCCGGGTTAAAAAGTATTCTATGTGCTGTTCCACACTATAATCTATATCTGTGCCAAATTTTATCCAGATCCGTCTAGCCGTTTGAGCGTGAAGAAGTAACAAACATACAAACACACACACTCACAAACTTTCGGCTTTTTAGTGTGAAGTGGGATAAGTGTGATTTCTATCAAACACAAGAAATACAAGATCGTGTCTACATAGCAATTTCAATTATCTCTTTGCGTCTGCACTAAAACTATTAGTATTCAATTTAGTCTTCAGATTAATCAGGCTTAGATTAAACTAAATACGTATATATATTTTAGATAATTCTTAGTGTAGGCTTAGGCCTGAGACAAACTAAGACTGTTTTCAAAGCCTTTGGCTCAGGGTAGGTTTGTCTATCAATGAATATAATCATGGCACCTTTGAAGAGCATAGATATTGCCCAAAGGAGAATATAGATATGTAAATTAATGAATGTGTAAGTCTGTTTGTTTTAGAATCGCTAGGTAGGGGAAAAATAATATATTTTGAACCGTGCTCCATGTCTTTAGTCCTACTTTTTAAGTTCTCAGTAATATGGTTCTCATAAAAGTTCAAAGTGGTCAGTCACAAGCGCTATTACTGAGCATGAGGGTTAGATAACCGAAAGAGGGAAAATAAATGTGCATAAGTCTTCGAGGAATACAAGCGAGTTATATATACAATTTTAATCTTGCTAAGTATATTTGTTAATGTGGTTTTTAACTATGATGTACAGTAACCAAATGCGACCAAATCACCTGAGTTATCCACTTATAACGCCAAAGCTCTTCCCACTCACAGCTAGGATCTTAAACTTAGTTTGTTCTAAGAATTACACCGATACCAATCTAAACATGAGTCAAGTTCTGAAAGCTTTTCGCAGTATTTTTCATCTCAGAAAACTACAAAATATAAAGTACCTAAAATACATAGTATAACACAACAACACGCCTAGGTACATTCGAATGAATACATGTGACACCCACCAACCCGCATTGGGTCCGCGTGGTGGGTAACGACCCATTCCCTTTCACAGAGAGGTGGCCTGTGTCCCAGCAGTAGGAACATTAATGATAAATACATTACCCTCCTTCGGCAGTCGGGTAAAAAGGCTGATGATGAAGGCACAGGTGTACCTCACACATTTTACCAATCATGTTTTCAAGTCCTATGTGTCATGGCTCGCCTATTGCCATCAGTCTGGCACAAGTCCATACTCAGACCTGCTACTGACAGATTCCAGATAGCGAAATTTATAACGCTTTGCCTGATCTGGGAATGGAACCCAGACCCTCAAGCTCAGCAGTAGTGCTTGCGACTAAAACAGTAACGAGGCGTTTTAAATTTTAAACCACCTTAGTATTCCAACGACAAAGTTATTCCCACTTACAGCTATGATTAATTTTATTACGCTTAGGTTCGTCTCAGAATTCCCTGATATTAATCCAAAACTGAGTTCAAGTTCTGAAAGATTTTCGAAGTATTTTCCAACGTCTGCGTAAACCTCAAAATGTAAAACACTAGAGATCCACCCCGGCTTCGCTACAAATTATGTAGACTTCAGTTCTTTGGTCACGTCATGTGTCCCGACGAGGCATTGACTCTATTGACCAGCTTGTGGTCCCAGGTCACCCATGGGGTGGACCGACCAGTTCAAGTCTGCAGTAGACGGCCTACTGCATGAGAGCCTATGAGCCACCGCCGACACAGAGGGATGAGGTCGTGAGGCAAATAATGGCGGCCCGGTGTCTCACTGCAACCTGGTGACACGACCGCTCTGCTAAGATTGTACCGATGAAGAAGAAGAAATAGACAGAGACAGACAGCAACTCTTGTTTTATCTATCTATCTAATACCTTTAAACGAGCAATTATTGTTAATATATATAATCTGAATCTCGGAAACGGCTCCAACGATTTTCATGAAATTTAGTAGGTTTCGGGGGCGATAAATCGATCTAGCTTGGTTTCATTTTTAGAAAACATCGTTGTCTCTATTTTCACCCGAGCAGAGCTCGGTCGCCCAGGTAATACTATATAGATAAGATACATTACCAGTAATACTAAAGTGCCTCAGTCTGTAGTACTCTTCCTCGACCCCAGTGTTGGGCATGGAGGCCACGCGCGCTCTCTGCTGCGGCAGGCCCAAGAGTTGTCTCTCCCCCGTCCGGGAGCGGCCTGCCTTCACAGACTGCGATCTGGAGTGGTGTGGGCTGCCGTACCTGGGGAAGACGAAAGAGGTTTATAACATGCCAGCTTGTTTGGGGAATAAATGACGATTATGGTTTTTTCAAATGAAGAACTGTTCTGTTTTTTAACCATAGATGTTCATTCTTCTTTGTTTGTATTTTGAATTGTTTTAATCGTGGATTTACGTGTCTTCTCAGTTTGAATTTCAAAGTGATTTTAGAGAATACAACTTGAGCTCAAGATTAAGATGTTCCATGCATGATAGATGTAGGCATTACTACTATTACTAGTCGAGTTATCCGAAATATGAACACGTTTTCATTAGACGCAAATCTAAAGAGGATTTACTGCTTTAATATGCATAGATAACTGTTTGTACGGGGTGGACGTGATCGCTGGCGGTAGATAGGGATTCTGGAGGTTGTAAGGCTCCTGCACCAACGCGTTGACACCCTTGCACCTATAGTTCAGTTGTCATCAAGAATTCTCGCCTCTGTGAGCTGCTTGAGGTCTGCCAGATGTTCATGGGTGAATATATGATGTCCAGGAAATAAAAGACTTTATTCTTCTTAGCGTTTTGCGATGTTTTCACAAGGTCTTCGTGACATAAAGTTGCGTGGATTCTTCTAATACAAATTTGGCTACCGAATTGCTCAGCGCGCATACGCACTATCGTACTACCAAACTTTACCGTCACGAGGACCCTGATTTCACGTTCGCACAAGTTTTTAATTTACACAATTTTTTATTATAAACTTATGCTATAAATCAACAGAACCTCCCTTCCCAACGCAATGATCATGGCATGACCCATATGGTTGGAAGCGCCCTGAAATGGCCCATCCGATGGACCTTGGTCCAGGTCCCTGACTACCTCCTCCGAGGAGTTCTGCCAGGAAGAATGAGTGATGAAGGAAAATTCTGCTGGTTTTTCGAACTTATGGCTATTACATGCTAAAATATACATTTTTCCACTACTTTCATCGCGAGGGTTTGGAAGCCCTTTCCCTAAGCTATAGGAATCTAGTGTTTCTATAGCTATATCTATAGCCTTCAGGCGTGTAGCCGCCTGGAAGTGTGCGCGAGTAGCGAAAGGTGTTATTTTCTAACATAAAGTTAGTTTGTACTCAAGGTACCTGTGGAATCCACACCCACCAAGTATCAATCGGTAGCCATCACGACAGGCTACCCTATGGTAGCACTCTGGTGGGCGTGGCTTCAACCCTCGAGTCAGTATTCACCCTGGAGTGTCCGAAAATGAGAATGTCCCGGGGCCGGGCAACATATTTCGGTGGTTATCTCCCTGGTCACCAGAGCTGGGCTCCTTACAAAAGTGTGATCAGGGAGGTAAAGAAACAAGGAATCGAATGGTGTGTGTAACTAGGGTATACCACAAACCCTTCTGGTGGTTTGGGTGCCGGGAAGCGGCCGAAAAGGAAAGTATTTGCCAGGCCCAGAAAAACCAACAGACTTTATGATATGCCCGAAGGTCAGAGGACCTGGGGCCTATGAGAGAATCCGAGCGCCTGCCTGCCAGCCCCCGAGGGTATTGCTTCAGAAAGCAAATCTATATCCCTTCAGGTTCAGAAGGTACCTGAAGGCGGGCGGGCCGCCGACAAGCGTTCGAAAACCCTTGTGTTTTATGTATACAGACACATTATCCCAAGCAAGTGGCCTTTATGTACTAGAACTATGTGAGTACTATCTGTTTACATGTCCTAGGCAGTTATCTTACCACTTACTTGAGAGAAATGTGTATGTATCTAGTGTTCCAGGGTGAAACTCTATAATCCCTGGCTATGTACTGTTGTTATCTATCGTTTTTCAGTCATAGCCTTAGGGTATCCAAGTTAGAACACCTAGATTGTGTTTCCTAACAGTTTAGTGTATGTAAGGTAAATAATACGCATTGGTGCGTGAGTGTGTCGCACCCGGCGCTACTTGCGCTCCCGCTTTTTTGGGGACCCCTAATCGAAAAGAAATAAATTCTTTATTTACCTATGCTATTACATACATTGCTTACTTATAATAACTTAAGTATTTCAATGGTATATAGACGAGTATATAAACTATGAGCTATGTGTCGCTTCGTCGCAAACACTGTTTGTTTAATATTAAATTAAGGATCCCGCAGACAGATGGGACGCAATGTTCGACATAATCCTAAGAACATATTTAATGAGGGTTGTCGTCGTTGTGTTGTTGTTGCTTTTTTTCGTCATAACTGTCTGAACCTTTAGCCATCACAGCAATTTTAACAATGGGCGAATAAATGACCGCTAGAGAATTATGAAATACATGTCACACTCTACAATACTCCCTGATCAATATGCGTGGCGGTCGTATTCATGACCCATATAGCTTTCAATAACAATTAACTACAAGTAAATAACAATATCACTAATTTTACGTGCCTCTATCAGTAACAATGAACGGCGAGTGATTCCGCCCGACCATTTGTAAGCTCTGTAGCTAATTTAGTTAATTGATGGTGGTAGTGAACTTAAGTAGCATGGGGAAAGGAACAATCTTAAGGGAAATGGGTTCGGGACTTTGCTCGTTACTGTAGCGTTTTCTTATTCTTGTGTTTACAGGCTATGGTAGAATTTGACTTCAGAATGCAAGTGAGAAAATGGGCACCTTTATGTTCAGAGACAACTATTTCTTCAACGCAATAAAGACAAGGTTAATCAATCTTATTTCATTTGCTTGAACATTTGAAATTGATTGAAGGTCCTGAATAGCTGTTTTCATAATATCTCGGCTTTGAGTTTGTTTGTGTGGCAGTGGCAATTTGTATTTTTTCCTACTCCTCCGTAATTCTTTTCTGAAAAAAATTGTTGCGGGATCCTAGACAGTTAAATTCATTCTCCGAGACTTCGTCGAGCTTCATTGCCTCGGCGCTTTTCTGTTGGTCGCCACTTGACTCTGGCTTTCAGGAGTTGCAGTGGTTTGGGAAAAGTTAGGTGGGATTGTCCCAAAACAAAAAATAAATGTCAGCGTTGATTCAATAGTATCTCAATACTTTCAGTCCCCAAAACATCCATGGAAACAAAAACAACCCTATATTTTTTCAGTTCTTATCCCCACTTATATAATAGCGATCTCATTTGTAACCAAAAGGTAAAAAATGAAGGATCACACAAAGTAGATAAAATGAAAACACACCACAACATCCGATCGATCACTGTACTTGTACAATTGGGGTGACAATATGTAATCCTCTGCCAAAGATTAACTGGCGTACATTTGTCCGTCATCGAGCTATCAATAATACCCGACCGTGAGCACCTTTTGTGATGGCAAACCGCAGGAAAGGTACAGAAAACCTACAGCTATCGAAACATTTACGGTCTGTTAAAATCATACTTTTAGGTATAGACTCTCTTTAAAATATTGTGATACCAGTGTTTTTAATTATTTTTTTTCGTCTCATGTTATCATTAGCTAAGCAGTCAGCAAATTGTTACGAGTGTAGTGTTGAATGGCACTTAAATTGCCGGTCGATTCTGATGAAATTATGTTTTCTCACTGTTAAGGCTCGTAGTGAAATTCGAGTCATAATATTCCAACCGATGTTAGGGATTAAAAACTCACTTTATGTGCACCGTTAAAATTTAGGTGAAGTACCTAAGTTTTCTTGGTAATATTTTTATAGAATAGCACAAATACAGACTAACTTGTTAATTATTCATCGCCCGTGAAGTTTATATTCAGTAGTGTTATTCTGTTAAAAACTTAACGAGGGCACTTACTAAGTGAGCTTACTCTAGTAAGGTGAGCTGAAGTCATTCCATCTAATGACGCCCCACATCAAGCTCACTTTACCAAAATTTCTACGGTATTTTTTTACGGAATAAACAAAATAGATATTTTACGTGGATAGAGGTTAAAATAGCCGGTATGCCAAAATTATGGTTTTAGTTAAACTTAAGCATAGAAGACACTTCTTTCTAGATTTTGATGCAAACTAGGGTAAGTGTAACAACTAAATAAAACACGGTTTTCCAGCTATCACTAGAAAATTTGTGTGATCGCGATGTTACCAATTTGTTTGGAGTTGGTCTTCTGTATCCCTCTGTAAAGTGGTTATATTTTTCATAAGAGGATTATGAAATGTATACGACTTAGCCCGTGAGTGTACATATTTAATCCTTTATTGTTTCGAGAAGGTATTATAAATTGAGTGATGATTAAACACAATTTTTTGCAAACGATTTTTTTTGGAGATAGCAAAAATTCAATGTTTATAATTGATATATTTTGCACATACTGTGTTCCACTGTGTATTTTGAGAAAATAAGAATGTTTAGTCAGTTGTCAGTGGAAGAGAGGTTGAAAGCTCTAACTCTATAGATTTTTTCTTGTAACTGAGGCCCATATTCCAAGTTAGTTCCTCAGGTCAGGTCCAGGACCTTCACTCGCCATGACAACGGAAAAACCGCTCGATTAATGTCAATCAATTTCAAGCTAGTGTGTTAATTTGATGCTTAGAGAAGGAGTCGGGTTGGTGGATATGAATTGCAATTTAGGGTTTAAATCGGTTGAAAGGCACAAAATATTGCAAAGTAAGATAAATTATTTAATATAGATCAGTTAATTACCAGAAATCACTGCAACGTAAAAGATAAATTTATTTATTCAAACATTTGTAGGTAACTTGGATATGCACATAAACAACACATAAAACTTTCGCGTTTCATAATGGAAAACAATATATCACGTGCATTTAACGCGATGATTTAGATTTTTTTTTTTCATATGTTTTTAATTTTGATTCTATTCTATTCATAATTTTACCGGACCAACATGTTTTGACCTATTTTTTGTTCTCTATTTGCTTACGTTTTGCGTCTTACCTCTCTATTTATCAAATGAATGAATTAACCTGTTAATGCTTTTAATACTTTATACCTATACGTAGTATAGTGTGTAGTGCTATTCTGTGCATCGTTCTACATTTTGAATTTATTAATGTATTTACTTATCTAAATATTGTAAACCAATTATTTTTTTAAAAGAGTATGTATGGAGTTGCTTGTCCGTTCTTCTCCATAACAAACTTCTTTGCCGAATGAACGGCAGAATCAATTATTATAACTTGTAAATTTTAATTGTTGTCGTTCAAAAGTGCCGCTTGGTGGCCTAGTTGAAGTAAATATTTTTGACTTTGACTTATCAGTAAGCAGATTTTTACGTGATTTCTTAAATAAATTAAAATGCAATTGCTTAATGTCAAATTACATTAAGCAATTGCATTTTATTTTACATTCATTGGGCCATGCATACAACACTTTTTCTAGAAGTAAACAGCACTTGCCCGAGTGTGACTGCACCCAAAGTCACCCTAAAATCTCCTAAAAATTTTCATTAAATTCAAACTAAACTTTCAACCGACCTTTAACACCAGAACCACAATTCTAAGCTCTTCGCTCCACCGACAGCAGACAGTTACTCGAAACAATTTCAATTTCCCTTGAGGCGAGCTTACTTTCCAATAACTTGCTAATAACCAGAGTTTATCGTTTGGAGAGCAGTGATGGCCGAGTGGTAACGGCCCCGACTTACGTGTCGTAGATCGTGGGTTCGAAGCCAGGCACATTACTTTATGTAAGTTTATTTCATCACCACTGATCTAAAAGCGATGAAAGAAAACATCGTGAGAAAACCTGCATGTCGGCCCGCGTAGTGTATTAAGGCCTATTTCCTCTCACAGAGAGGGGGTCTAGGTCCCAACAGTGGGAAAGTTAAAATGATGGTGATGGAACCACTTGGCTAAGTAATAACAGCCGCACGGTTCGATCTTCAAGGTTAAGCAACGCTTGCCGAGGTCGGTCCCTGGATGGGTGACCATTCTTTACATACCTAGTTTCCCCCGTGCCTCGGGGAGCACGTTAAGCTGTTGGTCACGGCTGTCATTTGGAGATCTTTGACATCAGTTAAGGGTAGTCTGAAGCCACCTGGCTTCAGACAATCTTACAAATCCTACTTCCTACTAATATTATAAATGCGAAAGTTCGGATGGATGTAAGTCTGTTACTCAATCACGCCAAAACGGCTGAGTGGATCTGGGTGAAATTTGGCACAGTGATAGATTATAGCCTGTAAAAGCACATAGGCTACTTATCTTCCCGGTATACCTAATGTTTATTTGGGATTAGAAAACACTTTTCACGCGGGTGAAGCCGCTGGCGGAAGCTGATCTGTCATAAGTCTTGTCAAGGGATTACTGGAATATAGAGTTCAGATGGGTAGTCGTTTGATGTAAAAAACTGGAATTCAGTTGGTTAGAAAGAAAGAAAACTAGTTTAATTGGCACATACACTATACGATACACTCAATGTAGGTACAAAAAAAGGGAACTTAATTTTAAAACAATTACATACATAGTGTGCCCCGCGGCTGCGCCAAAAAGGACCAGTTCAGCAAAATTCCAGACAACTAGGAGTTGCCTGACGCACGGTTAGACTGAAAGCCATCCCTTATGTAGTTGGGAAAAGGCAGGCAGATTAATTGTAGCGTGGCAATTAGGAAGCCATTTGAATTTGTCAAAAGGCCAATTTTGACCTTAACTTAGGTACCCTCTAAGTAAAGGTCAAAATTCGCTAACTTACAGCCTAGTTTCCTCGCAAGGCCATCAAACATCATAACTAATTCGAAGGGTGCCGATAAACTGCGCAGTTCCGGCTTGTAACCCAAAAGTTTGGGAAACTAACGACTGTGTTTGTTCCATATTAAATGGAGAACTAAAGGGTGGAACTGGGTGATGGTAATAGTCAATGTTCCATCATGCTTTTGATGACTTTTGAAAACGAATTTAAAAAAAATACGTTGCCCCGCACTAGGAATTTCTCCTGTATCGTGGGTGCATGTACTCACATGTAGGCTTAGCACGCATTGCGATTTTTAGCCGCGCGGATTTTATTCGAGCGTATTTTGTGTTTTTTTTTTATCTCTCTGGATCGGTCAATGTGGCGACGCCTGGGGGAGGCCTATGTTTAGCAGTAGAAGTCTTTCGGCTGAAATGATGATGATGATGATGATGTATTTTTATCCGAAACTGGATCATAACTAACACTTCGGATAAAACACGGCGCGATTTTTGTCTCTTTCCATCTGTTTATAGAGCTCAAAATATTCGCGAGGATTTTAAATCGCGCAGCCGTGCAGTGTATTCTGGGGCAAAACACAGATTTGTAGAATTAATTTCGCGCGATATTTTTTCCGCAAGTGCTTGCAGCTTTATACAAATTCTATAATGTCGCAGACTGGGCGAAAAAATACCCAGTGCGCGCTAAGCCTTCTCCCATAGATACAAACAGCCACACCCGGAACAGCTATCTGTAGGCCAAACAAATATTTGACTCGTGCGGGAGTCGAATCCACGACACGCAGCGCACGCAGCAGCTAACCGCTCAGCCACTGCGCCAACCATGTTTTCAAATACTTCATCAAATACTCGATACCTAAGTGTTTTATTCAAGGAAGTAAACACCTACGTTGTTCCTGTATCATCATAACCTAGCACAAAATGTTGTCCTTATCTAAGCCAAAATCCAGCACATGTTTTTTCATGTTTCAAACACTATCAGAACTCGTTCCGGTCATCAATCAGGGTACATGGTGGCGGACGCGGGGGTTAGTTCATAAACAAACGCTTGTCACTGGTATCATCACGACCATCGTGTACCTAAGCCCCGCGAACTACAGACTTTATATCGGCAGATAGTTTGGTCTATCTTTTAATCAGTATGAGGAAGTATTCAAGAGCGCATATTAAACGATTGTTATGTTATTTTCAATCTGACCAAACGTTTTCGAAGGCTCTTAGTAGATGAGTTCTGAGGTTTTATATACGATAGTTTTTAACCTTATTGTGGACTGCTTGATTGAGAAATAAATCGGCACACTATTCTCAACCACTGCAACTCTTGAAAGCCAGAATTAACACGTACAAAGTGCAAAGTCAATGAAATTTGCGGAGTCTCGGCGAAACGATTGAGATCAGAAAAGAACAGCGGAGAAGTAAGAACAATCATAATTGTGGACTGCTTGCGTTACTTTTCGGTGAGGGTTTTCAGGACTGTAACCAGGGTAAGAAAGTTCAGTTTCCATTGTTTTGGTGATAACAGTCTTTGCTACCATACGTGGCACAGATCATAAGACATAAGTAAAATTAGGTTAAGATGATGGATTGATTGAGGGCGATTTAATAGCACTAAAATAAAAGTGTTTCTCTCTGACCTAGATTGTTTAATGTCAAACCACCTATCACAATTAGAGTTTTATTCATAGAACTTTTTAATGCAAGTATTTTCTTTATTTCAGGCAAGAATTTCTAAAATAACATTGTTGAGTCGGTCACAGAGTAATTATTCTATCATAATAGCGAACAAATGTTTAAATAACAACGAACGAAGAAAATTATCGTAAGAGAATCGGACGTCACCGGTCCGGTCCACCACGAACCGGAAAAACCGGCATAAACCGGCACGAACCGGAATGAACCGGATCGAACCGGAACGTTTCGGGGACCGATAATGGGAAATTAATAGCTGATATCGAAAATTGAGCCCTATCGTGAGGCTTTTTAATAACTATTGGTTCGGGGTTCGATTCTCGGACCGGTCATTATTCTTGTTGATTGGAAATGTGATAAGGATTTCGTGAAAAAATTGAGGCGACTTTTTCCTTGTAATTTGGGAAGTTTTTGATACTCGCTGCCACTAAAAGCAGTTTGTAATTAGAAAATTTTCTTATCTTAAAACATAATTTTTCGACCTCGAGCAACTAATCGTTTCACAGAATAGTTTTAAAGATTATTGAATTTATACTATTTGTATGAAAAATCAGTGTTCAGAAACTCGTAGTTCCATGTATGCTGCTAAATTCTTTGTTCTAGAACTTCAAGCAGCATTATTTTTTTTTTATTTTTTTTTTATTTGTGATGGGTTTGCTCTTGACTCTAGTCTAGGTCAGAGGTGACAGAGACAGAGTCGACGATGGAGTGAGCTTACCCAGAAGAAGCCTGTTTACTCTAACTTTGAAGAGATTCGGGTTGTAGGCGTTCGGAAACACAGACGCAGGTAGTGAGTTCCATTAATTCGCTGTGCGCATTATGAAGGATGTCTGGAAGCACTTAGTGCGAATTGGTGGAATGGCAACAAGGTAAGGATGGTAACTTGCAGTGCGTCTAGATGTCCGATGGTAGAAGGGGGCTGGTGGGATGAGGTCGTGGAGTTCTTGAGCACACTCACCGAAGTACAGTCTGTAGAAGACCGACAAGCAGGCAACCTTGCGGCGATGAGCCAAGCTATGTAGCTTGGCATCCGCCAATTCAACGTCGCCAATGAGCCTCTTGGCTCTGCGTTCCACCGAGTCAAGCGCGGCAAGCTGATACTTAGCTGAGCCATCCCAAAGGTGGCTGCAATACTCCATGCAGGATCGGACTTGCGCTTTGTAGAGGGTTAAAAGCTGTCCAGGCGTAAAGTATCGCTTCACTCTATTCAGGATCCCCAGTTTTTTGGCCGCAATTTGGGCTTTGTACTCAATGGAGGCGCCGAAGTTGAGATTGGATGTCAACTCCATGCCTAGGAGCTCGAGCCGATCAGTCACAGGAACAGATGTACCCCGAAAAGTAGGAGTATGATCGAAAAGACTCCTTTTAGCGGTAAAAAGACACGCCTGTGTTTTGGTGACGTTAAAGGAGACCAGATTGTCATCACCCCACTGGGAGACAAGGCTTAAGGTCAAATCTGTCCGCTCCACCATAGCCTCTCTCAAGGAACGAACTTCATCCACGCTGGTTTTTGCGCTGGACAGGTATCTCTCTGAAACAGTACTGTCATCTGCGTACCCAACAATACCAGGCAGAAGTAGGTCATTGATGTGCAGCAGGAAAAGAGTTGCAGAGAGAACAGACCCCTGAGGAACTCCGGCGTCAATAGCCATAAGGTCAGAGGAGCAGCCGTCAATGACTACTCGGATCGACCGTTCACTGAGGAAGTCTGATATCCAGCTACAAAAACCAGCGGGGATGCCATACGCAGGAAGCTTACTGAGTAGACTCGCGTGCCAGACCCTGTCAAAGGCCTTCAAGATATCAAGCGACACAGCAAGTGCTTCGCCGTGTCTCTCGATGGCTTCGCCCCAGCAGTGCGTGACATACACAAGAAGATCGCCAGTTGACCGTCCTCGGCGAAAGCCATACTGACGGTCACTGAGGAGATTATTGTCTTCAAGGTACGTCAGCAACTTACTGTTGAGTACCCTTTCCATAACTTTGGACAAAATGGAGGTAATGGCGATCGGACGGTAATGGGCAGGGTCTGCACGGTTGCCTTTTTTGGGCACTGGTTGCACATTTGCAAGCTTCCAGGATTTCGGCACCATTCTTTTTACAAGAGAGAGGCGGAACAAGCGTGTCAATACAGGAGACAGTTCAGGCGCACACTGCCTCAGCACTCTCGCTGGAATGCCGTCAGGCCCGCTGGCCTTGTTCACGTCTAGACTGCACAATACTCTCCGGACCTCTTTAGTGTGCACAGCAATCTCCGGCATCGAAGAGTCACAATGAGGTAGAGTGGGTGGTTGCTTGGAGCCAGCGTCCAGACGTGAATTGCTAGCAAAGAGAGATGCAAATAAATTTGCTTTCTCACTCGCAGAGTGAGCCAGCGACCCATCAGGTTTCAGCATTGGAGGTAATGTGGGACGACAGAAAGCCAGCTTGGCCCCAATACGTCCAATATGGTCAAAACGTGCCCGACGCAGAACCCGCTTGCAGAAATTGGCGGCAGAATTAAAGGCTCTTTTCCTCGCGCGAACCCTACGTGCTCTAAGTTTGCGGGCGCGGGCCCCGACCCAGGCTTTGTAGGCAGACTCTTTTCGGGCCTCTGCGTGGGCGCATTCTGCATTATACCAAGGTCGGGATTTGTGACCGAGCGGAATGTCGGAGAATGGAATGAAATACTCCATTCCCTGTCGAATCACATCCCCAACCGCGTCTGCACAGCTCGAGGGGTCACCCGAGGAGAAGCACACATGCCGCCAAGGATAAGACGCAAAAAAGTGCCGCATCTCGTCCCAATCTGCTGACTCGTATCGCCATACTCGTCTCGTGCCTCTAGGACTGTCATCTGGAGGAGAGCAAGTCGACACGGATTTCACCAGACAGTGGTCAGACGTTCCCAGCGGGGTCCAGAAGGTCTAAGCAATTGGGTGTATGGCCGTCAACATCCGGTACCCGCGTTGCCACATTCACCAGCTGGGTTAGATCTAGCGATAGAGAAAACTTGCGCGCCTCCAACCCGGCATGGTCAGTTTTCCGGTACGGGTACAACCACTCTTTATGATGGGCGTTAAAGTCCCCCAGAAAATTAAGCTTCGCTGTTGGGTACCGTTGCTGGGCCATGTCAGCCGACTCCACGAGGAAATTAAAAAGCGCTGTCGTCTCCTGGTCACCGGTGTGCGATCGATAGACGCCGATGTAGAGAGACTTCTCCACGCCAGTGTCCACAAGTAGCCATATGGCAGAAAACCCCGATTTCTCAAAGCAACGGAGACGACGACAACAAATGTCATCGCGGACGTACACATAGACCCCAGCTTGCTTCTTGAACTTGTGTTCAAGAGAGTAACCCGGGTAGTTGAGGTACGCCACGTCCGACGGGGTTGTTATCTTCGTTTCCGTTAGGAAAAACAGGTGCGGAAAAACAAATGCTCGGTAGAGTGAATATTACAACCTAGAGTGTGAATTTGATATCATATAAAGCTCGCACCATGTAGCACCTACAATAAATATAATTTTGGGATCTGCAAAACGATGCTAGAAACCCTTGCTTGAAAAAGTAACTAGTAGTGTTATGCTAATAAATGCCTCTGTTATACTTAACCATTTATGATCTCTGAAAATCAACTTAGAGGGGAATACATCTTCTACAGGTTGTAACTCCTAGAATTAATCGTCAAACAAAAAAAAAACAAAGTTTATTAATATTATTTTTTAAGAAAATTAAAACGACTAGTAATAAAAACATACTGCTCAAGTCGTAGTCTTCTCTTTGATGTTTTCTCCATGAATTAATTAGTATTGGTTTACCAAATATGCGAATTATTATAAAAAAAGCCGATAGGTAAACACAAAGTACGGCCAGGTTTAAAGCGTTCTTCATTTTTACCCGACTTACCAAAGAAGAGGAGGTTCTATTTTCGACTTTATGTTTGTTACTTTATGTTTATGTTTGTTAATGAAAAGCTATTATTTCCTAATTTTTTCCTGTTTCCTGCTTCATGAGCACTGCTCTCAAAACGGTGAAGGAAAACATCGTGAGGAAACCGGCATGTCCTAGAACCAAAAATTCGAAGACATGTGACATCCACCAACCCGCACTGGGCCCGCGTGGTGGATAACGGCCCATTCCCTCTCACACAGAGGAGGCCTGTGTCCCAGCAGTGGGAACATTAATAAGCTGATGATGTGATGTGATGTGATGAAGCACTGCAGAATCCTGCAGTTTTTTTATTTTTTTATAGCAATTTTTTGCAATTAGGCACTTTTGAATGTTAAAATTACCGTTAAATCAAAAAAATAATCATTCGAAAAGGTAGTTTATTACGGAAAAAAAAGGAAACGAAACTCCACGCACATACTCCGTGCACCGAAAAATATATGGCACTTGGGAACATTTTTCTTACTAGCAACAAAACACGAGTCTTGCTATTTGCAAATTTAGTTTTATATTATTTTATTCAAATCAAATATTTTTTATTTCACATAGGCCTACAATATTAAAGTTTATTTTTGAATACCTAAAGTTTGCTTTTTAAAGTTACAAAACTTTTTCTGTTTTAACCAAGTTCGGTCATGCATGGAGTACTGCTCTCATCTCTGGGACGGATCTGCGAAATACCAGCTGGATGCACTAGAGTCGATCGAAAAACGGGCCAAGAGGCTCATCGGCAATGAGATACTGGTCGAGTCTAGGCTCCAGAGCCTTGAACATCGGCGCCAAGTTGCCAGTCTGTCGGTTTTTTATCGGTTACATTTCGGGGAGTGTGCGATGGAATTGCATGAACTAATTCCTCCTAGCCCGTTCCATCATCGGACTACAAGACGTACGGCGATGCGTCATCGGTACATGGTGGACATCCCACCCATACGCACCAAACGTTTTGGGAATACTTTCATTATGCGTACAGCTAAGGAGTGGAATTCCCTGCCGGAGTCTGTATTTCCTGATAGCTACAACCTGGGAGTCTTTAAGTCAAGAGGGAATAGGTTTCTTCTAGGTAAGCGTGCTACATCGTCGACCACATCATCACTTACCATCAGGTGAGATAGTGGTCAAGTCAATAGTGGTCAATAGTGGTCAATGGTTTTTTTTTAAAAAAAAAAAAAAAAAAAAAAAACATACCAGTGTCGAATGTGTTAGAAACTTATATCTCTCGTAAAGTCAAAGTTCGATCTTTGAACCTTGCCCTAAGCACAAAGTATGTAAGCGGTGGCGCGCCGCCCTAAGTGTCTACAGCACCATTTTTTGGACGGCTATTTGGAGACCGGGTCCACTCAAATGTATCTAAACCCCTCTCTATGCTAAGTGACCTTCCTGACGGCAGGACGTAATTCGATTTTATCAATCATACCGATAAGTTTTTTAATAAGCGAAATTGCAAGAACGTTCACAGGAACGCAATGTGACACAATTTCACCGAGTTGCACTTGAAATGTTCTTAGAAAATACGTGTGTGATATCGCTAAATAAGAAAACATCCTTACGATCGTTCTAAATAAACAAGATTTTCTAAACTCACTCATTTTTATCAGGAACGGGATATACCGTTGACATGTCGTCAACGACGACGCTGAAGCGAATCGACGGCATTTTGACACTACACTTATAACTTAAAAACACTGTTTGAATTATTAAGGAAAACATTCAGAAATAGTGAACCATTCTTCACCGCACTTTTTAAGTTTTTCCACTAACACTATTAGGATCAAGAAGTCACAAAAACTAAGCGGTTAAACATTAGGTGAGACCGGGTATGATTGACTCACGGGTTAGTTGTTACATTACAGCGGCATTTCCAAAAAAATATAACCGAAAATGTAAAGAACGAAAGAGTTTACTGATCGGCGTTGAAGAATAAATTAGTCAGTCATTGCTAAGCTTAGAACACGGTTATAAAAATCTAAAAGGTTAAAGAAACTTCTTTCATCCCCGGTCTGTCCTTCAGCATTAATAACCGCCATTATATTCACTGCACTGTCCGATTTTAGACACAATCATCAAGGTGGCACTAAACGATTGTTATATTTTCTAGCAATTTAGAAATATCAAGAAATTAATCTCATATTTGCCCTGTATTTCAGTACGCTTCCACATCTTGACTGCGGTCTCTTCTATAAAAGTTGGCGGAAGCAATCCTCTTCCATACAATTCATATAGAATAAGTCGTAGTACAGGTTATCGAAGAGGATACAATTTCCTTTTGCCGGCGGTGAGAAGGATGCGACCGAGTGCCCTGGGGATGAATCAACTGGATTATACGAGCTGTATTAAAGGATGTTGTGCTCCCATTTTGTGTTTGTATTCATAGAGTTTTACAGGATTACAGCGTTTGGCGTGGCTGGCTTAAATACCCACTAGTGAAGTTATTTACTGCTGGATTCGACGTTAATGACAGAATCTTTCGTAATACATAGATGCGGGGTAGTTGAGAGATTGCATTGCTGCACCGAGGGTTGCGGATTCGAGTCTCGCGGTGTATTATATACCTAATTATTGTTTTGGGTCACAGCCCTAAGATTCTAGGCTATCAAAAAATCTTATTTGTTTTACACCAGTCATCTATACACTACTCAAATATTGTTTAATTACTTCAGCCTCTAATCTAAAACTGCTATTAAATCTTGCCCATATAAAACAATTGTTTCTCTCAAACATTCCACATTATAGTAGCAGTTAAAACGGTCGGAAGTAGGTTTATTAACACAAAGCGCAGCATGGTGTTCCGCTCAGACAGCCGTGGTATTCCTCTCACCAATGAGATAGGTTTCAGAACTACCAATCTACGAAGCCTTTTAAACTTTCTCTACTAGAATTATTAGGACCATGAGAGAAGTAAAAGATGCTTAAGGACTTCCAGAACATCAATTGCCAGAGTATTCTGATTGTCCGCCATATTCAGCCAGGTAATAGTGGAAACTATCACACAGATATCTAAAATACTTATGTAGATACTACACGTTTAGTATTTAGGGAGGGTAATGTGTTTATCAGTCTATGTATGTATGTATGTATGTTTTTATCCTATTTCGCATTCTAGAGACCAAACGCGTTGGCCGATTTTGATGATTCTTACGTCAATCGATTCGTCTTAACATTGCGAGTGTCACTGGCCACAATAAAATTAAAAAAAGAAAATGGCGGTTTTTGAATGAAAAATTAGAACTAAAAAGCTCTAAATAAAAATAGTTATACGGAGGTTACATATGGCTTTGGTCAATTAGTTCGCGATTATTTATCCTCCGACTGCACAGCATGATTTTCTTCTTGTTTGCGCCTTTTTAGTTCGCTTCTTAAGCGGTTGGGTTTTTTGATTTTTAACCGACTGCCCAAAAAAGATGAGGTTACCAATTCACCTGTATTCATTTGTTTTGTTACCTCAGAACTTTTTACTAGGTGAACCGATTTTGATGATTATTATTTCTATTATTTTTATTTGAAAGCTATGGTGCTTGTCATGTGATCCCATTTAACTTTCATCATGATCTGATACCTAAACCTCGGAGAAATATATCAGAACTAGCCTGTAATAATTAATTAATTTGTAATTTATTGCTTTATATGCTTTTTAAATTTGCATGGCGTGAGCCTGATTATGGCGATAAATATTTTTAAATTTTAACAGCTGTATACCTACCCATATTCTGCAAATAAAAGATTTGAATTTGAATTTGAATTTAGAACTGGTCCATAATATACCACAACTAAAATTTAGCTCTGGAAATTGGGTTTTAAAATTCCAGAAAGCTGGAAATAACCCATTGTAAGTACTTGGGGATTGGCAAAAGAAAATAGAGGTCTTTTGTCTTTTGTGTAAATGTTCAGATACAAATTTATTGTTCATGAATAAATGACTAATGATGACGATGATTAGCTTCTGATTTGGAGAACACCAACATGAAAATAAGTCCAGCCAGGTGTTTTAGTGTGGCAGGCCGCCGCACAACGATTGCCAAATATAGAAAATGAATATTGAACAGATTTAACCTACACAAACTTATTCAAGTAGAGTTTATTTTCTGCATTTATTTGTATGGTGTCTCTCATCCCCCAGAGATGTGTTAGCCCGGTATTTGAGATTTAATGGCATTTCAAATGTGTTGAATATTTAGGTTCCGTTTCATTTTATATTTATGAGGGGAGAGGACCCGGAATGATGCCAGGAGTTTTATTTTTAAGTGAAGATTAGCTACCCTTTTCTTGGTGCATTACTTACACCTAACAGGGTTTAAGCCTCGATTAATGATTTAAAAATTTAAAGTAGAATATTTGTCAAAATGCGTTCTGGGCCCGCTTGGTTTATCATGGCCAACTTCCTCTTACAGAGTGGAGGCTTATATCCCCGTAGTGGAAAGATTATGATAATGTAGAGAAGCATATTATGTATTCGGAATTTGATAGCCATCTATTAGGTATGGTTTGTATAAAACAGTGAAACGTTGAGGAAAGTGATGTAAATGTTTACGAAAATTATATTACTTTAAAAATATGCTAAGTAATTCTTCAGTTGTATAAAGATTTGCTTTTTAATTGCACCTATTTTTTATTCTATGGTGAAATATGTCACTGTGTTAACAATTTATAAACTTTGTCACTTTTTGTACCGCATTTAATGCAAATAAATTACTGACTTTAAAATAAATCAAGAAGAATGGACATCCACAATCACCATCCCTTCTCTCAACCATGGTTTTCAGTCCTGAAATCCAAAGCCATAAGTTAAAAAACAATAAAAAAACACGCACCAATAAAGCATCTCATTCACACTATCAGCCAATTAAGGATCCCCACTCACCGACAATTGAATAAAACAGCCGTCGCATTTTCCAAGAGATGGCAACATTTAAAAAAGTTGTGTCGCAGCTCGAGGCACAGGCAAAGCGAATTACCTCAACAAAAGTAAAAAGCAACGCCTTTTATCTTTTAAAAAGAGAACGTCACAAAGGAGGCTTTTACGCGGCAAAGTTGAAGAGCTTCTTGAAGTTACAATGAAAGTTGACGACTTGAAGTCGTATGGTGATAATTTGTAGGTTTCTTTTGTTCAATAAGTGGTTTTGATTATTGGTGTTAATTTGATTGACGGGTCGGTCTTTAAAGTTAAGCAACGCTTGCCGAGGTGGTTATCTTAACCGAGTTTCCTCCGTGCCACGGATAGCACGTTAAGCCGTTGGTTCCGACTGGCATTTGTATATCTTTGCCGTCGTTACAGATAGTCAGTTTTGCCAAAGGGGTATCGTGTTACCCAGTTACTGGGTTGTGGAGGTCAGATAGGCAGTCGCTCCATGTAAGACACTGGTACTCGGCTGAATCCGGTTAGACTGGAAGCCGACCCCACATAGATTTTATGTTTAATGAGTGTTTTCCATGATTGTTGTTAATTTGATTGTGATTAACATTTGTTAAGTGTTATTGGTTCATCGCACGCCAAATTTATCTTTGTTTAGGTAAAACGTTTTGTTTCCTATTAGTTCCTGGGAGTAATTGCCAACTCGTGACTATTATTTGTTGGCATTAAACTGTAAGTTTACGACCAAAAACTGTGTTTATTTTGAAATTATAGAGTCAAATGTTTGTTTATCAAAGGTATCAAACTAATGAAGTTATTTAATTGAAAAATAGAGGTACATTATATGATGGTAATTAAGATTTATTTGCTTTATTTAATGCTGTGTCTATCCCCAGCATATTGTACACTTTTTTTTAGTATTATTGCTTGTATAATTAAGCTAAAATCAGTGTAACAATTGTAGATAGTTAAATAAATATTTTTATTTAGTAAAGATTTTATTTTTATAACTGAATTTTAAACCATTCATCATAATGTACTTATTTTTTATTATTAAAAAGCTTCAGCTGAAACCATATATATAATAAAATTATTGCGTTAAATGCAAAAGCATTATCATTATTTTTTATTATCAGCCGAAAGATATTCACTGCTGGACCTAGCCCCCCCCCCCCCAAGCCTCGTCACACTGATCAGTCCTGTGCGTTTCGTATCCACCGGACTCCCGCAACCTTGTTTGGTAAAATCATTTTTATGTAACGTTCAAAAGTGCCGCTTGGTGGCCTAGTTGAAATAAAATATATTTGTCTTGACCAGGTCGTCGCTCCACCTCCGTCTAAGGCCTTTCAATGCTGCGTCTCCACACGCGGTCGTCACTCTAGAACTATTCGGCTCCAACGGCCATCCTTTCTGCGAGCAATGTGCCCACTGCCACTTAACTTTGGCAATTCTTCGGGCAAAAGCATTTCGTGAAAATTACTCTTTCATATAATATTTTTTTTCGCAGTTACGGACATACAAAGTCAAAGTATACAAAACGAATTTACTCTTTTGTGCAATCTTCACAGATATTTTTCAGCTTCTTTAACGACTTCTCAGAATAAATAAGGGCTTCTTAACTGCATGCATAAGACCTGTCAATTTTATTCTTTTGTGTTTGCTGTCGCTGACCTGTCGTTCCAAAAAATCCTTTCCAACTAAATGTTTAGAAATTTATTGGATTAAGTTGATTCGTTAGTCCTATATATTGTGAAAGCACGTAAAAACATATATTTATTTTGTAACTCTATCTCCGCAACCATTAAGGACCATTAGCCAGTTCCAACGATGCACTATGTACATCAAACAAATCGTACACATATTAAGTAATGTGAAACTACCGTCTACTGTAAGGATACGGCTAAGTTCAAAATTTATAGACGAACCAATAGCTAAAAAAGATTCGGACAACAACTTTGAAAATATAATAATTCCATCAAAAACATAAAAGGTAAAAAAAAAAGAAAAAAAAAATAGTTTATTTGATAATCATATTCTAAGTCTCGCGCCAAGTTCTTTTACCGCAAAAAGTAGTGAGATCGAGTGTAAAACCGAGTCGGATTATTTATTCAGTAGGTACCCCACTCATTAGGTTAAAAACAAACACATTAACCGACTTTTACATAAGGGGTCGACATTATTTTGTTCTTCTAATGTAAAATCAAGTCTTTTAATGTGTTTGTTTGTAACATAACTAACCCATTGAGCGTCTAATTACAGAGACAATAGAAAAACACATGGTGTGCGAACGACACGTTATGGATAAATAGGTTAGTGGATAAATCAAATCAAATCAGATCAAATCTATTTATTGTGGTCATAGGTTATACAGACAGATGTTATGTAAATTATTTTATTTTGATTTTTTTTATTTTATTAAAATAAGGAACAGTAAACAACTACATTATAGGATAAAACATTCAGAATATAAAATAGTTTTGTATACGTAATAATGCAGCCCACAGCACCGTTCACAGGTTGACAAAAATGAATAAAACTATAGGTCGCTAGAAAGTAGCCACACATGCATTACATATCACACTCTCCCCAAAAAGCCTATGCGACAAAGCAAGTGTGACCGCGAAAAAACTGGGTAGGTACATACATATTTATTATAAAAATTAACATAACATCTTAAATTAAAAACAGTATCGCAAACACACCAACCCCTGCCACAACAGCTCCCATGGGGATGTGCGACGTCTATAAAATTATATTTAATTTTAAAAAAAACTTACGTTATAAATAAAACTTAGGTACGTAAGAAAGAAAAACATATCAAAGAAAAACATATAATTAAATCAGATAGTTGACAAAGTCTCATATAGAAGTCTTCGAAATTTATCCTGGGAGCACACAAATATGTCTATATGTTCAAAAGTCTCATTATACGTTGCTGCCATTCTCCGAATTGGTGCACGCAAACCAGTGTTAGATTGGCAGGAGGCAACTGCAAACAGTTGGCCTGCACGGACCCGACGTCTGTGAACAGTTCTAGGGACTGCATAACAAAGCACGCAATTCAAGGTAGTACAGTTAAATTGGCTATGAACAATGTTATACAGTGTCATCACCTGCAACTGTTTACGCCTAGAGCTGAGCGTCAAAAGCTTGTACTTACTGAGTAACTGGCTGTAGGTTAGATATGATCTGTGACATCTATAATGCATTGCACGTAGAAACCTATGTTGAACCTTTTCTATCATATCAATATACTTGTTATAAAAAGCATTCCAAACGGACACCGCATACTCGAGCTGAGAACGAACAAGTGAATTATATAAGCACAGATATGAGGATGTACGTTTGAAGTCGTGAGTGGATCTCATTATAAAACCATATATTTTATATGCTTTGCCTACGATTTGCTCAATATGTAGGTCAAGGCAGAGCTTACAATCGAGTAGTATCCCAAGATCACGTACAGCGTTTGTCCTATTCAGTGAACCACCACATAGGGAATATGCAAAACTGAAAACGTTCCTGTTTTTGGTAAAATTTATATAGTTGCACTTCGATACACTTAATTGAAGTTTGCTTGCCTGACAGTAGTCACTAAGTCTATCCAGATCTTCTTGGAGAAGATAGCAATCCTGTATATTTCGGATAGGTCTGTATACTTTAAGATCATCTGCATATAATAAGAACTTAGAGTTGTGAAAGCATTTGTAAATATCGTTAATAAATATGATGAACAAAAGGGGACCGAGAATAGAGCCTTGTGGAACGCCAGAAGTAACCCACGTAATGTTAGAGTGGTATCCATTAATAACAACCTTTTGGCACCTGTTAGTAATGTAAGAGATGAACCACCGCAATAGGTTGCCCCGAATTCCGTTGAAGGCTATCCGGTTCAACAACAGTTCGTGGTCCACCCTGTCGAATGCATTTCGAAAGTCCGTGTATACGGCATCAACTTGATTTCATAAGTTCGAGAATCAATGGCAATTCGAGAACGCTCTAAAATCACTGGATAGCCGATGGGGTGAGATTGACAGACTTCATTGGGAAATTGAATTCTGCAAGCACGAGGAAAAGTACAGTGAGTTGACAAACCGTGAGTATTGTACTTAATTATAGTTCCATTATCTATACAAATAAATAAAATTGAAGTGTCTGTATGTAATCTATACATCTTCTATACAATACAAATAAATAAAATTGAAGTGTCTGTATGTAATATCAAAATAACAACGTTTTATTGAATGCACGTGAAAGTATATACGGTACTAACAACAAATAAGCAATTTTTAAGATTTTTGTCTGTCTGTCTATCTGTCTGTCTGTTTGTTCCGGGTAATCCCCGAAACGGCTGGACCGATTTTGACGGGACTTTCACTGGTAGATAGCTGATGTAATAACGAGTAACATAGGCTAAGTCGCGGGCAACAGCTAGTCTATACTAATATTATAAAGAGAAAAGATTTTTATGTTTGTTTGTACCGAATAGGCTCCGAAACTACTGGACCGATTTAAAAAATTCTTTCACCAATAGAAAGCTACATTATTCCTGAGTGACATAGGCTATTTTTTATTCCGAAAACGAGCCCTGTGGGGTGGTACACGGGAGCGAAGTCGCGAGGTACAGCTAGTGTTAAATAAGCCGACTTGGCCGCGGGACTAGTGTTTTTTACATGTTATGTTTTTGATGGGATTATTTTATTGCATTAGTACTTCGAATAGCTTATTTTTTTCTTCATCTCAACTCAACATGACAAATTTTATTGGTTCATCATACAAACTTCCACCATCCTTTACTGCCTCTTCAGGATGATTTCCGGGATGAAAACTATCCTATGTAGTTCCCTGGGTATCAAACTATCTCCTTACCACAGCTAAATCTATTCAGCGGTTTGAGGGTGAAAAGGTCACAGAAGAGGGGCAAGGGACAAACAGACAGAGTTACTTTCGCAATCATATCTTATACTATCTATGTGCTATTCCAGACTATTATCTATACCTTGAACATTAATATTAAGCTTGAAAGGTCTCGACTGATGAAGTCCACGCTCCGTCCAGCACAGATTCAGGTCCAAAACCACGAAAGCTTACAGCTCGAACTCCAGAATCGTTTCGAGTGCCTAGGGAGCTCAGTGGACGAATACAATGACGGGTTCGTGGAAGCTGTCCATACGGTCGGGTCTAAGTTTTTCAAGACCCGTCGTACGGATAGAAACAAAAAGCTCTCTGATCCTACTCTCAAGCTTATGAAGGAGAGGCGTGAGATGATCCTGCAGTCTTCAGATGAGGCGTGCAAATATCGGCAGCTCAATAGACAGATCTCTAAATCCTTGAAAAGAGACCTCCGCCGCTTTAACACCGAGCGTATTAAAGACGCGATTGAGCGAAATAAAGGCTCCAAGGTATTTGCAAGGGATCTGGCTATTGGGCAGAGCCAGCTCACGAGACTGAAGACCGACGATGGCAGGATCGTATCCGCCAAACCGGAGCTTCTGAGAGAGATCGAGACATTCTATGGGCAGCTGTACACATCAATCAGCAAGCCCGTTGCGAGTCTAGCAAACGACCCAAGAGCTAGATTGACCCGACACTATACCGAAGATATCCCGGACGTCAGCCTGTACGAGATTAGGATGGCTCTGAAACAGCTTAAAAACAACAAGGCGCCGGGTGATGACGGAATCACGGCTGAACTTCTGAAGGCGGGTGGAAAACCGGTCCTTAAGGCCCTTCAGAGGCTGTTTGATGCCGTCATACTCGAGGGCAAAACGCCACAGGCATGGTGCAGGGGTGTGGTGGTACTCTTCTTCAAGAAGGGCGACAATGCCCGACTGAAGAACTATAGGCCCATCTCACTTCTTAGTCATGTCTACAAGTTGTTTTCAAGAGTCATCACGAATCGTCTCGCGCGCAGGTTTGACGATTTCCAGCCTCCCGAACAAGCCGGATTCCGAAAAGGCTTTAGCACCGTAGACCACATACATACGCTGCGGCAGGTCATACAGAAGACCGAAGAGTATAACCTGCCTCTCTGTTTAGCGTTTGTGGACTACGAGAAAGCCTTCGATTCGATCGAGACTTGGGCAGTACTGCAATCTCTCCAACGGTGCCAGATCGACTACCGGTACATTGAGGTGTTGAAGTGTTTGTACAAAAACGCCACCATGTCAGTCCGTCTTCAGGATCAGACCTCGAAACCAATCCTTCTCCAGCGCGGCGTGAGACAGGGAGACGTCATTTCTCCGAAACTGTTCACTGCTGCGCTGGAGGATGTCTTCAAGGTTCTGGATTGGAAGTCGCTTGGCATCAACGTTAATGGCGAGTACATCACTCACCTTCGGTTTGCCGACGACATAGTGGTCATGGCTGAGACCATGGAGAGCCTCAGTACAATGCTCGATGACCTCAATAGAGCTTCCGAAAGAGTGGGTCTTAAAATGAACATGGACAAAACCAAGGTCATGATGAATGCCCATGTAACACCCACTCCTATCAAGATCGGAGACTGTTTACTTGAAGTTGTAGATGATTATGTCTACCTGGGACAAACGATCCAGTTGGGTAGATCCAACTTCGAGAAAGAGGTCAACCGTCGAATCCGACTCGGCTGGGCAGCGTTCGGGAAGTTGCGTGGTATCTTCTCGTCCAATTTACCGCAATGTCTCAAGACAAAAGTCTATGACCAGTGTGTGTTGCCAGTGATCACCTATGGGACCGAGACGTGGTCGCTCACAATGGGCCTTATCAGAAAGCTTAAAGTCACCCAAAGGGCAATGGAGAGGGCTATGCTCGGAATTTCCTTGCGTGATCACGTCAGAAATGATGATATCCGCAGGAGAACCAAAGTTACCGACATAGCCCGAAGAATTGCCAAACTCAAGTGGCAGTGGGCAGGGCACATTGCTCGCAGAACGGATGGCCGTTGGGGCCGAAAAGTTCTGGAATGGCGACCGCGAACCGGAAGACGATATGTTGGAAGGCCTCCCACTAGGTGGACCGATGACCTGGTTAAGGTTGCGGGAAGGCGCTGGATGCGAGACGCACGGGATCGGTCAATGTGGCGACGCCTGGGGGAGGCCTATGTCCAGCAGTGGACGTCTTTCGGCTGAAATGATGATCTATACCTGTGCCAAATTTTATCCAGATCCGTTCAGCTGTTCTGGTGTGATTGAGTAACAAACAAACATTGGATGGATGTTTCCATCCTAACTTTCGCATTTATAATACTCTTATTAGTAAGAAGTAAGTAATAAGTATGTACCCCGAGGGGCAACCTGCATCAACAGACTTGCTTAGGTGCTCTGACATTATTTAATTAAAGGTGTTTTCGTCTCGATATTTTCGACGCTGACTGTACAACATTATTAGTAAATTCAGGTTGTTTTGTTGCTAGCCTCGCCTCTAGCTGTCAGGGCCGGAAATAGGCTCATTTCCTTATTGTTTCCATGTTTCTGTTGTAGCCGTCTGCAGGAAAATTACGAATAGGCCATCATTTAACTTCACACAATGGTTTTAAGAGGGCGTTAAATACTGTTAGAAGAGACATAGAATATTATTATTGTCATTTATATTATCATTTCAGCCGTAAGACGTCCACTGCAGGACATAGGCCTCCTCCAGGCGTCACCACATTGATCCCGTGCATCTCGCATCCAGCGGATTCCCGCAACCTTAACCAGGTCATCGGTCCACTTAGTGGGAGGCTTCCAACGCAACGTCTCCCGGTCCACGGTCGCCATTCCAGAACTTTTAGGCCTTATTGGCCATCAGTTCTGTGAGCAATGTCTACCTAAACGAGTGTAAGCTAAATAAAAAATAAGCTGGCAAAATGGTTTTCCTGCACACGAATCATTTGCTCTCTTAATTTAATCTATTCCTTATTTTGATTCTGTTAATTCAAAAAACAACAACATTACGCTTTTTAGGGTTCTGTACTCAACAAGGAACCCTTATAGCTTCGCCATGTCCACCTGTCAGTCCGCAGCTTAGCTCAGAGACTCTTAGTGCTAGAAAGTTTTTATATTATGTGGAAAATGTCGCTGGGTGCACATTTGTTTTTCTTCTTGCAAAATTTTATGTACTGCTTTAGTGTGTAGTCGTTTGTTTTCCCAAATAAATAAAATAAAAAAAAAATAAAAAAAAAGCTTTAATTTGGCATGGATTTACACATTAATCACGCCAACAAAGAGGTAAATTAAAATCATAAAAAAATATTACTGTGTATGATAAAATATGAAGATAGTGGTAGTTTTTGTGATAACTCACAGTTGTGAGTTTAAAAGAGAAAATAAAACATAATATTACCTCTTATCAAACTCATGCAGATCTTCAGACGTGAACTGGCTCGTAACATCCAGCAGCTGCTGTATATGATCGCTGCAGACACGACTCTTGCGCCGATCCTCTCCATCCCTCAAGAGTATGGTGGCGCAGCCTCCGTAGTCCAGGGAGAGTGAGGGCTGTTGCACCACGATGGTGGTACGGCCAGCTGGGATGGTGCTGGCTGCTGAGTCCAGGGGATTGGCTGTCACATGGACTTGGGCAGCTGAAAGCAAAGAAGGGATGTTATTAGTTTCTATTGAAATAATAGTTAAGTACTATGTCACAAATGGGTAGACGATATTGTTGCCATGGCGGGTAGAACCTGGATAAAAGTGGCACAAGAAAAGAGAGGCCATGAGAAACATGAACGCCCCGCCGCAGGCAAAGTCAAGCTGAGGATGATGATGACCACGTTGTTTATAGTAGTTACAGTACACACACATTTCATCAGCTATGTTATAACATCACAGTACACTCCGCAACCTCACCCACCGGCGAATCGGGAATTTATGCGTGTGTTACATTTTATGTTGCTTTTGTTGATCACCATAAGCGATCACACTAATATTATAAAGGAGAAAGTTTGTGAGTGTGTTTGTTACTACTTCACGCCTAAACGACTGGACGGATCTGAATGAAATTTGGGACAGAGATATATAGTCTAAAATAGCACACCCCGAACTTTGTATCCCGGGAGTATATTCCCTAAGGATAATTTTTGCCGTGCTCGTGAGCGAAGCTGCTGGCTGAAGCTAGTATAACATAAACATAACATAAAAGCACAATTCAAGCCTTCTATAGTATTCTCCAATGGATAAGGAGAGCTGCTAGCTGCTTGCTGTTCGCGAGGTGTGTTTATGTTACATGAAATAAAGGGCACCCTTATTATTATAAGAGACCCTCAACCAGGTAGAAATGCAGGCTCCTAGCTACTACTGTAAAATTCCAGATGGGAAAACTCAACAACTGCCCGAACTGCTAATCGAACCCAGGACCTAGTGGTTAGCAGTAGCGATTACGACCAATAATTAGATATTGACCAGCAAGGTGCCACATGCAACATAGTAAGAAAAGAAAAAAAAACCGGAAAAGTGCGAGTCGGACTCGCGCACGAAGGGTTCCGTACCATTATCGCAAAAAACGGCAAAAAAACATGTTTTTGTATGGGAGCCCCACTTAAATATTTATTTTATTCTGTTTTTAGTTTTTGTTGTTATAGCGGCAACAGAAATACATCATCTGTAAAAATTTCAATTGTCTAGCTACCACGGTTCATGAGATACAGCCTGGTGACAGACAGACAGACAGACGGACCGCGGAGTCTCAGTAATATGGTCCCGTTTTTACCCTTTGGGTACGGAACCCTAAAAATTAGATATCGACCAATAATTAGATATTGACCAGCAAGGAGACATATGCAACACAGTAAGAAAAAAAATTGCGTCATGTATGACGCATACCATTAAAACACGAGAAAAATATCAAGTTGATTGAATAAGAAATTTAATATTTCCACAAACCTGGTGGCAGTCTGTGAGTCAATAATAAATTGATCGCATTGAAATACTGTCAAAATCAGGATCCCGGATCTAGTCTAGACAAATTTATTGATGGGTACGGAGCTACTAAAACGACTGAAGATGACCGTGCCTCGTTGGCCTAGTGACGCAAGCGCTGCTGTGTTCGGTGCTGGGTTCGGGTCCTGGGTCGGGCAACGTGTAGTTGGGGTTTTCCATCTGGAATTTCTCAGTAGCAGCCAAAGCCTGGAATGTGTGCACGGATGATGGCAATAGGTTCGTCCTTATAACATAGGACTTACACAAACCTGGTGAAATGTAGGTGTACTGTAGGTGCACTCCTGCCCAACCCTTTGGGGAACAGAGGCGTGATGTTATGTTATAATTAGCTAGCTGAACCCCGTGGCTTCGCTCCCGTCAACTGCCTACCTAGCTACCTATCACCTGCCTACCATACATATCCTACCCACCTACCCTACCTACCTAACAATTTTTTAAACTATTTATTTAACCTACTTTTGTTTCTACCGGCCAACTAATTAAAATTTAGAACATAAAAGCTGCTATTTTGACTGAACTATGATACGAGTAGTTAGATTTATTCTTTACCAAACTTTTTTGTATGTAATACAAAAAAGGTTGTAAACTTTAATCGTATATATCTATATATATAAAAATCAATCCCTATTTCCCTTGGTCACGGCATCACGCGTGAACAGCTGGACCGATTTCGTTAATTCTTTTTTTGTTGTGTTTGTTATTGACAGGAGAGGGTTCTTATGAAAAAAAAAAAAGAAAATAAAAATTGGTACTTAGGTAGGGTAGGTAGGGTAGGGTAGGTAGGGTAGGGTAGGTAGGGTAGGGTAGGTAGGGTAGGGTAGGTAGGGTAGGGTAGGTAGGGTAGGGTAGGTAGGGTAGGGTAGGTAGGGTAGGGTAGGTAGGGTAGGGTAGGTAGGGTAGGGTAGGTAGGGTAGGGTAGGTAGGGTAGGGTAGGTAGGGTAGGGTAGGTAGGGTAGGTAGGGTAGGGTAGGTAGGGTAGGGTAGGTAGGGTAGGTAGGGTAGGGTAGGGTAGGTAGGGTAGGTAGGGTAGGGTAGGTAGGGTAGGGTAGGTAGGGTAGGGTAGGTAGGGTAGGGTAGGTAGGGTAGTGTAGGTAGGGTAGGGTAGGTAGAGTAGGGTTTGTAGGGTAGGGTTTGTAGGGTAGGGTAGGTAGGGTAGGGTTTGTAGGGTAGGGTAGGTAGGGTAGGTAGGGTAGGGTAGGTAGGGTAGGGTAGGTAGGGTAGGGTAGGTAGGGTAGGGTAGGTAGGGTAGGGTAGGTAGGGTAGGGTAGGTAGGGTAGGGTAGATAGGGTAGGGTAGGTAGGGTAGCGTAGGTAGGGTAGGGTAGGTGGGGTAGGGTTGGTAAGGTAGGTAGGGTAGGGTAGGTAGGGTATGGTAGTTAGGGTAGGGTAGGTAGAGTAGGTAGAGTAGATCAATGTTTGGTGTTTTTATGGCAAAACAAAGTTTGCCGGGTTAGCTAGTAAGTATATATATATAATCATTAGTACACTCACTTATCATAAGAAAGCCTATTTTGAAACACGATGTAAATGCTTAACTTCAAAAATAAATATGAACCATAAAACAGCGAACACAATGAGATGCTGAACTTGATAAACTTACTATCTAATTTAACGTTCCAGGTAATCGCCTGCGGTTACGAGCGGTAAGCACGAACGGCACGGTTATCTGGCTCTACAAATGTCTAACTATTTGGAATACTAATGTTTCTGTAGGCATAGTTAGAAGGCAAGTGGTAGATACTGAAACTTAGCTTAACTTTTATCTGCCTAGCCTTTGGCCAACTATGTCGGGGTCGACCTCAAATCTAATCGGATGCAGTTGAGTACTAATATTTTACGTGTATACCCACAATATGAGTAACACGATAGGTACCCCTTGGAAATATTGGTGCCAGTTTTCTTACTTCTGGCACGGGGTCCCAGCGCTAAGAAAGAAAATTTGGTTCAATTATATATCACTAGATGGCGCGATATGCAGAGCTTTGTTATTAAATTGTGTGTAAAATTATAATTTTCTAGAATTGATCATAAAATTGTATGTTCTTGTTTAATCATCTCTCCTAAGCAAAAAAAATATGGAATATTGGGCTCTTAATTTACATTTCACAGATTATTTGAATGGATCATTTAAAATTGATTCCAATAAATGGCGCGGTTTTAGATTTCTGAGGCATGACCCTCGATTTTTAAAATTTGTATTGTAACAGATTTTGGTACCTATAATGAAACTGCAAAAACGTGCAAAAATACTATAAAACAAATAGTTACCGTATATAAAGAAAAAAATAGTCACGGACCTAGTTAACTCTTTTACTTGCAAGTCGCTGCTAACACCATAATATAGCCGTAGAACGGACCCGAACTCGATCGATGTACTTATAAAAATAATCAGTATAATCAGACGAAAAATGCTAGTTATATCGACACCGTTTCTTTGTATGGGATGAGGCATCTGTATGCTGGTATTATATTTTCTCTGCTTCTGAATACCCGTTACGAGTATGACTGTCAAAGTAGAAATGACAGCCGGAACCAACGGTTTACGTGCTTTCCGAATCACGGTTTGTTATGAATGATCACCTGTCCATGGACCAACCCCGGCAAGTGCTGCTTATCTTTGAAGATTAACCCATGCGGCTATTATTACTTGAGAGATCAGAAAACCACCAGCTGTTTGAGACGTTAATATATATTTTAGAACCTACTCTATACTACGAGAGAAATTTTATAATAACAAATTTTTCCAAATATGTACAATGAAACGAGAAAAACTGGAATATAATTATCATCATCATACCTGGAACGTTTGATTGGATTGGCCGTTTTTAGGGTTTCATAATCATATAAATAGGCTGGACTGTTACGAATAGATTAAAGATATGGCAAGAACAATTAAAAGATAAAGTACGTGAAAAGAGTAACGATACTTTCAAGGCAGCAGGAAAACTATCAATGGGGATAGTCACCGGAATCGAGACTATTTTACCGCCACGGGAGGCTGTAATAAAGATGTCAGGTAAGACAAATGATCTTACTGTCAACCTATGTCAACTGGAACAAAACGCGTGTATTTACTTTGTGTACGGAACACATTAAGTACAGTCAACGAGGAAAAGAGTTTGCAATTCTATCTAACACTTCTTTGTTGTAAATAAATGATTTAGAGAGGCTATAACATTTTGCCAATAAAAAAGCGTGAAACAATAAAAAAAATACGTATTCGGGATAGCAATATTTAATGCTTGTAACAGTTAACATTTATATAATATATATTTCGCTACGTTAATATATATTTTAGAACCTACTCTATACTACGAGAGAAATTTTATAATAACAAATTTTTCCAAATATGTACAATGAAACGAGAAAAACTGGAATATAATTATCATCATCATACCTGGAACGTTTGATTGGATTGGCCGTTTTTAGGGTTTCATAATCATATAAATAGGCTGGACTGTTACGAATAGATTAAAGATATGGCAAGAACAATTAAAAGATAAAGTACGTGAAAAGAGTAACGATACTTTCAAGGCAGCAGGAAAACTATCAATGGGGATAGTCACCGGAATCGAGACTATTTTACCGCCACGGGAGGCTGTAATAAAGATGTCAGGTAAGACAAATGATCTTACTGTCAACCTATGTCAACTGGAACAAAACGCGTGTATTTACTTTGTGTACGGAACACATTAAGTACAGTCAACGAGGAAAAGAGTTTGCAATTCTATCTAACACTTCTTTGTTGTAAATAAATGATTTAGAGAGGCTATAACATTTTGCCAATAAAAAAGCGTGAAACAATAAAAAAAATACGTATTCGGGATAGCAATATTTAATGCTTGTAACAGTTAACATTTATATAATATATATTTCGCTACGTTAATATATATTTTAGAACCTACTCTATACTACGAGAGAAATTTTATAATAACAAATTTTTCCAAATATGTACAATGAAACGAGAAAAACTGGAATATAATTATCATCATCATACCTGGAACGTTTGATTGGATTGGCCGTTTTTAGGGTTCCGTACCCAAAGGGTAAAAACCGGGACCCTATTACTAAGACTTCGCGATCCGTCTGTCCGTCTGTCTCCAGGCTGTATCTCATGAACCGTGATAGCTAGATAGTTGAAATTTTCACAGATGATGTATTTCTGTTGCCGCTATAACAACAAATACTAAAAACAGTATAAAATATATATTAAAGGGGGGCTCCCATACAACAAACGTGATATTTTTGCCGTTTTTTGCTCGATATTAATAACGGCAACAGGTAGACGCTTGAAATATTTACAGAATGTTTAGTTGTATATTTACTTCAAAAAATAATAATTAATAAATTAAAATAAAATAAATTAAGGGGGTGCTCCCATACAACAAACGTGATTTTTATGCAGTGTTTTGCGATAATGGTACGGAACCCTTCTTGTGCGAGTCCGACTCGCACTTGGCCGGTTTTTTGATTAACTGATAGAAAATACTTACGGCATGAAGTCTGTCTTTTTACTTTTGTGCATGGAGTCTAAATAAGTAAATAATTTTCTTTCTATACCTGTTGACTGTCTCCTCGAAGAAGGCGGCGGCACAGAATGCTGGTGCGCAGAAGACCTTCTTCTCGACGTCGTGAACACCTCGGTGCCTTCCAACTGTCTCCTCAGTTTCGCCACCTCATCCTTATAGTAATCCTTCTCTATCTTCTGCTTATTCTTAACCCTTGGCTCACTGCCCCTTCTTCTGACAGGATCAGGCTCAAACTTGAAATGCGTTTCGTGTTTCGACGGATTCGCTTTTGGACTTTTGGGCGTATCCATTTTCGGATCATACGGAATCTGAATTGAAGTAGAAGCTACACTGGTTTGGCTCACTTGCGTTTGTGTTTTGTTCCTTGGCTTTTCATGTCGTTTTGGATCAGGGATTGGAACATCGAAGACGAATCTAGCTGGTCCTGGTCTTGGGGAGTCTAAAACGTCGGTAGCTGATTGTGGTTTGGTGTAAGCAGGGGAGTCGATATCACAGCTGTTTGTATTTCTGTGGTAGTGTGGGGGTGCTGTGCTCGGAGGGGCAGTGCTAGGGTGAGTAGGGACGTTGGGGTCATCGATCAGGCTAGGTTCGGAGAGGTCAGGCCCGTCAGGTTCAGCGTCCATAGAGTCGTCGGTGCCTGTTACCGAGGTGAGCGCGGTGGCTGCGGAGTCCGTGCTCGTGTTGATGGTCTTGTCTGAGGTTGTACTGCTGCCCATGACGACCACCTGGAACAATGAAAAGGAGGATTTTAGAAATGGAAGAGAAATTTAGTTGAGAGGATAGAAAGAGCATCATCGGGAGCGTATGACAGGTATTTAGTAGAAAGGATTTTATGATGTGAAATATGTAACATGGAAACAGTATCCTGGAGAGTTTATTACGGGTATTTGGAATACATTAACCTGTCATCATAATATAAAAGGTAAGTTATATATGAGGCAAATCTAAACCTGACTGAGTTTTTAATGCTGAAACCTCTAAAGAAGTTAAGAGCTAGGTCTAAATACCCACACCCATACCAGGAGCTAGTCACTTCTTCCCACGGGAAACTGTAACATCACTTGGTTATAGCTTTATAAATTGTATGCGTATTGTAAAGATTAAGTCAGTGGTTTCCCCAAGGCAAAGAGGAAAATATTCGTTATAAGTGCAGAAAGTCGTCAATACCACTTGACATACGCATATACATGCTTCAATTAATTATTTTTTTTATTTTTTTTTATTTTGCACCGTGTATTTAGTTTTTTATGTTTTTTTTTATTTAATTTTTCTTGCAATGACAAGAATATTTACTTTTTAAAGTATTATATTATTTTATTTTAATTATTGTGAATGTGAAGACTATGTGGATCATTCTTTTTTAAATTTTAATTTATCTTAGTTAGTTTTTAATTATGGTCTGGCAGTTTGAGTATTTTTGCGGCCTACCCGAATGTTCTTTCTTTGGTATTGTTCGTCAATTCGTTGAGCTCCTTAAATTCTAAGTTGAGCTGCACGGTTATTGACAAATGCGTGCACTGACTGGACAGGTCCACTCAATCTGGCTGGTTCTTTCCTCAAAAGACCATTTCAGACATCTGTCTACATGGTCTTCACATGATCTAACGAAGATTTTGTCTGGACTTTAAAACAGACTGTGACCTCTGAGTTTGTTTCGGCCTTTCTTCTCAGAGTAGTCAGACAGGAAACGCCGACCTCATCTAGTTTTAAAAAATATGATCGACATGTGAAAGTGTTTGTACAAACCAACTTACAGAAATAAAAATCATGTATCATTTATCATCATGGCTGATCGTTGTTTTGGTGTAGTCACAAATTGACGCTCGAAATTCAGTGCTAACTATAAATAGCTAAATGAGTTACTCAATAGGGGTATGGTAGACATAATTATCGTGGTTACCGACTGCTATCATTAAATAATACAGACACACTGACACACCCAGATACTGGGGTTCAATCGATATCCACATTGACGTAGTTATATGTAGGTTGTAATTACTATTAATGAAACAGCTGTTTACTTTTTTGTAATTACTATTAACATAGCAGCGAAATTTTCGCGAGCCTTTAATTTATATGAGGAAACGGTGACACGCTTGGTTATGGTTTGCTGTGGTGAGCTGGTGAGCTTTGAAAAAGCAATCTCAAAAAGTGTCATGCCTAGGTGTCTCGGAAAACTCGTGAGAACTGTATATATAAACTCTCAAAATACGTCTGCACGTCATTCTACAATGAATAGTAACATACCTATATGTCTGTAGAATATTTCATAAGATATAATTGCTAGAAAGCTGAATCCCATCGAACGCGGCAAAGTATCTCATGTAGCGGACGAATCTAACTTCAAAACTATTTGTTGAGCGGGGCGCCCTAAATAAACGTAGGGCTACCAATTCGTTGCAATATTACTTATTTTTAATACTGTTTTTAGTACTTCTTCTTTTGGAATCAAAAGTTTACTATGAATAATTTGGGCACAGTAGGTGTTAATAACAGTGTTAGTAAGTTCGTTCATCTGGTTGTTAAACCTGCATTTTTATGGGCACTTGGGGCACTCCAGGTAAGTGGATCATATTCTGGCCACATCGATTTAAGTAGTTAAGGATTTCAATAGAAGTTCTGAAAAGATTTAAAGAAATACGTGAATATTTTGTGTAGATATGAAATACGTGGGTCTTGTTATAATTTATTACTTGCTTTTATATTAAGGTATTGAATTCCGTCCTTATTGTATTCCCATTTCAACCCAGAAAGTTTAGAATTCCGCTGTTTTGTTTATTTATGCATTAGTTATAACCACTGAACAAAAACAGACATCGTGGATGGATGTTGTTTTCATTAAAGTTGTGAATATTTATTTCGGATGAAAATTCGGTATCATAGCTTTTGTGAAGTAACTTGCCCAGAAAACAGCAAAACAGGAAAGCACATTACTTTATGAAATACCTATTTAGAATCGGTTAAATATCCTCAAAATTCTGACTGATCGAATCCTTGATGACCAATCAAAAGTGTCCATAAATGGTTTAGTATAAGCTTGTTTTGTCCCTCGGCTTCACTCCCGTGGTGTCCATGAATGTATCCGTGATAGCCGACACTTAGCGATAGCGTAGTTTTCTATCGATGAACAGAATTTTCATAACCCGACCGGCACTACCAGAAATTATCTTTTTTCAAACATGCATGGAAATATTTTCATTATTTTAGAAAAAAGAACACGCGAAGTACCGAATTTACAGAGAAAGAAAATCAAATCCATTGCTGGAGCGTTTTTTGAATTTGGAACATTATAACGCTCCAGCAATGTTGAATGAAACGGCGTGCTGGGGTTATTAGATACTCTTTGATTGGATCTCTTTTATCATTCTTGGCATACCAAAGTAAGTCTCTTTGCTTAGTACAAATTGCGTTCACGTGGCTGTTTAGCCATAAATGCGTTTGCCTTTCGGCACAAATGATACCTAAATAGAAAATCGGCGGCAAAGCAGAAAATTCGTCTTGATTTGTTATTTAAATATTTAATAAATATAAATTTAATAATTAAAATGAGTTCCAACGGTTCAGAGAGAGAAATGAAAAGCCATCTATATTACTCTACATTATGGGCAATATACTCTATGCTGAAATGTACAGTTCATGTTAAAAATGCCATTATCTTGAAAAATTATGGAAATTTAACTACTTTTATATTTCCCTGCATTCTTTTGAGAAAAGCACTATATATACCTCGGCGGAAATGGCAATTGCCTGTCTCGTATTAGTGAAGTCCTCGCCTACGGCTCGGCCTTCAAACTCATACTCGACCTGCAATTGTCTATTTCCCGGCCTTTGCAATAATGTACTATTATGAAACACGTTAACAAACAATAGAACCTCTTTAAATAAGCTTAGATTTAAGGCGTATATATTCCCCAATGTTAACGTGGTACTGGCCGTGCGCCTGCTCGGTGCCAGAATATCTTTATTTGGACAGTTTTGTAGGAAAAATATTTTTTGATTTACATATTCTGTGTAGGTTAAGAAGAAATATGTGCGCCTCAATTGTCACCTATCTTGACGCGCCTGTTTCGCCTTTCTTATCAGACTGGAAAAGTGCTGAATGCTTGGAAGCAAGCCAACGTACAGCCCGTGCCCAAGAAGGGCAGTCGTGCTGACCCGGCCAACTACAGACCCATCTCTGTAACGTCCATACTCTGTAAGAGTATGGAACGCGTACTTAATAGTAAGCTCCTGGCATACCTCGAAGCTAACGACATCCTTAGCGACCGCCAATACGGCTTCCGCCGAAATCGGTCCACTGGGGATCTTCTAGCGTATGCCATTCACATCTGGAGTGAGGCCATCGAGAGGCATGGGGAAGCGCTTGCCGTCTCCCTCGACATCTCGAAGGCTTTTGATAGGGTCTGGCACGAAAGCCTTATTGGTAAGCTTCCTTCATTCGGTCTGCCCGGTGGTCTGTGTGACTGCATTGCAGACTTCCTGAGGGGTCGGTCCATACGAGTAGTAATCGATGGCTGCTCTTCGGACCTATTGGATATTAATGCCGGGGTCCCTCAGGGGTCGGTACTCTCAGCGACATTGTTCTTGCTACACATAAATGAACTGCTAAAACCCGGCACCTTTGGGTATGCAGATGACAGCACTGTTGCTGAGAGATACTTGTCCAACGCTCGTGCTACCGGGCCTCAGATCCAGTCTCTCCGGGAGGCCATAGTGGAGCGCTTGAACCTGTCCTTGCAGGCAGTCTCCAAATGGGGCGATGCCAATCTGGTCAATTTCAATGCCGCAAAAACACAGGCGTGTCTATTCTCCGCAAAAAAGAGCCAATTTCACCCGGCTCCATCTTTCCGAAGTGTAACCGTACCGATAACGGACCATCTTGAGCTTCTTGGCGTAACGTTGACATCGACACTTAATTTTGGCCCATACATTGAGGCAAAGGCACAACTGGCTGCCAAAAAGTTGGGGATCCTTGCGAAGGTGAGACGCACGGAACAGCTGCTTAAGTTGTATCAAGCGCAAGTTCGATCTTGCATGGAGTACTGTTCTCATCTCTGGGATGGATCTGCCAAGTACCAGCTTGATGCTCTAGAGTCGATCGAAAAACGGGCCAAGAGGCTCATCGGCAATGAGGCACTGGTCGAGTCAAAGCTCCAGAGCCTTGAACATCGTCGTCGAGTTGCCAACTAGTCGGTTTTTTATCGGTTGCATTTCGGAGAGTGTGCGATGGAATTGCATGATCTAATTCCGCCTAGCCCGTTTCATCATCGGACTACAAGACGTACGGCGATGCGCCATCGGTACATGGTGGACATCCCACCCATACGCACTAAACGTTTTGGAAATACTTTCATTATGCGTACAGCTAAGGAGTGGAATTCCCTGCCGGAGTCTGTGTTTCCAGATAGCTACAACCTCGGGGTCTTTAAGTCAAGAGTGAATAGGTTACTTCTAGGCAAGCGTGTTACACCGTCGACCACATCATCGCTTACCATCAGGTGTGATAGTGGTCAAGCGCGAGCCTATATATAATAAAAAAAAATAAAAAAAAATCCTAACCATAAATTTTTCTGTGTAAAAATATTTTTAAACTTCCAAATCTTTTTCGAAGAGTATGCAAAAAAAGCGAAATGGTATCGCCTTTGGTATGGTATCACATTTTAACCGAACCGTTAGTAAGGAGTATTAGAAAGTAACCGTTTTACGGCACTAAAGCGGAGTAAGGACCTTAAATTAATGTGCGATTGAGTTTCGGTGTTCGGAGAGTAAGACCCAAATAAAATCCCAAGTTAATCATTTTTCTCTTACCCCGTACCAGCCCTGTAAAAACATCGGGCGCTCTGCAAACGGGTGTACATGCAAACTTTGTAATTGGAAGTTGTAGCACTATCTAATTGGTAAACCTTAATGAGGTGGTTTCAGCCTTCAGCTGAATTCTAGCTAGTATGTAGTAGGTAACTGTTTTCCAGTAGCAAGATTAAAAAAAATAATATATACAATATTACCATTTTCAGATTAATTCCTGGTTTAGCCTGTTATTTAACCAAAGTACGGCAAAGCGAGTATTTAATTAATGTTAACTACCCGACTACGGTTCATAGAAAATGATTTAGGTATATTAATCTAGTCATTTAGAAAAGTAGAATTTATTTTATTTATTAAAACTCATTTTATTTATCAAACAAGAAGAAAATCATGCTGTGCAGTCGGAGGATACATAATCGCGAGCTGGCTGACCAAAACCAGATGTATCCTTGCACAGCATGATTTTCTTCTTGTTTACGTCTTTTTAGTTAGTTTTTTACCCAGTCGGGTATATTGATTTTTTGAATTCACTTTTTTTATTTATAACTTTAAAGTTAACATTTTTTTTTAATTAGATACATTTAAACATAAGTGTTATATATTTTGGAAACCACCTCTTAAAACCCTTTATTTTGATACTCCACACGATGAATTTGGAAGAAAAAAATAAATTTGGACCCAATACAATATAGCGCCCAAAAGCCGTCATTTTTAGGGTTCCGTACCCAAAGGGTAAAAACGGGACCCTATTACTAAGACTCCGCGGTCCGTCTGTCTGTCCATCTGTCACCAGGCTGTATCTAATGAACCGTGATAGCTAGACAGTTGATTAGAATTATAGCTAGAATTTTCACAGATGATGTATTTCTGTTTCTGTTGCAGCTATAACAACAAATACTAAAAACAGAATAAAATTAATATTTAAGTGGAGCTCCCATACAACAAACGTATTTTTTTGTCGTTTTTTGCGATAATGGTATGGAACCCTTCGTGCGCGAGTCCGACTCGCACTTGACCGACTTTTTTATTTTTAAACTGTCATGGTCACTAACACTAACAAGTTAATGTTAGTTTTTTTATTTTTTCCTATTTTAATGTAGTCACTGACACTCGCAAGGTTAAAAATATTTTAACAGCCTCATTTCGCAAATTCCTCGATAAGCAGTAGATTATTCAGTGGCTACTGATCTGGTACTCTGTTACAAAGAGCTGCCATTTTTGAGCGTCGATTATATAAGGATTAAGTCCATGAATCTTGATCGCTGGAGCAGTATCGACTGGGCCGTTTGGTGCTCACGATTCGAGGGCGATACGATTTACATTTGAATTTTACTTAAAATGAGCAAGATCTTGAAAATATGCTTTTAATAACAATATTTTAGGGTTAATGTTAGAAAATTGCCAGTCTGAAGGCGTGAAATAAAGTTACGTAGGTGCTGCAAAATTATAAATAGTTGAATGATACTCGTAGTAATTGTGAAAAATAAAAGCTACTCACCTAAGAAAAAGAAAAGATGAAGCAAATTTACATTAAGGCAACGGAACCGTACATTTTTATTAACATTTTAATCACTAAATAGTATAAAACAAAGTCGCTTTCCGCTGTCTGTCTGTCCCTATGCATGCGTATATTTATAATAAAACTACGCAACGGATTTTGTTGCGGTTTTTTAGGGTTCAGAAATCAACAAGGAACCCTTATAGTTTCGCTCTGTCCGTCTGTCCGTCCGCAGCTTACCTCAGATAATCTAAGTACTAGAAAGCTATAATTTGGCATGTATATACATATTAATAATTTCGACAAAGTGATAACATAAAATTATGAAAATATTATTTTTTTCTGTTACCTCCCATAGACGTAAAGTGGAGATGTATTGTTTTTTTTCTCATCTATCCCATGGTGTGGGGTATCGTTGAATAGGCCATTTAAAAATATTATGAGTTTGTTAATAGTTATTTATGCTACAAGTGCGGAAGGTAGGTGATTTCCGATGAGTGGCATTTTTATTCACGAGCGAGCGAAGCGAGTGAGTGGATAAATCGACACGAGTCGGAAATCATCTTACGTACGTGTATCATACAACATTTTACTATGCACTGTGCGAGAAAATAAAAAAGATATATCTGAACCAAGCAAGAAATTAATAAAATGGCGGGCTTATTCTAGCGCGCTCAGCATACCACAGATTAAGTAATAGTTCCTCGGGCATATCTACTGCGCATGTTCAAATAGCTGTCAGGTCGTAACATGGTCGTAACGCAAAAAGGCACGAGCAAAATATACGTTCTGCCAAACATATTTAATGAATATTTAAAATTAATTTATGGATCAAAATCTAAATCTAGAGTAATTAAAAACGCCTTTAATGAAGTATTAGTTTTATTTTACCTTTTATATAAATGATAATCTATATTTAACTAATTTGTAAAACCTTTCTCAAATAATAAAAACTCTATGCGTGGGGCTGACGTTGGAGTTAAAAATTAAAAAAATACAGAAAAGTAAAAAAGCACTAGTTAAAAAAAGTGACACTTTCCGCACAGTTTGGCTGCTTAGAAAACGCTCTTTTCGAGGACATGCATTGTAATACCATTTTTCGATTCAGATAATCGTTTGCGTAAAATTAAGCTTTAAGTTGCAAATTTATGTTAGAGTCAAGTGTCCCCCCTGCCAGCGAAATGGTTGCTCTTGGCTTTGTGAAAAAATTCACAGCAGTAGTAAATATAACGAAATTAAAAGGAAAATTATCACGGATAACAAGTCTTTACAAGTTTACGAGTAATAGTCGACCAACTTATAAAATGTACTTGGAACAGTAAAAATTTTGTACAAATGCCATTGAAAAATTACTTAAATAAAGTTGATAGCTGTGTAAAACAGAGTAAATATAATGCTTAGGAACCCGTAAAAATATACAAAAATGAAATCATGACAGGCTTTACAAGTAATAGTCGACCAACTTATAAAATGTACTTGGCACAGTAACATTTTTGTACAAATGCCATTGCAAAATTACTTAAATAACGTTATTAGCTGTGTAAAACAGTAAACACCAGATAGTAAATATATGCTTATGAACCATGTAAAAATATGCAAAAATAAAATCATAACATCCTTAATAATAATGATTTCTATTTCTACAAATCAAGTATCTTGACTTAGCTCACGTGGTTGTCGACATGTAGAATGTGGCCAACGGCCTGATGGCCAAGAGCCTCGACGACCATCTGTCGAGGCTGTCATTGGGCGGTTGGATCAAGGGTCTGATACAGAAGGCAGTACTCCTCGATACGGCTCGCATTGTTAGGAGGTTCCTGTCTCTGGAGCCCTAACCACCGGTAGCTTGGACCCTGTTCCCGATACCGGTTGGCCTCTATTTTTTATATCTTTTAATGTTTTTAAGTTTTCTTTTTTTAAATATTTAAAATTGTACTAAATAAGAAAGAAGATAAATAAAGGAAATAATAATGATTTCTAAATTAATAATGTTTAAGCTCGAATAACGCATTGGAGAGGCCGGCGTCGTTGGCAGTACCAGTCCGTAGTCCATACGGCGCATGCGCGCGGTGGAGTCTATTTTGTGTTAGTGCAGAAGTATTTTCGACGTTTTGTAATTAAAACTTAAAAGTAAAGTCAAATTAGATTCGATTTCCAAGCAAATTACTTATTTTCTTTTGTCGATATCCTTCTATAAAGTCAATATTCGACCCGACTTCATCACTAATTGAGTAGCGTAAAACTTTCCAGAATGAAATAGTGAATTCCACAGATTAGAGGATTCACCTCTAATCTGCGGTATTAGAGGAGATTAGAGGTGAATACATACGATTTTTTTCTAGTTCCGAAAGAGAAATAAACAAGGAGTGTGCACGCAAGGATCCAGGAACGAACTATACCATTCCCCGTGGCTCTAACGCGCGCTCGTATCGGCTCCTTTCGCAATTCGTACCCGCGGTGGTACTCAAATAGATAATATTTTTCTAACTTCAGTTGCGAAGTTGGATTTTATAACTCCTTCTTCAGTTACCAGTTAGTCCTTATTTAGTTTAAGTCAAGAGTGAATAGATTACATCTTGGCAAGCGTGCTTCACCGTAGACCACATCATTGCTTACCATCAGGCGAGATATTGGTCAAACGCGAGTATAAAGATTAAAAAAAAAACATCATCCTATGTGGGCCCGTTTTTAGACTTTGTGAGCCGCTGAAACCGTTCTAATGTTTAAGTAACAATAACAAAACCCTCTTTTTAGTCCGCATTATTATGCAACTTCGGAACCCTATTACTGCGCGTGGCCCGACACGCACTTGGCCGGTTTTATTTTTAATAGATAGAATGATTCAAGAGGAAGATTTAAAACACGCGGGCGAAGCCACTGGCAGAAGCCATTTAAATATGAATTGCAGTCACTACTTAGTGACTGATTTAATTCTAAGAATTACTTCTTAGAAATCTAAATGTAAAGCCAGCAGCATTACTTTAACGGCTTCTCTATGAAATTGCAATAATATTATTCTGCGAATCGTGCAGTGTAAAGGTCCCTCAATAAAGAGCCATTGTCTCTGCAGAATAATAAACCGTCAGACATTTATACGATGCTACGAAGGCTGTATTTATGCACAGTTTATAGTCCAATGATGAGAACCTTCATGTAAGGAAAGGCTTTTAAAGAGGTTATTGAAAATCAATAAAAAAGTGGTTCAGTGGGTTATTCAGAGTTTTTAATCGTGCTCAACTAATTACATGCATACATTCATAATATTATGGTAAAATTATCAATATATTATTGAATTTTAATATTTATATTATATTTAAATATGAAAATTGAGTTTGTTATTTCATTTAATATTACTTTTAAATTTAATTATCTATTATTAAGTGAGGTACACCCATATTCGGGCATAGACCTCCTCCAACCTATCTCTAGCTTGAAGGGTCCAAGTTGGTCCAGTTACCTGAGCGATGTCGTCGACCCACCGGCGGTGCGGTCGTCCGCGTGGTCTCGCGGGTACCAGTGCAGGATCCTCTTGGTCCATGGACTGTCGGTAATTCTTGCCACATGTCGGACCCATCTCCACTTTAGTCTACACGTAAGTTCCACGGCTTCTACTATTTTTGTTCTGTCTGTATTTCTTCTTCTTTCCTTTCTAGTAATGTTTAGCATCCCTCTTTCGGTAGTTCTACGTTCTCTTATGCTAATCAATGCTTATCTCACGTTTGATCACGAGAAAATTCATAGTTCCGGCGAGAAACTAAAAAAATAAAAATATACTTTTTACGAGTTTGACGCGGACGAAGTCGCGGGCAACAGCTAGTTTATAATAATAATAATATACACAAAAATGGTTTTCCATTATGTCACCGAACGGCGCTTATTCAGTTTCCATACAAATTAACGTTTACGTTAACGCGGTTGAGTATGACTCAAAACTCGCACTAAGCCCGGTGAGGTTCTAGACAAGGGTCTCTATCAACGAAAGCGACGCGATAGCGATTGGTTAAATGTCAAAATTTATGGGATTGTCAAACGCTATCGAAATGCCACGTGATCAATATCTTACATTTTGGCATTTCGACCATCACCATTGCTGAAAGAATAATATTTTATCTAAAGTCTCTGGATACACTTTCCTGGGACCAAGAATTTTTAAACAATCAGTCTGTTTAGACTTTTCCCAACTACGCTGTCGTCGGTGCTTTTTATTTTTGACTAGCTTCTGCCAGCGGCTTCGCCCGCGTCAAAAGTGTTTTTATCATCCCAAGGGAATACAAACTATCCTATGTCCTTCCCAGGGTCTCAAACTATTTCCAAGCCAAATTTCATCTAAATCGGTTCAGTAGATCCAGAGACTCACTCTTCACCTAAATACTCCCAGGTTGTAGCTATCGGGAAACACAGACACCTGTAGGGAATTCCAATCCTTAGCTGTACGCATAATAAAAGTATTCTCAAAACGTTTGGTGCATATGAGTGGGATGTCTCCCATGCACCATGATGCATCACCGTATGTCTTGTAGTCCGATGATGATGATGATGGTCTACTCAAGATCTTTCCGGCCCCAGCGGCCATGTGTTCTGCGAGCAATGTGCCCTGCCCACTGCCACTTAAGTTTGGCAATTCTTCAGGCTATGTCGGTAACCTTGGTTCTCTAGCGGATGTCTTCATTTTCGATTCGATCACGTAAGGAAACGCCGAGCATAGCCCTCTCCATTGCCCTTGGGGTGACTTTAAGCCTTCTGATGAGGCCCTATGTGAGCGACCACGTCTCTGTCCCGCAAGTAATCATTGGCAATACACACTGGTCATAGACTTTCGTCTTCAAAACACTGTGATAAGTTGGACGAGAAGATACCACGAAATGTAACCGATAAAAAACGACAGGCTGGCAAATCGGCGCCGATGTTCAAGGCTCTAGATGCCGATTGTCAATATTGTACATGGATCGACTTTCTGACATCCATAAACCAGTAACTGGCACCCTTTGGCACGACTGTTATATGTAGATCTACAAGTGACAGCCCGGACCAATTTCAAAGGCACGGAGAGGTCTCATTCACCACCGGTCTACCACCCATCCACAGATCAGTCGTGGCAAGCATTGTTTAGCCTCAACTTGTTATCATTTAGCCAGGTTCACCTTTTCAAAATGGCAAATGATTAAAATTAACAGAAAAGTACAATTTATCTACTAGAGAACAGAAAAAAAGAAAGAAAACATATTTTATTTAGAATTAACTTTCTCACAACCAATAAGTTCTAGTCATTCGGGAATTCCTTAACATGGTACTTCATCTTAAAAAGGTTGCTTGATAAAATGGTTTAATATAATTTACAGAGTAGAGTTTAGAATTCCCTTGTGTGATTTCTCTGAAAAACAACCGGAACACAGTAGTACTTAGCGATACAAAAAGGTATTATGCCTACTCAAGGGTTTCTTGGAAATACTTCTACCTTACTTAGTAACAACAACAATAACTGATTTATATAAAGTTTTAATATTCTCATGTAAGTGAATTATTGTATTCATAGGAGAATACAGAGAAAAGAAACCTCAAAAGTAACTTTGTTTTTTACATGTTTACGCCTAAATAACTGAACCGATTTTGATGAATTTAATGAGGAGATAAATTGGACTATGGACATGGATTTAGAATACATTGAATCCCGGACGTTTATTCCTTTGGAATAATCTCCGACTATCACACGGGCCAGTGGTACTAGCCTGTACTAGTATTTTTTTTTCTTCATTTCATTTTTAAAGTGGTCCTCAGCTTTTTTTTTCAAATCCAAAATAAATTTACTCAGTAAATATACCCCAACTCTCAACCCTTTTCACGTTAACTTCAGCGAAAAATTTCGTCAAAATAACTGAGGTGAAATAATTTCAAACATTTCAATGAATATTTTTTCACAAATTGGCAATTTATCTCGAAAAGTCGGTATCTATCGAAGTGGCGAATGTAACTCGCTGACTTTCGGTCATGAAGTTTGAATTTACTTAAAAATTAAACTCGATTTTTTTATTAGAGGTTTTATAATAATGCTAATTTTGAACATTGGTCAGTTGGTACACAGAGATAATGTTAATTATTTTTCATCCCATCTATTCGAAAAGGACGACTTGATTCGCCTCTAAGTGCGGCCAAAGGTGGTGTTTTCTATAAGAAACTTGTAACGGGCAGTAATGAGTTTTTACTGAAAATTGAAAATGCTTGAAAATTTGAGCATTATTTTGACAACCTTCTTCGAGATAAATCGAAATTGCTGTACTGGCCAAATACTACTTACAAACTTTTGCCGGCCGCTGCCATGCGAGCAGCGGCCGGCAAAAGTTGTATGAAAATCCATATCTGTCGTGTTCAGCGGCCAAATAAATTACACAGTGAACTGTCGTGTAATTTAAAAATGGAACGATCTTTTACTGAGTAACCAAGGAGATAATTTATCGAAGGTTTTATTTAAATTTCGAACTGGCTACTACTATACATGTTCGCAAGCTGGCTGACCAAAACCAGATGTATCCTCCGACTGCACAGCATGATTTTCTTCTTGTTTACATCTTTTTAGTTTGCTTTTTAATCAGTTGGGTTTTATGATTTTTCTAATTCACTTTTTCAATAAACAGCTATCTATTTGTAAGTCATCCAACATCCACCCAATACAACATCCTTCTGGGGTGTATCGAGGGTTAACCGAGGCTAAAGATGGGGCTTTACCCCACAGTTTATACCAAAACCATGTGTCGGGGGGTGGGATATACATATTATTAATTCAATTACTAAAGACAACAGGGCCCATAGAATAATTCGTTTAGGGGTCGTGGTCCAACTACAATGTCCAACTAGTTCCTGAATACAGATATTGATAAGTTAGTATCAATATAAATCTATATCTACGGTAGTAACATTCACGTAGCATGTCTAGTCATTTTAAACAGAAGGGTTTCAGCATAGGTAACTACTTAAAAGACTTAGAAGGCCTTAGGACTTAGGAGGCAGGCCTCCTCTCTGTCCAGCAGTGGGAAGATTAAAAAGGCTGGCGATGATGATAATGTAAAGCCCGCAAAAAACCTGACACGATGTGAACCTCTTACTCATCATCATCATCATCATATCAGCCGAAAGACGTCCTCTGCTGGCCATAGGACGCCCTCGAGCGTCGCCACATTGACCGGTCCCGTTCGTACCGCATCCAGCGGAACCTCCTACTATATCGTACCAATGCAAATGTTAAAGTTTGTGGGGATGTTTGTTACTCTTTCATGCACAATGTACTGAAAGGATTTTGATGAAACTTTGCAATAATAATATGCTAATATACATAAAAATAACATAAAGGTTTAAATTTATAAAGGGGGCCGAGCTGCGGGTGGCACCCAGTAAGTTTTTAATCGCAACTATTATCTATTAATAACCTATCCCCACATTCTGTTGGAAACAAACGTAATCCTATTTTATTAAAATAAACGTCCCTAAATGTACCTTTTCTAAATGTCACGCTATTTTAGAATAGAAAGCGACGTGTTTTTGGATTTATTCAACTAATTTTACTGCGAATAGAAATACATTTAACGCTAAAACGAATGGAGATAAAATACCAGAATATTGTAGAAATCCAAATAAATTTAAGTACATCATGTACCTACTTAAATGTATTAATTAAGTTTAACTCTCAATCAACTCAGTCTATCACAGTCCACAATTGGGCATAGGCTATAACAGCCAGATTAACATTCTATCGTTTGTCTCCATTCGAGGAATCTTCTACTTACAACTAAAACCCCATTTCAAACTATAAAATGTTCAACACTTTTAAACGGCTGAACAGATTTTCATCAAACATAGCTAAGAATACTCTCAAACAAACTTTTCAAAAACTAAAAAATAAACAAAATCGAATCATCTTTGTGTAAGTTATGATGCCGTAGACAAACACAGGTACACACTTAAAACATATAACACCTCTATTTTTCCGTCGGGTGTTTAAAATGGAAAGAACTCTACTCTCTCTGTATTGATTTAATTAAATGTCACAACTAAAAAGTGAAAACCATTTTTTTTTACAACAAATACAATTGACTTCCATGTATTTTTTTTTGTAAAAATGTATCCGTAGTCGGTTGTAATTTTTTTTTGTAAAAACACTTGGAAAGCACTAGCTTTCAATAAAAAAAAAGAATCATCAAATTCAGTTCACCTAGTAAAAAGTTCTGAGGTAACACACATAAAAAAATACAGTCGAATTGATAACCTCCTCCTTTTTGAAGTCGGTTAAAAAGAAACAACTTAAAACACAATAAAAGTAAGATATTTTCTTCAAGTTATCCAGACACAAACCACACTTTATATTCCAGCCACCGCAAGCCTTGTCAGTATGGCTTACAAATACATAAAATATATTTTAATTTCTTTTCCCAACCTTTGTCCCAACGTGTCAGACTTTTTGTAGAGGCTTTGAACCTCGTCTCAATGACCTTGAGTACACTTAGCGCCATTTTGAAGTCATTCAGAAATGTGCGGGAATTTTTATTTTTCTTTTATAATTAATAGGATCATTATTTGAAGAGTTTGGTTAAAATTAAGTGACAGTGTTTTAAATTAGAGGATTTAGATAAAAAATGCCGATCCGTGATTTAAGCTTTGGTCTCTTTTTTGGAACGCACAACGCTGCAGTGCTACCGGACCCATTACCATATGAAAAACGTCAAAGCTGGTCTTTAGTTCCGTCGCAGTATGCGTCAGCGCTCGCAGAACGGATGGCCGATGGGGCAGAAAGGTTCTGGAGTGGTGACCGCGAACCGGAAGACGTTGCGTTGGAAGGCCTCCCACCAGGTGGACCGATGACCTGGTGAGGGTTGCGGGGATCCGCTGGTTGCGAGACGCACGGGACTAGTCAATGTGGCGACGCTTGGGGGAGGTCTATGTCCAGCAGTGGACGTCTTTCGGCTGATATGATGATGATGATGCGTCAGCCATATGGAGGACAAGGAGATCTAAGCTCGGTGGAATCTATTCACTCCGATCCAGATTGGTTATTCCAACTAAGCAGTGATTGATAATTTATACCAGAGAGTGAGAGAGAAAACCGGTTGCGATAAATTCTACCCTTAGCTTACTTAAAAAAACTCTTTTACTCTACGCACAGTTTTCTGATAACTGTATCTTTGAAAAACCTTTGAAAAACAATATCTTTAGTCTAAAAATCTATTTTCAAAAAGGTTACAGTTTAAAATAATCCAAAAGCTAGTTCATGAGTTTACCCTTTAGTCAATTTAAATTTCTATCACGTTGTCTGAATTTCAATTATAACTTTCAAATGCCTGCACAAAGTAACTTTAAACAATATTTGAAATGCACAACTTATTCTGAACCATTTATCAAATTTGCATAAAAATATAATATAATTTCAGTACATAAACTCATTTATCTAGTGATTTTACAAGAGAAGCTCGTGGCTAAACAAATAAGTATTAAGTTAAAATTTATTTTAAACATACTTTTTGAACTGAATGTTACTAAATGTAGTCTTACTTTTCAATACACATCCAATGATCCCAAACTCGATTGTGCGTGCTATCTTTTGTTAAAAATTTAAAAAAAACCCGACATATTTTTCTTTCATACTACATAATATATCAATTAGTAGACACGCTTCGATCGACAATCTATTGGACACCTAATTATGACATGACTTCTTGCGAAAACCACCCCGATCAAACAATAACGCCCATAACTTTTGAACGGCTAAACCGATTTTCATCAAAAATAGCTAAGAACACTCGTGATATAGTCACCATTCAAACAAAAAAAATAGATTCATCCGAATAAGAGCTAAGCAGCCACACCCAAACACACAGGTACATCACATGTCTTTGAATTTTTGGTTCTAGGACATGCGGGTTTCCTCACGATGTTTTCCTTCACCGTTTTGAGAGCAGTGGTGATGAAATAATTTACACAAACTAAAGCGCCTGTCTGGGTTGGAACCCACGACCTACAACCTGTAAGTCATGGCCGTTACCACTGCTCTCTCCACACTCGGTCCATATAAAATACTGGGAAAATGCTCGGCATATTGATCGAGTTGTCTAGTGATTTACAGTGCCCTGAAATTCACCTCCACTTCAGTTGAGTACTCACATACAGGTTTCGACGAAATCCTCTCTAAATTGAGTATCGAAGTACACTCATTAATCTGGAATGTACGAGTATGTGTGTTATGTATATCGGGTTATTTTGTATCCGACTACGAAAAATAAAAGGTTATGAGTCTCAGGTTTTGCGTGTATGTTTGTGTATATCTAAAGGACTCTCGCAGACAGTTGCTTTGCGACAATGCGATAATAATGCAATATTTGCGAGAGTTTTTGTCGACGACTTTTTGCATCGATTCAGCAGAGCGTTTTTGTTATTATCCACTGCATAGCTACTAACGTGCGACTGAGTCGATGCAAACAATAGGCTGTATCGCATTGTTTTTGCTATTGTGTCATTGCTGAATTGCTGCAAAAAGTCGCTGTGGGCCCCTGCTGCTGTGTGCTTCCCTTAAACGTAAAATACAGGTAGTCAAAAGAATTTATAAGATCCTATTTCCCATTTTGATCAGTTAATTTCCAAGAAATTCAAATTTTCCGGTTAACCTTGTTTATATTAATAAACATCAAAACTTTCCTTTCATCGCTAACAAGCGTTTAAAGGTATCAAGTTAACCTTCAAAGTTATTTCAAAAGGTAAGTTTTCGCATTAACAATCAGGAAGGTAACTACGATTGGCAAGTGATCCGGTAAACTAATATTGTAAAGGAAAATTGTTTGTTTATGAGTAAACTCTGGAAGTCTGCGTTTGTTTCCTGTCTTGCATAGAGTTGGGTGTAGAAATGAGTAGCTAAATCATGAATGTTCTTTCGTTTCGTGATTGACTTTTAATTTTGCTCTTTTTAAGGTTATCGCAACGCAGTCACTCATTTGTGTCCTAACTTTCTTTACCTTGCTTGCTCTATGTCTAGTGTCGCAACGCATTCACTCATTTGAGTCTCAACTTTCTTTACCTTGCTTGCTCTATATCTAGTGTCTCAACGTAGTCACTCATTTGTGCCTTACCTTTCTTTACCTTGCTTGCTCTATGTCTTCAGCTCATTATCTTTTCAGCTGCTCAACTTGTATAAAGCGCAAGTTCGGTCTTGCATGGAGTACTGCTCTCACCTTTGGGATGGATCAGCCAAATACCAGCTTGATGCACTTGAGTCGATTGACAGACGGGCCAAAAGGCTTATTGGCAACGATGCACTGGTCGCCTCAAAGCTCCAGAGCCTGAACATCGACGCCGAGTTGCCAGCCTGTCGGTTTTTTATCGGTTACATTTCGGGGAGTGTGCGACGGAACTGCACAATTTGATTCCACCTAGCCCTTTCCATCATCGGACTACAAGACGTACGGCCATGCGCCATCGGTACATGGTGGACATCCCTCCCATACGCACAAAGCGTTTGGCTAATACTTTCATTGTACGCACAGCTAAGGAGTGGAATTCCCTTCCGGAGTATTTGTTCCCTGATAGCTACAACCTTGGGGTCTTTAAGTCAAGAGTGAATAGGTTTCTTCTAGGTAAGCGTGCTTCACCATAGACCGCATCATCGCTTAACATCAGGCGAGATAGTGGTCAAGCGCGAGCCTATAGAACATAAAAAAAAAAATGTCTAGTGTTGCAACGCCGTCACTTATTTGTGCCTTACCTTTCTTTACCTTGCTTGCTCTATATCTAGTGTTGCAACGCCGTCACTTATTTGTGCCTTACCTTTCTTTACCTTGCTCGCTCTGTATCTATTGTCGCAACGCAGTCAATAATTTGTGCCTTACCTTTCTTTACCTTGCTTGCTCTATGTCTAGTGTCTCAACGTAGTCACTCATTTGTGCCTTACCTTTCTTTACCTTGCTTGCTCTATGTCTAGTGTTGCAACGCCGTCACTTATTTGTGCCTTGCCTTTCTTTACCTTGCTCGCTCTGTATCTATTGTCGCAACGCAGTCAATAATTTGTGCCTTACCTTTCTTTACCTTGCTTGCTCTATGTCTAGTGTCGCAACGCCGTCACTTATTTGTGCCTTACCTTTCTTTACCTTGCTCGCTCTGTATCTATTGTCGCAACGCAGTCAATAATTTGTGCCTTACCTTTCTTTACCTTGCTTGCTCTATATCTAGTGTTGCAACGCCGTCACTTATTTGTGCCTTACCTTTCTTTACCTTGCTCGCTCTGTATCTATTGTCGCAACGCAGTCAATAATTTGTGCCTTACCTTTCTTTACCTTGCTTGCTCTATGTCTAGTGTCGCAACGCAGTCACTTATTTGTGTCTCACCTTTATTTACCTTGCTTGCTCTATGTCTAGTGTCGCAACGCAGTCACTCATTTGTGTCTCACCTTTCTTTACCTTTGTTGCTTTACATCTAGTGTCGCAAAGCAGTCACTCATTTATATTGCTACAAAAACTCCCCCTAAAGTGTTACTACTCTTATTAACCAATCAGTACTTAGTTAGCAACTAAAACGAACTTTATAATATCCACTCTATGGGAGCATGTAAACCCCAAGGGCTGTTGAAGTTGAGACAGCTGCGCACTTCCGACAACAGAGAATTATAACTTAATTCTGCGGAGATTATATCTTGTTTCAGGCTATAAATAAACATAAATAGAACTTGAGGCGGATGTTAGCTGAAACCTTTAAGAGGCAACGCGATCGCAGATATCCGACTGAATTTCCTAATATATATATATTTTGCTCCTCCAATATTGGACCTATTTAAAAGATATACCATAAACTGAAAAAAATAATATAAACCGTGCCCTATGTTATCCTTTTTTCATGTAATGTTGTTAAATTTGTACATTAGGCCCCTGTTGACAGCGCGATTTGGAGCATCTTTTGAGGGTTCTAGTGCTTCTTCTAGTTCTGATAATGTACCATCAAAACATGACGTTCCATTATCTTTTTATTTTAACATATCTTATGTATGTATGATACTCATGCAAATAAACAATGATTTGATTTGATTTGAAAATGCATGCAAGAATAATAACATAAGAATAATAACTGAAATTCCAATATTTAGGCGTTAAAGCTAAAAAAAAACATGTCCCAATACGTGTTGACAAGCGGGATATATGGGTCTAGACATTACGTCGCATTATGTCACATTTCGCCTCTTGTAATAAAACTGTCAACGTAAATAAACGTCCTTCTATATGTGTGTCAAGTAATTCGAATTACTCACGAGTGAACAAAACGTGTTGAACTGCTGAATCGTTCACTCCATTTGCCATTCATTCGTTCATTCACGTGAACGGCGTTCTGTTTCGAGTTCAGTCGTTTTATTTGTTTAAAGAAGATGGATAATTTATGATAATAGGTTCTTTTGCCCGCGGATTCGCTTCCGTGATCTTTTACACAGGAATAGAGCATTTTCCGGAATTAAATGTAGTCAATAGCAATTAGCGGTGCCTAGTGTAGTTTTTATTTTATTGAGAGCAATTTCCTAATCTGATTAGTACCCTAAGAGATTACATCGTAAAATCAATTTGACCTCTTTTTTTAGGGTTCCGTACCCAAAGGGTAAAAACGGGACCCTATTACTAAGACTTCGCGATCCGTCTGTCTGTCTGTCTGTCTGTCTGTCTGTCTGTCTGTCCGTCTGTCTCCAGGCTGTATCTCATGAACCGTGATAGCTAGACAGTTGAAATTTTCACAGATGATGTATTTCTGTTGCCGCTATAACAACAAATACTAAAAACAGTATAAAATAAATATTAAAGGGGGGCTCCCATACAACAATCGTGATATTTTTGCCGTTTTTTGCTCGATATTAATAACGGCAACAGGTAGACGCTTGAAATATTCACAGAATGTTAAGTTGTATATTTACTTCAAAAAATAATAACTAATAAATTAAAATAAAATAAATTAAGGGGGGCTCCCATACAACAAACGTGATTTTTATGCAGTGTTTTGCGATAATGGTACGGAACCCTTCGTGTGCGAGTCCGACTCGCACTTGGCCGGTTTTATAAGATTAGTTTAGGTTAGACAAAGGATGTGTTTATTTTAAACTTTAACAAAATTACTAATGGATCAATTGTGGCATCTAGGTGTTTTCGTTTTTATGACCGAGGGAAATAAGTAAGGTTTATTATTTTGGGCCAATATTTTTTATTTACTTCTACTTAGTTCTTGGCAAGCTAAGTTTTGTGGATACAAAAGAAGCCAGCCGACAGAAAGCCCGTGTAACAGGTAAAATCTTTACTATGTAAAACAACAAAATATTTTGGCAAATTAAATTAAACAACTCTGGTATACAAAAGTGTCCTATGTACTCGTAGAAAGCCTACAACTTCCTAACATTTTAAGTTTCCTTTATTTTAACTTTATTCATGAATTTTATTATAATAAAGAACCATAAAAATTATCTCCGCACGAAATTATCACGATAAGAGGAATGAGGACCAAGTTTTATTATTAGACTTTTATTTCTCAAGTTATCTCCGTCACCTCCTCTGTTAATGTTGAAGTGACCGTGGCTATAAAAGTCAAATTAATTTCTAGGAGAGCAGATAGTGCAATACAACCTTTTTTTTAAATTAGCTGTTCCCAACATTTTGTTGAGTTATGTAGCAATGTAACAGTTGACTATTTTTATAGGAGCTGATTTTTGCATTCATCGTGTCTTTGATGTTAGCTGGAAAAAATTGGTGGTGATAAAAAATCACCACCAAATAAGTAGTTTGTATTTCCTGACAATTAAAAAGATTTTCATGAGGGACGAGCCCGGTTTTGACCTTAATCTTTTAAAGCGATGGATAGAATTTGAAAAATGTTGAATTCGTGATTGAGTTGTATACCTGCCCCCCTACCAAGACGTGTCAAAACTATCATGGTTCGACGGGTTATTTGGACGACTCGCCCGAATTTAACTCGCCCGAATCGGGCGAATTGTCCACTATTAAAAATATTCATTTTTCTGTGTCGATTCGCCCGAAGTTATTTTATCGGTGGGCGAATCGACCACTCCAATATTATTTAGTGGACGATTCGCCCGAATTTTATTTTAGAGAATAAACAATATAAAAGTACAGTCGTGCTCACCCGTCTCGGTAATAATATGGAGAATTAATCGAAGCTAATAGATATTGTACTAGAAACTAGGAAAGCAATTCAAACTACCAGGAGGCCAGAATCATGAAGAAGTATTTGCAGATCTAGAATCATTAGCGGTAGAGACTAACGGAGTACTAGGGCTTCAGAATGGAAAAACGCCCGGTACGGTAGCACGACTGCACTTTTATATTGTTTATTCTTTAAAATGAAATTCGGGCGAATCGTCCACTAAATAATATTGGAGTGGTCGATTCGCCCACCGATAAAATAACTTCGGGCGAATCGACACTGACAAATAAATATTTTTAATAGTGGACAATTCGCCCGATTCGGGCGAGTTAAATTCGGGCGAGTCGTCCAATAACCCGGTTCGACTGTGAAAAAGGGACATATGTATACAAGTCATATAATCCCTTACGCACACTCAAAATAACCTTACACTAAGTGCTTATGGTCACCCCCCTGGGCTCCATAAATCTTGTTTAACCATTGATTTGAAAAGTATTTCGAAATCATTACTTAACCACCACAAAATGTGTTGTTAAGAAGAGTTATAAACACATAAAACCCCCATTGTAACGTCCCCTAATCTGTTGTCACAATCACTAGAGTCTTGCCATTATTTCTACCTAATATTTTAACTTTATGACGAAAGTAAACTCATAAAATCACCGTAAAACTGAGTAGCTACTTAAATATTTTCATAGAAAATCTTAGAATTTTCCCTTTGAAATGTTGGTAAAGTGTCGAAAGATTTTGATAGCTTCATAAAGAAAAACTGGTTTTCTTTTTTATAGACAAGATCAGTATTTTGTTGAGTAAGTAAAATAAGAATGTGGAATTTACATATTTTTGCTTCAATTTATATGATGAAGATATTTTATAATGAAATGCAAAACCAAATGTTGTTACCTTTGATAGTGTTGAAAAAAATATGCACATTTTAAGTTAAGCTTAGAGGACGAATCATAAATTTGTTATCTTGTTAAACCTAAAAAACATGTTAGAGCTCAAAAAGTATTGAAAAGAAAAATATTAGTATTTTATGCAAAAGCACACAGGACATAATTATAAACTTATTATATTCTAAATATGAAGCCTAATACTAAATAATATCAAGAAATAAATTCGTGTTTTGAAAAAAAGTTGTCTCTGGAATTACTAGGTTTTTTAATTTCGGAGATTAAACTGACAGCTGCCAATGACCTTATTTTTTTTAATGTTGCAAGCGCTCCACGCGCACTATACTCCGTGTTGTAGGTAAGGCTCAATCATAAAATCATAAGTGATGTGACATGACTTCTCAATTTAATTTACTAGGTTGTTGTAAATAAATGTTTGATGAATATAAACTTATTATATTTAAATATAACAGTATTAATACACATAGTACATACAATGTTATTGTAATAAATAAGAACTCAACAATAAAATAAATGCAATCGATAGAATTAAGTCTGATATAAATTAATAGGAATTAAATGGGCCGCTGGTTTCTTAACCAATGTAATTTTTCTACCGTGAAATAGTTTTATTTTAGATCTACTTCGATTGTCGATCAACTTTCGATTATTCAGGGTACGACACTATTTTGCCTCCCTCCAAATGTCAGTTTAATCTACGGAATTAAAAATCTGAGATTAGATTAGTTATCGCTGAGTGCCTGAGGATTTTTTATTCTTGTGCGCATGGATAATATATATGGTCACGATAGCAAAGGCGGCTCAAAAACCTAGTCTAAAATATATACCTACCACAGCAAAACAGTTAAATCTTCACACCCAAATCCACATCAAAAGCTTCTCAAAATCAAATTACGAGCATCGTTAAAATGCGGCTAACTTCAGATATCTCATGTAGCGATGCTGCGTAATTTCTTCTGTAATACTTTAACTAACTTATCCCCCTGCCTCCCTTCTTATTCCGCTGCGAATCCCGCATCAGGAGTCTTCTCCGCGAAGCTTATTGAACACCAACTCATTTGTGTCAACGTTTTTACCTGACACTAATGTCTTTTTGATTAAGGGATGAGAGACAAGCGATGTTTTGGATATTTCCTGACGAAGAAGATTTCAGTTCAGATTCAAAGTTGCTTTCTTTAGTGAATGAAGGAAAAAGTGGGAAAAGTCTCCTTTTGACTTTATTAAAGTACTCTGCGATACATAAGAATATCAAAACTTAACCTATTGTAATAATTTTTACATAAGTGGAAATAGAAAATATTTTATTTATTTATTTATAAATTACATTTTATTTATTTATTTATTACCCTATCTACAATTTTTACACTGTTTATTCTAATAATACAAGAAATATGATACAAGCACAGTATACAATATGATGCGATAGACACAGCATGCAAAAACAAAATTATAACATTACAATAATAGTGCAGAAATAACATTTACAATAACTAGTGGTTTAGTTTAGTTTTAGAAACACAGTAGGTACAAAGATGACAAGGAAAAAAAATTTAGTTACTTTTGATGGACTTCATCATCATCATCATCATCATATCAGCCGAAAGACGTCCACTGCTGGACATAGACCTCCCCCAAGCGTCGCCACATTGACCGGTCCCGTGCGTCTCGCAACCAGCGGATCCCCGCAAGTTTGATGGACTTGGCGCTTGAATTTTTTAAGTGTTTTGGAATAAATATCTTTTGATATTAAGACACAACACAACAGCAACAATCGCAAAGTAAAAGAGAAGAATAGAAAACCGGCCAAGTGCGAGTCGGACACGAAGGGTTCCGTACCATTGTCGCAAAACACTGCAAAAAAATCACGTTTGTTGTATGGGAGCCCCCCTTAATTTATTTTATTTTAATTTAATAATAATTATTTTTTAAGTAAATATACAACTAAACATTTTGTGAATATTTCAAGTGTCTACCTGTAGCCGTTATTAATATCGAGCAAAAAACGGCAAAAATATCACGTTTGTTGTATGGGAGCCCCCCTCAAATATTTATTTTATACTGTTTTTAGTATTTGTTGTTATAGCGGCGATAGAAATACATCATCTGTGAAAATTTCAACTGTATAGCTATCACGGTTCATGAGATACAGCCTGGTGACAGACGGAGAGACAGACAGACAGGCAGACGGATCGCGAAGTCTTAGTAATAGGGTCCCGTTTTTACCCTTTGGGTACGGAACCCTAGAAAAGAATACTTAAACAAATACAACCAAAATTTGCACTGAATGTGTCCTAATTATTTAGATATCAATTAATCATGATTTTACCAAGTATCACAAAAATTCAAAAGGCGTTTATTGTTCTGTTTCCTATAAACTGTATCCCGAAACAAGCTAGCTATAAACAGTTCGTAACTTTGACTGACGTTTTAATCAACTCAGTAACTCAAACCGAACCGCGTTTGGTAACCAAAATCATGCACCACCGAGTATATTTCTTTATTTAGACTTCATGCGCAAAAGGTACAAAGGCGGAAATTATGCCTTAGACATTCTCTACCAGTGAACCAAGGGTGGTGAAGAAGTAACATAACACATAATTTTGCAAGCTTTAAAAATAGCTGATGACGCTAAAGTCGCTACCGCTTATGATTCGTACCGACACCCGGACATGAGACACGTAAATCGTTGGCAATTTGTCGCATGATCCTAAGTACGGAACCGCGCTCTACAACAGGAGATCCCTCATGATACATCCTGACTTTAACATACTTTTACAAACATTACTGTACTGAATAAATACATAGGTACATGGTTTTTTGCTACATTTTGGGGGCAATCGTTTTGAATGAGAAATGGTTTTAGGCGGTCGAGTTATTGATACAAGAAGGAACCATTACTTCTTTTGCTGTAGCATAACAGGTGACTAAAATTAGTGCAGAAGAGTATACCTAGACTAGAATACTCCTGGAGTAAAATATTTTTTCTCAAACATGCATGGAAATATTGACATTATTTTAGAAAAACCGTACAAGTGCGAGTCGGACTCGCGCACGAATGGTTCCGTACCATTATCGCAAAGAACGGCATAAAAAACACGTTATTTGCATGGGAGCCCCAAATAAATATTTAATATTTATTTTATTCTGTTTTTAATGTGTTGTTATAGCGGCAACAGAAATACATCTTCTGTGAAAATTTCAACTGTCTAGCTATCACGGTTCATCAGATACAGCGCGGTGATAGACAGACAGACAGACAGACATACGGACCGCGGAGTCTCAGTAATAGGGTCCCGTTTTTAACCTTTGGGTAAGGAATCCTAAAAAAGAACACGCGAAGTACCGAATTTACGAAGAAAGAAAATCAAATCCATTGCTGGAGCGTTTTTTGAATTTAGAAACATTACAACGCTCCAGCAATGTTGAATGAAACGGCGTGCTGGGGTTATTAGATATTCTTTGATTGGATTTCTTTCTTTATTTATTTAAACTTCATGTACAATAGTGATACATAGGCGGACTTAATGCCACAAGGCATTCTCTACGAGAGAGATTTTTAAAATTATTGTTTTATTGTTTAGATTGTTAAAAATCCTTTATTTATATTAGAATCAACGTATAAAGTGACATACGTAGTGTTTGTGACCAGTTTTTAATGGAATAACTCAATATCAATCGATATTTCAATAATTCATGTACCGGCTGTCAACGTTTGAACTGTGGATTTGAATTCTTCGAACCGGGGGAGTATTTTGTTTTGAATTACGTATTTATTGCAGTATTATTTACATACTATACACCATTCATACACTGCTCAGGGCTCTGAGCGTCGTCCAGTACACACCGGCTACGTTTATGTCTCATTTTGTTTGACAAATCGTGGAAACAAAATCGATGACGAAAACACTTGCCTCAGACAAACATTCACTGCAAACCCTACTTCACACAAGATATATTAATATCTATAATTTAGTTTAGTTTAGTTTTATAGGTAAACCCCATACTTCATAAGCATTGTAAATATACTTTGTGCCCACTAAAACTAATGTTCTTATCAAATCCCTAATCAAAAATTTAATCTAGCAATAAATACCAATGTTTACTAAAGCCTTTCCTTAAACTATTACCAGTAATTAAGTCTGAGAATATTAAAATAAATCAAATAGCTCTTCTTTGTTCTTAGTTTTTTTTTTTCTTCTTTTTCTCTTGATACCTCCATATATTTTTATAATTTTATTTTCTTTTCATACATTTTACTTCTTTTTTAATTTTAAAATCCCTCCCACTTTGTCAAGTCTTCAACTAACATTTTATCCTCTTCACATACTCAGCTTTTTCCTGTCACATTGCAGGTGTTGCTTAAGGAAAGCCGTCAATATGATGACCCGGGCAGCTACCATTCGTGAAATGAGTGACAAACTGAAAGTAGCGCTGAGGGAGCTGGAGTTATCTAGAAATGAGTGCAGCAAGCTACTGCGAGAACGAGAAGAGAGTGAAGTTGAAATTGAATTAATAGTAAACAAAAACACTCAACTCAAGAACCAGCTTGCAGAACTACACTCCCAGCATATGGATATACTGGACCAGCATCACCATCTCCGTCAACTAGTGTCAGATTTTCAACAGTGCCATGACACTCATGACCAGGCACTGAAGCGTATATCTGTACTTGAAGCTGAATTGTGCAAGGCTCATAACACCTTTACCTCCATTGACTCGCTGAAAGTCAGCGAAGAGGTTTCTAACACCAGTAACCTGTACAATGAGCTGTTGGCTAATGCATCTGAACTGGAGTGTGAGCGGCCCACCATTACCATAGACCTTACAGGGGATGATACCATTGCTAAATGTCCAATTCTAAGTAGTCACAATAAAATTAAGAAATATATTAAAATCAATAAAAGTATTAAGAAATATAGGAAACTTTTAAAAACTCAAAGTGTTTACAAATATAATGTTAAACTTAGAAGAGATTTCAGAAACTTAGAAAACCAATTAAATTTATGTAATAGTAAATTAGAAACTAGTACACAAATGTATGATGTTGACATTAAAAACCTTCAAAGGGAATTATTGAGTAGGGAAAATACACTAAGGGAAATATTTTGTAAATATGAATGTAGTCAACAGATGTTGAGCGAGCGCATGCAGGAGGCCTGTGAGTTGGTGGACCTGGTTAAGTATAATGCAGAGAGGTATGAGTCACTGACTAACAACCTCACCTGTAGTTGTGCTGCCGCTCCGCCACCTCTCATGTCACAGCTTGTTGCTCCTACAACTTTACCCATTGATCTCACTACAAAAACTTTGAACCCTACCAAAAGTAATATCTTAATATATTCTGATAAATTAGGAACAGGTTTTGGATCTTTGTTAAATAACTGTTCTAAACATACAATAGTGAACCATTGTTTTCATGAAATGCATTTTAATGAGCTTGTTCATAAAATTCAACAGACACAATTGAATGAGCAATCTACTGTAGTTCTTCTTTTTGGAAATAGCCTTAATGTAACAAAAAGGGACATAGTTAATGGTATCGACACCCTACTTAAGTTAAAATTAAGCAAATTAATATTATGTGCATTGCCCTATTCTGACAAGTTACTTGATCAGGAAAATGAATACATTTCTAGTTTAAATAACTTGATGCATATTTTATCTTGTCGTCATAGTGACCGTTTATTGTTTTTTGACACCAACAATTTTGTTAGTGATTTTGTTTTGATTGGGAACCATATGTTTCTTCCCAAAAATAGTCGACATTTATTAGCTACATTGTTAGCTTTTAATATACACGCAGTTATTGATGATTTAACTGAGACTAGGTTTAGTGATTTAACAGTATTATCTAGTTTTTCTGATAATACTACTGTAGATTCTTTAAACTATTAGAGCCGACAAAAGAGAAGACGAATAGTATTATTTTACTATATCATCAAAATATAAATCGCTTCTCCGGCAAAATTTTAGACGTGGAATTGTTAGTAGATAAATACCACATGGATATCTTATGTTTTTGTGAAACCTGGTTAAAATCAGATATGATGTTGTTTAATGTAAATAATTTTTCAGTTGCCAGCGCGTACAACAGATCCACAGTGGGTGGTGGTACCCTGATACTTTGTAATAGTCATCTTAAATATAAGGAAAGAAAGGATATCACTGCTTACTCTGTTGATCGCTTATGTGAGGTAGCATGTGCAGAGGTCGAGGGGCATACTATCTTGTGTGTTTACAGACCACCAGCCTCAAACTTGTCATTGTTTTTAATTACAATGGAAGAATTATTAAGTAAACTTTTCAGAGATAATAAATTAGTTTTTGTTTGTGGTGACTTAAATATAGATCTGTTAGTCAATTCACCTGAAAAATGTAAGCTCATTTCATTGTTTGAATCATTTAACTTAAAATATTTATTTAATGAACCGACAAGAATAACTGCAACTTCAGCTACGTGCATAGATAATGTATTCACTAATTGTAAAGTTAAAGATTCGTTTTTAATTAGTGGCGTTAGGTCAGACCATACTGGTCAACTAGTATCTTTTGAGTCAGATAAAAAAATTAACCTAGCTAAATCAATTCGGTTAAGACGTCTCACTAAAAATAAATTAAATTCTTTTAATAATAATGTTTTTAGCAACCTTTGTAATGCCAGTTTTAATTCAAAAGACCCCAATATAAATTACGGCACGTTGTTTTCTACAGTTTGCCAAGAATTCAATAAAACGTGTCCTTTAAAAACAGTTAAAGTCAACAATTCCAAATCGAAATTTAGTGAATGGGCCACTGTGGGCATAAGAAAAAGCCGAGATATCTTATATAATTTATATTACGAAAAATCTTTGACTTCCGATCAAGTTTTTCATACTTATGTTAGAAACTATTCCAAAATATTCAAAAGAGTCTGCGCTCAAGCAAAATCTCAAATAATAATTAACAAAATTGGTGTTTCTAATAATAAAATAAAAACTGTGTGGCAAATAATTAATAGAGAAACTGGAAAGACACAACAAAGCGATCAGAATGAGTTGTCTTTGAAAATATCTAATCAAACCATTTCTGGTAAGCAAGAAGTCGCTGAGACATTAGAAAATTTCTTTACCAACATTCCGTTAGAGGTTACGAAGTCTCTTCCCTCCTCATCTAAATTAGCTGAAGCTCTTCTTAAAGAAAACTTTACTAAAGACATACCAACCTTTAAATTTAAATCAATATGTATTGATACAATTAAAAACGCGTTCAAAAGTCTCAACGTAAAAAATACTGAAGACTTGTGGGGGATATCCGTTAGGGTTCTTGGAGATATTATTGACTCAATTGCTCCTGTCCTAACAGGCATATTCAATCAATGTTTGGACAGCGGCACTTTTCCTGACTTAATGAAACACAGTAAAGTAGTACCAATTTTCAAATCAGGCTGTAAGAGTGATCCCTCAAATTATAGGCCTATATCCGTGCTTCCAGCATTGAGTAAAATCTATGAAAAAATCATGCTGGAACAGATGTTGTCTCACTTCAATTCAAATAAGATCCTGCATAGTCAACAGTTTGGTTTCACGAAAGGTAGGTCGACAACGGACGCGGGAGTAAAACTCATCAGCCACATCTTGGAATCTTGGGAGAAGTCCCAGGATGCCATTGGCATTTTCTGTGATCTCTCGAAAGCGTTCGACTGCGTCGACCACATCACACTGATCTGTAAATTACACCACTACGGAATTCGAGGAAAATCTGCTGATCTTGTGCTTTCCTATTTATCAAACAGACAGCAAAAAGTAAATGTTAATGGGGCGACGTCCTCCGGGTCTCTAGTCAAGATGGGCGTGCCCCAAGGTTCAATTCTCGGCCCTTTCCTTTTTCTTGTTTACATTAATGATCTCCCTTTTATGATGGCCAAATTATCGGATATAATTCTATTTGCTGATGATACTTCGCTAATTTTTAAAATAGATAGGAAAGATACGGATGTCTTACATCATCATCATCATCATCATCATCATATCAGCCGAAAGACGTCCACTGCTGGACATAGGCCTCCCCCAAGCGTCGCCACATTGACCGGTCCCGTGCATCTCGCAACCAGCGAATTCCCGCAACCTTCACCAGGTCATCGGTCCACCTGGTAGGAGGCCTTCCAACGCAACGTCTTCCGGTTCGCGGTCGCCACTCCAGAACCTTTCTGCCCCATCGGCCATCCGTTCTGCGAGCAATGTGCCCTGCCCACTGCCACTTAAGTTTGGCAATTCTTCGGGCTATGTCGGTAACCTTGGTTCTCTTGCGGATCTCTACATTTCTGATTCGATCACGCAAGGAAATGCCGAGCATAGCCCTCTCCATTGCCCTTTGAGTGACTGTAAGTTTTCTGATGAGGCCCATTGTAAGCGACCACGTCTCAGAGCCATATGTCATCACTGGCAACACACACTGGTCATAGACTTTCGTCTTGAGACACTGTGGTAAGTTGGACGAGAAGATACCGCGCAACTTCCCGAACGCTGCCCAGCCGAGTCGGATTCGACGGTTGACCTCTTTCTCGAAGTTGGCCCTACCCAACTGGATCGTTTGTCCCAGGTAGACATAGTCGCCCACAACTTCGAGTGTAGAGTCTCCTACCTTGATAGGAGTGGGTGTAACATGGGCATTCAACATTACCTTGGTTTTGTCCATATTCATTCTAAGACCCACTCTTCCGGAAGCTCTACTGAGGTCATCGAGCATTGTACTGAGGTCCTCCATGGTCTCAGCCATAACCACTATATCGTCAGCAAACCGAAGGTGAGTGATGTACTCGCCATTGACGTTGATGCCTAGCCCTCTCCAGTCCAGAACCTTGAAGACATCCTCCAGTGCAGCGGTAAACAGCTTCGGAGATATGACGTCTCCCTGTCTCACACCTCGCTGCAAAAGGACTGGTTCCGAGGTCTGATCCTGAAGTCGAACTGACATGGTGGCGTTTTTGTATAAACACTTCAACACTTCGATGTACCGGTAGTCAATTTGGCACCGTTGGAGAGACTGCAGTACAGCCCAAGTCTCGATCGAATCGAAGGCTTTCTCGTAGTCCACAAACGCTAAACAGAGAGGCAGGTTGTACTCTTCGGTCTTCTGTATAACCTGCCGCAGCGTATGTATGTGGTCTACGGTGCTGAAGCCTTTACGGAATCCGGCTTGTTCGGGAGGCTGGAAATCGTCAAACCTGCGCGCGAGACGATTCGTGATGACTCTGGAAAACAGCTTGTAGACATGGCTAAGAAGTGTGATGGGCCTATAGTTCTTCAGTAAGGCATTGTCACCCTTCTTGAAGAAGAGTACCACCACACCCCTGCACCATGCCTGTGGCGTTTTCCCTTCGAGTATGACGGAATCAAACAGCTTCTGAAGGGCCTTAAGGATTGGTTTTCCACCCGCCTTCAGGAGTTCGGCCGTAATTCCGTCGTCACCCGGTGCCTTGTTGTTCTTAAGCTGTTTCAGAGCCATCCTAATCTCATACAGGCTGACGTCCGGAATGTCTTCGGTATAGTGTCGGGTCAATCTAGCTCTAGGGTCATTCGCTAGATTCGCGACGGGTTTACTGGTTGACGTGTACAGCTGCCCATAGAATCTCTCGATCTCCCTCAGAAGCTCTGGTTTGGCGGAAACGATCCTGCCATCATCGGTCTTCAGTTTCGTGAGCTGGCTCTGCCCTATAGACAGATCTCTTGCAAAGACCTTGGAGCCCTTATTCCGCTCAATCGCGTCTTTTATACGCTCAGTATTAAAGCGGCGGAGGTCGCTTTTCAAGGACTTTGAGATCCGTCTATTTAGCTGCCGGTATTTCACCGCATCGTCTGAAGACTGCAGGATCATCTCACGCCTCTCCTTCATTAGCTTGAGAGTAGGATCAGAGAGATTTTTGTTCCTATCTGTACGGCGGGTCTTGAAAAACTTAGACCCGACCGTATGGACAGCTTCCACGAACCCATCGCTGTAATCGTCCACGGAGCTTCCTAGGCACTCGAAACGATTCTGGAGTTCGAGCTGAAAGTTCTCGGGGTTTTGGACCTGGATCTGTGCTGGGCGGAGCGTGGACTTCACCAGTCGAGACCTTTCAAGTTTAACATTAATGTTCAATGTGCCTCTTACCATGCGGTGATCGCTCCCGGTTTTCACCGAATTGATCACAGAGACATCATTGAACACTTGCTTCTTGGTTGACATGATGAAGTCGATCTCGTTTTTAGTTGCACCATCGGGGCTTTGCCAGGTCCACTTCCTGTGCTCACGCTTTCTGAAGAAGGAGTTCATCATGTAGAGGCCCTCCTTCTCCATAAAACTGGCCAGTAGGTGACCCCGGTGGTTCCGGCGTCCAACTCCAAATTGCCCCACTTGCAGCTCATCCACGTCTCGTTTGCCCAGTTTTGCGTTGAAGTCCCCCATGACAACAGTGAAGTGAGTTTTGAAACCATGCATGGCTCTAGAGATATCCTCATACATGGTCTCTACCTCGTCGTCGGGGTGTGCCGAGGTCGGGGCGTAGACCTGTATGACCTTCAGCGAATATCTTGCGGATATTCTGAGTATAAGGTACGCCACCCTGGTCGACACACTCTCGATCTTCACCACGTTGTTCACAAGGGACTTGTGGACGATAAACCCGACACCACCCTGGGACTGTCGGTCACCCTCTCGGAAATAGAGCAGGTTACCGGATTTGAGGATTATCGAGTCCTCCCCCTCTCTTCGGACTTCAGATAACCCTATAATACTCCATCGCAACCTACTCAATTCTTCCTCCAGTTCGGCTATCTTCTCGTCGGTCCGGAGTGTTCGCGTGTTATATGTTCCCAGGTCCAGTCGTCGGTGTTTATTGGGGTAGCCGGGTCCACTCCGGGGATTCTTAGCACCCCTTGCCACGCCATCGCCTCGACCGCTACCGTAGCCGAGGGTAGACGGGCTGCCGGGCACTCGGGGCCGTTTTTTCTTTGTGCTGATCATAAGGATTGGGGGGTTTTGCCATAATCGCCACGCTTGGCAGGCGGGTTGGCGATCGCAGTTTGTTGATAAAGTGCACAGAGAACGCTGCTGCCCATTCTCTGGTGTGTCCCTTAGTCGCCTCTTACGACACCCACGGGAAGATATGGGATGGTGAAATTCTTTACGTCCGTCACCATACGGAACCATGTGATGTCTTACATGTCAACGAAAGTCTGATTGTTCTCTCTAAATGGTTCGCAGCTAACAATCTTTTACTAAATGCGAAAAAAACAAAATGTCTGAAGTTTTCCTTACCAAATGTACCACAACGTGACCTAAATTTAAATCTTGACGGTAAAAATCTTGAAGTTATAAAGGAAACTGTATTCTTAGGGATTACTATCGATTCAAAATTGCAGTGGGGCGCGCACATTAGAACTCTTTCGGGTCGGTTAAGTTCGGCTGCATATGCAGTAAGGAAAATAAGGCAGTTAACCGATGTAGCCACAGCAAGGTTAGTATACTATGCTTATTTCCACAGTATTATGTCTTATGGCATTCTGCTGTGGGGATCAGCTGCAGACGTTGACTCAATTTTCATCTTACAAAAGAGGGCAGTCCGCGCAATCTATAAAATGAGTCCACGAGAGTCCCTCAGAGAAAAATTTAAAGAGATCGATATACTGACTCTACCTTCTCTTTATATATTGGAATGTATTTTGTATGTCCGCAAAAATCGAGGGCTTTTCAAAACTAGAAGCGATTTCCATAATTTAAATACACGCAGTAAGCATGAAATTGTAATACCCAAATTCAGATTAACGAAAACTAGCAAGTCTTTTCTTATAAACAGTATACGCTTTTATAATAAGTTGCCAAAGCCAGTTATAGAATTAACCGATGGAAAGTTCAAAAACTACATCAAACGTGTCCTTATTAAAAAAGCATATTACAAAATCAAGGACTACGTTGAAGATAAAAATTTTAGCTCCTTCTGCGCATGCGGCTTCCCTGGTAACTCATAAACGGCACAAATATGTGGATGTCTCTAACTATTCTCAATCTCATTTTTACTTTTTTTCTTTCTTTTAATTAGACTTTTTACAATGATTTCAATGATCTTTATAGCCTTTTGCTATGAATAGTTACAGCACTGATAACAAAATTTGTGCCACATGTTAAATTTAGTCTTGTTATATATTTTTATTTATTTTTTCCTTTGTATAGATTCTTTTACTGATTGTTTTGTGAATGTGTGAACATTGTAGGCCTTCTAGATTTCTAGACGCTTGTTAACATTTGTTAACTCTCTCGTTTATACAATTTTTTTTTTTTTTAGTTTCTTACGTCTTATTGTCGGGCCTACGTTGTCCCCCCATATCTAAGCACTAATACTGTAACGTGGAAATATTGTAAAAACAAACCATTTTTTTTAAAAGAGTAACCGTGGAGTTTCTTGCCGGTTCTTCTCCACAGGAAACGACTAACCCGAACCGTGCACCTTTTGTCGACGTTTTATAAGTGCCCATGTAGGCCTATGTGAAATAAAAAACATTTGATTTGATTTGATTTGATTTGAGTACCAGGCAACCTTTGGATTAAAAAGGACAACGTTGTGAACGGGTACAAAATAATATAAAAAAATAACAACTAGTATACGAAAATGTATATACTTACTTATATATTAATGAATCTTACATAATCTTACTAATAAATACTTCAACATATAACAAATAAAAAAATAATATACATAAACGATTAGCCTACTATGACTAGACTCCTGTCTCTAGATGAGAGCTATTTATCCTGACTTAAATAGTGGTCTCGAACTTTTCTTTTGAAAGTGAATTTGCTTTCAGCCTTTTTAATGGGGTAGCGCGTTCCAGAGCTTTATTGTTGAGACAGCGTACGAGTTGGACATAAAACCGGTGCGGTGTGAAGGAATTTGGAGAAGGTTACGACTGTGAGAACTGCCCAACACTTTGAAATAAGTTTTTAGATAATCAGGTGCACAAGGATCGTTCATAATAGTGAAGAGCAAGCAGAGAGATCTGAGGGACCTCCTAAAGCGGATTGGCAGCCATTTAAGCTGAGTACGGCAGGAAGAAATGTGATCGTATTTACGAAGGCCAAATATAAAGCGAATACAATTGTTGAGAAGTCGATCCAATTTATTTAGAAGTTCTTGGGATAGATCAGGATAACAAACATCAGCATAGTCGATAATGGGAAGCACAAGTGACTGGACCAATGTGATTTTGGTGCTGGATGGGAGGAAATACTTGAATCTATAGAGAGAACGCGACTTTCTGGCTCACCTGAGCCACGTGTGTTTATTCCAACTAAAACTGTCGTCAATGTACAGACCTAAATCTTTTACATGAGGTGAAAGAGAAATGACGGAGTTCTCGTACATCAGTAGCAGTAGTACGAACTACCAATGAGGATGGCCTGACATTTCCCGACGTTTACAGAAACCCCAAATTTGGCAGACCACTCACTGATAGCTCGAAGATCAGCATTAAGTAATGAAATGCAATTGTCAAGGTTGGCAATGTCTGATTGAGCTTAAAGTTGCAAGTCATCAGCATACAGATGGTAAGAACATTTGAGGATAACAGTAATGAAGTTTACAAATAAAGAGAATAAAAGAGGAGAGAGTATACCGCCTTGTGGAACACCAATTACCAAGTCGCACCAGTCTTTATTATTCTTGGCATACCAAAGTGAGTCTCTTTGCATAGTATAAATTGCGTTCACGTGGCTGTATAGCCATAAATGCGTTTGCCTTTCGGCACAGATGATAAATAGAAAATCGGCGGCAAAGCTGAAAATTCGTATTGATTTGTTATTGAAATATTTAATAAATATAAATTTAATAATTAAAATGAGTTCCAACGGTTCAGAGAGTGAAATTGATTGTACTCCACCAGATTTAAGATCAGAAGCCAAATTGGCAATATAAAACCTGCTTCCAGCGAAGTCAAAAGAAAAATACATGAAAGTATATGAACGGAAAATTATATGATTTGGAAAAACGATAAAAAAGTGAACATTTTCTCCGAAACAGTATTTTTGGCCTATTTTAATGAGATTGCTAAAACTAAAAAGCCATCTACATTATAGGCAATTTATTCCATGCTGAAATATACAGTTCATGTTAAAAACGGCATTAATTTGAAAAATTATGGAAATTTAACATTTTTTTATTTCCCTGCATTCTTTTGAGAAAAGCACTATATATGCCTCGTATTAGTGAAGTCCTCGCCAACGGCTCAGCCTTCAAACTCATACTCGACATACAATTGCCTATTTCCCGGCCTTTGCAATAATGTTAAACACCGAATAATTAATCATTTTGAGGGTCCCATACTTATAGGCTGAAATATGTCGGGCGAGATCGCGGGATACGATACGGCCGCCCATTGTATGTGTCTTAGTTTTAAGTTTCTTTTTATTAATGTATTTTATGTGTACAATAAAGCATATAATAAAAAATGTTACATCACATTAAATCAAATTGAATAGATATAAATACAATCGGTACATAAATGTTTTTATATTAAAGTAATAATTCTTGATTATACCTACATTATTCAAAAGGATGCTTAAATAAACTGGACACCTATAAAATATAACTGAAACTAAGTAGGCACCTAAACAATTTACGATGCCACTCCTAATAAGCTTTTTGTTTTTTGTAGAGAAGTGACGAGCTTCTAAAAGGACTTCAGTGTAAGTAACTGCTCTAGTCTGCAAATTATTGCTCTTTGTCTGAGAAAAATGGGTAGCAAAAATGAAAAGAGCGTAAACTCAATTCAACCGAATGTAGGTATATATCATGGTAGTGTACTCTATGTACTTATTTCATAACATTGAGTCCTATAAAAGATTATATTTTTCAGTTATCGCAACGATTGATCATGCCGTAGAAAAATACGTTTTAGTGAAGCACTCCACTCCACAGGAGCGGACGATTTGGCGACGCTTGGAAAATTCCTATGACTAGCAGTAGACGTCTTTCGGAAAAAAATATAAAATACTGCCTACAGCCTGCTCAAGGCGCGCTTTTTTTATTTTATTTGTAATTGTTATTTCTTTTTACTTTATCTGATGTAAATTGGCGAAAAAACACTCGTATAATTATTCTGATTTAGTCTCATATTGGACGTGATGAGTACGAATAACTCTTTATTAATTTATTCATAATTTACTTAAAAGTTATTTATATACTCGAACTGGAACGCCATAAAGCAATTAAAGCAAAAAAACACTCTTCATAGGCTACAAATAATAACAAGAACACTGTAAGTGTGTTGTGGTGACTGTGCAGTCAAACAAGCTGCCTATACTTTTTCCAGCTACCGTATTTTTATACAGTACCAGTATTTTACCTATCTGACCTCTAAAACCCAGTAAAGGTAATGACACATTACCTTTACTACTTGACAAGACTGGAGCCATAATTACTAGTTTCTTACTACCCGTAACAACTGTAAAAGATCTACAAAATAATGACAACTTGGTTTTCACGGCTTAACGTGTTTTACTAAGCACGGGGGAGTATGACATGGATGGTGATCCATCCACGAACTAATCTCGGCAAGCGTTGCCTAACCTTGAAGATTGACCCATGCGTCACTGCACTGCGCAGTATATTGTAAAAATATTTGCCGCAATCATGAAAGCAATCGCCAGAGTTGCCATCTAGTGCAAATACACTGTGTTTCACCTGTGTAGGTCCCATACCACTTAATATTTCAATCGCAATATGTGTGTGCCCAAGCTTGCCTGCTTTTCTATGATATACAACGTCATGTTTATATTTACGAAGCACTTGAAAAGACATATTGGCAAAGTGATATTACATCTATCTGCTAGAATAAGTCGGCAGAGCAGTGGTGGCCCAGTGGTAACGGCCGCGACTTACATGTTGTAGGTCGTGGGTTCGAACCCAGGTAAGGGCTTTACTTAGTGTAAATTATTTCATCATGGTTAAGGATAACATCGAGAGGAAACTGGCATGTCTTAGAACCAAAAATTCGAAAACTTGTGACATCCACCAACCCGCACTGGGCCCATGTGGTGGATTACGACCCATTCCCTCTCACAGAGAAAATGCCTGCACGTACAAAGGATCAAATGCGAGTCTAAGTGCGGCAAAGGTGGTATATCTATCCTGTCCTAAAATAAGTTGGTGGTAAGGCAGAAGGTCTGACTGGTTTGACCCCCCCGCTGTGTGTTTGTGTATTTGTTTAACTCCCTCTGCAGCAGAAGGACAGATAAGCAAACTCCAGGAACAGCAAAATCCCAGATTAGCAGAATGACAGATTTGAATAAAGGCAGATAATGTACTATCGCCGTCAAAAAAGTTACTAATCCTAGTAACCTTATTATCAAGTCTATGGCAAAGCTCCTTTGTATGTAAAGTGACATTATCGGGAGTGTCATCTTAGCTATGTTTGATGAAAATCGGTTCAGCCGTTCAAAATGTGATAAGGGCCCTGTTTGACTCAGGGTATTTTTGAAAGATAGAGATATATTAGATCGAAACGTGTCTACTACTAGATAAATTATGTAGTTTAAAAAACCAGCCAAGTGCGAGTCGGACTCGGGCACGAAGGGTTTCGTACCATTATCGCAAAAAACGGCAAAAAAATCACGTTTGTTGTACGGGAGCCCTACTTAAATAGTTATTTTATTCTGTTTTTAGTATTTGTTGTTATAGCGGCAACAGAAATACATCATCTGTGAAAATTTCATCTGTCTAGCTATCATGGTTCATTAGATATAGCCTGGTGACAGACAGACAGACAGACAGACAGACAGACGGACAGCTAAGTCCGGAACCCGGAACCCTACGGTCCGGAGTACGGAACCCTACGGTCCGGAGTACGGAACCCTAAAAAAGAACAAGTAAGGTTATTGGCAATTTATTACTAACACTCTCTCACTTCAACTCTTTTTGTTAATATTCTTTTTATTTTCTGTATGAGAAAACAACTTAATCATGTAGCAATAATATAAGGTACTACAAATGGATATTACAATAAATACTACGTCCTTTTTTTCTCGGAAACACAATCTCTACATTATTTCTTTACATATCCCTCACCAGCCCTTTTACTAACGTATATACTCGTAATATTTTATCGTGCACCGGATACTCAGTAAATACTGATCGCCTACCTAATCCTACTGGGGTACAGGGGTTTGATTCCATTCCGCTCGTTCAAGGCCTTTGGGTAATACCTACCGTATGTTCGTATTATACTAAATCGTTTAAAATAAAATCGCTTTTTGGGTCTGTCTGTGTTAGTACTTCTTAATTATACAGGGGATTCTGATACAGTATTCACCATTATTTTAGAAGCAAGCTGTGGAAAGAACTTCGCCCACCTCCACACAATTTCTTGAAATCCCACGAACACCTGCCATCTGGAATGAAATGCAGTGGCCCTTATGGAAAACAATCAATCGGTTGCGCACCCACGTAAGTCGCTGCAAACACAATTTAGCGAAATGGGGTTTTATAGACCCGTCTGATACCCAGTGTGATTGTAGTGCCCCTTTGCAGAATATGACACACATGATGGAGTGCCCCAAGTGTATACACCTGCAATTTGGAAGACCTTGCGCTCGCAACTGACGACGCAATTGGTGTGGCCACCTCCTGGGCCAAAAATATTTAAAGAGTTTTCCATCGTCTCGAGAACTAAAACAAGGACAATTTACCTGTGCGTTAATATTTACACAATACATTCATAGCATCACGCCTGAACTCCTTGAAGGGTTAGACAGGCAAGCCTTTACGTCAAAAATGGTGACACTTATATTGCGATTTCTGTTATAGTAACTTGTAAATAGGGCGGACCTATTGCCATCAACATGACACAAATGGAAAGAAAGAAAGAAAAAGAGTTAATTTGCGCCAGGCACGACGCAAAAAATAACAACAAATCTTAAGTACAATAATTACAAAGTAGGCGTCACGACCACGCAAAACGGTCATCGCTCAGCATAATGCTGGGATATATGACGTAATAGGACTCGCGTGCGAGACAGAGCCACAGCGATGGTTTTCAGCGATAGTCGGTGTCGACTGGATGACGCCGAATCAATAAAACCTTAGGGGTAAGTGACGGAGCGAACAGTTTTATTTATATTTTAAAGAAATATACATAAATGAGTACACATAAATAGGTAAATGAGTGTTCAAAATAAAAGTTCAGATGTAAGAACAAAGTGTCAAAAAAAATAAAAGAAAAGTGTCAAATGGAGACTCCGGTCTGCTAAATAAAAAAGATCAGATGGACAAAGATTTGTAGCAACTCGGTAATCAAACCCAGGAAGACATGGTCAGCGTGGTTTGACCACAATTTCAAATACAAATCATTCAACGAGATAATATTTTTATATGACACATCAGTGCATTGCCCCCGTGCGAAGCAAGGTCGGGTCACTAGTTCAACATTATATTACCTAAAACATTACCTTTTGTTTTGATCGAAAACTGTTTGTGTAGACATTAAGGGCTTCTTCTTAAATGAAGAATATTGCGTTGGTGGGTAGACAGTACGTAATGGTATTTATTTAGCGATTAGAGAGGTTTTCCTGAAGTTTGTGTCGGCAAGAGATTAAATACTTAGTGATATTTGGGTAAAACGAAGTGGGACATATAAGGATAATATTTCAGATTTTTTAGTCAGTAGAATAAAAAGGACTAGAACGATGTTTTAAATTATCTATTAACTAAAGCAAATTTTGCATGGACCATTGTTTGGATGAAAATAGGTATTTGGAACAAAACTATCATTACTTTAGGAAGGTTTCTTGTTACATAATTTATCACAAAGTTTTTGTAAACTTGTGGATAGTGTCTGTTCTGTACGTGACGAAACAAGTACACTGAATTCAAAATTAAAACCAAAACTACTTAAGCCTTTGCTTGCCTGCCTAGCCTTTGCTTGCCTGCATATCTTTTGCTTGCCTGCGCAGCCATTGCTTGCCTGCCTAGCCTTTGCTTGCCTGCATAGCCTTTGTTTGCCTGTCTAGCCTTTGCTTGCCTGCATAGCCTTTGCTTGCCTGCCCAGCCATTGCTTGCCTGACTAGCCTTTGCTGCCTACTTAGCCTTTGTTTGCCTGCCTAACCTTTGCTTTCCTGCCTGACTAGCCTTTGCTTGCCTGCACATCAATTCTAACTGGATGCAGCTGAATTTTACATGTAGAGACTACCTGTCTGAACTCCACAATCCAGTAACTGGGTAATAAAATGAAACTTTGACAGCAAAATATTCTTCCAACAAACATAACGTTTCACTACGGACATAGCAATAAGGACCTCACAATAAATAGGACAATGAACCGATTACCCGCCGTGAATGAACCGGAACGACGCCGGACGGGTAGTCAAACGGCTCGGCAGACCGGACGTGACGGACAGCCGGTCGATTAGTTAGTGTTGTGTGGGTATCATGATGAAACTTTAATTATATCGGGATTTATTAAGTGCCGATATTAAATAGATACGAGTACTGTAAATTTGTGTTGAACTTAAGAGCGGCTGTGCTCGATTGATTTTGTACTAATGTTTTTGACGACACAGCTGTTGCACTACGTGTCGCGGGTTCGACTCCCGCACGGCACACATATTTGTATGGCCTACAGATAGTTGTTCCGGTCTGATTGTTTGTGTATGTGAGTTTGTATGTTTGTAAATGCACCCACGCTACAGGAGAATTTCTTAGTGCGGGGCAACGTTTATTAAGAAAAGAAAAAAGCTATCAAGGAACGCATCGTTGCCTAATTGTTATTTTACGCCTCTATATCAAGTTCTTTGTCTTTTGTTTAATTTATTACAGTTTTTACAATTACTTAGGCATTTTGTGGTTGATGGTTTCTTATATATTTTTTTTCTAAACTGAATAGTTTGCGCGAGACACATTTCCAAAGTGGTAAAATGTGTCCCGTCCGCCTGTAACTTCTAAAATAAGAGAATGATAAAACTAAAAAAATATATGATGTACATGTAAACTTAACGAAAATTAACGAGATCTAGTAAGTAGTTTTTTTTAATACGTCGTAAATAGTAAACCGCAATTTACCAAGTACGGAACCCTTCGTGCGCGAGTCTGACTCGCACTTGGCCGGTTTTTTTTTAATTAACGATGGGCTCGCGCTTGACCACTATCTCACCTGATGGTAAGCGATGATGTGGTCGACGGTGAAGCACGCTTACCTAGAAGTAACCTATTCACTCTTGACTTAAATACCTTGAGGTTGTAGCTAGCCGGAAACACAGACTTCGGCAGGAAATTCCACTTCATATTTCTATACTCAAATTAGTTTTATGCTCAAATAGTTACCAATAGTCACAAAAGTGTTTGGTTCGATTTTCAGTAAGATAAAATTGTAAGTTTGTATAAAGTTTACATATATTATTATTACATTCGGATGGAACAGTCACAGATTCATAACAACATTAAATATCAAACCGTTTAACCTTATATTACTGTTCTATTATTAAATAGAGTGTATTCAATCTATTTATCAAGCAACGTGCGCCGTCAAAATATTATTATTGACTGACCTAACAGTTTGATTAATCCATGTGTTAAACAGCGCGTGAAATGTTAGTGAAGCAAGCGTTTAAATGAATTACATTTATGTGGAGATTTAATACAAACTGTTTGTGTATGCAAAGCAAAATACCTGGGCAAAGTTTAGAGAGAAATTCGTAGACCAGGCGTAGCACTTTCGTAGCAGTGGCGTGGGCGTTTCGTAACGGCGTAGCACTCGTAGCAAATGCGTAGCATACTAGTCAAGACTCATATTCGTTGAGTTTATTTTTTTGTGTTTAAAATGGTCTTAATATTGATTACCCCGTTGTAATATATTAGGCATAAGTGTCATGGAGGCGATCGGCGGTGGCAACCTCTCGCGTCCGGCCCTGGTTCAGGCCATGTTACGAAGCGAGAGGGTATGGGAAGCTGTCTCCTCCTTCTGCAAAGCAGTAATTCTCGCAAAGGAAGAGGCGGAACGCGTAAGGGAGATGCAACGGAGACGCCCTCACGCCCCTAGCCACCGCAGGAGACGCCCTGGGCGTCGGGAGTCGCAAGCCGATTCCCTGCCACCGTAGGCGCGGGCCTGCGGACGGCGAGTAATGGGTAGCTCGCCGTCCGATAAGGACCAGGCCCGAGTCGACGGCGCGTTGTGTTCCACGCGCGCCTCAAAGAGATGTCAGCAGAACTGACGGGGTCCGCGAGGGCCGATGCCTGGCTGGGTCGCGGATAAATTTGAAAAAAAGAGTTACCGTGGCCCTGACTCAAGCAACTGAAGGAACACGGGTGGGTTTTAGTCAGCAAAAATCTGACACGCCCTCACGCTCACCCAGAGCCGGAGAAGTCATTGGAAGATTACCCACAAAAACAAAAATGCATAAGTGTCAAGTGTGATCTTTTCATACGCACTTGTACATATTATTAATAGTTTATATATAAGTTATTTATTGGTCAATAATACCTCATCATCACAATCAGCCTTTTAATGTTCCCACAGCTGGGATACAGGGCTTCTTTCTGTGAGAGGGAATGGGCCGTAATCCACTACGCGAGCCCAGTACGGGATGTTGGATGACACATGTCTTCGAATTTTTGGTTCTAGGATATGCCTGTTTCCGCGCGATATTTTCCTTCACCGTTTTGAGAGCAGTGGTGATGAAATAAATTACACAAAGTAAAGCGCCTGAGTTTGAATCCACGACCAACGACACGTAAGTCGCGGCCGTTACCACCGAGCCACCACTGCTCAATGTCTACTATAGTTAAATTCTGTTGTAAGTAAAATTATGAAAACTTATCGCTGGCAATTGGGAAACACAAGAACATAAGCTTGTAATTTATAAGTACCCAATGTATTTAAAACACCACTCAAAAAGTCTGCTTAGTGTTATAAATAATTGAAGTACCTAGCAGAAAACCTCGTACAAATCCAAATAAAATCACAAGTATCCAAAAAGACACGCCCGAAATCGCCCTTCAATAAGTTACAATACAAACATATTTACCTTCGCATATCCTTACTTTCACAACACACAATATGAATGTATGCCAACCTCTTCAGAACATAGTAATTGTATGTAAAGTGGAAGAAACCAGCACTATGGTAGAGTGGACAATATTGTGTACCTATGTGTGTCTGTGTGTGCGCGTGTTTGTGTGTGTGTGGTATTGATCCGCGGCTGAGGAGACTCGTGGGTAAAACCATACTTAATGCAACTACCTTAATACTATTATAAACGTGACAGTTTGTAAGGATGGATGGATGGATGTTTGTCACTCAATCACGCCAGAACGGCTGAACGGATCTAGACCAAATTGGCACAGAAATAGATTATAGTCTGGAATAGCACAAAGACTATTTTTAGGGTTCCGTACCCAAAGGGTAAAAACGGGACCCTATTACTAAGACTTCGCGATCCGTCTGTCTGTCTGTCTGTCCGTCTGTCTCCAGGCTGTATCTCATGAACCGTGATAGCTAGACAGTTGAAATTTTCACAGATGATGTATTTCTGTTGCCGCTATAACAACAAATACTAAAAACAGTATAAAATAAATATTAAAGGGGGCTCCCATACAACAAACGTGATATTTTTGCCGTTTTTTGCTCGATGTTAATAACGGCAACAGGTAGACGTTTGAAATATTCACAGAATGTTTAGTTGTATATTTACTTCAAAAAATAATAATTAATAAATTAAAATAAAATAAATTAACAGGGGGCTCCCACACAACAAACGTGATTTTTATGCAGGGTTTTGCGATAATGGTACGGAACCCTTCGTGTGCGAGTCCGACTCGCACTTGGCCGGTTTTTTATATTTACGCGAAAGAAGTTGCGGGCAACAGCTAGTATTACAAATGCAAAAGTAACTTTATTTGTTTATTCCCCCTTCACGACTAAACAGCTGAACCTATTTAGATGTAATTGGAAATAGAGATAGTTTGAGATCTTGGGCAGGACATATAATTGTTTTTATCTGCTACTATGTTCCCTTGGGATGATAAAACACTTTATACGCAGGCGAAGCCGCGGGCAGAAGCTAATATATTATTATCGATACGGTATAAATGATACTGTGTAAGGGACAAGGGACTACCTCGTTGGTGTAGTGGACGCAAGCATTACTGCAGAGCATGAAGTCTTAGGTTCGATGCCCGAGTCGGGCAAAGTGTCGTTGGAGTTTTCCATCTGGAGTTTCTCAGTATCAGCCAGGCATCTGAACTTGGGTCCGGTTGATAGCAATAGTCTCGTCTCCTACTACATGGGACTTAAACATAACTGGGAAACTGTGGGTGTACTGTAGGTGCCCCTCTGCCTAACCCTTTGAGGACTTCAGGCGTGATGTTTTGTTTTGTATTACAAGCAGTGAAATTATATGTAAAGTTGAAGAAACCAGCACTATGGCAGAGTGGGCAACACGGTGTGTGAGTGTGTGTGGTATTGACCCGCGGTCGTGGAAGCTCGAGGCTAAATATATTGAGATCGATACGGCATGTATGATATTGTGTTGGAGACAGGTACGTGGTTTGATTTATACAGGGCTTGTAGGTTGTATTAATAAAATATTAACGTAAAAAAATATGCAAATCAAAACTTTTTTAGGCATTTATATAGGGAACGAAGAAACATGGGTATCACGGCATAATTTGGGAGAGGTGAATGTAATCGTAGATACAGCAGGACCCTGACATAATATGTTGAGTTGATTCATTGTAAAGAGACCATGTCCCAATGGATAAGGTAAACGGTCGAACAGTTGAAACTTCACTAGTTGATATTGATGAAACCCGATTTCTTATATTGGATTTGTTAATCCAATATAAGAAATCGGTCAGCAAGAAAAAGACAATAAATTATAAATTGTTTCAATAATGTCGGGGATAAATCATTCTTATGCGTGAATTCGATGTTGTTTTTGAACATCTCGGCAGTAAAATAATTAGGTATTTAAATTACATTTATAACAACCTCAAGCTCAAGAAGGCTTAGTTTTTTTTTTTTACTTATAGTTGTGTCATTGACGTTTCTAAATTAAAAAAATTGGTGATACCTCAGAACATTATGACTACAAATCAAGGGAGCGATGGGATTGGATCAAGCTGTGATACCCCGGGTTTCGATGTTTATCGTGTTGGATCGTATGGAGTTCGAGTACCGCAATTTTACCCGGAATACCTGTCGTTATGGGTCACGGTAGCTAGAAAGTCAGTCAGTGAGCCTGGAGGAAGTTGCTAAAGTTGCGGATAGAATTCAAGATGTGGTGCCGGCTAGCCCGAATGCAGCGGCTACATCAACTGAGATCGCGAGTGGACTGTTCGCAGAGCTCACTCGGCAGATGCAAGCCCTTGCTTCTCAGGTCGACCGATTATCCCGGTCGAGGCAGAATAACAATTAAAAATAAAAATCAGAATAATAATAATCCCACACATGATGATTGAAATTCATAATTATCTACTAAATTGAAACTTTAATTAGCTCTTACTTTTGATCTATTCTTTCCGTTTACAAAAAGTTACCTCAAACCTTATTTCTATGAAATATTCCGCCCTGACTTGCATTACAAAGTATCCAACGATACACCAACAGTGTAACCCCGCCTTTATTACCGTGAATGCCCTTACAAGCTTCCCGTACTTTGTTAACACACTGTAGCAACTTATTAAGTTGTAAACTTAGGTTGTAACATTGTGGGTCTTGATTTATAGGCCACGCCATCTGGCAACTATTTAAGTTGAGATTGACTTGTTGGACCTAACTTTAGAATTAAGATTGCATTTGCAACAATATTCACTTTCTAGACATTGATGCACAAGTACATAAAAATCTGACTCTGTGAAATATCTGTCTCATTGCACATTCACAATTATAGTGAAATATTAAAATAAAAGTTGAGGTTCGCTTGCAGTGCCTAACTTTGGGATCATCATACTTTTGAATCAATGTTTATAACATAAACTCATTTTGTCAGACAGAAACATTTTCTTCCAAACAAAAGGGATCTGAGTTTGATTCTCTGGTTGGGTAAAATATTGATATTATTATTTTTCCTTTTGAGGTAGGGACCAAAAAAAAGGGGTCAAAAAGCCGAACCATTATAGGATCACATTGTTGTCCGTCTGTCTTTCGTCTGTCTGTTAAAACCATTTATCTCGGGAATGCGTGGAGGTATCGAGTTGAGATTAATATCGTATACTCAAGTTTGCAACGTTGCAGCTGTGTACAAATCAAACTTCTAGATCAACACAATCAAGAGATATAGCCGTAAATGACGCATATTTTACACTCGCAAGGGAATCAAAATCTACAGGGTATTTCTTGTTGATATAAAATCATGAAATTTGGCAAGAAACATGTCTTATAGCACAAGTAAAGGAAAATCCGAAAAACGTAAATTTGTACCTACATAAAACAAAAAAGATTATTGACTTATTTGCAGCTGGGAATCTGACCGCGACTTATGTGATGTATATGGAATACAGTTTTCCAATGGCAAAGTTAATTTTGTACCTCAATTGTGTTTAACTTACCGTTACAGCAACGTTCGGTGCCCCCATAGTTTATGAACTTCAGTAATGTTACTTAATTATTTTGGTGAATGTGTTTGTGTGACTCGCTCTTGGCCAGATTTTTTTCCAAGTACGTCTTCTCATAAGCGGCCCGGTTTTGTGATTTTGCCCATGGACTCACCTTCTAGTGGAACATGAATAAAGCTATTAAAATCTGATGGTGTCCTTTTACCACATCCACAAAACCATTCGGTAAATACGAAAACAGTCAATTATTTTCCTAGGAAACAACCGTGAATATATTTTATTTAAGGACCAAGCTATAGTAAAAAGTACCTGACCCGTCTAAATTTATTATATCATATTTTTCTTACCGTTTTAAGCAGACAGAAATCACAAACCTCTTACTTATTCATACGGTTACATTGTATTTCTTTCTCTCTGAAGCTAGCTCTACATTATACTGAGACCACAAAATATTAAATTAAAAACAATAAACAGATACTGTTGAGTCAAAGGTAGGCAAGCATTTTAAATCTAAGTGGTAAGTGGCGCAGTGGTTGAGAGATTGACTGCTGCGCTGCGTGGCCGTCGCCGGTTCGATTCCCGCACGGAAAATATCAAAATCAAAACATTTTTTTTATTTCACATGGGCCTACACAAAAGGTGCACGGTTCGGGTTGGTCGCTTCCTATGGAGAAGAACCGGCAAGAAACTCCACGGTTACTCTTTAAAAAACATGGTTTGGTTTTACAATATTTCCATGTTACAACATTAGTGCTTAGATATGGGGAGACAACGTGGGCCCGACAATAAGTCGTAAGAAACTAAAAAAAAGATTATATAAATATTAGTATCATCTACAGATAGTTGTTCCGGCTCTGGGTGTTGTGTATGTGAGTTTATATGTTTGTAAACGCACCCACGATACAGGAAGAAAGTCCTAGTGTGAGGCAACGTTTTTTTAAAAGAAAGAAAAAAAAGAAAGATCATTACAGGAACTTGACTACAACTAAACATAACATCACGCCGATATTCGCCGAAAAGTTGGACAGAGATAGGTACATCCATATTTTGCTAGATATGTTTTAGTCCCGTGTAATATTGCCATTGTAGCATAAATCCAGGCTACAACAGAAAAATTCCAGACGGTAACACCCAATAACATTTTGTCTGACACGGAAATCGAACCCAGTACCTACATGCTCCGCAGTAGCGCTTGCAACCACTAGGTAATCTACAATTGTTAGTACCTAAGTATTGTATATTGGAAGACAAACAAGCCTAGACAAGCCAAGTTTATTAATATCTACAATACCAGATATGTCAAGAGAGAATAGGTTTCTTCTAGGTAAGCGTGCAACACCGTTGACCACATCATCACTTACCATCAGGTGAGATAGTGGTCAAGCGCGAGCCTATCAATAACAAAAAAAAAGAATGTTGCAGATGTCTTGCTAAGACAACGCTGAAATATATAATGTACCTATAATTACACCGGCATCCATACCCTTCAAACTGGTACACAGCAACGCTGCTTGGCAGAAGATTCTGAACAAAGCTAAGCTACTAGGTAGAAGAAATAGGTATGGTAGATGGGCTTGATCGGACTACCATTTTAAACATAAAAAAAAATTGCGAAAGGAGCAAACAACTATTTTAAAGGCGAGAGTGTTTTTTTTAATCCAGAGCGGAGCACCCGGAGCCATTAATTTGTTCAATACAATGTACCCGTGCGGTCCGAAATAGAATTACAATCGCTCATTAGCCATTCAACTCATACATTCGTTGTAATTGATTTTAGCGATTTAATCCAATTTTGGAACGCATGGTTTGTGATTCATCTCTTCGCTGATTGGAACATTGACAAGTGGATATTGTTTATTCCAAATTCAAATAACTTTTAGTCCCTAAGGATTAATGAACTGTTTTAGTCACTGTTTACGAAGAATAAACTAGATATGATAATAATTCATTAATCAACTGTTAGACAACGTACAAAAGCCTCAAATTTTTCAAAATTGCTCGTTGTAAAAAGTCTAACCATTGAAGGAGTTAAACAGAGGATGTAAGTTTGTGTAGATGTCTGTTATTTTCGTTGACAGAAGATCTCATTGGGCACACAGCTTGTCAATGAAGATACCTCAAAGTAAATTCTATCCTAGACACACCGATTGATTGTCATCTGCCACCCTCTAATTAAGTAGAACCTCTTCAATCACGCGCCACTATGTTAGTGTGTAATCTAGATTTATAGATAGTTCTGACGGCTTATCGGAGAGACAAATGTTCTGTTCGTTGCTGGAATCAATCAATCAACGCTGCTTAGAACAGGCTACTGCCGGAGTTAGGCCTCGCAGTATGCTCCCATGGCAACTTGATAACTTGGTGGTAATATAGCCTCATTATTATGCAGAGAATAAGTTATTGGACCTTTAAACTTATTTACATGCTAGGGCAGCTACTGCTGGTAAAAAAAAATTCAAACGGTGCAAAATTAGCAAAATTAAATATAACAACCTTATTGGAAGTTATATGTTTAAGCTTGGGGTTGAAACATTAGGGCCATGGGATTCGAGTGCTCATCGAGTTTCAGTTATTTGAATCTTTACGTGAATCGGCCAGAGAATTAGCATTGCTATTCAGCGTGGCAATGCTGCCAGCGCTCTGGGCACTTTTCCCAATGACAACGATGGGGACATATTTTTTGGTGCCCAATGAGTTCTTCCCCGCTCCCCTTTTTATACACGCTTGTACATAATTATATTAGTTTGTATTACTATACTATCAGTATTATGGGTGTACATATAGTTATCAGTTTGTTTATTAGTCTTTAACTTTTAGTTGCATTCTGTTGTAAATAATGAAAGGAATTTGTTTTTTACATCATGCACATCGAAACAAATCAAATGCACCGAGAAGAAAAAAATTGTTTAATAAAATTTTGCTATTTTTAACCGACTTACAAAAAAGGAGGAGGTTCTATGTTCGACATTATGTACGTTTTTTTTTATGTATGTTCACCGATTTCTTCGTCATTTGTGGACCGATTTTGAAAATTCTTTTAATATAGTACACTGGATCCTGCCCTCTATTGTCATGCTTCTCTGTCACTCTAGGGTTTGCTGTAAGAAAACTCAACATTGATTAAACTCGTCTATGTACATGTACTTTATTATCACACTGTCTTTAATGTTATTTCTGGTGTACAATAAAGATTAAAGAATTAAAATTAATCGTTTTTGCTACTTTTAGAAAATCTTACGTAATATCTACACTAATATTATAAAGAGGAAAGATTTGTTTGTAAGTTTGTTTGTAATGGATAAACTCAAAACGACTTAACTGATTTTGAAGTAGCTCGCCAGCCGTCGCTCCGTGCGGACGTCTCGCTGCTCGTCGCCCCACCGCGCTCTCCGGCGCCCCCACTCTCCGTCTCGTCGCGCCCCTCTGCGTGACGTCACTGCGGCCGTCGCCTCTTCGCACGCCGCTCCAAAGGTGTCGCTACTAGTAACTTTGGTTACTAGTAGTGGCAGCTCAAATCCACATCTTGTGTGGTCCCTGGCGGGAAACCTAGCGGTGCTAACAAGCCAGTGAGGGGTGCCCCAAGCACCCGCCAAGTCCCATAAGGACACGGCAGTCATTGGAGTCGGGAGCGGGATCAGTTGGCCTTGGTAGATAGCCTAGTCAACCACCGCTTCGTCCCACAGCTTACACCTGGCACGGTCGGGTGTCTCTATCCCGACGTACCAGACTTTTGGTACACAGTGGTGGGTGGCCCACCTTCGGTGGGTTTACCGGTACCTTAGGGCCCTGCCACCCAATAAGATTGGTGGCAGGTAAACAAGCTTAGGGCTCACTAGATACTCACCTCCCAGTCTAACCCGACTGGGAGTGTAGGATTGCACACGTCCCCGGGCCTGTCCACCCGGGGAATATCTCACTCCCTTTTCCTTCACTTGTACTGGCTCTATCAATAGCGACAGGATGCATCCTGTCGAAGCGTTGATAGAGCTCGTCAAGGACGCGTTGTCGGACGATCCCAGTCCGGTCAGCGTGAATAAGCAAAGGCTTAATTTCATCCTCCATAAGCTTGCTACATGCCCCCCCCCCTCCTCCCATACCCGCCCCGGAGCCCATTTCCACCGGCACCGCGGCGCCCGCCCCCGTTTCGGCGCTTGCGCCCACTAAACCCCCAACTCTCAAATTTCCGATTAATTTCTCGGAAAATCCTGCCTCCCCTAACGTTGACAGTCCACTCGTCGACGAACCCATGTCCGGTGATGATCACGGTAAGGATGATTCCGATGATTATGTCACCACTGATGACGCCTCCGCCTATTCCTCCTCAGAAAGCTGTCAAGCTACCTCTGAGGGGAAGAGGAAGAGGAAGAAGGGCAAGTCCCACCCCAAAGCCACCAAGCCCAAAAAGGTCGCTTCGACCAACCCTCCAACTCTGCCGTCCACCTCCTCCTCCGACGTGCAGCCCACCCCTGTCACCGCTTCCCAGCGGTCTAGGCGCTCAGATCGCTCCCCAGCCCCCAGGAGTCGCTCCCGTAGTCCCCTAACTCAGGCCGACGCTTCCCCAATGTCGAGCCGCGACCCCAGTCCTGCTGCTATTCCCAAGAAGCAGAAATGCCCTCCTATCTTCCTCCACGACAAGGCCAAGTGGACAGAAGTTTCAAAAATTTGCGATGGACGCAAAATCAATTTTCTTAGTGCCACCGCTTGCCAGGTGGGCATTAAAATCCTACTCCCGACCCCTACTGATTTCAGGAACCTTACCAGGCTCCTAAAAACCATGAGGATAGAGTTCCATACATATTCTCTCCCATCGGAAGCGCCCACCCGTGTGGTTATCCGGCGCATTCCGAAGGAAATCCCCGTTGATGAGATTTATGCGGATCTCGCCGCACAAAAAGTCCCTGTCAATGCCGTCCACCGCATGCGTAAAGCAAGAGGTTGACAGGAATACGACATGGTAATGGTTGAGTGCGACCCTGCCGAGTCCTATAACCCCATTTTTAAGATCAAAACTCTATGCTCCCTTTCAGGGTTCTCCATAGAGAAACCTTACCGTCCCTTTGTCGTTGGTCAGTGTCACAACTGCCAACAGTATGGCCATAGTCAGAAACATTGTTTTGTCCGCCCCAGGTGCGTTAAGTGCCGAGGGGATCACGGCACAAAAGAGTTCACCCGTCCCAAAAACCCTGCCGAATGCACGGAGCCTCCCAGCTGCGTGCTATGTGACCAAGTCGGTCACACGGCAAACTACAAGGGTTGTCCTAAAGCCCCCAAAGTTGCGCCTAGATTGGCCAAAATCCACGCTGAGCGTCAAGCACGCCAAGCTCCCTCGATGAAACCCCCTCCCCGGCTAGCCCCTCAGAGGGCTTCGCCATGGGGCAAGCTTAACCACCAAAGTGTGGCTCCCCAGACCGTCCAACAGCTTCCAGGCTTGATGGATCATCCCATTCCGGCCCCTCAGGCACACATGGCCCCCATGCCCACTCAAAGCCGACAGGAGGCTCCCACCACTGTCGCTGCTATTAGCCCGTCTCAATCCACGCCCAATCCCAGACGCTGCGTATCTGATACCATCATCAGTGCGTACAAAATCTGGATGACGGACGAGGCCAGATCGCTGGCTGCCGAGATCAATAGGATCCAGGCAGCCGGTGATATGACCCAAGCCCAATCCAATGACCTCTTCAAACGGTACCCTAATATAACCGAGGAGCTAGACAGCCTCGTTTATAGAAACGGTCAATGGGTGCGCATTTAAGTCGCACCTACACCGTTTCTAACCAAGTCACCTCTGACCCCTCACGATCTCTACTCTGCTCCTTAAGAGCCTAGGGAGTAGAACATACAAACGTAGAAATACAAACCGATTCGTCAGTCCTCGCCGCCGAGGCTCGTCGCGTATCCCTTCAATTAAAATCTTGCCAGCCCGCGTAGCTGAGCATTAGTTAAATTATTAGATATGAAATGGAGTTTCTTGTCCGTTCTTCTCCACGTAGGCTTATTCCGAACGGATGGTAGAATCACTTGTCAAGATCCAGCTTTTGCTTGTCCCCCCAGCGACGGCCCTGAGCCGAGGTCCGACCCCTGCTGGGGTAGCCCTCAGCGTTGTCGCTTAGGTTTAGTAATTTTTTGCCTAGCTGGAGGCTATATAGCTTAGTCTCCGTAGGAAAGTCCGGTTAAGCAGCTACCAGTCATTCTGACTGAGCTGTGAGAAGCCCCGCAGAAAAAAAAAAAAAAACTGATTTTGAAAATTCTTTCAACAGAACAAAGCTACATTATTTCGCGGAAAAACTACTGAACGGATCTGTATTAAATTTGGCACAGATATAGATTATAGTTTGGAATAGCACATAGGATGGACTTTAATGCAAATACATGCAAAATAATTTTCGGCATTCACGCGGGTGATGCCGCTGGCAGAAGCTAGTGACTTCTAAATATGTCTGAGCAATGTTGCAGAACGTCGATTTCTGACTATTTGAAAAGCCAGCGCAATTCACATCGTCAGATATTTCTCGTGCAGTTTACTATTTTGCTGACAACACATTGGAAAGTGTATTGGCAGTTTTATATTACATAGGTAAACTGCTGATTCGGTGTATTTCTCTTACATCTATCCTAGACGTATTTACACCTCGTATGTGCTGGAGTATGAGGTTAAACTCTCAAAAGTTCTTATTTGTAGTGGGGTTGTTAAGGGGTATCTACATAAAATTATAATATCTCTCTACCATTAAATTGGTTTAAACAGTTTAACGTAGAGGGTGTGTAAATGTAATAATAAGATTTCTTTTTTTCATGTTTTTGAAGTTAATGCTTTTTACAAGCTTTTATTTAACTAGCAATGTAAGCATGTATATAAGTGTGTTCGGTAGGCTTATTACGTATCTTTTGCAAGAGCAAAACGAAAGCGATCGAACGCTTTATGTCATAAAAGTCGGAATTACCTGCAGTGTAGGTATGGTAGGACCTACACAATCGTTTGCTAATCGCTCGCTGTTTGTCAAATGAACTTATTTAAAAAAAAACCGCCAACAACTCTAAAACTTTTGTATGGAAGTGCAATTATTGCGCAAAAATCGCTATCGTTTAGCTCTTGCAAAAGATTCATAAAATAAGCCTGCGGGTCAAATCTTGCAAATGAATTTCAAAGCAGTTATCCTACACCGATTAAGATGCAATTTTGCATATACGTTTAGTTTGGATGGCAATGCATGGTTAGCTAAGTGACGTCATTCTAAATCCAATATGGCGAACGGCCCAAGATGAAATAGTTATTTTTTGTGCACTGCCATGATATGGGTATCAAATGAAAGGGTTTGCTGAGTAGAATACGAAAAAAGCTTGTTAAAAAAGTTTTTAAATGAATCAATTTTTAAGTTTGTTTCTAAACCAATTACATGTATTATCATTGTTTTATATTAATTCAAATTGAATACCATTTTATGTAACTTATTTATAATTCAAATAATATAGAGAATCATCATTGCCATTCAACGTGGCAATGCTGCCAGCGTTCTGGGCACGTTTCCCATTGACATCGATGTGGACGAATTTTTTGATGCACTATGAGCCCTTTTCCCTCTCCCCTTTGTATGTAAGTTTGTTTTGTTATTAGTCATAAGATTAGAAATAGTCAGTTGTACATATTATTTGAATTATAAAAAGTTACATAAAATGGTATTAAGTTTCTAAACTAAAACATAAACTTAAATACAAACTTTTTTATATACTTTAAAACAAACGCGTATAAAAAGGAGAGAACTCATTGAGCATCAAAAAAATTCGTAGGCAAGTGACATTCTAACATCGAAAACGTGGCGATAGCGATTGCCAAAAAAGGCAAAATTGTATGGGATTGTTATGCGATATTGAAAAATCACGTGATCAATCCCTTACATTTTGACATTTCATCTATCGTCTTCGCTGTCATCGAATGCCTCTGAGTCTAAAGCCTCTTAACCTGGCAGCATTGCCACGTAGGATGGCAATGCTGATTCTCTGTCCGAAGAAAAGCCCAGCCCTATGGTTTGTTTCTTTATTTTATTTCTTTAGTCTCGCACTTGACCACTATCTCACCTGATGGTAAGCGATGATGTGGTCGACGGTTAAACACGCTTGCCTAGAAATAACCTATTCACTCTTGACTTAAAGACCCCAAATTGTAGCTGTCGGGAAACACAGACTCCGGCATGGAATGCCACACCTTAGCTGTACGCATAATAAAAGTGTTCCTTAAACGTTTTGTGCGTATGGGTGTGATGTCCACCATGTACCGATGGCGCATCGCCATCGGTACGTGGTAGCCCGATGACGAAACGGGCTATGTGGAATTAGATCATGCAATTCCATCGCACACTCCCCGAAATGTAACCGATAAAATCCGACAAGCTGGCATTCAGTGACGATGTTCAAGGCTCTCAAATTGTCGTTAGCAATTATCATTATTATACTAGTCTCAAAGTCCTTAACTTAACAATACAAGAAAACTCAAGTATTGTGGGATGTAACCTTTGTAAAACACATAAATACACTAGGTACAATAAAATTTTACTTCCAGGTACACATAAACGATAAATCGTACATTATTACTACTGACTCTTTAACGAGTACATACACAATACGCAATATATTATTATTTTATCTTCAACGTTATTCCTTTTGAGTCCCAAATCACATTACAGTCAACCTAACTGAACACACAACGGCATATAAAGCTAACACTTCAATATAACCTGACCTCTCATTTGTACTCAAAGTCTATACAATGCTAGGTCAGCTATTGATGGCGATATACAACTTGATACGTGATCGTGTAAGGATAATGTCCAGTATAACTTGATCTGTTATCGCATGAACAGCCTGTGCAAAGCCAGGTCATCTGTTACTGGTTATTATAACTTGATATGTGATCGTGTGTAAGGATGGAGATATTCATTATAACCTGACCTCTCATTGTCCAAAAGGTTATACAATGTGAGGTTAACTTATACTGGAGCTGTATGTGGACTTATAAAAGATTTTGTTCGAGTATTGAGCACTGAATCTTTGACATAATCCGGTTTAGAAGTCTGGTCGTAGTGGGTAGTTTTGTCGTAAAAATGGGGTCTTTGTTGTGAGTTTTGTGTAGTAGATTGTCAATGAGTTAGACGGGGATTTGTAAAGGTCAGGGTTTTACTATACGCTGTGAAAATATGAAATGTTTCGCCGACTTCAAAAAAAGGGAGGTAATCAATTCGATACGTATGTATATAATATCGTTGGAAGTGCTCAATATTCACATATGTTACTGTAATTGGGCTTCTAAACATGGGTGCCAAATTTCATTAGTGTATGTTAGTATGTATGTTTGTTCTCGCATTTCTCCGAAACTACTTATCGGGTCGTGACCATTTTTTATTTTATTGGATTAGGTATCTCTCAACTTAGGAACTACTGCAAGTCTAATCAAAATAGATCCACCAGTTTTCAAGATATGGATCATACAACCGATCACCCGATGTAACAGTTAAAACCAGTTTTAAGATAGAACGCGTTTTCCCTAGTTAGAACTAGTTTTTACTACATGCCTTTGTTAAAACTAGAATTAACTAATGCTCAAAATTGAATACCAGTTAAATGACCCTCATATTGGTCATTTAGACAATTTGATAAAAACTATTTTAATGTTATATTTTAATGTTGACATTGGCTTTAATATAGAATAGATAAGTACGATTACTATTTAAGCAACAAAGTCGACGGATCCTCGCTGAGCGGGGCTCCTATTTCTGTCTGCAGGGTCTAAATCTAAAGTAACCTAACATGAAGGAGATGACTAACCTATTCCTCGGGGTGCCCTAAGCTCCCGAGCTCGCTTCGCTCGCTCTTGCACTAATTCATTGACCGTAATTATCAAATTGTCCAACCGTTACGTAACAGTATTTATAATGACCAGACAATGAGGTACATATTTTGTGATAGAATACTAAAACTAAAAAGAGAGAAATAAAACATTTCTAAAGCAAAACACTAAAAAGTGGAAAAATAACTTTCGTTTCGGTAGCTGGTGTTGAAAAACCGGTCAAGTGCGAGTCGGACTCGCGCTCTAAGGGTTCCGTACCGTTATCGCAAAAAACGGCACAAAAATCGCGTTTGTTGTATGGGAGCCCCACTTAAATATTTATTTTATTCTGTTTTTAGTATTTGTTGTTATAGCGGCAACAGATATACATCATCTGTGAAAATGTCAACTCGCCTGAATTCATTCGTTTCTAGTCGTAAAAGTTTTTACGACTAGAAACGAACGACAGGACAACTGCAATTACTTTGTCGTATTTGATTCAATGATTCAGAGTATTGCCGCAAAACATAGAAAGGTACTGATAGAATTAAATCTCATGGCAGCTTGGAACATTTTACGAGTCACTGCGCAGTTGCAAATTGCATGAGGTATGGGGTACTGAACAGCGAAAAGCGAACTCCACTGACGTCATTAACGTTTAATCGATCTTCTTCGTCTGTGTCAATTAACTCAAATTATAGTCTCAACCATTCAGATTTTGGCCGCCCGGTATGTAGTTACTTGGACAGCTCTGCTATTCATAATTCAAATCCTGAAAGATACAGGTGATCGGGCATGAAGGAAAGACAAGGAGGTGGGCCATATCTTACGAAGAGGGTCCACACTGGCACTGTGTTTTCCTACAGGTTCGACCAATTCCTACAGGTTTCAAAGGTAAAGAAAAGAAGCTCGTGGGGGAATCGATTGCATGGTTCACGACTGAACGGTTTCCTTCGTCTATAGAATTTTAATGAGGGGATTGCGTCAGAATTCTCATCAGAGTGAGTGTTTAACTTACTTTAAATTTGATAAAGTCACTCTGTATTATATAATATGCCAAACTTGTGTGTAATTCCATTAGTAAATAATAATTCATATTGTGTCTGAATGTCTTAAGCTTACAAAGTTAATAACAAGATTCGATTAAATCAACACAGAAAAAACAAACACTAAAAAACAATGTCAAAACAATAATTAAAATGTATCTAAGCATCGTCAAAAATATAACCATTCTACATAAAATACTTTGAATATAATCATAATATAACTATTATTAATTTTACAATAAAAAAAAACAAAAGTTTAAATAATTTATTAGATCATAATAAAATAATTTATTACTCATAAATTCATCAACGGAATAGAAACATTTTTCAAATAAGTCCTTATGTTTCGTTTTAGTTATTGTGGTTTTATTTAATTAAAGGTATTTAGATTAGCAATTAAATATTTTATCGCTTGAGTGAACACTTTGTTTTATAGGTTAAACCTTTTGGAAATAGGCATAGTGAATGAAAAACTTTCAGCTTGCTGCTTTTATGGAACATTCCACAATCCTACCTGGTTTTCATTGCCATAGGTTTAACGATGTTATGAGTAAACCGGAAGAATGTCGATTCAGTATATTTCGAAATCTGATTTCCAAGGGGAAATAAGGAAAATCTTTTATTACTGAATCTGAGCTTGATAGAAAAATCATAGGATTTTTATAGCTATTGGTAAAACTATGATTTTGGTCGGATTTGTAACTCTGAAATATTTTCTTTTGATGGAGCTCATGGCTAGCCACACGGGTCTGATCTTCCTAGATAGATCTTCTTAGGTTAAGGTTTCCGAAAACGATCCTTGGATGGATGACTATCATAACATTGCATACTGAGCCTCCTCCGTGCCTCGGAAAGCACGTTATGCACGTCCCGGCAGTCATTTGAAGATCTTAAGTAATCGTTACATAAAACCTGAAACAGTTCATACGAGTAGCAAGGGTTATCGTGTTACTCGTGGAGTTGAGTGCGGGGGGTCGATGTGATCGCGCGTGGTGTTTCTTTCTCCATTTTATATTCCAACACGCCAACAAAAATCTCATAGGCAAACAAATAAATAATTTTGACATACTAATTCTATTATTAAATAAACATAACTGTGAGTTTCGCAAATAAGATTCTAATATCTAAACTCGTTAAAACCGGTTATAAGTATAGGAAGTAACAGTTATATAAAGTTAGTTTTCTTTTGCAAGTATACGGTTTACCTACGGCCAGTTTTTGTTTGTGATTTTTTTATAAAAAGAACAGTTTTTTATTGTTGTTCTGAAGTGCATTTGAGACATTTGTCTGTGAAACCAGCGACTACTGATACAGGATGTCGACCCTGCTGTTTTGGCAGGGCAAGGGCAAGCAGAACGGTGCGCCCAACGGCAGGACGTAGATCCACGCGCCGGACGCACTCGTGAAGGGCCATGTTGCCTACCTTGTTAAGTTCCTGGGCTGCACGCAAGTAGACCAGCCCAAAGGCATCGAAGTCGTGAAGGACGCCATTAAGAAGCTTCAGTTCACACAGCAACTGAAGAAGTCGGAGGCCAAAGATGGGGCCAAATGTAAGAAGGTCGAAATTACCATATCCGTCGATGGAGTTGCGATACAGGAGCCGAGATCAAACAACATCATGTACCAATTCCCTCTTCATCGGATATCCTACTGTGCTGACGACAAGGGGGCCAAGAAATACTTCTCGTTCATAGCGAAAGGTGGCAGCACTGTCAACGCGGTGAACGGCCATGATGGCCCAGCGGAGAAACACGAATGTTTTGTGTTTATCTCTACGAAATTGGTTTCAGAAATTACGCTTACCATTGGACAAGCGTTTGATTTGGCTTACAGACGGTTCTTGAACGACAACGGCAAATATATCGAGATGCAGAAGATGCAGCTACAGAATAAGAAGTTAGAGCTATAGATGAACGCTTACAAAAGTCGTTTACAGGAGTTATCAAAGATCACATACAAGGACGACCTCTCAGCCTATCTCTCGAGGCACAAGCTGTCGGAAATCACGGAGTTCAAGCTTCCCCCTGAGCTGGAGAAGCAGATCGCGTCTCTCACCATGGCCAACGGCTTTGCTAACGGCAGCAGCAACCAGAATGGAAATAATAATACTGAGATGGGCACAGACGCGTTGTCAAACAACTCGACGGACATGTTCAACTCGAGCAACGACACAAACTTGCTTCTAGACACGCCGCCGCCGCAACACAACGGGAAGCACAGCTTCGGCACTGGCAAATTCATGGGTGATTTGTCGTCAAACAAGAACCCCTGTGTAGGCACCAAGCTTGAAAACGCGGTGCTCGACTCTGATTCAGACACTGACTTCGACCCGCGCGCGTTCGAGTCGGAGCCGATGTCTCGATTCTCATCGCCGCCACACGACAACGCACTCACAATCACGCCGCCGCTTTTGGCGCCCCCACCAAAAGCGTCGAAGCGTCAGACACCGCAACAGCCAGCCATAAATGGAAGCGACCTATTCGGTTCCACCCCGTTCTCCGTCCCGCAGCAGCAGCAGCCCGCCCCAATCTCTCATCCGCAGTCCCAGCCATTTGCTGCCTCTACCAAACCGACCCAAAACGGGCCTTACCCGAACGGGATGAACCCAAATGGACCCAACTATGACATAAGCGACTTCAACCTGCAAACGTCAGTTTTCCAACAACACACAACTTCGTTCACAAACGGCCTAAGTGGATTCGATCCGTTTGACACACAGAAGAGTGGCAACATTTTTGGCAATGGATTCAACTCTACATTCAACGGATTTGGAAATCTCAGTGAGAAGCCGGTGGTGGAGCTGGACAGCAATTTCAATGGGTTCCTAGATAAAACTATTTCTGAAATGAAGCTCGGGGAATCGGATGGATTCAGCCGAGAGATCTCTTTCGGAAACGACGATTTTTCAATAGATAACCTCGACCCCCTGAAGAAAAATTAAACTACAACATTTTTCATAAAATAAAAATCGAATAGTTAAAAATTTAGGTAAATGAAAACCCTTATTTTAGCTCATACAGCTTAGTATAGACAAATGCAATAAATTTATACTCAGGTACCCAATCTCTGGGGGACCTCGGGAAGAAGTTCTGTGGGGGCAATGCTGGCAGAAAGAGACAGAAAACTGGAGGGAAATTTATTTATTAATTTTAACCGAAATGGCCTCCTTCTGCGAGACCGTGATAATCCAGAAGGAGGCCACCGAGTGGGATCGTGAGATGGCCAATCCCTCTGGAGATGAAGGCATCGGGGAGGCAACCACCTCGATGCCTAAAACGCTGAAACCCCACCTGCATCATAGGCAGGTGACACTCTGGGGTCGCGGGCGCTCAGACTGTGGACTCTGACCGTCCACCAAGTGACTCCAGGTAAGACGGTGGCACAGTGAATAAAGCAACCGTGGAGTTTCTTGCCGGTTCTTATCCATAGGAAACGACCAACCCGAACCGTGCAACTGTTGTCGATGTTTTATTAGTGCCCATGTAGGCCTATGTGAAATAAAAAAGAAATGATTTTGATTTCGATTTTTTTGAGTGATCACGTGCTGCAGTGAAAAGCGAGGCTCAGAGGAGACTCGAATCAGTCTCCCCAGAGACGTGCCCTAACAGGCGTTGCACAGAGGGGGTTCCGGAGTGGTCTTTTAAGATGTAACGGGGCCCCTTACAAGTGGCGATGGTGATCACCAGAGTGGTTTTACTGAGGTAAAAATCCCACACTCTCTGGTCTTACCCCAAAAGTCCAGGCGCCTTTTGTAGGATACCCGCGTAAACAAAAATAAAAAGTGTTAGAGGTCAGACAGGAAGTCGCTCCATGTAGAATACTGGTACTGAACTAAATCCGGTGAGACTGGAAGCCGACCCTAAAACACTAAGCCGAGTGTTTACAAGTCAGAAATATTTTTCGAAGAATAAAAGCCAGGTTTTAACTATGTCCCAAATATAGGAAAAATAAAAGGAATATTGGAGAAGATTTATTGATATAAAGGGATGACATTGTTAGTGGGGCTTCATGCTGATCCCCGATGACATATTGCTTATTGACTGCCTCAAGGCATTACCTCTCAGAAGTGAAGGCTTTTATTGTCAACATTGAGGTTTCCTTTTGTGTTTTCTTGTAAAGAAATTGTTTTACATTGTAATAGCTAGGTAATCTTTGTGTCATTTTTATGACTGATTTCATTGCAAAATGCAATGTAAATTTTTTGTTCTATCTAATCGTGCAGATGGTTAGTGACCAGCGGGTTAATTGCGTAATATCATAATTCATGCAATCGATCACAATCTTTTTCATTTTGACGAATCAACAGTATTCATGGGCTTGTTGACGCTGTCGAGGAGACGGATTTTTAAACATATTATGAAGCAATGAATGGTAGCAAAGTATGTGGTCTTGAAGTTACACAATTAGGGTGCCGAATAGAATTTATTTTATTATTTTATTTCAGTGCAGAGTTAGTGGTATACCTTACAGCAACCCAATTTTAATTAAAAAGTAAACATAAACCTGCTTTCTTAAACCTATCTACGAACAAACTTAAAAGAAAACTTAAAGCAACTCGAGGCACATTCTGAAATTAATTACGTTAGGCAAACCATAAAGAAATTCATAGGAAAATCCACTCTAAACGCGAAAACCTATTAATGATTAAATTAACTTTAAGGATTTCAGTTATAAATTCATCTAGGACATCGTTAAACCAACCTCAAATCAATTCGAATTGCAATCATTCGAGTATTTCTCACGAAGTGATTAAATACATAATGAGTCGGTGCGATTAGTCGCAAGTGTGATTAGTCGCAAGTGTGGAATTAATCGATACTGTTTAAGATGTACCTAGTGACTCAGGCGTTTGAAGGAATTTTGAGAGCTCGTGTCCATTGTTGAACGTCACGGCATCACTCGCAATTTCTTCTCCTTTTAAAATTTATTTTTTAACCCCCGATGGAAAAAGATGGGTGTTATAAGTTTGACGTGTGTTGCTGTGTATCTGTGTATATGTGTATCTGTGTCTCTGTCTGTGGCATCATAGCTTCTAAACAGATGAACCGATTTTGATTTTTTGTTTGAGATTTGGCTTTGTCGAGAGTGTTCTTAGCTATATTTGGTGAAAATCGGTTTAGCCGTTCAAAAGTTATGGACTGTTTTCTGTTTGAAACGGAGTATTTTCGCAAGATATCTTATCATAATTACGTGTTCGATAGATTGTTGATCGAAGCGTGTCTACTACTAGATAAATTATGTAGTTTAAAAAGTATAAAATAAAAGTAAAATTGCCGAGGGTTTTGGAAATTTTTAATTTTTACTTTGGAATTGAGAAATCATTCAATTTATCTAATAATTCCAAAAACTTTACTATCTATACTTGATGTTCATAACATTATAAAACTCACGTATTCCCCGAAATAGTATAAGTAGCAATGGACTGTGTGAAAATAACATTCGCAGGCGCCTCGGAATGGCTAAGAGTGCCATGTCGCAACTCGAAAGGGTATGGAAGGACCGCAACATTACGGACAAGACGAAACTGTCACTTGTCAGCTCTCTTGTGTTCTCCATATTCTTGTACGGAGCAGAGACGTGGACTCTAAAAGCCGCGGGTCGCAAACGCATCGAGGTTTTTGAAAGGTTGTGCCATAAAAAGATGCTGCATATCTCGTGGACGGCACACTGGACGAACATCTCGATATTACAGGAGCTCAAATTGTTGAATGTGTGCCACCGCAAGATATTTGAGTTTTATGGCCATATTTCCCGCAAACCTGGTGGCAACTTACTAAACGTAATTGTCACCGACAATGTCGAGGATAAACGACTAAGAGGCTGAAGTCATATACACTAGTCAGACCAAATCCAAACCTCGTTGAACATAAAAGCCTTAGAGCCGTGCATGTTGCTGAGAATAGGAGCTGGAGAAACATCATCAAAGAGAATGTTTTGAAACCATGTTGTGGTTTCGACCTCCAGCATTGGAGATTCGACGCAAGGAGAAGGAGGATGCCCCGAAGGTTTAGGCTATAGCGCCTACACCTTAATATCGCCAGATGTGGGTGTTCCATGTAATAAGGGGCGATTCATTGCCATCAATCGGGCTAATCCAGTCTCTGGGCTGCTATTTAGGAATTCCAGATGAAAGAAGATTCAATATGGCGATGGCGATGGTTGAAATGCCAAAACGTAAGAAATTGATCACGTGACATTTCGATAGCTCTTGGCAATCCCGTACATTTATGACATTTTTTCAATCTATGCCGCGTCGTTTCCGTTCAAAGAATATAACTGATGTAGAGCCTCTGGACCTTATCCGCTCTCTCCTCTTAATTTTTCAACAATAATGTTACTTAATTTTGCAACCTATAATGGAAACGTACTCCCAGCTTACCCTTTACTAACCCATATGTCTTAATTTTAAGACTGTGTACACATCGGCCGTCCTTTACAACTTAATAGGGCGTGTTGTATGTTAATAGCGCCATTGTGGCCTTAATATGTCTTGCGCCGGTCGGGGACTTGGAAGAGATTGGAAGGTGAGACAGTTTGATTAAAGTCGTGTTGCAACCTATTTTGAGGTTTGCTGGTTATTGTCCGAGGCCCGCCTGAGCTTCGGGGTCCAGGTGCACGGCACCGTCTAGCCCTCCGGTAGCTACACTGCTCAGCATTAATCAATGTCAAAAATTGTCAAAGTGTTGGTGTTTTTGATAGTTAGCAACTGAGATACGAATGGGAAAGTGCCATAAAAATATGAGAATTGCCACTCAGAATTAATATTATAATTAATCAGTCCATGGAGTTTCTAGCACGTCTCTCTCCATAGAGATCTACGCTTCACATCGACATATTGGCCGTCCTTTACAACTTATTAAGGCGTGTTTTATGTTAATACGGCCATTGTGGCCTTAATGTGTCCTGTGCCCAGTGATAACAGTGTGGTCGTGTGTTCGGGGGTGAGGAGCAGATTTTGAGGTAAAACAATGACATCTTTGTGGGTTTAGGAAAGTCTGAATGTGTGATGAGAGATAATTTCGATCATTAGGGAAATATAAGGCCTAGTATCCAGAGCTGTCATACCCAATAACTGGGTTGTAGAGGTCAGATAGGCTTTTGCAACTACTAAGTTAGGCCCGAAAAAGGCTAGATGAATTACAGGTAAAAGATAAAAAAAAACAGGAAAGGCGAAGTATTATTCATTGGGCTAACTCTTTGCGCTAGATTTCTGAATTTTCAGATCCTGGTTTCTTCTCCGTAATGAGTAAATAATAAAATCTTCGCTATCTAATATGATTTCAATTACAGCAGTCAGGGTAAAAAATAGTATTTTTGTAGAACAGTTTTATAAGTAACTAGCAAATAAATAAAATAAATTTACTGTTATTACTGAGTTTCTTCCTTATTAAGCAAACAATATAAAAAGCAAAATCATTTAAACGAAAAATAAATACAGCTTAGAAACACTATGACCTTGAGCTTCAATAGAATAAGAGATCAGCATATACTCGCTTTGCGACTTTGATTGGATACTTCTTGATAGGTATCGTGGAATTCATCAAAAATATATATATTAGATAAGGGTTGCTTCCTCTTCCTTCTTTGATGACCCGTATTCCACGAAAATACCCTATACCTATTAAATAGATTACCTTTGTACATACCTTTATATGTATCTTCACATTCATGAATCTATCAGCCTTTTACCCATATTTTGCAAATAAATTATTTCATATATGAAATATAAAACACCGCAGGTTTTCCATTTTACCTTTGTGAGTATCTACACAATAACGCGCAGTGCCTCCAACGTTATTAACTTTGAACCGACGTTAATCACACAAAGCCTCTTCAATATATTTCAATGTCACGTTTAAAGCCTTTGTAATGTACTGGAGTGTGAAATGAGGAACTTTATTATAGTAAGAGGGATAGGATTTTTGGGAGATGAGCACGTGTTATTATTAGTGTACATATTTTGTACTTAGTTGTAGTACGGGGTGTCTTTTAGTTAGGTGGTATAGTGGGTAGTGCTATTCTGGGTGCATTGTCCCCACATGTATGAATTTAATAATGTATGTTCCTAAATATTGTAAAAAAACAATTTTTTTTAAAAGAGTAAGTATGGAGTTTCTTGTGCATTCTTCTCCATAACAAGCTACTTTCCGAATGCACGGTAGAATCATTTTAATGTAACGTTCAAAAGTGCCGCTTGGTGGCCTAGTTGAAATAAAATATCTTTGTCTTTGTCTTTGTCTTTTAATTATTTTGATTTTTTCGGGATCTGGTACACTTGCGTAAGTAAAATACATTCACTGGAAAAAGGGGTAACAGTTTTGTAACTTTAAATTTAAGCAAACTTTAGTTATTAGAAAATAAAGTTCAATAAAATCATACAAATCTATTTAGAAATAAGCATAATTCTGTTTATTGCCAGGAAGACATAGATCGCAAGTTCCTATAACTTTGTAAACAACCAAACAAAACTTTAGTAACTGTTAACTGAACGTATTTTTCAGTGTTGCCGCGAAAGATACTTGCACGAAACCATATGAGCGAAAGGCCACTTTGCGCGAAACCATATGAGCAATTGGCCACTTGTGTGAAACCTTATGATCGAAAGGCCACTTGTGCGAGACCATATGAGCGAAAGGCCACTTTACGCGAAACCATATGAGCAAAAGTCCACTTGCGCGAAACCATACGCGCGAAAGGCCACTGCCGCGAATGAATACTTGCGCTAGTGGATATTTCTGCGAAAGACAAATGCAAATGGCCACTTGCTTGAATAGATTTTAGCGCAAATGACACACGTATACGTGAATCCGATACATGTATACTGAAACAGGACACGAAATTGAAAGCACATTTAAAAACAACGGAAATAGTTACTAAGCATCGGGTGCAAATGAAATAGCGAGTCCAATACAAATATCTACCGCCAAAATTGAATTAACGCCAAACTACAAAACTTTATTTTAAAACACAACTCTGAAACAATGTAATCCCGTAGCACCCAGTCTTTGCTCAGTGGCGCCGCCGCCGGGCAGCTTGCAATAAGTGACTTTGCCAACATAACGTTAGATTGGTTTGTTGCAGATTCTATTAGTTTAATTCAGCTGGGGATTAAATGATTTTGTACATTGAAAAGTTTAAGTTAGATTGGAGATTAAAGATGTGTTTTAAAAGAAAAGAATAAACGTGTCTAGTTTTCTTTTGTATTGTTCCTTGCGACCAGGAAAGAGAAAATAAGTTAAACTACATTGTTGTTGTTGTTCCGTATGACAGCGATGTGGAGGAGTACTTCGACGCCTAGGTGTACCTTTCTTATGTATATAGTGTTAGTAGTTGGGTTTAGTATAATTTTATATAGTTTACTTTTGTTTAGTGCTTAAGTATGTACATAATATATTTACACCTATGTTTTATAAATAAATTCACTTAATTTTAGTTAAAGTAGGTAAAGTAGTAAGAATTCTGGCAAAAATAAAACTTTACTGATTTTCAAAATTATTTTCTTTATCCCTTAAGTAAGGTTCCCGCAGAAAATTGCAGAAGACTATCTAAATTTATTTGTTCTAATTTCATTCATATCTTCTAGCTGTTACTCCAGCAATCTTCTGTTTTCTAACCATATTTTATCATCTGTCATCAATCCATCTACGATTTCCTTGGTCCATTACAAAATAACACTAAAAACTCTTAACAATCTAGAACAGTTCTTACAATACCCATCGCCTTATAAGAAATACATCTGCAATATATAAATCACTTGTCTCTAGGATATCTTTACTCCCCCGCACTGTTGGAAGATGTTCTTTCAATTAGAACCTCAAGACTTATAGCCGTCGACTAGCAAGTTGGCTTTGCTAAGGGTTTTACAATCACCATGGTACGATAAGGAAGATTTATTTGTTGTTAACTCTGGCTTTGTTAGGAATTGAATGTTTAAAGAGAAGAGAAAGGATACAGTTATCGCTGTCGTCAGTTTATTGAAAGAAGAATGTTGTCTCAGTAGTACCGGCACCGACTTACGTTCCAGACATGGGTTCGAACCCAGGCAGGCAATGTGGTTTGTGTTTCTTATTTTCATCACCAATGCTTTTAAAACACAAATACATAACATTGGCAATAGTTAGTACCAGTTACGTTTAAGTTCATGTAATAGGGAGTTAGCCTCCCTATTAAATGAACTTAAACGTAACTGGTGAAATGTGACATCTCTGCCGAATCCTTAGGAGAACACATGCGTAATGATAAGTTATGCTATAAATGCATTCACGGAATACATCGTCAGGGAACCGGCATGTCATTGCACTTTTCAAAGACATTATGTGACGTCCACCAACCCGCTGGGCCTACGTGATGGATTACAGTCAGCGCCCTCTCATAGAGTGAGAGGGCCTGTGTCCCAGTAGTGGGAACGTTATCCCTAGGCTAATTTATGCTATGTCCATTAAAATTATCTTAAAAGTCACCAAGTATTTCAATAAAATAATTAAGGAAACGTTATTTATTTAAAACTCAGACAACTATTAAAGATAGGCTAGATTTTAAAAAGAAAAATCAATTTGCGAAAAAAGTTCTCAACTACGAGTAAAATGGCCCAGTGTGTTTGTTTTCATTAAAACAAGTTTAAATTAGAAACTTATTTATTGCCACTATTAACTTTCTAAAGTTTCAAATGTATCTACAATAGGGCCAATACATCACGCCGATTAATCCATGCTGATATTTTAAATGTGAAAGTACCCCGTAAACCTTTTCAAGCCTTTAGGGCTTAATGGATTTGGATGAAACTAGGCATAGGGATAGACCAGAACCTGGATTTGGAAATAGTATACTTTTTAACCCGGTATAATATTTCTTTGGAATAATAAAACCCTTTTCACGTGGTCGAAGCCGCGGGCAGAAGTTAGTAATCCAATAAAATGCCCAAGATCGTAACTATCGAAAAATTGTAACTGTTTAGGGACCAATACCACCTTAGATACTACCCTCAAATTGACACAATTCACAACCACATATCACTGTAACCTCAATTAATAAAACTAGTCTGAAATTAGGGCAGGGGTGGCAATTAATCGTTAGGACACCCGCTAACTCCCCACTCAAAAGATTTATGGTACAGGGGGTCTCGTTAAGGGACGTACCTTGTATCCTTGAGCAATTTGTTTATGGTCGTCACGGGTTATCTGGTGGGTCAAGAGGTCGTAGAAAAAGGTAGGAACCGATATTGTTGTCCTGGGTTAGGGGGACTGTTGGGTCAGGGGTCAGTTATGACACCGTGAATTTTGTTATCCTCAATTTAGTTTTAAAGGTCAATGGCAAGGTAGGTCGTGATTGGGAAGATTTATGTGATCTTTGAAGGATGACAACGAAAATAAGTTATTTATGTATCTTTTTGAAAATTTGATGTATGGTGTAAGCTTAAAGCTGTATAGAAGAAATCAGAACTTGGTTTTAACCCCATCTTTAGATTTTTGAGTAAATGAGGAAAAAGCAGCAACGAATGTTTACCAGTGCCTGATTGCAAATTAATGTTACACATAACATGACATTGCGCATGTAATCCTAGGAGGTGGATTTGTACACCCACATGTAATCCTAGGAGGTGGATTTGTACACCCACATGTTAGCGATTTTTATGGATTAATTTGAGATTTTTACACTGGCAACTAAAATGGACGGCTGATCTGAGCGCGGTAAATAACAGTGTCTACTGTCATTTCCCATCTTTTTTAAAGTTTTAAATAGTTTTTATCACGCCATATGGGGGCCAAGTTTTGTGTGTAAGATAATAAATAAGTATTAGGGTGCTGTTATTATATTTATTCATGTTCTTTATACTGTGTTCTGTAAACTATTATCTATAAACTGTGTTTTGTGTAACTGTGTATTTGATATGAAAATACACTGGGTGAGTAAACCCTTTCCAATCATTTTTATTTACATCACCATCCCCGCTGAAATACCCACAAAATCAAATCAAAATCATAATTTCTTTATTCAATTAGACCATTAAGCAGTACTTTTGAACGTCAAAAAAATTAATTTAAAAGTAATAATAATTGATTTTACCGTCCATTCGGCAAAGTAGCTTGTTATAGAGAAGAACGGACAAGAAACTGCACACTTACTCTTTTAAAAAAAGTGTTTTACAAGTATTTGGCTGGATGGATCGGCACCACTCAGCTCAACCATCATGAAGGGAACCGGATGATCCAACACATGTACCACCATCAGAGAGATATAGAAAGCATGACACAAGGTTTTAGTATTTTAAGTAAAAGAGAATACCATATTTCTTTTGGCGATTCTGCTTTACGAGTACAATTACTAATACATAGTTTTACTTTGTTGGTTGTCCTGTGCGAGTCACAAATTAATATTTTTCTTTCTTTCTTTATCCGGACATTTTCTGTTAATAAACTTTTCAAAGGAAAGTAGCATGGAATATTTCATTTTCTCCTAGGTACTTAAAGACTAGCACAAATTGTAGTTATGTTATCATATTCACTAAAATTTCAGCATCATTCCCAGAATAAATGGAAAATTAAGCTTCAGGAGAACTTTAAGTGCATTCCTAGTGTCAAAGGTTGGAGCGACTGAAGTGGACTGTGATTGAAATTGTGTTAAAAATGCCCTCTAAACTGGAAAACATGACCTGGAAAAGTTGGAAGTTGACCGTGTTTTGTTTTTGTCTTGTTTGCAAACAAAAGTAGGAGTTTTTAACTGGATTCTGCGTTTGTTTTTTAAGCTGTCGAATTTTTAATGTTCAGCGATTTTTGAAAGCTTTTTAAATACACGCACGCAACATTAAAAAAAAAATGGACGTTGAGACCGTAGCTACCGCAGCAATTATTTTTATTTAATGCTTTTAACTGCTACTTGAGTGAGCATCGCAGTAAAGTTATTAAAATTAAGGGAAAAGAAGAAGGTGGATGCTGGCTGTACATAGAAACAGAACAAAACAAGCGTCGTCAGACGTGGCGCTCGTGTTAAAACTCTTTGTTGCGTGCCACATAAACCGACAAACATTGGTGGCAGACGCATCTGCCGACGTTAAATACCTACCACAGACGAGCAAATTGCCCCGTCTACACGTCGGCAGACGCATTCGCAGATGACATCTGTCAACGAGTAGAGGAGGCTTAATAAGAGACAAGGAGGTCGCCCTCCTTACAGTGTATAGAAGAAAAAAGGAAAAAAGTGATTCTGTGCTTGTGAGTTACGGTTGCGAGTGCGTGTGTATTGCGAGTGAATGTGTATGTGTCTGGTATGTAGTGATGTTAGTTTTCGTGCCTGAAGGGCGAGCGTGATGTTTACTTTGAAAAAATCGTTTGAGAGTTGTTAATAAGTCGGTCAATCAGAAAACTCAAGCTATTTGCACGTTCTATAACGTAGACTTCAATGGCAAAAACCTGTCCTTCAACGTTTCCTAGTTTTAGAGATAGCTACCCTGAGGTCATCACGGTTGCCCGAATTCACTTGGCCGAAGAACCCAAAATGTTCGTTTCTCGAATAACTGTTGGTTGAACAAAATATTTCCTCAAGAACGGCGTGAGAACTAAATCACTCAACAAGTGCTCAAGCACGTTTTTTCCTTAACAAAACATTTACTTTAATTTCCTTTAGCGACATTAATTTTATCACTCCTATCCTAAAGGTGTACCGACTACATAAAATATAAAACAATTAATAACAACCACCAAACATTTACCGTCGTCAATAACAATAGTTTACGACGCCACCTTCACGACTCGTAAACTAGGGACCGGCAGAGATATCAACGTTGACGACTGTGTTTAATTGCTTTTATATAGAACTAAAGATATAAAGGAAAACGGTGTTTCCAATTAAGTCACCTTTATTAGTTTGATGCAATGAAAATGCTGTTACGAGTGCGGTGTTGCTCTTGTATGATCGTGTAATGAAATTTAGTAATAAACTGAATAACATTTGATTTGTGAGAGAATTTCTGCTGAAGTTGGAGGATTTGTTTAAGTTTTAGTATTTACAGACGTATATAAAATTGCTACATTTAAATGATGATATGGCTGGCTAATTACGTACGGCTGCAGTCGAGGATGCAAATAAAACCGATATAATTTACTTAATGAATTTAATTAAAGTAATTATTACATTTAGATCGGTAAAACTAAGATGCGCGACAATTGCTCGATGTGAGAAACAAGAGTGATTCACTAATACACTAAATCAATATTCGTCACTGCTATTGCACAATATTCAGTCTCACGCCATCGAATTGCTGAGATGGCGAATCTCACGGTGCAGAGCGCAATGCGGTGTGTCTTAAGAATTTGGGGTTTCGCAAGTGGCGACATAACAGGCTAGTGGCTGGAAGAGCTTGTAGTTAAATAATATCAGCCGTGCTGGTCAGTCTTCAAGGTTAAGCAACAATTATTAACCTAAAGCCTATAACAAGCCTTTATCTATATATATATATAAAAATGAATCCCTATTTCCCATGGTCACGGCATCACTCGTGAACGGCTGGACCGATTTCGCTAATTCTTTTTTTGTTGTGTTTGTTATTGTTAGAAGAAGGATTTTATGAAAAAATTGCTACCTTACCGTAGGGTAGTGTAGGTAGGGTAGGGTAGGTAGGGTAGGGTAGGTAGGGTAGTGTAGGTTGTGTATGTAGGATAGGGTAGGTAGGGTAGGGTAGGTAAGGTAGGTTAGGTAGGGTAACAAGAACACGCAATTTATAATATCAAAGCAAAGGTAACGTGCACAGTAAGAAGAAAACAATGACAATTGCAGTAATGATAATTGCAATTGCATTGCTTGTAAAAGGCTGCTAAGTCTTAAGTACTAACATAACATAACATAACACCAACATTATACACTTAGTTCGCAACAAACGTTTTGACTTAGACTTTGGGTATAAACAATAGTTCGTTGGAAATAATAGGTCTAATCGTTTCAATAGGCATAAAAACTGATTGCATCGGACTTGCGAACGAAGAACTAAAGTGCATAGTGGGGCTACGTAACCGCAACGCTGATGCTACGAGTCTCGTAGCATTCGTAGTGCTACGAATCAAAGCCATAGCTGGCTGTAGCCAACTAGCTGTTAGTACTACGCGGTTTGTTAATAAAATACGAACAACACGAACAAGTTTGTAGAACGAATATTTAAAGTATTTAATATTTTCCTTACTGATATTACAGCTTTATTACATAATGTAGTAGGTACTTCTTTTTTGTACTGATTAAATAAATGAACATAAAACACACATTGAGAACAATTGAAACTTACTTGCGAAGACATTTTTTATTTTACCATAGAGTAGAGTTTTCCTGCGGCTTCGCTCTAGTATCCTGCCACGGGAGCGAAGCCACAAGTCGAAGCCGTGACATGCATTTTCCCGACGCAGTAATAGTTAAGTTGCCTATTAAAACTAAAAATATATATGTATCAGGTCAATGTTTCCTTAGAAACATAAATAAACAAACGCTAAATTTTACCTGTTTATAATTATTATAAACAGGTAAAATTATAAAAAATTATAATTATTATAAACAGGTAAAATTTAGCGTTTGTTTATTTATGTTTCTAAGGAAACATTGACCTGATACATATATATTTTTAGTTTTAATAGGCAACTTAACTATTACTGCGTCGGGAAAATGCATGTCACGGCTTCGACTTGTGGCTTCGCTCCCGTGGCAGGATACTAGAGCGAAGCCGCAGGAAAACTCTACTCTACAAACTCTACAAACTACAAACGCTAAATTTTACCTGTTTATAATTATTATAAACAGGTAAAATTTAGCGTTTGTTTATTTATGTTTCTAAGGAAACATTGACCTGATACATATATATTTTTAGTTGTCTGTAACATAGTCTAAATCTTACATGATAATTATTATCATGTAAGATTTAGACTATGTTAAATTGTTATTCAATTTAAATAAACAAAAAAAAAATACTTTCATATCATTTTACAGAATCACAATCAAACCAAAGTCCCACTTCACCCACACTTGGACACCTCTATCTACATCTCTATTATATTATTAATCTACTTTAATTATTCCAAAGTCAAACCATTTCGTAACACAAAAAGCTCACTAACTCACCTGCCAGTAACTAAAGAGCTCACCATCAGACATTAATCACACCACACAAAGACACCTCGACAATCACCGTGTAAACATTATTAACAACAAACGGTAAACTGTAACAAAGCGCTTATATAAGTACGCAACGATGATGTAAGGCGGACGTACACCGACGACTGTTCTACGGCGCGACAATTTAGTCGTAAGAAAACGTTGGGCGTTAAATTTGCTTACGACTCTTTAGTTAGGCATTGGAATATCAAACGTTATGATTATTGCGATAGGCATTGAATATGCATTGACCAAAAATGCTATTAGAACCTGACTCAAAGTTTGAAGGACCTCAAATCCACTGCCGACGACCCAGCCGCCATGACAACGGAAAAAAAACGATCGATTAATTAGCTATTATTTCAATTTGATGATTCACACACACACATGACATGGAATATTGGTGTTAAAATCTTAAGATTTAATCAGTAATCTTAAGATTCGACTAAAAGTCGCTTGTTTGCACTGGCCCAAACGTTGGTACCCTATTATACTACAACACTGCCTCCACAACAGGCGCACATAACCGTGTGACAGTCGTCACTGTGTTAATATCGCCTAGTTACACTGTATTAACACAATGTATGAATGGGATATATATTCTGTATGTGTGTGTGTGTTGTTAGGGCTCCCAACATTTTGTAGAAAAAAAAAGCTTTTTTACAAAAAAATACTACCGACTTCCAAATAAAAAAAAACTACAAAGTGAAAAATAACTTTATTTTTGGAAGTCGGTGTCTTTGATGGGTACCATTTTATGCGTTACGGACACCAACTTCCAAAAATAAAGTTATTTTCACTTTGTAGTTTTTTTTTATTTGGAAGTCGGTAGTATTTTTTTGTAAAAAAGCTTTTTATTTTTCACTTTTTTGTTGTACCTACCTAATAGGCAAGTTGGTTAAGGTACCTATAACGCCAGAATAGATTACCCGAATATCATGAAACTTGAACAAAACCGGTGAAATGAGAGATCTGCGTACCCCTTAAGAGCGTACTGGCGTGATGTTTTGTTATGAAATGGTATAAACAATAAACAGACATGCGATTGCAGCAATCCCGAGAGATTTGCCGAAATTTATTGAAGAGTTCTGTTGTATATCTTCAAAGTTCTTCATCAGATCTTCACCAAATTAATATGGGACCAATTTCAAAACATATTCATTCAAACAAAAAAAGAATTTTCAAAATCGGTCCAAAATTGACGGAGATATGGGTGAACAAACAAAAAAAAAAATAAAACATAATGTCGAACATAGAACCTCCTCCTTTTTGGTAAGTCGGTTAAAAATAGAGTACATCCAATTTTAGGGACGGCAAATGAGTACAGATTACGTTTTACATAACTTTATTATTTTTCGGGGTTTTGAAAATAATCATTTGTACGATTGCTAGACATCAATTGCAATGAAGCCCTATTTCTCGCTTGCTGTCGCTTTGCAATTATTACCGAAAATACTGAAACTCTCTTAGTGAAATGGCAGCACAATTCATTCAACTAATTTCAGGATCTATGCGATTATAAAGTACGCCTAGGCTAAATATAGTACAATACTCTTTATGAGAGTACAGTGGGTAACCCTAGTGTGTTTTGTGTGAGTATGTATTGTCGCAGAGTAACGTAAGAGTTATACAGCGTAATGCTGACAAAGTGCTGTTCAGCGAAGTAAATTGTTACTTTTGTGCACCATTTAGTGTTATTGATGGTTTGCGGATTATTGTGAGTTTATGACGGGATTTGTAGATTTTTAAATTGAGTTTGATAAACTCGAATAGTCTAAAGATTGGCATATTATAGGCATATATATGTATATATATAGGCCAATGTCCAGCAGTGAAAGTCTTTTGGCTGATATGATGATGATGATGTGTAAAGAGCCGAATTTAGCCATTATAATTCTACGTTATGTGACTGGATTAACCGTTGGCATTTCCTGTTTAAGAACGAAAATCTTCCTCCTGTCCTTATCCTAATGAATTTGGGGTCTTCGCTGAATAAGTTTCACATCATGGAAAAATGAGGAAAAATACTTTAATTATTCCATTCCTCTTTTAAGAAAATAACACTGATTTTAAAACATCAAAGTAATGTGCCTTATCCTCGTTAGTTTAGGGAAAATTATGCAAAAGTAACGTTTTTAAGGAACGTTCGCATTTGCATCATCTGGCAGTATATAGGAAAATTAGAGGTGTTTTCGCAGATTGGGATGCAAAATTGCGAATGCCAACGATCTTTAAAAGTACAAAAATTGCCCCTCAGATCCTTTATGGATAGCATATTAATAGCTCAATAAATCTTATTGATTATAACGAGTTGTTAACTTAACGAATGGCTAAGCCCGTATAATTGAGTCTGAGTATTTACTTAAACGTTGAGCAAACTTAATTACCCCTCTAACTGTATAGAAGTTATTCAATCTAAAGCTTTTGAGAAATTCTTAAGATTCCTAGCTCTTTATTTTTTACCCGACTACGGCGAAGCCTAAAGGAAGGGTAACGATTTTAGCAGTCTATGCATGTATGTTTGTATTTGCTCATGTTCATGCTCTGTAGCGCCTAAACTATTTTGATGAATAACATGTCAATCGATTCGTTATTATGGCCAGGGTAACATAGGATATAAAAAAAATATATTCGGGTTACAGTTTTTATTTTTTATTAAATTTTTTGCTTGTTCTATTTATAAATAATAATAAAAAAAATATTAACAATAAAAAATAATTTATTAAAATACTTATAAACCGAGCAACCATACTTATAATCATATCTTAGCTAATATATCAAAACATCTCGGTATCCCCCGATGTGTTAGGCAGAGGATCACCTTTAATACCAATGTTTAGCCAGTTACATTAACATACATTCTACCGATAGACAAGAACATTCATGAAAATTTTTGTTCAAGTACTGATGAGTTAGAACTAAAGTTTGCTGCAACGCTAAAATATTTATGTTGTCTAATTAAACTATTAAAACATGCAGCGCTAGATCGCTCATAAAGTTTAGTTTACTCGTCTCAAAACGTCTCGTGTATCAAAAAGTCCTAAGCGCCATTAAATTCATGGCGTTACGCGTTTCGTTCAACATACTGTAAAGTAAGGTGTACGGATTGCAGTACAGTTCAGTCGAACAGAGTGAGAGTTAGGATGGCCAAGTCGGTGTGTATTACATATAATATATATCGATGGCCAGTTATGTTTAAGTTCCATGTAATAGGGGGCGAGCCGTGAAATTCTTTATCCTATTACGAAAAATAGTTAATTGTTAGAAAGCTAGATTATCGCATGTCATAGGCTAGGCTTCTTATCCCAGAAAAATGCACCGGTCCGTTGGGACACGCAAGGGTAGCAAAGCCATATGAAGAAGCTAGTTATAATATTATTATATCTTTGTATTTCTCGGTACTTTGGGGTCTCGTACTTTTGGATGACGAAGCCAACTCGCGTTAAGAGGATTTTTAAGAAATGATTACTAATAACATTATTCATCATCATCATTTCAGCCAAAATACATCCACTGCTGGACATAGGCCTCCCCCAAGCGTCGCCACACTGAGCAGTCCTGTGCGTTTCGCATCCACCGGACGCCCGCAGCTTGGACCAGGTCGTCATCCAACGCTACGTCTTCCGGTACGAGGTCGCCACTCCAGAACTTTTCGGCCCAACGGCCATCCATTCTGCGACTAATGTGCCCTGCCTGCCACTTAATGTGAACACTTAATGTGCCACTTAAGTTTGACGACTATTCGGGCGATGTCGTATGTATAACATAATTACGATATTCAGAATACAAAGAATTATAATAGGTAAGTACCAGTAAACAGTAGTAAACAGTAGACCGGATAAAATGGGCTATTATCACCTTTCAGCCGTACAAGTCGGCGGGGCTGGACGGCATCTTCCCAGCCCTACTACAGTGGGGGTAGATAATCTAACGCCATGGCTGTTGGAGATCTATCGGGCCTGCATAGCTCTTAGATACATACCTCTCGGATGGCGCGAGGTGAAAGTCATCTTCATACCCAAACCTGGTAAAACTGATTACACACACCCCAAGGCTTATAGACCTATAAGCCTCACATCCTTTTTACTGAAAACCCTCGAAAGAATCTGTGATAGGCATGTGCCTATCACAGATTCTTTCGAGGGTTTTCAGTACGGATGTCCGTGATGGGCCTCTCCGGGAAAAACCCCTACACAAACAACAGCATGCGTACTCCACAGGCAAATCGACAGAATCCTCGTTGCACAACGTGGTTTCTAATATTGAATGCGCAGTGGACCACAAATGCTCAGCACTGGCTGCCTTCATTGACATCGAGGGCGCCTTCGATAAGACCATATTCAACAGCATAAACACGGCCCTCGACAGACACGGCATAGATCCGACCCTAGGGGGCTGGATCACCAACTTGCTCAAACTGAGAGCGGTTCAAGTCACGTTTAATGACACTAAAAGGACAATCGTCACGAAGGGCTGTCCGCAGGGGGGCGTCCTTTCGCCACTTCTGTGGAACCTGGTAGCTGACAGCCTCATCAAAACACTCAACGACAAAGGTTATTTCACCGTTGGCTACGCGGATGACATAACAATAATAATAAACGGGACCCACGAAAACACTCTATGCAATCTCATGCGTCAAGCCCTGAAAATAGTAGAGGAATGGTGCAACGAGCACCAACTCTCAGTGAACCCCACAAAAACTGAACTAATTCTCTTTACTAAAAAGAGAAAACCGATGACACTGCAACTACCGCGTTTCTTCGGAACAACCCTAAGCCTTTCAACTGAAACCAAGTACCTGGGCATTTATTTGGACAAACAGTTGAATTGGGCAAAACACATGAACCATATCACCACAAAAGCCAGCATATCCCTGTGGCAGTGCAAACGCCACACCCACTGCCGCCCTACAGGCAATGCTGGGACTCCTGCCTCTACACCTAATTGTGAGGGAGGAGGCAGCCCTAGCCACCTTTAGACTCCACCTATCAGGTTCCCTAAATAAAGACTCCAGAATTAAGAACACACGCATAAAGGCGATCAAACGTAAACCGATGTTATCATCGCCATGCGACAAAGCCCCAAAATCACACCACTTTCATAGGCACTACAACATAATACTCACAGAGGAAAGATGTGACTACTCTGGCCCGAAAGAGATGAGAATATACACCGACGGATCGAAAACTGACTCAGGTACCGGAGTCGGAGTCTTCTCATACGATTTCATTATAAATATATCCAGACCGCTAGGAGGGTTCAACACCGTCTATCAGGCGGAGTGTGTGGGCATCATACAAGCGTTCCATGCCTTAGAAGCCAGGAGGGTTACGGACACCCACATACGGATACTCTCCGACAGCGCATCAGTCCTCCAATCCTTACGAAAAAAATACATTACATCTAAACTAATACTAGAATGTCACAACGCACTAGAACAGATAACTGTATCTAGCCGTAACACGGTGACACTACAATGGATAAAGGGACACAGCGGATCACTGGGCAACGACGCGGCTGACGAGCTTGCGAGGCGCGGATTCAGCTCGACGGTCTATGGACCCGAACCTGTTGTACCCATCCCCTTCAACCAAATACGCAGGTGGCTACAGGAATTCACCCAGACACAGGCGGAGAACTGGTGGGCCTCGGCACTGGGCTGTAGGCAATCCAAAGAAGCTCTGCCATCCTTGGACAGTAGGCTTACCAGGCGTCTTTTACGCCTGGACAGGAATGGCCTCCGCCTGGTGACGGGGACCATCACGGGACACTGCTCACTCAACAAACACTTCCACACAATAGGCATAACGGACAGTCCTCTGTGCAGGGCATGCATGGAGGCCGAGGAAACCGTTACGCATGTTCTCTTTGAATGCACAGGTGTCACCCAGATAAGAACACGAACCCTCGGGTCACCCAGATCTTACACAGATGTTTTGAGAAAACCAGGAGCTCTAATTTACCTCTGGAGGGAGGTGGGCTGGTTGGAATGACTACCCAACGGCCGCCATGGCCCACGCACAAAGGTCCATTTGAGGGACTAAGTGCGGAAACCAAACCCTCCTAACATAGAACATAGAATAGGTAAGTACCTATATTTACCAAACAAAAATAAGATTTTAATATAAAACTCCTAATCACTTCAAATGAAGAAAAAGCGACTCATAATAATTTCAATTGAACATTCCTCGATAAACATATTTCAATATGAGCACAAATTCTATAGACATGAATTCCGAACTAAACGAATTGCGATCGAATCAAAATAATTGGCTCCTACAAAACATAGAAATACGGGTTTATTTCATTCCGATACGGGTTCGACTTTCACATTGAAAATTATATGAATCTGAATACCGTTTTACATTTCAGATCTTGTAATCTATTTTTAAACCATTTTCTGTAATCCGATCCAGACTGTGTTGTTTTGCAAAAAATAAAGACCAAAACCAAAATAGGTTCTTTAACTACCTTTCAACGAATCCCATCATCAGACTCTTTCAGAATAAGTAGTCAGTAAGAGTCTGACAATACCGTCTGCCCCTCCTATGGCTGTGTTTAGAAATTGGTATTTATGCATGTAAACAAGATTACCATACGTTTAATTTTTAATGATAAGTAGAACACTTTTCACAAACAAATTATCAGACTAAAATCAATCTTTTAACCTGAATCAATCTTTTAGGGACTCTTTTCCTTTACAAGAAGATGACACAATTTGAACAGGCTAAAACGAGTAAATTGGTACCCTTTTACACGTCTCGTCTCGCCACTCATCCTTTACTTGATTTGACATCAAACGAGTACTTTGTCACTTTGTCTTTTCCTGAAGCTGAATTCCTTACAAATCTAATATTGAATTCGGTATATACCTCTTCAACTTGTTGTCAGACATGGCTCGAAATTGGTAACGTTTGAGTCACATTTAAGTTACTAGTACTAAGTTCAAAGTAAATGCTACGGCACAATTCTATCTGTTATGCTGTGCGGCAGACCTAGAGGTCTCTTTTTAGAAAAAGAGTTGTAAATTTTAAATATTTCGGTCATTGGGTCACATTGAAAGATAACGTTGATATAGAACAGGAGCGCAGGTCCCTGGCTGTTCTATGTGCGTTGTAAGGCTCCTGAGCCTTACAACGCACATAGAGCAGAAAAAAAAGTTTATTAAAAAAATCAAAAAACGCGACTGCTGAAAAAGCAAACTAAAAAGACGTAAACAAGAAGAAAATCATGCTGTGCAGTCGGAGGATACATATTCGCGAGCTGGCGGACCAAAACCAGATGTATCCTCCGACTGCACAGCATGATTTTCTTCTTGTTTACGTCTTTTTAGTTTGCTTTTTCAGCAGTCGGGTTTTTTGATTTTTTTAATAAACTTTTTTTATTTACAACTTTTTAGTTATTTTTTTTTTAGAATTAGGTACATTTAAACATATAAGTGTTATATATTTTTGAAATCGCCTCTTAAAATCCTTTATTTTGATATCCCACACGATGGGTTTGGAAGAATAATATTTTTTTTTCCCCCACAAAATGGCGCCCAAAATCCGCCATTTTTGTTTTTTCCAATTTTAATGTAGCCAGTGACACTTGCAGGATTAAGACGAATCGATTGACATAAGAATCATCAAAATCGGCCAACGCGTTTGGTCTCTAGAACGCCACATAGGAACAAACATACATACATACATAGACTAATAAACACATTACCCTCCTTCGGCAGTCGGGTAAAAACGTCACCTTAACCTGTTAAGGTGACGTTTTTCAAAGCCTACTGCCAATCCTTTTACACCTGCAGCCTGTGGCAGTGGACGTCTTTCGGCTGATATGATGATGATGTCCACACAAAATAAAAAACAGAAGAGGGGATAGGATAGGTAAGAACATTAAATTGGACTTACTACAACATTCCTATCGTGGACCTTCTGTTCAACATTCTACGATGACATAGCTTCCATTCAGGGCAATAAGTAATTACGGCATTAATTGGCTTCGGTGCACGCAGCACGTTGCACGCTGAGCCTGCCCCATTGTCATGTCTTTCACAGACCATGAAGTGTTGTGCTTTAGCTACTCAATCACTCAAACTTCAGCCTTGTGGGCGAGACAGCGAAGGATTATTGTAGTGGGAGATGCACTAATTTTACGAGCATTTATTTAAGTTGCCTTGCTAATTGTTGCGTTGTGGAGGTCAGTTAGGATGTCACTCCATTAAATTACTGGTACTCAGCTGCATCAGCTAGACTGGATGACGACACCAATATAGTTGGTAAAAGGCTACGTAGATTGATTAAGTTAGTTACTACGTATGGGTTAAATCTAGGAAATGAATTTAAAAACAGTATAGCTTAACCCAATTAGCTACAATTTTACAAATATGGTTATTAAAAGTGACATCATTCTAAATCCGTAATGGCGGACGCCCAAAGATGGCGGACCAATTAAATTATTTTCATGCATGATTTGGGTATCAAATAAATGAGAGAGCTTGTTTTGTCAAGTTTTCTTACAATTAATATTCTTATAGTTATTCATTAGAAATATTTTTTTTTAATCTGTTTTAGGCTTGCGCTTGACCACTATCTTACTTTATTTTTATTAGGTTTCTGAGACTAGTTCATGAAAGCTACCTAATCACGATTCATTTGAGGATGTGCGATCATAATCACGACATCGAGATTAAAAAAGATAGTTGTTGTAGACATTTTTTTTTATCCGTTAGGGTTCTTGGAGATATTATTGACTCAATTGCTCCTGTCCTAACAGGCATATTCAATCAATGTTTGGACAGCGGCACTTTTCCTGACTTAATGAAACACAGTAAAGTAGTACCAATTTTCAAATCGGGCTGTAAGAGTGATCCCTCTAATTACAGGCCTATATCCGTGCTTCCAGCATTGAGTAAAATCTATGAAAAAATCATGCTGGGACAGATGTTGTCTCACTTCAATTCAAATAAGATCCTGCATAGTCAACAGTTTGGTTTCACGAAAGGTAGGTCGACAACGGACGCGGGAGTAAAACTCATCAGCCACATCTTGGAATCTTGGGAGAAGTCCCAGGATGCCATTGGCATTTTCTGTGATCTCTCGAAAGCGTTCGACTGCGTCGACCACAACACACTGATCTGTAAATTACACCACTACGGAATTCGAGGAAAATCTGCTGATCTTGTGCTTTCCTATTTATCAAACAGACAGCAAAAAGTAAATGTTAATGGGGCGACGTCCTCCGGGTCTCTAGTCAAGATGGGCGTGCCCCAAGGTTCAATTCTCGGCCCTTTCCTTTTTCTTGTTTACATTCATGATCTCCCTTTTATGATGGCCAAATTATCGGATATAATTCTATTTGCTGATGATACTTCGCTAATTTTTAAAATAAATAGGAAAGATACGGATGTCTTACATGTCAACGAAAGTCTGATTGTTCTCTCTAAATGGTTCGCAGCTAACAATCTTTTACTGAATGCGAAAAAAACAAAATGTCTGAAGTTTGCTTTACCAAATGTACCACAACGTGACCTAAATTTAAATCTTGACGGCAAAAATCTTGAAGTTATAAAGGAAACTGTATTCTTAGGGATTACTATCGATTCAAAATTGCAGTGGGGCGCTCACATTAGAACTCTTTCGGGTCGGTTAAGTTCAGCTGCATATGCAGTAAGGAAAATAAGGCAGTTAACCGATGTAGCCACAGCAAGGTTAGTATACTATGCTTATTTCCACAGTATTATGTCTTATGGCATTCTGCTGTGGGGATCAGCAGCAGACGTTGACTCAATTTTCATCTTACAAAAGAGGGCAGTCCGCGCAATCTATAAAATGAGTCCACGAGAGTCCCACAGAGAAAAATTTAAAGAGATCGATATACTGACTCTACCTTCTCTTTATATATTGGAATGTATTTTGTATGTCCGCAAAAATCGAGGGCTTTTCAAAACTAGAAGCGATTTCCATAATTTAAATACACGCAGTAAGCATGAAGTTGTAATACCCAAATTCAGATTAACGAAAACTAGCAAGTCTTTTCTTATAAACAGTATACGCTTTTATAACAAGTTGCCAAAGCCAGTTATAGAATTGACCGATGGAAAGTTCAAAAACTACATCAAACGTGTCCTTATTAAAAAAGCATATTACAAAATCAAGGACTACGTTGAAGATAAAAATTTTAGCTCCTTCTGCGCATGCGGCTTCCCTGGTAACTCATAAACGGCACAAATATGTGGATGTCTCTAACTATTCTCAATCTCATTTTTACTTTTTTTCTTTCTTTTAATTAGACTTTTTACAATGATTTCAATAATCTTTATAGCCCTTTGCTATGAATAGTTACAGCACTGATAACAACATTTGTGCCACATGTTAAATTTAGTCTTGTTATATATTTTTATTTATTTTTTCCTTTGTATAGATTCTTTTACTGATTGTTTTGTGAATGTGTGAACATTGTAGGCCTTCTAGATTTCTAGACGCTTGTTAACATTTGTTAACTCTCTCGTTTATACAATTTTTTTTTTTAGTTTCTTACGACTTATTGTCGGGCCTACGTTGTCCCCCCATATCTAAGCACTAATACTGTAACGTGGAAATATTGTAAAAACAAACCAATTTTTTTAAAAGAGTAACCGTGGAGTTTCTTGCCGGTTCTTCTCCACAGGAAACGACTAACCCGAACCGTGCACCTTTTGTCGACGTTTTATAAGTGCCCATGTAGGCCTATGTGAAATAAAAAACATTTGATTTGATTTGATTTGATTTATCTTTTTGCTCGCGTTTGACCACTATACCACCTGATGGTAAGCGATGATGTGGTCGACGGTGAAGCACGCTTGCCTAAAAACCCATTCACTCTTGACTTAAAGACTCCTGGATTATAGCTATTGGGAAACACAGACTCCGGCAGGGAATTCCACTCCTTAGCATTACACTAAGGAGCATTACTTGATGAGGCACTTAGACTTAAGTTTGAATTGTACAAATTTATAAAGTAACAGTGTACTCAGCGTTGAAAAGCCTAATAATAAATAAACAAATAAATAAATTACGAATAATAAAAGTATCTCCAAAACGTTTTGTGCGTATGGGTGGGATGTCCACCATGTACCGATGACACATCGCCGTACGTCTGGTAATCTGATGATGGAACGGGCTGGGCGGAATTAAATCATGCAATTCCATCGCACAAATCCCCGAAATGTAACAGATAAAAAACCGACAAGCTGGCAACTCGGTGACGATGTTCAAGGTTCTGGAACTTTGACTTGATCAGTGCCTCATTGCCAATGAGTTTCTTGGCCCGCTTTTCGATCGACTCTAGTGCATCGAGCTAGTATTTGGCAGATCCGTCCCAGAGATGAGAAAAGTACTCCATGCATAATCGAACTTGCGCTTGATACAAGTTGACCAGCTGTTCCGGTGTGAAGTTCCTTTCACCTTCGCAGGGTTCCCCAACTTTTTGGTAGCCAGCTGAGCCTTTGCCTCAATGTATGGCCCAAAACTGAGAGTCGATGTCAACGTAACGCCAAGAAGCTCAAGATGGTCCGTTATTGGCACGGTTACATCACGGAAAGTTGGAGCCGGGTGAAATTGGCTCTTTTTAGCGAAAAAAGGACACGCCTGGGTTTTAGCAGCATTAAACTTGACCAGATTGGCATCGCCCCATTCGGAGACTGCTTGCAAGGACAAGTTCAAACGCTCCACAATGGCCTCAAGGGGATTTTTTTACAGATAGAACCATTTGTATAAAAAACGCATTGAATTTGAATGAATTACTTGGTTCAGAGGCCCTAACATAAGCTCTTAGAGCAAGGTTATTTCCATTGTGCGTATGGTACAGATGTATACAAGTCGTATACTCCTGTACCAGAAGACATTTGTCAATCATGCCAAATAGCCCACTTATTAGTCTTCTTCTTCTGCTTCGTCGTATCGGTGATTCCAGAATTATATACGTTTTGACCAGTATTCAGCCACGTCAACAGCGTTTTCAATTGCCTCACAAAGGTCAGGTGCTTCAGGGTGCTGTTGCACAGAGAGCACGATAGGAGGTGAGGCATTGTTTGGGACGTAGCTGCGCAATCGCACTGCGAGTCATTGGAGTACCCGCATCTAACTAAGTTGTGCCTACAGCTACCCACTTGGCTTCGGAGTTGGTGTAAAGATTTCCAGGTGGGCCATGGAAATTGGTGGCCTGCAGTGAGCTTTTCTGCAGGCTCAACATAGTCAGCTGGAGGGGGATGTTTGAGGAGCCATAGTCTCTTCTTTGAGTAGGATAGCTAATAATTCAAGCTTTTTTGTTTAAAGTTTTCTTATCAGGTAACCACCATCCCTCAATTTCAATGAAAAGGAAACCGCTTAACATTTCTAATAGACTAAACGATACCCAATTAGGCACCCAACATTTTTATCCATATCGCTAAAGAAATTCATAAAAAGCTTTTCAGCCATAATTCTGTCTGCCTAACAAAAACATTAAATAATTTAATAGCTTAAGTACTGAAACAAGCACTACTTAAGTTAAGTAATCTCTCGGTGTAATAACTTAACGCGGTGGCTAACCTCTCTGGGAACTTTAGTGACGAACAATAAAAATGAACGTTACAATCTATACTTAAACTTTATGTAAGTACTTACGGTATTATGTGTGTATGTATTTGTGTATTAACGGTTTTTGTACTTATATGTCTTAATACTAGCTTTTGTTTAAGGGTTTGTCTACATAATAAATCTGTACCAAAATTATAATAGTAGGTCCGCTAGTCTTTTATAAAAGTGTGATAAAGGTCGTAGCCGTCTTATACGTTCCCACCCGGAAAAATAATGTTCATTGAAATGTGAGCTTCTATACACATACTTTACATTGAAAACACAAATTAACACACAGCTCGAGGTAAGCGAGCTTACCGCCATCGTACTACTCGATAGTTGACGACTCGCTTACCGCACGCTTACCACGCGCTTCAAGCGGTTGACCCGCGCAGTGTACGCAAACAGGCTGCTCGTTTGAAGCACGTTGCTAGCTTGTCGAAAAAGGGAGCCGAAAGCGGTCGGCACCCACAGCTAGTTGCCTGGTAGCTGTCGGCGCGTGCACAGCTAATTGTTTTGCAGGAGCGGCGTTGGAGCGGGGTCGTATAAGTAAGCTACGATCTTTAGTTTTAGCTAGGGCAAGTTTTAAATGTAGCAAAGCAAAAGTAACAAGGGAACATAAATATGTTTTGGGCTTAAGTTTATTGCTTGTAAAAGGATATCGTCATCTTACCCTTCCTTCTTGACACATCGTTACTTGGGATCGCAGCAACACGATTTCATGGTGTTTAATCAAAATGTCCAACACTAACCAGTAACTGTCCAACAAAAAATTGCGCCTTCAGTTAGCTCTACAAAACCCCAGTTGAAATTCAGATTAATATTTTATTATTAAATCTAAAGCACTGAACAAACTGGTTCTCTAGACATCCGCACCTTACTTATCTAAGCAATTAATTGATCTTTAGCAAAGATTTTGACACTATGTCACCTTCTTCTACCAATGGAAATTGCATCCTTTTTAACCCTCGACGGAAAAAGAGAGGGGTGTTATAAGTTGGACGTGTGTTTCTGTGTATCTGTGTGTCTGTGTATTTGTATGGTTATCTGTGACATCATAGCTCCTAAACGGATGAACCGATATTGATATAGTTTTTTTTTGTTTGAAAAGTGATTTTGTCTAGACTGTTTTTAGCTAAGTTTGATGAAAAGTAAAATTTAATAAATCCCCCACAGTTTTTTATTTCTTGCTACATAATTTATCTAGTGGTAGACACGCTTCGATCGACAATCTATTGACACATAATTATGACACCATATCTTCCGAAAACACCCCGATTCAAACCGTAAAACCCCTATAACTTATAAACGGCTGAACTGACTTTCATCAAACATAGCTAATCACACTCTCGATAAAATCACTTATCCGTTCATAAGTTGTATGCATTTTACTCTTTGAATTGGGGTTTTTAATTGAGTATTAAAAACCCCGATTCAAAGGGAAAAATGCGAGTTGATAACAAATTTCACTTACAAACCTCGCGGTCAACGAGACATTAAAATTTTGCTGTAGATTACATCCTAAACTACCCATACTGACCTTTAAACTCGGGATATAAACCGGTAGGTACATAAATACGTAGTACGTAAGTACTAGCGTGCCCTCTCAAGAGTGCTCAACCTGCAGTTTATTCGAGTGTACCATCTTTGCTGCTTAGCTTTACAGTTTTATATACGATGCTTTTGTGCTTAATCGGTGTACGGTGGTCTTAATTCTTACATGTATAGCTGTTAGTCCTTGTGATAAGAAGCTGAAAAGCTGTTTTGATTTTCTGATTCAGTTTTTCGATGGCTAGCTAATAGCCTACTCGTTATCCAAATCTATGGACAATGAGCTATGCAATACTAAAAGCATAGCAGGTGTGAACCCGTTTCAGAGAGAACACTGTAATGAGTAAGGTCTCAGTGGGAATTTCCGTTTTTTTTAAACCAAAACTTTGCTTTTTAGGGTTCCGTACCCAAAGGGTAAAAACGGGACCCTATTACTAAGACTCCGCGATCCGTCTGTCTGTCTGTCTATCTGTCTGTCCGTCTTTCCGTCTGTCACTAGGCTGTATCTCATGAACCGTGATAGCAAGACAGTTGAAATTTTAAAAAACAGAATAAAATAAATATTCAAGTGGGGCTCCCATACAACAAGCGTGATTTTATTGGCGGTTTTTGCGATAATGGTACGGAACCCTTCGTGCGTGAGTCCGACTCGCACTTAGCCGGTTTTTTTATTGTTGAATACTATTGCAAGCGAACTTTGAACCACCCGATGTTCTTTGGCTGTATTTTTTTTAATGAATCATAAGCTTTGGTTTTGATTTTGGATTATGTTTATTTTATGCTTTAATTTTTGTCCATTACGAGTTCGGTCATTCAGGCCCGATTTACGGCATTTTTCAGCATTCTACCAAGAACTTCTGGCAATAGATCCTCGCATTCTTGACGAATATTATCTTTGAAGGCTTGACATAGACTCGTGTCTTCAAAAAACCCCACAAAAAAAAGTCTGGAACGGTTTAATCAGGCGATCTTACCGGCCAATGCAAATCAGGGAAATACAGCCCTCAGAATTTCGGTTCTGGCTCTAGCAGTACGCGCCGTTGCTCTATCCTGTTGGAAGCACATATTCTCCAGTCCTACTACATCCACTTAAGGAAGGAGAAAGTCGTTGAGCATGGCTCTGTAGCGCTCGCCGACCACAATAGTCGCTTGGTGGTCCAATCACGCCTCCAGCGTAAACAGTAACTTTGAGTGGGTGTGATGGCTCTTCGTGGGTTATAGGCGGATTTTCGGTGCTCGAGAAGCGAAAATTTTGCTTATTCACATATCCATAGAGGTGGAAATAGGCCTTATTGCTCATGGTGATTTTCGATAAAAGTTGTCTATCTCGTGGTCGGTGAATCGGTTACACGTGTATGACCAAATAGTAAAGTTAACGATTTGTATGTTTAAATTTCATGCACAAAGGAATAATGACAGACTTAATGGCTTAGGTGTTCTGTGCCAGTCATCGATTCAATTTAGACATAAGAATCAAACCCTTTGAAAATTGGTTGAGCCTACAATTTATATTAATTAATAATTATTTCAAGATAAGACTACGATCGTTTAAACGGTGAAGGAAGACATTGTGAGGAAACGGGCATATCCTAGAACCAAAAATTCGAAGACATGTGATTTCCACCAAACCCGCACTGGGCCTGCGTGGTGGATTACGGCCCATTTTCTCTCACAGAGAGGAGGCCTGTGTCCCAGCAGGGAAAACATTAAAAAGGCTGATGATGATGATAAGATGAAGTTTAGATATAGTTTTATTGTTTTTCGTATTATATCGTGGCACAATGAAAATCTTATTTGCCTATCTACATATTTAATCTCTATATAAATAATATCTGTGAAATCAACATGTTATTATTTGTCCATATAATGGCTTCTAATTCAACGCAGATATTTTCCAAACACTCGAATATTATAGGTACAAAGTGTGAGTTAGTATGCGCGCGTAGAACTGATATAATCTTCAAATTGGTTTTGTTTACTAACGTCTATTGTTGTTGTTAGATTAGTCAAATTACTAGCACTTGTATTCAAAAGGTATGATTACCTAGCTTATAATTTTGGATATTTGCCGTGATATTGAGGATTTATCGTGATTAAACCTGAAGTTATGGTTGGAAATAGCTGCCACTAATATTGAGCACAAGTGTAAGTATAGGTAATAATTAAGAGAGAAAATATTTATGCAGGCGATTAAAATTAAATTCATTCGATTTAGGCAAATGCCAATCTGTGTTAGCAAATCCTGCAAGTACCTATTAAATCTAAGTTTATTTATAAGTTTATCTTTAGTCTTAAGAAGTGTGTGTAACTAGGTTAATGATTATATGGGGCTGACATAACTTGTTGTTGGTTACAAGTCCTTAATAAAAAAGAGCCTTTACACTTTTGGTATTTTGTCGCGATATTTCCTATTTATTAATTTACTATTAGTGTACACATCACACTGATATTATAAAGGCGAAATTTTGTGAGAGTTTGTGTTTGTGTGTGTGTGTTTGTATGTTTGTTACTTTTTCACGCTTAAACAGCTGGACGGATCTGGATGAAATTTGGCACGCAGGTAGATTATAGTCTGTAATAGCATAGGATAATTTTTATCCCGGGCATATATTGTGATCCCTCGGGATAATTTTCGACTTTCACGCGGGCGTAGCCGCTGGCAGAAGCTTAATTCATAATAGACAGACAAGATAAAGGAACAGAGTAAACACGTTATTACAAAAACTACAACAGACTGCCAAATAAAAACACTACGAAGTGAAAAAATACTTCTTTATTTTACGTAACAACATTTTTATTTTTTCACTTTTATGTGATAATAACATAACACAACATAAATATTTATTTCTCTTCCACAAAGGTGTCTTACAAACTATTACATAAAACTGCAACATTATTTGATAAATCCTTTGTGGGAGACTGGTATCTGCACTAGGAAATCCTATCACACAGATTACCAGTAATGTATAATAAACAGACATGTTATTGTAGTAATCCCAGACTATCTTCCGTCCGTCCAGACAGTTCCATTGAATATGTATAAGTTTGTCATCAGATCGTCACCGAATTTTAATGGCACCCGTTCGGGATCAATCCATCCAAACAAAAAAGTATTTTTAAAATCGGTCCACAATTGACCGAGAAATCGGTGAACATACATAAAAAATACATACAGTCGAACATAGAAACTCCTCCCTTTTGGAAAGTCGGTTAAAAATTAGTACAAAAGCTGTATTGAAAGCATGTAGAAATAAACTACACATGCAGAATGCCTGCATAGATGAAAACTAACGACTTACAACACATTAGGACCATTACCTCTAAGCCACCACTATTTCTACGCACTAAAGAACAATTAAACATATAGGTTAATTTAAAACATTTTCATCAAGATTCGAAACAATGGACAAATTTTAAAAACCTTCATAAAACAGCAATCACAATTAACTAATGCAAACAAAACTAAATGAAAACACTTTCTTTATAAAACCAATAACTATTTTAATTGAATAAATTCAATTAATACTGCTAGTCCCCTCAGACTCTCAGAGCGCCGCGAGCCGTGCTCCAATCAATTGAAATGGAATAAAAACAATAAGTCTTATTGAAATGTTATCTCTACTAACTTCACTTAAACTAAAATCAATTTGTTTTAGTTATTTACTTAAGAAGGTGAAGATTGTGACGGGTAGATTAATCGGAAATATTTGAGCAAATTTTCTAAATTTTTAGAATCACAAAGTTAAGAATGTTACCAGCAGCATTTTCTTGTCTCCTACTACAGAGCATCGTTGGGATGTTTTATTTATATTAAAGCCAAAGTAATAAGAAATGCACCTATCTAATACCATGGCTAACATTTTGTGACAGGTCTCTTGTCTCTGCGAGCTGCGTCAGGATTGAATGGTGTTTTAATCAATTATTATCGTGTACCGGAACCGACCCTTCAAACCGGGTTACATCAAAATTGCTTAGACTTTGAAATATTTCTGATGGTAGAATTTGCTCCTATTTTATCCTCTCAAAAGTGGTGAAGAGTGGGCATTGTTTCTAAACTGGAAAAGCACAAAACGAAATTCAAGTTTAAAACTAAAACCTGAATCGACCACAGCACAGGTTATTATTTACCCCTAGATTCAAACAACCCAATTTTCTCGCAACCCAATAAATATTCATCCAGTTTAAAATTTCCATTTTGTAAGAAAACTGATTTAAATTTAATAAAACTTGCCCCAGTACAAGCGTTTGTCTAGAACTTGTGGTACAATTATTGAACACAAACGTTATGAACTGAAGTTTCGAAGTATGAAAATTGTGGTATCGATTTTTAATAAACAATTTTATTTGAGTGGGAATCACAAATATTAGGGCCCGTATAGTAAGTACTTTTGAAAACAAAACACTAATGGACTCAGTCGCCACGAGAATGGAATAATTCCTCAATTAATTTTAATAAATAAATTATAGCCAGTCAAATGATTTTTCGGGCAAATGTTCTTCGTTCTTTCATTCTTCGGGAAACGAACATTCGGACGACCGTTGTCCGAGCAAAAGAACGCTCGGACGACCGTTGTTCGGGTGAAAATTTGGACGACCGTTCTTTGGGCAAACAAATCTTTCTTCTTTCAAGTGATTTTTGGGCAATCGTGGTGCACTCTTTGTGTGAATATTTGAATATTTTGAAGCTTTAGAAAAGTATGTTATTTTTAAATCCCTCTGATCTGGCCTTCCTCACACCACTAGGCGTCGTTCAAGAGTCATCACAATCTGTTCTGTAATAAACTGAAGTTTCAGTATCTAAAAATATCAATATTCAATTAAATCGACGCGACGCTACAAAGCCTACTGTATCCGACGGTCGTTAGCATAACTACAATACTATCCGATACTTGGAATATCGACAGATTACAAAATAAATGTTTCGCTAAATAAGTTTCTCATTGTATTCCAGTGGAAGGTAGTTGTTAATATTATTTTTTTCAGTGTATTAGTAATTCAGGCACAGATGGCTACAACGAGTTTAGTGCTGTGTAGGTGGTAATGTATTTACAGATAACCTGAACCTGAAAATCTATCGTGAACTTATTTTTAATTAGTTTCTGCCCTTGTGGCGTTTTATTATTCCAGAGGTTACTTCCGTGATAAAAAATTATGATACTATGTCCTTATTCTAGGTATACATTCATTTTTTCAGCTGTTCAGGCGCGGAAAAAGCAGGCAGACATAGTTACTTTCGCATTTAAGAGTATAATATTAGAATGAATACTTTGTACAAATAGTTGTCATATGTCGGCATAATATCTATTTAAGAGATAAGCAAAAAGTTTCATAGAGACTGTAACCCAACTACGGTTATTTACCCTATGTTAATCGGGCCATAATAACAAATCGTTTGACACCTTATTTATCAAAATCGGATGAATAGTTTATGCGCTACATACTACTACATACATAGACTGCTAAAATCATAACCCTTCCTTTTTTTGGCTTCGCCGTAGTCGGTTAATGAAAGTATATTGGGCATACCCTTTGGAGGTTTACACACGGCACCGAGCACCGCCGCGATAGGCGGTGAAGCGGATCTCATGTCGCATTGGCCTCTAATAAATCCGTTGATGCCATAACACACGTAAACTGCCTTAACGATCATGAATGCTACCTTGAGAATTTGTCATAGTTTTCAACATGGCTGGACCATTTCTCTCTGTTTTCGCAGTCAGTGAGCTGCAATTCTGGTGTGAACGCGGCCCAAGGACGACTACAAGTGATGTCCTAGTCCTTTTTCATTTCCCTCTCGTTGTTCAAGTGGTCACAAGTAGCACTACCGAAATAGGGTTCTGGATTCCATTTCCGGGTAAAAAAAATTGGTACTGGATTGCCTTGTGTGGCCGGTTGTACGACAATAGGTCCGTCCGTTATTACACGAGACTTCACATATAACACCACACCTCTATACTCATTGATCCATGGTATCTATTCAATAAATTGATGACCTTATTGATAACTACCTCTTACGTGAATGGATCGTAAGTGACGACATCTCTCCTTTGGTGTGCTCTGACCTAAATCGGACACCATTCAAGATGGTTGACCTGTAGTAAGAGGTGTATGCAAGTGCTTAATCTATTGAGATGGTATGTTGGAGTTCCGATATAATATACAGGGTGGTCGGCGAGTAGAAGTACTATACTGAACTGTTCTTGACCACAATTGCAGTAAGTGTAGAGATTGAGTTTTAATTCATCAAAAGATAACAAAAACCTAACGTATTCATATTAATCGTATTTGTGGGAGAAATAACTAATTCCTATTTTTTATATTATTTGAGTATCTTTTGAGTTACTTCCTGTTTAATAAGTTGGTGTATTGACTACACGCTCCCTGCCACTGACAAGCAAGCCGCATTATAAAAGAGTGCGCAAGAGGCTTGCTCGTTCAATTTTGGTTTGACTTCGGACTTTGAACGGTCAGGTACGTTTTGATTGCTCTTGATTTATTATTAATGTTATAAATGTGATTATGTTGTGTACCGATGATTTTCATTATTAATGTGCGTGTAGTTTTACGCAATAATATAGTTGCAAGTATGTTACTGATCTAATTATGCTGCTTTGAATATAATAATTATGGTCTAATTCATGCATTGGTTTTATTCCATTTCTTTTACCCTCACATCTGCTTATAACCTCACATTTTGTTGTTTACACTTTCACATATTATTGAGACCAATTTAAAGTATTAGGTACCTTTCATTAAAAAATTAAGCTAGTCAGCTATAAGATTACAGACGTTTTTCGTCTACACCGAAATTATATATAAGAATAATAAGGTAAAAAAGAATTTGATTATTTCGATTTTAAAGAAAAACGCAAAACCGATACCAAAATTTGTGACTATAAATATTTAATAAGGAAAATACTCACCCGCACTGGGCCCGCGTGGCGGATTACGGCCCATTCCCTCTCACAGAGAGGAAGCCTGTGTCCCAGCAGTGGGAACATTAAAAGGCTGATTATGATGATGATGAAGGAAAATCTTAAGATTGGAATTTCTGGGCTGGGTCTGAAGGTATTACCCTGAACACGCTTGCGCAATCTTAACACAGTTGCAACTGGTTTAATAATGGCTTAAGCATTCAGGTAAATAACAATTTTTTAACGAAATATTTTATGCTTTTCCATAATTTTGTGGTTAGAAGAGTTAATTAAAAAAGAACAGACAACATTTATGATCAATACTAGAAAATGTAAATTTTACAGACAATTCAACAACAAATCGATGCATATCGCGCCATCTATTGCACATTTATTTGAACCAAATTTTCTTTGTTAGCGCTGGGTCCTAACTATACTGACAAAATAACTAAACTAAACAATAACTATATACTAAGTTAAATAAAAAAAAAAATAACACAAAAATGTACATAAATAAAATTCGATACGTCAGCCGTTCGCCGGAGCTTCGCGTCAGACGAAACGGTCCGCTGTCGGCGGCATTGCTCTGTTGCTGGATTACGAGTAAAAACGGACCAACACAACTCGAAGTAGAGTTCAAATAGACGCGTCGTCTGGAATCTTTGGAGCCGGCAGACACAGTAACACCCTTAGCTATGTATGTTATAACATCGTGCGAGTACTAGTACGGGATCAAGAAGCACACGTAGATCCTAGCGCCTTGCCCATATCTTGGAGCCAATTGTTGGCTCTTATAAAATGGTATCTAAAGACAAGGAGACAGACAATCAAAATTATGAAAGAATAGGGTCTGAAAATACCACCGAAAGTGACATTCCAAAGAAAATTAGGAAGAGACAACAATACATACCAATTTATATATAATATAACACCACGGCCCAGGTTCCTTTTCAAGACAGGCCGAACCCAGCCCTGGGGAACCGGCTTCATGACACGAGCCTGTCTAACCATCTTGCTCGTCATTTCACTGTGTCGACACCTTTAACAGCCGCAATCTTGGCAGTACGACATGATTGCACACCATATGAATTTCCTCGTGGCCAATTTAAAATTTGGCTAATGGATTTCACAAAAGGGAAAACAAATCTTTCCTCAACGGTGGCTCTTGTAAAATTGACGACCAGTCAAACATTATTTTGTCACCTCAGTTTTTTTACTAGTCGAATTTTTAAAATTCGAAAAGATGTAACGGACCAGATCGTGAAATTTATAAAAAAGGCTCTATTGAAAAAGTCTTGTGGCGATTACGTCACAGTACCTACAGGCACTTTAAGGAAAAACTCTTGCGCCAAATTTCCATTATTGCTTGAATAAATCACAAGACCGGTTTCGACAGCAATATTCCCGTAAGGTGTTGTAAAATTATTATTTTTTCATTATAGATTGTTCTGTACATTTTTATTGCCTTTTTTCCACAACTGGGCAAAGGCTTTCCCCTAATTCTTACAATAACTAGTTTCCTGCGTCTGTTCCGTAATGATCATGATAATTTACATTATAAACACAATATGTACCTTTATCAATTTTAATAGTAGCTTTTTAAGCTTAAAACATACACAGATCTTATTGCTGATAATTTTTAGAAAGGTCAGGTGCTAGAACTCACAACCAACGTGCGTGTATGATTAGATGTAAACAAAGCAAAAGGCGTATGTAAAGGTGCTCCCTCACTTGGAGCATTCGCCTGTAATGTAAAGTTACACAGTTGAGCATTACATCAGTGAGGGAGGAGAATCGAGCATTACATTACGCAACCTGTAATGTTACAGATTTGAGCATTACATTGGTGAGGGAAGAGAACCGAGCATTACAATGCGCAACTTGAAGATACAATACTTGTGTTATATTTTGTTACAACTTGTAACATCAACGATCGCTTCGTCTGTCATTGTGGAATCGACTAAATGCTCAAAATCGAATCTAATGTTACAATACAGGCGAAGAATGCTCTTCAGCCAGGAAGGCAGTAATGTAATATAATGCTCAAAATCGAATCTTAAATGTTATATTACAAGCGAACGCTCCAGGTGAGGGCGCACCTTAAGGAAAGTAGCAGTTGGCATTCCCTGTAGCTTCTACCCACCACCATGCCGGAAATGGAGTGAATCTATAAAAGTATTTTTAAGTTTCAAAACCTGTCTGCAACAGACACAACCGCAACTAAAAATACTCCAAATATTTTTTTAAAGCTGCATTACAAATAACCCACTTGTAGACTAAGGCGGACAGACAGCGGTTGGGGGATGGGGTAGGGGTACTAATAGGCTTTCCATTCAGCTGGACACGACTCGACCGGGTGCACACGACCTGGCCGATTGATATCGAGACCTAGGTGGTTTTTATAACGTTATAGATAAGTTATTGGATCGGATACGTGGTTGGGCAGTTAAGTGGTTCATGTTGATAGGCAAATGTTTGGGCCAATGTGTGGAGATGTGTGGTGTTAGACATACGTTGTTAGACTTTTAATATATATATGTAGTAAACTATTATTCTATAACCAGCTTTTGTCAGCGGCGTTGAATATAATATCACGGGAACATAGTACCGTTATAGTGGTGTAGGCAGACCGGGAAGTCTTATGCTCTAATGTAGACCTTGGTGCACTTGTATTCTTCATCACTACTTTGTAGCCGTTCAGCAGTTGAAGAATGATTGATTTACAAACTACATAATTTAGTTTTTTAGAAAAAAACCGCCTTTCAAATAGAAACACTACACTTTGAATACAAATAACTTAAATTTCGGCAGTCGGTGTTTCTGTCTTAGTTGTTTCTTCGTCTTTATTTTTCTTTTTAATTTTTAGTTGTCATACATACAATTATCATGTTTAATAGTAAGGTTTGTCTCGAGGTAAACACATAAAAAAATATGCCGTCGAATTAAGAAACTCCTCCTAAAGGTCGGATGAAAATTTTGTTATAAAATAAATGTCACATTGCCATTTTAGTAAATACTTTCACTTTTCCTGAAATATTGCCAATGAATTAAAAGTGATCCTCTACAGGTGCGAGGCTATTTCGTATTTGACCATGACATTGGATGGATGCAAGCTGTTATTTCACTTAAAAGTGTGATTTTAACAGCTGGCAACATCGATCGCGTCGTATACTGCATAAATTATGCTGGAAGCTTTTATGCAGTTGTGTATAGAAAACTTTTATTTGAATATATTTTAAGGACGACGTTGCTTTCCTATTTTAAATTCTAACACCATTGCATTAAGCTTGATTTTAGTTGACATTGATGAAAAATGTGACGTTTCCAGTCATAATTTTTTTCTTTTCTTTCTTTTTTTAAAAAACGTTGCCCCACACTAGGAATTTCTTCGTGTATCGTGGGTGCGTTTACAAACATAAACTCACATATACAAACACCCAGAGCCGAAACAACTATCTGTAGGTCATACAAATATTTGTTCCGTGCGGGAATCGAACCCGCGACACGCAGCGCAGCAGTCAATCGCTCAACCACTGCGCTAACCGTGCGCCCAATAAATAGTTTTTAGCTTTCTGTCACTTTTTGAGTAAGTTTTCAAAATTTGAATTGTTTGTATTTTCCAACAGAACAGAACAACACCAATAGAAAATTCAAACAATCACTATAGGTACATATAAAACGAGTATCAGTATGTTACTGTTCCACCGCACGGCAAAGATCTTCTCATACAGAGAAGGCACGAAGCAGAAGGCAAGCTTGCTCAAGGCGGATTATACCTTATGACATAGTTATGATGTTTGTCCAACTGTGTTATTGAAAGTAATAGCACGGGCAACAGGCTTCTTTGTTTAAAAAAACATTCAACATTTCTTTATGTGTTGAGTATACATAATTGCGCAGAGGCGACGAGAATTTGGAAAAGCTGATTGTGGTTAGGAACACCGAAGGCAAAAGATCGCGCGGACGTACACCACCAAGATGGACCGATCATGTGAAAGGCTCGTCATCCTCCAAATTCCAGACGGTCGTAAGGGACGCGCTGGACAGAAACCGGTGGAGGCAGATCATACCCTCCAGGTGCAACCCTAATGCTGATCACGATCCTCAGATATGAGGGACCAACCGACAGAGAGAGAGAGTGTAGATAAATACCTAAATAAAAGATGTACCTAGGTATTTTAATGAAAATTATAAAATAATGCGATCATGTAGTTAAAGTTCAAGGGTGCCCTATTTGCGGTCATTACGTTCTAATAAGTAATAGGGATGTTCCCCGCGGGTCTCTTTACAGCCCCGTGAACTATTACTAGCTTTTAACTTGTCAATATGTCCGCCGTACATTTGGAATATTATTAATTAGTCTGGTACATTAATTCTGCTTATTAAGTAGTTTCTATTCAGAAATAAAATAATAAAAACTGTGGGCAAGTAAAAGGAGTTTGATTTTAAAGAGACCTAACCCTCGGTTTCTGGAAAAAATATATCGCAATATGAATATGACAAACTGTCAAACGCAATATAAGTGCTGCACTTGGCTGTTGAAAAAAAGCTAATTTTGTGATCATTTTCGTTCAGACACTGGGCTTAAAAATCTTAGTTATTAGTATTGTTAAATTATTCGCTTTAGATATACTCTATAATTTTACCGATAAACACGAATGCTATTATTTCATAAACAAATAATGGACCTTTTGTGACGTAATCCCACTTAATCCCACGCACACTGCTGTATAACTATTTACTTACCATTTTACTGTCCATGTTGCATCCATCATTACAGAAAACTTCACAACACACAAATTGTTTCACCCCACTGATCACAAAACCACTTTAAATTCACCAAAGCTCCCATTTAAACAAACTTTTATTCAATTCAAATCATCCCGAAGACTCCCGAACTTGAACTTTTATTTTCAAATTGGGCTCCCTAATTGGTCAGTCAGCTTTTCAAAACACACTGATTGGATTATGTTCGTTAGTAAATAAAGTACTAACGAAACAGATTACTTATATTACTTAAGTCTTTTTGTAAACTTTTAATTTGTAAAGTTTTAATGATGCAATAAAATTGTTTCACAACTTTACACACAATTGGTAACAATGACACTCAATAATGTCATGTAATGTCAATTTATTAAACTTTTATTCCACTCACAAAACTAAACTAAACTTCAAAATTGGAACCATTAAAAAAAAAGAAAAGCCGAAAACATTTTTCTTAGAAAGAGAAAAAAAAGAAACTTTCAAAAACTTGCCAAAAACTTTTTACGTTAAACAAAGAAAAATTCCAAATTCAAAAACGTTCGAATCGAACTCGTTTGAAAGGAGAGTGTTTAGTAACAATAGTTCAGTCAGAGGGGAGGTGCGGCCCGGCCGCGGCGGTCGCTCCGAGTGGCTGACCGGTGGCCACTTTTCACCCTTGCGTTTTGGGGCGCCGCTTGTGGTGCAAGTGGTAAGCGTAGCGGGTGTTAGATTGTGTTTTTGGGAGAGTTTTAGTAGTGAAGCAGACTTATAAAGCTTTTGATTTGGGCTTGATTTTGTTATAGCTGACATTTTTATTGTTTTAAGATACTGAAGTTTCTACGAAATGAAAAGCTTATATCATAATATTTTGATAGGCAGTTTTAGGCGTTTCATCATCAGCCTTTTCTCAGATAGGTTGATTTCCAGTTTATCTGTATGCAACTTATATACAAGTTAATTTGAGTTAAATATGTGTTTATGTACTAATAGCCGCTGTCTCTCCTCCCTTGCACCTCCGTGCGTCACCACCAGCCACACTCGATGACGTGTGTCTCTGTTTGTCCTCAGAACAATACCGCTGATTGGTGGGTCAACGTCTCCGATGACGTCATCACGAGTACTTACGAGTACGACGCTCGTCTTTAAGATGATTGGTCCACTGATTTGATGGCTGAAGATAAGGTTTCGTTACAGGCCTGATTGTTTTGTTAGGGGTCGTAAATGTAAGTGTTCGTGTATTATTTTGGGGTCAAGGTTGGTAATGACAGTGGTAGGGTTACAGGTTGTGTTGTTGATAGCCGCACATGGCTGTGTTTTTAGTTGACTTTGGACTTTGGAATTAGATTCTCGTTGAAAACGGAATGTGATAATAATTAATTTAAGTACTACCATGCAATAATATGACTTTTTACCTAATTTTAGCCTAATTTCGATATATTGGCGAATCTTATGGCAATAACAATTTCTTTCTAGTTTAAGTATCTATGCAAACATGAATTTTATACATTTTTATTTTCCGTAACTTTTTATGAGAGTTTGACAGAACATTATCACGTGGCGAAATAATAACAGCTGCTTACCAAGGTCAAACTTTGGATGGGTGACCAAACTAAACAAGACTAAACCGTTGGTTTCGGCTGACTTTAGGTTGCTGCTGCTTTACGTCCGTCACGTCACAGTCATAGGTACAGTTGAAAACCAGCGTCGGGCACTAGTTGCGCGGCATTTTGCTGAACTGGTCCTATTAGGTGCAGCCGTGGGATACACAATGTCATATTTATATTGTTATTTCTCTTTTTTATTGTTGTATAGTTTTAAGTTTTCTTTTTGTTAAAGTCTAAGTGTTAATAAATTCAAATCATTCATTAAACGTAAGTTGTGCCAGAAAGCGTTTTATAAAATTAAAGATTACGTTAAGGACAAAAAGGCTTGGGATTGAGCTGCTCCAATTAATTTAGTTTTTTATTTTTATTTTGCACCGTGAATTTAGATCTTAATTTTTTTTTTATCTTGCTATGACAAGAATATTTACTTTTTAAAGTATTATATTATTTTATTTTAATTATTGTGAATGTGAAGACTATGTGGATCATTCTTTTTTTATTTTTATTTATCTTAGTTAATTTTTAATCATGGTCTGGCAGTTTGAGTATTTATGCGGCCTACCCGAATGTCCTTTCTTTGGTATTGCTCGTCAATTCGTTGAGCTCCTTAAATTTTGAGTTGAGCTGCACGGTCATTGACAAATGCGTGCACTGACTGGACAGGTCCACTCAATCTGGCTGGTTCTTTCCTTAAAAGACTATTTCAGATATGGTCTTCACATGATCTAACCAAGTTTTTGTCTGGACTTTAAAAGAGACTGTGACCTCTGAGTTTGTTTCGGCCTTTCTTCTCAGAGTAGTCAGACAGGAAACGCCGACCTCATCTAGTTTAAAAAAATATGATCGACATGTAAAAGTGTTTGTACAAACCAACTTACAGAAATAAAATCATTTATCATTTATCACTGTGTTGTGTTAGTCTTTATTCAAGCAATGATTTCTACCGCATTATTGGTGACGGCGACCCCACGTTACAGCAAAAGTTAAACAACTAGGTCATAGATATTACACCTAGATTTACCCGCGATGACTAGTTATTAGGATATTACATGCGAGCCTCATAAAACTAACGGTTTACTGAAAAGAACCATGTTTTGTTGCCATTTCATTTAGGTAATGTTTTGGTGAATTAATGGCTTCAACAGAGCACGTTAGCTTAGCATGAAAAAAAAAATGTTATATTACAATAAGTTAAGTTAAGGTTTGGTTCTCTGTTGGTTTCTATTAATCTAACTCTGATTCGATTACGAAAATTCTTTCACTGATTGATAGCCATACAATTGCTGAGTGTGCATTTTGCAACCGTGCAACCGTGAAACCGTGCATTTTTCTGAAATAAAAGTAGGTAGCATGAAAACTTTTATTTTAGAAATATTCACGGTCCCTCTGAGTTAGGCCACGAGAGCGAATCTGCGAGATATTTTACTAAAGCTATTAGGGGGTTTATTTAGTAACAGGGTGGAATCATCATTCTTCGCATTAAAATAGCCTTATGCCACACCAAGAGCTCTGTCATGTGAACAGCTCTTTCTAAATGCATCCAATTTTACTCGATCCCAGGCTTCTTCGAACTCTCATTTAGGTGACTAGCCAGGCTGCTACATTATCGCTTTATCTACCCCTATGAGCCATGACGTCCTATCTTAAACGTGAGTATATAGTCGTGCTCTGCACCCAAAAACTCGTCTAGGTATCCAAAGTGACCCAAAGGTCATCTGTTGTATGGCTAACACATTATATAGCTTGTTTATTTAATAGCAATTTAAATAAAGTCGTCTAATTTGTAAGTAGAACCATAAAAAATAAACATAATAATTTTATAAAATGATTCATTAAAAAATATTTTTTAATACAAGCTTTTTTGTATTGGTATGGTCCTGGTATGGTCATGTGATGAGGAGAGGGATGAAACGCGTGTTACTAAAAGAGTAATTAATATAAATGTTCATGGAGGGAGAGGGAGGGGACGGCCAAAGAAAAGATGGATGGACTGTGTGTGGAGTGATATGTAAGAAAAGGGAGTCAGTGATAGCGTGACAGGGGACAGGACGGTATGGAAGAAGAAAACGTGTTGCGCCGACCTCAAGTAATACGGGACAAGGGCAGGAAGATGATGATGACAAGCTTTTTAGTATTCTTCACAGCAAACCCTTTCTTTTGGTACCTATGTCATGGCAGTGCACAAAATGGGCCGTCCGCCATATTGGATTTAGAATGACGTCACTTAGCTAACCATGCATTGTCATCCAAACTAAACGTGTATGCAAAATTTCATCTTAATCGGTGAAGGATAACTGCTTTAAAATTCAGTTGCAAGATTTGATACGAACACACTTGCCATCATCATATCAGCCGAAAGACGTCCACTGCCAGCCATACATACATATAGTGCCAAAAAAAAAACACTTTCCCGTAAAACAAGACACTGCAACCAATATCTGCGACATATGCAAGTATACGTGGCTTAATATCGCAAGCAACAGCACTGTTTATAAGCAGCCAGTCTCTCTCAATGTAATATTTTACCCACATGTTTATTATCTGGCAGTGGTGATAAACGTGGGTAAAAATCTAGTATTGGTTGTCAGGCGGCCCTCCGCCTGACAACCAATACTAGATTTTGAGATGGGGGGGGGGGGGGGGAGGGAGGGAGGTGTTGATGCCCCCTCAATCAGGTTTCTAGGTTGTTATAAAAACAGCAAGAAACACAAATAACACATTCGGAATGAACGAAAACGACGCAAATGGCGTTGTTTTATTTAAGTGCCATTTTAAAAATTATGCTCGAAATATTACACCACAGACAATATACCGGAACTGATTTGGTTGTCAATCGCCCATTTTAACGTTTCGTTTTCACTTTTTATCTAGAGTTTAGAAAGAGTTTTTGTATTTCTCAAAAAATAAGAGTGGTAACGTTTTAATCAGGGTCCCAACCCCTACCAACTTTAACCACTGTTACCCCCTCCTCCTGCCAACCGATACTAGATCCAAGCCAACATGTATACTATCTTGTTGTTTTCACAGGGTTTATTGAGCTTACCGGGAAGGTTCTAAAGGGTTGATCTATTTAATCTGTTGTCACTGTCTAGTGATTTGGTTGAAATTATTTTGAGGAAAGTTTGTTTGTATTTTAGTTAACATTCTTTAATAGTAAAAGTATCTAAGAACAAGGTTTGTTGCTGATAACAAACTTGGCAAGGATACGGTTGTTCTATTTTAGTATATGCAAAAAAATCCTGCGGTGATTTCGTATCGTAATTTATAAAAAAAAAATTACCTGGCCTTAGGCAGAGGGAATAATTTTGTAATGGATATTATAATAACCCGCTGGTCGATAATGAGATTTGGAACCCCAGCTAAACATTTGTCTGAAAACTTTTGCCGTGCGACCTGCATACAACAGCCAGTACTCCTCGTGGCTTTCAATTATCTCGCAATAGGTCCAATAGAATATTCTCCTCGGGGATAGAGGTGTCTCATTGTCTTCAATGTCAGAATATCAGTATTAACTCCTTCACGTCCGTACGTATTAAATAGTTGCCGCGATTGGTTCATTGATTTATTTTTTCTGCTGCACCGTGTGCACAGTGTATATATTTACTGTATACTGTGTGTTCCTGTGTGAACTGGAATGTTATTTACACTGCATTTAGTAAACAAACTGGGATCGAAATAATGAAGATTGGGGTTTTTGCCCTGCAGGGTTTTGTGCAATACATGTTTATTTTTCATAATAATTATAAGTTTGAAATCGCCAACCCGCATTGAGCACGCGTGGTGATCAACAGTGCGACAGTAACAGGCTGGTATTATTATTATTACAAGCTTTTATTCAACTTGCAATATATGTATGTATGGCTGGCAGTGGACGTCTTTCGGCTGATATGATGATGATATGTATGTATGCAAGTGTGTTCGTATCAAATCTTGCAACTGAATTTTAAAGCAGTTATCCTTCACCGATTAACATGAAATTTTGCATATACGTTTAGTTTGGATGACAATGCATGGTTAGCTAAGTGACGTCATTCTAAATCCAATATGGCGGACGGCCCAAGATGGTGGACTAGTTATATTTTGTGCACTGCCATGACATGGGTATCAAATGAAAAGGTTTGCTGAGAAGAATACTAAAAAGCTTGTCATATTATTAGTTAAAGAAGTTACTAGGGATAAACTGAAAAGCTGTAGTAAATAGGATTTTAACTGGTATTTAAAGATTTATTATATTTTGTTAATAATTGCTGAGTTGCCTACACGTATCTTTGCCGGGTTCCACAAGATCACAAGAGAAATCTTACTTATAATGTCTTTGCTAGGGCATGATAATATACCTGCATAATATGTCTCAGATATTTGTCGCAGTGTCTTGTGTTACGGGAATATGGCTCTATTGTCGAAGTAGATCTTATTTTTAGTTTTGATTTTAGGTTAGACAGTTATTTTAATATTTTATATCTAGAAACCTAGATCGCCTTGAAGTATCCTAAAAAACAAGATAACTTTAAAGATAAAGACAATTTTATTTGTCGTAACGCGTGTTTATTTTATGACTTTATTTTTGCAGATCAAAATATTAGCGGCTCCACATCGATTAACCTTCTTGCATTCAGTGAATTCATGTCATCGGTCTACCTTGTGGGAGGTCTTCCAGAAACTTTGGCTACTACGTCATACGCTTGTAAAGTCTTAAGGCCACTCCAGGTTGTTCGTACTCGGGAACCTTAGTTCTCCTGCGGATCCCTTTATGACTCGATCACGCTAGGAAACTCGGAGAATAATCCCAAAAGAAATGCCTTAAAGGGCAATGGAGAGCCCTGCTTTCAGAATATTAATATAATAATAAATAATAAGACAATTTTATAAAAAAAAAAAATTGAGCTTGTTAAGTTTAAAGTTGTCACGTGCCACATTTGTTTTGAATATGTAATCTTTATTTAACTCTATTCTGTTTATAATCGGATTAAATTATTTTAGAAACTGCAATAATTGAGTCAACTTCTCCATGTTAACTGCCAGCTAAAGAGGTTTTTTTTTTATATTGATTAAAAATATTTATATAAAAAGATCTTCATGGCCTCTGCGGCTTTATATATATTTACTTTTGTATTTTTATAGTTAAGTCTATTTCGAGCCGATCACGATCACTGTGAAGATGAAAAGAATAAAAAGAAGATGGGATAGACATACGAGTATAACCCTCTTAATTATGTTGGCGTAGTCGCGTAGGAGCCGAATGAAGCCTAAACAAAGTGTTAAAATGCCAATGCCATCCACAACTTTCATGGATAAATCATTTACTGTCCAGGCTGCTCGTCTGTGGAATGCTTTGCCTGACCCAATAAAACGTGCTCAGTCGTTGCCCGTATTTAAAAAACTTATCAAACGACATTACCTGTCGCTGTGATTGTGCTCTTGATATTTGACATAACGTGTTATGATTGTCATACGTCATTTATTTGCATTGCTTATATTTTTGTATGTATTATTGTATCTATATATTCATTGTGGTTATTGTCGCACCACTGACAACCCCATGTCATGTCCAGCCTAGGTCATCTCTGTCCATTGCCTGTAAGAGATCGCGAAATGCGATAAGGTCACCCATTGTATGTTTTTTAGTTTATTTTTAGGGTGCCGTACCCAAAGGGTAAAAACGGGACCCTATTACTGAGACTTCGCGGTCCGTCTGTCTGTCTGTCTGTCTGTCTGTCTGTCACCAGGTTGTATCTCATGAACCGAACACAGTTGAAATTTTCACAGATGATGTATTTCTGTTGCCGCTATAACAACAAATACTAAAAACAGAATAAAATAAATATTTAAGTAGGGCTCCCCTACAACAAACGTGTTTTTTTGCCGTTTTTTGCGATAATGGTACGGAACCCTTCGCGCGCGAGTCCGACTCGCACTTGGCCGGTTTTATTTACTTGTATATTCTGGTGTACAATAAAGTGTATATAAATAATTCAATAATTTTATCGGCGTCAAAAAGTTTAATATTTTTAGGAATCACATGACATTTTCAATCTCAAAACGGTGAAGGAAAACATCGTGAGGAAACCGGCATGTCCTAGAACCAAAAATTCGAAGACATGTGACATCCACCAACCCGCACTGGGCCCGCGTGGTGGAGTACGGCCCATTCCCTCTCACAGAGAGGAGGCCTGTGTCCCAGCAGTGGGAACATTAATAGGCTGATGATGTTATGATGATGATGTGACATGACATTTTTATCAACTCCATTTTTAAACCTAAAAGTCCCACTGCTGCGCAAAGGTTTCCCTCGCGTCCTTCCACTCTTACCGATATGTTGCTTTTCTGACCAATCCGTCATAAACGCCTTTAATTCGGCACACCATACATTTTAGATTTTTGACAATAGCTATCGCGTAAAGAAGACCGTTGTGTGAAGGACTTAAAAAGTTTGACAACGTCTCAGCGATATCCTTGGTGAAATCTTCATAATGGCCATATTTGGTTGTAGGTATTACTTTTAGTTTTAGTAATTGTAAAACAAATTAAAGGAAGTTCCAATGCGTGTTGAGCTCAAGGGCGTCAAGGGAGTTAAATATTCGCGTGTCAGCTATACCTACTTAGAATATCTTCAGCTCATACCTGAAACAAAGAAATAAAATATTGTTAGTGAATAATTCTTATTTGAGTAATCATCACACTGTATGGAGTTAATTTTATTTTGAGTAAATATTAATATCATCCTATCCTTATAATCATATGTAAATGCGAATGAGTTTGTTTGTTAGCTTAACGAATTTGGATGAAAACTTGAAACACTGATAGACTATGACCTGTATGAACAGATAGGATACTTTTCATCCCGATACTTAGTTCCCTTTGCATATTAAAACACTTTTCACGTGGGCGAAACTGCGCGCAGCAGTTAGATATATGAAAATTCTAATCAAAACAAAATTTAAAAGTTTTTTCTAAGCTATTGTTAGGTAGAATAAAACTTGAAAGGAAACCGTTTGTCCTAGTATGGTCATGGGATGAGGAGGGATGAAACTCATGTTAGTAACATTCGTTTAAACACAAAGAGTTATGAATATAAATGTGGATGGATGGAGAGTGTGGGGAAGGCCAATGAAAAGACGGATGGACTGTGTGAGAAATGATAATATTCAACTTAATCATAAAATTATTTAACATTCAAGAGGCAAATATAGCTGAATATCGAATACATAACCTAGCTTAGACTAGGTCTAAAGTCTACCAATACAAAAACATTCCAGAATATCCCAGCCATTGTGCGGACCACAAATGAATGGACAAATATGTACAGAAAAATATATACCACCCACTATACACCAACCAGCATTGTTCTACTGCCTATATTCCAGCTAAAATACCGCGTCTTACAATACTCTGTGGCCTAATACCGGCGCTTCTATAGCCCTGGGTTTAATGCCAGCGTCGACTTCAATGGCGAGTATTGACAATATGAGTTTGCGGGCGTTTAATAAAAGATTGTTTTGGTAATATGAGAGAAAGATTTTTTTTGTGAGACGGTGAGATTAATTTTGGAATACGTGCGTTTATTTGAGAAGAGATAAATTTTCAACATTTTACTCTGATCTATACAAATCTTTCTTTAGCAATCGTGTATAAACCATTCATTTGAAACTACCATTTCGCTATGGCTTCGTCCTTATAAAAGTCGACAGTTACGTTTTCGAGGGATGAAACGTAAAAGGATTGTATTCCAATCTAAGCCACGGTCTAGCTATCTTCCAAATTTCACCCAAATCCGTACATTCTATAAGCTGTGATTGTTCAACGAACATCCATATTAACGAACTCCTAAAACATCCAAATGTACCATATATTGTACTTTCATAATCATTTATTTGTCAGAATACGGTACATTAATGGTCTTAAGAGTATGGTATCACAATTTATAATATTAGTAGGATGTAAAACACGAATAGACATGGACAATGCACAATATAACCAAAAATCGAAACAATTTCTACTATTCGATGTAAGCAAAAATTTATCGAAAGCCAGCCCGCATCGCGTCAAAGGAAAAGGTTTATCTTATGTCTTTGACATGTTAAGATTTAAGAGGTCCTGTCCTGAGGTCTGTATGCCATAACAAAATCAGTTTTTTTTGGTTTTATTTAGATGTTTATTATGACGCAATATAATTAATTTTCTTCCTTTCTTTTTTGTTCATTAACTATTTTTTGACATATTTTTGGAGTTAGTGTGTTACTTTAAAATTCCTATATACCTGTATATTCATCCTAACTGTATCAGCATTTCTAAATCTCCTTTATACATGTACAAGTAAATTATCTAACATACTTCTTTTAAAGCCACGGGTTTTTTTTAAATTATAACTACCCAATTATAACAGTAAATTGCTTAGGTACATATTTTATTCAAAGACCTGTTATAACGTATTTTTATTAATACTATTTTTATTGCTAATGTAGCAGTAGCATTAACAACCTAAAAAAAAATCTAACGATTGAGATTGGTGATGTGATCTTATGACTCTAACATATATCGTCAAACTGGTTTATTTTTGAATCGGTTTTATTATCTGGTCTTAATCGATTAAATGGTGTCTATGGCCACGTGATCGCTCACTATGGGCCTCATCAGAAGTATTAAAGTCACCCAAAGAGCAATAGAGAGGGCTATATGCTCGGAGTTTCCTTGCGTGATCGAATAAAAAACAAGACATCCACAAGAGAACCAAGGTTAACAACATAGCCCGAAGAATAAAACTTAAGTAACAGGAGGCTCTATTTCCGAGAGGGTGACCGACAGTCCCAGGGTGGTGTCGGGTTTATCGTCCACAAGTCCCTTGTGAACAACGTGGTAAATCGAGAGTGTGTCGACCAGGGGACTTTAACGCAAAACTGGGCAAACGAGACGTGGTTGACCTGCAAGTAGGGCAATTTGGAGTTGGACGCCGGAACCACCGGCGTCACCTACTGGCCAGTTTTATGGAGAAGGAGGGCCTCTACATGATGAACTCCTTCTTCAGAAAGCGTGAGCACAGGAAGTGGACCTGGCAAAGCCCCGATGGTGCAACTAAAAACGAGATCGACTTCATCATGTCAACCAAGAAGCAAATGTTCAATAATGTCTCTGTGATCAATTCGTTGAAAACCGGGAGCGATCACCGCATGGTAAGAGGCCCGCTTTTTCAAGACCCGCCGTACAGATAGGAACAAAAAGCTCTCTGATCCTACTCTCAAGCTTATGAAGGAGAGGTGTGAGATGATCCTGCAGTCTTCAGACGATGCGTTGAAATACCGGCAGCTAAATAGACGGATCTCAAAGTCCTAAAAAAGCGACCTCCACCGCTTTAATACTGAGCGTATTAAAGACGCGATTGAGCGGAATAAGGGCTTCAAGGTCTTTGCAAGAGATCTGTCTATCGGGCAGAGCCAGTTCACGAAACTGAAAACTGATTACGGTAGGATCGTGTCCGCCAAACCGGAGCTTCTGAGGGAGATCAAGAGATTCTATGGGCAGCTGTACACGTCAACCAGAAAACCCGTCGTGAATCTAGCGAATGACCCTACACTATACCGAAGACATTCCGAACGTCAGCCTGTATGAGATTAGGATGGCTCTGAAACAGCTTAAGAACAACAAGGCACCGGGTGACGACGGAATTACGGCCGAACTCCTGAAGGCGGGTGGAAAACCAATACTTAAGGCCCTTCAGAAGCTGTTTGATTCCGTCATACTCGAAGGAAAAACGCCACAGGCATGGTGCAGGGGTGTGGTGGTACTCTTCTTCAAGAAGGGTGACAATGCCCTACTGAAGAACTATAGGCCCATCACACTTCTTAGCCATGTCTACAAGCTGTTTTCAAGAGTCATCACGAATCGTCTCGTGCGCAGGTTTGACGCCATTTCCAGCCTCCCGAACAAGCCGGATTCCGTAAAGGCTTCAGCACCGTAGACCACATAAATACGCTGCGGCAGGTTATACAGAAGACCGAAGAGTACAACCTGCCTCTCTGTTTAGCGTTTGTGGACTACGAGAAAGCCTTAAGTATGTTTATTTTAACTATATACTTTTGTACTAATTTTGTGTTGATATTATTATTATTTCATTTTTATGCACCTGCCATGCTATCTCTTCACCACCCGTGGTTGACTGGTAGAGAATGCCTCAGGCATTAAGTCCGCCTATGTACTTTTATGTTGCATGAAGTTTTAATAAATAAATAAATAAAGCCTTCGATTCATGCAGTCTCTCCAACGGTGCCAAATTGACTACCGGTACATCGAAGTGTTGAAGTGTTTATACAAAAACGCCACCATGTCAGTTCGACTTCAGGATCAGACCTCGGAACCAGACCTTCTGCAGCGAGGTGTGAGACAGGGAGACGTCATATCTCCGAAGCTGTTTACCGCTGCACTGGAGGATATCTTCAAGGTTCTGGACTGGAGAGGGCTAGGCATCAACGTCAATGGCGAGTACATCACTCACCTTCGGTTTGCCGACGATATAGTGGTTATGGCTGAGACCATGGAGGATGTCAGTAAAATGCTCGATGACCTCAGTAGAGCTTCCGAAAGAGTGGGTCTTAGAATGAACATGGACAAAACCAAGGTAATGTTGAATGCCCATGTTACACCCACTCCTATCAAGGTCGGAGACTCTACACTCGAAGTTCTGGGCGACTATGTCTACCTGGGACAAACGATCCAGTTGGGTAGGGCCAACTTCGAGAAAGAGGTCAACCGTCGAATCCGACTCGGCTGGGCAGCGTTCGGGAAATTGCGCGGTGTCTTCTCGTCCAACTTACCACAGTGTCTCAAGACGAAAGTCTATGACCAGTGTGAGTTGCCAGTGATGACATATGGCTCTGAGACGTGGTCGCTTACAATGGGCCTCATCAGAAAGCTTACAGTCACTCAAAGGGCAATGGAGAGGGCTATGCTCGGAGTTTCCATGCGTGATCGAATCAGAAATGTAGAGATCCGCAAGAGAACCAGGGTTACCGACATAGCCCGAAGAATTGCCAAACTTAAGTGGCAGTGGGCAGGGCACATTGCTCGCAGAACAGATGGCCGATAGGGCAGAAAGGTTCTGGAGTGGCGACCGCGAACCGGAAGACGTTGCGTTGGAAGGCCTCCCACCAGGTGGACCGATGACCTGGTGAAGGTTGCGGGAATCCACTGGTTGCGAGACGCACGGGACCGGTCAATGTGGCGACGCTTGGGGGAGGCCTATGTCCAGCAGTGGAAGTCTTTCGGCTGAAATGATGATGAATGATGATGGACATGTACGTACATGACTAATCGATCTGGCAAGCCTTTGCCCGATTATGTTGAGTTTCCGGGTCCAGTCCAACCGCATGCAGCTGGTTATTTTACATGGAGTAACTGGTAAGATTCCATGTCTGTTTGATAAGACTTGTCAGATCTCTGGTTTCTGTGAATGTCTAAGATGACAGCCGGGACCAATGGCTGAACGTGCTTTCTCAGGCATGGAGGAGCTGGTTGACCAACCCATCCACGGATCTACCTTGACACGCGTTGCTTAACCTCTAAGATCGACCCCGTGTTCCTATTATTATTTAGTCTAACCTATACCTAACACCAAAGTCATATATTACAGTTACCTAAGCTTCTGACTAATTCTTCGAGGAAAAACCTAATGTTATGTTATTTCCAAAAAGTAAAATGTCTTCAACATTGACCTTACGATTATAATTCTTAATTTATCTATTTACCTTGTAAAACGTAAACAATTGCCTTAAACGGCAGAATCTTCTCATCATGAGACCCTGACAGTCACATCGTATCAGGGCATTGGGGACATTGCCAACCGCTTGCGAAGGTGGCGACATCCTGCGTCAATGTTGATCTAGGAGCGATGGCCTTTGTCTAGATCTTGGACTAATATAAATAGTCATTTTATGGTTGTTACCTTGATATACACATAAACTGCTATAAAGAGTATATTATGTATTTACAATTATCAATTGACTTATTCGTTTATCTCATGGACTGTTGCGCGACTGCTTAGCATGCCGTCTGCCGGTATCGGGAACAGGGTACCGGTGGTTAGGGATGATCCAGAGACAAGAACCATCTCACAAGGCAAACCGTATCAAGGAATACTGCCTTCTGTATCAGTCCGGTTAAGTCGAGTTCTGGGTTAAAATTTTCAGGTTTTGTTATCTTAAGGAGTTTTGGGGCAGCTGCTGCTGGAGCAGAAAACCTCAAAGGGCGCAAATACAATAACCTTATTGGAAGTTATATATTTGAGCCGTTTGGGGTTGAAACATTAGGTCCATGGGTTCCGAGTGCTCTTCGAGTATTTCGAGATGTAAGCAAACGGCTAGTCGACTCTTCACGTGACCAGAAGGCTGGGCTTTTCCTTGGCCAGAGAATCAGCATTGCCAACCAACGTGGCAATGCTGCCAGCGTTCCGGGCACTTTTCACGTTGACAGCAATGTGGACGAATTTTTTGACGCCTTATGACCCCTGCCCTTTTATATGCGTTCGTAGTTTTATTTTATTTTTATTTAACTGTATATATAGGTAGTTATTGTTATTTAAGTATTTAATAGTATGTAATTTTTTATTGAAATAAATTAAAAATACTCATTGACTTACAGGAGTTTTTCAATAGAGTTTTTTTTTAGTTACAGCTCGGTGTCTCGATTTTAACCTACTAATAGCAAAAGGATCGCCTCTTATATTTAACAAACCTTAGTTAAGAAAATAATTTTATTTATAGGTCTACCATAAATATACCACTGTCCCCGTGCCATCCCGTATCAAAACTATCATAGTGCAACTGGGGAAAAGGACAGATTTACTGATTCGTATACATCTTCGTTACTCTGGTCACTAGATTTTCCTAAAATTTTATTTGCTAACAATAGTAACAATGTTTTTATAAAGATTTAATTACCGCGGGTACTTAATTATCGTATTCATGTTTTCTATAGCAATGAGCAACATCCTGGTTTTTATAATAATTCATGGAAATACCGTTTTTTTTCAATACCTTTGGTCTTTTTTCATCTTAGGCAATAATGCGTTTGGGGTTGCCATTGGCTTGTCTTTTGTCATGGACTTGGAAGATCTCAGATCTTTTATTTGCTAACTGCAGAAACCGTCCGTCCCCTTAGGCTAATTTTCGTCTCTTTAAGTAGCCGAAAATACAGTTGTTTATAATGTTTTATATGAGGTTTTTCACACTCACTCGTCGCAAAAAGAGTCCGCATGTCGAACAAGCAAGTTCGAGAAAGTTCTGTAGTAAGGTACCTATAACGCACAAAGTTATGCCATAATAGATTACCTGAATAACATAAAACTTGAACATAACCGGTGAAATGAGAGTGTACCAGGATGAACTGTACACATCTGCACACCCGTTTAGAGCGTACTGGCGTGATTTTATGTTACGAAATGGCGTACACAATAAACAGACATGCGATAGCAGCAATCCCGAGAGATTTGCCGTCAGTTATTGAAGAGTTCTGTTGTATATCTCCGAAGTTCTTAATCAGATCTTTACCAAATTTAAATTGGACCACATGAGAACATGGAATCAATTAGAAATTTATAAGTCAAGTCATCGAGAATCTCTTAGGGAGCTATTTAAAAAGATTAATATTATGACAGTTTCTTGCCAATTCCTTTATGAAAATATTATGTATGTAAGGAAAAATTTAAATCTCTTTAGTGAAGTTAGTGATAGACACAATTGTAATACTAGAAATAAAGATAAGTTAGATCAGCCATCTTATAGATTAGCGAAAGTACACACATCTTTCATGGGGTAATGTGTTAAACTCTATAACAAAATACCTTGGGAGATATTAAAACTTAATGAAAGAAAATTTAAAACAATAATTAAAAGCACACTTTGTAAATAAGCATATTACAAATTAGATGATTATATTCAAGATAAGAATGTTTGGAACATGCTGGTCCTGCTCCGTAGGGCGATCTTTAGTGTAGAAACTATCAAAATGGTTAATTTGTATACGGTATATTCATAATTATTATAGTAACACTTTATTTTTGACAGAAACCATGCCTGTTGCATGCTCAATTGCATTCTTGCTTGCATGTTGCATGCTTGATGCATGCTAGCTTGCATGCTTGCTGTATGCTCACTTGCATGCTAGCTTGCATGCTTGTTGCATGCTTACTGTATGCATGGTGTATGCTTGTTTGAATGCTGCATGCTTGCTGCATGCATGGTGTATGCTTGTTTTTTTTTTTTTACACTAGGAATTTCTTCCTGTATCGTGGGTGCGTTTACAAACATATAAACTCACATACACAAACACCCAGAGCCGGAACAATTATCTGTAGATCATACAAATATTTGTTTCGTGCGGGAATCGAACCCGCGACACGCACCGCAGCAGTCAATCGCTCAACCACTGCGCCAACCGTGCGCCCAATAGCCGCGTTTGAATGCTGCATGCTTGCTGCATGCATGGTGTATGCTTGTTTGAATGCTGCATGCTTGCTGCATGCATGGTGTATGCTTGTTTGAATGCTGCATGCTTGCTGCATGCATGGTGTATGCTTGTTTGAATGCTGCATGCTTGCTGCATGCATGGTGTATGCTTGTTTGAATGCTGCATGCTTGCTGCATGCATGGTGTATGCTTGTTTGAATGCTGCATGCTTGCTGCATGCATGGTGTATGCTTGTTTGCATGCTGCATGCATGGTGTATGCTTGTTTGAATGCTGCATGCATGGTGTATGCTTGTTTGCATGCTGCATGCTTCATACAGCGATTTACAACAAACAAAAAATTGTGTTCAATCAATATTTTATTATGGTAAAAAATACAAAATTACTCTAACTATGAATTATCTGTAATGTGATAGATAAGTATTTCAATTAATATGGATATGAAATGTACGCCAAAAGACGATTCTGACTGTGAACTTTCTGCGATATGATGGTTCTGCCTTTTAATGACTATCGATATGAGTTTATGTCTAAAGATGATTCTGACTTACAAAATTATGAGTTTAAATTTATGATAAATGAGTGTATGCCAAACGATTTTCTGCGAAATGATGTTTATGCTATCCGTTGTTATGCATAATAATATTTTGACATAAAAAGTTCTGCTTTAAAAGGTAGACCCATTTTTCACTTTGTAGTTTTCTTATTTGGAAGTTGGTAGTATTTTTTTGCAAGAAAGTTGTTTATTAAACGACTTCAAAAAGGAGGCGGTACTTTACTTAACTACTTGTCTATTAGGTAGGTACAACTAAAAAGTGAAAAATAACTTTATTTTTGGAAGTCGGTGGCTTTGGTAGGTACCATTTTTTTGCGTTATGGACACTGACTTCCAAAAAAAATCAAAAATCCCGACTGCTTTTAAAGCGAACTAAAAAGACATAAACAAGGAGAAAATCTTGCTGTGCTGTCGGAGGATACATCTTCGCGAGCTGGCTGACCAAAACCAGACGTATCCCCCGACTGCACAGCAATCTTTTCTCCTTGTTTACGTCTTTTTAGTTCGCTTTACAGGTTTTTTGATTTTTTTAATTAACTTTTTTATTTATAACTGTTTAGTTTATTTTTTTCGAATTAGGTACATTTAAACATATAAATGTTATATATTTTTGAAATCACCTCTTAAAATCCTTTATTTTGATACCCCACACGATAGGTTTGGAAGAAAAAAAAATTGGGCCCCCACAATATGGCGCCCAAGAACCGCCATTTTCCAATTTTCAGGTAGCCAGTGACACTCGCGGGGTTAAGACGAATCGATTGACGTAAGAACCATCAAAATCGGCCCACGCGTTTGGTCTCTAGAACGCCATATAGGAACAAACATTCATACATACATACATAAACTGATAAACACATTACCCTCCTTCTGCAGTCGGGTAAAAAAAAATATTTTTCAATTTGTAGTTAATATATATATTTGTAGTTTTCTTATTTGGAAGTCGGTAGTATTTTTAAACAAAAAAATTATTTTATTTTTCACTTTTTAGTTGTACCTACCTAATAGGCAAGTAGTTAAGTAAGGTACCTATAATGCCAGAATAGATTACCCGAATATCATGAAACTGAACATAACCGTTGAATTGAGAGTAGCCTTGGTACAGGCAAACAGTACACATCTGCGTACCCATTTAGAGCGTACTGGCGTGATGAAATGGTATAAACAATATACAGACATGCGATTGCAGCAATCCCGAGAGATTTGTCGTTATTTATTTCAACCACAGGACCGCAAGCTCAGGAGTAGAGCTTGCAAACACTTGACCAACGAGGCATTTTTAAATCCCACTTTTAAAACTAATAAAGTTACTATAAAAACAACGCCCAAAAATAGTAACTATTTTACTAGCCAGTGATTCAATAAACACATTTCAATGAACAGTGATTGAATGAGTGAACACTTATTTTTATTAAGACTTCATTCACTACAAAAAATTTCGCGAACGAATTGAAAATATTTTTTTTATATTTCTCTGCTCGTCCATTAATAGCCTGTTAGTGTTTTTTTTTATTAAATGACGCTGCTTGTAATCGGCGCCATTTTTTTTTAATACGATCATGGCCGAATGCTCAAGTTTTATTTATGTTTTTATGTAATCACAAGCTGTCCCGGCAAACTTTGTACCACCTCAGACAAATGTATGAGGAAATGGTATATATATACCTGTTTGGTAATCAAGGAAACTGACCCGAAGGATTAAACTCAAAATCTTTGGGTCCAATGCCAAATCGTGCTGGGAGGGGGAGTGCGAAACATGGATGTCACAAACGATATCTCAAGCCAAATCCAAGTCTTGCTGTTACTTCATAAGGCATAGTAGCCACTTTGTTGACAGGAAGAAAAAGTATCCATACTGTGTTTAAAATTCCGAGCGTTCTAAGTAACACACAGAGAGCCCTGTTTGTAATATTTCTAGAAATAGTGATAGAGGTAAGGTTTTACGGGATGAATGCACAATAGCAAACCGTAAAGCGGTTGAAGCAGTAGATAGAACATTACGTGATATCTGACCAACCCATGGGTGGTAAAACAGTACTTTTATGTGTAGAGCTTCGGAGCTAGTTTCACCCCACGAAACGACCAAGCAGCAGCAATCAACGCTGAAATATTGAGCTTTATAATGTGGAGTGTTTCTTCATTATCAGAGTTTGGAAGAAATAGGGCTATGGGGGCTAAGTCACCCGCGTTCGTAGTTGAGTACCCCTTTTGTTACCCTACACGTGGTCCCCGCGTGGTGCTAATCAGGTGACACTAACTGGTGGTAGGTTTCGGCCGAAGGCTAGCGACCACCCACAAAGCAAAGATGTACCGCCAAGCGGCCCAACCGTGCTCCGGTTCGATGCTCGGTGTAGCCACAAGAGGAGTTGGGGCGAGATAGTTATTCCACTGCATGCAGACCAGCTTGACTCGCGTTGTTATGGGCCTGTCGGAATACTAGTCGTGGAGGGTAGCGGGATCCGAGGCACGGTGCGCCTCTGGCCGACCGCAGGTAGTTGGGAGCACGTGTAGTGTGCCAGCCACACACGAAAGGCTGCCCCGCCAACTGTTAAAAAATCCCGGGATGCGCCATCCCGGTCAAAATCATCTGGTTGGCGACCATGCGAAAGTGCCTGATGGGCATTCCCGGGGGGGGAGGGAATCTCCAGACTAGTCCCCCTGTGATGGCACCCTGTCTTCTCGATCGACCTCCTTAGAAATCTAAGCCCACCAAAACTTTGTAACGATACCAGATTAAAAGTCACCAATTTACAATGAAACGTGATAGAGCAGAGATTTTAAAAGGTGTCCCCGTCAAACCTGGCGTCGGCGTCGCACCGTGTTGGCAGAAGCGACGAGCAACGAAATGACGTGGAGTGAGGTGAAGCTTGAAGCTAAAGACCGATTGCGACGGAAAAATTCGGTGGACGCGCTCTGCCCCATCTAGGGGACAAGTCATTAAGTAGGACATTAAGTAAGTCAATTATCCCTAAGGTGAAGACGGTGTTTATAAACACCGTCTTCACGTGAACGAAGTCGCGGGCAACAGCTAGTACTTAATATAGATATAGGATGTATATCAGGCATATCGACAAAGCCATCTACTGGCATTACCGAGAACCAACATTCTACGCCATGTTCATTTTTGTGTCCGTGTTTTTTTCTGTCATGTATCAGAAATGGCGCTGTGTTCGCAAAATGTATGGATTTTTTTTTTTCTTCTTAATTTTTTTTCGTCAGTTTTTTTGATGTTAGAATGGTTATTAAAGATCATGTAAATGGGTCCAGCAGTTTTCGAGTTAACCAACCCGACTTTGTTTTTGAGAAATATGCTAGAAGCAGGTGCCTGGTCAGCTAGGAGCAGAATAAAACAACGTAACGTCTTGATAGCACAGCGTATATTCGCAGACTGGCGCCGTGGCGCGGCGGTACTCACAATAACAAATTATAACCTACTACCTACTTAATCTAAATATCAACACATACATCACACCTCCCTTCTTAAATTACAATAGTTTTATCAATACAATAAGTTTTATTATTCAAATACACTGGTATCTTATAACGGGTTTGCGTGTTCGCTTTGGGTACTCTGCTTGCTGCTGGGCTGACAAACCAGGTGATTGATTAGATGGCTGATCATAATCAATACCCCCTACTTCATCGTTTATTGTTTGTTTCGACTCACTTTCTTCACTCACACACTCATCACAGCGGTCATCCTCATTCTTCCCTGACGCTATTAAATTGTCCCCAGCCTGCGCTACGGAGCTCTCACCCTCCATCGTTCCCTCCTCTTCAGTATTCGGTCCACCAACCGATACCCGAGATCTGCGCCGTATCTGATCCACGTGTCTTTTAATTAATTGGCCGTTATCCCTTGCTATCATGTACCGACGATTACTATCCACGTTTGCAATCGAACCTTTTACCCATTTGTTTGAGGAATTGTAATCCCTCATCCAAACAGGATCCCCCTCGTTGAAAGATCGCGGAACCCCACCAGATGAATCGATTTGTCTCTGCTGCGCATCCTGCACTCTGGTACCTACTGATCGTTCTGTCCGTAACAAATCTAACCTGGAACGTAGTGTTCGTTTCTGCAACAACATAGCGGGTGTCTCACCTGTAGTGCTGTGCGCTGTGTTTCTGTATGCTAGTAGAAATGTTTGTAAAGCTGTATCTACGTCCACGCGATCTCTAATTGCCTTTTTTATAGTGCGTTTGCAAATGTTAACTGCATTTTCTGCAGCTCCGTTTGAAGACGGATGATAAGCGGGTGAAAAATACTGCCTAATACCATTTTTTACCAGAAAATTTTTGAATTCTGTACTGGTAAAAGGTGGTCCCTGATCTGATACCAACTGTTCCGGTAGACCGAACCGCGCAAAAGTCGAACGCAACACTTTAATAACATTTGACGCGTTAGTTCGTGACATTTCGAATATTTCTAACCATTTTGATGACGAATCTATTAATACCAAAAATGTCATACCTCGATATGGGCCCAAAAAATCAATGTGTAGTCTAGTCCAAGGTTGAGTATAATACGGCCATGGCTGAATAGTAGTTCGCGGGGGCGCACTCGCTTCCGCCGCACATGTCTCACATCTTTTACCTAAGTCCTCGATATCTTTATCGATGTTAGGCCACCAGACATAACTTCTAGCCAGACTTTTCATCTTTACAATACCCATATGACTGCTATGCAATTGTTGTAATATTTGGCATTGTAATGCATGTGGGATTACCATACGATAGCCCCACATTATGCACCCACATTCTACATATAATTCGTTTCTCCTAGCAAAGAATGGTTTAATCTCATCACCACTAGGGCAAACTGACGGCCAACCTGAATGTATGTATAACATCACCCTACCAAGTAACTTGTCTTTGGATATCACTTGCTTGATATCACTGCTAGTGACGGGTAAAAAATTTTCTACAAAGTTAACATACGTACTTTCTGTTTTTGCCTTACCCGAGTAATTATTCTTACATGGCAGGCGTGATAAAGCATCTGCACTGTTCTTACTAGAAATGATGTACTCAATCTTGTAATTGTAACCCGATAGGAGTACCGCCCACCGCTGTAGTCGTGAAGCGGCCATTACCGGAATACCCGCTTTGTCACCAAAAATATATGTTAACGGTTTATGATCTGTTCGTAATGTAAAGTGACGACCATAAAGGTATTGATGGAACTTTCGAATACCGAATATAATTCCAAGAGCCTCCCTATCTATTTGCGCATAAGCTCGCTCAGTTGGTGTGAGCGACCGCGATGCATACGCCACCGGGCGCTCGCCGTCCACGGTAACATGCGATATTACCGCGCCCACACCCACGCTACTAGCATCCGTGGTCAAAATCAGCGGTAGCTCCGGATTGTAATGCACAAGTACTTCACCATCTACTAAAAGACGCTTCACTCTTACGAATGCTATCTGACAATCTTCATTCCAATTATATTTAGTACCCGACTTTAGGAGATTATATAACGGAGCAAGGACTGTGCTAATATTTTTAATAAATTTCGCATAATACATGACTAGCCCTATAAATGCTCTTAACTCGGTGATATTGGTTGGCGCCGGCGTCTCCATCACCGCCTTAACTTTCTCCGGGCACGTGTGCACGCCCTCTTTACTAATGACGTGACCCAAATAAGAGACAGACTTTGCAAAGAAAACGCATTTTTCCTTCTTCACTCTGAGTCCGTAGTCTTGCAAACGCTGAAAGACTTTATGCAAATTACTTATATGGTCGGCCTTCGTACTACCTGTCACGATTATATCGTCTAGGAAGACACCTACACGCGGCATGTCAGCAAATAACTGTTCTATTCGCCTTTGAAAAATGCCCGGGCTAGATGCTAAACCATATACTAATCTGTTGTACATATATAAGCCTTTATGGGTATTTATCACCGTATATTTTTTTGTGTCATCGAGCTCAAATTGCGCGTACGCTTGAGACAAATCGATTTTACTGTAGTATTCACCCCCTCGCAGACGAAATAACAAATCTTCTACCCTAGGCAGCGGATAACGATCAATTTCTATCACTTTGTTTAAGGTCAGTTTATAATCGGCACAGATTCGAATACTACCATCCTTTTTTACCACTGGAACTATCGGCGTAGCCCAGTCGGAACGCTCCACTGGGGTGAGAACTCCGTCGCGCACGAACTGGTCCAGCGCGCGCTCCACCGGCTCGCGTAGCGCGTATGCCAGGGGGCGCGCGCGCATGAACACCGGTCGCGAGCCCGGGCGCACGTGTATGCTCACTGCGCCGCCCGTGAAGCGCCCGAGACCCTCCGCGAACACGTTACAGTATTTGGTACTGAAAAAAGATATATCATAATTTTTATTTTCCCACATTTTATGCACATCATAACTTAAATCGGGTAGTTGTATCTTTAATGCCGCTATCCAATGTCGACCTAAAAGTACAGTTTTTCCCTTTTCGATAACAAGTAATTCTAAAAATTCACTTCTATTCTTATACCGAACTAGCGGTCTTATTATACCCAGCGGTTTTACAGTCTCACCAGTGTAATATCTTAAAATTACTTTACAAGGTTGTAGCGAAAGATCGCTAAATAATTTACTGTAACAATCGCGACTAATACAAGACACTGCACTACCCGTGTCACATTCCATAGCAATGTCTTTATTATGTACGTTCAGTGATATATAAATAGGTTTGCAACTTGATATCGACAACCGACAAACATCAACAAAAGTTACCTCGTCACTGTCCGCCTCTTCGTCAATGTCTGCTGTTTGCACGTCTACCTGATACTGTCCCACCATATTGGGACACATACGTCGCAGGTGTCCTTGCCGGTTGCACACCCTACACACGTAGCTTGCGAACTTGCACGTCGATTCGTTGTGGATAGCGCCACACACCCGACACTGCCGCTGCGGCCGAGCTCGCTCCCCCAGCCGAGCCCGCTCACCCGGCACCGCCATCACAGACTCGTGGCCCGCGCGCCGCTCCCGGAAATCTCGTCGCTCGCGCCCATCGCGCCGCACGACGCCCGGCTGCCCGCCGCGCTCCACTCCGCCCGCTGTATGCCGTGTCGTCGTCATTGCTTGACACGTCACCGTATTAGTGTCCGTTCCCGCTGACGATTTAGGACCCTCTACTATAGCGGCGTCCTTCTCTGCTGATTCCATGCTGGCGGCAAGTTTATACGCCCTGGCAAAATCCAGCTTTGACTCTGCGAATAACCGTTGCCTAATATTTTCGCTCGCTATTCCGCACACCAGTTGGTCTCTCAAACTTTCCTCGAGCCAACTGCCGAACTCACAAGTCTTCGACATCTTTTTAAGCACGGCCACGTACTCGGATATGGTTTCACCCTCTTTCTGTTTCCTATGCCTGAATTTATACCTCTCGGCGAGTTCACTTGGTTTTGGTTGTAAATGTTTACCCATAATTTCCGATAACTGCTCAAACGTCTTAGTTTTTGGTTTATTCGGCGTACACAGATTGACAAGCAACTCGTAGCTCTCTGCCCCCATAACGGTTATTAGCGTCGGTACATGTAAATCTTTCTTTATGTCGTTCACAACGAAGTATTGTTCTAACCGTTCGACATATAGTGCCCAATCGTCTTTGTGTACATTAAACTCGCTAATTTTACCGATCGACATCGTACACAGTCAATTCCACACGTGAAATGTTCACTTCTCGTCGCCACTGAGAAATATGCTAGAAGCAGGTGCCTGGTCAGCTAGGAGCAGAATAAAACAACGTAACGTCTTGATAGCACAGCGTATATTCGCAGACTGGCGCCGTGGCGCGGCGGTACTCACAATAACAAATTATAACGTACTACCTACTTAATCTAAATATCAACACATACATCACAGTTTTATATGAAGAAAAAATAAATGCATTTTGAATATAAAAAAATATAAAGATATTGTTGGATTGATTATATTTTACACCTGCCTAACCTATAACCAACTCTAACTGGATCCAGCTGTGTGCTAGTATTTATTTTATTTATTTATTATTTCTTTGTTCTATGAGATAGATATAGGTTCATATGAGATGGATATAGGTTAGGGCAGATTGGGAAAAACGCCATCTATTGCAAAGTCCACAAAACAAAACGAAAGATCGAAGTACTGTCAACAAATTTTTGCATACAAAGTCTTCACTCATCTTTTTTTTACATTAAAGAAGGCAGTTTCGATTTTTACTATTCTTTAATTCTCCAAAATCTGCCGTTTAACATTTTAAGTGATTTTTACTTTCACAATTGTTACGTATGCTGCTATCAAAGATATTTTTTTTTTAAGACTGATTTATAATTTATATTGGTTGAGTTCCCATGACATGGAGAAACTACCATCTGACCTCCACAGCTCCACATCCCGATAACTGGTTAAGATCAGGTACCCTGACTTTTACATCACTTTGATTCAATAATAAACAAACAAACAGTGATTGTTTAAATGCAAATAAAATATATAGGGTGGCCAAAAAGTCGTGGATCAAGGTTGAGGTAGCTCGCCAGCCGTCGCTCCGTGCGGACGTCTCGCTGCTCGTCGCCCCACCGCGCTCTCCGGCGCCCCCACTCTCCGCCTCGTCGCGCCCCTCTGCGTGACGTCACTGCGGCCGTCGCGTCTCCGCACGCCGCTCCAAAGGTGTCGCTACTAGTAACTTTGGTTACTAGTAGTGGCAGCTATTTTGGCCCTTCCGGGCAAATCCACTCTTTGTGGTCCCTGGCGGGAAACCTAGCGGTGTTAACAAGCCAGTGGGGTGTGCCCCAAGCACCCGCCAAGTCCCTTAAGGACACGGCAGTCATTGGAGTCGGGAGCGGGATCAGTTGGCCTTGGTAGATAGCCTAGTCAACCCCCGCTTCGTCCCCCAGCATTCACCTGGCACGGTCGGGTGTGTTTACCCCGACGTGCCAGACTTCTTCGGTACACATTGGTGGGTGGCCCACCTTCGGTGGGTTTACCGGTACCTTAGGGCCCTGTCACCCAATAAGATTGGTGGCAGGTAGACAAGCTTAGGGCTCACCAGATACTCACCTCCCAGTCTAACCCGACTGGGAGGGTAGGATTGCACACATCCCCGGGCCCCTCCACCCGGGGAAGATACCCTCTCCCGGCTTCACCGGATCTATTATTCTCAATTATGTCGCTCGCGGCAGTAATTGAACTCCTTCACGAGATTCTCGAGAAGGAGAAACTCTCCAAAAAATACAGCCATGCTGTAAGTCAGGCTTTAGCCTCTTATGTGCCCGCTTCGGGCCCGACTGGGGCCCCTGGGCCAAGCCAGGCACCTGTGCCGAGCGAAGTCCAGGTCTCGCCCAGGTCGCCCTCCCCGGCAGCCAGGCCCACTTCTGGGACTGGTGAGCCGACTCTACCTAAGCCCCCAGCTCCGGCCGTCGAGCCTAAATCTACTGTCCGTTCATGGAGAGATCCTCCTTCTCCTAAAACTTCTTCTCAACCGGCCGTCGAGCCTAAGAAAACCCGATCATGGAGAGATCCTCCTTCTCCCATAGCTACTCAAGTAAAAGCTTATAAAAGCTACAAAGAGCGCATAGCCGCCCTCCATAAATCCAGACCCAAGTCCAAGTCCAAGACCATCTGGGCGGACGATGATGACTCCCCCATGGAAGAGGGAGCAACCCTCAGCACTGACGAGGAATGGGAAGCTTTGGCTGACCAAGCTAACTCAGTCGCTGACGACCCATTAGACCCAAATGTCCCCGATAGGTCAGACGACTACGACACCGTCTCCTCCGACGGTGATTCCGTAGTTTGCTCTGGAGGAAAGAGGAAAAAGAGGAGTAGTCCCATAAATGCTACCAAGGCCAAAAAGGCGGTACCAAAAACCTCTCCTCAGTCTGTTCTGCCACCGGCCTCGCCCGTAAGGCAAATCACCCCCACCCCTGACATTGCTTCTTCTCAGCGGTCCAACCGCAGCCCCAGTCCCATGGTAATAGTTACCAACAAGAAGCTCCGTCCCCCTCCACCTGTTTATCTTCAGGATAAAGTCAAGTGGAACGATGTTTCAAACGCTTGTGTTGAGCGGAAAATCAACTACACGAAAGCCACTGCATGCCAACAAGGCATCAGAATCCAACTCCCCTCTCCCACTGATTTCCGGAATCTAACCCGGTACCTCAAAGATAGGAACATCTCGTTCCATACTTACTCCCTCCCTGAGGAAAAGCCCGTCCGTGTAGTCATTAGGCGAATCCCAAAAGAGATCCCTACGGAGGAAATCCGTAAGGACCTTCTTGACCAGAATGTCCCCGTCACTGAAGTCCACCGCTTGCATAAAGCGAGAGGCGGACAACAGTACGATATTGTGTTAGTTGTCTGTAGCCCTACTGAGGGTTACAACCCGATCTTCAATATAAAGACCGTGTGCTCCCTGTCGGGCATTTCGATCGAAAAACCCTACCGCCCCCATCTTGTAGGACAGTGTCACAACTGTCAACTTTATGGCCATTCTCAGGCCCATTGCTATGCAACACCCAGGTGCGTTAAGTGCATGGGTGATCATGGCACTAAGGATTGTCCCCGTCCCAAAGACCGCACACAGTGCACGGAGCCTCCCAGCTGCGTGCTCTGTGGCCAAGTCGGGCACCCGGCTAATTACCGGGGTTGCCCAAAAGCCCCCAAGCTTGCGCCTAAAATGGCCAAGCGATACAATGCGCACATAATGCGCATGGCTCCCTCTTCCCAACCACCCCCCCGTCTAGCCCCTCAGAGGACTTCACCATGGGGTAAGCTGAACCACCAAAGTGTGGCTCCTCAGACTTACTCCCAGCCTATCCCAGCGCTGATGGCCCACCCCATTGCAGCTCCAAATCCAATCCCCGACCCAGTGGCCCCAGCTGCCCCCATGCCCGCACAAAACCGGAAGGTGGCTTCCACCACCACCGCCGCCATGTGCCCGCCCCCTGTAGCCCCCTCCGGGCACAAGCCATATTTGAGCGTCGCTGAGAATATAATCAGCGCGTATTCCATATGGATGACCCCTCAGGCCCGTGCTCTGGATGCAGAAATCCGGAATGCAGGCCCTCTCACCCCCGCTTCATGCAGTGCCCTCTTCTCGAGGTACGAGTGCATTACCAGGGAACTTGACAGCCTTGTCTACAAGGACGGTCAATGGGTTCGTAAATAGTACGAACACCTAGTCAAACGTAGCATACATACCGATTGGTCCGCCCTCGCCGCCGAGGCCCCGCCGCGAAGTCTCAGTCATTATTTATGTAGCCAGCCCGCGAATAGCTGTGCCATAGTTAATTCTAATTAGTTAATTGGAGTTTCTTGTCCGTTCTTCTCCACGTAGGCTTATTCCGAACGGATGGTAGAATCACTTTATTAGATCCAGCCTTAGTTGTCCCCCCAGCGACGCCCTGAGCCGAGGTTCGACCCCAACTGGGGTAGCCCTCAGCGTTGTCGCTTAGGTTTAGTAAATTTTTGCCTAGCTGGAGGCTAATAGTTTAGTCTCCGTAGGAAAGCCCGGTTAAGCAGCTAACCAGTCACTATGACTGAGTTGCGAGACGCCACGTATTAAAAAAAAAAAAAAAAAAAAAAAAAAAAAAAAAAAAAAAACGTGGATCAAATGCAACTAAGGGTTAGATGGGGCCATCAGCTGCAAAAAATTGTTCTATGGGAGTTCCTTAAGGTCAACCCCTGCAGAGTTATAATTTATTTTGTGTTTAATTTATTATGTATTGTTCACAATCGTTATTTTGTTTTTTCGTCCTAGAAAGATATTAGAGCCACTCATGGCCATGTGTTATACTTTTTCAGAATCCCTATTTAATTTTGTACGAAACGTTCGTCATGGGTGTCATTTTCATGGCTTTCGGGGTCGCTAAATGCGAATTTGGGGTCGAAATAAAAATACAAGACGGTGCCGACTGAAATTTCTGAATTTTTCGTCATCTGTGTCATTTTCATGGTGTTTGGGGTCGCTAGTATCAAAAATGTCGGTCGACGCCATATTGGATTTTCATTTTAAATCAAAATCAAGGTATTCATTTCAAGTAAACTTTAGAAGTACTTTTGAATTGTCAAACAAAAAATTAATAAAACGATGACTCTAGTTGCAAATTCGCAAGCGTCTGTAGATCTCAATGAATGATGATGAATTTGCAAGAAACTCCCCGGACACTCTTTTCCATCAGTTTTAATTACAAGTTTTTGGCGTTTTTGGTTTTTGGTTACATCATTCTTGTTGAAAATATACATATATGTGAGAACGATGTAAAAAGACGTGTACGTAAAAGCGTCTAGAGTAACAAATAATTAAAAAAAAAGCACTTTAACAGGCCGATACAGCTAAGTTATGACCAATCCCAACTGAAGGCGCCCGTTCACGAACATGACGCATGGATCGGCACCACTCAGCTCAACCATCATGAAGGGAACCGAATGATCCAGACACACTCAACTGCCAGGGCACACAGAAGTCAACGAACGACACATAGGTACAGTGAATGGTAGATTTATCTACAGTCGGAACATAGTACTCACACATCTGCTGTGCAATTATATAATACTAAAAGAAATTGAGTTTATACAATACAAAAATTTTCATACAGTCTTCAGCAGGTCCAACAATACTTCGATACTTTTCTGCACATCACTAATTGTTCTTGCGCCCTAGTGGCTGCGGAGCAGGACCAGCATTGAGCCAAGCATTTTTATCAGCGATGTAATCCCCCAACTTATAATATGCTTGCCTATTTCGTCCCCATATTTGTAAAAAGCTACCCCACCCATGAAGAAAATTTTGGCAATTTCGATCGGCACCACCAAAACAATCTAATTTTTGTAAACCCGAGTAGAAATACATTTTATAATGAATATGTCCGTCCGTTTATGTTTTCACAAATTTTAATTGAATAAAATACGATTTCGGGCATTTTTTCAAACTTTAATATACACAGATTTATCTAAAACAAAACACTTTAAAATTTCGTTATTACTACGCATTGTACTACAACAAACGGTTTGGCATCAACTATTTTATTAACTTTTACAAACATATTAAAATAATTAAGGCTTCTCTACACTCCTTTACTGTGACACTTTTGTCGGCTTTACGCACACGCGAGCGCGCCACTCGCTTCGCGTTAACAGTGGCGCGTTAAATACCTACTTCGTCGGAAAAAGCAAGCCTTTTAACACGATACCTCTGGATAAGACTCTGATGTTTTTAAAGTAGAACTTAGAATTATATGCGGGAGTGATTATTTCGTATTAATTGGTAGCTAATTTGCCGCATCACTAAATCTATAAATGCATACTAATATTATAAATGTGAAAGTGTGTCTGGCTCTTATGTTTTCACGTCTAAACCGCTGAAGGGATTTTGATGAAACTTGTCATACAAACAGACGGTCTAAAGCTCTAGACAAGCGACATGCTATTATCAAAAGCGTGGTGATAGCGACTGTAAAATGTCAAAAATGCATGGGAATGTCAAACTCTATCGAAATATCACGTGGGCGAAATGTCGTAATGTAAGAGACTTATCGCGTGAGATTTGGATAGCGCTTGGCATTCCAATACATTTCTTCAATCACTATTGCGACGCTTTCGTAAATAGAATGTCTCTTGTCTAAAACCTCTGGGTAGGCAACAAAAACCTTTTGTAATAACTAGTTTTTAATAGACTCAATATTTCTAACCGAAACCGGTCAAAACCCACATAACTGCCCTATCTCCCCGTGATAGCGCAGTATGCATGAGCATACCCCAGGCAAAAAAAATGGTGTGTTGAATGTCGGTAGTAGGATTCAGAAATTGAAAGCAAAGTGGGCTCCTACTATTTGTACCTTCCCGTGGCAATCGATCCCACGAGACCCCCAGAATGAAAGTCCAACGCTCTAGCTATTAGAACAAGACGGCAGTTCAGTTTATGCAAATTTTATATCAATTTACACGTAATTTTTATAATTCGATAAAATAATAAAGTTGAGCAAATTTTGTAGTCTAAGCGAACAAAGACGCGGGCGGAAAGCTATGTTTGATATTCCGCCAGAACTGCGAAAAACGAAACAGCCAAAACCGTAGTAGTCCACGCAGGCGAAGCTGCGGGCGGAATGCTAGTAGGTAATAAATTATAACATAAACCTTGAGGTCAATCGAGAGATCAACGAATTGCTATATTGAACTTGACCGGATATCAGCGTCTATGTACACATAATACTATGTATAGACTGGTGAATACGTCAACTTTGATACAGAATGACGGCTTAGTACGGTACGTTGAAAATCTAGTGGGTATATATGCAGTAATGGATGATGCAGTAAACAATTCAAACGACTGGCATAGAATTTTTTTATTGTTATGTCAGATGACTAAATTGTAAAAAAAAGTTAACTTTTTTTATTTATAACTCATTAGTAATTATTTTTTTTTAATTTCAGTACATTTAAACGTATAAGTGTTATATATTTTTGAAATTACCTCTTAAAACCTTTTTATTTTGATACCCCACACGATGGTTTTGGAAGTTAAAAAAATTTTGTCCCCCACAATATGGCGCCCAAAATCCGCCATTTTTCTATTTTCCAATTTTAGCCAGTGACACTCACAGGGTTAGGACGAATCGATTGAAGTATGAATCATCAAAATCGGCCAACGCATTTGGTCTCTGGAACGCCACATAGGAACAAACATACATACATAGATACTTACATACATTCATACATACATACATACTTACATACATACATTGACTGATAAACACATTACCCTCCTTCGGCAGTCGGGTAAAAAAGTTACGATACTTGTTCGGTTAACTTGTTCTAACTTTAAATTTAAGCAAACATAATTTATTAGGAAATTTACTTTAATAACAAATACAAAACTAATTAGCAAATAAAAAACTATGTTTTGTTGCTTTATGACAAGTTCGAAAGTCCCATTTTTTTTTCTGTGTTACATGTCAACTTTCATCGATACTTTTGGAAGAAAAATCTGTAAAATATTGAATATAAATGTGGCCTTGGATGATGTAGATATTTACGCGTAACTTTTTTGAGTGTTGTCCAAAACAGGTTTGGATACCCGTTTTGAATTCTTTTTTTTTAAAGGTTCATTAACTTTTTGGCATTGTATGTACCTATATATGGCTGTCTTGAGGACCAGTACTAAAATAATTATTTCCTTGTTTTTTATCGCGTTACTAGTTTGTAAATGTTATTGTAACGTTACAGGGATTGCGAGGAGCATTCACGAATATTGTCCTTAAAAATAATGAATGTATTTATATAAATATAACTCAGGGGTTCCCAAAGTGTGCGCCGCGGTGGCCTGGTGCGCCGCGGCGGCCTGGTGCGCCGTAGAAAGTAAAGAAGAAGCCCCGTGAAGCAATTCTTTTTACCATTCTCCGAAACCTCATCTTTAACATCGCAATAAAAAGAAAGTCTCATTGAACTCTCTTGCGACAGCAGCCTTCAAACTAGATTCACAATCTCACATGTTCCGATTTGGTGGAGTTTTGGATATCGGTTCATTATCCCACTTCAGCTTCAAAAGCTAATTTCCTTTTCTTTTGCAAAATCTTATTTATGCGAAGCAGCATTTTCAGCTGTAGCTGTAATCAGTAGCAAATTTCGCTCAAAAATCAATGTGGAGCAAGAAATGCGAGTAGCGGTGTCTAACCTTATCCCACGCTTTGAAAAATGTGTGGGGATCACCAAGTTTACCCGTCACATTGACTAGCTAGGTAGTTATTGCTAGTGTCATTGTTCCTATCTATTTCAACCAGATAGATAGGTTAGAGCGCCGAGACAATATTGTGAATATGTATGTGCGTAGCGGACTAAAAAAGATTGGGAACCCCTGATAAGGTCATTGATATGACCTTATGTAAGTGAAGGGGTACAGCAACTAGATACCCAAATAACTACTTATTTATGTGACATGTTTCGTGAAGGTATGTTGCATGCCTGAATAAATAAATAAAATAGCCGATCTGATTGTAAAATGTAACCGGCAGAAATTATAAAACTTATACTTACGTAATTAATATAAAAATAAAACTGGCCAAGTGCGAGTCGGACTCGCGCACCGAGGGTTCCGTACAAACCTGTAGGTTCCGTTTTTTTTCTTTTCGAGGTACGGAACCCTAAAAATATGTGATGTCAAAACATTGCTTCATGCCAAATTTCAAGATTCTAGGTCGACTGGAAGTACCCTTTAGGTTTTGATTCCCTTGCGAGTGTCGAAAATTTGCGGCATAAACGGCTGTATCTTTTGATTTCGTTGGCTTAGAAGTTTGTTTTTTTCACAGCTTTATGGGACAGTAGAGTATTTGATATAAATTTCAGCTTGATACCTCCAGTTCTACGTTCCTGAGAAAAAGGGTCATGACAGACAGACGGACGGACGGACAACAAAGTGATCCTATAAGGGTTCCGTTTTTTCCTTTTGAGGTACGGAACCCTAAAAACCGCAAAATTATCAATACCTTGACGTTTTTTGGAAGTCAACAAAAAATAGTTCCCACCTACGCATTTAATTTATTTTTTCTGCATACTTATATAATAGGTAGGTATCATTTTCCTTCTAGAACTGGTTTTTATTCAAGATTTGCCGTATACATATATATTAATTATGTTGTTGTATTTTCCCTAGGACATAGCAGATATAAGTATCTTCGCAGAAAACCTTGCTGCATTTCCTATTAGGTCTTTCAACGGTACCATTCTAGAATCTCATTCTAATCAGCCACATTGACACATTGACATTGGTTACAAACAACAAAATGTTATCCTTATCTATCTAATACCTTTAATAGAGCAATTCTTGTATAAATAAAACGATTGTACATATTGGCGGTGATTAATAATCCAAAAGGGCAGTCAAAAAATTAAATTGTAATTTATGACAACCACCAACTTCCTCCCCAAATAACTATGAACATCCTATTTCACAGCGCCAGAAGGAAACAATGCTAATTGAAAAAATGTTAATAATTAATCTGAGGAAATCAATTATTACAGTACACGGGAAGGATAGAAACTACCCGTGATTACACACAACGGCCTTACGAACAATTTATTTATTCTTAGTTGATATTAGCTAAAGAATAAAAGCCGCACAGGACGATCGTCAATGTTAACATGTACGCTGCCAAGGACTCGCCTCGCGGGACACACAAGGGCCCATTGCTGTTAAACGTTGTTAATACGCGCACGGAAGCAAAGTTTGAATTAGAATCATTTCTGATGCCGTACAAGTGCGATTAAATATGTATAAAATCAAGTCGGCATACTACCGTTTCGCGCAATTATTTTTTCCGAGACATAAAAATCTATTAAAGCAGTGGTTGGTAAAACTCGTAACTATCTTAATTTGCCATATTTGAAAAATAATCACAACAATAAAAAACGTAGTAAACTCTCAATAAAAACTATGAAATTTGACATTTTGAAGACCTCACCCTACACCGGCCCCCTGGCGGGAAATTCAAACGCAATAATATAGCCCTCATTAAATTAGAGTACCCGCCAAACTTCTTGACCGCCTTGAAGTTGGTCTGCCGATACGCAACGCACGGCGCGGCGCGGCGCGGTGCTGGATTTGTCTGAGATTTACTACTGCGTAGCCATTGTAGCCACTTAATGGCAGCAACAAGATTGGCGAGTACTTTACATAATTGTACCTGATGGAGTGATATTTCCAGAAAATCCTCATTTAATTATACTAGATAAATTATGATAATATCTACAATCACATGCCATTTAAGTTCACTTGCTTTGCCACGTGTACTTCTAAACCCAAGCTGAGAATAAACCCTATATTTACTAGTAATAAGGTGTAATATCAACTGTGTATAAAGTGAAGGTTACGCGTTTTTCATCAGCGATTAGTTCGTAATAGCAGAGTGTAGTTAAGTTAGTCAGCGCGAGGTCAAGTTCAAGATTGTCTTATGTTTATGACGTTATATAACTAGGAATAAAAAATAACACTATAATAATTATCATTATCTGCGTAATGATATATATTTTTGCGAAAAAGAGTAGTTTATTGACTGGAAAATCATTTGAAAAACCTTGGACTGGGTTTCAGTCTGTGTTACATCATCATCTAACTCTCTTTCTTCTTTTCTCATTCTCTGCGGCTTTCATTGATGAATGCCGCAGTTATAAAGGAAACTGTATTCTTAGGGATTACTATCGATTCAAAATTGCAGTGGGGCGCGCACATTAGAACTCTTTCGGGTCGGTTAAGTTCGGCTGCATATGCAGTAAGGAAAATAAGGCAGTTAACCGATGTAGCCACAGCTAGGTTAGTATACTATGCTTATTTCCACAGTATTATGTCTTATGGCATTCTGCTGTGGGGATCAGCAGCAGACGTTGACTCAATTTTCATCTTACAAAAGAGGGCAGTCCGCGCAATCTATAAAATGAGTCCACGAGAGTCCCTCAGAGAAAAATTTAAAGAGATCGATATACTGACTCTACCTTCTCTTTATATATTGGAATGTATTTTGTATGTCCGCAAAAATCGAGGGCTTTTCAAAACTAGAAGCGATTTCCATAATTTAAATACACGCAGTAAGCATGAAATTGTAATACCCAAATTCAGATTAACGAAAACTAGCAAGTCTTTTCTTATAAACAGTATACGCTTTTATAACAAGTTGCCAAAGCCAGTTATAGAATTGACCGATGGAAAGTTCAAAAACTACATCAAACGTGTCCTTATTAAAAAAGCATATTACAAAATCAAGGACTACGTTGAAGATAAAAATTTTAGCTCCTTCTGCGCATGCGGCTTCCCTGGTAACTCATAAACGGCACAAATATGTGGATGTCTCTAACTATTCTCAATATCATTTTTACTTTTTTTCTTTCTTTTAATTAGACTTTTTACAATGATTTCAATAATCTTTATAGCCCTTTGCTATGAATAGTTACAGCACTGATAACAACATTTGTGCCACATGTTAAATTTAGTCTTGTTATATATTTTTATTTATTTTTTCCTTTGTATAGATACTTTTACTGATTGTTTTGTGAATGTGTGAACATTGTAGGCCTTCTAGATTTCTAGACGCTTGTTAACATTTGTTAACTCTCTCGTTTAACAATTTTTTTTTTTTTTAGTTTCTTTCTACTTATTGTCGGGCCTACGTTGTCCCCCCATATCTACGCACTAATACTGTAACATGGAAATATTGTAAAAACAAACCAATTTTTTTTAAAAGAGTAACCGTGGAGTTTCTTGCCGGTTCTTCTCCACAGGAAACGACTAACCCGAACCGTGCACCTTTTGTCGACGTTTTATAAGTGCCCATATAGGCCTATGTGAAATAAAAAACATTTGATTTGATTGATTTGATTTGAATATACTCTTTTTGAAAGAGTTCAACAATTTTTAAGGGAATGTGTCATACTCTTTCATGGAGTCATACCCTTTGCCCTGCCGAACTCACTTACGCAATTAGGCTGCAGGACAGCCATATTGATCTGTTTGCTACAATTGTTATATATTTACGAAACAAAAAACTGGAACAGCATTATGGACCTCTTAAAAATATATACCTTTTCTGCAAAATTAAGTTTGATACAAACGAAGACGTTTGGGTTACAGTAGCCTGTGGCACTATACTATACTAGGCGTTAAAGCAGTTTCTTACACTTAAATATTTTTGTAATCAGATTAGTCTTGTACAGATTTCTTTTTACAAACATGAAATCAATCTTACATCTGCGTCGACATTATACTAGACGTATATACCCCAATATTATGCCGCAATATATTATTTTATCATTAACATTATTCAATATTATTATTTATGGTATTAGCCCTAAACAAGTGAAATTCTATCATCGAAAGCGTGGCGATAGCGATTATCAAAAATGCAAACTTGTATGATTGACAAGAGATATCGAAAAATACCGTGATCAATCACTTACATTTGGACATTTCGACTATCGCCTTCACTGCCATCGAATGCCACTAAACTAGTCTGAAATCCTCTCTAGTCTGAAATCGCCCACACTAAGTAAGAATTCTTTCTTTTCTGGAATGAAGGTCGTCTCATTCAGGGAAAGAACGAATTCTTGGCTAGTCCGCAAAAAGTTATAAAATGCTACTAGTGGACATTAAGGCGATATACACGCCCCAATGTTTACGCAGTTCTGGCCGTGCGCCCGCTCGCTGCCAAAATGTCTATATTGAACCTCCTTTTGTACAGTTTTGTTTGCAAAATATTATTTGATTATTTATGCTATTTCAGTTATGAAGAAATTCCAGCCATTAATTTTTCTGTGTAAAAATATTTTTAAACATCCAAGTCGTTTTAGAGGAGTTTCTAAAAGTTGCGAAAAAATATCGTATTGTTAATTATTTTTTTAAAGCAAAACTATTAGTTGCATGAAAAAACCTTGTTTCGAAAATTATGTACATGAAAAACAATTTTTTTATTTTTTCAAACCTTTTAACCTAGCTGTTACTAAGGAGTATGCTTTAGAAAGTTATCGTTTTACGGCACTAAAGCGGTTGTAGGCCCTTAAGAACCGGCCTTGACCCTAAACTTATCGCTAGCCAGCTTGGCGAGACAGTATTTTAAATATATAAACAAAATTATAATATTATAGTACACGGATTGAATTATGTGTTTTCGATTCAAATTAGTTTACTATAAGTCACGTTTATTTTTTTCTCATTATCAAAATTGTATTTTTTACGCCGAATTTTATATTTTTATCGACGATATCTAATATATTAAATATTTTTAAGGGGGCTCCTATACAACTAAAGGAGAGTCGTGTTATTTTTTTGACCTGTCCCTTCGTCCGGGATATCGTTGTTTAGAGCTTATTGAGCAGATAAATACTATGTTTTTTGTTTAATAAAATTTAAAAACAAATGAATAAGAAGCCACCAAAGTCAATTTTTACTTAAAATTTTGTTCTGAAGAAATTTTTAACTTACCATTGCCCTATATTTAAAAAAAATTGTTATAATGTTTATTTTAGCTTTATTTTACTAACAAATACCAGTATATTGATAACTCAGATTTTTCAAGAAATTCCCTCATTTTTAGGGTTCCGAAGTCAACAAGGAACCCTTATAGTTTCGCTCTGTCCGTCCGCAGCTTAGCTCAGAAATTCTAAGTACTAGAAAGCTATAATTTGTCATGGATATACATATTAATAATTGAAAAAAAAATTGTTTGGGGTTCCTCCTATAGACGTAAAGTGGGGATGTTTTTTTTCTCGTCTATCCCATGGTGTGTATCGTTGGATAGGCCTTTAAAAAATATTAAGGGATTGTTAAAACCATATTTCGATTCAGAGATTTGTTTGAGTAAAATTAAGCTTTAAATTGCAAATTTATGTGAGAGTCAAGTGCCCCTCCTGCTAGCGAAATGGTAGCTCTTGGCTATCACAGATAAGTAGTCTTTACAAGTTTACGAGTAATAGTCGACCAATTTATAAAATGTACTTGAAACAGTAAAAAAATTGTACAAATGCCATTGAAAAATTATTTAAATAACGTTGTTCCTATTACAACCAACTTGATTTTGGGATTTGGTACGGAACCCTAAATGTATGAAGTCCGACACTTTTTTAGTTTTTCAGGCCGGTTTTTTAGTTTTCCATAAGCATAATCAGCCTTTCGTTTCCGCTGCTGGGACCCGGCCTACTCTCTGTGGTAGGTATACCTTTCACAGTCACAGTCAGTATTCTCATGGAATAATTATGTCAGAGGGCAATTGAATCCCACACATACATAATATACAATCTTTTAAACAAAAACAATAATCGACGAAAAACGAAATGAAAAGCAAAAAAATAATAAAAACCTTTTAGCCTAGCTAAGTTCCACATTAAAGTAAGTAATAAATTTCGATTGGGCGCCAAACAAACAAACAACAAGCACATTAATTACGTAAAGCGTAGAATGATTGTGGCCAGGTAGATCTTCGTTGACAAGTTTTTTTTAGTTTTTTTTTTTTTTTTTAATAGCTCGTGGAGCACATCAAGAGGCGCTACGTACCTGCGGCTGATGCCCTTCAAAACCAACATTTGTTTATAAGTTCACTGACTGGAGTCGCCGTTCTCTTTTTTTTTCCCAATTGGAAAAAACCGTCTAAATGCACATTTAGGGTTCAGCACTCTAGGAATCAGATTTTTCAATATATAGGTATTTTTAAGTCAAATATATGTAATAATAAGCATTATCATGATCACCAAATTTCAAGTTCATAGGTCAATAGGAAGTTAAAAAATTAAAGTGTGACAGACGACGGCCACGTGAGTGTCAGCAATACAGCTCCGTTTGGACCCTTCTGGTACGGAACCCTAAACAGGAAACTAGATTTGATATAAACGCTTAACTGGTCAAAGACTAGAACAGGAATGACGTAAATGGCGTAATATAAATTGGTTGGTGATGGACGAAATTTCGATGGTATCGTATGAAACTTACATGATATTTTATATATATAGATATACAGATTTAAATATAATTATAAGTTGTTTGTAGATGTAAACATTGTTCGCTTTGGCGACATAATGCAATTTCCGGCAGTAAAATGCCATTGGTGCTTCGCACATCCGCCTTGGAATGCAGCGGTATTAAATTTATGGCACGCCTTTTATTTCTGCGATTTATAAAATTAACAAGAAACGAAATGACGCTGAATTCGTTGACCAGTTGAACAATCAACGCGTAGGTGAACTGACAACAGGTCAACTAGAACTGCTCTGTCAGAGGCAAAGGTTTGCGGTGAAGAATTCAAGGATGGTATTGAGATAAGAATGTTCCATGTCGTGGAGCGCTGGTTGAAATGCAGAGATTGAGAGGTTCTGCACATTTAACTAAAAAAGCAAAAGAGGAAGTTATATTTTTATCATGTTATTAAACTCTCAACAGACTTTAATCGAATTTTTGATATTGAAGTCCTAAAAAAAAATGTCCCAACACTAGTACCTACTGATCCGCTAAGTGCCAAATGTGAAATAAAATTTAAAATAATAAGTTATTCTACATAGGGCACCTGCGAAAAATATCGATAGGTGCCGTATGTGGAATACCTCAGGTCACATTTTGTACGCGTTTTAATTGATATATAAGACTGATTATTGTGATTTATTATGTTACTGTAGATTGCTGTAATGGTATATTAGTTAAACTTTATCTTTTTCCAAAAATTGCCTGACTTTTAACCCTACCTAAGGTTTTTCATTCTGACTGTACAAAATCTGCTTAAAAAAAGTATAGTCCGATCCAAAAATATTATTAATAATAAAATTCCTGTTTCAACCGGATCGGACGAAACTCAGCAGCCGAAACGCCTACTAAGCCAATAAAAACAGGTTCCAAAATGAGTAGGTATATTTAATTTTTTTTATAACCGACAAAAAAGTAGCAGATTCTCAAGTCAATCAATTTTTTGGGTTCCGTATCTCAAAAGTAAAAAACGGGACCCTTATAGGATCACTTTTTTAGGATTCCGTTCCTGAAAAGGAAAAAAAAAGATTAAAATCACTTTCTGTCTGTCTGTCCGTCTGTCTGTCAAGACTCGGAAACCCGTGGAGATAGCGAATTGAAATTAATATTGTATACTCAAGTTTGCAACATCTTGCAGCTGTGAAAATATCAAACTTCTTAATCAACAACACACTCAAGACATACGACCGTTAATGACGCATATTTTAAACTCGCAAGGGAATCTAAATCGACAAGGTACCTTTTTCCCGTTGACCTAGAATCATGAAATTTGGCAAGAAGCAATGTCAAACCGGTATGGGGACGACAGTTTTCCAACGGCAGAATGAATTTCGTCCCTCAATTCTGTTTATCTTATCGTTACAGCAATGTTCGGTGCCCTCATAGTTTATGAACTTCAGTAATGTTATTTAATTATTTTGGTGAATGTAGTTTTTTCTACGGAACCCTCAGTGCACGAGTCCGACTCGCACTTGGCCAGTTTTTTTTTATCTCGAATGGCCTTTTGCAGATTTGACCGTTTTTGATCATTATTATTTTTAGGATTAGTAATCATCAATCCGTTGCAGTGCAAAGACCTTTACTCATGCTTGTTTCTTTATTTATATTTGTGCCTCTTTTTATTTTTTTTGCTTTTAGATGAATGTAAATGTGACCATCACGTTATTTGCTAGTGATTTTATAAGAGAAACAATTATATAATTATCATTAGGTACATTTATATGACTTTAGTCGAATTATGTCAAAACTACATGATGAGTTCATGATTAGTAAATTTTTTTTTTAATGCAAAATATTCTCTAGTGATATAGCAAAACATTTTTTTAAAATTAGATATTAAAATTTAAAACCATTAATTTTGTGACAAGAATTTTGATATTTAGTAGCAATAAATGATTTCAGACAAAACAACAAAAAAAAATTAACAAAAACAATTATCTATCCGGATCCAAAGTCCTACTCTACGTACAAAACAAAAGATACTATAGGTATTGATAACTAATTACTAACGCTATAAGAAATAAATATTGTTATATGTAATTACTAATTACATATAACAATATTACGTACACAAACTTGCATACCTACAATATCTTTAATTTTTTTTTTTGTTACCCTTGTTTGCTTGCATTTTTGACTTTTATTTAATCTGATGCTTTCGTTGGTAGATCGTTACTTAAATCTCAGTACTTCCAGAGATTATCGTTTACAAACGAACTAACAAAGAATCAAATTGACCTCTTTACAATATTAAGTATCGTTGACAATTTAATTAATGTATGTTTTATTTCAAAAGCATCGATAATCTACAGCTACACTATTGTTATTTTTGGGAATGATGACCTACTGGTCAATGACCTCAGAGATAGGTTTCAAGTTTAACATGACGAGTTTAATTTTACGATTACTTACTGTTAGAGCCGATAAAATGTTTAAAATCATAATTACTTAATTGTTATATTTTTGAGAGCAAATAATGTTTTTTTAAATATTTTTAATCATTTTTAACACAGACATAAATCTAACTAACTAGATAACGCAAGTTCCTCCATCTGTATGAATACCAAGCGAGCCACTTTTTCACACATAATTTAAGAAAAAAATTACTTACCGATGAAAATTTTCTTTGTTTTGGCCAATTTTTTTGCACAGTTTTTACAGCTCAATACGGTTTAATTAGGCATATATTTCTAGATTTTGGTTTATGTTCGGTGCCGATAGCTCTAAATGAAACAGCTCAAAGTAAGAATATTGCTCTCACAGTTTTCTCCCTCTTTTGACACGCAATTTACTCTGTGGTTTCAAAGCATTGAAAGGTTTTCTTTAGTTTTAACGATAAGTAAATGTTAGAAAGTAACCTTCATTATACCAACAACAAATAAATTATTTACTTAACTGTAGTTTTCTGAACAAAAAGTTGCATTCAATCTTCAGGACTTCACACTTTATCCACTTCATTCGATTTCGGCACAAACCTGTTTCAAATATTTTTTTAAACAAAAAAAACATTCCAAACATTTAAAAATCGATTTATAACCAAGGTTAAAACATTTATAACAAAACCAGGTTAATACGTACTGTCACGACACTGTATATATCGATTTTTAATTACTCGGGAATCAATCAAACAAATATTACATCTAGGCACTCGTATATTTTAATAAATACTCATTAATCTTTGGGAAAATAGTATCACCGGTGTATTGACTATAAGTAACATCCATGTGGTTCCACAGAGGGTCTTCCACCTTCACTGACTCTAACACATTAGGGAGCTTGGACATTAACCACTCCACATCTTTTACGTCCACTAACCCATCATTTTTACCGTAAATGCTTACAATAGGTACTGTTGTAGCACTGAGGTTGTATTTCGGAGGCTGTTCGCTTCCGTATTTCACTAAGTTTAGCTCCTTTCCGTAGTTAAACTTCTCAAATCTGCCATTCCTCATACTCTGTCCGTATCGAGCCAAGTTGTGGACGGAGGTTCCAGCTGGGAAGTGTCCAAATAACACTCTCGTAGTTTCGTTCGTGATCGACCCTAAGTGGGACGATTCCACGTGGTCAAACATATCTATAGTCATCTCACACAGCCTCTCAGTAAAACCTGACAGCTGGCAGAAGAACGCGACGAACTCCTGACTGAAGGCACCTTTAGAAAGCACTTCTTGAACGCCGTACATTGACAACGCACCTTCCAATTTCTCAAAGGTCTGTGTCAGGGTCCTAAATATTCTCGATTTTGTATTAATTTGTCTGGCTGCTGGCGCTAGACCAATCACTAATTGGGCCTTTTCACAGTAACCTGGTTTTTCAGAACACATCACTAAGAACGTCCCGGTTCCTTGGGAATATCCAATATAATTTAGTTTCTCGAGTCCTGTATAATCCAGGACATAGTCGATCATCGCTGGCACATCGTAGATCCCGATTTCTTCAATGTAGAAGTTCCAGTACGCAGCATCCTTATCAGGGTTTAGATGGACATGCCCTCTGGAGTAATAATTCCCTCTGACATTACCCAACCATAGGTCGTAACATGCATCAGAGATGAGGTATGCCAATCCAGCATTTGGTCCAGAATCTATCCAGGAATCCGAGCTTTGAAGCAATCCATGCATTAACAGCACTGGTGGTGATCTCTTCTTCTTCTGACAGTTCCTTGCTTTCACTATCCTGAACATTGTCAGGATATATCCATCGTCCGTGATCACATGATGTTCTTCAGAAATATATCCATATTTTTCGGTTAACTCTGTGAAATTCATGAGGGAGTCCTTGGGGTATCCCATGGAGGTTTTCGTCTCTTTTCTGATGGGTAGCCATGGGGTGCGTATGACGTATCCTACCGCAACCACTGCCAAGGATATGAGCAGGACATTGAACGTGTTGACTCGTTTCGAAGTCATGTTATCAACTGAGCGAGCACCGCCGTGAATCGACTAATCTATATAGAACGTAAACCTGTATGCGCTGTGTGTTTGTGTGTTCGCGAAATTTTGTTTTTAATTAAGGAGATCGTAAATGATGTATTGTTTTCATTGTTTTTGCGATTTTTGTTATTTACGGGTTTCGGTGGACCCTATCTTGTGTTAAGTAATTTGTTTTTAATGTCGTTGAACTTTGGAATGACATTATGACACCTATGTTGTCTCAAATATAATAAATAAGTATAATTGTTGTAGTGTTAATGTTAATTACTGATGTCGTTAAAATGTTGTTCTGCAGTTATGAATTTTGATAATAATATAATTAAGGAGGTACTTACTAAAGTATTTTAATGAGCCCAATCAAATGAAAAGTATTCTTAATTCGTTGAATAAAATTGTAAATAAATAACTAGTACCTTAATGATTTAAAAAATAACTTTAATGCTATAACGGTATTAGTAATAAACAATAACTGTTTTAGTAGTAAAATACTAAACTACATAAATATGACTACATAAATTTCTGAATACTCCAAATTTGCGTCTCATTTGAACTTAAGTTTGGTTTTTGGTATTCAAGTCTAGAGTGAATAGGTTACTTTCAGGCAAGCGTGCCCCATCGTCGACCAATTCAACGCTTCCTATCAGATGAGGTAGTGGTCAAACGTGAGACAAATAATAATAATAAAAAAATCTTTCTCGCAGATTTTTGCCTTCACGAGTGAAATATAATTGCCCCAAGCATCGTCGCGTTCTAAACTAGTCAATTCAATTAGTTACGACTACAACTACGTCAGTCAGTTGTTTGATATTTATTTTAATAGAACTATTGAAGTCATGTGGCTTTACTTGTTATTAATTAAAATTATTTATTATTTGTATTAGTGCCTAACATATAATTTTATTAGTTACTTTACGAGGAATATTGACATCATCTTGTGAGATTTCTTGCCTTTTTTTATAAAATAATAATTATTTATTTGCATAGATAAAAATATGTACAGTGTATAAAATACTTAAATAACTAAGGCTACAAACATATAAACTTTACCCAAAAACTACTCACAAACTAAAACTAAAAATATACTTAACTAAAATATGGCGTCAAAAAACTCCTCCACATCGTTGCCCACTGGTAATGTACGCAAAAGGCTGGCAGCATTGCTACGTTGTATGGCAATGCTTATTCTCTAACCAAGGTAAAAGCCAGCCCTTGGGTCTCACGAAGTGTCAACTAGGCGTTTGGGAAGATCTTTAAACAAAGCGTGAGCACTAGGACCCCACGGACCAAGAGTTTCAACCCCAAACGGCTCGAATATATAACTACTGATTAGGTTATTATATTGCCGCCGCTTGAGGTTCTCTGCAGCCGCAACGGCAGCGCAAGCATAGCACGACAAACTCGGAAGATGGGATGGCGCAATAGTATCGACACAAGTAGCGTCCCACACTAAAGGCCTACCCATCTTCCATGGAAACAAAGACATCCCGTCCGGTCTTTTGGCATCGTCGCGTGCCAGGCCATGGGGTTCTAATACGGCTCGGCAGGAGTGGCAGAAGTGGCAATTAGGTGCTCCTGAACTGCTCTGCAGAGCGGCTCATCCCACCGTCTCTGGAAAGATGGGTAGTCATGATAATGATAAATGATAAATGATTTATTTTCTGTAAGTTGGTTTGTACAAACACTTTCACATGTCGATCATATTTTTTAAAACTAGATGAGGTCGGCGTTTCCTGTCTGACTACTCTGAGAAGAAAGGCCGAAACAAACTCAGAGGTCACAGTCTCTTTTAAAGTCCAGACAAAAACTTGGTTAGGTCATGTGAAGACCATGTAGACTGATGTCTGAAATGGTCTTTTGAGAAAAGAACCAGCCAGATTGAGTGGACCTGTCCAGTCAGTGAACGCATTTGTCAATAACCGTGCAGCTCAACTTAGAATTTAAGGAGCTCAACGAATTGACGAACAATACCAAAGAAAGGACATTCGGGTAGGCCGCATAAATACTCAAACTGCCAGACCATGATTAAAAACTAACTAAGATAAATTAAAATTAAAAAAAAAGAATAATCCACATAGTCTTCACATTCACAATAATTAAAATAAAATAATATAATACTTTAAAAAGTAAATATTCTTGTCATTGCAAGAAAAATTAAAAAAATTAAAATATAATTAAAAACTAAATCCACGAAGCAAAATAAAAAAAAATAAAGAACGAAATTAATTGGAGCAGCTCAATCCCAAGCCTTTTTGTCCTCAACGTAATCTTTAATGTTATAAAACGCTTTCTGGCACAACTTACGTTTAATGAATGATTTGAATTTATTAACACTTAAACCTTGTACGTCGCTTGGAAGCTTATTATAAAAGCGTACACATTGACATCTAAACGAGCCACCTATTTTCTTGAGCCTTGTTGTAGGTACTACAAATTTGTGTTTGTTCCTAGTATTTATGTTATGGATATCACTGTATTTTTTAAACAATTTTATATTTTTATGGGCATATAAAAGATTTTCATAAATATACTGAGAAGGCACAGTCATTACATTAATCTCCTTAAATTTCTCTCTGAGAGAGTGTCTCGGGCTTAATTTATAAATTGATCGAACAGCTCTTTTCTGCAAAACAAAGATAGTCTGGATGTCGGCGGCATTTCCCCACAACAGAATACCATACGACATTACACTATGAAAATAGCTAAAGTATACTAAACGGGCTGTCTCTATGTCAGTTAAATTACGAATCTTTCTAACAGCATATGCTGCGGAGCTTAGCTTCTTTGACAATTTATCTATATGTGGGCCCCACTGAAGCTTAGCATCCAAAGTTAGGCCCAAGAACACTGTGCTATTTTCAGGATTCAATTCTTCGCCCTTTAACATCACATCAGTTTTCACCTGCCTAACGTGAGGTAGGGTAAACTTAATGCATTTGGTTTTTTTTCCATTTAAAAGTAAATTGTTAACATTGAACCAGTGAACTACTTTTGAGATCGCGCTATTTACATCGTCAGTAACCAGCTGCTGACGTTTAAGTTTAAAAAAAAGTGAAGTATCATCCGCAAATAACACTATATCATGGTTATCCTTTATGAGGTAAGGCAAGTCATTAATATAAATAAGAAACAAGAAAGGGCCAAGAATTGAACCCTGCGGGACTCCCATTGTTACTATAGATCCGGGAGATCTTTTTCCATTAACGTCAACGCTCTGAATCCTATTACTCAAGTATGAAGTAAGAAGAGCCAGAGCGCCGTTCCGGATCCCGTAGTGGCGGAGTTTCCTGATTAGCGTTTCATGAAGAACACAATCAAATGCCTTGGACAAATCACAAAATATTCCCAAGGCATCGCACTTATCTTCCCATGCATTATAAATATGTCCTAAAAGCTCAACACCGGCATCAGTAGTTGAACGACCCCTTGTAAAACCGAACTGTTTGCTATGTAATAATTTATGTTTATTAAAAAATCTTTGCAATTGCTCTAAAATTAATTTCTCAAATATTTTACTAAACGTAGGTAGTACTGAAATAGGTCTATAATTTGTAGGGTCTGAAGTACTACCTGATTTAAACAAAGGTATTATTTTACTATTTTTCATTAGGTCAGGAAACTCCCCACTGTCGATACAATTATTAAAGATAATAGCTAAACTAGGTGCGACAATGTCAATAATGGACTTAGCAACTTCTACAGAATGTCCCCACAGAGTCGGGGGGGATTACAGTTCGGGCAAGCATCAATAGCCTCGGTGAAGCACGGCACATCAAAATTAATCAGTATGGGTGCCAGAATATTCCTGATTAATTTCTCAGTACCGTGGACCGAGGATATAAATGCCGGTAAACTAATACTTGAACTTGGCCTCCCATACGGATGGGAAGAGTAGCTTGAGCCCAATCTCGGTCGTCCATGGCCACATTTAACATTAAAGTATGACGGATAATTTGGTCAATTTTTTCTAAAAGCACCCTCCGTGCTTCCATAGATGGGAAGCACTAAGGAAATATGATAATTTTGGGCCAAAACAACAAAAGCGAATTATGGTGATGCTTGAATGCATGTTAATTTGGAGCAATCTTTTTTTTTTTTTTTTTTTTTATTTGTGATGGGTTTGCTCTTGACTCTAGTCTAGGTCAGAGGTGACAGAGACAGAGTCGACGATGGAGTGAGCTTACCCAGAAGAAGCCTGTTCACTCTAACTTTGAAGAGATTCGGGTTGTAGGCGTTCGGAAACACAGACGCAGGTAGTGAGTTCCATTCATTCGCTGTGCGCATTATGAAGGATGTCTGGAAGCGCTTAGTGCGAATTCCACCAAATGGCAACAAGGTAAGGATGGTAACTTGCAGTGCGTCTAGATGTCCGATGGTAGAAGGGGGCTGGTGGGATGAGGTCGTGGAGTTCTTGAGCACACTCACCGAAGTACAGTCTGTAGAAGACCGACAAGCAGGCAACCTTGCGGCGATGAGCCAAGCTATGTAGCTTGGCATCCGCCAATTCTACGTCGCCAATGAGCCTTTTGGCTCTGCGTTCCACCGAGTCAAGCGCGGCAAGCTGATACTTAGCTGAGCCATCCCAAAGGTGGCTGCAATACTCCATGCAGGATCGGACTTGCGCTTTGTAAAGGGTTAAAAGCTGTCCAGGCGTAAAGTATCGCTTCACTCTATTCAGGATGCCCAGTTTTTTGGCCGCAATTTGGGCTTTGTACTCAATGGAGGCGCCGAAGTTGAGATTGGATGTCAACTCCATGCCTAGGAGCTCGAGCCGATCAGTCACAGGAACAGATACAGAATCTTTCCGAAATGTTGTAGTAATTTTGTATTTTTTCCTCAATAAAATTGGGAAAGGAATCATCGAAGATTGGGGACCCAAGGAGACGAAGAGAGATTTTTTCAATCATTTTGATTTCGGGGGCTATTTTATTGAATTTTGAAAGTGTCACATGTCTGTCGATACTGTCAGATAAAAATAACTCACATTTGGAAATATTTAGATCCAGTCCTATAGAATGTAGTTGGTTTTTAAAAAATTGCAAATCATCTAAAACTGTGGATACATCGCCTCCTAGGGTTCCATCATCGAGATACCAAACGTTAAATTTTGAATTTAGCTGTCAAAAATAATTTGACAGCTAAATTCAAAATTTAACGTAAAAAGTAGGGTTTAGGGTAAAAAGCCAGACTGAAGATCACTGGCCCAAGAGGGTCACCTTGTTGACAGCCAACAGCGGATTCCAGAAGGTGGTCCCGGTAAAGTAATTTAGATGGATACCAGAGAAAACTAAAAATATAATTTGACGTTGTGTAGTTACTTTTTGTCATTTAATGTTTAATTAAAGGCCGACTTAGCGTTTCTGTGTATTAATACGTAATAAAAAATAGATTTATTAATTGTTTAAGGTTTTGAAATAAAATAATTATTATTTATTTTTTGATTAATATCATGATTTAAAGAACTTTAAGATTTTTAATGATAACCTTTTTATCGAATTAAGTTTACTGTACTCTTATAAATATAAATACAAATATTTATATTCCTAATAGTGCAAAAATAGAAGCTGCTCAACAGGTGCATGCATAATATTTGCTTACCGTGTAAATATTTAAAAGAGCACTGTTTTAGATTATATTACAAAGATTTATTCATAACTAGCTTTACGCCCGCACCTTCGCCTGCGTGGACGACACGATTTTGGTTGTTTCGTTTTTTGCAGTTCTGGCGGGATATTGCAAATTATTATCTAAACATAGCTTTACGCCCCCGTCTTTGTTCGTGTATACTACAAAATTTGCTCAACTTCATTATTTTATATCGTATTATAAAAATTACATGTTAATTGATATAAAATGAGCGTAAACTAAACTGCCGTCGTGTTCTAATAGCTAGAGCCATGGACTTCCATTCTGGATGTCTCGTGGTTCCACGGGCGGATACAAATAGTGAAATACCACTTTGCTTTCAATTTCCGAATCCTACCGACACGACAAAGACATAGTCAGAGGGTATCAGTGGTATTCGAGGTATGAAAACTGATTTCCCCCCAGCGCATCCAGTAGGTAATCATTCATACAAACATTAACACCTCTTTTTACCCGTTTAACGGATGATATTCAAAAAATGCTCAAGTACGTTTTTCTTTAATTGTATTGAAGAGCAGAAATACTAAGTTTCAAGTAATTTTGATGTTAAACTATTTATTTTTCTTACAAACTTTAAAACCCCTTTTTACTCCTTTAAGGGATAAAATTCGAATAATCCTTAAAACAGTATTTTTTATTTTATATTTAGAGGCTAAATGCCATATATATCATTCATTTCAAATGAAAAATGACAGTTTCATACAAACTTTCACCCTCTATTTAACTCACTTAGGGGTTGAATTTCGAAAAATCCTTCCTTATTCCTTGTTTACATTATAAAGGGAACCTCTGTGCAAAATTTCAGCTTTCTAGGTCCAAGGATTTGGGCTGGGCGTTGATGAGTCAGTCAGTCAGTCAGGACTTTTCTTTTTATTAATATATATATATATATATATAATATAGATAACATATTATTTAAATATTTCATTTTATTTTACAGTCGCCTACCCATGACGCTGAAAACATTCGAAACAATGAAAATTATAATAACTTATAATAAATAAACATAAATTACGTTGCTTCTTTCTGGTTGTTTATTGAAACTTTTGTTTCCTGGATTTGGGTTCAAAACTGCAATACAGAATTCATTATAAGTAACATAATATATTAATTTATTTTAATTAAACTAGGAATTAATTTTATTTACCGTCCTTGAAAAATATATGACAAAGTATCTAGCCTAGAATGGCTAACACCCAAGAGCAAGTGGGATGATCTTCCTAAATGTGCCAGAGATGGCAAATTCTTAGCATACGATAGCTTAAAAATAATTCCGAAACAAAATTCTTCCTACTCATTAATTTATTATTTTAATAAACAACTATCTTAATAGGTGTTTCATATCCTAATACGATAATGTGGCTATCAACTATAATAAAATAATTTCGTATATTAAAAATAACCTCCGTTTCTAAAACAGCAATATACTAAAATAGACTAATAAAATCGGCCAAGTGCGTGTGGGACGTAATACATTTAAGGTTCCGTACCAACTCGCAAAATCATGTTGGTTGCAATAGGTAAAATGGGGGCATTTCTAATAAAAAATCTGATTATCTGATTCTTCTTCTTCATCGTGTTGATGATTCCATTTAGAGTTTTTAATTTAGATGTTGTACTTCGACCAGAACTCAGACACGTCAACAGCCCTAGCGCTGGCCTCGCACAAGTGTTTCATGGTGCAGGTGTTTGTGCACAGACAGCAGGACAACAGTTGGAGCATCGTTTGCGGTGTGGTTCCACAGTTGCGTTGTGGCTGATCGGAGTACTCCCATTTGACCAGGTTACCACTTGGCTTCGCAGCCTATCAAAGGATTGCCAGGTTGTCCATGGGAGTTTATGCCCCGCTGGGAGCTATTCTGCAGGGTCGAGCCACAGTTACCTGCGTGCTTCACCAGGGCTGTTGTCGTTTATTGTTTTAGCCGACTTAAGGAAGCTGTTAAGTCGCCCCCTGTCCCCAGACGTAAATACTTGGGCATTTGAGGCCTAGGTTGATTGTGGTCCCGGTGGGCTTCTTGAGCGCAGATTATGCCGCATTGTGTAGGCAGGCATAGTCAGAGAAAACCAGCGCTGTGTCTGCAGAAAAACCTTCTATATTTATCGAGATGACGTTCAGAGCGGGTTCAACCAGCTGACGACGTCGAATCTGGGAGCAGTTTTCACTGGAACTTAGTTATGCCGATTATATTGGCTCTGATATTGGCCTTTGCGGAATTATCGTGCTGAAGAGATTGACCAGCTAGACTCTGCGTTACCGAGTGCCAGCTGTTACCAGGGTGCGCCGGGTGTTCTATTACGATGTAGAAGCCACTCGGGAAGGCTTTTCTAGTGCGCAAAATATACGTAATAATAAACATTATCACTAAATTAAAAAAAGATAAAAATCTTTTTCCATTGTATTGTTATTTTTATTTGTTTTATACACAATGACATGAATACCTATTTTTATTGAGTGTGTTACCTGACTTAGAAAAATGTAACACCGAAAATCACGTCTCCGTAAGTTTACTAATACGAAACACTTCACAACAAATGCGCGCTTCTATGAAAAATTTATCGCCGAAACCACGCGACCTCGCTTCACCAAACCTCTAACGAAAAGACACCAATAAACTATTGAATCCATCAATTAAGAGCGCTACTTTTTTCAAAGAAAAGGCGCAATATTTTGTAAAGCATTAGAAGTATTTTCCCCCAAAGAGAGGGGTAGGACTCGATAATCCTCGAATCCAGTAACCTGCTCTATTTCTGAGAGGGGGACCGGCAGTCCCAGGGTGGTGTCGGGTTTATGGTCCACAAGTCCTTTGTGAACAACGTGGTGAAAGATCGAGATTGTGTCGACCAGGGTGGCGTACCTTATACTCAGAATATCCGCAAGATATTCGCTGAAGGTCATACAGGTCTACGCCCCGACCTCGGCACACCCTGATGACGAGATAGAGGCCATGTATGAGGATATCTCTACAGCCATGCATGGTTTCAAAACTCACTTCACCGTTATCATGGGGGACTTCAACGTGAAACTGGGCAAACGAGACGAGGATGAGCTGCAAGTAGGGCAATTTGCATGGAGTTGGACGTCGGAACCACCGGGGTCACCTACTGGATAGTTTTAAGGAGAAGTAGGACCTCTACATGATGAACGCCTTCTTCAGAAAGCGTGAGCACAAGAAGTGGACCTGGCAAAGCCCCGATGGTGCAACTAAAAACGAGATCGACTTCATCATATCAACCAAGAAGCAACTGTTCAATGATGTCTCTGTGATCAATTCGGTGAAAACTGGGAGCGATCACCGCATGGTAAGAGGCACATTGAACATTAATGTTAAGCTTGAAAGGTCTGGACTGATGAAGTCCACGCTCCGTCCAGCACAGATCCAGGTCCAAAACCCCGAGAGCTTTCAGCTCGAACTCCAGAATCGTTTCGAGTGCCTAGGGAGCTCCAGGACAGACAGACAGACAGACGGATCGCGGAGTCTTAGTAATAGGGTCCCGTTTTTACCCTTTGGGTACGGCACCCTAAAAATGCTGATTTTCAGCCATAAACCATATTTTATTTTATTTTTTCCTGGAGGAATGCTCATGCATACAGCACTATCACGGGGAGATAGTGCAGTTATGTGGGACTCTAACCCACTAAAACTCCACGGTGTTCTCCAGTGCCGCTTATGGAGGGAACACGGGCACGCGTTAGCACTCACCGCGAACCCGCCGCGACTGTCCGTCACCGGACCCTCCTCGGGGGAGTACCCCCCATCACCGGCGCACCAGAACACACTGTACGCCGTGACCACCCCAGGGACCAATCACCACATGGGCGCCAGACGACCCCGCGTATGGCACCCTTGGTCCCCCTGTAACGGGTCAAGGTCAATGGCCCCGCCACCTACCATTGTTCGGCCGCAGGGGATAGGGAGAGCGGCTGACGCAATACCGACACTCCTCCTCCCCTGCGGCCCCACCGCGTCCGCCATCAGACGATGGCGACCCCGTCCGAGCCGCGGAAGGTAGGGAGAGCGGCGCACCGCAATACCGGCACTCCTCTCCTGCCGCGGCCTCCAGACCTCAGCCGCAACATCGTATGGGACCTGGGTATCTCCATAAGACATCGCAGTCCGCCTCAGTTGCGATGTCGCCTGTTACCAAGCGGCACCGCAACCTACTATCACATGAAAAACTTAAATAAAAAATCATTAATTGGAATTGTAAAATCAATCAGTCAATCTGTCAGGAGGTGAAAGGAATTAAATAACTTTCACTACGGGGCCAGCTCGGAAACCGTGAAATAAATTGGAGGCTCTAGGCAAGGTATCATTCGATATATCATCATTATCATATCAGCCGAAAGATGTCCGCTGCTGGGTATAGGCCTCCCCAAACCATCGCCACATGACCGGTCCCGTGCGTCTCATATCTCCAGGTCATCGGTCCACCTAGTGGGAGGCTTTCTCACGCAACGTCTTCCGGTTCGCGGTCACCACTCCAGAACTTTTCGGCCCCATCGGCCATCCGTTCTGCGAGCAATGAGTCCTGTCCCTTAAGTTTGGCAATTCTTCTTAAAGGGGCAGTGAAAAAAAATGGTGACCTACCCCATCGAATGGAGTAATTTTGTTTAAAACTTGTTGAGTAGATAAATGTTGTATTTTTTTTATAAATAATTTTGGAAAACAAAGAAGTTACCAAAGTCAGTCTTTATTACAAAATTTTGTTCTGAAGATTTTTTAAATTTTCCATTGACCTATGAACTTCAAATGTGGTGATAATGTTTATTATTACGTATATTTTACTAACATATGTGGCTCGTGGCTAAATAATAACAGCCGCATGAGTTGAGCTTCAAGGTTAAGCAACTGACAGCTGACAGCTGACTGTCAACCTGTCAACATTGTAAATATTTGTGCTAGTGAAAAAAATAATATTAAAAATATAAAACGCAATCCAGGAACTGTGTGTTATCGAAGAAAGTGAATAAGGACTTATTAACTAACTGTGACTGTGTTATTAAAGATATACTGATTACCAAAATCGAAAATACTGCAATTCGATGGGCCTAAAGGTGAATTTAAATAACTAGTTATTAAGCAATAATCATGAAAACAAAATAAGTTCTAAGTGATCTCTGTACATATAATCAGGTATATAGTGCAATATAATCGAACATTTTGGTCATATTCAAACAATATTGCCTAAAAGTACAGTGCGTCAACAGAAAATACGTTTTTTATTCAAATGTTTTGATGCACTCATACACCATCTAGCACAAATCGCACTAACTAACATCAATCCTGTGTTGCCAAAATCTGAAACAGTGTTAACAGAATAGTAAATTAGAATCTTGCAATAATTATTAACAAAAGTGACATCTATTGGCTGAGAAACGAACTATCATTGGTGATGCCAACAGGTCGACAATTTTCACCTCTGTTAGCAGAGCGTCTTTGGTCGAGTGGCGAACGTGCTTGCCTGAGATAGCTAAACAACGTTGCGATCGCGCGTTCGAATCCCACAAACTGAGAAATTTTGTGAGTTATTTTTGAAAGGATTTCTACGGAATCGTGTATATTATCGCTGTTCTATAGCGTTGTGAATACTGTCGACGGGAATATATTATATAATGGACAGCGGCAGCTTGGAAATAGACAATATTACTGTGCGTAAAAAAACAAGATCTAATTCAATGGACAACATTTTAAATACAAACTTGAGCAGTAATTCCACATTACTAGATACGACAATGATGAGCTTGCCAAACAATTCACTTAATGACAGCGATACAATTGCAAGCTTTAAAGACACAGTAAAACGGTTAACTATGGAATTAGATAGCGCTCATCTAGAAATCGACAACCTGAATAGTGAGAATTTTCGTTTGAAAATGGACATAGGCCAATACCAAAAAGTGATAGAATCCTATAAGAAGGTTAATTTACTAGAAACAAAGTGTTTTTCATCAAAGTCTGCACGCAAAAGACAAACATTAAGAGCTAGCTGTTTTTCTACCCCGACTAAGTTGAATCTTCCTCCTATGACAAATGACCAGCCTGACACTGCGGTAACCACGCAGACCCCAAGCGATGTGGGTGACACTTCTTTCGACACAGCCGGCTCAATCTGTAGTCTTGAGGGGATACCCAGCCCAAACACGCCACTGAAAAACAACCTGCAGAAGTCCAGTATCTACATCACAGATAAAATTAACCATGGCGATCGAGGCAAAGAAACTTCATCCATCCAAGAAAAGGAACCGAAAGAAGCTTGTATTCAGGGGACTAGCGTAGAAACAACTGTTGTGAACCTACAGCTGACATCACAATCTCCACAAACTCAACCACAATCAAGTGATAAACAGAGAGTTATGATTTTTGGCGACCAAGCCGGTTATCATTTCCGAAATATTATACAGGGCTATCTTGGAAAACAGTTTACCGTAACATCATTTTTGAAACCGAATGCGACCACCAAAGAAGTTTTGAGACCCTGCGTAAAAATGTGTAAAGACTTTAATAAATCAGATTATGTGATTATTCTAGTAGGTACAAATGATAGAAACCCTATAGACATCCAAACATTTTTATATCACACAATCTGTCATCTAGAATGCACCAATGTGTTAGTCGGCCAAATCTACAAACATTATTATTTAAATGAAAAAAATGTTAATAATTTATTGAAATTGGTATGTTATAATGGTAAAAATTCGTACTTTGTGCCTTTTCATGGTGACTTTAATCAATCAACAAATTATGTAAATAAGGTAAATGCTTGCAGATTAATTCATAGGCAAATTCTGCACTTAAATTATAAGTTTAACTATCAAAAATATACTGATAAATTGACTACTATGAAAAGGCAATTAAGTGCGGTGGACAAAGGTGTACAAACCTATAGCCTAAAAGATGCGAGTGTACAGACTGATGATTTCAATGAGCCAGCCCAGAAGAGTGACTTTTTTCGTCAATAAAAATGAGACTTATTTAACAATTATTCATCAGAATATAGCCGGGGCACTAAATAAGCGTGATGAAATCTCGTTAACAATATTAGATTTACAAAATAATGATATTAGCATAGATGTATTATGTTTAACTGAAACATTTTTACTTGATGGGGCGGAAAAAAACTTTCGCCTTAGAGGTTTTACGACAGCAGCGTACTATTCGAGGAAAACATCCAAACGAGGGGGCGTCATTATTCTCATAAAAAACGATATCGAATTTAAAGTTATAGCGGAAACAAAAATTATATCTGAAACATTTGTGTTTGAATGCTGTGGGATCGAGCTTATTAAATATGGTATAATCCTAATCTGTCTATATAGAACACCGTCGTCGAATGTAGTGATTTTTCTAAATAAACTAGACACGCTATTAAGAACGCTGTGTCGTAACACTAGAAAAAAAATTATTGTGTGTGGCGATACAAATATTGACATTTTAAAGAAATCCAAGGAAAGCAGGGAGTATAACTATTTATTAAACGCATATAATTTAAAGCATGTAATCTCATCACCGACTCGAGTAACAGAAATGACACAAACTTGTATCGATCACATTGCAACCACCATCGAAAACGGTTATGCGAAGGTACATGAGTTGGGTTTATCAGATCACTCAGCCCAAACATATTCCTGGGCTGTTACTATGCGTAGGCAGCCGGTTTTAAAATGGTGGTATGAGCTCAAACGAGATTACAGTGATGAAAATAAGGTAAAATTTTTAAAGTCCATTTCGTGTTTATCTTTTAATGACGTGTTTGAAGAAACCTCAACAAACGAAGCATTTGTTAAATTTTATGACATGTTTTTATTATTTTATAATCTTTGTTTCCCTATCTGTCGCGTAAGAGTTACAAACAAAACATTAAATAAATCGAATTGGCTTACTAAAGGAATAAGAAGAAGTTGTAAAAATAAAAATCAATTACACTATAAATTAAAATATAAGAATAGTGATCCTCATAAAAAGAGTTACAAGAATTATTGTAATTTATTGAAAAAATGCATCTTAACGTCCCGGAAAATTAATAACACGAATTACATAAATAGAGCCCAAAGTAAGTGTAAAGCAGCGTGGAATGTGATAAAAAGACATACAGACACAGATTTAAAGAATTCGTGCATCTCAAAAATAACTGTTAACAACATCGATTATGTAAGTCCTGACTCTATCGCAAACAAATTTAATAATTTTTTCATTGACACAGTTACTAAGAATAGCCCCGATAGTTTAGGACATTCGAATTTAAATTATATAGATAATAATATTGAATCAATCGGCAGCTCTATGTTTCTGTATCCATTAGATGAGAGTGATTTAAAGAAAATTGTGATATCTCTAAATGACTCCAAGGCCTCTGGTCACGATGACATTCGCACTGACATTTTAAAATTATCTGTAAATATTATTCTTAAACCACTTTTGTATATTATTAACCTCTCATTAGAACAAGGTATATTTCCTGAAATATTAAAGAGATCAATTGTAAAACCGTTGTATAAAAAAGGTGATAAAACTGAAATGAACAATTATAGGCCCGTCACACTAATACCTATATTCTCTAAAATCTTTGAGAAAGTTTTTCTTAAGAAACTAGTGAACTTTGTCGAAAAACACAAAATTATAAATGACGAACAAAATGGTTTTCGCAAAAATAGAAGCACATCTTTAGCAGCCTTTCAATTAATAAAATCAATAATGGACTGTATTGATAACAAAATTCCTGTTTCAGTGCTGTTTATGGATATGAGTAAGGCGTTTGATCACGTTAATCACGAACGTTTGCTGGGAAAAGTTTATAGATACGGAATCCGAGGAAAAGCGTACGACTGGCTAGAGTCATATCTATCTGATCGGGTACAGGCAGTTGAAGTTTCCAGTTACAATGATCGAACCAAAACACGTGAACTATTCCAGTCCTCATTTTTATTAAATAGGTATGGGGTGCCACAAGGCAGTATTTTGGGTCCTCCGTTGTTTTTGCTCTACATTAACGACTTTCCTAATATTTTGAATCACGAATGTGTACTATTCGCGGACGATACTTCTATTGTGATAAAGGGCGATGATAAAAATATGTACGAACAGGAAATAAACGCTGCTCTACAAACATCTATAGACTGGTTAGAGGCTAACAACTTAAAGGTCAACATTGGAAAAACCAAATTTATACAATTTCATACCTATCGAGGTAAGGCACTAAATCTAAAGGTAGCTTATAAAGGGGTAGCCCTGACAGAAACTGATTCAATTAAATTTCTTGGGATTACTGTGGATAAATTTTGCTCCTGGAAGAACCACGTAAATGATGTTTGCGGTAAGATGAATAGTTTTATTTACCCTCTCAGACGGATTAGCTGTGAAATATCTAGAAACGCTGCAACTACTGCTTATCACGGCTATATTTCCTCCATATTGCGGTATGGTATCATTCTTTGGGGTCGCTGTGTTGAAATTGATCAAGCATTCATAATGCAAAAAAAGTGTTTAAGAGCCATATTCGGGTTGAAACAAATAGAATCTTGTCGTCCACTCTTTAGAAAATATAAAATTTTGACTTTACCATGCATCTATATTTTGGAATCATGTATATTTGTTTTTAAACATAAGGGACTTTTTGAGCAAGCGACAAGTTATTACGCCCCTCGATCACATAATGTTAACATGTTGCATCGACCAAAAACTAATCTCACGCTAACATCCAACAACTGTTATATTATGTGCATTAAATTGTACAATAAAATTCCGAGTGCCATAAAAACATTACCATTCTTTAAATTTAAGCGTAGTTTAACAAATCTACTTATTGATAAATGCTTTTACAGTGTACTGGAGTTTTTAGAGTATAAGTTGTAAGGCGGTAAAGGATAATAATTATACTTAAAATTTAATGTTCCAATTTCAATCTATGTGATATAATTTATTTTTAATTTAATAATCATTTATGTTAACTAAATCTTAATTTATTTGACTGCTTGCATGAATTTTGACTTTAGTGATAAATAATAACTACTATGACTAATTTGCACGCCGAAATTACAGGCACAATAAGAGATCTGTATTTATTGCCTAAGAACTTTCTGTACCTTATTGAAGCAAATAAATGATTTTGATTTTGATTTTGAACGCTTGACGAGGTCGGTCCATGGATGGGTGACCATTTCAACATACCGAGTTTCCTCCGTGCCTCGGAAAGCACGTTAAGCCGTTGGTCCCGACTGTCATTTGAAGATCTTTGACAGTCGTTACGGGTAGTAAGAAAACTGAGTTCTGACACATTCTTGCCAAGGGGTATCGTGTCACCATGTTACTGGGTTGTGGAGGTCAGATAGGCAGTCGCTCCATGTAAAACACTCCATGTACTCAGCTGAATCCGGTAAGAATGGAAGCCGACCCCAACAATAATTGGGAAAAAAGGCGAGGCAGATGATGATGCCAATATATTGATAACGGATTTTTTGCTTTGAAATTCCCTAATTTTTCCTATTACAACCAATTTAATTTTGCGGAACCCTAAATGTGTGTAGTCCAACACGCACTTGGCCGGCTTTTTTAAACTGCTGTTGTTTTTCATATTCATGGGCGTTTTTACTCACAAAGAATAAGCGTCACTCTGGACAGATCTAGATAAATAGGACAACGCTCATCCACTAAATCCATGATTCCAATATGCGATAACATTTACTATTGATTTGGGAAGGGAAGGGCACCTATGTCATAATTTTTACAACCAAGAAACAACAAACAATTATTGTTATTAAACCTTTTTTGGCAAACAAACAAATACCATGCTTGCATACACCTACCTAATTATATGCTAGCTTCTGCCTGTGATACGTAAGTGGAAAATATCCCAAGGGACACTCATGGAATAAAAGTACCCTACGTTCTAATCACAGCAGTGGTGGCCCAGTGGTAACGGTCCCCCGGCTTACGTGTCGTAGGTCGTGAGTTCGAATCTAGGCAGGCGCTTGACTTTGTGTAAATTATTTCATCACCATTGCTCTAAAAATAATGAAGGAAAACATCGTGAATAAACCGGTATGTCTTAGAACCAAAAATTGGAAGACATGTGACATCCACCAACCCGCACTGGGCCCGCATGGTGGGTTAAGGCCCACTACCTCTCAGAGATTCAGAATCATCAGCCTCCTCGGCTGATGATTTCCTAATCCCCGGACCGTACCATAGCATGTCAACGCCATCATGATTCCGCTGTGAAAAAGGCATAGTGGTCTTCTTCCTGTATATCTCCGTCTCTCTCTCACAGTCGAACCATGATAGTTTTGACACGTCAAAGCTATCATGGTTCGACTGTGAGAGTCACATCTAAATACTTTCAGCTTTTCACGTCTAAACAATTTAACCAACAGACAGACAGAGTTACTTTCGCATTTATATTAAGTATGAATTGACAATCATAATGTAATGTTGTGTGTTAATGAATGATATTGTATTATCAATAGATATTTAATAACAATTTCGAGGTTAAGGTCGCTCTGTTATGTATTGATTGTAAAACGTATCTTACTGTCACTTTGCTATGCCACTGATACAGTTTAATTTTCGTTTATTCAGGTTAATAGCTTGGTCTAGTGGTCGCAAGCGTTATTGTTGAGCATGAAGTTTTGGATTTGATTATAGTGTTGTAAAGTGTTGTTGGATTTTTACTTCTGGAATTTCTCAATAGCAGCCCGGAGCCTAGATGTGTGCCCGGTTGACGGCAATAGGGAACATAGAACATGGGGGGCGACCCCTATGTTCTATGTTGGGGGAGATTTTTTTCCGCACTTACTCCTTCAGGTGGACCATTGTGCGTGGGCCATGGCGGCCGTTTGGTGGTTATTCCAACCAGCCCACCTCCCTCCAGAAGTTAATTAGAGCTCTTGGTTTTCTCAGAACATCTGTGTAAGATCTGGGTGACCCGAGAGTTTGTGTTCTTATCTGGATGACACCAACCATTCAAAGAGCACTTGCGCAACGGTTTCCTCAGCGTCTTTACTATTGTGTGTAAGTGTTTGTTAAGTGAGCAGTGTCCTGTGATGGTCCCCATCACTAGGCGCAGGCCATTCATGTGCAGGGGTAGTAGACCTAGTAGCCTGGTAAGCCTACTATTCAAGAATGGCAAAACTTCTTTGGATTGCCTGCAGCCCGGTGTCGAAGTCTACCAGTTCTCCGCCTATGTCTGGGTGAATTCCTGTAGCCACCTGCGTATTTGGTTGAAGGGGATGGGTACTGGATCCTTGTCTCGCAAGCTAGTCAGCCACGTCGCCCAGCGATCCGATGTGTCCCTTTATCCATTGCAGTGTCACCGTGTTACGATAAGATATAGTTATTTGTTGTAGTGCGCTGTGACATTGTAGTATTAGTTTCGATGTAATATCTGTGACTGAGGCGCCGTCGGAGAGTATACGTATGTTAGTAGGTGTCCGTAACCCTTCTAGGGCGTGGACCGCTAGTATGATGCCCACACACTCCGCCTGATAGACGGTGTTAAACCCTCCTAGCGGTCTGGATATATTTATATTGAGATCGTGTGAGAAGGTCCGTCTCCGGTACTGGAGTCAATCTTCGCCCCCTATTACGTGGGACTTAAACATAACTGGCGGAATTTGGGTGCCACTCTGCCTAACTGTTGGAGGAATACAGGAGTGATGTATTAATGTGGCGACGCTTAAGGAAGGCCTATGTCCAGCAGTGGACGTCTTTCGGCTAATATGATGACGATGTTGAACATTCATGGTTACAGGGTCAGTTTAGATTAGCTAGTGAAACTTCACAGACATGATGAGTCGATATTTAGTCAAAAATATTTTCTGATTCTATCAGCGGTCCTTAGGTATTAGGTACACCTATCTATCTACAGTATATTATGCAGGTACGACATGTATTAAGGTGCATGCCATTGCTTCTACTATATTACATACTTACCTATACCTACTAAACTTGAATATAATTTTAAATAATAAAATCAAAATATTTTTAATTCAATGGCCGTTCACTATAACTTCTCCCTTGCCGTCATGTAGCAGTTGCTTCTGTCGACAGCTGCAGTTGCCTCTGTCGACAGTTGAAGTTCGATCTGTAGACAGCAAAGTACTGCTCGTCTGTTTGACGCCTTAGATTCAATATTGAAACTAATAATATCTCGTAGTAACAGTACAGCTACCAATCGCGTCACGGGACAAGTTATAATGAACGCAATGTAGGTACTTTTGAATTGTCAAACAAAATATGAATCTAGTTGCACATTCGCAAGTCTCTATGGATAAGAATGTGCAAAAAACTCCACGGACACTCTTTTCCATCAGTCGATTTCATTAGAATTTCTATGCAAATTAAGATTTTATTACTGACAGTGCCAGTAGGTAGATATATAGCAATGTGATTCGATACCTGTTTAAAAAGTTGAACAATAACAATATGACTAATTGATCAAATTTTTTTGTCAAAGAACCTAAGCTCCGCAGCATATGCTGTTGGAAAAATTCGTAATTTAACTGACATAGAGATAGCCCGTTTAGTATACTTTAGCTATTTACCCGACTGCCGAAGGAGGGTAATGTGTTTATCAGTCTATGTATGTTTGTATGTATGTATGTATGTTTGTTCCTATGTGGCGTTCTAGAGACAAAACGCGTGGGCCGATTTTGATGGTTCTTACGTCAATAGATTCGTCTTAACCCCGCGAGTGTCACTGGCTACATGACAATTGGCAAATAGGAAAATAGCGGTTCTTGGGCGCCATATTGTGGGGGCCCAAATCGTAAGCAAGGAGAAAATCATGCTGTGCAGGAGGATACGTCTGGTTTCGGTCAGCCAGCTCGCGAAGACGTATCCTCCGACAGCACAGCATGATTTTCTCCTTGTTTATGTCTTTTTAGTTCGCTTTTCAAGCAGTCGGGATTTTTGATTTTTTAATTAACTTTTTTTTTCATAGTGTAATGTCGTATGGTATTTCTGTTGTGGGGAAATGCCGCCGTCATCCAGACTATCTTTATTTTGCAGAAAAGAGCTGTTCGATCAATTTATAAATTAAGCCCGAGACACTCTCTGAGAGAAATTTAAGGAGAATAGTGTAATGACTGTGCCTTCTCAGTATATTTATGAAAATCTTTTATATGCCCACAAAAATATAAAATTGTTTAAAAAATACAGTGATATCCATAACATAAATACTAGGAACAAACACAAATTTGTAGTACCCACAACAATGCTGTGGCTCGTTTAGATGTCAATGTGTGCGCTTTCATAATAAGCTTCCAAGCCACGTTCAAGGTCTAAGTGTTAATAAATTCAAATCATTCATTAAACGTAAGTCGTGCCAGAAAGCGTTTTATAATATTAAAGATTACGTTGAGGACAAAAAGGCTTGGGATTGAGCTGCTCCAAGTAATTTGTTATTTTTTTATTTTTCACCGTGAATTTAGTTTCAAAATTTTTTTATTTTTTGCAATGACAAGAATATTTACTTTTTAAAGTATTATATTCATCATCATCATCATCATATCAGCCGAAAGACGTCCACTGCTGGACATAGGCCTCCCCCAAGCGTCGCCACATTGACCGGTCCCGTGCGTCCCGCAACCAGCGGATCCCCGCAACCTTCACCAGGTCATGACCTGGTGAAGTATTATATTATTTTATTTTAATTATTGTGAATGTGAAGACTATGTGAATATTTTTTTTTATTTTTATTTTTGTTTAACTTAGTTTTTAATCATCTTGCTTAATTTGAGATTTTGCTTGTAATTTTTTGTTTAGATTCTGTTTTCCTTTTGTACATCACTTTTACCATTTCATAATTTGTCTGTGAAGAGCGGGTCCTCCTAGCACAGGTATATCTTTTACTTAAAAGGAGGTCCCTATGTAAGATTTACTGTAAAAAGTGTACAAGTTTCTGCATTTTTTTTTTTTATTGAAGTAAATGGCTATTTATTAGATCCTTTACTTTTACCTATGTTATCGTACTAATCTATACTAATATTATAAAGAGGAAAGATTTTTTTGTTTGTTTGTTTGTTTGTACCGAATAGGCTCCGAAACTACTAGACCGATTTGAAAAATTCTTTCACCAATAGAAAGGTACATTATTCCTGAGTGACATAGGCTATTTTTTATCCCGACAACTGGTCCTGTGGGGTGGCCCACGGGAGCGAAGCCGCGGGGAACAGCTAGTAATATTATAAATGTGCAGGCGTGTGAGAATGGATGGATGGACGAGTAGATGTTTGTTAGATACTCTTTCACGTAAAAACTTTTTATAAATAAACAGATCAGGTGAACTTGCCATTTCCACGTGCGCCTCAAATCTCTGACGTTAAAAAACACAAGCAAAGTCAGGAGTCCATCTCTTGATTCAATATTTACTTAAAATACAAAAATATAATTAATGTAACAAACTTCTTCCTACCAGAAACCAGTTTTATGAATATCGTTTATTTAAAATGGTGCTGTGCATATTTGGAGCTCCTTAATTTAAAACTGGGCTTTACGCTCTTGACATTGAAATTGTCGCAGAACGACAGTTTTGTACGAAGATAATATCAATATACTTAAAATTGCAGCGCGTTATATATAGATATATATATTATTATATATATATAACGCACTGCCATTTATATCATAGTGATAGCGGTCGTTGACCCATCTAAATGTCTTTATTTATTTAAAAAAACTGTGTCTTTGGTACCTATTGTTTTTCGTTTTTCGACACCGACTTCAGAAAACAAAGTAATTTTTCGCTTTGTATTGTTTTGATTTAGAAGTCGGTTTAATTTTTTGTTAAAATGTTTTTTATTATACTCTTTTTAGTTTTGGTACCTTTATTACCATGAAAATCATTTATAGCAAGAGGGCTTCTCATAACAATTCCAACAAACCTAAACACGATTGGAATACATTGTTTTATTACGGAGTTCCGGTGCCTACCTTCCGGCGTCATCACCAGAGCAAGTCGATGGCACCATTTTCATTAGAACCATTTATTTATATTTGCTTCATCACAGTCATTTAAATATATCGAGATATCTTACCCATAACATTCTAAACATCGAGAAGTGTCTTCTTCATCAGTTCCACTTCACCAAATAATACTTTCTAAATGCAAATGCTTGCCATATTGATGAAAATACCAAAATTGGTTACAATGGGACCACCTCAAAAGAATACTAATCCAAACAAAAAAAATATTCAAAATCAGTCCATAATGGACGGAGTAATTGGTGAAAATAACCAAAAAAAAAATATATACAGCCGAACATAGAACGTCCTGCTTTTTGGAATGTCGGTTAAAAAAGTAATAACATCCGAATTTATTGTAAGTATTCTTTTTAATCAACTCTCCTAAGCACAAAATTATGGAATATTGGGCTCTTAATTCACATTTCAAAGATTAATTGAACGGATCATTTAAAATTGATTCCAATAGATGGCGCGGTTTTAAATTTCTGAGGCATGCCACTCGATTTTTTAAATTTGTATTGTAACAATTTTTGTTACAATGGAACTGTAAAAACGTGCAAAAATTACTATAATACGAATACTATAAACTGCAATTAAAGAAAATATTGGCACTTACCGAGAAAACCCTTTTACTTGCAAGCTGCTAACACCATCTATAGCCGTGGAACGGAACCGAACGCGATCGATGTACTTATAAAAATAGTTAGTTTAATCAGACGAAAAATGCTAGTTACGTAGCCACGGTTTCTTTTTATGGGATGAGGCATCTGTATGCTAGTGTTATATTATCTGTGCCCAGAGGCTCTTGACCCCAATTGCAATGCTAAAACGGACTAAATATAGGTGTGTAATTATACCGTCTTGTCGCTCTGCAAGTCAAAGGCCGTATGCGGAAGATCAATGGTTGACATTGACAACTATATGGGCTTGTTATTTTTGATGTGAGTTCAAGTATAGGTCATAAGAGCAGTGACTGACCAGAAGTCACGGCTGTACAGGTCGAAGGTCTTAAGTTTGGCAACCTTTTTGTATCTGTTATGGGGTCGGCTTCCACTGTAACCGGATGCAGCTATTCAGCTCAGCAATTTATCTCTCCAAACGGTGAAGGAAAACAACGTGAAGATGTATCATTTGTAACGGACTGGTATCCGTAACTTCACGTCCAGGCGATTACTGTAGACACACTTCGTGAAGATGCCTTCAACACAAAAATTCAAAGACATACATAAGACGTCTTACGTCCACCAATATGTACTAGGCTTGGGTGGATTATGGTCCACTTCCTCCATCCCTATCTATGCTAAGTTACCTTTAAGCCTGGAGTTTAAATATCTGATTATAAAATGACCATTGCACGCATGCACAATTAATAGAGACGCTATCCACGGTATTTTTAAGGAACGCAGACGCAATCTGTCAAACACCTCTTATTAAGGTTTTGACATTGAGTGTCTCAAAGATGACATTGCGACTTGAATCATAATATCCTGATAGCGACGAAGAACAAATAAACGGTTATTACGATGTACATTTCATAAGAAGAGCATTTAACCTAGCAGTTTAATTAAATACTGGTATCTAGACAATATCAACAAGTAATATACCGGCTACCCGTGCCGCTACCACCAGCGCCAATTACAAGGCACATAGCAAGAAACTGCAGAAGAACTAATAAGGATTGATATTTGTAAAAACACTTACAAATCTACCTACTTACTCATTAAAAGGAAATCTCTCCACAGAGGCTCTACAAAAAGTGTCATTCTGTCAGATATGGCTATCGCCGATAGCCATATAATAACAATTTTTCGCCAGTGCTGACTCTATGGAACAATTAGTTAACTAAAATGTTTTATTATTAACGCAGGGTGACCGCGATTATGACGAGCGAATTTGGCTGTCAAATTGTGATTACTTTTTCTCTTGTTGTTCATCGATTGCCAACCGCCTCCAAATGGTTAAATACAGAAGTTTTTGAGTCCGGCGGTTTTTTTTTCGAAATAAGTGCATTTGACAAACAGCGACTGATTAGCAAATAATTGGTTATGTAATCCCGATTTTTATGACATAAAGCGATGGATCGTGCGATGACTGCGCGATCGCTTCGCAATTATTGCTGATTGCTGTTTCATTCGATAAGCCGGCGGGAAGGTTCCTTACAAAATCATAATTAGGCAGAGTCTGTGTGTAGATAAATGGGGAATCCGTATGCCTACAGAGAGTCTAGACGTACTAATGTCATGTGTTCGAGTCTATTTATTTTTTTCATGGACAGTTCAAACCAGCATTTCTGCACAAACTTCTTGGTGACATCCTATAGAAGAGTCGCGCTCAGCCGAGTGACCCAGTTAGCGCGGTCGATGCGGGGTGAACGACCTCGCGTGATTGATCACCGCTTTGGGCAATGCTGGCTTGTTGCATTGATAGCGGGGTAATTGCTGCAGATTCATAGATATTTATAGGGTTATGATGGTTTAGGAGGACTTTGATGGAGAGATAATTGGACATTATTTTGGTAAAAAAAGTGTTACGACTCGTTGATGGGCTACACTCGGGAAGATCACAACGAGGATCAAAGGTAAGTTCTACCACAATTGTACCACTTTCCACCTGTCAGACAGGAACCGGTATCTCAAGAAACAGCCCCTAGCGACCGCTGCCACGAACCATAGTTTCGCGGGTATAGGCCTGATAGGATCCAAAAGCCGCAACGTTGCTATGGGCCCCAGCGTAACCTCTTGGCTGTGATTAGAAGGCCTGTACTAAACAGGCAGCGAGACTTTGCAACAGCCGGGCATACTTAATAAAGTTCTCAAGATATTAAATAGACTTCAGGCTATAAATCCTGGAGCAACAGATAAAGTGACATTACTCTTTGGTGACATCAAATCAGTGATATTGATTTTAAAGTCAAAAATTATTTGAGATTGACACTTGTCTTTTCAGTGTCAGAGCAGTGGTGGCTCAGTGGTAACGGCCGCGACTTTCAAGTTGTAGATCGTGGGTTCGAACTTAGGCAGGCTTTACTTTGTGTAAATTATTTCATCACCACTGCCCTCAAAACGGTGAAGGAAAACATTGTGAGAAAACCGGCATGTCCTAGAACCAAAAATTCAAAGATATGTGACATCCACCAACCCGCACTGGGCCCGCGTGGTGGATTATGGCCCCTTCCCTCTCACAGAGAGGAGGCCTGTGACCCAGCCGTAGGAACATTAAAAAAGGCTGATGATCACTTTGGAAGCGCAAATCAATTTCATACTTCTTTCGACAATCATTATTGCTATATACCGGGTGGAATGGAAGGCAGCAAGGGAGGTCAATGTCCTACAGAACAGACATAAAATAAATGATTATTGCTGCTGAAATGTCACTTTGCTAAGGCTTTCTGATATAAGCTCCAGTAACATTTTATATACATTTTTTTATAATGTTTAGGCTCGCGCTTGACCACTATCTCACCTGATGGTAAGCGATGATGTGGTCGACGGTGAAGCACGCTTGCCTAGAAAAAACCCATTCATTCTTGACTTAAAAACTCCTAGATTGTAGCTATCGCGAAACAGACTCCGGCAGGGAATTCCACTCCTTAGCTGTACGCATAATAAAAGTGCCCCCAAAATGTTTTGTGCGTTGGGGTGGGATGTCCACAATGTACCGATGATGCTTCGCCGTATGTCTGGTAGTCCGATGATGGAACGGGCTGGGCGGAATTAAATCATGTAATTCCATCGCACACTCCCCGAAATCCAACCGATAAAAACCGACAAGCTGGCAACTCGGCGGCGATGTTCAAGGCTCTGGAGCTTTGACTTTACCAGTGCATCATTGCCGATGAGTCTCTTGGCCCACTTTTCGATCGACTCTAGTGCATCAAGCTGGTATTTGGCAGATCCTTCCCACAGAATCTGAGAATCGAACCTATGAATTAAACCCCGAACCTCACGCTCAAACGTCACACTTACGTCCTCTAGACCAACAAGGTAGATCAATCATAGCCTCTTCATAATATAACCCTATTATTACCTAACAGCTATTCCACTGTCATATTAATCATGCTTACCTCACGCTAGAGAGGTTTCTATCCACGAAAAGGTCACCCTGTCTCCTCAAGAAGCCGTTAAAGCGACTAAAGGATTATGTCAAGGGGATATTAAGATAAGAGGGTCACTAAAGATGCCACCATAAACCGTATGGGCTTATAGAGGGCCCATGAATCTGTTACCCAGAAGACATTGCATATGGGAGATAGGGACCTTCCACTTCACACTCACACTTCGCATACTCAAACATACACACGCGTTTTTAATTTTAATTATTATTTTATTTGGGATTTTTTTTTATATTTAATTTTTTTGGTTCCTTATTTTGTTGTTTTTTTCTTCTTACAATAGTCCTACATGGCCTACGTACTCTTATACAATTTGTGTAAATCCTAATCTCGGCGAGGGGGGCCAGGAGTCCATAGCACAGGGTATCCTAGTTTGGATTCCTGACTCCCACAAACCTTTGTACCTCCAATATTTGTAACATTTATAGAAACAAAATTGTACTTTGTGGGAGATAAATAAATATTACTATTATTACTATTACTATTTCTAGATATTGTTCCCCGATTTCAGAATTGGCTATTTTGAGTTAAGAACGTGTCAAGGCCTACATTAATGCAAAGTTTGACGAGTTCTCAGACTAATTTAAAAAAATAGAGCTTGATAAATATTCAATATCAACCCGTTCAAGTGTCAATTAGCATACACAATAGAAATTACCATTGTTTTAAGCCGATTTGGCGCGATGGACATTGTTTCGGAAATCGGGAGTTAATATCGTATTTAGTAATAACTAGCGGATACCCGGCGTGTGCTATTACGCTAATAAAAAAGAAATTCGTTTTGTTTAGTTGTTGTATTTTTTTTTCTACTAAAATACTTATATTTTTTTTTTCTAAAACCATCTTCGCATTTTTTTTTGTTAGTAATAGGCTTGACGGTAGCACAGTGATCACGTGCTGCCGTGCACAGCGAGGCTCAGGGGAGATGCTTTTTCAGTCTCTTTAGGGATGTGCCCTAACAGGCGTTGCACAGAGGGGGTTCCGGGGTGGTCTTTTGAGAGGTTAAGGGGATATGTGCTGATGTTGTTCACCGGGGTGGTTTTAGTGAGGTAAAAAAAAAAACCCCCCTCCCTGGTCTTATCCCCAAAAGTCCAGGCGCCTTTTGAAGGTTTCCCCCCTTGAACAAAAAAAAATAAAAATAATGTAGAAATAATTTTTGTGTTTTATATATTAGGAGTAATTTGTTCGGTAAAATCTGCTATGCTGTATCAGATTGTAAACGGGACTGATATATAACTGACGACATGTAGGTGTTCTATAGTTGCAACTCTGACCAGCCCTTCGGTAAATATAGGCGTGATGTTATGTTATGTTATTTTAGATAAGGAAAGGATTTATAATAAAACGATCAAATGAACGAAAGGATTTCCATCTCACTCTTTGGAAACTACACCTGTCTTTTCCCACTACAAAAATCTGCCGGTATTTTGTTGTCGATGAGTACACGCTTCTGTACATTAGTTATTGACTGAGATTGGTGGAGAGAGTGAAACATTTTGTTTTATTGCTTGCAGTTTTCTCCTTAATACAGGCTATTTCATAGCCTAGCAAGCAGGACAGCACGTCACCCACTTGATTGTCAGAAATTTACAACTACCTACTTTGTAAAACTGTAACATGTACTGCAATCTGTTTTTATGTAAATAAATATTATATTATATTAGTATCTTGAAGATTACATATTGTTGAGAGCACTGTTGCCGAGTGCCAACTGTGTCTACGCAATCCAATCTATTAGATGTCACGTCAACCCCGCAAGAGAGTGAGGCGAGTGGTCACGGAACTATGTACTCTAATGCCGCGGAAGCGATACCAGGATACTCGCGACTGCCAACCCGTCGCCGTCACCCAGTGGTCTAATAAATTTAGCTTTTTGTGAGCGTGAGTTAGAACGCCTACCCTTATTGTAATAGCAACTCGCGCTCAATATGTGTGACTGCTGTATGATATGTAAGCGCGCCGTGACGTGTTTTCTGAACGCAACACCGTGACGGCCCACCCCCACCAGATGAGACTCTTGGCGAACCGAAAGGGAAGGTGACCATCGTCAGTAGTGCCGACTTGGACGAACCTACAGAAGAAATGAATGGGTCCCATCTGTCTCACTTCCAGAGCTAGCCGGTCGCTACACAAACTGCCAGAATGTGCCATAGACACAGCCATTTTGTGTGTGTGAGCGGTAGTGTGTGTTGTGTGCTCAATGTTAACACCGAATTGCAAGCCCGCGCTGCACTATTCGGTGTTAACACGTGCACATGCATGTGGTACGGCGTATGCCACATTTACAAGCTCTCAGTTAGCCGCCCTTTATGGGTTGCCGGGTTTTGCAGTTAAAACTGGCAACCCACAGCTTACGGGTAACTGAGAGCTGGCAACCTTATTTTCTACACCAGTTTCTTTCAAATGTCGTTGGATTCACTTGAAAAGACATGATATGATGTGATATTTGGGATTAATATCAAACATAAATTTAAATTTATTAATTAAGGTAATTACGGCTAGATATTTGCAGGCAACCCTGCAGCAATCTATTCTGCTATCAAGTATCATTCATGAAAATGAAGTTAAATCAAAAACCCTGATTCCTGCAGATTTCTGCGGGCGGATCTTAGGCTGTTTGGTAAGTTATGGGAAACTGAAATTAATTGCTATCGATGTGGAAAGTAATGGCTTAATTTCCCTGTCATTATACTAGTACCTCACTACATTCAACTAAATTGAGAGTAATCCTTTTTTTTCATGGCTAATACCTATGTACGGAATTTTTTGTATCCCATAGGTCCTATGTGATACAAAAATGGCGGTTTCATTGCTCATGACCGATATTATTTTTATTTACAAGCGCTTTTATCAAGTCTTTACCTGTCCCGATATCTGTGTATCAAAGCTTGCTAGTAAAACTTTCCACAATTCCCGGTGTTTGATTTAGCTGAAATGTCGCACAAGTTGTTCCTCGTGACAACGCAATTTTAATATGAATATGGTATGCCTTAACCACTCGACTATGCCCTTTTACCTCACTAAATCTATTCACCCTTCCACAGCTTTTCATCAATTACCTATCAACAGCTCAACACACTGATCCCACTGGTATTGAGTCAAACATAGCCCAGCTGAGATCCAGACGCAGACAGCCGCTTGACCCACTTTACTAAACGCTACTGAACGAAGAACGAACTCCTGTGACCTCTGCAGGATCGCTACTACACGTGGTGGAACTATACAAGTAAAATGTAATAGTTCAATGGTTGAATGATTCTATGAAAGTTTAAACTATGATTTGTAAAAAAATCCTGAAGTCAGGTTGGTTTGGGGTTTTCATTGTTTATATTTTTTTCCTGTTACTAGCTATAAAATAGTAGAGCAAAATATTTAGTGATTTATTATTTATTTTCAGCCTGAAAGCTCTGTAACCCTTCGGGGAATACGGGCGCGATATTATTATGTGATGCTAAACATTTTAAGATTTTGTAATGAAGCCAACTTTTATTGGTCTCATAAACGCAATCACAAACAGCGCGTAAGAGCTCTTCAGTGTTACACAAAAGTGCTCTTAGGCGGGCTATTAATTCAGCCATTCATTGCTCGGTGACAATTGCTAAATACAAGAGAGCAATAATTACTAGTGAGCAATGTGAAACTTTGTCGGTACATGGTGGACATCCCACCCATACGCACCAAACGATTTGGGAATACTTTTATTCTGCGTACAGCAAATGAGTGGAGTTGCCTGCCTGTTATTTCCTGATAACTACAACCTGGGTCTCTTAAAATTAAGAGTGATTAGGTTACTTCTAGGCAAGCGTGGTTCACCGTCGACCACATCATTGCTTACCATCAGGTGAGATAAGGGAAAAGCGGGAGCCTGTAAAAAAAAAACCGGTAAAAAAAAACTATTTCAACGAATGTTGTTGTTGTTGTGTGTTGTTGTTGTTGTTTGTTTAATTTTCCTAACCTTTTCGAAACTATGTTGAGTCAGCTTCCAGTCTAATCGGACACAACTGAATACCAGAATTCTGCATAGAGTCACTGCCTTTATAACGAGTATCCAGAAATATTAACCATTAAAGTTAAGGTACCCATCCTCTGAAATATCCGAACCTAAAAAAAGACATTAACCAGAACCCAAAATAAATTTCACGGCTGACATTTACTGAAAATAATCTTTATTACATCAAAAAGCAATGAAAACCTAACGAATCCTCGAATGAAAGGCCCCACCCAATAAAATAACGATAAATATGATTGAAACATCTATTAAAAGGTAGAATACTGCGGTTTTATTCCGTAGCCTCATTATCATTCACTCATTCGTTCTTCTGACATTTCACTCCCGTTCTATCTCATTCTACCGCCATTTATCCGGTCGCCATCTTCGTTTTTATTGGCTCTGAAACGATCGCTTTAGAGGCAATACACTATTGTGTGATAGTGTTTTTAATAAAATTGTGGTATTTCTTATTAGTCGTTTTTACTTTACCACCCGTGTTGAGAAACATCTATGATTATTATTTATGCCTCAAAATGGGGTGCATTTTATAATAACGTTGGACGCGACGCACCCTGGACAGTTAACCCTGCTACCAACTTCACAACGTCTAAATCAGGATTCTGCAGGTACTGATGAGACGCTCTTGCAGAAAAAGCACTTTCGAGATCGTTGCTCTGCAGTTGGACAGTAGAAGACTGGTATTAGGTTCTGGATGAGATGCTTATGACAAAATCGTAGCGAATTTTTGGGCCCACAATTAAGTATGCCACTTATACGCTAATACTCAATAAAGGCAGACAGATTGATTCAAATTATTGATTGACAGGACGAGAACGAACAGCTAATCTCAATTATTCTCTCAATTCTCAATTATTTACTGCGTACCATAATGTATACAGTTGGTAGGGAAATAATTATATAAGTCATAATTATGGAGCCTGTCGGGCACAGCATAAATCAAGTAGAGAGAGAAGGAAGAACACTGAGTGTTTAATGTGATAAATTGTATTATTAGTAAGTTTAGGTATTAGTAAGTTATACTGTTTTATTAATACAGAATTGAATTTAAGAATTATAATTATTATTTTATAAATTATATATTGCGATATTATTTATATATTTAGTAACATTGTAGAAACTATTATTTTTTTAATTATAATTTACATTTTCATAGGTAACGCCAGTAAGTAGGAGACTAACTAGCTAGTAGAGGATAACTTGCCTCAAGTATATGCCTATGTGATTGCCAAACTTATTCACTAGCGAAATTGTATACACTCAGTAGTTTTGGTCAACTGAATGAGGCCTCCATCGCTTTTTGTAGGGTGCGTAACAGATTGACATTATTATTTTCATTTATCTTTTTAAGCAAATGACTGTTACAACTTTTAAATATCAGATAAGTTTAGATTTGTTTTGAGAGATACTTGTCCAACGCTGGAGCTACCGGGCCTAAGATCCAGTCTCTCCGGGAGGCCATGGTGGAGCGCTTGAACCTGCCCTTGCAGGCAGTCTCCGAATGGGGCGATGCCAATCTGGTCAGATTTAATACTGCTAAAACCCAGGCGTGTCTTTTTTACGCTAAAAATAGCCAATTTCACCCAGCTCCAACTTTCGGAGATGTGACTGTGCCATTAACTGACCATCTTGAGCTTCTTGGCGTTACGTTGACATCGACTCTCAATTTTGGCCCATACATTGAGGCAAAGCCTCAGCTGGCTACCAAAAAGCTGGGGATCCTTGCAAAGGTTAGAAGGTACTTCACGCCAGAACAGCTGCTCAGATTGTATCAAGCGCAAGTTCGATCATGCATGGAGTACTGTTCTCTCTCTCAGCTTTATGCACTAGAGTCGATCGAAAAGCGGGCCAAGAGACTCATCGGCGATGAGGCAGTGGTTAAGTCAAAGCTCCAGAGCCTTGAACATCGTCGCCGAGTTGCCAGCTTGTCGGTTTTTTATCGGTTGCATTTCGGGGAGTGTGCGATGGAATTGCATGATCTAATTCCGCCAAGCCCGTTCCATCATCGGACTACAAAACGTACGGCGATGCGCCATCGGTACATGGTGGACATCCAGCCCATACGCACTAAACGTTTTGGAAATACTTTTATTATGCGTACAGCTAAGGAGTGGAATTCCCTGCCGGAGTCTGTGTTACCCGATAGCTACAATCTAGGGATCTTTAAGTCAAGAGTGAATAGGTTACTTCTAGGCAAGCGTGCTTCACCGTCGACCACACCATCGCTTACCATCAGGTGAGATAGTGGCCAAGCGCGAGCGTAATCTAAATAACAAATAAAAAGATTTTAGTTTGAAAACAAATCGATAAGCCTTTCTGAAAACGGCGCGTGGAACACTACGCGCCGTCGACTCGGGCCTGGTCCTTATCGGACGGCGAGACTTTCAAAACCCTGATAAATTAATTGAGAAACCTGTCAAAACACCGATCAGTAAAATTACTTAAATAACTCTATCATGCCTACATACTAAGGTAAACCGTTCAAAAGGAATACCCGATTCGAGCGAATCACTATGTATGGCACAATCAAGTAAGGCAGCAGAAAAAGGAGACCTGTACCCAGCAATGGGTAAGCCTGGGCTGAAATGATGATAAATGGTAATACAATATCCAGATTAAACAGAAACTTATGTCCACCCGGAACAATCACTCAGAACAAAATCCGATCCATTGTACAAAGTCTAAGTATATAAACTTTTGCTAATCAGACCATGACGGGTTCAAAGCGGCAAACGGGTTACTTGACCCACTTCAGTGACGGTGACAGTTCCGACCTCTGCCATGTAGGTGCGATGAGACATTGTGAACGCGACTTTTTGTCCATATCGAAGCTTCTCTGTTGCATTATCGCGCTGCGTCATAGTCTGTACATCTTAGCTATTTTTCAACTATCAATTTTTTTTTATCTAAAGAATAATTATTCAATGATTACAGACAAACATAGTGTGTTTTACACTCATACAATAAATTACAAACAGATAAGATCCCCAAAATAAAATTAATGATTCAGTGAATTTAAATAAACAACACATCATCATCACATGTTCCCACTGCTGGGACGCAGGCCTCTTCTCTGTGAGAGGGGATGGGTCGTAATCCACCACGTGGGCCCAGTGCGAGTTGGTGGATGTCACAAGTGTTCGAAGTTTTGGTTCTAGGACATGCCGGTTTCCTGACGATGTTTTCCTTCACCGTTTTTGAGAGACCGGTGATGAAATAATTTACACAAAGTAAAGCGCGCCTGCCTAGATTCGAACCTACGACCTACAACTTGTAAGTAAAATTAGAACTAAAATAAGAAAAACTAATATGTACAATTACGGGGCGTCAAAAAATTCGTCCAAATCGCTGTCAACAGGGAAAGTGCCCAGAAGGCTGGCAGCATTGCCACGTTGGATGGCAATGCTGATTCTGTGGCCAAAAAAAAGGCCAGCTCTCTGGTCACGTGAAGAGTCGACCAACCGCTTGGCGATATCCCGAAATAAAAGATGTGCACTCGGACCCCATGGCCCTAGTGTTTCAACCCCAAACGGTTCAAATACATAATTATCAATTAAGTTGTTGTATTTGCGCCGTTTGAAGTTTTCAGCACCTGCAGCAGCTGCCCCAGCGCAACCCACCGTGCTAGGAAGATGGGATGGTGCAAGGGTGTCGACGCAAGTTGCATCCCACATCAAAGACTTACCCAACATCCATGGCATTATGGTCATACCATCTGGTATCTTCCCATCGACGCGTGCCAGGCCATTGGGTTCTAAGATATCTGGCACCCCGGCGGTGGTAAGAGCACGACGGATGAGATCATTAATACTAGCGTGCCGCGCAATCCGACCTGCACTCTTACTACAGGAAAGGCCATGATGTCCGAGGCATTCGACTGCTTCACCGCATTGACAGCGATGTGGAGCCCCACAAGGAGCGCCCAATCGCAGACATGTAGCGAGTCGGAAGGTCGTGTCACCTAGCATAGTGCCTATGTTAGGTGACGGTAGTGCCTGAAGCCAGAGGCCCGACTCCCACTCACCCATAGCCAGCAGGCGGGCACGCTCAGCAGTATTGGTAGACGTATTAATAAGGTTATTCCGTACCAACCTGCAGTGCGGCTCATCCCACTGTCTCTGGGCAAATGGGTTCTCGGGCCGATCCGTATCCGGGCAAGCCACTTTCCAGGCGTCTTCTGCGTCGGTCAAGCACGGTACTTCCGAGTCAACCAGGGAAAGAGCTAAAATTTTCCTGGTTAGCTTTTCAGTGCTGTGGACAGAAGACAGGAACGCCGGTAAGCTTACACTAGAAATTTTGCGGACGCCGAGGCCACCAAAACGAATTGGTAGGGTGGCTTGCAGCCACGCTCGGTCGTCCAAGGCCACATTAAGAATGGATGTTAATGTGTTGCGAATGATTTGGTCAATTTTGTCCAAAAGTTGTGGTTTCTGCCAAAGAGGAGAAGAACGGAGTAAATACATAAAATTTGGACCGAAAGAGTCTATCCGAAATATCATTAAAATTTTTGATTTTGTTTTCGATGAAAAATGAAAAACATTCTTCTAAAATAGGGGAACCTAGGAGGGTCAGGAAACTTTTTTCTAAGATTTTGATTTGCGGGGCTATTGCATTAAATTTATCTAAAGTCGATTGTCTGTCGGTAACGTCAGAGAGGTAAATTTCGTACTTTGAGGGTTTAAGTTCTAGGCCAATAGATTTAAATTTCTGTTTGAGGAGTTGCAGGTCATTCAAAACGGTGTCAACATCACCTCCTAGCGTTCCATCATCTAAATACCACAAGTAAAATTTTGAATTTAGTTGTTGGATTATGGGATGAATAGCCAAACTGAAAATGACAGGCCCGAGAGGGTCACCTTGATGGAAACCAACTGCAGATTCCAAAATGTTGACCTTATACAATAATTTTGATGGATGCCTATAACATTACCACATAAAACCATTAATTTCGGGGAGTTCTTTTTTGACTTCAGCACTTCACTTTCTTCTTCTTTATTTCCTTGAATAAATATGTCATAAAACTCTAAAATTCTAAATTACTTCACAGAATTTAATATTTTATAGCAGCCGGATTTTTTGTTGAAGAATATAAATGACTTTGATAATCACGTTATTGGCTTGTGATTTTGGCATAATTGAAGAGATCAAATTAGTGCATCTCCGTTTAATGCAATAAATAAATTTTCCAGCAAATTTGGCACTAAAACACCCCTGGTTCTCCTTTAATTTTGAGCATGAAATGAATGCGTCTCGGCGACAAAGAACTTCGACTGTCATCTTAGCTGTTTGCAAACATTTACTTTTTTAACCACCGACGGAAAAGAGTGGTGGTGTTATAAGTTTGACGTGTGTTGCTGTGTGTTGATGTGTGTTTGGTGGTTATGTTTATTATTACGTATATTTTACTCACAAATACCATAGTACCGACGTCCGACACGCATTTGACCGGTTTTTTTCCTAAACATGTTTTGGAAACAAAATAAAATAAATTCCACCCGGCTCCATCCTTCCGTGGAGTAACCGTGCCGATAACGGACCATCTCGACCTTCTTGGTGTTACGTTGACATCGACCCTCAGTTTTGGTTCATTCATTGAGGCAAAGGCTCAATTGGCTGCAAAAAAGTTGGGGATCCTTGCGAAGGTAAGACGGTACTTCACGCCTGAACAGCTGCTCAACTTGTATAAAGCGCAAGTTCGGTCATGCATGGAGTACTGCTCTCACCTCTGGGACGGATCTGCCAGGTACCAACTTGATACTCTTGAGTCGATTGACAGACGGGCCAAGAGACTTATCGGCAACGATGCGCTGGTCGACTCAAAGCTCCAGAGCCTTGAACACCGACGACGAGTTGCCAGCTTGTCGGTTTTCTATCACTTACATTTCGAGTGTGCGATGGAACTGCACAATTTGATTCCACCTAGCCCTTTCCATCATCGGACTACAAGACGTACGGCAATGCGCCATCGGTACATGGTGGATATCCCAACCATACGCACAAAGCGTTTTGAAAATACTTTCATTGTGCGTACAGCTAAGGAGTGGAATTTCCTGCCGGCGTCTTACAATCTAGGGATCTTTAAGTCAAGAGTGAATAGGTTCAGGTCAGCACAGAGGTCCAGAGAAGCTGCCGCAAAGATTATGACCAGTACATCAATAACATCTGTGCTGATCTCGAACAGAATTCTGCGAAACACGAGACTAGAAATCTTTTCCGCAGGGTCAAGGAGCTGTCAAAATCTCGTAGTACGAAAACCTGCACGATCGCAGATGAGGCGGGTAACGTACTTACTGAAAAAGATCGGGTTCTGGAACGCTGGAAACAGTATTGCGCAGCACTTTATGACACTGGTCAACCTGTCACGAACGGCGCGCAAACAGACTTATCACCACAAGAACCCGAAATTCTGCAGTCAGAGGTCGAACATGCCATTAAATGTCTCAAGGTTAGAAAATCTCCAGGTAAAGATGGAATACGAGCCGAGTTACTCAAAAACCTGGATTCCAAAGGTGTGAAGCAGATTCTAAGCATCTGCAACTCCATCTGGAAGACCAGGAGATGGCCTGAAGGGTGGACAGAGTCCCTATTCGTTCCGCTTTACAAAAAAGGCTCTACCAAAGACTGCAGTAACTATAGGACACTTGCACTTATCCCACATGTCAGCAAGATACTCCTGTACGTTATTAACAACAGGCTAAAACACTTTCTCGGCCCACAAATTCCAGAAGAACAAGCCGGGTTTGTTAAAGGCAAAGGCACGCGGAAACAAATCCTGAAATTATTGAAAAAGCCGAGAATTTAACAGCCCTGTTTTGTTGTGTTTCATCGACTACAGCAAGGCCTTTGATTGCGTGCAGTGGGATAGGCTGTGGGAGGTTCTGGGCGACATGGGTACGCCGAAACACCTTATTGACCTAGTCCGATGCCTCTACATCAACAACCGCTCTTTCGTCAAAATAGACACCGACTATTCAAATGTGTTCTCCATCAAGAAAGGCGTTAGACAGGGATGCATCCTCTCACCTCTGCTCTTCAATGTATATGGAGAGTATATAATCCGGAAAACTCTTGAGAGCTGGGAAAAGGGGTTTGCTGTTGGTGGAAAGCGCATCTCCAATCTGCGTTATGCAGACGACACCCTTATCCTTGCTACAACTTTTGACGACATGAAGGAGATACTGCACAGACTGGAGGTGGAGAGCGGCAAATTAGGGCTTGCAATAAATAGGCAGAAAACCAAGCTTATGGTGATAGATCGTGCGGGAAAGCTTGCGGGCGCCAATAGCATCCAGAGTATCGATATCGTAGACAGTTTTATTTATCTGGGCTCTAGTATTAATAATGAAGGCAGCTGCGTCCCGGAAATAAAGCGACGGATAGCCATGGCTAAAGATGCTATGACGCGTCTCCAGAACATCTGGAAAAATCGTGGTGTAAGTTTCAAAACCAAAGCGCGTTTGGTCAGAGCACTGGTTTTCCCGATTTTCCTCTATGGAGTTGAGACGTGGACAATCCGAGCAAGAGAAAGACAGAGGATAGACGCATTCGAAATGTGGTGCTGGAGGCGGATGCTCCGAATCCCATGGACAGCCAAACGCACGAATGTGTCTGTCTTTTCACAACTCAATATCAAGACCCGATTGTCTGCGGTTTGCTTACAGCGTATTTTGACTTACTTTGGCCACATAATGCGAAGAGGAGATAGCAGCCTTGAAAAGCTGGTCATTGTTGGCAATACCGAAGGAAAGAGAGCACGAGGCCGGTCGCCAACACGATGGTCTGACCAAGTGAAGGAAGCTACGTCCTCAAGCAAATTCCAGCAGGTGGTGATGGCAACTTTGGACCGGAGTCGATGGAGGCAGATAGTCCGCTTAAAGGGGTCCAGTGACCACGATCCTCAGTAATGAGGGACCGACTGAAGAGAGAGAGGCAAGCGTGCTTCACCGTCAACCACACCATCACTTAACATCAGGTGAGATACTGGTCAAACGCGAGCCTATAACAAATAAAAAAATATTTATTGATTCAATAAAAGAGTATTAAGATGTGACACTGGATCCAGTCTCCCTCGACAAATAATATGATTGTTTGATTACACATATCAAATGCAACGGTAAACGGTAGCTTAGTTCTTAGAAATATTTATTAGATTAACATATATTTATTTCCGCACCTCAATATAGTTGCGTATTTGTATAACTGTCTGTGACATCATAATTATATAAACGGATGGCCCGATTTTGATTATTTTTTTGGGTTCCGTACCTAAAGGGTAAAAACGGGACCCTATTACTAAGACTCTACGATCCGTCTGTCTGTCCCTTTGTCACCAGGCTGTATCTCATGAACCGTGATAGCTAGACAGTTGAAATTTTCACAGATGATGTATTTCTGTTGCCGCTATAATAACAAATACTAAAAACAGAATAAAATAAATATTTAAGTGGGGCTCCCATACAATAAACGTGATTTTTTGCCGTTATTTGCGATAGTGGTACGGAACCCATCGTGCACGAGTCCGACTCGCACTTGGCCAGTTTTTTTTTTGTTTAAAGGTGACTTTTGAGTGTTCTTAGCAATGTTTGATAAAAGTTATATGCGCATCAGCCGTTCAAAAGTTATGCGCATTTTAATCTTTGAATCGGGCTATTTCCGCATGGTATTTACAAATAATTAATTATATATTTATTTTTTCTATTTTTCATGATATCTTATTATAATTTCGTGTTTCGATGGATTATCGATCATAGCGTGTCTACTACTAGATAAGTTATATAGTAGTACCTGGATGACCGAGCATTGCTCGTTTTTTTTTGGTATATCGTGTTTGATTTTGAAAATTCGAATCAACATTTCTTCCGTTTTTATGAACCATACACGTTTGTGATGAACCATACGCATTGGGATTTAAATCGCCACATGGGTTGTGAATCATCCATTTGAGTACTAATTCTCTTAACTCTAATTAATCCTCGTTTCTGAAATTCTATAGTGTATACAAAAGCCGATGCCTTTCCAAAGACTTGTTTTGTATCTCAGTCTTTTATTATTTGGTAAAATTTTTACTTAGCAGCTCGAGCCACGATATCAGGACGATCCTGTGGAAGCAGTTGCAAGATTGTTCCATCTTCTAAATTTATTTGCAACGCCTGTTTTATTTCTGGCCAGTTAGGATTCGATGTCATGAAGATAAAGAAATCAAGTGATCCAAGCCTTCGAACAATAGCCATTGCAACTTTAAAATTTTCCGTGTAATACCTCGTCGAACCAGGAAAAGAGGCAGGTAAAATAATCTTTTTACCAACTGTGGCATATTTTATTCGGGAAGTGGATTAATGAAACTGGTTACTCCCGCATATTGTTCAGCTAGAATCTTATTTTGGTTATATTTTATCCATTGAATACGGTCACGCTCTACACGAATGTAAGTATCCACTAAATATTGTTGAAATAATCTGCCTCCAAAATGCAATTCATTAAATGCAAGTTCTTTAAATTTAAATTTAACAAACTCTGGTCGAAACGAATGTCTGTATTGTGCCAGTTCAAGCCGAGTTAAATGACTGCGGCTGGCATAAGGCGTTTGTAACTGAAAATCTGGGCTAAAACCCATCCGTGCCGGCTGGGTAGAATAATGGGTAAGTAAATGGCTCGACTCGCTTATCAACATTCTTTAAAAACAAAATGTTTTTATTGCGCTGGTGAACAATCATTTCATTTCCTGGATAGCTTTGCATTTAGTGCAAAAACTGCACATACCTCACTACACGCATTCATTCAATTCATGTTAAACCTTCTGCGATCAGCTTGATCTGGAAATGTAAATAATAGCTTTACGTATGGTGGGGGTAACCCTTGAGCAGTTTCTTCTTTCTTTTCTTTTCTTTGAACTCCAATAACTTCATCGTTGAGGTAGTAATTCCAGAATTAAGTGAATAGTTAACTCTTTCATTATCGGCTTCATCAGGATCTAAAAAGTATAGTTGCCCATACAGTGGCCGCTCAAAGACACCAACATCATTTTGCGACGGGTGACCTGTCATATTCATTTTATGATATACTTGTCCGCAAACGATAAAACTATAAATGCCATGGCTATTTATTCTCCTGTCATCTTCTGCATTGAAGGATGCTAGAGCAAAAGATGCATTTATGTTTCTTATTTTTTTATGAAATGCTTCCGAATGTGGGTGACGGTTTAAAAAGAGACGTACTAATTCATTTGAAAATTTTGGTTGCTCCATTAAAATTCGTCCATGCAAACAACAGTCACCAAAAGAGTTTCTATTTATAAAGGGTCTTTCAACAAGGACGGGTCGATGTTAAAATTGAATATAACAAGATGTGTGTTGAGATATTAACGAAATTTATTTTTTATTTAAAAGTCCCATTTATGCCATTATGGATGGAATATGACATCGTTCAAATGTCCGCCGCGGCTTCGTATGGTGGCACGAATCCGAGAGGTCCAATTTTTAATGACTCTGTTTTATTCAATTTTAACATCGACCCGTCCTTGTTGAAAGACCCTTTACAATTAAAGCTATAAAAAACGATTTAAAAAAATATGAGTACCCGCCAAAAAATAATAGATTTTCTCTCAAAAGAAGGAACTTGAATAAATTAGGGTAAAAAAAAATCACCTGGTCTCGAACCCGGGTCTTCTCGTTTCGGTACCACCCGATTTCCCACCTGATTTCCCACCTGAGCTATACCTTGTAGATAGTGACGAAATTTACCTTCGTATTCTAATGATATTGTAGCAGTTTTTCATTGCCTGAAAATACGGATAAAACGACATTTTCTAAAAATGAAACCTAGCTAGATCGATTTATCGCCCCCGAAAGGCCCTGCATACTAATTTTTCATGCCTTATTTCATTATTTCATGAAAATCGTTGGAGCCGTTTCCAAGATTTAGTTTATATATATATGTATATAGATACAAGAATTGCTCGTTTAAAGGTATTAGACAAACAGTATTGGGTCGGCGTTTTTTGTTCCGGTATAAAAAGTAACCTAGTAAGTAAGTAATCATTTATTTGCTCAAACAAGAAACACACACAAAACAAAAAATAATTGTTAGTTATGTAATATTTTTTTAAATAATAGCGTGAATAATAGAATACAAATGCTAGAATAGAATACAAAAGCTATTCTGCAGCTTTCAATCAATGAAAGAATTACTCGTAATCGGTCAATCAGTACTTCAAGAGATTACGTTTTACAAGCATAGTTATATGTAACAAAGAGTGATGCCAACTGTAGTGGCGAATCTGGAAATCCTTAAACTGATCTATAGCGGTCAACCAGGGCCCGCTGGCCCAGGTTGACCGCTATAGAGGAAACCTGACCAAATGGAATATCATAGACCAATTGTAGCGTTACGTATAGCTGAGATGAGCTGTGCGTAACCCACGTTAGTAAAATTAAAAGTAATTTTAAATTAAAACTAAGAAAAAGGAAATATATAACAAATTAAGGTCCGACTTCGCACGACGTGGGCAGCTAGGAAGATCCGGCTTCGCACGACGTGGGCAGGTATCTCATAGCAGGCAGACAGGCTAGGCAGTTGGACGGACACGAAGGCGTGGAATGCCCGAGGTAGGCAGATGAGCTCGCAGATGAATCGCTTAGGTAGGCAGTAGGGTAGCCAGCAGGACGAATCGCACAGGTGCAAGAACAGGCACCAAGGAGTGCGGTGGCCGGGCTGTGGCTTCGTACGCCGATCAAAAGAGCCCTTTAAACATGAAGCGGTGTCCGACAAGGTCAATGAAATTTAGGTTGCACACTCAATATATTAATATTTATTGCACTACAATGTTTTTTTAACTTTCACAGGCCGTATATCATCTTATAGATTTAAAGAGTTTTCAGATACAATCATATACTTCGTAGTATTCAGTAGGAAACGGACTATCAGCGTTCCGTCCAGATTCAAGACTAAAAAAGTGACTCCCGTTTTCCTTCGTTCTCTGTCATGTCTTATGGAATTCAAATATCAATTAAGAAATCATGACGAACGAAATAAAACGGTTTACAGAGGGGCAGTCTGCCGCTGGCCTTATTATAAAAATTATAATGTACAACGAGCTTAAAGAAGGTAGTCCATGGTATCTTATGTCTATGGTTTAAGAAAATAAAATAGACATAATGTCATGTCAGATAAAAATGCCAAAGTATAAAATAATAAAATAGTTTTGGATGTTAAAACAAATCGTATGATTTTCAGGTGTAAACATCAATAACAAAGAATACATAAAAATGGGAAACATGAGTTAATACAATTTCAAAAGTTATAAAGATGAAATTTGTAAAATATATTATAAAACGTAAGTAAACCAAGACATGTGGAATGAACACCACACCATCTCAAACACAGTGTCAGTGTGGGGTCCTCACAGGATATACCCGACCTCCTTGTCTGATTCCCCGCCTGCGCCATTCAGGATGTGAACGTGGCGAATGACTCATTTCTGCAAGTAACCAAGTAATGGTCGAATTTTTTTTTTATTGTTGAGACTATATTTGCGTTAATCGACACAAAAGTCGAAGAAGAACAAACTTACTAAGAACCAATTGCACCTTTATAATATCGACTTTTAATTACTCGGGAACCAATCAAACACGTATCACAGCTAGGTACTCGTATATTTGAATAAATACTCATTAATCTTGGGGAAAATAGTATCACCGGTGTATTGACTATAGGTTACATCCACGTGGTTCCACAGAGGGTCTTCCACCTTCACTGACTCTAACACATTAGGGAGCTTGGACATTAACCACTCCACATCTTTTACGTCCACTATTCCATCGTTTTTACCGTAAATGCATACAATAGGCACTGTTGTCGCACTGAGGTTGTATTTCGGAGGCTGTTCGCTTCCGTATTTCACTAGATTATGCTCCTTTCCGTAGTTAAACTTCTCGAATCGCCTACTCCTCATACTCTGTCCGTATCGAGCCAAGTTGTGAAGGGAGGTTCCAGCTGGGAAGTGCCCAAATAACACTCTTGTAGTCTCGTTCGTGATAGACCCTAAGTGGGACGCGTCCACGTGGTCGAATATATCTAGATTCATCTCACACAGCCTCTCGGTAAAGTCTGACAGCTGGCAGAAGTACGCATAGAACTCCTGAGTGAAGGCACCTTTAGAAAGCACTTCTTGAACGCCGTACATTGATAACGCACCTTCCATTTTTTCAAACGTCTGTGTCAGAGTTCTAAAAATTCTTGATTTTGCGTTGATGTGTCTGGTTGCTGGTGCTAGACTAATCACTAGTTGGGCTTTGTCGCAGTACCCTGGTTTTTCAGAACACATAACGAAAAACGTCCCGGCTCCTTGGGAAAAACCGACGTAGTTCAGCTTCTCAAATCCTGTGTAATCCAGGATATAGTCGATCATTGCTGGCACATCATAGATCCCGATTTCTTCAATGTAGAAGTTCCAGTATGCTTCATCCTTGTCAGGGTTTAGATGAACGTGTCCTCTGGAGTTATAATTCCCTCTGACATTACCCAACCAAAGGTCGTAGCAGGCATCAGAAATGAGGTAAGCAAGTCCAGCATTTGGTCCAGAATCTATCCAGGAATCCGCGCTTTGAAGCAGTCCATGCATTAACAACACTGGTGGTGATCTCTTCTTCTTATGACAGTTTCTTGCATTCACTATCCTGAACATTGTCAGGATATATCCATCGTCCGTGATCACATGATGTTCTTCAGAAATATATCCATATTTTTTGGTTCGTTCCGTAAAATTTAAGAGGGAGTCCGTGGGGTATCCCAAGGAGGTTTTTGTCTCTCTTCTGATGTTTAGCTGTGGGGTGCGTATGGCGTATCCTACCGCAACAACTACCAAGGTTATAAGCAGGACATTGAACGTGTTGACTTGTTTTGACGTCATTTTATCAACTGAGCGAGCACCGCCGCGAATCGACAAATGTATATTAGATTCTACATAGAACTTAAACCTGTATACGTTGTTTGTGTGTTCGCGAAAATAGAGTGACCCCGCTCCGAAATAAACGGTTAAGACCTAACGGTCCTAGTTAGTTGGTCAATGGTAGTATTTTATGTAGAAAAGATTTTTTATTTTTTGCTTTTTAGTTGTACATAATGGATAAGTTTTATAGTAAGGTACATTAGTGCCAGAATGGATTACCCGAATAACATAAAACTTGAACAATACCAGTGGAATGAGGGTGTAACAGAGGCTGTAGAAAAGTGACATTCGAGACATCGAATTGATAAGTAAAATTGTAAGTGATTGATCACGTGATTTTTCGATATCGCTTGTCAATTCCATACAATTTTGCCTTTTTGACAATTGCTATCGCCACGCTTTCGATGTTAGAATGTCACTTGTCTAGGGCTCCAGATAAGAAAGCGCCCATTAAAGCGTACCCTTTTATAGCGTACCAGCGTGATGTTATGTTATGAAATGGTGTAAACAATAAACATAAATGCGATTGCAGCTATCCCGAGTGACTTGCCGTCATGTATTAAAGAGTTCTGTTGTAAATCTCCGATGTAACATGCTTTCCGAGGCACGGAGGCAACTCGGTATGTTAAAATGGTCACCCATCCACGAACCGAACTCGTCAAGCGTTGCTTAACCTTGATGAACGACCAGTGCGGCTGTTATTATTTAGCCACGAGCTCCTCCACAAAAAACCAACCAAATCACTTGATAATTTAGATTAAAAAAACGCAAACACCGTTACCAAAACTGGTTATCTTAACGATATTTGCTAAAGAACAATGGCGAAATCTTAGCTGACTTAAATTTGAGCGTCTGAAAGTGAGTTATATACGAAAGAAATTCTATTAATTGCCTACGTTTTTTAAAGTATTATTGGGCTGATCCAAAATGGATAAAAAAAAAACATAATAAATTAAAAGTTAATTGATTTTTTAGTTCATTTCTTTAGCTTAGTGTTGCCATTATATATTTTATCTGCTAAGTGACAAGTAGTAACTATGTTAAGTAATAATATCATTATTGTATTTATTGCAGTAAATGAGTTAACAATACAGTTTATGTCTAAATGTTCCTTGCAGATAGGTAAGAATATTGTAGTGTAGTAGAAATCAATGAATTACTTTCAATTAATGATTGGCAAAAAGACTAGTACCCAAGTCTAAAAAAAATATAGCTTGATTGTTGACAACAACCTTTTGATACACGTCAAAGTCGCTTAGTTTAAATAAATATACTCTTTCCAAAGAGTACACTACACATTTCATGCTAAAATAACTAGGTAAGGGAAATACTAATGCGATATTCCCCTTTTACTTCCACGAAATTGAATAATATTACCTATTAAACACATTATTAATAGTTACCCTGACATAACCTACAAATGTTTATGACTGAATATCTATTATTCTCTACATTCTTGAACAAAAATTCTTGCACAAACTAATTTAGAACATCACCCTGAGTTAAACCAGATATTTTTCATTTAATGACGTAGGAATTTAATCTCGGCTAAAACAATGTATGGGCACCTGCCATTGTTCTTTGTAAGTATTAGTCTCAACACAATTGCAACCGGTTAAATTCTGGCTTAAAAACTCAGATAGAAACTCGGTCAGTAGGTCGTCTTCGGGGCGGAGTTTTAGGAGTTGGAGTATACGTTTAGGGGCACTATAAAAAGCAAAGAAAAAAAAAAACATGTTATAAATAAAAAAACTTTCAATATACATGTTTTTTGTTTGGGAATTTCCCATATTTATTGCTGTACCGGGTTGACCTTGACTATAACAATAATTAAGGTTCTGAGAAGCATAGCCCTACGACGCACCGTTTCCGAAATATAGGCCTCCGAATTTTATTTTATTTTGCATAAAACGCTTTATAGTTCCAAAATAGTAGCTCGGATGAAAATCTTTTCAGGTAAGAAATTGTTGCTCTATTCGATAACCATAAGATGATGTAAGAAAATCAGAGAGAAAAAAAAAGAGTTTTTTTTAAGTGTATGTCGATCATTCACCTTGCGTAGCCATAGGGACTTAAGAAAAATTTTCGAAGATTTTTTTTTAACACAATTTGGCCCTTTTTTTTTCGCCAACTTGTTAACCTTGTCCATAAAAGCCATTTAAGGTTGCCCTAGTCGACGGCACGAACTATTTCGTGCGCGGGGTTGAAACCTGCTATCTCATCTGACAACACGTGCGAAAGAGATAGATGCTGTGATGAGCAGTAATAAGCTGGTTCGCGTATGAAATAGCACATTTGCAAGTTTTTAGCGAAGTGGGTGATGATTTAGAACGAAAACGAGCGCGGGAAATTTTATAAACAGAACTATGGGAGTCTGGATATCATGAAAAAAACGACTAAATGTATATTTGTCACTCTGTCCTCCGTGTTTTGTAAAAGGCCTCACATACTGCAACCATGGACAATGCAAATTGATCGTAGGTGTAGAGAGTGAGATTGTCTGATCCCGATGGAATTTTGTATTGATTACTTAATTTCGTTTGCATAATTGCACAATTGTTGTAGTTGTTGTTTAAACATAAGTTGTAATGTTTTGTGACATGAGAGTAACTGCCGACAAACTGTTTTACAGTTTGGCAGAATGTATTAATGTAATAGTGCAAATAAATTTTGAATTAATAAAGAAAAAAAACCGGCCAAGTGCGTGTCGGGCCACGCGCAGTAATAGAGTTCCGAAGTTGCATAATAATGCGGACTCAAAAGTTAATTAAAAAATACACCTTCGCGAGCTGGCTGACCAAAACCAGACGTATACTCCGACTGCACAGCATGATTTTCTCCTTCTTTACGTCTTTTTAGTTCACTTTTCAAGCAGTCGGGTTTTTTGATTTTTTTAATTAACTTTTTTTATTTATAACTTTTTAGTTAATTTTTTTTTCGAGTTAGGTACATTTAAACGTATAAGTGTTATATATTTTTGAAATCACCTCTTAAAATCCTTTAATTTGATACCCCACACGATAGGTTTGGAATAAAAAAAAAATTGGGCCCCCACAATATGGTGCCCAAAAACCGCCATTTTACTATTTTCCAATTTTCATGTAGTCAGTGACATTCGTGGGGTTAAGATGAATCGATTGACGTATGAATCATCAAAATCGGCCCACGCGTTTAGTCTCTAGAACGCCACATAGGAACAAACATACATACATACATACTTACATACATACATACATACTTACATACATACATACATAGACTGATAAACACATTATCCTCCTTCAGCAGTCGGGTAAAAAGAGGGTTTTGTTGTTGTTACATGAACATTAGAACGGTTTCAGCGGCGCACAAAGTCTAAAAACGGGCCCACATAGCATGATGTTTTTTTTAAATCTATATTCTCGCGTTTGACCACTATCTCGCCTGATGGTAAGCGATGATGTGGTCTACGGTGAAGCACGCTTGCCTAGATGTAATCTATTCACTCTTGACTTAAACTAAATAAGGACTAACTGGTAACTGAAGAAGGAGTTATAAAATCCAACTTCGCAACTGAAGTTAGAAAAATATTATCTATTTGAGTACCACCGCGCGTGCGAATTGCGAAAGGAGCCGATACGAGCGCGCGTTAGAGCCACGGGGAATGGTATAATTTGTCCCTGGATCCTTGCGTGCACGCTCCTTGTTTATTTCTCTTTCGGTATTAAAAAAAAATCGTCTGTATTCACCTCTAATCTCCTCTAATACCACTACACACACACACTATTCACACACATTCACTATTTCATTCTGGAAAGTTTAACGCTACTCAGTGATGAAGTCGGGTCGAATATTGACTTTATAGAAGGATATCGACAAAAGAAAATAAGTAATTTGCTTGGAAATCGAATCTAATTTGACTTTACTATTACGTTTTAATTACAAAAAGTCGATAATACTTCTGCACTAACACAAAATAGACTCCACCACGCGCATGCGCCGTATGAACTACGGACTGGTACTGCCAACGACTCCGGCCACTCCAATGCGTTTTTCGAGCTTAAACATTATTAATTTAGAAATCATTATTACTAAGGATGTTATGATTTTATTTTTGTATATTTTTACATGTTTCATAAGCATATATTTACTATCTGTTACAGCTAACAACGTTATTTAAGTAATTTTTCAATGGCATTTGTACAAAAATTTTACTGTGCCAAGTACATTTTATAAGTTGGTCGACTATTACTCGTAAACTTGTAAAGCCTGTTATGATTTCAATTTTGTATATTTTTACATGGTTCATAAGCATATATTTACTATCTGTTTTACACAGCTAACAACGTTATTTAAGTAATTTTTCAATGGCATTTGTACAAAATTTTTACTGTTCCAAGAACATTTTATAAGTTGGTCGACTATTACTCTTAAACTTGTAAAGCCTTGTTATCCGTGATAATTTTCCTTTTGATTTCGTTATATTTACTACTGCCGTGAATTTTTTCACATAGCCAAGAGCAACCATTTCCTTGGCAGGGGGGGGGGGACACTTGACTCTAATATAAATTTGCAATTTAAAGTTTAATTTTACGGAAACGAATCTCTGAATCGAAAAATGGTTGTAACAAACCCATAATATTTTTGAAAGTCCTATCCATCGATACCCCACACCATGGGATAGATGAGAAAAAATAAATAAATCCCCACTTTACGTCTATGGGAGGTACCCGAAAAAAATATATTTTTCATGATTTTATGTTACCACTTTGTCGGAATTATTAATATGTATATACATGCCAAATTATAGCTTTCTAGTACTTAGATTCTCTGAGCTAAGCTGCGGACGGACAGACGGACAGACGGACAGAGCGAAACTATAAGGGTTCTTTGTTGACTTCGGAACCCTAAAAAGAAAGAGAAGGCTGATGACTCACACAGGCTCTAGTGTCCTGCCCTTACCTTGGAGCCGATGTTGGCTTCTATCAACTGATATATACAGGTACAAAAAATAACAGCAAAATGGTTACAAAAACAAGTGCGAGTCGGACTCGCGCACGAAGGGTTCCGTACCATTATCACAAAAACGGCAAAAAATCACGTTTGTTGTATGGGAGCCCCCCTTAAATATTTATTTTATTCTGTTTTTATTTTATTTGTTGTTATAGCGGCAACAGAAATACATCATCTGTGAAATTTTCAACTGCCTAGCTATCACGGTTCATGAGATACAGCCTGGTGACAGACGGACAGACAGACAGACATACAGACGAACCGCGAAGTCTTAGTAATAGGGTCCCGTTTTTACCCTTTGGGTACGGAACCCTAATAACCAAAAAAATATACGCCCTGCCGAAATATATTTTTTTTACATTAGGCCTTCACGCGAGCGCCTCCAACCCAACTATATACGCAAATCTATCAGAAGCACGAAGCGGACCAATCAGCAAAGAGAAAACTCAAACTCCTACGGGCGCAAAATTGAATTTGGCTCTCGCTATCCTCTATAGACAATTGTCGCTTTTCGAATAGGTGTGATGAAAAGGTCTTTTAAGGTTACACTAGTCAAAAATTCTTTCATACAAACGTAATCTAGGGATTACTCCACTGTTTAACGATGTACGTTCAAAATAACAAATGATATCAATTTGTGTGTGTTTGTGTGTTGTGTTTGCCTGTATGGAAAAAAAAAGTAAAAAAAATATAAAATTGAAAGTTATGAGCGTCGAAAGTTCCATATTTCAATACAAATTTTAACGCATCTTTGGGCGGAAATAAATACCATAAGAAAGAAAATTACAAAACGGCCTCCATACAGGGATAGATTTGTAATTCAACAATGCAAATAATTTTATTTTGAAAACATACATTTAGTCGTTTTTTCTTGATATCTAACTCCCAAAGGTCTGTTTATAAAATTTCGCGCGCTCGTTTTCGTCCTAAATCATCATTCATTACGATACAAATTTGCAAAAGTGCTAATTTATACGCGAAATAGCTTCTTACGGCTCATCACAGCATCTATATCTTTCGCACGTGTTGTCGGATGAGATAGCATGCATTTTAACCTCGCGCACAAAATAGTTCGTGCCGTCGACTAGGGGAACCTTAAGGTGCAGGTGTTGTTGCACAGAGAGCACGACAAAAGGCGAGGCATTGTTTGGGACCTGGCTCCGCAATCGCACTGTTGGTCATTGGAGTAGGTACCCCCATCTAACTAGGTTGTGCCTACAGCGACCCACCTGCTTCTTTACGCTTCCCTAAATATGATTGAAACATCTATTAAACGGTTGAATAATGCGGTTTTATTCTGTAGCCTCATTATCATTACACAAGCGCTACTGAAGGCACCAAACTCAGACTCTATTTATAATACCTCTCCCGAATCGAATCAAAACCAGAGTTACACAGTGTTTCAAGCAATTAGAATTACTTCTTCTTCTTCTTAGTATGGCTGGGTTAGCTTACAGTGAAATTCAAATTGTTGCATCCATAATGTACATACAGGTGGTAAATATAAGTTACAGAAACAATTATGGACCCTGTCGGGCACTGCAACATTCTAGATAAATACCTTAAGCTCTCCATTTTCATTTGAAAACAAAACAAATCGAAAAGCCTTTAAATTTCTTACAGCTTGAAGGCTTATGATAGGGTCTGACACGAAAGCTTTATTGGTAAGATTCCCACATTCAGGCTGCGCGGTGGTCTGTGTGATGGGATTGTAGACTTCCTGAGAGATCGGTCGATTCGAGTGGTTATCGTTGGCTGCTCGTCGGACGAATTGGATATTAATGCCGGAGTCCCTTAGGGGTCGGTACTTTCAGCATCTGCTAAAACCCGGCAACTTTGGGTATGGAGACGACAGCACTGTTGCTGAGAGATACTTGTCCAACGCACGGGCTACCGGACCACAGACCCGGTCTCACCGTGAGGCCATGGTGGAGTGTTTGAACCTGTCTTTGCAGGCAGTCTCTGAATGGGGCGACACCAACCTGGTCAGATTTATTGCTGCTAAAACCCAGGCGTGTCTATTTTCTGCTAAAAAGAGCCAATTTCAACCGGCTCCCACTTTCCGAGATGTGACCGTGCCAATAACGGACCATCTTGAGCTTCTTGACGTTACGTTGATATCGACTCTCAATTTTGGACCATACATTGAGGCAAATTGACATAAATAATACTTTAACGGACATTATACACTGGCTTGATCAAAATAATCTAACAATGAATATATCTAAGACTAATGTTATGCATTTTTATCTACGGATACCACCTCTAACTTTAAATTTAAATTACAATGGACAAAAAGTAGACCAAGTGCAAGTTGCAAAGTTTTTGGGTATATTGATAGATAGCCAACTAACCTGGAAGCCACACGCAGAAGAAGTATGCAAAAAATTGAGTATAGCAGCGTATGTGCTTTTTAATCTATCCGGGAAAGTGAATATGGCCACCAGATTAGTTGCTTACCATGGCTTAGTGGCGTCAATTCTGAGATTCGGGATAATATTTTGGGGAAATTGTAGTCTGAGAGAACAGATATTCAAGGCTCAAAAACGATGCATAAGGGCAATATGTAACATGAAAGTAACAGATAGTTGTGTACCTGTATTCAAGTCCCTAAATTTGCTAACATTTCCATCGCTTTACATTTTCGAAATAGCTGTTTTTGTAAAATCCAATATGCATCTTTTTAATAAATTGTCTGACAATAGAACACGACCAGTTAGAAAGCAGTATACAAACATGCTGCGTGTTACTGGGCATAACACTGCATTATTAAGGAAAAGTGTTATATGTTATATGTATGTGCCCAACTATCTTTAACAAAATACCTGATGAAATTAAAAACGAGTCCATTCCACTTTTTAAAAAGAAATTGTCAGTCTTTTTAATTGATAAATGTTATTACTCCATTTGTGAATTTCTAAATGATAAAACCTTATAGTTTACATTGTAGTTATTTTGTTGACATTACTGTATTTTATGCCGATTTTATGGTAAATTCTTTTATTTTGTAATTTTTTCTTTTTGATATTTTGACATTTGACTAATTTTACACAGATATTACTTATATTTTTTTTTTTTTTTTATTATATATAGGCTCGCGCTTGACCACTATCTCACCTGATGGTAAGCGATGATGTGGTCGACGGTGTAACACGCTTGCCTAGAAGTAACCTATTCACTCTTGACTTAAAGACTCCGAGGTTGTAGCTATCTGGAAACACAGACTCCGGCAGGGAATTCCACTCCTTAGCTGTACGCATAATGAAAGTATTTCCAAAACGTTTAGTGCGTATGGGTGGGATGTCCACCATGTACCGATGGCGCATCGCCGTACGTCTTGTAGTCCGATGATGAAACGGGCTAGGCGAAATTAGATCATGCAATTCCATCGCACACTCTCCGAAATGCAACCGATAAAAAACCGACAAGCTGGCAACTCGACGACGATGTTCAAGGCTCTGGAGCTTTGACTCGACCAGTGCCTCATTGCTGATGAGCCTCTTGGCCCGTTTTTCGATCGACTCTAGAGCATCAAGCTGGTACTTGGCAGATCCATCCCAGAGATGAGAACAGTACTCCATGCAAGATCGAACTTGCGCTTGATACAACTTAAGCAGCTGTTCTGGCGTGAAGTACCGTCTCACCTTCGCAAGGATCCCCAACTTTTTGGCAGCCAGTTGAGCCTTTGCCTCAATGTATGGGCCAAAATTAAGTGTCGATGTCAACGTTACGCCAAGAAGCTCAAGATGGTCTGTTATCGGTACGGTTACACCTCGGATAGATGGAGCCGGGTGAAATTGGCTCTTTTTCGCGGAGAAGAGACGCGCCTGTGTTTTTGCGGCATTGAACTTGACCAGATTGGCATCGCCCCATTCGGAGACTGCCTGCAAGGACAGGTTCAAGCGCTCCACCATGGCCTCCCGGAGAGACTGGATCTGAGGCCCGGTAGCACGAGCATTGGACAAGTATCTCTCAGCAACAGTGCTGTCATCTGCATACCCAAAGGTGCCGGGTTTCAGCAGTTCATTTATGTGCAGCAAGAACAATGTCGCTGAGAGTACCGACCCCTGAGGGACCCCGGCATTAATATCCAATAGGCCCGAAGAGCAGCCATCGATTACTACTCGAATGGACCGACCCCTCAGGAAGTCTGCAATCCAGTCACACAGACCACCGGGCAGACCGAATGAAGGAAGCTTACCAATAAGGCTTTCGTGCCAGACCCTATCAAAAGCCTTCGAGATGTCGAGGGAGACGGCAAGCGCTTCCCCATGCCTCTCGATGGCCTCACTCCAGATGTGAATGGCATACGCTAGAAGATCCCCAGTGGACCGATTTCGGCGGAAGCCGTATTGGCGGTCACTAAGGATGTCGTTAGCTTCTAGGTATGCCAGGAGCTTACTATTAAGTACGCGTTCCATACTCTTACAGAGTATGGACGTTACAGAGATGGGTCTGTAGTTGGCCGGGTCAGCACGACTGCCCTTCTTGGGCACGGGCTGTACGTTGACTTGCTTCCAACATTCGGCACTTTTCCAGTCTGATAAGAAAGGCGAAACAGGCGCGTCAAGATAGGAGACAATTCAGGCGCACAGGTTCTGAGAACAATTGCTGGTATACCATCGGGTCCGCTAGCCTTATTCACATCGAGGTTGCGCAGCACCCTACGTACGTCCTTCTGGTGGATGCGAATGTCCAACATACTTGTTTCGCATCCATCAGGAGAAGGAGGGGGGCGCGCGCCACCAGGATACAGACGCGAAGACTCCGCAAAAAGAGAGGCAAACAAGTTTGCTTTCTCCTCAGCGGAGTGGGCCAGCGAGCCGTCGGGTTTCAGCAGGGGTGGTAGTGAGGGACGGCAGAAATTCGATTCAACCGATTTAGCCAGGGACCAGAACGCTTTACTACCTGCTGGGTAGGAAGCAAGTTTAATCCCTATCCGGCTAATGTGGTCGAACCGAGCCCTTCGCAACACCTTCTTGCAGGACTTGGCAGCCCTGTTGTAAGCTTTCTTCCTCTGACCAACGTCACTCGCCTTGCGCGTTCTAGCGTCGACCCAGGCATGGTACGCCTCATGTTTACGCGCATCGGCGCGAAAACACTCGGCGCCAAACCAAGGTCGGTCTTGGCTAGACATTGTTACGTCAGAGAACGGGATGTAGTACTCCATTCCCTGACGCAACAAATTCGTCACAGCGTCCGCGCACGACGTAGGATCAGACGAAGAAAAGCAAAGCTGCCAAGGATAGCATGCGAAGAAAGATCGCATGCCATCCCAATCTGCTGACTTGTACCGCCATACCCGCCGGGTGCCTCTTGGGCTGGGATCGGGCGGGGAGTAGACGGATACAGACTTCACCAGACAGTGGTCGGAACTACCCAAAGGTGGAGATACCGACACCGAGTAACGGTCTGGATCTGTGGTCAGCAGAAGGTCCAAGCAATTAGCCGTATGCGATTCAAGATCCGGCACCCTCGTTGCCCCCTGGACCAGCTGAGTAAGATTTAACGCTAGCGCAAGCTTTCGCGTCTCTCGCCCAGCATGGTCAGTGTACTGGTACGGGAAGAGCCACTCCTGATGGTGGGCATTAAAGTCCCCCAGTATCACCAATTGGGCGGTTGGGTACCGTTGCTGAGCCTCATCAGCCGCCTCACTAAGGTATTGTATAAGCCCGGTTGTCTCCATGTCTCCGCTGTGCGACCTATAGACACAAGCATAGATAATCTTATCTAGGCCTGTGTCAACCAGGGCCCAGAGCACTGAGAATCGAGAGTCTTCAAGGTTTCGGAGACGCCAATAACAGATGTCGTCACGGGCGTATATGCATACACCCGCACGTGGCTTGAACCTGTGCTCCAGGGTAAACCCTGGGTAAGAAAGATACGCCACATCTGACGGACATCCGATCTGCGTCTCCGAAAGGAACAAAAGCGCTGGTTTATCAGTCTCCAGATGATGGTGGACTGCATCAAGGTTAGAGTGAAGACCTCGGATGTTACTGAGGTGAACCTTATGTGAGAGTGAGTGCTGCCGCTGTTCAGCTTTTCTCTTTTTGTTCCTTGGCATTATGATTATGAGTGAAGGAAGGTGAGGAGAAGGAAGTGAGATGAGGTTCCACGCTGGCAACCTTCAGACATGCGCAGACAGGACGTCATCATTGGGGGACTAGTCTGGAGACTGCGGGGACGCCTGAGCCCCCCCGGGAATGTCCATCGGGCACTCTCGTCTGGTCGCCAACCAGCACGATGGCGCATCCCGGGATTTTTCGACAGTTGGCGGGGCAGCCTTTCGTGTGTGGCTGGCACACTACTTGGGCCCCCAACTACCTGCGGTCGGCCAGCGGCGCACCGTGCCTCGGATCCCGCTACCCTCCGCGACTAGTCCCACGATTGGCCCATAACAACGCGAGTCAGACTGGTCTGCCTGCAATGGAACAACTATCTCGACCCAACTCCTCTTGTGGCTACACCGAGCATCGTACCGGAACACGGCTAGGCCGCTTGGCGGTACGTCTTTGCTCGGTGGGTGGTCGCAAGCCTTCGGCCGAAACCTACCACCAGTTTGTGTCACCTGTTTAGCACCACCCGGGGACCACGTGTAGGGTAACAAAAGGGGTACTCACCTACGGACGCGGGTGACTCAGCCCCCAAAATTTATTTTATTTGACATTTGATTTATTTTTTTGACACTTTATTTAATTTTACATTGGCTTGACATACGCATAATTCTATTAGACATATGGTTGATATTTTGACATTAATAATATTATTCATCCTTCCTACATTTTCTTATCTATTGTGTTTAAATTTCATTGTTATACTTGATTTTTTTTTTTTTTTTTTAAATTGTTGTATTTAAGTAGCGATTTTTTGAAATGATAACCTTAATGTTCTTAACTGTAATATGTTGCGAGTCATTCTATGTTTTTTAAAATGTTTGGTTTGGTTTATTATTTTGAAAATATTGGTGTCTGTATTAACATGTATGTGTGTGTACAAAATGTATCGGGACTGTTCTACAAAAACAACATCTAATCTGTATACCTACATTTAGCAAATAAACAATTTCATTCATTCATTCATTCATTCATTCATTCAAAGGCTCAGCTGTCTGTCAAAAAGTTGGGGATCCTTGCAAAGGTGAGAAGGTACTTCATGCCGGAATCTTCAATTTGTATCAAGCGCAAGTTCGATCATGTATGGAGTACTGTTCTCATCTCTGACTGGATCTGTCAAAAGTGTCAAATATCAGCTTTATCAAAAAGCGGACCAAGAGGCTCATCGGCAATGAAGCACTGGTCAAGTCAAAGCTCCCGAGCCTTGAACTTGTCGCCGAGTTGCCAGCTTGTCGGTTACATTTCGGGTAGCGTGCGATGGTATAGTACGATCTAATTCCACCTAGCCCGTTTCATCAGCGGACTATCAGATGTTCGACGATGCGCCATCGGCCGAAGTCTGTGTTTCCAGACTATGTTTGTTTTGTTGACAGCTACGATCTGGGGTTCTTTAAGTCAAGAGTGAATAAATTATTTCTAGACAAGCGTGTTTCATCGTCAACCACATCATCGCTTACCATCAGGTGAGATGGTGGTCAAGCGCGAGCCTATGGAATTTAATAATAAAACTTGTGATTAGTGATGATTATTACTTGACAAACAAAATTCTGTTTGGTCTACAGTTTTGGCTTCTTTGATTGGGTATCTCATCGAATGCAACCTATCATAAAAGTAGTAATAATGTTAAACCGTTTAAAAAACCAACCGTGCTGAAGTTTCATATAAGTACCTAATCATGATTAAATAATAATAATGTTTCAGAAGAAAAAGGAGGGCTATACCTAACAGTTAGTGGTTCCGAATTGGAATGATGTTTAAAATCCAGAGACAAAACTCTTCAATACATTAAGCAGAAACTTATGTCCACCCGGAACAATCACACCCACCCCTATTAGACACAGAACAATTTCCCCCATCCATTGTACAGAGACAAAGTATTGATAAACATTTTGCTAATCAGAGCATGACGGGTTCAAAGCGGCCGCGGTAGCCGGGTCACTTGACCCACTTCAGTAATGGTGACAGTTCCGACCTGCGGTGACCTCTGCCATAGAAGGGTGCCCGCAGAAAGGTGCGATGGTGACAATACGACCGTGATTTTTGTCTAAGTATGTGGTAGCATCGGTGTCACATTGTCGCCCCACGGCGCAGCTATAGGGTATTTGTTAGCTGAATTTAATCTTGAACCTGCTTAGAGGTAAACTTATTAAAAAAATACTTTTTACATTAAAATACAACCGACTGCCTGATAAAAACACTATAAAGTGAAAAATAACTTTAATTTCGGAAGTCGGTTGTATTTTTTTGTCAAATTGTTTTTATTTTTCACTTTTTAGTTGTGGTACACTATATGGACCAGTTTTAAAGGTTAGATATATATAATGCCCAAAGTGATGCTATAATAGATTATTAACCCAATAACATGAAAATAAAACAAAACCGGTGGATTAAGAGCATACCAGGGTGAACTGTTCGCTCCTGCAAATGGTGTAAACAATAAACAGACATGTGATTGCAGCTAACCCGAGCGATTTGCCGTCATTAATTGAAGAGTTTTGATATATATCTCCGAAGTTCTTCATCAGATCTTGACACATGACAAATCATTAAAATCGGTTCACCTAGTAAAAAGTTATGAGGTAACACAAAGGTCTGCTCTAGAAGTATGTTCAGAAGCTTTCTAAATCTCTCTTTCTTCAAAAAGACTTCTAAACTCAATCAACTGAACTTAACCAAGAAAAACAATGCGCACGCAGGCACGATGACACAATGTGATAATTTCTAGGCGAACCTCGTTGTCGCATTGTCGTGTCACGCTTATGTGTGGGAGCCTTAAGCTCTATAGATAAGCGAGGTAACGGTCGCAATGAATACAAAATTTCAGTCTTCTCTTTGAATATGAGGTGCTGGAGAAAGGTGAAACTTATGTAGTGGTTGTTTTAATGGGATATATAACCTTTTAAAATGGGGCAGTGCTTAACTGCAACAATAAGTGTGGTGGTGTAAAATCTGCGGCCAAACCAGGAGGATCTCATTATTAACAAATTAAAACTTTTGCTTTGTGCTTATCTTGTTGTTTGATCAGAAACAAGCGAGCCCTTGCTAATAGGTAATTTAGGTAGCTACGGTGTATTTCTTTAGTTTTCAAAAACCTACTGCAGAACAACAAACACTTCAGACAAGCATCGAGCCACACGTAGATTGCCATATCCGGAGTAAAGTAACTTTTATTGAAATCTGGGCCCTGGATGATATGTGAGGCACCCCTACAACTGAAAATTTCAATGAATCCAAGTTACAGTGTAGTTGACATGCTTCCGTCCTACATATACCTATCTTATGCCTCAGAAAATATACGCAGGAGACCAATCTCAATAACACGGTCGGCGGCTTCGCTCATTGTGACGCGTCAGGATTGTGCTATTGGCGGCGGGTTTGTTTCGGAATCTGGGGGTTAATATAAATAACTGACCCTAGGCTTTTGAGATAGATTGTTGTGCCGCTAGCTGTGTGGTCGATTGTAGCTTGCTGGGGGTCAGTCGATTTTCCTCTCATTTGAAACGCATAATTCAATACTATAATACACTCACATACAACTGCTCTTGCACACTTCACACGAGTTTTCACATATTATCAATGTTTTGTTGTTCTAAGCTTCTGTTGCAATTTTATTTGTAAAGTTAATAAATTGTAAATTCGTAATTGGCTGTAATAGTAGTACAATAAGTGTGTTAAGATATTTTTATGAGCTGTGGATTTTGTGATTAATAAATAAATAAATAAATAAACACTTCAAAACAACATTTCTAAACTTATTCAAAAGAATTTCGAAGAAAACCGCAGACTTACTTCCGTCCTATTTAACACCTCAGGAGGTATCTGCAGAATACCTCTCCAATCTCAAGGAGATAATTCAAAATAACATTTCTTGTAATAACCTGATTTCTAAGAATTTTGTCTAAAGATCTAGGCCGTCTGTCAATGTTACTTGATTAGTTTCCATCAAGCGTCATCTATCCATCTCAACAAAGGCCTTAGTCTCCGGTTGCCTAGCAACGGACCGACACTTGAATGATCGCCCCTCAATTGTCAAAGTACTCCTTAAGCTAGGAGTTCCGTTCCGAGATACTATGGATGCGAATGTTCTCACAACATTGGTATGTACTATTGTGTTTTAATTAAAGGTGCTTTGATCTGTCCGACTAGTGGTCACAAGTCCTAGGTTGAACGTCTGGATCTGAAGTCACGTCTGGGGCGAGAAAAGCGTTATTAAGTTTATCGAATGCTTAGAAGTCTGAAGTCTTAGATCGAGCTCCATAAAAGCGAGAAGCACGGCATCAGTCGATATGGCAATGTTTTAGAGATTCTTATGCATAGCAGTGGACCTTTCTGCTATTATGGTGACGGCAGATTTAATATACCAAAATGTAAATGGTGAAATGCCAGTGTGCCATCACTGATGATTATCATCATCAGCCTTTTTAACGTTCCCACTGCTGGGCACAGGCCTCATACAGAGGGAATGGGCCTTAATCCACCAAATGAGCCCAACCAAATTAACCAGAAAAGAATAACGGAGGAGTAGGAAAAATTTAAATATCCACTTCCCTCCATATCAAGCAGACGACAGAAAAAACAAGGCCAATAAGCACAAAGGGTCGTTTACAACTGGGATAAGCCCAGTTGCCTAGCACCACGGATAAAAATTAGGATACGGATTAGGATTTGAGGAATTTCGTTGCGGGATCCAAGACAGTTAAATTCATTCTCCGGGACTTCGTCGAGCTTCATTGCCTCAGCGCTTTTCTGGTGGTCGCCACTGTTGATTCTGGTTTTCAGGAGTTGCAGTGGTTTTGAAATAGTGCGGTGGGATTGTCCCAATAAAAAAGTGAGCCCAGTGAGGGTTGGTGGATGTCACATGTCTTCGAATTGCCGGCTCTGGGACATTACTGTTCCATCATGATGTTTTTCTTTACCGTTTTAGAGCAGTGGTGAGTAAATAATTTACACAAAGTAAAGCACCTGCCTGGGTTCGAACCCACGACCCACGAAACGTAAGTCGGGGCCGTTACCACTGGGTCACCACTGCTCTTATCTGTGCCAGTGTGCTTACAATCCTGCCTACTTACCATTTTGACGGACTGAAATTAACAAAATAACATCGCCCTTATATTGTTATAGCTTTTTCTTATTAATCCCACGATCATATGAAACATAAAATCCTAGCATTACATTACGTCCTCTTATACCTCAGTTTTATTTTACCAAAAAGAATATTTCGTGAGCTTTTTGTAAGAATAAAAAGGGTAAAGTATTTTGTTGAAACTCCGCGTCACGTAACGCACGTGGGTGTATGTTTCCTTATCACTGTGTTACGGAAAACGTTACTAAAGAAGGGTCTATGGCTGTCATGGAGGAAATTTGCAAATGGAGTGCTAAAACGCATCACGCTTCATAATCTTGCTGCCCTTATCTCATGTCTGTTGGGATCGGCGCAACACGTTTTCTTCTCTCATAGGACACAATGATATTTGTGAAAAACCAAATTCATTGTTTTTAAGGTCTGGCCTGAGCGACTCGCATACAAAGCATATTACTTTAATACTCACAATTGCTAATAACAATTTCATTCTTACAATAAAATAAGAATAACTATCCCTAGATTAAAAATTACCTTTAGATACCATTCTGACGTTTGGATTTTTCAGACATTTCAGTAACAGAACAGGCAGCAACTATATTGCTTTAACTCTGTATTTTTTTTTTTTTTTCAAATATATAACTTCCAATACGATTGTTGTATTTGCGCCGTTTGAGGTTTTCTGCACCAGCAGCAGCTGCCCCAGCACAGCCCGCTGTGCTTAGAAGATGCTTAGGGATTTTGCAAGGGTGTCGACACATCTCCCAAGGCATTATGGTCATCCCGTCTGGTCTCTTTCCATCGTCGCGTGCCAAGCCATTGGGTTCTAAAACAGCTGGCACCCTGGCGGTGACAAGAGCCCGACGTATGATGTCATTAATGCTGGCGTGCCGTGCTATCCGACCAGCGCTCCTACGCCATGCTTATACTCCGATATACTCCGATATGCCATGGTGTCCGAGGCGGTCGACTGCTTCACCACATTGACAACGATGAACAACAAACGCAAGCAATGTAGAAAATTACTCTGATTTAAATACATATTTCTCTCAATAGGTCAACAAGACACTCACGAATTAATGTAATACTGCCACTTGGTAAACCATTAATTATCCTAGTTTGAAAATCTGGTTTTGCATTATATAATCCAAGCCTCTAAATCAACACAAACTATTTCAGAGGGTTGCCAATCGTCACGCTATATCATAACATTTAATACTCCATTTCTAACTCCTCCATGGTACAGCCGGATAGGGTAAAAGGTTCCGCACGGCAGCGGTGTAGAGTTAACTGGCGGCTTATCTGCGGTGTAACAATCGCACTGGCTGCCTATATATGTGGGGATTTGTTATTCCTTGGAATCGAGCTTTGTGTTCAAAGGGACCGATCTGCCCAAATCTGACTTTTGTAGTAAGGTCTGAGAATATCTTCGTAGGAAGATTTATGTGTAATGTCTATTATTACCTACACATAAAATCTAAAATGGGACATGCAAGAAACTGACTGGTGCTACTACATAAAAAAAAAATTAAAAAAAAGTATGTGTAAAAAATATTAATCACCTACTCGTAGGGTTACTCCGGTAGTCCCAAGCATGCAAGCTGCTAAACAAGATGTCCTAGATTCGATCCCAGAGTCTGACAAGGTGTATTTGGGTTTTCTATCAGATTTTTTCTGTAGCAGCAGCAGTAGTAGTAGTCTGGAATTGTGACCAGTTGATATCAATAGGCTCATCCCCTATCACATGGGATTTTAAGAGGTTCTTCTCTACATTGGTGGCAGTGGTATTCCTACGAAGACCACTGCCTTATCCATCACGGAATACAGGTATGATGTTATTATGTTATAATAATGAAATTAAAAATAGAATAAATATACTTTTAGCAAATACTTAATTAATTTTTTTATGGACAATTTAAATTTCGAATCTGCTAATTAGTATTTAAACAAATCATATAGTTAAAAAAATATTATAACTATAAGGCTGTATAAATCTGTGTAAACTTTATTCGACTGACTGACTTTAATCTAGAATTAAAACTAATTGTGTCACGCTAATGATAGTTAATGCTTATTCATGAGTTATCTTAAAATAAATATTTATTACTCTCTTTTAATAAGGGTAAGGGTAACGACCCTAAGGACATTGCTACTCTCTCTAATCGACTGGTGTCTAAAAGATAGCAATCTAGTACATGCATAAATTACTCTACTTATTAACGTAAATTATATTAATGACATAATTATTTAGTCAGATAACAATTACATTTTGATTTTCAGACAGCAGAAATACATAATTTACATACTTACCGAAGAATACAATACGAACACATTTTGGCATAGACATATTTTTTTTATTTGTAGGCTTGCGCTTGACCACTACTTCACCTGATGTTAAGTGATGATGTGGTCGAAATGAATCGCATCTAGAATGATATTTTGGTCTAGAGCCTAAGGTGACATTGTATCAGCGATGGCGATAATGATTGAAATGCCAAAATGTAAGGTAACATCACGTGGCATTTCGATAGTACTTGACGATCTTTTTTGCAGCCGCTATGGTGACAATTTCGTGGAAAGAATGTTACTTGTCTATACTCTCAGAGGGCCTAGGCCTAGTTAATGTGACATTCTATATGAGATAATAATTGTCAAAAAACCGGCCAAGTGCGAGTCGGACTCGCACACGAAGGGATCCGTACCATTATCGCAAAACACTGCAAAAAAATCAAATTTGTTGTATGGGAGCCCCCCCTTAATTTATTTTATTTTAATTTAATAATAATTATTTTTTGAAGAAAATATACAACTATACATTCTGTGAATATTTCACGCGTCTACTTGTTGCCGTTATTAATATCGAGCAAAAAACGGCAAAAATATCACGTTTGTTGTATGGGAGCCCCCCTTAAATATTTATTTTATACTGTTTTTAGTATTTTTTGTTATAGCGGCAACAGAAAAACATCATCTGTGAAAATTGTAACTGTCTAGCTTTCACGGTTCATGAGATACAGCCTGGTGACAGACGGACAGACAAACAGACAGACGGATCGCGAAGTCTTAGTAATAGGGTCCCGTTTTTACCCTTTGGGTACGGAACCCTAAAAAGAAACTACCAATGCATTGTTAACAATAGTACCAACAATAACAAAACAAACAAACATTGTAAACGTCTCTCTAACAATAATTCTACCATAGACGCACAAAATAAACATGAATATCTTCACCAACTCCTATATTCAAATACATCCAACCTTTGCGCCAAGGGTACTTGGCAAATATATTTGGCCAACCTTAGCCTGGAGAGTGCTTGACGAAAGGGTACTTTCTCTTATAATTGGGGGCCTGCCTTATCTGTTCGTCTTATAGTTGACGAATTTTGTTATTGCGCAGTTTCTTTATTCAATTCGAAAGATATTTGAATGCGAAGTTATTTATCGATGTATTGAAAGGCACGTTGCTGAATAATAATACAGTCACATTGGTCGATCTTCAAACTTATTAATAAACATTACGTTTTTAGCTCCAACAGTCTACCCAAGTCGGTATTTAGAAATTAGGTACTAACAATTATTATTTTTATAAAAAACTGATGCCGATTATAAAATACAATATCAATAAAAAAAAAAAAACAATTTATTTTTAAACATATTTCCATTTAATTGCTTACCTGCTGGCGGTAACTTATTGTACACCCGAACAGCAGTAACATAGGTACTTTTATAAAACATAATATTGATTAAAAATTATATATATTGTTCCTGAATGTTTCTATTCTTTTAATTTGATTTGAAATTAAAATATTGCATATTACTTTTAACAAATAAACGTAATTCCAATATATAAATATCAGTCAGCAGGAAACCCTTCAAACCACCCCAGTGTTCCATCTCCCACCTACTCCGCGTAAGATCCTTCCGCAACCCCCGGCTGGTGCCAGTCCACATCTGCGGGCCTCGACCTCGGGTTGGGGGTAGAGTGAGGTGTTTGACTGCCCCCGCGACGTCTAAGAGGGGTGTACGTGGATCACTACGCGCCGCCACCACATATTTTTATAAATACAAATTTACATTAAAATTCATCTATTTGCATTAAATGCGGGAAAAATGAGTATGACTGTGTATCTCCAGTTTTTCATTAGGTACCTACCACCTACTACTGGCTTGGCTGGTTTTGGCTACTTATCAAAGATCAAGATCATTAAAATACATTATTTTTTATTGTTTCTTTTTAATAATTTAGGTACATACATAATAGAGGTCATAATGGCAAAAAAAAATAGACAAATACATTTAGTTTTATTTATAGACAGAAGTTGAATTCCGGTTAGTTGCGAATCGGACTCGTGAACTAAGAGTTCTACACCACCAAAGATATTATATGCAGTTAGCTTGCTATTTCTAGATATATTTGGTTCTTATTATTTGCCCATGACAGAAAGACTCGCCAAGGGGCAGTGTGTGTTTAACAGTAACTGGATGTGGACGTCAAGTAAGTAGTCGTTCAGCCGCATCCAATCCTACTGGAAGCAAAAAAAGGCGGCAGTTTATTTGTTAGAATGAGTTTATTAACACATGACGTCATGTTCCGTGAACAATTTTACTTGGTAGTAGCAACAAAGCCTTGTGACGTACAGACAGAGTCCGCAAGTCTAAGCTTGTTTCTAATCTAATACCTAATAGGTTTCCGTTTTTTTTTTTTTTTCCTTTTTTTTCGGTACGGAACCGCAAAAAAAGCAGTTACCCTTTGTTCTACACCTAAAACAAGTAACATTTATAATCAGACTGGTGAGACTGGTCTTCGGTGACGTGGTTATAAACTATAAGTTATGCAAGAATTTTTGTAGACAAAAATGGAGTCCATCTGCAAAAATGGAGATGGACTGGCCACATGATGAGATCAAATATAGAGAAATGGGGTAAAGTAATAACTGATTGGATTGGTTAATCGTTATTAATTTACCGCATTGCGTTTGCGTTGTCCCTTGGGCAGTAAACGCAATAAGAAGACGAAAGAATATAAGTCGGACGAGCTGAAGTAAGCAGCGGACCCCAACTGGAGGAGAGTGGATCGTGATACAAATTAGTGGCAAGAGATAGAGGAGACATTTGCCAAAAGACACACTGAATCGAGGGACATACTGTAACAATAATAAAAAACAAAGAAACAATTCAGACTTAAGTGCATTATTATTATAAGGATTTTTGTTAACATACTTTACCAAAGTCCTAGCTAAATATAGAAATATTATTTTATAAAAACTATTATGTACCTTTCGGTGCACCAGCTCGGTGCAGTTTCGTTTCTGTACCGAATCTGAGTGCAAGTTATTAGATGAGAGTCATATCACAGACACGCGTCTTTGTACTGAGACCGAGCCACACGCCCGACTCCCGCACGTCCCAACATGCCGTCCACTCACACACAGTGATGGTCGCCATAGTCAATGGCAAACACCGTAGCAAATAAAACGAAACGATGCCGCACCAAAACCAAGTCAATCAATAAGTCGTTAAAAAAATATTAGAGATCCGAATCTCTATTTTTTTACATAAACGAAAACGCACTGAGCTGGTGAGAAAGGTGCCTTAGATCTTACTAATATTATAAATATGAAAGTTTGGATAGACGTGCGTTTGTTACTCAATCACGCTAGAACGGCTGAACGGATCTGAATGAAATTTGGCACAAAGATAGATTACAGTCAGGAATACCACATAGGATACTTTTTATCCCTTTTATATGTTCTCACGGTATGATTTTCGATGTTCACGCGGGCGAAGCTGCTGGCAAAAGCTAGTTTGTATCTAAAAACGCAGTTGGCAACCTGCCGTGACCGCAGACAAGCAAGTCGGTTTAGGTTAGCCTGTAGGTGTAGAATTAAGTCTGCTTTTTATGAACCCCCGCGGCTGCGCTCTCGTCAACTGGCTATCTACCTACCTATCACCTACCTGTCTACCCTACCTACCTACCCGCCTACCTACCTTACCTAGCTACCAACCTACTCACCTGCCCTACCGATCAACCTGCCTACTCTTTTTTTTTTTCTGGTTGGTTAATCCTCATTGGATGTCCTCCGCCCTGGGGAGGGTGGAGGGGTCTGCCAGACTCGTACTGACTAAAAACCACCCCGGTGTTCCATCCCACACCTACGCTGGGGGTCGCGGGAACAGCGATACTTCCGCAACCCCCGGCTAGTGCCAGCCCGCCTCTGCGGGCCACGACCTCGGTTTGGGAGGGGAGTGAGATGTTGGACTCCCCTCGCGACGTCTAAGAGGGGCGCGCGTGGAACACTACGCGCCACCACCTCGGGTCCTGATGTGTGGGGGGCGACGGACTCGGGGACGTCCGTCCGTCTGAACCCATTTAGGGGGGCTGGAAGAGGGCGTTGTCCGCCCTCCGCCGACGCCCGGCGCGTCTGCTGCGGATCGGGTTACAGGATGAAATCTCCCTCTCCGCAGCCTCCTTCTGCGAGACGACTGTTTCGCAGAAGGATACCACCGCGTCCCAGGACTCCTCACTGCCGACCATAGACTCGACTACGGCCGGCAGCGACAGGTCACTGCCAACTTCAGAGATGAGGGCACGGCGTGGCTCCTCCCAAGCGGCACACTCTGCCAGCGTATGCCGCGCCGTGTCCTCCCGGCAGTCTACGCAGTGGTGACACCGGGCGTCCGGCTCCCTGTTTATGCGACACAGGTACTTCCCGAAGCAACCATGCCCCGAGAGCACCTGCGTCACCCGAAACGACAGGGAGCCGTGCCTCCTCCCGAGCCAGCGCTCGAGCACTGGCCGGACCGCCTCGATGGTAATGAGGCCTGCGGTAGGGCGTGAAAGCCTGTCCCGCCATTCCGCCACCAGGACCTCGCGAAGCTGAGACTGACACAACTCCATATGTCGCTGCATCAGCCCTTCGCCCCGCGCCCGCGCTTCCTCGCGCCACCGGTACAATGACGCGAGTACCTTCGCCTCCAGGTCCCAGGGTGGTGATCCAGCCAATGCACAAGCCACCTCGTAGGAGATCGTGCGATACCCCCTGATGACTTTGACGGCCATCGCTCTCTGTGGCTTTCGCAGAACAGCGATGCTGCCGGCCGTCAGGTAAGCCGCCCAGATCGGGGCCCCATACAGGGCCATCGATCGCACGATCCCCACGTAGAGCCGCCTACAGGCAGCGCTCGGGCCCCCCAGATTAGGACTCGGCCCTACCCTATCCTACATTGGTACCAAATTGTAAAACTATTTATTTGAATTAGAATTAATACTACAATACGAATGTAACCAACTTTTGTTTGTAACATAATAAAATTTTAATTCTCTCGCAGACTTTTTTGTAGTTAATAATGAGTACTTTAAACATGTACTACATAATTATTATTTATCATCAATAGTTTTCTCAACGCACGCCAAAAATGAATTTTATAGGCAAAATTTAGCTACTTTGGGTTACATTATTCCAATTTTCATAAGGATTTCAAATATTTTTGAAAATAATTTATAGCCTATGTTACTCGGAAATAATGTAGCTTTTCATAGGTGAAAGAATTTTTAAAATCGGTCCAGTAGTTTCGGAGCCTCTTCGGTACAAACAAACAAAAAATCTTTCCTCTTTATAATATTGGTATAGAAGACTAACATAATATATTATGTTCTATGAATTAATACATTTATGTTCTTTGAATCTGTTAAAAATTATTATAATTTTTAAATCGATTTGTTTATGACATTTAGATATATTTTTTCTGTTTGTCTTATTATTTTGACTGGTCCGGTGAAATCTACAGGACTGATGTGGTGTCTAATCTTCTGTATAGGTACAAGAAGTTGCCTGAAGTTAAAACATCAGTCTATGCCCGACCTCACAAGAGAGCTTTGAAACCCAGCTTCCAATAAAAACCTAAAAAAAAACGATTATTTTAATAAGCGTTTAAAGTTACCTACTGTTGAGTTAGTCCGTCACACTAATGCACCCCAAATAACTTAGGCGAAATAATAACAATATATATATAAGGTATAAACCTTTGTTAAAGAAACAATGCACACAAAATTAATTACCTCATAGCTAAACAAAGCCCACCACTTTTTCAAATAGGCTCTATAGGAACACCTACTCTTCCTAGACAATAAAACACTACAAAGCTCTAATACGGTTGGATCCGGGGGTTCTGTCGGATATGGCGGCGGACGTAGCGGGTTCTGACGTCACGTCATTATGACGTCACCGGTTGTACCCGAGAGGGACAGATTGATTGAGGAACAATGAGTGGTTTCACTGATCGCTAGAATTGGACAAGTTATAGCCGTCTATGCTGTCATTAACTCTGGCTATGTTTACTGTCAATAACTATTTGTTTCTTGGAATCTTTGGAAGGTTTCAAATCTTCACTTTCTATAAATCATTTATTTACAAGTAACAACACTCACAGGGTTAAGAAATAACTTACAAACTATGTTAGTAAAACGATACAAAAGCAATTTGTTAGAACTGCAACTGCCAGATAAAGGTCCAGCCGAAACCTTGCAGCTGTGTTTCACAAATACAGTCTAGCCATAAATAATATTTAATGAGAAATTGTAAGAAAATATTGCGTTACAGAGTAGTTAACAAGCTACGCAGTAACGCGATAGAACAGTGAAACTTCCAAGTTCTTTCGCGGAAATCTGAAAGTCTTGGACTAGGAAAATTTTCTAACTATCTACATAACAAACATGATAATTTAAAATTTTAATAAATTATATTTTTTTTTTTTTCTCCTGTTCTGTCCCACTGCAGGGCAAAGGCCACCCCTTCTTCCTTCCGATACTCCCGGTTTAGGGCAATTGTAGACCAATCCTGTCGATAGGTATCAAGTTCATCCCAACATCTTCGTCTGGGTCTGCCGCGGTGTCGCCTAACATTTTCCGGGACCCACATTGTGGTTGATTTAGCCCATGAACCGTTCGACATGCGGCAGACGTGTCCGGCCCAGTCCCACTTCAACTTGGCTGCCCTTTGGGTGACGTCAGCGATTTGTGTTTTGGAGCGCAGCACTGTTTTTCTGATGCGGTCCGTTAATCTGACTGCCAGAATGCTGCTCTCCATTGCTCGCTGGCTAACCTCAAGCCTGAACCTCAGCTGCGCCGTCAAAGACCAACTTGAGCTCTATATGTAAGGATCATAATAACATTTATTTATTTACTTTAACATAACACGGCCAAAGGCCAATTACGTTAGTTGAAGACATGCTTAAAAAAAAGCATAAAAATAAAAATATTAAAAACAAAAATAAACAGCAATGATAATATCTATATACTACATGGATAACTTGTATGTTTATAAAAGGTCACAGAAAGTCCAATAAAAAATACTTTTAATGATAGAAAGGGTTAGGCGTCAATCGACCGCCTGGAACATGGAACTCGGACCAGGGCACAGTTGCCACTTTAAAAAAAAAAAAAATAACTGGGCCCCCATTTATTTTGATTTGTTAGATAGATGTTGAACATAATAAGCATTTATACCCGAACTACCAGGAGGCCAGAATAATGAAGAAGTCTTAGTATTTGCGGGGTTGGTATCATAACCGGTAAAGACTGACAAAGCACCAGTAGATTATAATCATGAGGAAGTATTACCGAGGCTGGAATCATGATCGGTAACTGGGCCCTGGTCCCAATCTCATAGGCGGCCGAATGACCCCGAACCCGATAGAAAGTTACACTATTGCTTTGTGTCGCTGGCTATTGATGTCGCGAAAATAACTATTCCTGTGGAATGAATCCCGGGAGCGAAGCCACGGGAAAAGCTAGACACGAAGAATATTAGAATAAGAAAAAGAAAGGAAAATATTGTGTTACTATGAAACTATGCTGTAGAACAATAACAGTTACTATAGGCAGCTTAACTGACACCGTACCTGAGGTAGCAAGAGAGATGTAGACACCCATCAGCGAACTTTAACATTAACATTAAACATTAACTCGACTGACAGGTCACTACACCCGCGGTGACTTTAAGTCAGCCTTTGTTGTTTATATTGCATGAATATTTAATTTAAAAAAGAAAACCCCTTCCGTACCACGCAGCTACTTCAGAATGGTCTCAGTTAAGCGGTCGGTCTATACAAACTTATTTCTTTTAATTCACGATAGGTTAACGACAAAAACTAGGAAAAATTATTACAAGTTATATAAATATATTACATTTAGTGTTTTATTTAACGATATGCTCTATCGTTAAATAAAACAAATAAAAATAAGTTATTATAAGAAGCACGTTTTCAAATAAAGACACACAAATCAATTTAACAATTCTGCCTCCAAGTGCCTATAAGTAGCCGTTGAAATCATAGTGACGTTCACGACATCTGCATAATTTACACCGACAGCTTGCAGGCCGGCCCGATTTGAGCCGAGAATGCGCCTCAACTTGGGCTAACTGGATTTGAGCTAGGATTCATATGATTTGTTATTATTCATGGACTTTTCATGGAACTGAAATCGAAGATTGTTTTGTTGTAGTGAATAGCAGAAAGTTGTGAATACGGAGCTGTCACAAACTATGCTGCACCTCCTATTCTGGTAACACTAGTGTGATTTGGCTGTGAAAATGTCGAGTTCAAAATCTACGACTTTAGTTTTTATAGCTTTCCAACGTGATGTGATAAGGCTACACAACGAGTCTTTCATGAAAAACGCAGAAAACAATAGATTTAATAACACAACACGCACGTTCGTACATTCACAGAAGAATGTTACTTTTATTGACAGTTCCTGTAATAGTACACTAACACAATTTTAACACTGCATTAACTTTACTGCATTACGTGGAAACAAAACGAGATGTGTCAGTGTCACATAAAACACTGGGCGTCAGCTTTTCCACTACTTCAAGCTAGCTTTTGCTTCAGTCATTTCCCTTACTTGACTCAACCCCCCTCAATCAAATCAACACAGTCGAGTGGAGTGGAAGTTTTCCTCAAAAATACTTCGAATAAAGGTTTAATATTTTTACTCTCTAATGTCTTTGTTCGTTACTTTTTTCATAAGTGTTTGACTTTAGGTACAATGTTTAGTCGGCACTATAATAATGCTAAGTAGTGATACTAAAAATGTGTATGATTCTAAAATTAAGCGTCATAAAACTTTTGATTTTATAGCTTTCATGATGAAACTGACTAGATAGCAGTCCTATATATCATAGATTTTATAATAGAAACTCAGTTTTTTTTTAGTTTCAAAGACAGTTTCTAGTAAAATAAACCCTTCTTAACATAATGTATGAAGCTACATAAAGATGTACATAAACTTTACTGCATTAAGTGAAGCAAATGAGGCGTGCCAGTGACACATAAAACACAGGGTGCGAGGTTTATGCACCCTCACACGTTTGCTGTTACTTTGTGAGAAACAAAAAAATGTGCTTCGAACACCAGGCGATATGCTTTTGTTTTCTTTCTTAGACCATTTTTGAACTAGCTTTTTGTCATCAGTTCTGCACCTGTAACCTATATCTCACAGGCACTGGTAATTTTTCGGTACATGCCTTATGCTACTCAACGATATTATGTAGTTTTCTATCAGTTAAATAATGTTTGGGATGCGATCTGTGCTTCCAGAAATTTATATTACTGTACTGACTCGCACTTGGCTGGTTTTTTTGTATTTAAAGGCTGGTGCTTCTCATGTGGTCCCATTTAAATTTAATCAAAGTCTGACGGGAATTTTTAAGTTATCCTTAATAATGTGTATTTTCGGTTTATGGTAATATAAGGTACCAGAACTAAAAAGAGAAAAAATTTAAAATCTTTTTACAGAAAAATTATCGACTTCCAAAACAAAACACTACAAAGTGAAAAATAACTTTCTTTTCGGCAGTCGGTGTCAAACACGAAAAAAAATGGTGCCAAAGACTTCCGAAAAGAAAGTAATTTTTCGCTTTGTAGTGTTTTGTTTTGGAAGCCGGTAATTTTTATTTTCTACTTTTATAGAACTTGAAAAAAAAATGTTCTATATTTAAAATATCGAAAAATAAATCAATACAAATCATACCGCACTGCACTAAGCCACAACACAACGGACAATATCGTAAAGCACCGCAACGCACACTGTATCATTTCTGCCCATAACGGATCACACCGCAATATTAAGGTTCCCGCAGAAAGGCTCCACGGTGACAGTGCGACAAAGATGCAACAACCTTGTTTTATATAAGTAAATTCTACAAATGTAAAAATATTGCTCTTTAGAAATCGAATCTTGTTTTTTTTTCGAGATTTCAGAGTTGGTTCCATAGTAAAAGATCTTCAAATGATGAGTACAATGACCCCTTTTCAAGTTTTGCGTTTAATCGTTGTAGAATCTGTGGGTTTTCTTTTTTGGTATCTTCCTTGTCGCATTAAACTAGAGTTTCCACCCACAGATTCTACAACGATTAAACGCAAAACTTGAAAAGCAAAAATTTCACTGCATCCCTATGCATAATGCACAACACCGTACCACACCGCTACTTACATAGAGTGCTCTCATCAGTATATTGTCTCCTAATCTATCATAGTTTGCTGTGTGACGAAGACAGACTAATCCTCTAAGGTCTCAACAATACATGTCATCATTGTGCCATCAAACTGTGGGTGTCTATGGCTTATGAAAATATGGGAAAAGATTATTTTTGTTATTTTTAGGATTCATTAATCGCTTAGCATGATCAAACTGTGTTCCAGCAGTGGGAACTTATAAAACCTTCTCTCTTAAAGGATAGTTATATGCAGAGGCTTAAGCGAGTTGACAGGTGACTGTGACAGGTGCTATCGAAATGTCACCCACACACGACATCTAGCGTGAGTCGATTGTCAACTTGTCTAGGGCCTCAGGCTGGTCTCACGAATGCATTCTACTGCGCTCCAAGATTTTATACCATGTTATTTCAAAAATTATAAGTACCAAAATGGTTCCATAGCGCTCCAAAATAAAATAAGTAGAGCCAGCATAAATGGCAAACCATAAGTTTTTTGTTATAGGTACACAAATAGAAATATCCTTAGTACTTTGTACCGTGAATTCTGTTAGATGTGACATTGTTATTATGAAGAAACCTATTTGATATCCTTTTTAGGGTTCCGAAGTCAACAAGGAACCCTTATAGTTTCGCTCTGTCCGTCTGTCCGTCCGCAGCTTAGCTCAGAGGATCTAAGTACTAGAAAGCTATAATTTGGCATGTATATACATATTAATAATTCCGACAAAGTGGTAACATAAAATCATGAAAAATATTTTTTTTTCGGGGTCCTCCCATAGACGTAAAGTGGGGATGTATTTTTTTTTTCTCATTTATCCCATGGTGTGGGGTATCGTTGGATAGGCCATTCATTTGTTAAAACCATTTTTCGATTCAGAGATTCGTTTGCGTAAAATTAAGCTTTAAGTTGCAAATTTATGTTAGAGTCAAGTGTCCCCCCCCCCCCTGCCAGCGAAATGGTTGCTCTTGGCTATGTGAAAAAATTCACGGCAGTAGTAAATATAACGAAATTAAAAGGAAAATTATCACGGATAACAAGGCTTTACAAGTTTACGAGTAATATTCGACCAACTTATAAAATGTACTTGGAACAGTAAAAATTTTGTACAAATGCCATTGAAAAATTACTAAAATAAAGTTGATAGCTGTGTAAAACAGAGTAAATATAATGCTTACGAACCATGTAAAAATATACAAAAATGAAATCATAACAGGCTTTACAAGTTTACGAGTAATAGTCGACCAACTTATAAAATGTACTTGGCACAGTAAAATTTTTGTACAAATGCCATTGAAAAATTTCTTAAATAACGTTGTTAGCTGTGTAAAACAGATATTAAATATATGATTATGAACCATGTAATTATATACAAAAATAAAATCATAACATCCTTAATAATAATGATTTCTAAATTAATAATGTTTAAGCTCGAATAACTCATTGGAGTGGCAGGAGTCGTTGGCAGTACCAGAACGTAGTACATACGGCGCATGCGCGCGGTGGAGTCTATTTTGTGTTAGTGCAGAAGTATTTTCGACGTTTTGTAATTAAAACATAAAAGTAAAGTCAAATTAGATTCGATTTCCAAGCAAATTACTTATTATCTTTTGTCGATATCCTTCTATAAAGTCAATATTCGACCCGACTTCATCACTAATTGAGTAGCGTAAAACTTTCCAGAATGAAATAGTGATTACCGCAGAATCACCTCTAATCTGCGGTATTAGAGGAGATTAGAGGTGAATACATACGATTTTTTTCTAATTCCGAAAGAGAAATTAACAAGGAGCGTGCACGCAAGGATCCAGGAACGAACTATACCATTCCCCGTGGCTCTAACGCGCGCTCGTATCGGCTCCTTTCGCAATTCACACCCGCGGTGGTACTCAACTAGATAATACTTTTTTAACTTCAGTTGCGACGTTGGATTTTATAACTCCTTCTTCAGTTATCAGTTAGTCCTTAATTAGTTTAAGTCAAGAGTGAATAGATAACATCTACTCAAGCGTGCTTCACCGTAGACCACATCATCGCTTACCATCAGGCGAGATAGTGGTCAAACGCGAGAATATAGATTAAAAAATCCTATGTGGGCCCGTTTTTAGACTTTGTGAGCCGCTGAAACCGTTCTAATGTTCATGTAACAAAAACAAAACCCTCTTTTTAGTCCGCATTATTTTGCAACTTCGGAACCCTATTACTGCGCGTGGCCCGACACGCACTTGGCCGGTTTTTATTTTACTTTTTTTCGATCATTAATATAATGTTTTATTCTAAACATACTTTTTTGCTAACTCTGCTCAAAACTTCATGGAGCGCGGTGGAAGTTGGAACTAAAATATTAAAATATTTCATTGTTAAAAATTCTTCTTGCGCAGTGGAATCAATGTATGAACATTAACATTATAAGAACAATCTGTTACTAAGATGAAAAGCGCAAGATTGAGTTTTGGAAGGGTTCGGACGAAGGGCATTACTATCGTAGTACCCTCCAAGTGACTCGAGTGCTAAAGTTAGATTATATTCAACCTCAGCGAAGCTAGATGATTGCGCCGATTGTGGAGAGAAGCTCACCTACCACCACCCGACTTCTTGAAACCCCAGGAACACCTGCCACCTGGACGTGAACTGCAGAGGCCTATATGGAAAGCACTCAATCGTGTGCGCACCCAAATAGGCCGCTGCAAACACAATTTGGCAAAGTGGGGTTTTATAGACCCGTCTGATATCCATTGTGAGTGCGGTGTCCCTTTGCAAAATATGGCACACATGCTGGAGTGTCCCAAGTGCCCATACACCTGCACTTTGGAAGACCTTATGCTCGCCACTGACGCCGCAATCGGGGTCGCCACCTACTGGGCCCAAATTTTATAACGAGTTTCCCATCGATTCGAAAAGAAGAAGACGAGAACAATAGGTTTTGGAGCGGAGTGGAACTACCCCTCTGAAAGTCCCACTTTTAGACCGTAATTCACAACGCAGGCACATTGCGCGTTGTTACAAGTCTACTAACTTTTTCTTCCGAGTACATGTCGATTTTCTTACAATGATTTTTTTCACCTTTTTGATTTAAATTAAAAGCAAAGCAAAGCAGTTTTGATTTAAATTAATAATACAAAGTTTATTTTTGGGTTCGAACCCATGGCTCACAACTCGCTTACCTACCTCCCAAAACTATTTACAATGATGTCCACCAAAGTTTCGTGGCAGTAAAAAATAATGGCCATGCTCCAGATACACTAGGTACATTATTATTTTAAGAATATAACAACAGGTTTACATAATAAGTGAGGGTGTATAAATTATAACCTGACACAACAACAAACGAGCATAATCGGATTAATGAAATTATAGAAAAAGGTAAGCGGATGGATTAACATAATATCGTGTTGTTGTTTGCTGAAAATTAATGAAAATATACCGCGGGCGGACATGATGGTTTATTTGTTACAGGGATTATCAAATTATGCTACCACATTTTGAATTAGATATCTTCCTATACCTACCTACAAATCTATGAAAACAAATAATTTTAAAATTCTTTGGCGTTTTGGAAAACAAATGAAGTGTATATTATCTATATATATAAAATGCTTTGTCCTGAATGACTGACTGACGGATCAACGCACAGCCCAAACCGCTGAACGCAGAGACCTGAAACTTGAAAGGTGTATTCTTTGTATGATGTAGGCATCCGATAAGAAGGGATTTTCCGAAATTCTACCCCTAAGGGGGTTAAAAAGGGGGCCAAAGTTTGTATGAAAAATCAAATTCCTTCGGCTAATATTTTTGAAACTTGGCACAAATAGTAATCTAAGTACATGATAAAGATTGACATTATTAGTTTTTTGAAACTACCCCCTCAAGTCGATTTAGGGGGTGTTGAAATTTGTATGGCAGAATCTTATTTCATGGGTAACTAAACTTGAAACATTACACAAATACTAAAATAAATAAATAATAAAGGTTGTTATTATTAGTTTTTCGAAACTACCCCCAAAAGACGATTTAGGGGGTGTTAAAGTTTTTTGAAAAATCATATTATTAGGTTAATAAACTTGAAACTTGGCATAAATACCCAACTAAGTAAGCAACAAAAGGTTACAATTATTAGTTTTTCAAAAATACCCCCAAAGAGTCAATTATTTTTTTTGAAGAATCTTACTTCTTAGGTTAATAAACTTGAAACTTGACACAAATATCAACCTAAGTAAACAAAAAAGGTTGTCATTATAAGTTTTTCGAACCTACCCCCAAAATTCGATTTAGGGGGTGTTAAAGTTTCTTTTAAGAATCTTATTTATATAAAAGCGAAAGGTCACTCATTCACCTATCACGAAATATCGAAAACTACTTTACTTGACGTATAAAGATGAAATTTGGCAGGGAGGTAGTTTATAGTTAGTAGACATCCGCTAAGAACGGATTTTTCGACAGGGCCGGATTAAGGGGTCTAGGGGCTATCGCAATTTACTATGAAAGTCCTTCATTTTTTGAGCTTCTAACTTAAAATATGGGCAGGGATGTTGTTTATAGATAGTAGACGTCCACTAAAAACGGATTTTGCGAGAGGGCCGCGCGGATTTAGAGAGTCTAAGGGTCTCGCAAGTTTGTATGAAAGCCCTTCATTTTTTGAACTACTAATTTAAAATTTGGCAGGGAGGTAGTTTATAGTTAGTAGATTTCCGCTATGAATGGATTTTGAGACAGGACTGGATTTAGGGGGTCTAAGGGCTCTCGCAAGTTAGTATGAAAGTCCTTAATTTTTTGACCTACTAACTTAAAATTTGGCAGGGATGTAGTTTATAGATATTAGACGTCCACTAAGAACGGATTTTGCGACAGAGCCGGATTTAGGGGGTCTAAGGGCTTTCGCAAGTTTATATGAAAATCCTTAATTTTTTGAACTACAAATTTAAAAGGCAGGGAGGTAGTTTATAGTTAGTAGACGACGCTCAGAACGGATTTTGCAACAGGGCCGGATTTATGTGGTCTCTCGCAAGTTTAGATGAAAGTCCTTCATTTTTTGAGTTATAACTTAAAATTTGGCAGGGAGGTAGATTATAGTTAGTAGAAATCTGCTAAGAACGAATTTTTCGACAGGGCCGGACTTCGGGGTCTAAGGGCTCGCGCAAGTTTATATGAAAGTGCTTCATTATTTGAACCATAATCTTGAAATTTGGCATGGAGGTAGTTTATAGTTATAAAAGCCCGCTAAGAACGGATTTTGCGACAGGGCCGGATTTAGGGTCTAAGGGCTCGCGCAAGTTTATATGAAAGTGCTTCATTTTTTTAACTACTATCTTGAAATTTGGCATGGAGGTAGTTCATAGTTAGTAAACGTCCGCTAAGAACGGATTTTGCGATAAGGCCGGATTAAGGCGGTTTAAGGGCTCTCGCATGTTTGTATGAAAGTCCGGATGTCTTTTTGTTCTACTGTCCTGAAATTTAGCAAGCCTAGAGTTTATGAGAAGGAGACATAAGCTAAAAAAGAATTTTGTGATATTCTATATTTTTTTCTAATTCGTGCTTTAAAAAATGATGCTTAGTGTGATAGGCATTTTCTGTTGACTGAAATATAAAAATAGCTTGCGTTAAACATCATTAAACTTTATATCTTCTTAACCACGCGGACGAAGTCGCGGGCAACAGCTAGTTCAAGAATAAAATAATGAAATAAATAAACGATTTAAGTAATGGTAAATGTTTTGTTTTAATTGTTAAGTAGTCTAAACTAGTAAATTATTTGATTTGTTTATTCGTTTCTGAGACGTAATCTCTGGAAGGAGCAGTGGTGGACCAGTGGTAACGGCCCCGACTTACGTGACGTAGATCGTGGATTCAAACCCAGGCAGGCGCTTTATGTAACTTATTTCATCACCACTTCTCTAAAAACGGTGAACGAAACACGTGACATCTACCAACCCACACTGGACCCGCGTGGTGGAGTAAGACCTATTCCCTCTTAAAGAGAGCCCGTGCTCCAGTAGTGGACACTTAAGAAGGCTGATGCATTATTTGTTTGTTTGTAAAACGCTTCTATTCTCTAGAAAAACAAAATATGTATCAATGTGTATTGATTGATATTGAATTTAGTGACAGCAAATGCGACACTCTAAAAACCTTTTTTATGGTTTGTTTACGTTTTATTTTTTCGCCCAACGAATAGAGTATAGTTAGTTAAAATCTTATACCTAACTTTTAATTCACGTCTGTTGATACAAAATCCATTTGTTTTGATAACATCTGCTTGTTTTCAAACCTTGTTACATAAACTAGATTAAGAAATGAGCTGCTTTTTTACAAACAAGTCTGAAGTTGGCGTCTGTTTGGCAGATTGTAACCTTGAACGCCTGTAAGGAAACTTATTTATTTTCTAGCTTGTATTTTTCTGGTAAACAAGCTTTGATTTTTAACGAACTTTACCAGAGATTTTTCCCAGAAAATAATACACGATGTACAAGGAATTTTTGTCCAAAAATCCTTTATGGATCCTGGTTACATTACGGGTAGTTGCCAAAAATGTCAAAGATCTACCAGTCAGCCATCAGTCAGCCAAGAGACATGGGTTTTGTAATGAATGGTCACCCATCTACAGACCAACCTCGGCAAGCGTTGCTTAACTTTGAAATGGAACCGTACGACGACCTCCTAACAAAACACCAAAGTTAAGAAATCACATCTTTTAGAAGAAATCCTTCCAGTATTGTTGGCATCCCTACCTCTCAAATAACATTTTTTCCAGACACACAAACTCCGTTCAAAAGCGCAGTTCGTATTTACTCGTATATTCTAACTTCGTACATTCACTCCATTCTCGTTCACTCATTCGTTTACATTACGTTCGTTCGGCGTTCCGTTCACAGGTTAAGGCCCCGTTTATCGTGAAAGTTTTACTTAAACATGTCAAAGGGGTATTTTCTGTGAATTTATATGTAAATGATGAAGTGGGGTTTACGTCGAATATATTGTAAAGTTCCTCGTAAAACTGCCTCAATGGTCTAGTCGCAAGTCCTACTGCTTAGCACGAGGTCTTAGGTTCGATTCCCGGGTCGGCCAAAGGGTTGTTGGGTTTTTCCATCTGGAATTTCTGAGTAGCATCCCGGCCTGGCCCAGCCCGGCCTATTGCCATCAACAGGGCACAAATCCAAGTTTGCCTTCTATAACATGACGTCCACATAAAAGCGTCTAGAGTAACAAACAATAAAAAAATAAATACATTAACAGGCTGAGGCAGCTAAGTTATGGCCAATCCCAACTGATGGCGCCTGTTCACGAACATGACGCATGGATCGGCATCCTCAGCTCAACCATCATGAAGGGAACTGAATGATCCAACACATGTGCCACCATCAGAGATAAATTAGAGAGAGCATGACACACTCAACTGCCAGGGTACACAGAAGTCAACGAACGACACATAGGTACAGTGAACATGATGCTCATACACTTCACTAAAAGAAATTGAGTTCTATAATACACCACATCCACATCCAACACATGTGGCACTATCTCACCTGATGATAAGCGATGACATAGGACCTAAAAATAACTAGCGAAATATGGGTGTACTGTAGGCGCACCCCTGCCTAACCCAACGTGGCATACAGCCGTGATGCTACTTTATTGTAAAGTTTTATTTATGCAGTGGTAGTGGTAGTTATGGTGGTAGGTATCGTTTAGTCAAGCTTTTATAGTCTAGTGCGTTTGGTGATATCATGTTGCGAATACCTTAAGGTCTATCCACACATATCAGGGCTGTGCCCGGGACGTGCACGGGACGTGGACAGACCGTGCCCCGTCAGGGGCTCAAAAAAATATCGGTGGGAACATTTTATATGACATCGTTCACACACCGTTCCCGTGCACGGACGTGTGTGAACGAGTTCATATAAAATGTTCCCACCTATATTTTTTGAGCCCCTGACGGGACCCGGCCCTGTCACGTCCCGGGCACGGTAGAGTAAATTTTTTATAAAATGTAAATTTTTTCATTTCATTCATTTCATTTTTAAAAACGTACGTTACGTTCAAAAGTGCCGCATAATGGCCTAGTTGAAATAAATACATTTGATTTGATTTGATTTGGGCACGCCCCTGATATGTGTGGATAGACCTTTACTCTGAAAAAAATAATCTATTTTTTATAAAAAGGTCGAGTTCAGAATTTTATACGTGAGGTTGTTTTAAAAGCAAATCACGGCGTTATTGAAAGAATATATTGTATCTAACGGATACTCGTCTAAATAATATATTCTGCATGATACGAGCATGTACTCAGCAACATAATTGGTGTTGAAATTAAGCATAAAGGCGGCTTGCGCAGGTAGGCTCGACGTAACATAGCGACAGCGACACGACAATGCGTTTTCATAGAAATGATTATAAATCTTTTCTGCAGACATGATAAATAATAGTTAAAAAAAACTAAAAAACACGCTTTAATAGAAAACCAAACTAAAAAGTAGAAAATAAATTTTAATTAAGAACACAAGAGGTGTGTTTAACAAAAAAATATTGTAAAAAAGCGTGGCTCTTTGATAAGTGTGCAAAGTTTAAAATTAATCCGATGTTTTGAAAAGGGTGAAAATCACGTTGAAAGATTCTGTTACATAGATACATAGTTACATATATACCAAGCTAATAAAAGCGTGTTAAAAAGGGGTTGTCGTATCGTTTGTCACGATGCAAACTAAGCATAGCAAACTAAAGTCACACACTAGAAGAACAAAGTGGTATCTACAAGAAGTTATATAGACAATTAACTAGTAACACAATCCAATAAAAAACTCTTTACTTCTTCAACCAACTTTGCCGTCCTTTATTACGCCCTCACAAAATAATAACTTGCCACCAAAACTAGTGCTAACAGTATTCCCACCACTGGGAACATTCCCAGTAGACGTCACGTGCGTGACCGAATGGAATTGATCGGTCTCCAATGTGAATGGAAGTCATCGATCATAATCGCTCACTCGTCGCTGATTATTAATTAGAAGGAATCTGATACTATAGGTGTGCGATTCACCCGCAATTTATTGTGATAGTGGATCTGGAAAATAGTTTTGTTGTGTCAATTGGTCAGTATCTGACTTTTGCGCTGCGGGACATAGCATAAATTTACTGCACAGAGAAGTTTATTAAAACAATTACAGTAAATCACGCCTATAATCGCCGAAGGCATAGGTGATGTGTACCTGTAGTGCCTACATTCATATGTCACCGGATATATTTAACTTCAGACTCCGGGCTACACTTGAGGAATTCCTGATGAAAAAAAAAAAGACGTGTGGCACTCGGGGACTGCCGCGGTAAAGCTATTGCATTGCATTTTTTATCAACTTATGCAATTATAATTATTTATTAATTTTTACCCAGCTGTTTATTTATGCTAAATCTCAATTAAAAAATGTTCATCCATCAGTTGTAAAAACATTTTTAGCAAGAATAAAAAACTTCTTTGTCAACCGGAACCGAACCCCCGAACTGGAAAACGCGGCACCAAATTCTGAGTGACCCTTATTACCACTAGCATAAGGCCACTTTTAATTGCCACGCAAAAGTGACCCGTATTCTTAGGGACATGGACGACCCGAGCCGACACTTTTCTAGAACCGACCTCGAGCCGCCACCAAGAACGAACCGTCCAAAAAAGTCCCATATCTTTGAAACGGCTGGAGCTAGCTCAATTATAAGAAAAATTTTGCCCCTTGCCTCCCGTCACTTCAAGCCGGAGAACAAGATAGCTAAACCCCCCCCCCCCCGTTAACTCTTTACCTTCCCCACGCAATTTTTTTTTTATTCTATCTAAAAATATCAAAGTGAAACTTCTATAAAATCGCGCAACAAACCCCTACCCTCCTGCCCCTCCCCTCTCACCCGCTCATACACTCGGAATCCATCGTCCGATTTCGGAGCAGCTCGGGGTGTCAGGATTCGTTACGAAAAAAATTGTTTTTTCTTGATTCAGTCGCCGCGCTCAAAGCCCGTGATAAAAGGTCAAAGCCCGCGATAAAAGCTATGCAATAGCTTAAAAACGCTAGCGGTCGGAGGATCCCCTTTTCTTCAGCTCTGAATGTATATGGATTAAAGTCAAATTTAACTAACACATGATGTCAACAAGTATGGCAGCCAACACTTGACGATAATATCCGAACTACGCCGAATAACGCATAACGCTTATTCGTGACGTGACGATTTTTACCAGGCAACTCCTACTGCAAGCTGCGACCCGTGTTAAGGAAATTCTTTCCAAAAACCCAATAAAACTTGAATCCAACCAGGTCCTCTTATTCAGCAGATGAATTTATTTTAGGGATTATACAGAGGTAATCCATGCCAAAACGTTTATTTATTATGTTCTCTTTCTCGCATATAGGTACGCTTTTAAAGACTGGTATCTAATTTCCACCACCTAACCAGGTCAGCTGTAATTTGTGCCCCTTTGCTCACCAAAGAAATCGTCTTGGCAACAGGTTTCATGTTTAATTCGTACATAGATATATTTTTCTTAAAGCAGAAACAAATTTTTTTCTGAATCACTGTAAATAAAAAAATATTCATAAAAAATTAATTGAACTGCCATGATTGATCAAAGCACATCGCCAGTTCCAACGAAAAAATAAATTGATCTGACTTCAAACAGCTAGGCTTACGACGTGAGTCCTCGCTGAGAATACTGCTCATCCAAGACACGTGCTTATGACGTCAGCGATCAATACACGTGCTTCCAATCGAGGCGATAGTTCAAAGAAAGTATATTAAACCATTAGGATATTAGGTTAAAGCCTGTAAGCCTGAAATGGAATATTAAGGTAACCTTTATACTAAAGTAATTTGATTAAAAGGAGAAGCTTTAAGGTATTGAGCTCCGTCTTACCTTGCCTTATTGGCTTTTTAGCACAGAGTAGAATACTATCTTTATCCCCTGGCTTCGCTCCTGTAGCCTAACCCACAACCATAAATACTAGCCTAAAAGCTACTAGGGCAAACATTACTGATGATCGTGTGTCTTGCCCGACTTTACCGACATAGCCCGAAAAAATTAGATTCAGAAGACGTAGCATAGGAAGGCCTCCGTCTAGGTAGACCGATGGCCTGGTTAAGGCTGCGGGAATGTGCTGGATGCGAGACGCACGGAACTGATCGTTGTGATGACAGTGATGACACTTGGGGGAGGCGTATGTTGGGCAGTAGACCTCTTTCGACTGAAATTATGATGAATAGAAAGCAGTGGTGGCCCAGTGGTAACGGCCCTGACTTACGTGCGGTGCTTAGGTGCGTTACGTGTGGTCGTGAGTTCGAGCTCAGGATGGCGCTTTACTTTGTGTAAATTATTTCATCACCACTGCTCTTAATACGGTGAAAGAAAACATCGTGAGGAAACCGGCATGCCTTAGAACCAAAAATTCGAAGACATGTGACATCTACCAACCCGCACTGAGCCCGCGTGGTGGATTAAGGTTCATTACCTCTCTCACAGAGAGGATGCCTGTGTCCCAGCAGTGGGAACTTTATAAGGCTGATGATGATGATGAATGATGTACAAAGAAAAGGCTCAACCCTGAGGTAGTCCTACCCTGCCTTCAGAATAAGCCATCTTAGATCGAATGAATAAAAAATGAAACGAAAACACGAAGAAGCATAAATTCTGCATTCGTTCCCTGTTTGCTATTTATCTTCAAGTTTCTAAAAACGTATCGGACGTAGAGGTTATTTTCAACTCGCTGCATAAAGCATAAGGCGTTTATTCTGTAGTCCTTTAGAATTAACCTTACGCCCCCCATTGCAATTGACTCAGTTGCCATAGCAACGGAAAAAAGACTTTGTTTGGTGTCTCAATTTAATTGAGTCGAGTAGAGATAATTACTTAAAATATAAGGATAAGGTAAGTGTGTTGAGCATAGTTTGTTTCTAAAGGCACATCGGTAGTTCAAACCTCTGCCAAGTGTAGGGTTCTCATTATCACTTTACGTTCATTATAAAGTCCCTTAGCATCTCCTTGTAAATCTCTACTCCGATGGATAACTTAGTTACATACTGTTTGTAACGCACTTCATATAACTCTCTGTCAAGGCTAATAAGAGCTCTTTGTAAACTAAATACCTGAATGTGTGCCTGTTTGAGTAAGTGAGACATAAGGGATGCAATTGTTGCTTTGTAAGCTTTAGTGGACACCTTGTGCCAATTGGTGGATTATAAGTACCAATTGATGACATACACAGAGCACACCATATCCTTGGTCGCGGATAAATTTGAAAGAGAGTTACCGCGGCCCTGGCACAAGCAACTGAAGGAACACGGGTGGGTTTAGTCAGTAAAAGTCTGACACGCCCTCCCGCTTCACCCAGAGCGGGAGAAATCATTGAATGATATCCAAAATAAAAAAGAAATCACCTTCATGGCTGTATTACTCGAAAGGTAAGACAGAGACATATTAGTACCTACGCCCAGATCTTCGGCTTCGCACGGGACATTAATTATATACACAACCCTTCATCGTTTATTGCTCTTTCTATTAGTGAAAACCATTGTGTGGTTTATAAGAAGTAAGCGAAGAAACAGAGACAGGCTAACCGCGACTTTAGTTTATACTGTTTAGAGAAAATAAGTACCATGTGATTGTGAGCTAAGTAATTAAGTCTATTGCCGTCAATCTGGCGCATATCCTGACTCCAGACTGCTACTCTAATAATTCTGATAGACAAACCCAAAAACACTTTGCCCGAGCCGAGAATCGATCTCATCATAACCCCATGCTCAACAGTCGAACTTGTTACCGCTAGACCAATGAATATCAGTCATTTAATTTTACATATAAAGCTGGCTCCTATCAGCTGGCTCCTCCTAGCTGGATATCACGCGCTGGCTTTAGGAGTAAAGCCAGCTTTAGTCCTAAACATACCGGTGAATATAAAGGCCTCTTGTGTATTCTTTTCAAGCCACACATTAAATGTTTATCAAGTTTTACCGTAGACAAAAAACCTGAGAATGTTTTGCTTAAAAGTAGGATTTGTCTTAAACATCTTCTTAAACATGTTCTTAACTTCAAATACTAAATTCAGAAACCGGCTCTATGTTTATCAACAAACTATTAAAATACACAACTTATGAGAACGATCCACAATCGAGTTCCTTGCGAGTTCCGTGGTAGCAGCTAACATCAATCATGTCAGGTCATGCACTCCTCCCACGCAGTTCAGTTACACTACTCGCTGAACTGAACCACTCGACTGTGAACAACTGAACATTGACGCGTCATAAGGGTGCGTTTCCACTGAAGCGGAGCGGAGCGGCGACGTGCAGGAATCGTCCAATCACAGACGAGACGAGTGCCGCGATGAGGATTTCAACTATTGTGATTGGTCGTTTCCGCTCCGAAACGCAGCCTTACTGTATGTTGTTGGATTTATGACTCATTTACACCTAAAGGTCTATCCACACATATCAGGGCCGTGCCCGGGACGTGCACGGGACGTGGACAGACCGTGCCCCGTAAGGGGCTCAAAAAAATATCGGTGGGAACATTTTATATGACATTGTTGCGGACGTAGCGTGATCGCCTTCCCCGAGAAGGGAGGTCGTAAATCTCCCGGATGGCGCGCTGGACGCCCGAAGAACATTGACTCTCAGATTGGATCTGGTAACCTCTGTGGAATGTTGCCTCAGGACTTCTAATCAAGCAGCTGATCAAATTCGGTTCGACAGGACCATTAAATGTTCTGAGTGCGCAGCTTCAATTGATGTTTCTTGTGAAATTAATTCACACTTGCTTCTTTGAGCTGGATGCAGGGATGATAATTGTTTAATTAAATAAAACACTTCAATTATTTAAAACTTGGTACGAATTTAGGGCTCTCAACAAGTAACTACTAATTAAGTTCAAGTGACTTGTTTCTAGTGGCTATGGCCGATGACTACGATTCTATCTTTGGACCGAGGTTGTTTTATACCCTCGGTCGTTACTACTATCGAGAGCCCCGCAATTTTGTGCCGAAAATAATTTTTATTTGCCAAAAAAATCCCTTACCCGACAGTGGGTTTTAAGTCTGTACTATCCCTTCCATGGTGCTATCAACGCCTGGATTTCTGTGTACTGTAGCACAGTAGCACCCCCTATCTCAGTATCTAATCCATACATCTATATCCAGGCATTGATAGCGTCCCTAGGCTATATCTATAGAAAAAAGGGGCAAGTTCCCTTATTTTCATGTCGGAAAGTTGTATAACAACATCCCTAGCCCAGAAATGTACTATAGGTTGGGGTGACCTGCTGACAAATTCAGCAAGTCGTCTATGGGCGGCTTAAAAAAGCTTATTTTCGGACGTTTATCGTGGGATATCATCCCTTAAATACACGCTCCTTAACGTTTTAGACAATTTATTCTATTAGTTCAATTTCTACTCAGACCATCCAAGCTATCACCACCGAATATGGGTGGCCTGGTGGCTGAAGGAGAGCACTTTACAGTTCTAGTGCCTCCATAAGTATATATATACATTTTGTACATAATGTACCCAAAAAAGTGTTAGTTCGACAGCTAGTCACTCCCTTTGTGTCTAGCTATCTCCTAAACTACTTAACTGATTCTATATTTTTATGGGACGACACGATGGCGCGTCCATCGGGCCATCGGGAAGTCCCCGAAAATTCCTTATTTTTGGAAGTCTCAGGGGTGTATAGTCCCTGGGAATGCCAAAAAAACGGGCCAAAATCACAAGTCCAGATTACCATGTCTGGATTTGTGCCTAAACTATATGAGCGATTTTCGCTCTAAAGGGATGGCCTGATAGCTAGTCCAACGGGCCATCCGAAAATACTTCTATAATAAGTACATCTATTTCCTTCAGGGAGTTATTCGACCTGAAGGGTCTACAAATTTCAACAATTTTGTTTGTTTACATTTTTCCGCGCTGAGTATGTCGGAAACTATCCGGGCGATCTTTCTCGTCTAAAGACCGTCTGGAAGCCCTTTCGACGGGCTTTCCAATGGTAGTACTTTTAACAGTACACCTACATATTTTCTAGGTACTTAGGGCACCTAAAAGAATAGTCCCGTCGAAACTCCCATAAACAGCGCGTTTTACACTATATACCGACATGATATCTCAGGTAAATAGGCTTTATATAAAGCAGTACACTAATTCTGAACTGTATATAGGTTTCCCGTCTTGATCTAGGTTCCCCATATACCCTAAAATGACCTAAATGTCCTAAATTCACTTCCTGAGACATCACGTCAATATTCACATATTAATGGTGGAAACTATACATTTTCCACATTATATCATTCCTATGTACTAAAATTATGTCTAATACATAATATAACCCCTTAAAACATGATTTTAAGCTACCAGAATTTTTGTACGCAAAACGCCATCATATAAAACTACTTGCTGCCATCTGGCGCATCATTCGGAACTAGGCGGGCGCAGCGAACGCACGCATTCACATGAAATTGATTTTACGTTTTAAGTATGAAGACTATAATATTTATATATTTCAATGCTTCTATTCTATTAATCTGGTATTACTAAAACCCAATACGCATAAATAAACGTTAAGGACGTTATATTACTACCTTAAAAATGCGATTTAAAATACCCTTACATACCGAGCTTATAAATAGGACCGACGTGTTTACAACATTTTCGAGCTCGCCAGCCGTCGCTCCGTGCGGACGTCTCGCTGCTCGTCGCCCCACCGCGCTCTCCGGCGCCCCCACTCTCCGTCTCGTCGCGCCCCTCTGCGTGACATCACTGCGGTCGTCGCGTCTTCGCACGCCGCTCCAAAGGTGTCGCTACTAGTAACTTTGGTTACTAGTAGTGGCAGCTATTTTGGCCCTTCCGGGCAAATCCACTCTTTGTGGTCCCTGGCGGGAAACCTAGCGGTGTTAACAAGCCAGTGGGGTGTGCCCCAAGCACCCGCCAAGTCCCTTAAGGACACGGCAGTCATTGGAGTCGGGAGCGGGATCAGTTGGCCTTGGTAGATAGCCTAGTCAACCCCCGCTTCGTCCCACAGCATTCACCTGGCACGGTCGGGTGTGTCTACCCCGACGTGCCAGACTTCTTCGGTACACATTGGTGGGTGGCCCACCTTCGGTGGGTTTACCGGTACCTTAGGGCCCTGTCACCCAATAAGATTGGTGGCAGGTAGACAAGCTTAGGGCTCACCAGATACTCACCTCCCAGTCTAACCCGACTGGGAGGGTAGGTTTGCACACATCCCCGGGCCCCTCCACCCGGGGAAGATACCCTCTCCCGGCTTCACCGGATCTATAATTCTCAATTATGTCGCTCGCGGCAGTAATTGAACTCCTTCACGAGATTCTCGAGAAGGAAAAACTCTCCAAAAAATACAGCCATGCTGTAAGTCAGGCTTTAGCCTCTTATGTGCCCGCTTCGGGCCCGACCGGGGCCCCTGGACCTAGCCAGGCACCCGTGCCGAGCGAAGCCCAGGTCTCGCCCAGGTCGCCCTCCCCGGCAGCCAGGCCCACTTCTGGGACTGGTGAGCCGACTCTACCTAAGCCCCCAGCTCCGGCCGTCGAGCCTAAAGCTACTGTCCGTTCATGGAGAGATCCTCCTTCTCCTAAAACTTCTTCTCAACCGGCCGTCGAGCCTAAGAAAACCCGATCATGGAGAGATCCTCCTTCTCCCATAGCTACTCAAGTAAAAGCTTATAAAAGCTATAAAGAGCGCATAGCCGCCCTCCATAAATTCAGGCCCAAGTCCAAGTCCAAGACCATCTGGGCGGACGATGATGACTCCCCTATGGAAGAGGGAGCAACCCTCAGCACTGACGAGGAATGGGAAGCTTTGGCTGACCAAGCTAACTCAGTTGCTGACGACCCATTAGACCCAAATGTCCCCGATAGGTCAGACGACTACGACACCGTCTCCTCCGACGGTGACTCCGTAGTTTGCTCTGGAGGAAAGAGGAAAAAGAGGAGTAGTCCCATAAATGCTACCAAGGCCAAAAAGGCGGTACCAAAAACCTCTCCTCAGTCAGTTCTGCCACCGGCCTCGCCCGTAAGGCAAATCACCCCCACCCCTGACATTGCTTCTTCTCAGCGGTCCAACCGCAGCCCCAGTCCCATGGTAATAGTTACCAATAAGAAGCTCCGTCCCCCTCCACCTATTTATCTTCAGGATAAAGTCAAGTGGAACGATGTTTCAAACGCTTGTGTTGAGCGGAAAATCAACTACACGAAAGCCACTGCATGCCAACAAGGCATCAGAATCCAACTCCCCAGTCCCACTGATTTCCGGAATCTAACCCGGTACCTCAAAGAAAGGAACATCTCGTTCCATACTTACTCCCTCCCAGAGGAAAAGCCCGTCCGAGTAGTTATTAGGCGAATCCCAAAAGAGATCCCTACGGAGGAAATCCGTAAGGACCTTCTTGACCAAAATGTCCCTGTCACTGAAGTCCACCGCTTGCATAAAGCAAGAGGCGGACAACAGTACGATATTGTATTAGTTGTCTGTAGCCCTACTGAGGGTTACAACCCGATATTCAATATAAAGACCGTGTGCTCCCTGTCGGGCATTTCGATCGAGAAACCCTACCGCCCCCATCTTGTAGGACAGTGTCACAACTGTCAACTTTATGGCCATTCTCAGGCCCACTGCTATGCAACACCCAGGTGCGTTAAGTGCATGGGTGATCATGGCACTAAGGACTGTCCCCGTCCTAAAGACCGCTCACAGTGCACGGAGCCTCCCAGCTGCGTGCTCTGTGGCCAAGTCGGGCACCCGGCTAATTACCGGGGTTGCCCAAAAGCCCCCAAGCTCGCGCCTAAAATGGCCAAGCGATACAATGCGCACATAATGCGCATGGCTCCCTCTTCCCAACCACCCCCCCGTCTAGCCCCTCAGAGGACTTCACCATGGGGTAAGCTGAACCACCAAAGTGTGGCTCCTCAGACTTACTCCCAGCCTATTCCAGCGCTGATGGCCCACCCCATTGCAGCTCCAAATCCAGTCCCCGACCCAGTGGCCCCAGCTGCCCCCATGCCCGCACAAAATCGGAAGGTGGCTTCCACCACCACCGCCGCCATGTGCTCACCCCCTGTAGCCCCCTCCGGGCACAAGCCATATTTGAGCGTCGCTGAGAATATTATCAGCGCGTATTCCATATGGATGACCCCTCAGGCCCGTGCTCTGGATGCAGAAATCCGGAATGCAGGCTCTCTCACCCCCGCTTCATGCAGTGCCCTCTTCTCGAGGTACGAGTGCATTACCAGGGAACTTGACAGCCTTGTCTACAAGGACGGTCAATGGGTTCGTAAATAGTACAAACGTAGCATACATACCGATTGGTCCGCCCTCGCCGCCGAGGCCCCGCCGCGAAGTCCCAGTCATTATTTATGTAGCCAGCCCGCGAATAGCTGTGCCATAGTTAATTCTAATTAGTTAATTGGAGTTTCTTGTCCGTTCTTCTCCACGTAGGCTTATTCCGAACGGATGGTAGAATCACTTTATTAAGATCCAGCCTTAGTTGTCCCCCCAGCGACGCCCTGAGCCGAGGTTCGACCCCAACTGGGGTAGCCCTCAGCGTTGTCGCTTAGGTTTAGTAAATTTTTGCCTAGCTGGAGGCTATATAGTTTAGTCTCCGTAGGAAAGCCCGGTTAAGCAGCTAACCAGTCACTTTGACTGAGTTGCGAGACGCCACGTATTAAAAAAAAAAAAAAAAAAAAATACAACATTTTCATTCCTACTTGGCGCTCGGGCGTGAGCAGACGTATGACTCTAATACATACTTTATTTACAAAACCATTCAATTGGTTGGTGACTCTCGTCGCGAACAGACATCGTTCACACACGTCCGTGCACGGGCCCGGGCACGTCCCGTGCACGGACGTGTGTGAACGATGTCATATAAAATGTTCCCACCGATATATTTTTGAGCCCCTGACGGGGCTAGGCCCTGTCACGTCCCGGGCACGCCCCTGATATGTGTGGATAGAGCTTTAGGAGTTTAAAGTGTATGCTATGATGGTTTTGTCATGTTGAGAGGATGAATAAAAGGGGACTAACAAAAGGTATACTGTTTAGGCCAAACTAGATTATCCTAGTCTAAACTAGTATAGCCTGACATGGGATAAACCGGTTAAACTTCCGCAGAGGGACGGGGTCCGCATGAATTACCTGGCCTGAGGAGCGTATTGAATGCGCCTCGGTCAAAGGTAGCCGCAGAACACCGTGTGGTTTTAGTTAGTTCGAGTCTGACAGACCCAGAAAGACCCCTTCGCCCACACTACGGCGGAGGGCATCCATGGCGATTTCCACATGCTAAAAAAGTTCAAAGTAATTTAAAATCTGGTTTGAGCCGTAACATTAATAAATTAGATTTGGTAAATACCAGCTTGATGCACTAGAGTCGACCGAAAAGCGGGCCAAGAAACTCATCGGCGACGAGGCACTAGTCAAGTCAAAGCTCCAGAGCCTTGAACATCATCGCCGAGTTGCCAGCTTGTCGGTTTTTTATCGGTTACATTTCGGGGAGTGTGCGATGGAATTGCATGATTTAATTCCGCCCAGCCCGTTCCTACCAGACGACTACCAGACGTACGGCGATGCGTCATCGGTACATAGTGGACATCCCACCCATACGCACAAAACGTTTTGGGGACACTTTTATTATGCGTACAGCTAAGGAGTGGAATTCCCTGCCGGAGTCTGTGTTTCCCGATAGCTACAATCTAAGGGAAGTCAAGAGTGACTGAGTTTTTTCTAGGCAAGCGTGCTTCACCGTTGACCACATCATTGCTTACCATCAGGTGAGATAATGGTCAAGCGCAAGCCTACAGATAATAAAAAAAATATTAGAGAAATTCATCATCATCATTTCTGCCGAAAATCGTCCACTGCTGGACATAGCCCTCCCACAAGTGTCGCCACACCGACCTGTCCTGTACGCCTCGCATTCTGGGGATAAAGAAATTGACTCGTAAAATATACGACTCAAATACGTTATTATTAGGACACTTTCTTCTGCATGTAATTTCAAAACTAGAACAATTTTCTTTCATTTGTTTTTAAGATAATTAGTCCGGTCAATTTAGACATCCGAGGGTACAAAAATTCGCACCCAGCTGTAAATTAGTAAATAAATAAAAAAGCCATAAATTATATAGCCTGTAAATTAGTAGGATTGTTCAAAACACCATCATGAATGAAATCTAAAAAGTCCTCATCGATCCGACACCTGAAAAAAGTACTTGGGGGTCAAAGGTCACAAAAACAGTTTTTCGCGATTTTCAGCAAAACTGTAAGTTGAGACCAAAATTGTAGATCAGATAATTATTTATAAAAAATGCCTAAAATTTTTTTTCCTAAGAGCCACTGTTTCGTAACCAAAGGGTAAAAACGGGACCCTATTACTAAGACTCCACGATACGTCTGTCTGTCTGTCTGTCCGTCTGTCACCAGGCTGTATCTTATGAACCGTGATATCTAGCCTATTGAAATTTTCACAGATTATATATTTCTGTTGCGGCTATAACAAAAAATATTAAAATAGAAAAAAAATATATTTAAGTGGGGCTCCCATACAGCAAAAGTGTTTATTTTGCCGTATTTTGCGATAATGGTAATTTTATTGAGATATACCGATTCAAAAAGTTGAATCGTCATGTTTCGTTAAAAATACTCGAAATAAAAAACAAGTGCAGTTAGCTAGTCTTCCTCCAACCTCAGCGGCTGCTCATCAACATGTTTTTCGGGTATATTACCAAGTTTAAGTGTGCCTTGGTTATCAGCTAGACCCAAAAGACTGGGATTGGAAGTTGGTCGACAATACATTAGAACCAGTTCAAACTTTCCCTACTACTTACTTACTTTTTTTTTTTTTTTTTCCTTCGCCAGAAAAACTGCTAAATACAATTTTATGCAACTGTAAAAAGGGATGTAATGCTAAATGCGGTTGCAAAAAAATTTGGACAGTTTTGTTGTGTAGCATCTACAAATTGTCAAGACCGGTCGTGCTCCAATGTTGAAACACCAACAATTGAGAATTCATTAAATATTAACGACATGCGATGTGTCATTATTGGGGCAATTTACTTGCACCCAGGATCAAGAAGAAGAAGAACAAGGAGAAAAATAAGAAGAATAAGGAGAAGAGGAAGCAGAAGTACTCATATTTAAAGCTCATATTTAAAGCCCAAAAAAGGTGCATTAGGGCAATGTTGTGGGTTAAAATGTATAGAGTCATGTAAACCTTTCTTTATTAAATATAAAATACTGACATTGCCTTGTTTGTACATTTTCGAAGTTGCAGTATTTGTGAAAACCAACCCAAATCGATTTCCCAAGCTGTCGGATAGAAATGACCGGAGTCGACGATACGTCAATATGTTGTGTTCGAGACCGTCCAAGACAGCTCTGATGCATAATAGTGTTTTTTGTATGGCGCCAACTATCTATGACCATATACTCGTACCAGAGTCAATTAAATTATTGAATATTCACCTATTCAAAAAACATTTAAAGAACTTTCTTGTAAGTAGATCTTATTATAATGTTACTGAGTTTCTGAAGGATAAAATATCACTATAATTTCACAATTATTGACTTGTCTGTTTAATTATATTATTGTTTTGACATCCAGTTGCGTATTGGTAATACTTATATAACTATACTGACAAAATAAGATTGCATCTTTGACATTTTTAGTATTTTTTATTTTATTTTATTGACCTCTGTCTATCTGTTGTTACTTTATTACTTGACATCAAAGTTTTTAGAAATATTATGTTTTGCTATAATTATTTGATAATTTTATTATTTGCCATGTAACTTTAGTGATATTTTTGTATTGACCTCTGTTTAATTGTTTTTCACTTAATTGCAAGATGATTTTGACATCCAGTTGTGTATTTAATGATAAAACTTATACTTATTCATTATTACTTGACATCTAATCTTTAATTATATTATTATTCGTTTTAATTAATAGATAATTCATTATTTGATTTCGAATTTTAATATTTCTTTGATTAATTGATACAATTTATATTATCATTTACTGTTTTTCTAAATTACTAATAGTAAATAGTAATAATAATACTTAATAGTACTCTAAAAGTCCAGCTCTTATTATAATTAAAAATGACTTCATGGAACACTTGCTGATTACTTGAAAATAAAATAATGAATTTATATGTGATAATATTTGTACGCTTCACGGCAAAACATAGAGAATCTAACTAGTATTGTAACATCCCGCACACCGTGTAACTACCTATGTTTACAAATAAAGATTCGTATTCTTATTCTTAAGTATTACAGAATTATGAATCAGATGGATAAATTTCCCTATTCTTTTTTGTTATTTACACCTCTTTTATCACTTTTATCATTTTCAACCTTTGTCTATTCAATAGTTTCAAATTAAACAGAATCTCAACAGATCCGTGGAATAGGCTTATCGGGGCAACCACATAAAAAAACACGCTTAGTACACTATCGACCTCAAAGGTGGCGTGGAAACGTGCGCATGTTATGACGATTACAACTCTTTCAACTTTTTGAATCGTTATAATTATCTCAAAAACGGTGGCTCTTAGGAAAAAAGTACGTAGACATTTTTTATAGATAATTACGAGAATCTCTGATCTACAATTTTTGTCTGGGCTAATTTTATGACAAAAGTTACCGTTTTGCTGAAAATCGCGAAAAACCCATTTTTGTGACCTTTGACCCCGAGTATTTTTTCCAGATATTGGATCGATGAGGACTTTTTAGATTTCATTTATGATGCAGTTTTGAACAATCCTACCAATTTTCAGCTGGGTGCGAATTTTTGTACCTTCACTCCTATTTATTGGTCTAATTTGACCGGACTAAATTGGTATGCTTTCACTTTAACAATCTAATTAAGTAGCTTGTTTGTGTCAAAGGAATATATTTTGACAAAAAAAATATTAGGCTCCTATTAATTGTTAAATTAGTTTTAATGAGACGTTTTAATTAGGTCTTAATTAAGATTTTAGTAGCATTACAATGTGATTACCAAAACAGACTAATTACCTATTCGTGCAAATAGATATTAAAATATTCACTTCGAAAAAGTTTTAATTATAATAGTTTTCGTTGAACATTCATAACTTCAGAATTTTCCTTTGACCTTATCTGAAGCTTTCACAAAACGTTAGTTATGTACACTTCAGTAAACATCAATGGATAATATTATTCACAGTAAAGTCAATCGACTGTGACGATTCAAAAGCACAAAAAGTATCGGAAGTTACCGACGACGCCATTGTACGTATATATCTGGAGGTCTTGTAAACTATTCGTGCTTGTAAGTTCTGCAAAGTTTTGTCAGTCTATCCATCTACAAATTTTTGGATAAACCCAGGGTGTTTGCTCGAGTAGCGATACTTCAGAAACACGTCAATAGTTTCTTTTTTTGCACCAAGATTTGGGAAGGAACCTTCCCGACCGGTGTTAAAATTCATACATATTTTTTTCCTGGAGAAATGCTCATGCACCACGGGGAGATAGCGCAGTTATGTGGAACTAAATATATCATACTGCGGATTCCAAACGCCCGGCGCACCCTGGATAGCTAGCACCCGGTAACGCAGTCTAGCTGACTAATCCTTTCACCACGATGACTCAAACTCAAAACCAAGGCATACAATATATAACTAAAGTTTGCTTAACATCAACTGCCAGACAATGAGACAATAGAAAATGTATTGTTTATCTGTCATCTGGCAGTTAAGGTGTTAAAGGATATAATCATTATTATTTAAGCGTAGCACCGGGGCCCGAAATGCGTCTAGTAATGAAAAGTTTGTTGATTTGTTCCTTATGATCTCTAGATTACATTTGCATAATCATTACTACCTTGTCTAATAGCAAACTAAACCTCCACACGTTCAAATGATTATACCAGAGCGCCCCATTTCCGGCAGCTTTTCCGCACATTTCGTTGAAATCTGGCTTAACAATTAAGTTCAAAATATAAAGTAAGTAAGTGTATTTTGAACTTGGAGATGCCATAATCTTGCACTAAATCCTTGAAATAAACACAGAAACTCAAAAATATCATATAATTCACGTAATTCAATACAAACGGTTGTCTTTTTTTGATACCACCTTCAGTTGTCCGTCAATTTGTGTCAGATAGGGTGGGGCCCGTCGTCCATATCCAGTAAGTTTATTTTACTTGTTTTAGTACTCGGGTAAATATAAGAGATAAAAATAAGATAAGTACCTAAGCATAATAAAGTAAATATAAAGGATTAGATTGATAGTGAAACGTGCATCGGAGAATACGCTATTTACAAATACGAAAAAATCCAATCTTAGCTGAATGTCACTGTTTTAGGGTTTAAGTAGTTATGCACAGTAGATGACGGCGCAATCACTGCGCCAACTATGCAATCACTGCGCCAACTATGCAATCACTGCGCCAACTATGCAATCACTGCGCCAACTATGCTTCAATAACACCGTGCACAACTATATATGATACTGCTATGACTTTGTTTAAAGATTTTTTTGTGTGACCATGCAATATTTATATTAGTACTTATGTACCTACGTTTTCATCGCAAGAAGCTGCTGGGAACCTCCTTATTCTATACCTAAGATTCATCTTGATTTGAGTGATTGAAATACATATTATACGCGAATCAATCGATACCTGACTGTTAGTAACTGAGAACTTGGTCCCAGACTGAGAACATACCTTGAATCAAACTGAGAAGCGCAGCCGACATAGAACTGGGAAGCAACCTAAAATCATTATTTTTAATATTTTACGATAAAAAGTGACCTTTATATATTAAAAACATGATGATCCTGTAGCTTCAACGCAGATTTTTTCTTAGCGGAAGCTTATTTGATTGATTACTTCCACGAATTATAGTTGGATAATATTCTTTTTCTTTACGTAAACTTAAAAACGTTTCAATACATGCATTTTTACGATATGAACGTCCATAACTGAAAGTGAAGCACAAAATAGTTAGTTAAAACACCACTTTTTAACAGCAACAATAACATAACCATTTCAATTGAAAAATTGGCTATTTTTATTTGGTGAACATAATAATATGAAAAATAGATATTACAAAATACGAGGCCCAAAAAAAACGATCTCCTTTTAAGTTACAATACTTGTCTTGTTCAGCGTATAGGATGATTTGTTAGGTAATTCGGGCTGACGCGAGATAACATAATTTATTATCAAAATTTTATTTTTGATAATAAATTATGTTTACATTTTGAACTTGGGATGATTGGTGGGGTAAACACGTCAGCTAGCAAAAACTAAATATGTAAGTGATTGCATGAGTAGTTGAGTAACTTGCTACTAATAACAACAAACTACGTTCCTTCCTAAATGTGGCATTCAAACTGTAACAGTTTACAGGAAGCTTAGAACTTCAGCGCACACCTATGTATAGAAACCCCACCCTCTGAGAACTTAGTTAATATTAATTTACGCTCTAATTAGGTAAAATATTTCAGCTTTCCGTAACGCTCAGGCGTCGCAAACGAGGATGCATTGCGGTTCGCATTACCGACGGAACCGCAGGAAATAGAGCTGTACCTATATCCGGCGTATCCACTGCAACTTGCGAATATATTTCCTGACGTGTTAGGCTTTCGGTTTGTTGGCTGGAGGAAATATTATATCTGAAATTGGTACGTATACCTCAGTAAATGTGTACTCTGAATATTTTGATCTTAAACTTTAATGTTTATTAATATTGTTTGATTTAGTTATTAAAGAATTAAGTCTTATATTTTGTATTAACGCGTACGCCATAAATGAAGTATATTTGATAACAGCATAGAGTTATTAACAATAATTTTCATGTAAAATTAGACACACAGTTGCATAATATAAATTATTTTGTAAATTTTCGCACCCACGTGTATATAAGTTGTTGTTAGAATTGAAATTCGATATTTGTAATGATGAGGGTGCCATAATCTGCCTAGACGAAACAGTTCCGTTCTAAAAAAAATGCTCGTACACGTGTTAAAATTTAACATCCTTAAAAAATAAAGAGTAAGAGAGATAAACTGTGAAAGCAGGAAGGAGTTACATCAGTATTTTCTCTTAAAGTAGTGATATCTACCTAGAGATGACGGGTCCTTCCGCCATAGAAATTTCACTTAAAAAAATATGTTTCTCTTTCATATACTACACATCGTCATATCCCCTCAAGTCCTCGAAAAAATATAAATCTAGCACCTACCTTAGGCGGAGTACTGCTGGAGTTGTGATGCCGGGCAGCGGCGGAATGCGCGCGCCGCGTCGCCTTGTAGTGGAGGCGACGGAGCGCACCGCCCAGCCGCTCAGGGGAGCCATCACCGCGTGCTACTGTCATGCTGCCGTCTGCACCTGGTGTGGAAGAACAGGTTGAATTAGTTAAAATACTGGCCGGAAAGAAAGAAACTTTGGCGTTAATAGCTACTAGATAGCCTTGGTCCTAGTTGCGCGCCATTAGCTACTAAATAGACTTGGTCACAGTTGGGCGCCATTAGCTACTAGATATCTTTGGTCCCAGTTGGGCGCCATTAGCTACAAGATAGTGTTGGTCCCAGTTGGGTGCCATTAGCTTCTAGATAGCCTTGGTCCCAGTTGGGCGCCGTTAAAACAAAGTGGCGCCCAACGTCGGACACATTTCAATCTGCCTAGCCTTTTCCTAACTGCATTGGGGTCTGCTTCCTGTATAACCGGATGCGACTGAGTATTGAGGGACTGCCTATCGGATGCCCACGACTCAGTCACTGGCTAGCTCGTCAAGACTGGTGTCAGATTTGTAGGTATCTTGAGCTTTTAATTTTTAGTCCAGTATTATTGACTGGTTGTTAACTAGTAGCCAAGATTTTGTAAGCACAGGGACCGGAAGTGAATCAGAAAATAATTCACTTATCAGAAAATACAGGTTTTCTTTTATCTATAACCAAATAAAACAAATGTATCTGAGCAATTGACATAGTTTTCCTAACCTATAAGCTGTTTTCAGTATTTAATTAGATAAATCCGATTCAAATTGTAGCTAGCATCAATGGAAATATCCAAATAGCTTAATACTAATTTGTGGTGGATGAACCGCAGCTGAGTGTAATATTCAAACAATCCAGCAATTAATTATTAACAGCACAACAATGAGAATAACACCTAGAAATAAATTAACAATTAAGCCCTGGATATCCGTTGGTATGCTACGATGCATTAGAACAAGGGATAGAATGCATAAAACATTAAAAACCAATGTAAATGACACCATACTAAAGATAACGTATTTGAGATACCGCAATCATTGCAATAACTTGCTCAAAAAACTCAAAAAGCAATACCAAAAGGATCAACATAATATGTCGCAAAATAATTAAAAAAAAACTATGGTCTACCATAAAATCAATATCTAACAACCGTAAACAAAACCAAATACCACAGCAGCTTCTGTCTATCGAAAAAGAACTAATAGATGCGATCAATAAAACAAATAAGTACTTCTCAACCATAGGCAAACAATTAGCAGAGACCTTCACATATTCCCACGTTCAAGCTAGTAATTAAATCTACACTTAATTCCTTCGTTCTTTTACCCACTGACAACGAAGAAGTTGAAAGGACGATCAAAAACTTGAGAAGTGACTGCGCTCCGGAATGGGATCAAATAAGCGCTGACGCTCTAAAAACTACATGTGAAACCATCACGCCAGTACTTGCCAATCTAATAAACCGCTGCTTTGAAACCGGAACATTTCCTGCCGCGCTGAAAAAAGCCGTGATACACCCAATACATAAAGCGGGAGACAGAGGCAGTGTCAATAATTACAGGCCAATTGCAATATTAACAACATTATCAAAACTATTTGAACGCATAATAAACAAAACGCTCACCAAATACCTAGAGGAACGTAATCTTTTCGCTGATACGCAATACGGATTTAGATCTAACCGCTCGACTGACAGTGCTGATCTTGACCTTGTTAACTTCTTGGTGAGTAAACTAGACAAAAAAAAAATGCTTAACTATATTTCTTGACCTTGCAAAGGCATTTGACACTGTCTCTGTTCCACACCTTGTGCAAAAACTTGAAAACCACGGTATTAGAGGGGTCCCACTGGCATTGCATACAGACTATTAAAAAAATAGAACCCAATGCGTATAAATCGGAGGATATATCAGTAATGAACTACCAGTTGACTTTGGCGTGCCACAGGGCAGCATACTGGGCACCCTACCCTACCCTATCCCATGTCTACCCTATTTCTTTGCTACATAAACGAACTTTGCACTCTTAAAATTCCAAACTGCCGCATATCGGCATATGCTGATGACACTGCGCTTACTTTTTTCTTTGACTCGTGGGATGAACTTTATAACTTTGCACAAAACGGGTTCAATACAATATGTCACTGGTTACTGTCGAACTCTCTCTCCTTGAATGAGGATAAAACTAAATACATTGTCTTCTCAATAACAAAAGGAAAAAAACCTCCTAACCATTTAGACAAGACCTATGCACATGTAACTATCCTCCTACTCCAAACTGCAATTGTCCTAACATAAATTCAACTACATGTATTAAATATCTCGGAATTGAACTCACACACATGCGCACGCATGCACATATTAGCTCACTCATCCACTCACATATCTGCTTACTCACGACATCCGACAGTCTGAGCAACATAATTTAATGGGGGGCCTGGAGTTCTAAAATACAGGCCTAGGCTTAGTTTAGACTCCAGATCTCCCACAAATTACACACTTTGCCAATATTTCTGTGTCTGACTGTAATTTATACTCACGTTGTTATGTAATTTGTGGAGATAAATAAAGATTGTTTATTATTATTATTAGTAACTTGTTCTTGATTTGAATCATTAATGTAATATTATCTGTTTCACGAGTATTATAGTACAAATGTTCATTTAGGGAGAATGCTTAAATTGCGAAATATTTATTAATGATGATTAGATTATCACTTAAACATTTTCCACCATGAAAATATTATTTTGTAGCACTCTCCCTAAACGAGTTTTGTCACCAGAGGCTCCAGACAGTGATATTCTATCAACTAAAGCGTCGCGATAGTGATTAAAAATGTCAAAAGTGTATGGGAATGTCAAGTGCTATCGAAATGCCACGTGATCGTTCAATCAATTCCTTTCATTTTGGCATTTCAATCATCGCCGTCCATACTATAGAATGACACTTGTCTAACGACTAAGAAAATAATGGTTGTAAATATCTAAGCCCTAGACATGTATTGCCAAAGAGATTTCTCGAGAATTTCAACATTGTCACTACCGTATATCTTTAAATGGTAGTACAGTTTATCCAATACGTCAATGAAACCAGCAAGTCCTCTACAGATGTTCGAACAAGATGTTCAAACAGCTGTAAGTAGATTTAGAAGTGTACTCCAAATTGCTTTGCCGGCAGTTCACCGAAATGCAACTGCTGAAGGGAATGCAATATAATTGCTACACTTTGCAAGCTGTCAGCAGCAGTAAGTAATTGTTTGCTACACAATGTGAGAGTACACACTGTCTCAAATAGGGGCTTTACGTTTAATTAATACAAGTTTGTAAGTGACTACAAAGCAAGGTGTTTTAAAATGATTGCATTCCAATGACGTTGGGCAATAAAACGAGTTAGTACTGCTTCATTTTCAAAATAATATAAGTTTCTTCTGCGTAACGATTATTTCTTTAAATTTCGTCCAAGATCCCAGATCCCCAGACTTTGCTTATTTTCTCAGTAACAAAAAGTGTGGGTTAATAGTACATTGAACGTATAAAGTATATACTAACACTTTAGCAGGTATTCGTAGGTACGCATAGGTATGCCTATGTAGCTTGGGCCTACGATGAAATATTGGGTACCAGGTGCTAAAGTTCCGTAAATTGTTTCTCATTTTTGTTAAAGTCTGAGTGTCGATTTTTTTTGAACACCTAATAAGTAAATTATTTATTTTTTATTAGTATTAGAGCTCACCTCTACTGAGGTAATGTTGAACTTTTTTAATTAATATTAAAGTTAAAAATACGTCCAACTGGAACCGTACTGTAGATGTGAAATAAAATATTTAGAATTTCAGTTTACCTGCGGCGATTTCAGGGGAGGGTCGAGTCGACTGGATTTTGGTTGCTTGGTGACGCCCATCCGCCTGCAACAAATGACACACATTAACTTACATTATCTAAAGCACTTGAAGGTATATATTGCCGTACCGTCTGTCTAACGAATGAAGGTCTTCCTCATGAATTCGTAAGTGACACTTGAGGTTAGAGGCACGTGTATGTCTGGCACATGAAGGAATCAGAGGAATCAGGGTGTCGTTAGTGTAGGCCACTTTGGAGTCCTAACGTAGGCGAAATCGATGCTTTATTTGAGACTTTTATTACGAGCAATATCAGATTGATAGTTACAATAAAAATATGTAAAATAATCGTAATGTGTCAGCGTGACACGAAGGCCTTTTCCAGCTTTCTCCACTCTTCAGAAATTTAAGCTGTTCTATGCCATTAAGGAGCGCGATATCTACTAATATAATCTAATTAACCCAGAATTGTGCTGAGTGATGGCTGTTTTGAGCATATGTGAAGCGAATATATGGTTACCTACCGATTTTGTTTTTTTTTAGACATACGTAATAATGGTCGCCTACTACTCGTACTCTTTTTCTTTCTTTTTAGTGGTACGTAGGCTTCTCTCTTCTTTTCCACATTTATAACTATATTTTCTACCATTGCCGGCCAGTAGCGAGCGATAATGTTATTAATTCGACTCATTCACTAATCACCACAATTTATGTTGACAAACTTTACAATTTGCCATTTCAGCTCCCAAGCGGAAACACCCATTAATTTTATAAATTCCTTTGAAAATTTTAATGCAATACTAAATCCTGTTCATTCCAGAACCCTGTGGTCACTAATACCTCTAATCCTCTATTAACTCAAACATCAACATAGCTAGGGTTGTCGCTATCTTGTCGGACAAAAACAATCTGCTCAGAATTTTCTCAACTACATAAATATTAGGGTTGGCTTCCAGTGTAACTGGATGCAGCTGAGTAACAGTATTTTACATGTAGCGACTGCCTGTCTCACCTCTACAGCCCAGTAACTGGGTAAACGATACCCCTTGGCAAGACTGGTGTCAGATTGCCTGGTTTGTGATATCCGTAATGACTGTTAAATATCTACATAAAACTTGACAGGCGGGACCAACAGCTTAATGTACTTCCCGAGGCACAGAGGAATCTCGCTATTTAAAGATGGTCACCCATCCACGGACCAACCTCGGCAAGCATTGCTTAACCTTCAAGATCAACCCGTGCGATATTACTATGTAGCCACGAGTTCCACCGCGATTTTATCGGACGCTCCCTATCATTACGCGATAGGACGCAGGGCCAGCCCTAACGGAACGAGCCCTCTCAAAAGATAACCTGATTATCGGGCAATGGGACGCGCCAAAGTAAAAGGAAGGCAGAAATACAACTGTTCAGATTAATTCAATGTTAAATTAAATGTATCAACAGAAGACTTAGGCAAAATTGGGTGTATAGTTTGCTACTGTTGGTATTGGACAAGCTCGCTACACTACTACTACTATATTCCAAACCACTGCAACTCCTGGAAGCCAGAATTAATATTTGCAATCACCAGAAAAGCTTCGAGTCAATAACGCTTGACGAGTCCCGAAAAGACTATTCAAGTACTATTGACTATTCTGGTCTTGGTTCCCGCAACAAAATTCTTACACCTGTAAGAAGACTAATATGCTAATGCCAATTATTCACCTCTAGTCCTAATAAGTGAACATTATCATCATCTAGTGGCAGTTAGGTAATCTTATAAACAAACACAAAACAATAGAGATATTTCCTGGGTAGAAGAATGATACTTATATTTATTCCGTCAGTGAGATTATCAAATAATATCGAACATGTATTTTGTGGTTTACTAAATCAATAAAAATTTACAAAGATAAAGCGCATCAAAGTTCAGGAGTGTTGGCTTGTGACGTCACTATGTCTGTATAAAGTGTACTACCGGCGTGACGTCACACGATATTTTAACGCATTATATCGTCGTTACTTTATTATAATCTACCTGACGGACAAAAAACTAATTTTCAATTAACATCCCTATTCTTGGTTACACCAGAAAATGAGCAAGACCTATGTATGACCTTTTAAATCATAGAAAACAGGGAGAAAATATTCAATTTTTAATTAACAAGGAAACAAGCCATGTGGTCATTGTGTTAAACAGGCAGCATATACCTGAGGCAATAACATTAAGTGTCGGACATTAACCTCTTTTCAAACAACCCAGTTTGAAAGAAGTTATAATATTACATGGGCATGTAGGTTCTTAGCAGTTCCCCCCTTATGAAACTGTTGAAATTTATGTATGAGGCTATCATTCACTCACTTTTCAAGGCATACAATGCGCTGATCCGTTGCTACGACGCAACGCACCGCACTAATGAAGCCTTAGCCTAAGGCGTCTATACCATCACGCCTGTATTACCCGAAGGATAAGGCAGAGGGTCACCTGTAGTACACCCATGTTTCACCATCAGTTATAACCGTGCACAAGTTCAGACCCCGATGAGAGTAAAACCCAATAACACTATGCCCGACCCAGGAGTCGAACCCCGAACCTCTTGCTGGAATGATGTGGCAAAAAAGTCCTAATTACTACCTCTTTTCCTTCTATTAAAGTTATTAAGGTTATTAAGGTTTATTCTTCTGATTAAACCTTTTTACCTTCTGTCACAATTCCCAACAGTTATATATTTGTCTATTAGGTCAGTGTGACGGCGATTGACCCCAATAGGGTTGTTCTGATTGGCGCATTATGGCGAGGTGAGCGGATCACATGCTCCAGCGAGCACTATAAGCGGTCTTGATACTGACTAGAAACCTTGGGGGATCGGTCGGTTGAGAGTTGGTGTGGTTGAGAAATTTAACGGACAAGCAAGTTAAGTATAAAGATATAGGTTTGAAACCAGGCCTTTCCTAATATCTATTTGTGAACCAGTTCACCTGATTTAGTTTTATCCGATTAATTTACAAATTCTTCTTTAAAGGATGTTTTTAAGAGAACGAAAAATACATGAAAATAAAAGAATTAGGACAAGGAAGCATCATTGACAAGTTCTGTCACCTGCACATAACATAGATGATGTTACAGAAATAATGTTAAACCTAAAAAAAAATTTGGTAAAAGTAACCTACCTTAAATACGTGAGACAATTATCAGCAGTTTAGTATATTTTGTCGAGTTACGCAAACATATATGGGGCAGAAGAACCCAGTCGACCGTCAAGATCCAAGAATCGGCAAATGATAATGTTTTTTTTCTATTGTGTCTGCTAATTAGCTCTTGACAGATTTGAAACCCTTTTGAAACACCTTGTTTTTTTTTATTAAACTAGTTTTCTTTCTTTTCTTTTCTTATTTGGTCCGATAGACCGCCTTGTAACAACCCACCCTGTAAAATGTGTCTTAAATTCAATTCGATCACGAATTCTTCTTTTTTTATTCTTTCGATTGACGAAAGGCTTGTTTGAAATCACAACAAACCATAATAATGGCTGTCAATTGAAACTATCATACAAACTTCTTAGCTCTATAATTTGCAAAAATAAAAGCCCATTATCTTTTCAATATCGATGCATTAGCATAATCTCTGCCTCACTACTGCATGTGCGGTCGTAAAGAAAGAAAATAAACAATTTTATGATCTTTAGCGCTAGCAGATCGTAAGGAAGTGAGATTATCTGTAAACTATCAATACCTATTCTGTAATGTCTGTGTTAATGTGTTGCTTACTGACTAGATGTACTAGACTGAAACCATAAAATCTTTAATCTCTGGACCAGAGCAATGCCTACAATTTCGGGCAGTCCCGGCACCGCTCCGCCAGTCGCAGTCGGTGGTCAACGCTCGCGCGTAGAGCTCGCTCGTGCGGTGGGCGCGAGGGTCTTAGTTCGGCAGCCTTGCAAGAAACGAGCCGGACGGCAGTGACAGATATTGAGCTGGTGAATTGTGTACTTGATCTCGGAGACTGAAATATCAGTTACGTAGTAACTTCTCTAATCTGTTGCCAGAGACTCAACACAAGTGACATCCTATTAACGAAAGCCTCAAAGCGTAGTGTTGCCCCACACTAGGAACGACGCTACGTTGTCGCCTTTATTAAAAAATATATATATATCGTTTGGTAAAATGACAAAAATGTATGGGATTGCCAAGCGCTATCGAAATGTTACGTAATCAATCCCGTACATTTTGGCATTTTGAACATCGCCATAGCTGATAGAATGACACTTTGTCAATTATAGTTTTATTACCATTATATTGAATCAAAAACATAACTAATCCAATTCTGAATCGAATGCAGAAGAATGTAGAAATTGAGAGTGAGTAAAGTAATTATAATATTGGAAAATCGCAAAACCATTGCTAACAGCACAGATCATATAATACTACAGTAATAGCATCGAAACCGAAAACGTATTGATGAACACAAAAGTACTCGTATGCCCCACACACCGACAGCACACAGCCGACACAAATTAAAAGTTATATTTTACTTGGGCTTCGCCCGCGTTTATAGTGTTTTGTTAACCCAAAGGAACAATATACTGGGATAAAAAGTACTTATTTGTTACAATTATTTTCTACAATTCCTTGTTCAAAAACAAACAAACAAACAAACAGGTTATCGTAAGTAGAGATCTTAAGCATAATGAATTACAAAATAATAAGCCTGCCAGTATCACAATACCCCTGTGCTAGTTGGTACTGTATTACTTATGTATGTGTTATTCCAGACTATAATTTATCTCTGTGCCAAATTTCATCCAGACCCGTTCACCCGTTTTTACGTGATTGAGTAACAAACATACATCCATCCTTACATTAGTAAGATAAGATTTAATTGGCCTTTGTTTCGATGATTCTATTTATTTTGATTTGGATTGTGATTGTAATTTTATTGTGTATTCTGACTTAATTTTTTTGTTTCCATTTTGATCTGAAAAGTAATATACTTAGTAGTATACGTTTCCCTTTGAAATCGATGTGGAAGAATTTTTGGATGCCCAATGCACTCCCCTTTTTATACGCGTTTGTATATAAGTATGTTACGTTTTAGTTAATATTTTTATTGTGTTGCAATATTGATCTTGATTTTAATTTTAGCTTTGAGTTTGATTGTAGTTTTAATAACATAATCCATTCTACTAACAAATCGGTAGTATTCACTAGTAAACCGTACACATTTAGAAGTACATTATGTGTGATCCCTAACACATAGGGAACCATGAGCCACGTCAAATAGTGGAGTCATATAACTGCACTGACGTCGTAAAATCTAGTCGTAAACGATCTTATTATACGAACGATTTATGATATTATATGTTATGTACTTTTAGTTTTATTTCTTTATGCTCTTGTTGCTGGGAAATAAAACGAGCTTGGCGCCGTCAAAGACAACTTAACATAACAAAAAGAGAGAGGTGTCTTATGGACACCCGGCTAGAACGGAGTTCGATTCATTAAAGTTTACAGTTTCGTAAAATATGTCAAAAATGATATGACAACAACACAACTGATGCTCAGTGTAAGCACACAATAGCGGCTGCTAGCGTAGGTACTGTATGTGTCTAGTCAGCGCGCGCTCGTACGTCTTCGTTTTCTCCGTGTGCCTGCGGCTCTCTCCTCAGCTTCTCCCTTTTGTGCGGATCTTCGCTTGTACTATCCTACATGCAGCAGTGCCTCGCACAATTTATCACGCAAAAATGATTATTTATAATATACCTATATTAATAAAGGTTATAAATGTATTTTAACGTTAAAATTTAGTAATATTTTTGCATATTCTCAAAATTGACGGCAAGCTGCATTGATTTAAGTTTCCTAGGTGTCGGGAAGTGCCACAAAAATCACTGCAAAAAGGTGTCGGTTTTTGGTGTTGTTTTTTTCATTGTTACACTGTTTTCGGTCTAGCCCCTCAGCCCGCAAATAAATCAGAACTATAACGTGCAATAAGGAACTCCGAACCAATAATATCAGTCTATAATTCCCCAACAATTAGGCGGCGATGCAAATCAAATCAAATAATTTATATGCATAATACAGGTAAGTAAGGTATTACAAATAATATTTATAGTATACTACATATGTCAAGTCTTTGTCTGTCTGTCTGTGTTGTTTGTCTCTGTTTGTTTGTGTTTGTTTTGTTGTTTGTTTGTCTTCGTTGTTTGTCTTCGTCGTTTGTCTTTGTGTATGTAAAGTCTTTGGAGAATTTTCTAAACGGAATCAAAATTATTGTAATGCTAAATGTAGTAAATGCTCGAGGTTGTCGAATTCGGCTATTTATTGAAAATAATAGCCATTATTTCATCACTTAAGGTTTAATAGGGAGGTACTTAACGTAGGAAAAATAAGTATTTTGTTAAAAATGAGCCTTTACCTTAACTTTGCCATATGCCATTACTTCGAAGAATTCGATCCTTAGTAGCGACGATATTGAATTGTGTATTATCTAGATGCATTTCGTGTCTGACTGTATGACTGGGTTATTCTTCTAGCGTCATTTACAGAAGTCATTCAGAAAAGTTTTTTTTGTACACACATTAAGATGTAACTTTCATGTAAAAAAAATCACAATGTTTTTCAAGTTGTATAAAACGTGCAAATCATAGGCGGATATCTAGTTACTTGTATCTATTAGTAATAAAGTTCCACCATAGTTTTTCCACAACCATATTACAAAAATGTTAGGGTCGTGCGTGGCGAAGCATATTTTATTTATGGCTTCAGTAATTACCAGCGACTCCGTGAGGTTTGACTGAAAGCTATTTATCATTGATGCGCGTCTATCAATGATATGTGTGTCGTGACTTTTATTCATAGTTACAAATGTGATATTGTTCTTCACACCAAAGTAGTAAGACTGTCAATTGTGTCATTGACATTTAAACATGGAGTAGAGGTATGCGGAACAAGGTGAAAACCGCAAACCTCTATTAAAAAGGGACAATCCTCCGACTAGGCGAGTGTTAAATCTGGTCTAGGCAACTACAACAACAACCCAGAGTTCTCTGGAGTACAAGAAGATCTGACCCTAGCTAAACTAGTTTAGCTGAAAGTAGAGGATGAAACAAACAAACAAAATCAAAAAAACCGACTGCTTAAAAAGCAAACTAAAAAGACGTAAACAAGAAGAAAATCATGATGTGCAGTCGGAGGATGCATATTCGCGAGCTGGCTGACCAGAACCAGATGTGATTATCTTCTTGTTTACGTACGTTAGTTCGCTTCTTAAGGGTCGAAAATTCTTCCATACAAACGTAGTCTGGCTTTTACTCCACTGTTTGACGATGTAATTTCAAAATAAAAAATGATATCAATTTGTCTCATCATTATCTAGTCCTGTATGGAAGCAAAAAAGTAAAAAAAATAATTACTTTAAATGTTATATAAATAGCTTCGAAAGTTCCATATTTTAACACTAATTTTAACGCATCTTTGGGCGCAAAATAAGTACCATAAGAAGAAGGAAAACGGCCTCCATACAGGGATAGATTAGTAGTTCAACAATGCAAATAATTTTATTTTGAACAGATACATTCAGTCGTTTTTTCATGATATCCAGACTCCCAAAGGTCTGTTTATAAAATTTCGAGCGCTCGTTTTCGTTCTAAATCATCATCCATTTCGCTACAAATTTGCAAAAGTGTGTATTTGTACACGTACGCGTTTTTTATTAAGTTTTTTATTTATAACTTTTTAATTAACATTTTTTTTTCGCTTAAAGTATAATTAAACATGTAAATGTTACATATTTTTGAAATAACCTCTTAACGCCCTTTATTTTGATACCCCACACGATGGTTTTGGAAGAGAAAATTGGGTCCCCACAATATGGCCCAAAAGCCGCCATTTTTTCTATTTTCTTATTTTAATGTAGCCAGTGACACTCGCAAGGTTAAGACGAATCGATTTACGTAAGAATCATCAAAATCAAAAAACGCGTTTGGTCTCTAGAACGCCACATAGGAACAAACATAGAGCTTAACGAATTTCTTAATAAAATTAAATTAAAATAGATCTCCATGAGCCAAAACAAGCAAATTATAAACACTTAAACTTATCGTAATCCTTCAAGTTAATAACCAAACAAACACCATAACAAATATTTCTTTTTTTTTTTTTTTTTTTTTTTTTTTTTATTGTTGATAGGCTTGCGCTTGACCACTATCTCACCTGATGGTAAGCGATGATGTGGTCGACGATGAAGCACGCTTGCCTAGAAGAAACCTATTCACTCTTGACTTGAAGACTCCCAGGTTGTAGCTATCAGGAAACACAGACTCCGGCAGGGAATTCCACTCCTTTGCTGTACGCATAATAAAAGTATTCCCAAAACGTTTGGTGCGTATAGGTGGGATGTCCACCATGTACCGATGACGCATCGCCGTACGTCTTGTAGTCCGATGATGGAACGGGCTAGAAGGAATTAGTTCATGCAATTCCAACGCACACTCCCCGAAATGTAACCGATAAAAAACCGAGAGGCTGGCAACTCGGCGCCGATGTTCGAGGTTCTGGAGCCTAGATTCGACCAGTACTTCATTGCCGATAAGCCTCTTGGCCCGTCTTTCGATCGACTCAAGTGCATCCAGCTGGTACTTGGCAGATCCGTCCCAGAGATTTCTCCGCGAAATTAACTACACACACACGACGTGTTACATTTGACACGTGCCACGCATTTCTCCAACACACACATGTACATATAATACACATGTAAGTTCATAATACGGGCACGTGTACAATATTGCGGTTAGAAATAATGCCGCTCATGGTAATGGATTAATTAAATGTGGTTAGAATCTGGGGCTCTGTCTTTGTGCGATTTCATTTGGTATGGTATGCTTTACTTAGAATTAATAACTTATAGTACAAAATTATTAAAACTACTACTACAAAAACTACTACACTACTACTACTGTACTATTAAAATAAACAGTGTAGCAATTGTAGATAGGCCAATAAATAAATAAATAAAATAAAATAAATTAATAATTTTTATTTTATCAAAATGAAGCAAAAGAAGTGTGTAAGGATCGTATCAGATGGCGTTCTGTAGTATCTGCCTACCCCCATGGGAAAAAGGCAAGAGTTTATGTATGTATGTATTATTGTACAATCTTTGGGAGATTTATATTATATTTATTTATTATATTCTTTATTGCACTCCATAAAAAAACTTATATATTTTTTGTTATATATTATAATTATAATTACTTTTATATTTGCCTGGAACTGTGTCATAACCCTTATGAAACAGTTTGTTGAACTTTCTACTAATATCATAATACAATCCACTTTGAGTAAAGGAACAGAGAGAGTACCTGACTTTTCGCACAAATAGGTTGAAATGACGAATTTATCTTAAATGGCGATCTGTCCTATACAAACAATAAGATCTAGTCTATCCTATTTAACTTCATACAAAATTATAATTATAATTCGTACTACTTGAAAAGGATGACACTATATTGCTAATTATTTGTATTAAATTCATTATTTTTGACATTTAATTTTTTGACATAACTATATTTTTCTCAAATTAATTATAATAATGTTAAATAAAATAATTAAGTAATAATAATGTTTAATGCATGCTAATTTAGGATGATAAAGACAGGATAATGATAATTGCAATGCTTGTAAAAGGCTGCTAAGTCTTAAGTACTAATATAACATAACACCAACATTATACACTTAGTTCGCAATAAACGTTTTGACTTTGACTTTGACAAATTCGTGCACTATGAAGAATGAAAAGAAAGAAAATATATAATTTATTAGTGACCCGCACCGAAGATTCGAGAGAAAAAAGATAAAAAATAACAAAAGTTAAAAAGAAACCCCGTATGAGACCAAAAAGGCAGCATCTATCTCAGCATGTGCGCTGGTATTCTGATAGGGCCCACTGTTAATGCAACGGACACATACAATATCTCCTACTTAATTGGCTAATCTCCGCAGAGATTGGACATTGAGTTCAAAATTCGGTCGAGAAGATTATTATTTAATAGATAGAGTAATAATAGACCAATGGACCTACGAGTACCAATAGGATTAGAATACAATGTTTAGCAGAATTCGTAATTCGTAGCAGCATAACAGTTTCGAAGCACTCGCGTAGCAGTGGCGTACTACGGCGTAGCACAGCCATAGCCTAACAAACACTTCCTCATATTTGCTTATCCTTAATCTTATTTAACGACATTCTCGATTCCAACTCCAATATCAAATCATTTCAAAACAAGATGAAAGATAAGGAATCCAACAAACATTCACCCTGAACTCGGAAAGCGATTACTTATGATAAATGACGAAAGAGATTTAAAAGCTCGCATATATTGTATGGGAGTTCTACGACTGTTGTATGGGTGTCGTAAATTGCGCGATACGCGACCGCCGGTGTCAACTGCACGACATGCTAGCTATATATGTATGTATGTGTATGGTGTATATTCATTTATATAGACCATTTAGTGGAGCACGTTAGGAAACACGTGTAATAAATCGAACTGCATGATTTGTGTTAGTAAGATTAAATGTTTCAGGTTTGTTTGTGATACATTTTAATAATACTAGAGTTTCTCTAAAAGAGTAGCAGCCTGTTTCCAAAGTTCGCTCGCTTTGCTCGATCATTTAATTTACATTGGGTGGAGCGATGACATGGTCAAGGCTGCAGAAAACCGCTGGATGCGAGACGCACGGACCGATTGATGTGGTGATACTTGAGGGTGGCCTACTGTGTCCAGCAGTAGACGTTCTTCGGCTGATATGATTATGATGAATAAATAATAATCATCTCGGCCTAATTTCGAACGCGGCAATCAACAATCTCAACGGAGATTAGCCTGTTAATTAAGAGACATTATGGTGAACAAGAAGCGTGTGCGCAAATACAGGTGCTCTCTTTCTGTTCATTTTTCTCTCAAAGCGGATTGTGTTGTTATATATGTAGATCGATCCGTTACGGTAAGGCAAATATTGCTTACTCTCCAAAGGTTGTACGCTAACCGCTAAGCTCCTGTATCCTAAGTAAAACATACACTTTCAAATTAAATCGTACAAAGACAGGGCTACAAGCTTCTAACCACATTTAATTAATCCGTTGACGTAAGCGGAATTATTTCTAACCGCAATATTGTACCCACACGTATCCGTATAACGAACTTACATGTGTATTATATGTACATGTGTATTTCGACTTGGAATATAGGTCTTAATTGCTTTGATAAATAAGGCTTGATAGTTTTACAGGTGGATTGTTTTACACAAATTATTTGAATCATTTTTAAGTGGATAGAAGGACGTTTGTCTAACCCATTGACATAATCCCTTCCATACAGTTCTTAAGATGTGTTCTTCAAAAGCCAAATATCGATAAAATAATATAATATTATTAGGGCAGTACACAGAATATTGAATTAAGGACCCGCCAGGCGAAGTCGAGAAACGCAATCATTTCGAGAGACTGACCTCCGACCCGGAGTAAAGTGTTTCAGATGATAGATTGTATTCATTTACGATTATATTCATTGAACCTTTTTTATTCCTTGTAGAATGATAACTCTATGTAGGGTAAAAATATTAGCGAAATACCTCTTACGTAATTGATATCAATGCCGGGGTCCCTCAAGGGTCGGTACTTTCAGCAACATTACTTCTTGCTGCGCATTAACGATCTGCTAAAACCCAGCGACTTTGGGTATGCACACACAACAGCATTGTTGCTGAGAGATACTTGTCCAACGCATAGGCTACCGGGCCGCAGATCCGGTCCCTCCATGAGGCCATGGTGGAGCGTTTGAACCTGTCCTTGCAGGCAGTCTCCGAAAAAGAAGAAAATAAACCAGTCAGGCGATGCCAATCTGGTCAGGTTTAATGCTGCTAAAACCCAGGCGTGTCTTTTTTCCGCTAAAAGAGCCAATTTCAAGCAGCTCCAACTTTCCAAGATGTGACCGCGCCAGCAACGGACCATCTTGAGCTTCTTGGCGTTACGTTGACACTGACTCTTCCTTTTGGCATATACATTAATGCAAAAAGGCTCAGCCGGCTGCCAAAACTAAGGGGATCCTTGCAAAGGTGAGAAAGTACTTTACGCCGGCACAACTCCTCATTTTGTATCAAGCGCAAGTTCGATCATGCATGGAGTGCTTTTCTCATCTCTGGGACGGATCTGCCAAATACCAGCTTGATGCACTAGAGTCGAAAAGCGGGCCAAGAAGCTCATCGGCGATGAGACACTGGTCAAGTCAAAGCTTCAGAGCCTTGAACATCGTCGCCGAGTTGCCAGCTTTTTTTTGGGACAATCCCACCGCACTATTCCCAAACCACTGCAACTCCTGAAAGCCAGAATCAACAGCGACCACCAGAAAATCGCCGAGGCAATGAAGCTCGACGAAGTCCCGGCAAAAGAATTTAACTCTCTTGGGTCCCGCAACGAAATTAACCAGAAAATAATAATGGAGGAGTAGGAAAAAATAAATATATTAATGGGTCCTAATATTGTAAGCTGTTATATTTGATTCCAATAATAGGTATGGCAAAAACGCTTGAACGCACGGCAATTTGTTCTAGTCTCTACAAGGTCCGTATAGTAAATAACTCTAGATGCAGCATGTACATTATCCAACATAACATTACGTTCATTCTGCCAAAGAATACACTCCCATAAGATATGATGTGCAGATTGTACATATTCGCAGTCAGATGTAGAACATTGACATAAAGGCGAGGCAACGAGCTTGAAGGAAAATAACCATGTCCTGTGAGAAATTGGGCAACACAGTGATCCTGTTATCAAATAAATATTCATAACCTGACGAAAAGTGATTCGAAACATTTTACGAGGCAATTAATTCTCACTTAAAAAGCTCATAAACTCTCTCATTAAGATTTAACTCCACCACAAAAACGGCTAATAAAAACAATAACATTACTCTTGAAAACGACGTCGGAAAAGAAAAAGAAACCATTTCTTTTAAACGGAAACGCTAATTACATTACACTACATTATGAAACAGAAAAAAGAAGCATCCGGAAAAGTTATAAGGTCCTATCTACAAAACTGCCATCCTCAAGTTAAAGTGCCATCATCGTCATTATCATCAGCCTTTTAACGATTCCACTGCTGGGACACAGGCCTCCTGTTTGTGGAAAGGAATGGGCCGTAATTTACCACGCGGGCCAGTGCGGATTGGGGGAAGTCCCATTTTTGTCAAATATTGAGTACAACCTATAGTGCCGCCATTTAACAATTGGCAGATTTGAGTTTTTGTAATGCCATCGTAATCTATCTATACATATAAAAGAAGAAAGTAACTGACTGACTGACTGACTCACTCACTGACCATCAACGCACAGGCCAAACGGCTGAAGCTTCAATCATGAAACTTGGCACTTAGGTTCCTTTAGTAGTGTAGGTGAGCACTAAGAAAGGAATTTTAGAAATTCCACCCCTAAGGGCGTGAAATAGGGGATGAAAGTTTGTATGAAAATCCGTCAGTTTTAAAGGCAGGATCTTCATATTTTGTGTTTAGGCTGAAGATTAAAAAATAACTTACACGTGTCTCAGCGATTTTGAAGATTCCACCCCCATGAGGGTGAAAAGGGGGATGCAGTTATGGGAATAATTAAATCATCTAGAGACTTGAAATTTTGCACATAGATACTTTATACTGTGCAGGCATCAACTAAGAAAGGATTTTTGTGTATTCCACCTCTAAGGGCGTGAAATAGGGGATGAAAGTTTGTATGAAAATCCGTCAGTTTTAAAGTCAGGATCTTCATATTTTGGGTTTAGGCTGAAGATTAAAAAATAATTTACACATATCTCAGCGATTTTGAAGATTTTACCCACATGAGGGTGAAATCGTCTAGAGACTTGAAATTTTGCAAATAGATACTTTATACTGTGCAGGCATCCACTAAGAAATATTTTTTGTGAATTCCACCCCTAAGGGGGTGAAATAGGGGATGAAAGTTTGTATGAAAGTCGGCCAGTTTTGAAGTTAGGATCTTCGAATATTGGGTTTGGGCTGAAGATTAAAATCTAACGCAAATTAAGGTTTTTTGGCAATTCCATTCTGGGGGGGGGGGGGGGGGGGGCGGGTCATGGGGGATGAAATTTTGTGTACAAAAGTCGTTCTTTTACAAAGGAAAAATTATTAAAATACTCTCAAGTGTTTAAAGTCTGTTGGTAACTATAATCTTCTATCTAAACATATAAAAGAAGAAAGTGACTGACTGACTGACTGACTGACTCACTCACTGACCATCAACGCACAGGCCAAACGGCTGAAGCTTCAATCATGAAACTTGGCACATATGTTCCTTTAGTAGTGTAGGTGAGCACTAAGAAAGGATTTTTGGAAATTCCACCCCTAAGGGCGTGAAATAGGGGATGAAAGTTTGTATGAAAATCCGTCAGTTTTAAAGTCAGGATCTTCATATTTTGGGTTTAGGCTGAAGATTAAAAAATAATTTACACATATCTCAGCGATTTTGAAGATTTTACCCACATGAGGGTGAAATCGTCTAGAGACTTGAAATTTTGCAAATAGATACTTTATACTGTGCAGGCATCCACTAAGAAATATTTTTTGTGAATTCCACCCCTAAGGGGGTGAAATAGGGGATGAAAGTTTGTATGAAAGTCGGCCAGTTTTGAAGTTAGGATCTTCGAATATTGGGTTTGGGCTGAAGATTAAAATCTAACGCAAATTAAGGTTTTTTGGCAATTCCATTCTGGGGGGGGGGGGGGGGGGCGGGTCATGGGGGATGAAATTTTGTGTACAAAAGTCGTTCTTTTACAAAGGAAAAATTATTAAAATACTCTCAAGTGTTTAAAGTCTGTTGGTAACTATAATCTTCTATCTAAACATATAAAAGAAGAAAGTGACTGACTGACTGACTGACTGACTCACTCACTGACCATCAACGCACAGGCCAAACGGCTGAAGCTTCAATCATGAAACTTGGCACATATGTTCCTTTAGTAGTGTAGGTGAGCACTAAGAAAGGATTTTTGGAAATTCCACCCCTAAGGGCGTGAAATAGGGGATGAAAGTTTGTATGAAAATCCGTCAGTTTTAAAGTCAGAATCTTCATATTTTGGGTTTAGGCTGAAGATTAAAAAATAATTTACACATATCTCAGCGATTTTGAAGATTTTACCCACATGAGGGTGAAATCGTCTAGAGACTTGAAATTTTGCAAAAAGATACTTTATACTTTGCAGGCATCCACTAAGAAATAATTTTTGTGAATTCCACCCCTAAGGGGGTGAAATAGGGGATGAAAATTTGTATGAAAGTCGGCCAGTTTTGAAGTTAGGATCTTCGAATATTGGGTTTGGGCTGAAGATTAAAATCTAACGCAAATTAAGGTTTTTTGGGAATTCCATCCTTAGGGGGGGGGGGGGGCGGATAATGGGGGATGAAATGTTGTGTACAAAAGTCCTTCTTTTACAAAGGGAAAATTATTAAAAATACTCTCAAGTCTTTAAAGTCTGTTGGTAACTATAAAATGGCTCAACGCATAAATATAGGAATTAAATAGGGACGGGTAAATTTGCTTCGCCATGACAATTAATAAGGCTCAAGGACAAACTCTGAAGTATGCTGGTGTAGATTTGAGGGCAAATTGCTTTTTCCATGGATAGTTCTATGTAGCGTGTTCACGTGTTATCTCATCAAATAGTCTGGTGATATTGGCGTCAACATCCAAAATGGTTTAAAATGTTGTTTATAAGGAAATACTTTATTATAATTACTTACTTATGCTTATGATTACTTATTATTAGTCATGGATAAACACAGAAATAGTGTAGGCATACGGAACGGGACAAGGATAGAGCGTATTGATGATAGAGTAGGTAAGTATAAGTCTGTCCTAAGAAACACTTTCGCATTACATTATTTTTTACTTTTCTCTACATACTGTTAAAATATGATAAGGAGAAGCATGTAGTCTACGCGTGCGAAGCCGCGGGCAAAAGCTAGTCAGCAATAAATTCTCTATCGATATGCCTAAGCAGACTTTTTTCTACTATCAATAGATTCTGGATTAATAATAAACTGCCGAGCAATGAAAATGTTCCCCCCACAAAACACCTTAATTTAATTTTTTCACATTTAAATTAAAATTTGAACACAATATTTACGTTTTTAGTTGGTAATATTCTGATGCGTTGTTAAATGTACTTCAATATTGCAGACGGCGTCATTAAGCTAGCCTTTCGTTTAGGAGTAATTTGGTGCTATGTCACTGGAACTTTTTCATTGCTCGTTAGTATAATAAGGCCCCAAATTGCTTTGTTTACAAACCTATTTTTGATAAGATTAAATCGTTGATTTAAACTAACAATGTAACTATTTGAAAGTGCGCAATTATATCTATTTTTGGACACTGGAAACTCTTGCATGATTTAAAGTTAATAATTAGTTTTACAATGCATGTCCTCGAAAAGAGCGTTTTCCAAGCAGCCACACTGTGCAGAAAGTGTCACTTTTTTTCACTAGTGCTTTTTCTTTTCTTTACTTTTTTAAGTTTAACAAATTAGTTAAGTACAGATTATCATTCATATAAAAGGTAAAATAAAACTAATACTTCATTAAAGGCGTTTTTAATTAATTTGGATTTAGATATTGATCAATAAATTATTAATTTTAAATATTCATTAAATATGTTTGGCAGAACGTATATTTTACTCGTGACTTTTTACGTTACGACGTGACAGCTATTTGCACATGCGCAGTAGATATGCCCGAGGAACTTTTAGTTAATCTGTGGTTATGCTGAACGCGCTTGAATAAGCCCGCCATTTTATTCATTTTTGTTTGGTTCAGATATATTTTTTTATTTCCTCGCACAATGCATAGTAAAATGTTGTATGATACACGTACGTAAGATGATATCCGACTCGTGTCGATTTATCCACTCACTCGCTTCGCTCGCTCGTGAATAAAAATGCCACTCATCGGAAATCACCTACCTTCCGCACTTGTAAATAACTATTTTCGTCTATAACTCAAAAAATGAATTCGTCAGATAGCGGCCCTCTAGCTAAAGGACTGTCGAATATGAAACAGTAAAAAGAAACTTCTTCTGGGCCGACCAGTAAAAGGGCCATCCACAAAATATAAAAGCACTTAACACTTGCACTACTCTGACTGCTCAATTAGCGACCTTTGACAGCTAAGTGCAACTTTTACTCACTCAAATTGATTTTATTTTGTTAGGAAAGTTAAATGGTTGAGAATATTTTAAACGTGAAGAGTAAAATTGCCTTCTGTTTTAATCGAGTCAACGTTTGAACTTTCGCTTTGTCTAACTGATGTTAAGTTTGTGTTTTTACGACACTCGATGATTCAGGTAGCTATTAATTTTATAGATTTTCATACAATCGAACCACGGGCAATTTTTTTTGCCTGTTTAATGGACTCCTCTTTCCCAGATTGACAAATCAAATTGAATTTCTTTTGTATAAATTTTTGTGTTGGCCATCAAATCAAAATAACAGGCACTTAACGACGTTACCTGTTAGGCCGTGTTTATTATATAAGCAATCGTCGCGAATTTGTTCGGTATACTGGAAGAACAACGACGCGTTTTGGTTTGTCTGTAGAAATAACCATGACTCGTGGTCATTTACGCAACATTCATGCGACTGTCGCTTATAATTTTATAAAAGAGCACGGGGTTATGAAGATATTATTCCCTCAAACTAATCTTACTTAAGTATAATATCAGAATCAAAACACTTACCGAAAAAACCCTCCATCCTGTTTCCCTCCTATCCCACTCAATATTACAATCGTCATACCTTCTAATTTGCCGCATCTAAACACACAAGTAACTCTCCACAGCCTCAACTAATATTTACGACGTCACAACACTCTGAGCGCCTCTTAAGTCGACTCGTAATGAAGGGCGTCTCGAGTGGCGAAAATAATTGTACAATCACACGCACCCTTGTACTTGATGATCTTATTATTTGGCACTTGAGTTATTATGTGGAGATTGAAGGAGCTATGATGGAGGAAGATATTTCGAATAATGACTGGAGATATTTTTACCCGACTGCCGAAGGAGGGTAATGTGTTTACTAGTCTATGTATGTATGTTTCCTATATGGCGTTCTAGAGACCAAACGCGTTGGCCAATTTTGATGATTTTTACGACAATCGATTCGTGTTAACCTTGCCAATGTTATTGGCTGCATTAAAATTGGAAAATACTAAAAATGGCGGATTTATTGTAAAGGCCCAATTTTATTTTCTGCCAAACTCATCGTACGGGGTATCAATATAATGGATTTTAGTGGTAATTTCAAAAATATATAATTCTTAAATGTTTAAATGTAAGACCTAAAACTATAAAAAAGCTTGTTTTAAAAAAATACTTTGCTATTAATAATTTATTTTTAAACTTTCTGATTTCCACAGGTTTTGAAACTGGAAAAATATAAAAGTCACTTTTACTATCTCATGATTACTTATAAGGTCACTAGCTGTTCCCCGCGGCTTCGCTCCCGTCAACTGGCTACCTACCTACACTACATTTATGAATGTCGCCTAACTTTAACCGCTTAGGCAGCGCACGCAACGGAAACATTCAAAAAGGAATATTTTTTCCCGTTTTGTAACATTTTTCATTTATACTCCGCTCCTCTCCTGGTCGTAGCGTGATGTTATATAGCCTATAACCTTCCTCGATAAATGGACTAACCAACACAAAAAGAATGTTTAAAGGATTATTAGGAAAGCTCTCTATTCTATATTTTCATTGCAGTAAACAAACACACACTAACAATATTATAATTAAGACCCGTAAACTAAAACGACCGACTCATCTCAACTTCCTCATAACTTAAATTACCTTCTATCCATCTACCATCATCTGCCGACCGTTACCTGTCTTAAACTTAGCCACAATATTGATATTAAGTACCTTTTACTTGTCCAACCGTGGCTAAGTCCTGACAAGGGACAAGTTAATTGCATATCTAAGTTATTACAAGGAGAGGTAATCAAAGTATTTCAAACCCTCGAATAATTACAATAAATAACACAATATAACTGTCAATTTGATTCATTCGAGTGTAGAAAATGATTTAAGCCCAAGTCAGTTTGAAGGTGCTCCACTCGATTTAGTCGCTACGACAACAAAAAAAGACCCTGATGAATTGAAAGAATTTGATGATTCGATTTGAAATATGGACCTTAGAATGGACGATGGTGGGTACGATGCTATTGAAATGATAGCTGGTATGAAAATTGTAGGGCAGAGGTTCGAAAGATTTAAAACACAAATTAAAACAAACTGCCAGGAGACCAGAATCATAAAGAATTATTTTCGGATTTGTAATAACGAGTGATAAAGATTCACAAACTTAGGAGCTAGAACTAGGAGACCATAATCTCAAGAAAGAAGAAGTATTATCGGATCTGGAATCATGAGTGGTAAAAACTCTAAAACCACCAGAAGACCAGAATCATGATGAAGTAATTTGCTCATAGACTTTCTACCTTCAATCAATCCATTATCATCTTCCGATAGTTACCTGTTTGAAACTTTGCCACAATATTGATATTAAGTACCTTTCACCGGCCTAATCATGGTTAAGTATTGACAAGGGACAAGTTTTTACAAGGGACTTGTTAAAATATTACAAAACCCTCGATCAATGACAATTAATAAACAAGATCGAAAATAATTTGAATGATTTGTAAGTAGGAAATGATTAAGATCCATATATCTTAGTCAGTTTGAAGGACCTCCACTCGACTCAGCCGCCATGGCAAATGCTGAAACCTCTCGATATATGTCAATAAAAAAACCGGCCAAGTGCGAGTCGGACTCGCACACGAAGGGTTCCGTACCATTATCGCAAAACACTGCATAAAAATCACGTTTGTTGTATGTGAGCCCCCCTTAATTTATTTTATTTTAATTTATTATTTATTATTTTATGATGTAAATATACAACTAAACATTCTGTGAATATTTCAAGCGTCTACCTGTTGCCGTTATTAATATCGAGCAAAAAACGGCAAAAATATCACGTTTGTTGTATGGGAGCCCCCCTTAAATATTTACTTTATACTGTTTTTAGTATTTGTTGTTATAGCGGCAACAGAAATACATCATCTGTGAAAATTTCAACTGTCTAGCTATCACGGTTCATGAGATACAGCCTGGAGACAGACGGACAGACAGACAGACAGACAGACAGACGGATCGTGAAGTCTTAGTAATAGGGTCCCGTTTTTACCCTTTGGGTACGGAACCCTAAAAACAAGCTGTAACTGTCAATTTGATGACTCGAGGTGGAGTCTTGTTAGAGGATATGACTTGGAGTGGGCCTTAGAATATAGGGGTAAGATTGTGTGTGTCTAGACTTATAGTAAGTTTATTATAAGATTGTGCTCCATTGGTGTCATTGCTGTAAGGCGTTCCAGTGCGAGGATAAACGAATAAATAAATGAATAATAAATAACGCTAGTATTTATTTTGTGGGTTAGAGTTCCTAACGAATTAAAAACACAACTGAAAGTGTGTAAATCCATTAAAACTACCAGAATAGTGAAGTAAAGGGTGTCTCAGAATGTTTTTCGTTTTTGATACTTAAAAAAAAGTACTAGAATTAGTTAAAACTCGGTTTATTTACTGTTGAATTAATGACCAGTTTTCCGATTTGGTTTATTAAAGGGAGGTAGGCAGTAATTTGATAATGTACTGTAGTATTTGATATATTGTAATTCAATAAATCCAACGTCACCTTCCGATAGTTACCTGTCTAAAACTTAGCCACAATATTGATATTAAGTGCCTTTTACGTGTTCAACCGTGACTAAGTCCTGACAAGGGACAATTTAATTGCACATCTAACTTATGATAAGGTTTTGATCGCCAATCTAAAGGGTCTTTCAACAAGGACGGGTCGATGTTAAAATTGAATAAAACAAGATGTGTGTGAGATATTAACGAAATTTATTTTTTATTTAAAAGGCCCATTTATGCCAATTATGGATGGAATATGACATCGTTCAAATGTCCGCCGCGGCTTCGTATGGTGGCACGAATCCGAGAGGTCCAATTTTTAATGACGTTGTTGCACACAAATAACGAGAAGGACTTAAAAAATATATTGTATGACCCATTTTGGAGAACTGGTACTGAGGCAGTATTTTTAACGTCTCAGACTCTCGTAGCCCACGTTGAATCCAGGATTGGGCGAGACCTGTATTTGCCAGCAATTGTGAGAGCCATGCTGGCATAGACAGAAAACTGAAGGGAAATGGCCTCCGACGTGAGACCGTGATGGTCCAGCAAGAAGAAGGCCGCCGAGCGGGATCGCGAGAGGGCCGATCCCGCTCAGAGAAGAAGGCGTCGGGGAGGTAACCGCCTCGATGCCTTAAACGCCAAAACCCCGCCTGCATCAAAAGTAGGCGGGACTCAGGGTTTGCGGGTGGTCAGATTGGGGACCCTGTCCGCCTACCAAGTGACTCCTGGAAAGACGGTGGCACAGTGATAACGTGCTACCGTGCACAGCAAGGCGCAGAGGAGGAGCTTTTTCAATCTCCCCAGAAAAAATAAACACGTCAAGTCGCTATCTGCGAGAGATACATTATGCCTTGGTCTGGTTTTGTTGGCAAACAAACATCGTATTCGACTGCCATTTGTAACAGGAACCGACGCTAAAAGCTAGTGATATTAGTTCACACGCCATTAGTCAAAAACAAAGGTGTAACACCAGGCACGTAAGTGCTATGAACCACACACAACAATGTACTATACATATTACGTGTTTCATCAAGACCTGGTCGATTCAAACTTAAAGGTGGCTGTGAAGTTCGCTTTTCACTGCACAGGGATACTACCTCTCTCCCAACCCGCCGTCACAACATGAATTTGCTACCACGCAGTGACTAGCCTCGTGCTCCAAGCCGCCATTAAGATTGAATGTACCTGTACTGTGCGCTATACATACAATTCTGTATCTACATACATATATGTAACTACAGGTAGGCTATTGTTACACCTACACTTTATGTACTCTAGTTGATCACGTGCATATGTACTTGTATTGTCTTACACGATATCCTGTGTTAGATGCGAGATGTGAAGCTGAATTTAACATTGTAGCTAGGTTGCCTACAAAAGCACCTGTGTGGAATATTGATAGACTGGCTATTAAACTGAAACAGTTTACTTAAGAAACATACGTATATATGCTTCCGTTACAGATTATGTTATATGGGTAAGTTATCATCATCATCATTTCAGTCTAAAGACGTCCACTGCTGGACATAAGCCTCCCCCAAGTGTCGCTACATCGATCGATTCTGTGCTTCTCACAGCTATATTATTCTCGCAGTTTCTTAGTGTGATCGAAACAGAAATGAAGACATAAGCAAGAGAACCAAGGTTACCGACATAGCCCGAAGAATTGCTAATGTTAAGTGGCAGTGGACAGCATTGCTCGCAGAACGGACGGCCAATGGGCGACCGTGAACCGGAACATGTTGCGTTGGAAGCCTCCCACCAAGTGGAGCGATGACCTAGTCAAAGCTATGGGTAAGTAAACCTACCAATTTCTTATTCTTATTTTTAGTTCTCACACCTAATACATACCATGATGTCCGTATTCTCTATCTATGGGTTAGACAGAGTTTTATCTATAGTCTCTACGCCTTCATTTAGCCAGTTAAGTGAGTGCTTAAAACGTTGATTCACGCGAGACAGGCTTTTTACGTCCACGTTGTTCGTACTTTTGTTCATCTTCGTGTTCTTGATCTGGGTCACCAATTTAGCAATGAGTCTCTCATCGTGCGTGAGGTAAATAAATCAAAGCTTTTTACACTTGTACGGTAGATGATGAAAGTTTATTGTAAGATAAAGTTCACAGACACATCAGAGAGAATATAGCGCGAAGTATAAAGAAGGACAGACAGAAAGATTAGATGAAGTAGTACAGCTATTAGTTAGCGTGATGGTTTGGGTAAGCGCGTTAGCGATACAAGTTAGGTAGTGAGGACGGGTTCCCTACTTGAATTCGAATGACGTGATATCGAATAACATTTGCTCGAAAACGAAATCCATAAATGATGACCGCGACAGTTCGTAGTGAACTGTCGCGGTCATCATTTATGGATTTCATTTGTCGATGCATTAAAATCCCGAATAACTAGAACTTCAAATCATCGGCAGCATGAAGGCCCATTATCTTGAAACATCATTGACACTGGCTGGCTGTGTGACTCGCTGCTCGAGAGCTTGAGGAAGTGATGATCACGTCACGTTCAAGTAGTTCTGCACGAAGACTGCGCTGATGTTCATGTTCGAGGATCACCAATTTGGAGGTGCGGATGGTGCGGAGGGTGCGTATGGTGCGTATGGTGCGTATGGTGCGGAGGGTGCGGATGGTGCGGAGGGTGTGGAGGGTGCGGATGGTGCGGAGGGTGTGGAACAGGGCGTAAAGTCCCGCAAACCTCCGTTGAAAAGGGAGGTTCCTTCGACCAGACGGGTGTTGTGTTTGGTCTGGGCAACTGCCCGACGTTTGTTGTCGGACCTTTGTATGTAGTAGAAGACGAGGCAGGCGAGAGATATCACCATCAGCACGATGAAAGATATCGACACGAACAGCACAGACGTCTTGTTAATATTGTTGCTGACGTGAGTGAAGGTTCTCCCCTTGAGGATGGCTATCATGACCCTGGTACCGTTGTTCACCAGACGCGCTATCTCCTCACCTTTCCACTTATATGTAAACACTGCACTTATGATACGTCCATTGTCAGTAGGTAACTTCATTTTCTCCAAAAGAGTGGTATCCCGATCGTTGTAAATGAGAACCGCGGTCGCGTTTGCCCGCAATGCATTCTGCACCTTGATTTCAAAATTGCAGCTGCCTCTTCTAATGACCGCGACCCACGGCTCGAAGGGCAGAGGATCGTTAGGCGCAGCTGCCGACAGCAAAGGCCAAGTGCAACCAGTATGATCTGTCTCACCACCAGCGCCCTTGGCTCGAACATGCACCGCCACCCCCCGAGACGAGCCGATGTAGCCCTCACCGTATTTACCCGACTCAGATGTCTCCGTGTACTCCTCTCCATGTTCATTTTTATATGTGATATTAATGTTGGCGACCGTATACGTGTCACTGAAGAACCGATCTTCCGTAGGCCCGTACCGCACGGACCCCAGCTCGCGCTCTGGATTGTTGCATCCCACCAGGGAAACCACCCAACACAGCGCCGCAAAACGAGACCACAACCCACGCATTCTTACAACATACACTAAAATGTTCCACTACACAAGGGTCAACGGTCAACGGTCGATATGTTTATAAACATTGGCGAGCGACACGATATCAGTCGTACACCAGCACTATTTAATACGTCTCGGTAGATCCACGACCGTTCACGATGTGACACTAAATGAAAACTCTACAAGCTTATCAGCGCTACTATTGGTTAACGAAAACACGCAATGGATTTAGTTGAGAACGCGATAACGTTATCTTCGCGGCGACTATTTAACACAACATTCTCGGGTGTGACAGCACTAGTTCTGTTGCGTTCCGTTTTCAAATGTCGTCTTGTTTTTTCTCTTAGCAGACTAAGGTCATGATAGTTTCGGCTAGTAGTGCCGCATTGTCGTTAGCTCTGTTCTGGATTATTGTTGTTAAAGTCAATGGCTACCCCATAACCGGCGAGGAACTTTATAACAGCAGGTAGAATATAAAGCATACTATACACCAGACAGCTATTGAATTCCCTTCTCTCTCCAATATCGCCCCAACGCCGAAAGAAAATACAACAACAGTTTAGTCTATTTAAAACAAGCATTAATGCTCCATTTAATTATATTATCACAATCAACATTACAACGCACAAATAGCTGTAATTAAATCAAAACAATTACATTCTACAATAAAACAATACATCAAAACAATAAAACAAAACAATTACATACTACCGGTACATTGAGGTGTTGAAGTGTTTGTACAAAAACGCCACCATGTCAGTCCGTCTTCAGGATCAGACCTCGAAACCAATCCTTCTCCAGCGCGGCGTGAGACAGGGAGACGTCATTTCTCCGAAACTGTTCACTGCTGCGCTGGAGGATGTCTTCAAGGTTCTGGATTGGAAGGCGCTTGGCATCAACGTTAATGGCGAGTACATCACTCACCTTCGGTTTGCCGACGACATAGTGGTCATGGCTGAGACCATGGAGAGCCTCAGTACAATGCTCGATGACCTCAATAGAGCTTCCGAAAGAGTGGGTCTTAAAATGAACATGGACAAAACCAAGGTCATGATGAACGTCCATGTAACACCCACTCCTATCAAGATCGGAGACTGTTTACTTGAAGTTGTAAATGATTATGTCTACCTGGGACAAACGATCCAGTTGGGTAGATCCAACTTCGAGAAAGAGGTCAACCGTCGAATCCGACTCGGCTGGGCGGCGTTCGGGAAGTTGCGTGGTATCTTCTCGTCCAATTGACCGCAATGTCTCAAGACAAAAGTCTATGACCAGTGTGTGTTGCCAGTGATCACCTATGGGACCGAGACTTGGTCGCTCACAATGGGCCTTATCAGAAAGCTTAAAAACACCCAAAGGGCAATGGAGAGGGCTATGCTCGGCATTTCCTTGCGTGATCACGTCAGAAATGATGATATCCGCAGGAGAACCAAAGTTACCGACATAGCCCGAAGAATTGCCAAACTTAAGTGGCAGTGGGCAGGGCACATTGCTCGCAGAACGGATGGCCGTTGGGGCTGAAAAGTTCTGGAATGGCGACCGCGAACCGGAAGACGATATGTTGGAAGGCCTCCCACTAGGTGGACCGATGACCTGGTTAAGGTTGCGGGAAGGCTCTGGATGCGAGATGCAAGGGATCGGTCAATGTGGCGACGCCTGGGGGAGGCCTATGTCCAGCAGTGGACGTCTTTCGGCTGAAATGATGATGATGATGATGATGAATTACATTCAGCAGTATCTTTTATTTTTGTCGACTGTTAGAACTGCGAACAGTTGTCACGAAACGCCGCGACGCTGGTCTCGTTTGCTGATATTCTACCACTGTCTCGACTCTCTAGGATATCATCACCCCGACTCACTGGGATATCATCACCCCGACTCACTGGGACACTATCCTGACTCACTGAGATATCATCACCCCGACTCACTGGGACACTATCCTGACTCACTGAGATATCATCACCCCGACTCACTGAGATATCATCACCCCGACTCACTGGGACACTATCCTGACTCACTGAGATATCATCACCCCGACTCACTGAGATATCATCACCCCGACTCACTGGGACACTATCCTGACTCACTGAGATATCATCACCCCGACTCACTGAGATATCATCACCCCGACTCACTGGGATATCATCACCCCGACTCACTGGACCACTATCCCGACCCACTGGGATATCATCACCCCGACTCACTGAGATATCATCACCCCGACTCACTGGGACACTATCCTGACTCACTGAGATATCATCACCCCGACTCACTGAGATATCATCACCCCGACTCACTGGGATATCATCACCCCGACTCACTGGACCACTATCCCGACCCACTGGGATATCGTCACCCCGACTCACTGGGGCATAACCGCAGACATGTATTGTTAAATGTATTGTTTTATTTAATGATATGGTAAAAATGGAAGTGTGTGTAGTATATTAGATATATAATAATTTAAAGAAAAAAAAAAAAAAGGAAAATTCATTTATTTGCCACAAGCCACTAGAGCACACAATATAAAAGAAAAACAAAAAGTCAGTCAAAACTTAAAACTACACAGTAACAAAAGTAAAACAGAGAAAAAGCAATATAAATATGAAATTTTGTGTCCCACGGCTGCGCCAAATAGGACCAGTTCAGCAAAATGTCGCGCAACTAGTGCCCGACGCTGGTTTTCAACTGGACCTGTGACTGTGACGTGACGGACGTAAAGCAGTTTTATAGTGACATAATATGTATGTAAAAAAAGTACCTATATAAAAGATAAAAAAGATGTGCAAATTACAATATAAAAGTAACAAATACACCACATATGAATAAATAAGGTAAATTAATGAAATTGAAAATTGTAATTGAAATTTATTATTTTTAATTAAATTGGAATTTGAATTTACATGCCGTTAAAACGGTGAGACATGTACACTATGCAATGTTATGAAATGAACACCTCTAAACATCATGTTTCTAGCAAATAAATATTCTATTCTATTCAGACAGTTCCGACTCTTCGTGAACTATGCGACTTCCAATTCCGACTCACGGGATCGAACCTTCAACTGGCCCGGCACGCATCACAAAATGTACCTTCGGTCGTCAGAGGGGAGTGATGTGGCGGAATCTATGCCGCCACTTACCGACTAATGACTTAAGGCGCAGATTCCCTTGAGTATCTGATTTTAAATTGAAAATAACGTCTAAACGGCATGTCAATAAGACGATAACTAACGCCAACGACCTTGAGGGAACAAAACGCGCACTCGTTTCACACCTGCGCGGCCCAAAATTTAGTAGTTTTTTTGTACTTTCCTTATTATTCACACAAATCCTGCATCGCGCAAACAAAGGTGTGAAGCATATGAACAAATACAACAGTTCGACAACAAACGGGCACTTGCCCAGGTAAGACACAACACTCGTCTGGTCGGAGTAACCTTCCTTTTCTATGGAGGTTTGCGGGTCTTTGCACCCTATTCCGCACCTAAAAACATTCTACTTGACTGCTTCATTGCTCTATTGATAGCAAACTCTACTGCTGAGCCTTAGGTCGTGGGTTTGATTCCCGGGCAAGTGTTATTGGATTTTCCCAGTAGGAACCCGGAGTCTGGATTTGTGCACGTTTAATGGCAATAGGCTCGCCCTTATCACCTGGGACTTAAACATAAATAGCTAAATGTGAATGCACCTACTATAACTACACTTCTGCCTTACCCTACGGGAAATACAGGTATGATGATATAATGTATTGTTAATTTGAATGAAAATTATCTAAAGGAATTAATTCAAGGATTTTAACTTTCAAGATATAACATAAACCTTACAGCACAAATCGTGCACATTACATAAATAAGTAAGTACACAATGTAGTCCGACTTTCATTCCTAGTCGTTCTGGAAGTCCCAGGTGACTGCACCGCCACCGGTAGCTGCTCCGTTTGAGCTAGTTCCCTTGCCTCCGGAGCAATTTGTAACGTATACACATGCTACCTTTAGATACGTATGTAGCTAAGGTACCGTCATTGAAGCAGGAGCATAATATGTCTATTAGAAAATGTAATTTGTAATGTAATTATTACGCTTTCCGATTTCAAAAATTGTACCAAATATTTCAGTCTACATCGCTGAAAAGATTGACTGTGATGGACTTTGCAAAAAGGATATGATAAAAATAAAGAAGGAAATTTTGCTTGGGAAACCGCTCTGCACCACCATATCCTACAACGACTTTGCTCAACGTTCAAGGACTGATTACAGAAGAAAGGAGAGAAAAAAAAAGGCTGTCATTTGAAGATCGTTCACAGTCGTAACGGGTAGTCAGAAGCCTGAAATCTGACAGCAGTCCAGCCAAGGTGTATCGTTTTACCCAGTTACTGAGTTGTGGAACAGAGAGAGACAGTCGCTCCATGTAAAGTACTGGTACTCAGCTGAGTCCGGTTAGACTGGAACCGACCCCAACATAGTTGGAAACATGCTAAGCAGATTGATTAATATACCCACATGTTTAACTCCAACACGGCAACCAACGGCCAACTGTGTAGTACTTGTGACCGGGTATCTTAAACCAAATGCAGTCGGCGAGCCATATTACGGCGGGCACACGCTTGGAGATAATTTAAATGGGTCGCCGTTGTCAAAATCGATAAGGAAGACTATACATAAACACAGTCAGGTATTGAAACAACACTTCATACAGACACCAATTACTCATCCCGCATAGCATACCTGTCTAGAACAACAGCATAATATCAAATCTTGTTTCATAGTTACCTAATATTCATATTCACCGATGCCTATCACAGGGTACCGCGCGTCGAACGTTCAATAATGGAATCCAAATTAATGTGTCGCAGTGTGACCACGAAATATGCGATATAAAACCCACCAGAGGCTCTAGAATATCTGCTCTGGCTCTTGTAATATACACATCTATTTTATTTCTTTTTATAAGTAAGTACTTGTTTCACATACACATTTTGTCACTATAAAACTGCTTCACGTCCGTCATGTCGATCACAGGTCGAGAGGCCTTAGTGCGAGTTTATTAACGTACTCACTCGTGATAAAGTAAACGATCTCTTATGTCAAAATCTATACAAAAAAACAGGTTTCTCCTTACCGTCACCAGATGGCACTTATCCAGTTTCAATACAAATTGTCGTTTACGTTAACGCGATTGACCGTGAGTAAAAACTTGCACTAAGGCCTCAGTTGAAAAACCAGCGTCGGACACTAGTTGCCCGACAATTTGCTGAACTAGTCCTTTTTGGCGCAGCCGTGGGATACACAATTATATTTGGAGTACTGTTCTCATCTCTGGAACGGATTTTCAAAATACCAGCTTGATGCACTTTAGTCGATACAAAAGCGGACCAAGAGGTTTGACTCTGGTCAAGTCAAAGCTCCAGAGCCTTGAACATCATCGCCGAGTTGCCAGCTTGTCGGTTTTTTATCGGTTACGTTTCGAGTAATGTGCGATGAAAATGCACGATCTAATTCCATCTAGCCCGTTTTATCATCGGACTACCAGACATACGGCGATGCGCCATCTATACATGGTAGACATCCCACCCATACACACAAAAGATTTGGGAACATTTTTATTATGCGTACCTACAGCTAAGGACTAAGGAGTGGAAGCGCTCGACCACTATCTCACCTGATGGTAAGCGATGATGTGGTCGACGATGTAGCACGCTTGCCTAGAAGTAACCTATTCACTCTTGACTTAAAAAAAATAAACGAAAGGTATAGGCGTAGAACCATTTTGTCCGTTTAAATCATGTAAATCATTCCACGCGTTTATGAGATATTAACTCATTACTGAATGTCAAGCAAGCGAAAGGGTCGCAGACGCCCCTTACCACGATACGCTTGGTTTGATCGTGTTAGCGACACTACCTTTACATTTTTTTCGTATCGTTTTGAAACATGGAATACATTGTTAGACATGTGTGTTAACGGCTTTTTAGGGTTCCGTAGCCAAATGGCAAAAAACGGAACCCTTATGAATTCGTCATGTCTGTCTGTCCGTCCGTATGTCACAGACACTGTTATCCGAAACTATAAGAACTATGCTGTTGAAACTTAGTAAGTAGATGTATTTTGTGAACCGCATTAAGATTTTTACTCTAAAATAGAAAAAAAACAAAAAAAATTGGGGTTTCCCCATACTTAGACAGACTTAAACAAACTGATACATGTAGAGCACTGTTTACTAGATTAAAGATTTTAATTCTCCCTTCAATATATATTTATGAGGCTGTGTGATGATAAAACGCGATATTGGTAATTATGAAACATTAAGAAGTGCACGACATAAAAATATGTTGAGTGTGACAGATAAATTCAAGATGAGTATATTTGGGATAGGGATAAAAATTTATAACAGATTACCAAATTGCATAAAAACATCGAAAGTCTGAATATTTTCAAAAAGAAACTCAAAGTATTTTTAATAAGTAAAGCATAATACTCGATCGATGAATTTTTAAAGGGAAATTATAAGTCTAGCCACAAAATTATTTATTGGACACGTCATTAAACTTCTAATTTTATAACTAAGCAACGGGAAAATGACATAGCCTCTAATAAACTAATTCGTCTTTTTTGCAACGCCAACTAAATATTCTACAGAAAGCGTCAAGTAAAGATCATCAATTATTGTGACTTGTCCTTCTTATTTATACATTGCCACGTAATTTACTAACTCGGCCACGGATTTTATATCTTGTCACCATTTTACGTTTTACAGCTTCAACGCAATATCCTCAAAAAAATATAATTCAAGCTTCTATCGAAGAAAGAAAGAAAGCATAATTTATTATAACTTAGCATGTAAAACAATACATCATATTCTTTTATCGTGAAAATAGCCACTGCATGATTTGGCGCGAGTACGCGAGACGACAGCGACCGGCCATTTGCACCAATCAGAGAGCGCCATTCGATTCATGTGACGACGAGTTGAGTTGATCACATCTCGATTCGACGAGTTGATTATATTTAAAATAATAAATGACGGTCAATGAATAAGTCCAAGAGCGAGCGTAGCGAGCTCGGGAGCTTAGGGCACCCCGACACGGACAGGTTAGGTTCGAAGGAGATGACGGGAGCTGAAGTGTTAACGCAAATTAACATGTTTTCTATATTTTATTAATTATTTGATGTAAGTTTTGAATTTTATAAACTAATCATATATTATCTGTATTCTTGTATAGAAACTTTAATTTTTGTTGCTTGCAACACTGAGCCAATGGAGATTCATGTCGGCAGAACGTTTAATATCAGCTCTCGATTTCAATTACTCAAATTCAAGTAAAATACGGATTATCTCATCAGTTCATTGTTCAAACCTATTTTACGGTCAATTGTGTATGTGAGTACAATAAATCAAAGGATCAAGTGAAATCAACAAAGTTTTTCATTTGCCACCGATGTTCACATTCAATTTCCTCAACATTCCGGTTGCGATTCGAACCCGCCAGCCGGAGTGAACATTATTTGGTGGCCCATGAGGGGAATCAGCAAGAAATCATCGGTTCAAAACGCATCAAGAACGTAATCGCCTAGTCTGCGCGATCGTCATCATCAATTAAGTCAACGGGTTTCAAGTCTCAACACGTCGCATCGAGGTACGCCATTGTCGTGTGGCCTGTGAAAAGTACCTATTCAAGTCATTAACTTCGTCAGTCATCGGTTCATCGGACATCACTACAGTTCATCAAGTTCTACTATTCATCGGAGGTCATCATCGGTGATAATTATTATTATTATCATATATATATTAGTCTATGATTATCATACCGGCACGAGCCATCGTCGGAGGTAGTTTGGCGCGAACGTCAACGTCAAACTTTAAACGTCAAGTGTCAAAGTGTCAGTGTCAACAAACTAGACTTACAACCCGGTTGTTAAAACTTAGTAATTTAAGTGTTTTTCTATGTTTTAATGTTTGTTTTAGTGTTATAAGTAGTTAAATTAATCATAACCATGCCTTCATCTGAATATAATAAGTGCAAAGCGCAGTTCATATCAAAACATCGAATGTTAACAGATTTCTATAATACTATCGATCAAAATAGGTCATCGATCTCGGCCAATGTAGCTAAACGCCAGTTCGATAAATATTATGGTGAGTTCATTTCAGCTTATGAGAAACTACTCCAAATGGAAGAGGTTCAGGACGAGGAATCTGACAAGCTTCAGGCGGATTTCTCCCAAATCAATGAGTATCTGCTAAGGGTGGAGCAGGCCCAATCAGAAGGTAATCAGGCACCAAAAATTAAAGGTAACCATTCAGATTTACATGCTAAGCTACCATTCATTGAGATACCCAAGTTTTCAGGTGGTATTATGGATTGGATTCCATTCTTTGATTTATTTCAATCGTTGGTTCATGAACGTCACAATTTATCAGATGCTGAAAAACATTATTATCTTCGTGCATCACTAGTAGGAGAGGCACTGTCATTAGTCAGACAGCTTCCAATGGATGATGCCAATTATGAGGTGGCGCTAAGTTTACTCAAGGGTAGATATCATAATACGCGGTTATTGTTGGATACATATATTGATAGGATTCTCAAATTGCCTATAATTCAGCCTCAGTCATCAAATCTTAGGAACGATCTATATGATCCACTTCGAGAGTCCATTCAAGCGCTCGACAAGTTAACCATGCCTGTCAAGGAGTGGTCATATCTCATACTTTTCATTATCCTACAGAAGTTACCGGTCAGGATCAGATCCCTGTTTGAGGAACGATATGGCAAGGATCAGGCGAAACTGCCAACCCTGGATCAACTCATGGAACTCCTGGATGAGCAATGCAGACTTCATTTGACAATCACCGAGACTGAAAGCAGATCACTACCGGCAAGAAGGAGAGTACCTCATCAGCGGTCTGATGCCGCTCCAGGACCCACATCTCAGAGACATTCACATCAGGTGACTTCTAAATCAACTGAGTGTATTTATTGTAATAGTTCATTTCATAGTTTATATGTGTGTAGAAAGTTCAATGCACTTCATCCTAAGGCTAGAAAATCATGGGTCTTTAAATCCGGTCATTGTTTTAAGTGCTTGAGGAAGCACTATGCAAGCGAATGCACTCATAGGAATTGGTGCAAGCATTGTGGATCTAAAGATCATAATTCACTCTTATGCATTAATGAGCGGCAGTCCTCATCAAATACTGGGTCTCAAGAGACCAGTACACAATCACCAGTTCAGCCAACATCATCAGTTGATAATCGCAGTGAGTCTGGAGTTGCCTCTCAGGCTCAGCCAAGGAATCACCAGGTTAGACAACAATCACCAATTAATCAGGTTCAAGAGAAACCATATCACATTAATAAGGAATCTAGGGCAGGAGAGCGTGCAGCTCGAGCTCAGCTTAAGTTTCAAGAGTTACGTTTTGGATGCAGGCGCAGTCCTGATCAATTTGAATGAGATGAGTCGACTGTTGGTGACAACAAGAGTCCGTTGCCCATAACCATCTGCCCAACAGCAGTTGTAGGTATAAGGGGGAGTGACGGACACTATTATAAGGCTAGAGCTTTATTAGACACAGGGGCAAGTGTCTCAGTAATCACACAATCATTGGTAAATAAATTGAAATTGCACCAACAGTCTAATAGTACAAAGATATATGGAGTAGGTAATAACAGAGTTGATTTACCTGGTACTTTAGCAAAATTAGTAATAAAACCAATAGGTAAACCCGTGCCTATTATCAGTACAGTAGCTATTGTCATGTATTATATTTCTGGAGAAATTCCGTCATTTCCTGTCAACTGTAGGCATTTAATCATGGATAAAGGTATCAAATTATCAGATCAGAACTTTGACACACCCCAGGAATTGGATCTAATCCTTGGTACGGATGTTCTAAATTATGTATATGAAGGTTCTAAGATTTCATTAAATATTCCAGATCTTTATGCATATAAAACCTGCTTTGGTCATGTCATCATGGGATCACTACTTGAGTCAATGAGTGATAGTTCACCAAGAGGATGTACATCAGTTAATGATTATGGAGTCATGGCGTCCAGGCTTGAGGAAGTTCTCGAGAGGTTCTGGAAGGTGGAGGAGCCACCATCTCAGCCAGCTGTTCATCCAGATCACATAGAATGTGAAAGGTTGTATAATTCATCTGTCAGTCGAATGCCTGATGGTAAATACATGGTTAGATTGCCATTGTTATCTGAGAGACCTGTATTAGGTGAATCAAAAGCATTAGCTATGCAAAGGCTCAAGTCATTAGAAAGGAAAATGGATAAGAATCCTGTATTTGCTACTAAATATAGAGAATTCATGGAAGAATATGAAAGACTAGGTCATATGTCTCTATCAAGGTTTCAATTTGATTCAGAGCATTTCATTATACCACATCATGGGATCTTCAAGAAGGGTACGGACAAGTTAAGAGTTGTATTTGATGGGAGTGGGAAGACTTCCACAGGAACCTCATTAAATCAATGCCTTCATAGCGGTGAGCCACTTCAAAATGACATTACAAAAATATTGTTGAATTTCAGAAGACATCAGGTCGTCTTTACTACTGACATTAAGATGATGTTTAGAATGACATGGATTCATCCTGAGGACAGGAAATATCAACTCATATTGTGGAGAAGAACTCCTTCAGAACCAATTAAGGTATACGAATTAAATACTAATACTTATGGACTAAGGTCAAGCCCATACATTTCAATTAGAACACTATTGAAATTGGCGGATGATTGGGAATCAGATCATCCAAATTCTCATGCAGCAGAGACTATCAGAAATCAGATCTTTGTCGATGATATTTTAACTGGAGCCGATACCGTAGCGGAGGCCAATAAATTGAAGGAAGAGCTCAAGCAATTGATGAAGAGTGCAGGCTATGAGCTTCGAAAATGGTCATCAAACAATGACAAGGTATTGGAGGATTTACCAGACGATCATTGTGAACAACCACGTCAATTTGATTCTCAGGATAGAAGCTTTATCAAGGTATTAGGAATCGAGTGGGATCCGGTTTCAGATTCATTTTCTTATCAGATTAATATACCTACTGGAGAAGCTACCACTAAACGAGGTATACTCAGTACCATAGCTAGGTTATATGATCCATGTGGATACTGTACGCCCATCATATTGAGATTTAAGTTACTTCTACAGTCATTATTCACAGATGGACTTAACTGGGATGAACCAATCAGTGATTCAATTCTTGAATATTGGAACAATCTTATCACTGATCTTCAATATCTTTCATATTTACAATTACCAAGATGTGTTTCATTGCCAGAAGCGGTGTCATACTCACTTCATGGATTTGGAGACGCTTCTGAGCAAGGATATGCCGCGTGTGTATATCTTCGAAGTTTGGATTCATCAGGAAGGGTTATGGTGCAACTAGTCATGGCTAAATCAAGGGTTGCACCTAAGAAAACTATGCAAACTATACCCAAACTTGAATTAAGTGCAGCTCATTTAGTTTTCAAGCTATTAAATCATGTAGCTGAGGCATACGAAAATGCCATTCATATTGAAAGCATCAATGCATGGTCAGACAGTTCAATTGTATTAGCATGGCTCAATACGAAACCTCATATGCTCCAGACATTTGAATGCAATAGAGTCCAGGAAATTCAAGGTTCTCAAAGGAATATAGTGTGGAGGCATATAAAATCTGAATTCAACCCAGCGGATTGTGCATCCCGAGGTATGTCAGCTCAGGAATTATTGCATTACGATAATTGGTGGTCACCCAAGTGGCTTCTTCAACAAGAAAAGGACTGGCCAAAGTCAGCCATCATCATGCCAGATAATTTACCAGGATTTAAGAAACTCATTCGTTTCACAACATCTACAGTCATGGGATCAAGAGTTAGTAAATTCAGTAAACTTATTAATGTCACAGCATTTGTACTCAGGTTTATCAGAAATCTCAGGTTACCTAAGTCACAGAGAAATTTAAGGAAGATATTATCTATTGAAGAGGTAAGAGAAGCCAGGAAATATTGGATTAAGGAAATACAGTCACAGTCATTCAGTGAAGAAATTGCATTACTGAAGAAAGGGAAACCAGTATGCAAGTCATTGCAGAAATTAAGTATATTCACGGATCAAGATGGATTAATCAGAGTAGGTGGACGATTAAGAAGATCTGAATTGCCATATGGGGCTCGTCATCCCTACCTACTACCTAAGGATCACAGATTTGGTCAGCTTTTAATAGAATATTATCATCGGTCATATTGTCATGCAGCAACTAATGCATTAATCGCTATTCTTAGAAGAGAATATTGGATCACATCCGTCAAGCGTCAGGTTTCTAAGGTCATAAGAAAATGTTTAGTATGTTTCAGGTTCAATCCGTCAATTCAGCCACCATTCATGGCAGATTTACCCGCTGATAGAGTCACAGCAGCGCGTCCATTCTCAGGGGTTGCAACAGATTTTGCTGGACCCTTTTTGGTTAAAAGCAGTCTACTCAGGAATGCAAAGTCAGTTAAGGCTTATCTATGTGTCTTTGTGTGTTTAGCAACAAAGGCTGTTCATCTAGAGGTTGTTTCATCATTATCAGTAGAAGCTTTCATCGCAGCATTCACCAGATTCGTTAGCCGCAGGGGGCTACCTTCACTCATTCGGTCAGATAGAGGTACCAACTATATCGGAGCTAATAATTATCTCAAGGAGGTAACTCAGTTTTTAATTGATCATGAATTATTACTTCAGGAGGAGTTAAGGAACCAGAACATCAAATGGGAATTCAACCCACCAGCTTCACCTCATATGGGTGGATTATTTGAAGCTGCTGTCAAAAGTGCGAAAAATCTATTGAAAAGGGAGGTCAGAGATACCATTTTAACTTTTGAGGAACTCACTACAATATTATCCAAGGTAGAGGCTATTCTAAATTCTCGCCCACTTGTGCCAATGTCAGATGATCCTTGTGATTATGAAGTATTAACTCCAGGTCATTTCTTAATAGGTCAACCACTTGTAGCATTACCAGAGGTACATTGGAAAGATACTAATATGTCACGCTTATCACGGTTTCAGGTTATTCAAAAAATGTATCAAAACATATGGACTCGCTGGCACTTAGAGTATTTAAGCACATTACAGGCTCGTAATAAATGGTATAATCAATCAGAAAGTTTAAAAATTGATGACTTAGTTTTAATTATAGATGAAAACTCACCACCACTTCAATGGAAAAGAGGTAGAGTCATTGAATTGTATAAAGGTAGAGATTCAATTATAAGATCAGTCAAGGTTAAGACTCAGTACGGTGAATTTATAAGACCAGTAGTGAAATTATGTAAATTGCCAATAGATTGTAGTACTAGTTAAGGTTTAGAATAAGTAAATTCATAGTCATAGTACTTATGTCAATGTTTCTTTGGTTATTATTATGATAATGTTATCAATGTTTACAGTAGTAACATTGATCCTTTTCTCCCGAGGGGGCCCAAGAATGTTAACGCAAATTAACATGTTTTCTATATTTTATTAATTATTTGATGTAAGTTCTGAATTTTATAAACTAATCATATATTATCTGTATTCTTGTATAGAAACTTTAATTTTTGTTGCTTGCAACACTGAGCCAATGGAGATTCATGTCGGCAGAACGTTTAATATCAGCTCTCGATTTCAATTACTCAAATTCAAGTAAAATACGGATTATCTCATCAGTTCATTGTTCAAACCTATTTTACGGTCAATTGTGTATGTGAGTACAATAAATCAAAGGATCAAGTGAAATCAACAAAGTTTTTCATTTGCCACCGATGTTCACATTCAATTTCCTCAACATTCCGGTTGCGATTCGAACCCGCCAGCCGGAGTGAACATGAAGTGAGCGAGCAAAGCGAGCGAACTCAGCTCCCGTCATCTCCTTCGTGTTAGGTTACTTTAAACCCTGCATACAGAAATAGGAGCCCCGCGCAGCGGGGCTCCGTCGACTCTGTCGCATAAATACTAATCCAACTTGCACCTATTCTATATTAAAACCAAAAAATATAGTCTTTTATTTTGTCTCTCCTCAATAGCTTCTGGTAATATTAGTGGCCAATATACTATTTGATGAAATGTTTTTGCAATTTTTTTACGATCAATTAATATGGGATGAGTTACATTTTAAACGTACTGAGTTAAAAAATTAGAAGCTAAATAAATATATTTTTTGATGTCATTTAATAGTATTTTAGAAATTTACTGTTAGAATGCATGTTAAAAATTTTACACGTAAGTTACATTTTAAACGTACTGAGTTAAAAAATTAGAAGCTAAATAAATATATTTTTTGATGTCATTTAATAGTATTTTAGAAATTTACTGTTAGAATGCATGTTAAAAATTTTGATGCTAAAAAATAACCATCATGCTGAGTTGTATTTAGAGTGGTTTACATAGAAGATAACTAGTGGCTAACATAGTATTATTTAGATGCTCGTTAATTGTGGCTGACTTAGTAATTTAGAAGGCAACATACATTTTTGGGGGCGAATAATGATATTAAAAAGAAGCCTGTTTAATTAGCACCCATTTTTAAATGAAGAAATATTGACCAACGATAAAAAGTGTATGTGACTGTTGAATTTAAATCTGACTAATGTATACCGACGATATTTAATTAATTACAATGTAATTTTGCCAGGAGTGTAACATGAATGAATTATAATGTAATTTTGACATGAGTTTTGACATATTAATTAATGAGGTGAATGAGTTTTGTTATGAAAAATATTGTATTCTTGACATGAGTTATGTTTCGGCGGTCGGGGATTTGGTTAAAAAAATATTTATTTATTACACAATTAATTTAATTATAAAAATACAGGATGTTTAGCTGGTGGCTGATGCAAGACTGAATATAATGCAAAAGAAAAATAAGTATCTCTAATTTCCGGTAAATGCATAGTTGCAGTATGACGCATGCTGGCGATGACTGCGTACTCAGCGTAAACGCCTGTTACGATGAGTTAACTCCTCCCTCCATAAGATAGAAGCAACTCTTGCTTCTGGCAGCGTCCGCGGTGCCCTTGGTGTCCTCCGGGATGTTCTTTGTTTTCCATTGATATAGCTTCCAGGATGCTGCTGCGACCAGTAGGATATATAGGATGATCGTGTTCCAGCTAGGTGTGGCTGCTATGATTGGCCAATTATCTTCTTCTGGCACGGAGATGTCGCCTGCTCTGTTTATAAGTTCGTGGATGCTGTCTAGTGATATGTCTTCTAATTGGAGTTCGTATTGTATTGATTGTTCTGAGACTTGATGCTGCTCCGGTAAAGGTATGATCTCGTTGATGACGACCGTGTCGGTGTGAGACCGCAGTGTCTTGTTCATGATGTTCATCTGGCAGTCTTCTGTTAGTGTAACGAGATGAATTCCAGACAGCTTCTTGTAATCTGTCTTCATGTTGCATTGTGTTTTGGTGACTTCTTCTTCTTTGAGGACAAGTAGCCAGTTGTTGTCTCCTATCTTCTGAACTTTTCCTCTTCTTAAGTTCATCTTGGCGTGAGTGCAATTTGCTGGGCGATGCTGAATGAGTGATAATATGCAGTCATCTGTGTCTTCTATTCTTCTGGTGTCGAGGAGCTTGCAGAGCTGGGTGTTGTCGGTCAGTGGCTGACAATCTTCTTCCAGGTAAGCGTACTCATCGTTACCAAGCGCAAGGTATTTGGATTTTGGGATGATAGTAAGGTTACTTTTATTTGGGATAGAATAGAGATGGATAAGGTCGTAGGTTTTTGAGGTAATTGAGGGGATTTCGAGGATAAAATTAACAGAGTGTTCTGTGCTGTAAGCTTTAACCTTAATTGACTTCTCTATCTTGTATATGTTACTAATGCTAATACTAGCTACTGGTTTAAACATAAACATACTTTCTAAGTTTCTTAACTCTTCTATTAAATTCTGAGGACTTATAATACTAGGATGCATGGTGCCTATCTGAGCAAAAGTCATAGCATCTTCTAATAACATTAACCTATCTAAGATTATCTGTAAACTAAAATCTATCTGTACGTAAATATCTAGGAAATGTAAATGGTTAGACAGATCGTTGGAATTATTAGTAATATTTTGTAATAAACTAGCCAAATGTTTCTGATTATTATTTAATTTTGTTAACTGTTTACTGAACTCGTCTATTGTATTATGTGCTAATACTAAGGATTTCCTTTGTGAATCCTGAACGTTTCTAACTCTGTTTTTAATGTTTAAAATTTCTTCTTCAAACTTAACTGCGTCTTCATGGTCGAGATTACCTGTGATAGACTTAACGACAGTACCTAATCCATCTATAAGACCGCGTCGCTTTCTAACTTGCGGCGTTAAAAACTTAATCTTCTTACCAATAATATTAAGGCTATATTCTATTTGATTCCTATAGGTTTTATGTAACTCTCCAGATGCTGTACTCTCAGCGTTTTTCGTGCTTGCATATAGAGACATCAATTGGATAGATGTAAAGTGCAGATTGCTAATGTTGTAAACGCAAGCAAGGCTAAAGTAGTTGTCTTGTTTAAGGAGTTGACCTTGTTTAAGGAGGAGGATACCATTGTCGTTACCTACTTGGGTAATGGTCACGGTTGCTGTTGTGTTGAGCACGACGGCTCCTGCGATGAAGGTCCTGGAACAAGATGAGGCCTCCGTAGTAATTTGAAGTGAACCCTAATGGACTTAGAATTTGGATGGTTACCTATTATTTCAGCCACGTTATTTGGGTGAAGGTGTATGATCTTGTATGGTCCTTTGAAGACTGGCTTTGTTTTGTCACTGCGTGCTGACTTAGCTACCTGTTTATAGACAGTTTCACCTACCTTGAATTTAATTTCTTCTGCTTCTTGGTTACGTTTAGCAATAACCTGCTCCTTGTTTTTAGACATGTGTGCGGCAATGCACTCTTGAACAGCCTCTGCATTGGCACGATGCTTTATGACATAGTCCTGGTAAAATTCTTTTGGGTAGTATAACTCTAATGGGTTTCTGGATGCTGTGTGTCCGAATAATAACTCATGAGGTGTGTAATCTGTTGCCGAATGGATAGCGTTGTTGTACGCTATTATAGAGTACTTCATAATTAGCTGTATAGGGTCATCTTTGTTAGTCATTCTTTGTATCCTAATTATTTCGGCTAGGGTAGAGTGTAAACGTTCAATAGGGGAATTAGAATTAGGATTATAGGGTGTAGTGAAGTGTACGTGGATGTTGTGTAGTGCGCAAATCTCTTTGATAACATCGTTATCGAATTTAGTGTCTGAATCTGTGGTTATTTTATTCGGTAAACCTAACACTGAGAAAACGTTTAGCAATGCTTCAGCTATGTGGACGCTACTGCATGCTGTTAGTTGGACTGCCTGGGCGTATTTAGAGAAATTATCAATGACAGTAAGGAACGTTGCGCCTCCGGTTGAGTATAGGTCCATAAATATATGTTCCATCGGTTTGCGAGGGGTATCGGTTATAGCTAAAGGTGGTTTAAGAGGGTTGCGTTCGTATTTGGACTTCAAACAGGTGTCGCATTGATTAACGAATCTTTGAATGGTAAGAAGCATGTTTGGCCAATGGTAGTTTCTGTGCAACTGTTTGTACGTCTCCTGAATACCACGATGAACAGTCTTACCTTCGTGATATTTCTTAATCAACTCTTGTTGTTCAGGTTTGTTTTCTACTAGAGTTACGCGTGTTGTGCATTTAAGTAACTTAGGACCTCTGTCGTTAAATATTGTTGTATACACTCTAGAAAAGGCTTGGTATAATTCTTCATTATGAAAGTAACAATGGAATATACGATCAGCAATGGTGTGCTCTTTAAGGAATCTAATTATCTCGGACTCTGTATTATTTACTGGAATAAAGACATCTTTTATAACTACTTTTGAGTTAGTGGACCTGTTATCTACTCTATACATAGAACCGGGTGTTGACCTAATGTGGAACTGTTTTAGCTGCTTATCAATAGCGTCTGCTATGATGGGTATACCTTTATTTTCGTTGTCAGGCTGTGTATGTCTTGTAGACACTAGTTCAGGTTCAGCTGACACTACACTCATGCTATCTGTACCTATATTAGATTCGGGAATGCTTGGGGTTTGTAATTGTATATTTTCATTGGGTGCTACTGTGTCTGTTTGATTTTCGGCTTCCCTACGCGCGTTTTCGAATATCCTATTAATCATCTCATCGTCTTCGTTATCGTCTAAATTAACGGCTAGAGAATCGATACTGCCATGGAAGATTTTAACACGTGATAGAGCGTCTGCGTTGGTGTTTTGGCGACCTTTCTTGTATACAACCTTGTAGTCGTATTCGGAGAGTTTTAGGCGCCATCTCGTTAATTTAGAATTAGGGTCTTTTAGTGACATTAGCCAGGTGAGAGGCCTGTGGTCCGTGTAGATGGTAAACTTTCTTCCGTAAAGATAGGGCCTAAAGTATTTTATTGCCCATATTATGGCGAGTAGCTCCTTTTCTATTGTAGAGTAACGCGATTCGGTATCTGATAGTGTCCGGGATGCAAATGCTACCGGTTTGTCGGATCCTACTATTCCTTGGGATAATACCGCACCTAATGCTACATCTGAAGCATCGGTGGTGAGTATGAAGGGCTCATCAAAATTAGGGTACTGAAGTATTGGGGCGTTAGTTAATATTTGTTTGCACTTATTGAAAGCTTCTAAGAAATCCGGGGAATGTATGACTTTACTATTTTTCTTAAGGCAAAGGGTCATTGGTTTAGTAAGCTTGGCGAAATCTTTTACGAATTTTCTGTAATATCCGACTAAACCTAGGAAGGCTTTTATTTCCTTCTGGGTTTTTGGTAGGGGGAAGTTAAGTACGGCTTTTATCTTATCTTTGTTTGGTTTTAAACCTTCGTCTGTTAGTTCATGTCCCAAGAAGTTAACCTGTTTTTGTAGGAACTGTGATTTATCTAACTGGATTCTTAGATTATGAGTTTTGAATCGATCGAATACTTGTTTTAACTTTTCTATGTGCTGCTGTAATGACGTAGAAATTATTATTACGTCATCTAAATATGTATAAACATTATCTATGCCTCTTAATATATGATCCATTAGTCTTTGAAATGTACTTGGAGCATTTTTGAGTCCAAATGGCATTCTAAGGAACTCATAGTGCCCTCGTTCGGTGGTGAATGCGGTTTTTTCAGTATCGTTAGGGTGCATTTCCACTTGGTGAAAACCGCTAGCAAGATCTAGGGTTGTGAAGTATTGCGCTCGTCCTAATCTATCTAAAATGTCGTGTATATTTGGTAAAGGGTATTTGTCTTCAATGATGCGATCATTGAGTCGTCTGTAGTCGATTACGAGTCTCCATTTGACGTTGCCTGAGGAATCGGGCTTTTTGGGTACGATATGCACGGGACATGACCAAGGAGATATGCTCTCTCGTACGATACCTTGCTGAAGGAGCTTATCTACTTGTTTACGAATTTCTTCACGTTGTTTAGGTGCTTGTCTGTAACTACGTACGAAAATTGGTGTATTATCGCTTAATCTGAGCTCGTGTTTAACAGCGTGTGTAAAAGTGAGTGGTATGTCTTCTGCATAGAACAAGTCCCTATACTGATAACATAACCGGGTTATTTCACGCTTTTCTTCTTCATTCATGTGATCTGTACGGATTTTCTGAAGGTTTTCGTTTAATATGTGGTCAATGTTATTTTCTACCTGTATGGTATTAATATCGTGACTATCATTTTTATTGGCATCGGAAAATATCTCTAATTCAATTGACGGGTTAAGCGGAATACACTTCTTTTGATCACTATGATTAATTAACGATGTTTTAAAAGAACCGTTTGTAACATTAACTATAGCTGCTGGGGACATTAAATCATCTGACCAGATTAAATCGTCGTAAAGGTATTGACCATCTAAGTAGTTTGTTTTTACTTTGATTATCTTTTCGCATCTAGGTTCGATACTTATCTTTTGGGGTGGAGAACTAAAGTGTATTGGTATTTCCGCTGTAGACGTACATAAAACATTATTATTCAAATCAATGTTACTCTTTAATTTTTGCAGAAGGTCCATTCCGATAAGACCTTTATATTTAGGATCAAAATCGAATATTAGGAACTTATGTGTTATATCACTATTAAACGCGGGAGGTAAGGGAAGGTACACTACCTTATCGTGAACTGATGAACTGTGTGCCGTATTAATTTGAAAAGGTTCTGTTTCTACACAGTACTCAAATATGGTGCCTGCAACTACGTCAGTTGCTATAGTTGAATGACTGGCCCCTGTGTCTAATAGAAACTTACCGTCAAACTCTGGTAGTATTATGTACGGTAAATATTTTTTGGTCTGGAAATTAATTGAAACTAAGTCTGGTTGTCTCGGTTGGTGTCCAAGGTAAAATCCTGGTCACAACTTACCTCTTGTTCGTCCATGGTTACATTCGGCTCAAGCGCTATGCCGTTACCGTCTGTCATATTGTTATAGAGCTCCATGTCACTGGATCCTGGTTGATCTTGAGTGGCCATTTGTATTGGAATGTAGAACAACTGCTGTGCGAACTGTGGATTTTCTGGCTTACCTGCCGTACGCATTGTGACGTCCGATGATACTGGCGTGGGAACCGGTGGTTTTGGAATGTTAGGTTGATTCCTAAAGTTACTGGAACCATTTGGTCTATAGTTACCTGATGCTGGTTTGGCCTTCCAAGGCAATACGGATTGTACCCATTGTTGACGCTGTTCGGGGGCCCTATAATTTTGCTGAGGTGCAAAGTTTTGTGAGGGAATAATAAAGCCTGGTGCAAACGGGCTTACTACATTACGGATGGGATTATTATTGCCTGGTTGTTTAGATAACTCCTTTGGCTTTGCTTGTGACGTTGAAGGATTATTACTGTAGTTAGCTCTATTATATGAAAGCCTAGCTTCTTCTTGTCTAGCAGCTATGATAGCTGCTTCAAAGGTGTCCGGTTTGGCGATTCGAACGCCCAACGAGACGTGGAAGTCTAACTGGTTTATATATTGTTCAATGACCATCTTTTCGTAATACGATTTATTACCATGTTCTCCTACGGAATACAGAGTATCTAACAGCTCGCGGAGGCGTTTGCCGAAGCTTTCAGCGTCTTCTGCTTTAGACTTACGCACTCGCGTTAGCTCCTGCATTACTTGTATTTCGTTTCGTGGTTCGCCAAGGCGCCTAATTAACGCGTTCTTAATTGTTAGCCATGAGTTTAAATGGCCTTCGTATGCTATTGCGTCTATGGCTGGACCACTGAGCCTACTTTTAATTAAGCAGATGAATGCTGGGTGCGAACGATCTACTTCGGAAGTTAACTGTAATAAAGTTTCTACTTCCCTAATATAATAATTAAGTAATTTGGGGTTGCCATCATATCTTGGCATTAAATCTGCGATTAGTTTGTAAGGTTTATAGTTCGCATCATAATCTCTGAGCGACATTGTTTTTCTGTAGCTTGCCTGCCTAGTGGCGCTCGACGCGAAACAATAGAGGTGTCAAATTAAACACTTGGAATTTACGCGTGAGATAGTTAACGCTACTTATTATAATTTTGTGTTTGCCTACTGCGATTTTAGCTTAGAGACAGATAGATACACATAGACTAACATAAAATACACAAATTAGAATAAGGCAGGAAATAGAGCAAGGACACTTGGTAGAACAAGAGCACTTACCAAAGCAGCCACTGCATCTCCTGTCGAGTCGAGTCTCGTCCAACGCAGCTTCCTCCAATTCTCCGGAGAATTATCCCGATGACCGTAGAGGTGTCCGACCGCGCGATAGGTTCTTTGTAGATCACGAAGGAACGATTTGAGAACCGTCGTTCATAAGATGAAGAGTTGGATTCGATCTTAGAACGTCGCGATCCTACCGACTGCGCCAGTTATGTTTCGGCGGTCGGGGATTTGGTTAAAAAAATATTTATTTATTACACAATTAATTTAATTATAAAAATACAGGATGTTTAGCTGGTGGCTGATGCAAGACTGAATATAATGCAAAAGAAAAATAAGTATCTCTAATTTCCGGTAAATGCATAGTTGCAGTATGACGCATGCTGGCGATGACTGCGTACTCAGCGTAAACGCCTGTTACGATGAGTTAACTCATGACGTTTTGACATATTAAATAGTTATAATATTTTTTTTTGACATGTAATAATATTAACTAATGATAATGTACTTTGACATGAATAATGATAGAATAGTTATATCATAATATATCTATATATATATATATTATGATAATAACTGCTTTTCCACCTGTGACAAACAATAAAGGAATTTGAATTGAATTTAGGGTATCTATGGATAGATCTTCAAAAATTATTTTGATGTTACTAATAAATTATATTTTTTTTCTAAACTGAAAAGTTTGCGCGAGAGACACTTCCAAAGTGGTAAAATGTGCCCCCCCCCCCTGTAACTTCTAAAATAAGAGAATGATAAAACTAAAAAAAATATATGATGTACATTACCATGTAAACTTCCACCGAAAATTGGTTTGAACGAGATCTAGTAAGTAGTTTTTTTTAATACGTCATAAATCGTAAACCGCAATTTACCAAGTACGGAACCCTTCGTCGAGTCCGACTCGCATTTGGCCGGTTATATTTTTTTGTTATCTGGCGGTGACCTTAATATCTTCTATAATTATCAGCATAGTTTATTGTGTTATTAGGTGGGTAACTAGGTACTAAAACTACTTACTAATCCCACAGTAAGTAGTTAAAGCATCAGTATGCAAGAGATGAGAGCCTTCGAACTCCGTCAAAGATGCACAAGTGGCCTCTAAGAGAGACTTATGGGTCGTGAGCGCCTGCACTATCTACTTGATAACTTGAACCCTGTTGACTTTGCAAGTCTTCATCATAAGTGATAGCTGGGATTATGAATGAAGTTTCTATGAACTTTTGAAGGTCTTTAATATAATAATAATATCCGTTTTAATACTGCGCTAATATTGAAGATTTGAAAGTGTTTATATTCGTCCCTAACTTCTTTTGACTTTCCTACTTAAGCCGAAATGAATTTCTAACAAGTAGCATTACGGCTCTAGAACACCTGTCAAAAAATATTAAATCAAAATTTTGCAAAAAATATATCCACCTTCTTAGCACAAATTGATATCTATTGCCACTGTTTTAACTCGCGCGAGATCAATAACAAACAGTTTGTGTAGTAATTTCATTTGGAAAAGAGTTAATAAAGCTCTGGATTTGATTTGCAGATATCTACAGAGCTACCGATCAGATCTAGAATAAAACTCTCCATTACCTTTGTATCTAACCTCTGTTAAGCGGACAGCGACTAATTCGATTACAAGCAATCATTTCTGTTACCGAATTAAGTATCTTTTAACATTTGTATCTCCACACGTTGCTGTAATATCCTTTTAAGTTACCATGCGTCGGCGTCGTCGTTCAACTTAGGGCGCACGGTTGGCGCAGTGGTTGAGTGATTGACTGCTGCGCTGCGTGTCGCGGGTTCGATTCCCGCACGGAACAAATATTTGTATGACCTACAGATAGTTGTTCCGGCTCTGGGTGTTTGTGTATGTGAGATTATATGTTTGTAAACGCACCCACGATACAGGAGAAATTCCTAGTGTGGGGCAAAGTTTTTAATGAAAAAAAAAATGTATTAATTCATTTATTCGTAATTGACTTATATCACAGATTTTCAATGCTAAACTATCGCCGTTCTCGTGGCCCTACGTGCACGGAGGGGTTTCTAACTAAAAGCACTTTATGTTATTATGTCGATGTCGTGTAGGATTCAATTCGTTGGAGACGCGCCCCACTGGGAGCGGACTATGTTACACAGATTATATATGTTCTACGTAACATATCTGGGTATCTACCCTTTATGTTTATGTCTACTTTCATAAATATTTCCTTCTACATCATCATCATTGCAAAGACGTCCACTGCTGATCATAGGCCTCCCCCAAGTGTCACCACATCGACCTGTCCTGTACGTCTTACATCCAGCGAATCCCCTCAGCCTTAATTAGGTCATCGTTCCACCTAGTGAGAACGTCTCCCAACGCTACGGCTTCTGGTACGCGGCCGCCATTCCAGAATTTTCCGGCTCTATCGTAGATCCATTCTGCCCACTGCCTGCACTTAAGTCAGTTGAAAAGTGTAAATTTGAAATGCCCCAGCAACTTGTTTAGCAAATAACCCCCATCCCAGACAGCTTTACTTCTAGTCAAACTATCGATTTACTTTATTGACATCCGCTATTGTGATAGAATAGCCGTGTGGCGTCGGCGTCGCCAATCGCAGTTAAAAGCATTTTATTATTATTGAATTCAATCTGTGATGAGGTGCAGTTTTATTGCGAGCGGGTCCCGCGATTGACTGAGTTCTAAATCACAGACCATTTCCAGAGAATTTATTAAATTAATTAATAAAACCCGAGGAAAGTGATCTTATAGTACATTATGGAACGAGTGTGTAATGTTGGTGATTACCGCTGAGGTGCCATTGAGACCCGAGCCGTTAGGTAAGGGTCTTAAGAGAGCCGAGGACGGTAATCATCAATACACACGTGTATCATACAACGTTTTTCAACACACTTGTGAAGAAAATAATACAAAAAAAAACATTTCCAACAGTGAAAACGAGTCGCGAATTTTTTTCGCAATGGCGGGCAAAATTAATCAGTTTTCCTATGCGCGCGCATCTAACAATGGCGATCGGCCATAGACTAAAAGAATGAGGTTTATTTTTTTTGGTTTTTCGCGGATAGGGTTTTAGCCACGTACAAAACGGGGAATTTCAAGTTTTCTTAATTACAGAGAAAACAAAAGTTATATTTGAGTGAAAGTTTTATTTATTAAACACGTACAAGTTGAAATTATCTATTTAAATACGAAGTTGCATGAAATAAGCAAGCAATAGGTAGGTACATTAATTGATTTAGACTATTGAGTACGGTCTTTTTTGTTTTGAAACTTTTTTAAGAACAAAGTTTCGATACAAAATTCAACCAATAAAAAAAAAACTTTATAACTCACTTGTGAATAATAGCAATGAATAAGTCACAGTTTGATTACAGGTATCATTATGTGCCTAATTGCGGTGAAATTAAAGCCACTTTATGAGCAAGTGTGTTGAAAAATATTTTATCTCAAACATGCTTGGAAATTTGAGCATTATTTTGACAATCTTCTTCGAGATAAAACGAAATTTCTGTACTGGCCAAATACATGCGAGCAGCGGCCGGCAAAAGTTGTATGAAAATACATATCCGTCGTGTCTAGCGTACAAATAAATTGGGTTAGTCCCACATTACCCCGTCCCGCTAGACCCCGATTTATTTTTCTATAGAAACTCAATCAAAAGTCCATTTAGCTTAAAAGTAACGTCAGCAGTTATTAAGAACAAAAAATTATTAAGAAGTATTTAGTTTAATTTTAAGAACAAATTATTTACTCAAATTATAATACTAGTTTTAAGGATCAGGAAAAAATGATAAAGTCTTGCTTGGTTAAGGTAAATATTATAATTAGAAAATACAATATAGAGTCTCCTAGAGCAATCACAGCTTTTAACTATTATCACAATAGTTCCTTTTTCAATACAGAAAATCATAATACCTACTCTACATGGAACATTAACATAATTTAAAAAATACGCACGGACAGTCACACTTTCAGGCAATATTTTTTATAATGTAGCATAGTAAAAAGTTAACTCTAAAATAATATTTTAAAATGCAAAATCGGTTTCACTTTTACTATTTGTTTTGTAAAGATGCAAAATTGTTTTGTATAGATAAAGATGCAAAATTCAACTATAAAAATAATCAACATTAATAATAAAAGTGAAAAAAAAACGTAATCTTTACATTTAAATCAGTCTTTTCAATACATACAAAACCAACAATATTTTTAAAATCGTTATAAAAATTGGATCATAATTGATGGCCACTTCTTCACTTAATTGGCCAACTGTTACAAGCACTTAATTTTTTTTAAAATCTGGTACACATTGTGGAACATGTTTAAATTGAGTATTTACAAAGTCACCTTCAGTGTCCAATTTCACTGCACCACCACATCTTATATTTTTTTTTATTACTGCAGGTCCAAACACTTAAATTTTTTTTTGTCTTCATAGACATGCCCGGCATATAATAAACACTTTCACCCGTCATTACCTTTATTAAAACTATGATTCGACATTGTACAAATTTTCAAATAAACTACTTATTGGTCTTATATGTATTTTAAAAACATACATTTTAGTACTTTTTATGTCGACCGTATAAATTGAAAACAAGAGAAAAATAAATGTAATTATATTTATCGTATTCGGGGTTTAACGGGACGGGGTCAACTGGGATCGGGGTAATGTGGAACTAACCCAATAAATTACATAGTAAACTCATATATGTCGTGTTATTTAAAAATGGAACGATCTTTCACTCCGAAACATGGCAACCAAGGAGGTAACTTATCGAAGGTTTTTTTTAAATTTCGAAGTGGCTTGCAAGTAGAACGCTGTTTATTGAAAAAAAAAAACAAAAGAACACTAACGCGGGATCAATTATTGTTGTCCGTCATTGATTTTGACAAAATGAGTTCTATGTACTAGTTAGTTTTAATTGCCACGCTTTTTTTGAGAAATAGTACATTACTGCAGCGGCCAGCAAAATAGGCATTGATGGACGAACGTTCACATACGTAAGTAACTGTTTATTTTACTGTGCCAAGTACATTTTATAAGTTGGTCGACTGTTACTCGTAAACTTGTAAAGCCTGTTATGATTTCATTTTTGTATATTTTTACATGGTTCGTAAGCATTATATTTACTCTGTTTTACACAGTTATCAACTTTATTTTAGTAATTTTTCAATGGCATTTGTACAAAATGTTTACTGTTCCAAGTACATTTTATAAGTTGGGCGACTATTACTCGTAAACTTGTAAAGCCTTGTTACCCGTGATAATTTTCCTTTTAACTTCATTATATTTACTACTGCCGTGAATTTTTTCACATAGCCAAAGAGCAACCATTTCGCTGGCAGGGGGGGGGGACACTTGACTCTAACATAAATTTGCAACTTAAAGCTTAATTTTACGCAAACGAATCTCTGAATCGAAAAATGGTTTTAACAAACCCATAATATTTTTGAATGGCCTATCCAACGATACCCCACACCATGGGATAGATGAGATTCCGAAGTCAACAAGGAACCCTTATAGTTTCGCTCTGTCCGTCTGTCCGTCCGCAGCTTAGCTCAGAGAATCTAAGTACTAGAAAGCTATAATTTGACATATACAATATCAGTGAATGTGAAAAAAAATTTACTCCGCCCGATATTTTAGATGCGACGAAGGCAATTACTCATAATCTATTACCAGCAAAGACGAGAAAATTATATGATAAATGCTATCACGTCTTTATGGCATGGAAAATGCAAAAAAAGGTATTTAGTAGGTTCAAATCCCAATGTATGAGTGTAGATAAAGTAGTGTATGCAACTGCTACTATCATTCGTGTGAATACCATTAAAATCTCGCCTACGGCTCGGTTTTTAAACACACACTCATGTTTTAATACCCCTTATTATGCAACAGTTTCATAAACTACTATACTAGGCTCTTTTCTGCGTGACTGGGGACTCTGTCAGCCCACCTAATGATTTTATTAAAGACGGAGGTCCAGTGAACACGTACTGCCGTGCATAGGGAACAGGCTTAGGGAAGACCTCTTTTGCAGTCCTCACAGAAATGTGCCTTAATAGACGTTGCTCATAAGGGTTTCTGGGCCAGTTTTTTTTTTTTTTTAATCCTAATGGCTTTTGAAGGTTTCGTCTTCAGGTTATTTCACGGTTGAATCTTAAAGAAAATTCTTTTAACATTGCTGATGCTTTAAAATATACCGAATTTTCCTAAAGCTACAACTTAATCTGATACAAAAGCGCTGCTACTACGAAAGTACTATTAGCTCACTCATTACTAATGCATAGCGGTGACCTTTCGGCGCCACAAGTGGCTTCACTAGCTCGGGACAAGCTGCGAGCTAACTGTGAGGGCGGGAAGTAATAGCTTATTAATTATAATTGGTGCACCTGTAGCAGTTTACATAGCTGAAGGTGGTTCGCTTACACTGAGTTTTTGATGTCTTACAAAAGCTGCTTTAGCTAAAAACGGATGGATAACTCACTAGATGGTAAGGAGGATGGACGATGTGTTCCATAGCTTGCCTAAAAGTAACCAATTCAAATTTTAACATATATACCCCCTGGTTAAAGCTATCCGGAAACACAAACTCCAGCAGTGTACGCTGTACGCGCAATGTAAGCAACATTTTCTGAACCTTCTACTTTTATCTCACTTTCGATTGGTAAGCTCTGAAGCCTTACACAAACGAGGTCTTCTACCTCAATAGGTACTCAAGAACTTGATCTAAAAATAAAATTGTGTGGATATTAAATTGTTCGTCCATTACTACAAAAGTTGTGAGAGTATTACAAAGTTCGAAGTAATTTGTCGAGTTCATGACTTGTTATAACTAGTTAAGAGTATTTATTTTGTTAAATTAATGTCATCGATGTTATAAACAATTTTAGTTTAGCTCCTTTCTTCTTAGGAAAGTATTGATTGATTGTGTTACTTGTTACATGCTTTTGAAACACCACCACAATGTCACCTCAGTCTTGTGAGAAACCCGATGGCCCTTTTACTCAAAGCACGGCCACTGAACATGAGGAAATAATTGGCTATACACCACAATAGAAGCAACTACACATAATATTAGCACCCAATAAATTATAATAACCAGTATCGGTTGGTACCAAAACATGCTAGCAACAATATTTCACGCCCAACCACGTAATCGTAAGCGACAAACGTTTATAACGTTCACAAATTCACTGAACATAGATCAAAAGCGCTCCTAATACATTAATTACTTCCATTAATATTCAAATAGATTCGTTCACAATACCGTGACGTCATACAAACACAAACTAAAATAAATGTACAATCACGTACGTGATTGTTCATTTATTTTAGTTTGTTTGTTTTTTTGTACGTTGTTCTAGTACCCAAGCTTTGTAGCGCCTGGTCAATTTCTTAAGCAATGTTTTGTTGACGACACAACTGAATATTAAATTTCCAACAGGCGCTCAGTGTTTTGTTACAGTTGGTTTAATTAAAATTGCAAGGATATTGGAGATCAAGAGATATTTGAATTGTCCGGAGTGACTTAGTTGTCTCTTAGAAGGACGACAAGCAATTCTGTTTACGCCGTTTTGCTGAATCTAATTTCTAATCACAATTTTCGGAGAAATTAAATGTTGTTTAACAAGTTATACCGACCATAAAGAAACAGTATATTAATGTGAAGTGGCGCTGTTTACTGTAGGTCTGCTTTAGCATTCTAGAGTTGTGGCAACTAACGTGAAAGTACACGCGAGCAAGCAATTAACATGAATCCTTAGAAGATATAATATGAAGTTTATGTAACAGAACGAAACTGTTTACATATTAGTATTTTATATAGCGGACGCCTAGTTCCCGTTCCAGTGGGAATACAGGAATAAAAAGTAGCACATGTCAAACGGGGATAGTGTAGCTTCCCAACGGTGTAAGAAGTGTTGAAATGGACCGATTTTTGTTGTTTTGAATTGTTTTTATGTTTATTCGTTACATACAAAAATACAAATCTTTCCTCTATATAATATTAGTATAGATGCATAAAGAAATCTTGCTCCCGTGATTTATCTCACAGAAGAGTTTTTAAGATTTGAAGTTTTTTTGGTACATAAACAACCTTTACTCACAAAAAATAACTTATGCTTTGTTCTGAGTAAAAGAAGGACAATAACACCACAAACACATTCACAACTAGTGAGTGGTGTGATAAAGATGATGTAATTAAGTGAATGTAATTCTTTTTGAGAGATAAAGTTCTTAAACCATAATTAACATGCACATTTCTTTGACGTTTTAACATCGTATTGATGTACTACTTAATTTTTTTAATTTAACTATAGGCTCACGTTCGACCATTATCTCGCCTCATGGTATCGATAACGTGGTCGATGGTGAAGCACGCTTGCCTAGAAGTAACCTATTCACTCTTGACTTAAAGACTCCTAGTATAGTATGAATTGGGATAGATATCCTGATTCCCAGTATACATTACAAACATGATTAAGCAAACAGAGCGGCGTTCGTATCGTAAACACTGCTCAAACGTGTTGCGCCTGATTGGATCGTGTTAGCAATGTTGCGTTCTGTATCATTATACCGTTTGTAGTAGGCTCACGCTGTGGGCAATTTAGTTGACATTACAAATTCCTGTGTTTACTGGGTCTGGGTGGCTAACTGTCGAAATATTTAATTATGAATTCGTAGATTGATAAAGTGTTTGTTTATCGTAAAATGATATGCTATTTCGTTCTTGTTTGTCTTAAATAAGTCTCATTATTTAAAAGCGTCTTATTTAGCTTATCGTTTGTCATTTTCAAAACAATTATAAACAAAATAAGCTTCTGTTTCGTTTACCTTCTTAGCTGTGATAATATTATGAAGGAACTTCCACAATGAATTTTCCTAAACACAAAAAATATTATTTGTCATTAACTTTAAATTATGTAGGCAAGTGCCGTAACTTTTAATGAATTACTTATCTAAATTGAAATGAGGCTTCTAAACTTTCACGGTAAAAGTAAAATGGACGTCTGCCATTAAAAGTTTAGAACACTTTTATAATTATTATTGAAATACGGGAAATATAAACGACTTATTAAAGTCCAATGAATTATATGCAGGAAAACGTTTAAAAAAACTTTTATAGGTACCAGGTAATTAAATTCAAAACGCCCAAATTGTGTTTAAGTTATTTATACCTTACTTCCTGTGCTTATGGTTTCTTTTTTAATGTTAATATAAAGAAGCATCGTTGTTCCTCCTTTAAACCGGGCGTGAAAATTCGATTGTTCACTTTCTCAAAATGAAAAGGCTCGAATTTACATAAAAATAACTTGAGAACCATCATTACAGAACGAATTAGATAAAATCAAAGCAAATTGCCTTAAATATGATATTGTAGGTATGCTTATGATTTTAATTTTTATCAGCTTCTGTAAGCGAATTCTTCCGGGTAAAAAAGATTTTACTCTAAAACTTACGCGTTTCATAATTGTAAATAATATATCACGGGAATTTAATGCAACACGGCCGAAACGTCGGGTTAAATAGGTAAATAAATAATCGAAATCATCGCGTTAAATTCCCGAATTGTTTTCAAGATTTTACTCTTCCCAAGGAAATTGACTAACTGGTTCCTATGTCCTCGTACATAAATCATGGCCTACCCGCGCACACAACAATTTTCGTTCAATTCCGTTCAGTTGTTTTTGCGTTAAAAGAGCCTGCACAAACTATCGCGTTTATAATACTATAGTAGGATCTAGTATATATTAACTATAGTAGGACAATATTAGTAAGACTCTACCAAACAGTCTACGATTAATGTCACTAAAACATTACTTGGGAATTACTATTAACACAGCACGGCTGCCCCATTTCAAAACCTAGTAAGGGACACTTCTTACAAAAATCGTTATAGTGCATAATCTTGCTAACATAGTGAGTCCCTACCAATTACAAAAACACCAGTGTTGAAAACAATATTTTTTCTTTTTTAGGGTTCCGTACCCAAAGGGTAAAAACGGGACCCTATTACTAAGACTTCGCGATCCGTCTGTCCGTCTGTCTCCAGGCTGTATCTCATGAACCGTGATAGCTAGACAGTTGAAATTTTCACAGATGATGTATTTCTGTTGCCGCTATAACAACAAATACTAAAAACAGTATAAAATAAATATTAAAGGGGGGCTCCCATACATCAAACGTGATATTTTTGCCAGTTTTTGCTCGATATTAATAACGGCAACAGGTAGACGCTTGAAATATTCACAGAATGTTTAGTTGTATATTTACTTAAAAAAATCATAATTAATTAATTAAAATAAAATAAATTAAGGGGGGCTCCCATACAACAAACGTGATTTTTATGCAGTTTTTTGCGATAATGGTACGGAACCCTTCGTGTGCGAGTCCGACTCGCATTTGGCCGGTTTTTTTATTGTAGATAGGCTTGCGCTTGACCACTATCTCACCTAATGGTAAGTAAACTAACATAAAATCAGATATATTTAAGCATCGATACCTAGTAACTGCAATATTCACTCCCTCGCGGCCAGTTTAAAACCTAGTAAGTCTCTGGACTTGCTAGGTTTTTACCAATACAATTTTTTTACCTAACATAAATAGCCTAGCCAAGCTGACCTACTTTACGTTTATACACTCACCTGTAAAAATTCATTTTAGGTCCTTACTAGGTTTTGAAATGGAGCAGCCGAGCAGGTGTCTGCTGTATTCCTGTATTCTCTGGCCGTCCATCTCCGGATATCCCGTAGCTACAGAAAGTTCTCAACAATTCTAATTGTAAAGTTGTACCGGTGCGATCCAATTAATTAAAAACTTGAGTATTGTCCATTTATCTTCAAACAAACAATTACAGAAGATAGATAAATAGGAACTTTAGTAAATACAAAGGCAACTTTACTAATTACAGGTTATACAGGGACAAATAAAATTATCTAGATGATCTTATGACAGTCAAAACACGCTTTTAAATTAAAGTAAGTACAGCTGGCTATGGAGTAAATAGACTCTGATAGTGTGGACGGACCGTGCCCCGTCAGGGGCTCAAAAAAATATCGGTGGGTACATTTTATATGAATATTTATATTTTTATTATAGATATGTTTTTATTATAGAATATTTATATTTATTATTTATATTTATTGGTCCAACCGACTAACGCGACTTTGTTTTATATATATATAGATTTTCAAATAAAGGTTAGTTGATCAAATACTAGTATTTTTTTTTAAATTACTTACCTCAAACAGACCACTAATCTTTCCATTGGTGTAATTGCTTTTCTCTATGTGTGTCTTTTTTTTTTGTAAGCCGTTTTGTAAGTTTTGTAGCAGTAGATGAAAACATGATTCGGACATTTTTAAGTAATTATGAAAAGCATTTGCATTTTTTGTTAGTTTTCTGTATATTGTGTGAAATTCTCCCAGTAGCTCTATGTCCTGCCACAACTCTGATACCCAAACACGTTTATTAACCACTTTCTGTCCGTCTTGTACCTCTTCCATTTCCTCTTCATCTAGAGCAATTGCAATCGCAATCAACTGCTCTGTATTAAACAAAGACATGACTTTATGTATATTGCGCGTAATTTATATTTCACTACAATACACCGAAACTATACTCTGATTCGAAAACAAAATGGTGACCGAGGGGCACAAATGAAATATTTATTATTTTACTCTTTGTCGCGGCCTGTCCACGGTCCTGTCACATCTCTGACGTGTGTGAACAGAAAGTCCCTCACGGGACTCGGGATGCACAGTCTTAGCACGGCCACGGCCCTGACACGTCCCGGGCACGCCCCTGATATGATTGGATAGACCTTTACTTGAAACAATAACCAGCCAAGTGCGTGTCGGGCCACGCGCAGTAATAGGGTTCCGAAGTTGCATAATATGCGGACTAAAAAGGGGGTATTTTTGTTGTTACATGAACATTAGAACGGTTTCAGCGGCTCACAAAGTCTAAAAACGGGCCCACATAGGATGATGTTTTTGTTTAATCTATATTCTCGCGTTTGACCACTATCTCACCTGATGGTAAGCGATGATGTGGTCTACGATGAAGCACGCTTGCCTAGATGTAATCTATTCACTATTGACTTAAACTAAATATGGACTAACTGGTAACTGAAGAAGGAGTTATAAAATCCAACTTCGCAACTGAAGTTAGAGAATATTATCTATTTGAGTGCGAATTGCGAAAGGAGCCGATACGAGCGCGCGTTAGAGCCACGAGGAATGGTATAGTTCGTTCCTGGATCCTTGCGTGCACGCTCCTTGTTTATTTCTCTTTCGGAATTAGAAAAAAATCGTATGTATTCTCCTCTAATCTCCTCTAATACCGCAGATTAGAGGTGAATCCTCTAATCTGCGGTATTCACTATTTCATTCTGGAAAGTTTTACGCTACTCAATTAGTGATGAAGTCGGGTCGAATATTGACTTTATAGAAGGATATCGACAAAAGGAAATAAGTAATTTGCTTGGAAAACGAATCTAATTTGACTTTACTTTTACGTTTTAATTATAAAATGTGGGAAATACTTCTGCACTAACACGAAATAGACTCCACCGCGCGCATGCGCCGTATGGACTACGTTCTGGTACTGCCAACCCAAGTAGCACAAAACTGCATTACAGGATGTCACAAAGGGTAACATCGGTAACTTTAGCATTTATGAAGACTTATTACAGTACACTCGAACTGCAATAGCTGAAAATTACGCTTTCGTCTGTATAATAATGCTTTTATGCGTCACGGAGACAACACTGTAATGCTGCAAGCGTTAATATAGGTATGCAGTTCAGTATTAGTACTGTAAGCTGCAATTAAGCATTTTTATGGACTTTAACTCAGCAATATTCTGAATTGAAGGCCACAAGTGTACCCTTAGACCGCTTGCATTTTAAGAAAGAACATGTGAGCTACTATAATGCAATCAGTTAGTCTGTGACTTCAATTATTAACAATGATATAATGCGTCTTGCTGCACATAGTTGAACTTTAGTAGTGTTAATCAGCTTGTTACACGCAATCTTATAATAGCACTTATATAGCCCACATGATCACTATGGGTGAACTTATATGATGCTAAATTACAGCAAACTGCTATAAATTAGCTCACACGTTACCTATGATCCCGGTTAGAGCTGAATACGTGTACTAGCATCGGCAATTAATCTACTAATGCAGTTAAATAAGATCTTGTAGACTTATCTTTTCAGCACCTCAGTTTGCAAAAAAATATTACGAAAATCGGAGGAGTGTTTCTTGGGATGATGTAGGTAACCAAATAACATAAAAGGATTGACACAACAGACGTATAATTTTGTAAAATAAATCCATGGATCCCTAGAATTCCTGCTGAGACTTTAGTGGTTCACTGATGATTACCAACAATATTTGCGTACATGTTACCCAATATCAAGCTTTACAGGAATCTGTGGCTGATTTGGTTCACACAAAAACTACTCGTATCAGCTCGTTGCTGATTTAAGTACCAATAGTGGATACTTAAACAGCACATACCGCTTAATTGTGTTTAATACAGTGCACATTGCTTGTCTGCCATTTTTTAGGTTCTAAACCTATGTAAAATAATATATTAACATTTTTTCTTTGTTAAATAACGGAAATAACAACTGGATTTCAATAGAAAATCTAATGATTTTATACGCAAACAGCTTATTGTCAAATTACAAATGCAAAATAAAATATTTTATTTTTTATAATATATCATCAACTTATTTTATACTATAACTTTCAAGTAAACAGTGATATTTTGAGAGCGCGTGAAAATTTTCACCTATATTCATATACTATTTGACAATAAACTCTCTTTCCCCTTCGAATTTCAAGCACAGGAGGAAAAAGCATAGTTTTTGTTACGGAAAACAATATTTGTCTATTTCACCACAAAATGTTTAACAGAAACAACATATCAAAATAATAAGGAGTAGGGTGAAAACTATTCACAATTTTGCCACTTGTGAATTTTCAATTCCAAAGAAGCATTATAAATATTCTGGTGTGTACCTTGTGCTGAAAAATAGGTAACCATAACTCTATTAATCGGCCATTGTGCTATATAAAAGGTAACAAATACTCTAATAATCAGTCAATATTCAGCTCTTGGGATGACTGTTACCTTTAATAATGCTCAAATAATGCTGATATAATGCAAATAGTTACAGTTATTCAGCTAACAGCTGTTTAATTTGTGCCCAAACCAGAGTTATATCAGCTGAAACAGCGCCTTTAATGCTCTTTTTCAGAAGGCTTGTTCAGCTTAGGATTCTATTGTGGACAGTGATTCACCTACTATACAGCACTTTTGTGTTACTTGGGAACGACACCGGCCACTCCAATGCGTTATTCGAGCTTAAACATTATTAATTTAGAAATCATTATTATTAAGGATGTTACGATTTTATTTTTGTATATTTTTACATGGTTCATAAGCATATATTTACTATTTGTTTTACACAGCTAACAACGTTATTTAAGTAATTTTTCAATGGCATTTGTACAAAAATTTTACTGAGCTAAGTACCTTTTATAAGTTGGTCGACTAAAACTCGAAAACTTGTAAAGCCTGTTATGATTTCATTTTTGTATATGTTTACATGGTTCGTAAGCATTATATTTACTCTGTTTTACACAGCTATCAACTTTATTTAAGTAATCTTTCAATGGCATTTGTACAAAATTTTTACTATTCCAAGTACATTTTATAAGTTGGTCGACTATTACTCGTAAACTTGTAAAGCCTTGTTATTCGTGATAATTTTCCTTTTAATTTCGTTATATTTACTACTGCCGCGAATTTTTTCACAAAGCCAAGAGCAACCATTTCGCTGGCGGGGGTGGTTTAAACAAACCCATAATATTTTTGAATGGCCTATCCAACGATACCCCACACCATGGGATAGATGAGAAAAAAAAATACATCCCCACTTTATGTCTATGGGAGGAACCCGAAAAAAAAATATTGTTCATGATTTTATGTTACCACTTTGTTGGAATTATTAATATGTATATACATGCCAAATTATAGCTTTCTAGTACTTAGATTCTCTGAGCTAAGCTGCGGACGGACAGACGGACAGAGCGAAACTATAAGGGTTCCTTGTTGACTTCGGAACCCTAAAAAACAACTGACGGCCAATAAAAACACTTCTTAGTGAAAAATAACTTCAATTTCGGAAGCCTTGAACCTTTGTGCAAAACATCTACTCGTAAATCCTACTAATTCTACTATCCTACTTCCTACTATAATATTATAAATGCGAAAGTTTGTGAGCATGTATGTCTGTTACTCTTTCACGCAAAAACTACTGAACGGATCTGGATGAAATTTGGCACAGAGATAGATTATAGTCAGGAATAGCACATACTACGATACGATACGATACTTTTTATCCCGGGAATATGTTCCCTCGGGACAATTTTCGACATATAAGAATAAGAATAAGAACAAGAATAATTTTTATTGTTAAGAAATAACAATAAAAACATATACGCGGGTGAAGCCGCTGGCAGAAGCTAGTATTATAAATGCGAAAGTTTGCTGAAAGATGGATGTTTATTACTCAAACACGCCAGAACGGCTGAACAGATCTGGATGAAATTTGGCACAGAGATAGATTATTGTAAAATAGCAAATACGCTATTTTAAGCTTTGCTTCCCGGTATTCCCTTGGGCACGGGGCTAACAAAGAAAATTTGTTTCAAATGAATGTCACTAAATGGCGCGATATGCATCGATTCGTTATTAAATTGTGTATAAAATTAACATTTTCTAGAATTGATAATAAAAATTACATGTTCTTTTCTAATTAATTCTCCCTAAGCACAAAATTATGGCATATTGGGCTCTTAATTCACATTTCGAAGATTATTTGAACGGATCATTTAAAATTGATTCCAATAGATGGCGCGGATTTAAATTTCTGATGAATGGCACTCGATTTTATTAATTTGTATTGTAAACGTGTTACAATGAAACTGTAAAAATGTGCAAAAAATACTATAAAACAAATAGTCTCTGTATTTAAAGAAAAAAATATCACGGCCGAGAAAACCCTTTTACTTGCAAGTCGCTGCAAACACCATCTATGGCCGTGGAACGGAACCGAACACGATCGAAGTACTTATAAAAATAATCATCTAACAACATCAGACGAAAGACGCTAGTTACGTCGGCACGGTTTCTTTCTATGGGATGAAGCATTTGTATGCTAGTATTATATTATCTGTGTCTTGGGATAACAAATTACTTTTCACTCGGGCGAAGCCGCTAGCAGAAGCTAGTAAATTAATAATTCGCAGAGGGAAATTATTTCTCTACCAGAATTTACCAAAACATTAAACTACTGAAATTATAATTATGCAATATTAGCACGAGCACCCCTTACTGAAATATTCAGCTAATCTGAAAATCCCCTCTATTTAGGTTATTTCACATTGGGCGACCGCTTCTCTAAGAACATCACTGCTGGACGAAATTATTTTACGAATGCAAAACCTCTGCCGGGTTTGAGGGACGGGGGGAGAGGGGGCTCAGTCCAGTGCATAATAAATGGAGAGCCCTGTGGCTTGATTAAATTCTGTTGAACACAAACATTGAGCTGTAGCGATATATACTAGACTGGAATATTGGTGATTGAGGACACGCTTGTGTTGACGGACGATATTTTGACAATGCACAATTAAATGCGATTTACAGGTCTACAAAAATAAAATAAAAGGTATAATTATTATTGTAATTACTCTCTATACTCACAGTATTAAAATTAACAATACCTATCCAATTCAACTTTTTGACTGTAAAAAATGACGTACGATTGTCCCCGAAATCAAGATGGGAAAAGACGACGCAACAACTGTATATTTGAAAAGTTGATCAGTCTGCAAGTAACATAAAGAGTTCAGTGTTCTATTTTTCTGTATGTATATAGATAATCTGGGTCAAATTCATTGATTTTCTTTCTTTTTTAGCTATTTATTCTTCTACTATTTTAAATGCGAACGTTTGAGTGGATGGATGTCTGTTAATCTTTCACACGAAAAGTACTAAATGGATTTTAATGAAACTCAACAGTATTATAGCTTATACATCAGAATAACACAAAGGCTATAATTTATAAAGATAGAAGAACTAAAATAACGCGGGCGGAGCCGCGGGTTTTCGAGCTGCGGCTCGTTTATTATATTTCAGTAGTCTAGCGACACATCTCAAGCACTCATTTGCTCCAACAGTCATCGGTCCTGTAACTAAAATGGTTAAGCCACAAAGTGTATAATTCAAAGCAACTTGTAGTGATATTGCTAAGTAGTTAGACATATATTATTCGTATGTTGATGCCCCACAGACTACACATTAAATCGGTCGATATAATAGCTCGAGTATCATGTGAGTGGATGCCACAGAGCAATACCCTCATGTAGCGGGCACCGACTACAGACGCCATTGCTTATAATATTTATTTATTTATTTATTGTTAATCAATCTGTGCAAACATGTCACTTAAAGGTGAACACAACATATACAAATAAGATTTTAGGTTAATACATTAAATTAGTTGTAAGACTGATAAATTAATAAGAACAAACATATAACTTATTTAATTATGGATTATATACAAAAATAATAAAAAATATTTGATTAAAAAAAATATTCACGTCCAAGTAACGGCTATCATAATTATCTGTACAGCTTAGCCAAAATTGTCACAGGCCGTTTGTAAACGGAAACAGTTACTAACGCGCTCGGTTTGTATCGAAAGTATTGACAGTGCCGTCTCTACCAGTGCTGCAGGAACTAAAGCCCGCTCGCTCGTAGTTGCGAAAATAATTGGCAGTGTTTTTAGGGCCCCATCCACTAACGTTTAATGCTGCCGGAATGTACAATCCTTAAGGAATGAACGCCAGTGGATTTGCAAGAGCGAGAAAGAATAACGGTATCAATATAAGCTTAATTAACGTAAATACTCACTCACTCCATCGTCGACTCTGTCTCTGTCACCTCTGACCTAGACTAGAGTCAAGAGCAAACCCATAATAAATAAAAAAAAAAAATACGGTGATTAAACGTGTGTATGGTGATCGAAGGATTGTTTTGCCATGATAAAGTCATAGGAAATAATGTAGGATTGTGATTTAATTAGAGGCTTCAACGGTGTTATTTTATGCCGTTGCGTTTCCGTACAGTTTATAACAGGACAAGTCAGAAGGAATTAACGTTAGTAGATGGGGCCCTATTGACTTTAACAACTTCCGCCAAGGCTGGTCTCAGCGCTCTGTGGAAAATGGCCGACCCGGCTCCACAACTATCATTAAAAGAAAATAGGACAAGTATTGACCTATAGTTTATGTCTGTGCCCTTCTTCATAATATTATGTTAGAATAACATTGCAGTTTCTATCAAGACTGGTATTATTAAATAACTTCTAAAACTTACTTTCTTAAGTAAATGGAAAGAAGAAGGCTATAATACAGCGTCAAAGATACTAGTCAACAAGTGACATTTAAAAAAAAACAAATCCTCTCGACACATTTTTATTTCATACTACATAATGTATCTAGTAGTAGTAGTACGCTTCGATCGACAATCTATTGAACACGTCATTAAAACATCTTACGAAAATAGCCCGATTCAAAAAGTAAAACGCATATTTAACTTTTGAACGGCTGAACCAATTTTCAACAAGCATAGCTAAGAATACTCTCGATAGTCACCTTTTAAATAAAAAAAATACTAAATCATAATCGGTTCATAAGCTTAGGAACTATGAAGCCACAAACAAATACACTAATACATAAATACTTAAAACATAAATACACACACACACAAATACACAAACACACAAGTACACACGTCAAACTTATAACACGAATATTTTTCCTAGCTGGGAAGAAGATGCAAAAAAACGCCTACACAAATCAGCACATGTTACTCGTACAGCCTGGGCGAATAAGCATACCTACTCTACAGCTATTTCAAAATCATTTTATAATCCCGATTTATGCCTGATATAATCCCAACAAAAAAAAAGTCAACTAGCAAAACGAACAACACGTAAAATACAAAGCCTCTGAAATAAAAATATTTGAATAAATATGCTTGAACAAACTTTCAGCATGTTGATTTTTAATCACGAGTTTATTCTGTGAAGCGTAGCACGTGGTGCATACACCACGCGTGGAGTACTACGCGGCGTATGTAGTACGCCATAGTTATTGGATTGATTTTAATTACCATTTCACATGTCCCACTCACATGGCCTCGGGCTATGATTGAACATATTTTATTGAGTATGAGCAATGTTTACTGTATTTTACAGTTGATTGGTATGCGTTGCATAATATTTGGATGTACAGTTTTTTAGTTTTCAATAGATTAATTTTATTTGTCGATCGTAGAATATGTTGGTACGTTTGATTTATTAAAATAAATATGTATTTTAGGAAATATTGGACTTATTATAAATACAATATGGATATGACTGTATGCACATATTTATAACTCTTAGAAGGACATGCACTGACCTTATTGGTGATGTTCTTCAGTAAGGTCAAGTGCGTAGAATTTAGGTATAACCAACGCGTGTGTATGACCGTAATGAAGAATATACAAGTGTGAACGAAAACGAAGCAAAATGCATATGTAAGAATCACAGCTGGCGTCCTGATGAAAAGGGCATGAAATGTATGTATGTGTTGCAGTTTTTTGTGACATTCTAAAATAGTAATGCTTTAATTAGTATTTCAGAATGTCAAAAAAAACTGTTCATACCCATATTCATCATTATTCTACTATTTCGTACCGGCTTCAAAAAAGGGGAACGGGAAGGAAACGATTATCAATTCGATATGTATGCAATACAGTTGGAGTTGCCTAAAAGAGTAACAAATTATGCATAATATTTTACTCTTTTAGGGCTGCCAAACGAATATACAAAAAACAAAAATAGGTATATGTAATTAATATAATATGTGTTCACCTTGGTGTCCACGCATTTCTTCAAAACTCTTAATGGGATCGTGATCATTCTTTTTTCATTGGATTAAGAATCTCTCAACTAAGCGAATAGTGCTAATTACATCAGCAGTTTTCAAGATATGGAACATACAACCGAGCTCCTTAGCGACAAACAGAATGATTGTGTAAATTGAGTTATTATGGATATTTTGTTTTGTCAAACCTTTAGGTACCTTACTATAGAACTTGCTCACTTTTTAGTTATGGTCTACCAAAACTACATCGAGAGATATAAACTTTTTCACAAAAATATAAACCGAGATCAAAGGCAATACACTAAAAAGTGCAAAAATAACTTTCGTTTCGGAAGTCGGTGTCACAAAACGATAAAAACAAGAGGTACCAAAATACACCGGCTTCCGAAACGAAAGTTATTTTTGCACTTTTTAGTATATTGCTTTTGATGTCGGTTTAATTTTTGTGAAAAAGTTTATGTGCACATTATTCAAAAAATATCCTGAAACAAAAGAGGTCAGTAGGTATTCTATCGCAAACAATTTATCAAGTGACATTAGGCTCCAGCACAGTTATTTCAAGGGCCATTTGCCGGCGGTTTATTAAAAAGGCTCAAAATAAATCTCAGTTGAAACACTGACTTCACCGGTCGCTATACCGCAGTCCCTATGTCGAAATGTTTAGTTTGAACGAGAGTAAGTATTTGTTCAGCAAAATGAAATAGGTAGGTGTTTAATATTAATAACAGTACTTATTAAATGGTCCGTACTTTTCAGATAATTAAGTAATTAAATAGTTATCCATACTAATAACTACTAACATTTTAAATGCCAAAGTAATTGTCTGCTTGGTAGCATTTTATGCCTTAAGTATGAAACAAATTTTTATGACTTTTGGCATAGATATGATTAGATTCTGGAAAAGGATATGGATACGTTTAACCTGGGAGTTGGTAAGTTTCCCTTGGATGATTGCTGACCTCGTGGGCGAAGCCGCCGGCAGATTTTATGTTATATTTACTGACCTATCAAAGTAGTCATTAAATGCTCCATACTTTACAGATAATTATAAAAGTACTTTATACTCCACAGCTACTAGTAATTAAATAGTAAATAGGGTACAATTAGGCACCATATTAGAAGCAGCAAAAGAAACCACATCCACCTAATAATTATAACACCGTATACTAACCTTGTTTTATAGCTATTAGGAAATAGACTCAATACACACATCTGAACGGATGATGAAGGGAAACCTGAACATGCCTGAACCTAAAGAAGCTTCAAGACTATAACGTCTAAATTTGTAAGACCTTTTAAATTAAACTGCCTCTACTAAACTCGACTCAGTCACCAACGGAAATCTTCTCTCGATTAATGTCAATAAATAACAAGCAGACATGGCAAAATATATGCTTTTCTATATTTAAAATAAAAATTATAAGTTTACAAACAAAAATATGTTGTTAACACATAAGTTTCGTAAAAATAACCTTTTGTAATGATAATGACAATTAACAAGATAAGTCAATTTGACGTACGCGGTCGCCATTTTGCTTGCGAAAGCTATCGAGCCCTATTTTCAGCAGAACGCACCCATTAATAAGAACGCTAAATGTATTTATGTTCAAATGTATTTTGAAGTGATAAATATTTGAAAACTACAAAATACCGCCCTACCTGCCCAACCCTGAACAAGTTATAACTGCCAATTTGTTCACTCGAGTGGAGAAAATGAAAAACTCAATGTTTGTTTATGAAACTGAAACTGAAGTCTTCAGGTGCATTTACGAACAGAATATACCCGACAAGTTGCCAGAGATGTCCATGGAGACCTTTTTGGCCTCTGTTAAATTAAGCCACAAATCTGGAAAGAAAGATGCGTCGAGCTGTAATTACATTATTGAAATTCCAGCCAATATACGTAAAGCCCTAATTTCGACATCAAGGCTGTTTATAAATTGGACGTCCTGCCCTGTTAGGGACTTCACTCTGGTTACCAGATGCTACAAGTGCCAATTATATGGTCATGCAGCCAAAACATGCAGAGAGGTCAACTCTGTGTGTGCTCACTGCGGTGAAGCTGGACACTCGGTGTCCGATTGCACGAAGAAAGCGGACACATCGAAATGCGCAACTTGTTCGCGCTTTAAAAAGCCCAACAAAGATAAAACGGGAGACCCTGAGTGCCCTGCTAGGAAAATTGCGGAATACAGGCACATAAACTCTATCGACTATGAGGGCGTCTAGTACATCATACTCAAGGTCACACGCGTTGAACGTTGCTGCTGACACTGCAATGGCCTACTAACCGTCAATTTGTTGCTGGCTAAGCACATTAGTCGTTAGTATATGTTTAATTAAGTGTATGTTTAATTTTACAATTTTGCTTACCATTTATTTCCGAATCTTTATATGTGTAATCAAAGTGCAATTTTTTGCAATATAGGTAAATTAGACATTAAGTAATTATGACCTAGTAGTTTAGTTCTATGTTTATAGTTTTAAGTAAATTAAAATTAATTTTCCAAATTATACAATCTTGCCACTATTTTTAGACTTCTTATGTTAAATATTGTTTAAATTCTCATGTTCTACGATAAGCATATTTTTAGAGCTCCTACAGCCTGTGATACAGGATTACCTAGTACAGGCATCTTACATTATTATACCTACATTAGTTATCTAAGATTGAAACTGTGTTTTTACCTTTCTAATTTCTGAATAAAGATTTTTTTTTTTTTTTTTTTTTTTTTTTTTTATTAATTCTTATCCTTCACTTTTGACGTAAAGAGCCAATCAACCAATCACAGGCTGATAAGATTACCTCAGAAACACAACACGTCTATCTAAAAGGCTTTCATACCATTACCCGTTAAAAATCCGTCACTTTAGCATCCCATCAGGCTGCCATTCTCTCAATTATGTGTAACGAGGGAACGTAAACATTTCGCGATAAAGACTGTATATTTACTTTCTATTTACGTGGTATCAATTTACGTTGTACACAATTTGTTTCAGTATTTTCTTTGTTTAGGTACCTTGTAAATACTTGGTGAATCTTGGCAATTTTTCGGGGGAAATTGTGTACAGAGATTTGATAGAGGTGACACAATGCAAACATACCCAACCACTTTTTCCTATTTCATCAAAATTAATGTAATTTTGTAGGCTTTATTTACACATCGTGTGCGTTTACAAACATATAAACTCACATACACAAACACCCAGAGCCGGGAACAACTATCTGTAGGTCATACAAATGTTTGTTGTTCCGTGCGGGAATCGAACCCGCGACAGGCAGCGCAGCAGTCAATCGCTCAACCACTGCGCCAACCGTGCGCCCATGATATAACACCCATCTACGTCTCGTCGGAGGATCCTCGATTTTCAATGGAGGTTACGAAATACCTCCATACTGGTGATCCAGAAACAAATCACTGAACAAGAATCAACAATCTTAGAGAGATAGTACGAGTAGTAGTAGTAATAAATAGGTCATAATACATAAAGTCCCCGTCTCAAAAAGCTATACATTTTGGCAAGTTACTTAATGGAACGCGTCTGACTCATGGAACGTTCCAGTACCACAAAACATTAGACGACAGCGCTTTATATCGCTAAAATATATCCCGACCAAGTGAAATTGCTGGTTATTTTCGTATTACACGTATGTTACTTTGAGTTTATTGAATTTTGACCTATTTTTGTTGATTGAATTGTCAAAGTCAAATATATTTATTCAACTAGGCCAATCAGCGGCACTTTTGAACGTCAAACAAAAATTATAATTAAAATGTACAAGTAATAAAAGTTGATTCTACCGTGCATTCGGAAAAGTAGCTTGTTATGGAGAAGAATGCACAAGAAACTCCATACTTACTCTTTTTAAAATAATAGGTGTTTTACAATATTAACTTCAGTATATACATTAATAAATTCATATATGTGAGGACGATGCACACAGAATAGCACTACACACTATACTACGCTCGCTACGTAACTTAGTAGAAGTTCTTTATTCACAAATTTTATAGCTTCTCGTGACGGGGACTTTACACATACATAAACTCATGCCTTTTTCCCAAATAAGAGGAAGGCTAGACACTATAAAACGCCACGATTTACGATCCCATACTCCTTTTAACCTTTCTGAAGAACAATACCAAAATATAACTACATAAAAAAGCTTGGTCACCAATTGCCTTCCTTTTCAAGACGGTAAACTTACTAATTACCTATTACCAGCTTAGTCTATATTGCTCAACTGTTCTCACATACCAACTAAGCAAAATAAACATAATTCGATCATAATTACGCACGCAATAGACACGCACGACTCACAAAAACTTTTACGAACTTGTTCACATCTGTGATATGATTATGACAAGTTGCTTCACGAGTCTCGCGTTTTGCTGTTACAGTCAATTAGGAGACCCTTGTATTAGAGGACGATTAGCTAATTGAAAGGGCTTTCATGTGTGAGAATAATTACCACACTGAGTGAGTCACTCACCATTTTATTATGGGAATTGATAAACCCATGTGTATATGAGAACAGTGGTGGTCCAGTGGTTACAGCCGTGACTTACAAGTTGTAGTTCGTTAAATAAATAAACATTAGACATGTTGCAGGACCAAAAAATTCGAAGACATGTGACATCAACCAACCGGGCCCGCGTGGTGGATTACGGCCCATTCTCTCTCTCACAGAAAGGAGCCCTGTGTCCCAGCAGTGGGAACATTAAAAGACTGATGATTATGATAATGATGTGTATATGAGAGAAGAAAGAGACATTCTATCAAGTCGGAAAGGAAAACGGTCTCTTAACGGTGGCCAAGGTGGTTCAACGAAATATAAATTCGATAATGCATGGATAAAAATTATCTACATATTCTAGCTGTAAAAGTATAACATGAGATATGTAAAGAAAATAAAGAAAATAAAATATTTGCGCCAAGTACGATTCGTACCATACAATAATACAATTAGTAAATGAGATAAATAGGGTAAAAATATTCATCACATCCGTCCGTGCAAAATTATATTATTATTATTATTCGCTTAGCATGATGCTGGGACTCATGCACGAGATAAATAAAGCCTCTGCTGGTTTTTAGCGACAGCCGGAGTTGACCGGATGGAGGACCGAGTGGAGCTGCACTTAACTCTTTAAGCAACCTGTACATCCCTCTTCATCCTATGCCTTTTTTTTTTTTTTTTTTTTTTTGCGTGGAGAAATGCTCATGCATACTGCACTACCACGGGGAGATAGTGCAGTTATGTGGGACTCTAACCCACTAAAACTCCACGGTGTCCTCCTGTGCCGCTTATGGCGGGAACACGGGCACGCGTTAGCACTCACCGCGAACCCGCCGCGGCTGTCCGTCACCGGACCCTCCTCGGGGGATTACCCCCCATCACCGGCGCACCAGAACACACTGTACGCCGTGACCACCCCAGGGACCAACCAGCACATGGGCGCCAGACGACCCCGTTTATGGCGCCCTTGGTCCCCCTGTGACGGGTCAAGGTCAATGGCCCCGCCACCTACCATTGTTCGGCCGCAGGGGATAGGGAGAGCGGCTAACGCAATACCGTCACACCTCCTCCCCTGCGGCCCCACCGCGTCCGCCATCAGACGGTGGCGACCCCGTCCGGGCCGCGGAAGGTAGGGAGAGCGGCGCACCGCAATACCGGCACTCCTCTCCCGCCGCGGCCTCCAACCTTCAGCCGCGACATCGTATGGGACCTGGAAATCTCCATAAGACATCGCGGCCCGCCTCAGTTGCGTTGTCGCCTGTTCCCAAGCGGCACCGCAACCTACCAGTTGGCCGCTACGTCGTCGGCTTAATCGGCAAAAGCCCTGACGAGCGGCCCCTCCTCGGGTTCCTCTTCGCTTCACCGTGGGTGACCAAGCCACGGTTACTGAGCCCCCCCGCCTCGACAATGCGGGAACCCACCGGGGGGGTTCATCCTATGCCTATATCAAGACAAAAAGTTCTTTTTCAACTTTTCTGTCACTAGCCACCTTACAATCTTCCTCCAAAACACTTACACCTCCAAATACATACAACACATAAGAAATCCATAGCGCGCCATATTGCACGAACAGTCCACTGACCCCATTACATATTTCCCGATTGAATTTACTACAACCAAAGCTGATATCCAAAAAATAATTAATAGTCCCGTCCGTTCCACTTTCCTAGATACAGCACTGGCTATATCTTTCCTTCCATCTCGCATACATTTCCCCACAGCCTGACCGACCGACACGCGAGCTACGGAGTTCATAGCCGTAAAAAAGTCTTGGATAATACCTCAGATTAGAGAAAAGAAAATACGAATGATTCGCACAACGACACTTTGAAGTACGAATGTTTCATATTTGAAAGTATTGTGAATGAGTGTTTTGTGGGCTTTTGATGTAGATAAGTGTGCTTTTGTAGCGCCTTTGTGGGTACTTTGTGCTTTTCTTTTTGTTGTAAATGTGGGTAGTCGAAGGAACAATCGTGTAGACAAATTGCTTGTGCAATTGAAAATGCAGACGTAGAATGTTTTTTGTTATTCTATAGGTGTGTACGAGAGGTGGAAAAATTAATATTTTTATTGGCATCCATATTTTTCCTCCACAATCCGTCCTGCCGACACGCGAGGTATTACGAGCGGAGCGCAGGGTCGTAAACAAGACTTGGTTTATTCTAAATATTTGCACAACGACACTTTGAACTTGGAATGTTCCATATTTAAAAGTATTGTAGCTAAATGGGTGCCTTAGGCACTTTTGTCACCGCTGACGATAACCGAAAAGCGAGTATAATAGAAAGACCTATAATAGAGGTTTTTGCTGAAAATCAGCGCTGTTGACGATAGGTTAGTCTGAAGTCACGGCATTAAGCTGAGCAATGACCTATTCTTGCACAGATGCGACGCACAGCCTATTTGTTCTTGTTGTTTCAAAGATGGATAATTTTCCACTCAGTAATCGGCATTTCGTTTAATTTGTGATTGTTTTGTTTGTTTTCATTTGGTAATGTCGAAACATATTACGCAAGTAAATTGTCTTTGGCCTCTCACCCACAGATAACTGTTTATTGCTCTCATCAAGCAATAGACAAAATTGACAAACTTTTATAATTTTTTGTTTTAAATACGAGGCTTTTGGCTAATTTGTACCTTTAGTGAATGCCACTCTTTATTTTGTATTGTGCGTTTAGTTTGTGCAGAATAAACAATTTTTCTTTCTTTCTTTCTTTTCTTTAGAAACTAGATACAAGTTGGCGAGCAGCGAGAAGCGAGTGTGTAGTTCCGATAGTTTCAACGATATAATGGCAACTGAGAAATGGCTTTTTCTGTGTATTCAAAATATAAAAGGTATTTAATAACCTTCGCCAAGATCATATTTTTTTACACTTGGCTTTTTTTGCTTTCGGCAAATATAAAAAAAAAATGTACTTTAATAAAGTGTAAGTAGTACTGTAGTGACTACACCATACTAACACTACTAAGGGCAACATAAACATTCTAAAACAAACCACGTTGTCACAATAAAAACCTCTCCGTTTTACGACGACATTTCAAAAAGGTTATCAAAACTGTGGGTTTTGATAGCTCAACAACAAAAAGAGAAAATCAAAACCCACAAACTCAACAACAGAAAAACCAATACAAATATTTTCCCATCCACCGAAAAACAGCAACCCTCAGGCAGTAATATTTAAACAGAATCTAACTGATTTAAACCGAACACACACGGACGGACAAAAGGTAACTTTTCCTTACAATACTTATTGTGGCGCCGTGAGCTAATGTTTGTCCCCAGTGTTTGTTTGGGAGCCGCAGTCACAGGTCTAGGGATGCTGTTTGTTTTGACAAGAAAACTGGATTATGTATGCGTATATGTATCTCATTGTTGGATTAAGTAAGAAGTTGCGGAATTTATGGAAGGTTGGTAGGTAAAAGGTGTTTATGTCTTCTGTGGTAAAGCTATGGATTGGGACAATATTTGTTTGTTGTTAGAGCTAGTCTTTAGTTACGAAATCTTGTCAAAGACGCAGGACAAGTCTTTGACTTTTAACTTTCAAGCGATTTAGCCAGGCGGAAATCAACATACTATGACATGATATGTCCTGTGTATATCACCTGTATGTCCCTGAAGAGCTAGGGAGAGATACACCTATATCTAGTACACACATACTGCGATTTTCAAATCAATGTCGGTTAGTGTCACATGAATCGAACAATAAGGCTGGGTTAAGAATCACATTGACCGTCGGCGCTGGCGGTCGGGTCGGCGCGTAGCTCGTTCAGCGCTGAATGGTCGGCGTGATTTAAAAGCTCTTCATAAGAATACATCATATTGACCTATCAGCGCCAACAGTCAGACTCTAAAACCAGCCTTACTGATTATTGGATTGCCTCGCAGGTGTAGTAGTAGCAAGTGCTACTGCTGAATACGAGGTCCAGTGTTCGGTATCACTGGATTTTTCCTTCTAAAATAGCAACTCAGTATCTAGATTTGTACCCGGTTGATAACTATAGCCTTGAAAAAATACAGTCTTGATATTATGTAACTGACAATTCTCTTCTTCAAACAATAATTCGCCCAAAAATTTTTTTTTTCCCGAATCCTATCGGAAATAAATAAAAAATCGTCCCAAATCCATCAAGTATTCTGGTATTGTTAAGCATTATTCACACAAGTGTCTGTCTACGTCTCTCGGACGTACCCGCCCATCCAAGGACCCGCAATAGGATCAACTTTACTCGCACACATCAAATAAAACCCTCTGTTACGATCATTCACGAGGACTCCCGAATAAACCCGAACTCGAAATGAATTGAAGTTTACGAATAGGGGTTTTCTACCGAAATTATTTTGTTGACTGAATTGTAGCTGAAAAAGGCAACAATACTTTTTCTATTACAGAAATTGGTTCTATTGAATTATGATTTCTCTTTACGTAACTAAAGCCTAGAATTGACGAATGAAAAAATGAAAAAATGGTTCAGTGAGAACCGTGAGCGGGTAACGTCGGATAATCTGTTTTTGGCTTCTGTCCAGCAAAAAATTTTAGCATTCATATAAAAACAATGATAAAAGCATCACATAACATAACTGCACGCCTATTTTCCCGCAAGGTTAGGCAGAGCTCCCTATAATTTTCACATTTCACCAGTTTACTTTATTTCTTAAAATACACTGCGGTCTCTCCGAACCCATAATAAAAGTTTAAAAAACCACAACTTAAGGCTATTTACATATTTACACTCACCTAAATCTGTGATATGAAAACAAACCTTTATCTCACGATGTTTTACGAGCACTTCCGACGAAAGCCGATATCAAAACGCTACGTAATAAAATTTGAACATTCAGAAATGGAATTACAGCGAAATAATCCGTTGGTAAAGCTGTTTGGAGACGGTTGGTAGCTTCCTACCGGGAATCAATTAATGTATAATTTGATTTTGGAACATCAATGCGGTTTGCGCTTTCTGGGAAGGGGCCATTTTGTATTTATTTAGTAGGGAATTACATTTTAATTTTATATTAAAAGACTTAATTAATGACCTTTACAAAAGTTGAGGCACTTTCCTTATCATGCTTTTCATCCGAGGTGGATATAATTTTTAGGTTCTTTATTTATTTTTAAGATAATTTATTGTACAACTCATAATACGCACAGTACACACATTTATAAAAGCGACTGTACAATGGGCGGTCTTAATCGCTAACACTGACTATCTAAGTCTTTTAAGTAGTTTTCTTTTTTTCACTTTGTTGTTTACAGTTACTTGCACGTCTGTAAACCAAAAGGTTTTTTTTCTATGTGAAAATTAATTAGTTTTAACTTAAGTGAAGTTTTAATTCGCTGGGAATTGTTACCCAAAAGTGGTAAACAAATAATATCCCTGACTCATATTAACTCAATTCATAAATAAATCTGAAAAACCAATTTATTAACTTCTCTCAAACGCTTAATCCGTTCTTTGAAATCACCTACAGCAACAGTTAGGGTAGCTCCTAATCCCGGCACACTCAGACGAACGTACCTAATTTATTTACTTCTATCCTGTTCATACTCGTACACCTGAGAGGATCTCTCACACTCGATCGTAACTCGAGGGGAGACACTCGAGTGCTTGAATCCAATCCGATACTGAAATGTGTACTATCTAGTTCAGGCTTGATGGGTTTTTAATTTACTCAAGTAAATATAGTTTAACGTCTGTTTTCTCCTGAAGATAAAACACTAGCTTACATAAAAGTCACATCACCTTATTATGCACACTGTTCAACATTTGCTAAACTATTTTCTTTATTGAAACACTGATTTCAAAAAGAAAGGAGATTTTACAAAAATATATGGAGCCTGGGCCAGTACTATGTACACTAAATGTAAAAATTAAAAAAAAAAAAAAATTGCTATATACTATATATTTTTATTGTTAATTTTCTTTAATTTCAATTCGTTTCAATGTACACTCAAATTAACTTTGTCATGTAGAGCAACACAACATAAAATTAAACTTGGTGGATCAGATCAGCACTATGCGAAAAATTTCATTTTGACAATGACATTTGATTGACGTATTATCGTAATATCTGCGTTAAAAATAAACAACACGAATTCAATTGCAACAAAGAAGCAATCAATCTTCTTCTTCTTCTTCTTTTCGAATCGATGGCACATTTAATTAGATTGTCTGGGCCCACTAGACGGCCACGCTTATTGCAGCGTCAGAAGCACTGTACAGGTCTTCCAGGGTGCAAGAGAAAGGACAGCCAGGACACTCCAACAAGTGGGACATAGTCTGTACAGGGGCACCACACTCACACCAGCCACCACCAGCAATCAATCAATGTCCGTAGTATTAAACTGGGTTGCAAAACTAAAACAATCACTAAAAACACCGAAACATATCCAATTTAAAGTCTAAGCAATGAAAGACTCAAAGATGTCACTTCTTATAACTGTCAAACTCGTCAAACGTCATGTCTAAAACAACTGTCATGGCTACCATAAAAATAAGGTTATCTTATTAAAAAACTTTTCAAATGATCATTTTTGTACGCCTGTACCCTTCTTCAAATTCATAATTTAATATTTTTATGGAATTCCTCAATATTTTTTCCTATTTATCTTTGTATTGTATACTAGCTGTTCCCCGCGGCTTCGCTCACTTGGACCACTCCACAGGACCCGTTATCGGGATTAAAAAATAGCCTATGTCACTCAGGAATAATGTAGCTTTCTATTGGTGAAAGCATTTTTTAAATCGATCCAATAGTTTCGGAGCCTATTCGGTACAAACAAACAAAATAATCTTTCCTCTTTATAATATTTATTATTATGTATAGTATAGATGTAGATAGTGATGGCCCAAAATCAAACATGCCCTTTAACATAACATCACGTCCGTATGCGCAAAGGTATCCCCATATTTTGGCAATTTTGTTTAAGTCCTATGTAATAGGGGACGAGCTTATTGCCATCAACCGGACACAGACCTGCGATATTGAGAAATTTCAGATTCCAACAACACTTTGTCTTAACCGAGAGTGGAACTCAGCTCTAAAAAAGTCTCTAAAAAACATTTTTGCAGTCTCAGCAGTCTCTAAAAAACATTTTTGTAATTATTATCATTCTGCTCAGTGTTGGCAATATTTTTTCTTTAAACTAAGAATTTCTCAATGGTACTTTGAAATTAACTTCAATAAAGAGATCTCTTAAGCACACTTGAACTAACAACTTAACTTGGAGTTAGTAGCTGACACGAGGTTAAGTTGACAATATTGTATAACTAACTGTCAATTTAACCTCGTATCAGCCACTATCTCTGAGTAAAGTTTTTCATGCAACCTTCTCAACAAATTAACCTTCGAAAAACACAATTTTTATGATTTCACTGTAAATTAAAATGAAAAATTTGCCTTGCTAACCGGTTCTGCATCGTAGTCAAGTACGCCAGGCTCTCGACACCTACCAGCTAAGCACTACTCATTACTCCTTGTAAAACCAGCTTCATTGTGAAGAGCTCTTCCGCCGAGAGCCCCGAGTGTGTGGAGGGGCCCGAGCGAGAGCTCCAGATATCGCGAACAGGGTTATTGATTTATAACGTGTATTTAAGTTATGTGTTAATTATATTATAATGTACTAGCTGTGCCCCGCGGCTTCGCTCCCGTGGACCACCCCACAGGACCCGTTTTCGGGATTCAAAAATAGCCTATGTCATTCAGGAATAATGTAGCTTTCTATTGGTGAAAGAATTTTTTAAATCGGGCTAGTAGTTTCGGAGCCTATTCGGTACAAACAAACAAAAAAATCTTTCCTCTTTATAATATTGGTATGGTATAGACAAGTGCGAGAGCAGTGGTAGCCCATTGGTATCGGCCGCGACTTAAAAGTTGTAGGTCGTGGGTTCAAACTCAGGCAGGTGCTTTACTTTGTGTAAATTATTTCATCACCACTGCTCTCAAAACGGTGAAGTAAAACATCGTGAGGAAACCGGCATGTCCTAGAACCAAAAAATCGTATACATGTTCCATCACCAAACCGAATTGGGCCCACGTGGTGGCCAGGCACAGGCCACTCCCATAGGGAGGAGGCCTGTGTCCCAGCAGTGGAAACATTAAAAAGCTGATGATGATAATGATGTACAAGCGCGTATAAAAAGAGGAGAGATGAAGAACTCATTGGAAATCAAAATCATCACTGTAATGAAAAACGTTAAAATGCCCCCGAAACGCTAGCAGCATGGCCATCTTGAATGGAAATGCTGTTTCTTTTGCCGACCGTGCAAACCCTCTGGTTACAAACGTGAAATACTTGTCCTCTGGTCACGTGAGTCTTCAAATATGTTTTGTGGTAATTTGAGTTATCTAAACTAATACCATATATATTTAAGTCTGTAAAAGGCAATCGCCGGAAGTGCTGACCCAATTACGATAATTCGGACATTTTTACGTTACATCATGCCTGTATGCCCACGAAGGGTTGGACAGAGATGCACAGTACACCCAAATTTTGCTAGTTATATTTAAGGCCCAGCCTATTGAAATCAACCGGGCACAAAGCCAGACTTAAGGCTATTACAGAGATGTTTCAGATGGAAAACAAGCTATGACACTGCCCGACCCAGGCATCGATCCCAGGACCTCAAGCTCAGTTGAAGCATTTTTATCGTAACATATAATAACTTAATTTGTGACCCTATTTTACTCATTTGCTCACTATTATAGGTAATGATATATTATTTATTTATTTATTTTTATACTTTATTGTACACCACTTAAATAGTAACAGGACAATATTTTTAAAGATAAGTGTACAATGGGCGGTCTTATCGCACAGGGCAATCTCTTACAGACAACCTTTGGATGGACTAAACGAGAGGAGATAGACATAGGGCAAAAAGTGAACAATTACATAAAATACATACATACCAATAAAATAATATACTAATAAATATAAAATATAGAACAGAGAAAGGAAATGCTCCTTCACCATTTTTTAGGTAATGTTTGCGCACGTCTTACCTCAATAGGTAATGCATTCCACAAACGAGCTGCTTGAACCGTGAAAGATTTGTCGAAGGATGATGAAGAAGGATGTGGAATGCATACGAATGCTTAATTTTAGGTTTTCCGATGATCTCAAGGACCGAGAATGTGTGTCACAGAGGAACTGAAAGCGTTCTTTAAGATAAGAAGGACTAGCAGGATTAAAGAGCACATTATATAGCAATGAAAGTATGTGGGCATTCCGGTGAAGGCGAATAGGAAGCCATTTGAGCTTGGTTCGAAATTCAGAAACATGGTCATACTTTCGCAAGCCAAATATGAACCTGATACAGAGATTTTGAAGTCGCTCAAACTTGTCCAACTGGTCTTGGGTAAGATCGAGATAACTTTCATCGGCATAGTCCAGGATAGGGTGAAGAAGAGATTGTGCTATCGCAATTTTAGTAGTGATGGGAAGAAAGTTACGAAGGCGTCTCAGGGAGCCCGCAGACGCAAACAGTTTACGACTGACCTCCTGCAGTTGTTTGGTCCAGGAAAGGGTGCTGTCGATGTAAATCCCCAGGTTCTTCACAGTGTGAGTTATAGGAACAATGGTGTTGTTGAAAGAAACCTGGGGAAGTGTCGCCCAATCAATCCTAGATACCGTTCGGGAACTTCCCACAACAGCCACTTGAGTTTTCGTCGGATTGATCTTCAGCCCAAACTCAGCGCTCCAGTCACCAATTCGAGCCAGGTCTGTATTAATAAACTGAATAGCGTCTGACAACTCGCCGAGAGGGGCTTGAGTATAAATTTGGAGATCATCTGCATAAAGATGGTAGAAATAAGATAGCCGTTGAGTGATGGCATTAATAAAGAGTGCGAAAAGTAGAGGAGATAATACGCCACCCTGCGGCACACCGGCAGAGGTGTGACACCAAGAAGAGAAAGATTCCTCAATGCAAATACGCTGCCGGCGGCCAAACAGGTAACTATGAAACCAGTCAATTACCGAAGGAGATATGCCAAAAGAGCACAGGACGCCAAGCAAAATGTCAAAATCAACCGTATTGAAAGCATTGCTGAAGTCAACTAGAGCAAGTACAGTTAACTTTCCCATTTCCATGCCTGACCTTATGTCGTCCATAATATGCACAAGTGCTGAGGTAGTGCTGTGTCCCGGACAAAAACCAGATTGGAAGGGATTTAGCAGCTTGTGTTTGGAAAGAAACAAGCTGAGTTGATGGTGGACAAGTTTTTCAAGGACTTTGGATAGGAAAGGAAGAATAGAAATGGGACGATAGTCAGAAAAAGATGCAGGATGAGATTTTTTAAGTAGAGGAATAACATGGGCATCTTTCGAGGCTTGAGGAAAGACACCACTGGAAACAGAGAAGTTGAGGATGTGAAGGATAACAGGAAGAATCTCATCAAGGATGGGGACAATCATTTTACGGCTAACACAGTCACTACCACAACGTTGGACGAAATCGATAGAATACTCTTTTTAACATCACAAGCGGTGAAATTGACTTATGACTTATTATTATGTGAACCAACTATTCTTTTTAACCCCTGACGGAAAAAGGGCGGTGTTATAAGTTTGAGTGTGTACCTATGTGTTTGTGTGTATGTATCTGTCAGTGGCATCATAACTCCTAAACGTTAAACCGATATTGAATTAGTTTTTTTTTTAAAGGTGTCTTTATCGAGAGTGTAAGTTCTTAGCAATGTTTGATGAAAATCAGTTCAGATGTTTAAAAGTTATGGGCGTTTTACTGTATGAATTGGGGCGTTTTGCAACATATCGTGTCACAATTACGTGTTCAATAGATTGGCGATCGAAGCGTGTTTACTACAAGATAAATTATGTAGTTTAAAAAGTGTGAAAAGAAAAAAAAAACGGGGTTTTTAGAATATTTTTACTAGTTATTTCATGCAACATAATTTATCTAGTAGTAAACACGCTTCGATCGACAAACTATTGAACACGTAATTGTGACACGATATCTTGCGGTAATACCCAGATTCAAACAGTAAAAATCCCATTACTTTTTAACTGCTGAACCGATTCATAATTATATCAAACTTAGCTAAGAATACTCCCGATGATGTCACATTTCAAAAATACCGGCCAAGTGCGAGTCGGACTCGCGCACGAAGGGTTCCGTACCATTATCGCAAAAAACAGCAAAAACATCACGTTTGTTGTATGTAAATATTTATTTTATTCTGTTTTTAGTATTTGTTGTCATAGCGGCAACGTAAATACATCATCTGTGAAAATTTCAACTGTCTAGCTATCATGGTTCATGAGATACAGCCTGGTGACAGACGGACAGACAGGCAGACAGACGGATCGCGGAGTCTTAGTGATATGGTACCGTTTTTACCCTTTGGGTTCGGAACCACAAACAAAAAAAACTAAATCAAAATCGATACGTCCGTTTAGGAGCTATGATGCCACAGACAAATACACAAATATACATATACACAAACACACAGGTACACACGTCAAACTTATAAATCCCTCTCTTGTTCCATCGGAGATTCAAAAGGTGTCGGGGGTATTTTTAAATTTTACATGTGTAACTCCTTAAGCAAGTAAATGATTTTATCTACACTCACAACGTAATATCCCAAATACGAATTAAAAAAATATTGTATAAACACGTCCTTTATATTCGTGATAAGGTAAAATTAAAAAAAAAAACCATTACAGTTCAACAGTTTCCTTCGATTTTCAAACAACTGCATCATAAAATAACTTTTTAATTTTTATAGCACACTTTTTACCTTTTAATTTTCTGGCGCGTATGGGCTGTAGTAAAGAAGTTTCATTGTCTGTGGATGCGCGCGCTGCCCAATGAGAATCTAACTTGCCCGCCATGCCAAATATTTTTCCCTTTCCACGTTTGTTTTATTTCAACTGTATGAGTGAAGATAAAGTAGTGTATGCAATAGCATATAATTAGGTATTAAAACACTCGCGTAATATTATTATCAAATTCGGCTTCGCCTCATTTGATAAACCTACGCTCGTGTTTTAATAACCCCTATTATATGGCCATTGCATAAACTACTATTATTTTATAGAAAACAATTATGCCACTGAGTTGGCATCATAGGCTTTTTATCCTGAAAAAATGCACAATTCCTGTGGGATAGACAACATGAACGATGCCGCGGGCAAAGCTAGTATGTAAATAGCTGTGAGCACTATAAATACTGACTTAGTAAACTCGTACTTGTTGACTGTTGGTTTGTAGCAGAGTTAGCCTTGAAATGTTAATGATCTTCAATCTATATTCTTGTTTGCTGTTTGCGCATCAAAGATCATTATTCTGTAAGGCGTAAAACTAAGCTATTTACATGTATTGATAATTATTCATTTGCAGGTAACAATAGTGTACGGGGTTGGGGTGGGATTAAGATAAACTAAGATTAAAGCTTATTATGATAGCTATATTTCTGTAACACAAATGAGATAACGATTAAAACTAATGAGGCGAATGAGATGAAATCGAGTCGCGCCCGTTATGCTATATATAAAGGTATAGGTAATATATATATATATATATATATATATATATATATATATATATATATATATATATATATATATAATATTCAAGGCATAGATCGCGGTGTCGCAATTACGCTGACATGTTTATTATTGTTTGGTAAGTGACCCGAACAAACAGGATGTGTTGAAACTAAAGTAAACCTATTTGAGTTGGTCCACAACTGAGAAAACCAGGAGAGAAACGGAAAGAATTAGAAACGGGGCATTTCTAATTCTTTCCGTTTCTTTTACCCTGCAAGGGAACAACACGAGTTAAAAATAAGCATTGTACCAAAATAAACTTGTGCCTTAATAATTATTAGCTTATCTACCGTAAAAATATAGTTTCGTGTTTACCGGAAACCCGCGAGTGATAATGAATTATTATTAGGTACTCATTATAATCTGTACTGTCCCAAAAGGAAGTCGGCTTATCACTGACCACTCTTCCAACAAGCAAACACCACGTGTCCCTATCCGCTATCTATTATTTGCAGAAGGCCATCGTTCTGTTTTTATATATAACGAGCGTTCAACAGGAGTGGACGCAACATCGCGCTGTTGACACGATATAGTCTCAAAGTCGGATTATAAGATGTTTAGAACGTGTGTATTGGCACTGCTGACGCTGTTTGTGGGACTGGCGCACTCATTCTCGTGGGGTGAGTATAAGAGTCTTAACAATAATTAAAAAAAAAGTTATTTCAAAAAATCTAAAAACCGCTTTTTAAGCAATCGGGTATTTGGATTTTTCGAATTAACTTTTTTATTTATAACTTTTTAGTTAACTTTTTTTTCGAGTAAGGTACATTTAAACATATAAGTATTATATATTTAAAATCACCTCTTAAAACCCTTTATTTTGATACCCCACACGACGGGATCGGATAAAAAAAAAATTGGGCCCCCACAATACGGCTCCCAAAATTCGCCATTTTTCTCGTTTCTAATTTTAATGTAACCAGTGACACTCGCATGGTTAAGACGAATCGATTGACGAATCATCAAAATCGGCCAACGCGTTTGGTCTCTGGAACGCCACATAGGAACAAACATACATACCTACATACATACTTACATACATACGTAGACTGATAAACACATTACCCTCATTCGGCAGTCGGGTAAATAAGGGTATGAGCCCAACCCAGTTACAACATATTCGCGAGCTGGCGGACCAAAACCAGAAGTATTCTGCGACTGCACAGCAAGATTTTCTTCTTGTTTATGTCTTTTTAGTAAGCTTTTTAAGCAGCGGGTATTTTGATTTTTTTAACTATTTTTTTTTATTTACAACTTTTTAGTTATTTTTTTAGAATTAGGTACATTTTAACTTATAAATGTTATATATTTTTGAAACCGCCTCTTAGAATCCTTTATTTTGATACCCCCACAATGGGTTTCCACAAAATGGCGCCCAAAATCCGCCATTTTTGTCTTTTTCAATTTTAATGTAGCCAGTGACACTTGCAGGATCGAATCGATAGACGTAAGAATCATCAAAATCGGCCAACGCGTTTGGTCTCTAGAACGCCACATAGGAACAAACATACATACATACATACATACATAGACTGATAAACACTTTACCCTCCTTCGGCAGTCGGGTAAAAATGACATTATCGCATTGTGTTGGGATCGGTCCATCATCACTGACAAAACTATTGTAGCCAATAAGCCTGATATAGTGGTGAGGGACCGAATCAAGAGACGTGCAATTCAAAACAATTGTTGTTGTTGTTGACATTACCGTCCCATATGACGGGCACCTCACACATACATACATACATACTTAGACTGATAAACACATTACCCTAGGCCGAGAAAGATAAGCAAATCAAGTACCTATCTTGACTTGGATCCCGAAGTTGTCGACATTTAGCATGAGGACTCAACGATCATTGTACCGATAGTCGTGGCAGCCAATGGCTTAATAGCCACGAGCCACGACCAACACTTTAGGAGGCACTCGTTAGTCCGCTCGGTCAACGGCCTGATTCAGAAATCAGTACTTGGACATGGCTCGTATTGTTAGGAGGCTCCTCTCCCTGAAGCCCTGACCGCCGGTCCGTTTTAGGGTTCCGTACCCGAATGGTCCAAAAGAAGCACTATTATTATCACTCACGTGTATGCCTGTCTGTCCGTCGTCTGTCACACAGGTTTTACAGCAAACGGTTGGGGCAGTTTATGCATATTGTTGACCCAATGAAAGCCATACAAATAGCCAAAAAATATTTTTGAATGTCTTTAAGGGGGGCTTCCAGACAGCTAAACAGGCGTGTGAAAAAAATAATACCTGCCATCGATTGGGGTATCGTTGTGTAGAGCTCGTTAAGTAGGTAAATATAGATGTTTTATTTTAAAGAAATACAGGTTAAGTCAGATTTATTTGCAAAATTTTATTCCGAAGAATTTTTTAACTTCCTATTGACCTATAAAATTGAAATTTAGTGATAATGTTTATTATTATGTATATTTTACTAACAAATACCAATATACTGATAAATCAGATTTTTGGATTTAAATGAACGCACCCACGATACAGGAAGAAATTCCTAGTGTGGGGCAACGTTTTTTTTAAAAAGAATGAAAAGAAAGAAAGAAAGAAATTCCCTCATTTTTTCTATTACAACCAGCTTGATTTTGCGGTTTCGTACGGAACCCTAAATGTGCGAAGTCCAACACGCACTTGGCCGGTTTTTTTAATGTGTTTTATAAAAGTAAAAAGTACTCAAGTCGGGTTGGCGATTTTAATATTATTGTTTGATATTTTTATTTGTGTAACACACACCAGAAAACCAATTCTCCTATTTGCAAAACGACAAAAATGACGGAATGCGATTGGATCATTTTTACGTATTGCAATTTTAACGATACTGCGATTGGAATGTAATAATTGGCCTTCAGTTTCGAAGCCGAGATAGACTAACATGTGAATATTGTGCAATTGATTTGTTGAACCAACTTTTTTTTTGCAATAAATGGAAAGATCATATTTAAGGTTTCGTACAAAACTATTTTTAGTTAATTTTTTTTTACTGTAATTACAAATTAATATAAAATCCATACCATTATAAAGAGGTAAAGTTTGTGAATTGTGAGTTTGTGACGTTGTAGGGGGTAATCTCTGGATCTACTGAACCGAAAAATATCGATGCTTAAAAGTTATCGTGCTTGCTTCGTCCCATTATGTACGAATACTACAAAAACTCCCCATTATATATGTGATTCGTTCAATATCCAAGCACTCTGTACTAAAGTTTTGAGAAATGTTCTATGTCTAATTGGATTTCAATTAGAATTATGTAATTTATTTATTTATTTATCAATTATGGACGACTTATAGCTTACAGAATAACAAATAGTACATGAGACTGACAGCCAATTAAAAGTCATCACTTATCGTGGTTGTTAAATTGATTGGAAAGAAAGAGTGTGAACAACACAACTCAGCTAAGTAATTTTGTAGTTATCTTGTTCTAATTTAGTATTAGTCACGTATTAATTTCTTAATATGATCATAAAATACTGAGAAAAATAAATTTGTAATGGAACTTTCGACCAAAGTTGACATTGTTGTATAATAACGTAGCTTGAAAACATGATTTTTTGTTTATGGAGATATATTCACTATTTTAATCTTAAATGACAAATGAAGGCGTAAAAATAATATTTCTGTTTGATTTGTGAAAATCGGTCGAGGCATTTAAGAATATACTGAAGAAATAGTGTAAGGAAATTGTACCGAGTTAATATTTTCACGTTATTCTACAAAGATTTTTAGTGATTATATAAATATATATTAGTGTTTAATATTAATAAGGGATATGTAAATAATGTGTAATATCAAAAAAATAAGGATTTTATGCATTAATTAATAAAAATAAAAGAGCACCACAGATTCCGGGTTGTATCATATTTAGTGATAGGTATCTAATGAAGTTTTTTGATATCCAAAGTCGAAGTTTTGCGCTTACCGTGGTTTGCTTTGGACTTTGACTCAATTTTCGTCATACATAAAAATTAGTTTAAAAAAAACTAAAAAACATGCTTTTATAGATAACCGAACTAAAAAGTAGAAAATAATTTTCAATATCTTTAATATATGAATAGAATAAAATAAATACACATCATAGCAAATATTAATTAATAACTTGTTTGAGTGTTGTACAATGCCATTTTACAATTCAGTTCATCGTAAAAAATCGTGGGGTGCCTATTTGACAGAAATTTGTAAAAGAAAAATTCTATTATGGATGTATTCTAAAAAGCACCCCTCCGCTCCACGTTCCTCCGCGCTCCACCGCTTTCTTTATGATGAACTGAATTTATTATTTATTGATATATGAATTTATGATACTTTTGCTTTGGTAAGACTAAAAACTTAAAACGATGAAAATTTCGTAGCAATGAATAATCGACTTTTAATTGATGTGAAATCAGGTTACCAAGTTGTTTTATCAATTATTTCTTAATCTAACCATTTCATCTAATGCATAACCGATACATGGGACTTTCCCTGTCAACTTCGAGCAATCAAGTTCTTCTATCCGAATACCGTCCAGAGACCTTCCGCGGCTGAGTGCTACATAAGCTTGTCCAGCGGCAAATAGTCGAGAACCTAGATAAATGACTGCATGATCAACTGTGGAGCCTTGCATTTTATGCACATGTGATGCCCATCTCAGGATCAATGGCAACATCCGTCTTTTAGCGGTCATAGCTATATTTTGCAGGGAACTGTATCGATATTGGTTTAATTACATGTATACCGTCTGTTCCAAAATCGATACGGACTAACGGTATATCTGTATCATATACTTGATCCTGTCGAAAATGTGGCCAGATAATCTCCGTGATAAATCCCATATTGCCATTTATAAACCCTTTGACACGTCAAGATTAGATCTCAACATCATTTTAGCTCCCACCAATATTTTCAATATCTTAGGCAGACCTCCTGTTTTATTGATATCATCAGGTATGGTAGAGCCCAGGTCTTTATTACTTAAATTTCGTGTAGCATCGATAAGTTGATCTTGTGCATTTAATGTATGAATAAACGTCCCTTTATTCTCAAAATTCTTCAGAACTTTTTCGTTGTGTTTAGCAACCTGATCGTTCCTTGGATAGATTCTTAAAGCTCTCTCAATCGAAAATTCATTGGTAGCATCGACTGAAACTTTTCCAAGAAGTGTTTCAAGATGTAATAATAATATATAATAAAATCGTTTATTTCTCCTCACAAAACAGACATTAAAAGTTACTTGGGTATAAAAATACAGGTACATATTCTTAGTCTAGAATGTGTGAGGAGCTGGTGTCTGAAGTAGGCATAGGAATGCCTGTATTACAAATCACAAGAAATGTGACCACAGACAGGTCATTCCGACATTACCAAAGTTGAATAAAAGGAAAGTGCAGTGTCCAGTACCTAGAACCAACACAAAATTTGCTAGCAGAATTTACAATGTCCAAGCTCCACGGTTATACAATAAACTAACACAATCCATTCATGACATCAGATCATTCAGTAATAATCAAGTCAAATGTAGAATTATTGCATGGTTGAATGACATGGACTATGAAAAAATTGAGTCTCTTTTTGTTGTAACGGTATGATATACACATATACATATATATACACACATGCACACACACACACACACACACACAACTACACACACACACATTCTTTTTTTTTTCTTTCATTATTTCTTTTTTTTTGTGGATTTTTGTTTTTCTAGTTTTAGTTATATTGATAGCTAGTGATTTATTGTTGTTTATTGGTCTAAAGTATAAGATAGCCTACGTTAAAATTTATGGACATATTGTACTTGTATTTAATAACACGTTTGTGAAGGGAAGGAACTGACCTTCAAGATACAGTATTTTACTAGTTTGGAGGTCAGGGTCTCACCTCAAAGATACCCTGTAAGATGTTCATAATAAAGATTATTATTATTATGTCTATACGTTAATTCGCCAACTCTTAGGGCGTTAAGTACATCTATAAATGTCGTAACTCATTGTTGGCTCATATTTTGTTTAAGTTCTACAAGCTGAAATTGACGCCACAAATGTGTAGCAGGCTTCATACGTTCTGCTTGTTTAAAAAGGGGATAAATATAATGACCACCTAAAATTACTTTGTGACCATAACCTCTATTACCTAAAATTGTACTATGAAACCCAAATTTAGTAAATTGATCACCAAATTTAGTAAATTGATCACCAAATTTTAATAGCAAATTATTGCGCTATTTAATGTTGTAAAATAGGTTAGGTTAGGTTAGAACTGTGACCAACCGCGCGCGAGCCGAGCGAGCAAAGCGAGCGGTGCCGCGGCAGCGGCCGGCGAGCGCTACTTCCAAGTTGCTCCCAGAAATTTTATAATCTTTTTGGTCATTGGTTTAATTTTGGTGATCATTTACTACTTTTGGTGATCATTTACTACTTTTGGGTTAACAATGATTTATTTGGAGTCATTTTGCCTAAACAGGATAGCGAGATGTTAAAACTTTGGTTATAATTTTACAATAAGATGCGGGTTTAATTTTGGTGATCATTTACTATTTTTGTCTGTTATATGTTACTATATCTGGTGGTAAGTTAAACATAAGCCGTTTAAAAACTTGATGTCCTCTGACAGGCGGTAGCTGCATTGAATCACCAAATAGTAAAACATTTATACCTCCAAATAAAGCGTTCGGACTCTTCAGCTGCCGCAAACGAGATTCGATCATGTACACCATCTCATAAGGTATCATAGAGATTTCGTCGATAAAAAGAAATTCAACGTTTTGCCATAACTGACGCATCCCTCTTAGATAACGACCAGTAAGAAGTGGCATATTGGCAATAACTCCATCTTTTTGTACTGGTAATTTAAGGAGACGGTGTAATGTAGATCCACCGACCAATCGTGCTGCAACTCCAGTGAGGGCACCGACTTTTACTACTGGTCGTCGACGAGTTTTTTTTTTGGGCCAAACTATTTAAATTATTGCATTGTCATCGGTCCTTGATAAATGTCTATGTCTATCTATGTCTATGTTAGGGGGGTTTGGTTGCCGCACTTAGTCCCTCAAATGGACCTTTGTACGTGGGCCATGGCGGCCGTTGGGTGGTCATTCCAACCAGCCCACCTCCCTCCAGAAGTCAAATAGAGCTCCTGGTTTCTTCAGAACATCGTGTAAGATCTGGGTGACCCGAGGGTTTGTGCTCTTATCTGGGTGACACCTGTGCATTCAAAAAGAACCTGCGCAACGGTTTCTTCAGCCTCCATGCATGCCCTGCACAGAGGACTCTCCGTTATGCCTATTGTGTGGAAGTGTTTGTTAAGTGAGCAGTGTCCCGTGATGGTCCCCGTCACCAGGCGGAGGCCATTCCTGTTCCAGGCGTAAAAGACGCCTGGTAAGCCACGGATGGCAGAGCTTCTTTGGATTGCCTACAGCCCGGTGCCGAGGCCCACCAGTTCTCCACCTGTGTCTGGGTGAATTCCTATAGCCACCTGCGTATTTGGTTGAAGGGGATGGGTACAACAGGTTCGGGTCCATAGACCGTCGAGCTGGATCCGCGCCTCGCAACCTTGTCAGCCGCGTCGTTGCCCAGCGACCCGCTGTGTCCCTTTATCCATTGTAGTGTCACCGTGTTGCGGCTAGATACGGTTATTTGTTCTAGCGCGTTGTGACATTCTAGTATTAGTTTTGATCTAATGTATTTTTTTCTGTATTGTCCTTGATAAGTGTGCAAAGTTTCAAATTAATCCAACGTTTTGAAGGGGGTGAAAATCACGTTCAAAGATTCAGTTACATTGATACATAGATACATACATACCAAGCTAATAAAAGCATGTTAAAAAGAGGGCAATCCGCGCGATCTATAAAATGAGTTCTCGCGAGTCCCTCAGAGAAAAATTTAAAGAGATCGATATACGGACTCTACCTTCACTTCGTCTTACAAGATCAGGGCTATTACGGGACTCACGGTGACCACTGCTATGAGAAGAGCCGAAGTCAGAGTGGCCTTGAAGCAGCTCGTCGTTGACTCCGTCAAAGCTTTTCTAGACGGGCACGACCTTCAGAAATGAAGACAACGAATAAGAACAAGATGGTAGTATACATTAAATATTTTAATTTAATTTAAATAATACATTTACAAATATGCAATTATGGTTAAATATTGAAAAACTAATATTACATAAATGTAAAATATATGTACCTACGCTATAAAAAAAAACACATATATTAAATTAATTTACCGTATTGCTTTTCATAAATGATTTATTTTATTACAAAAAAATAGACATTTAAACGCCAGGGTGTGTATATAAAACAATTCATAATGTTGAGCAAAATGAAAATATAATTATATTTATTTCATCGCAAACAAAACGATTACTTCTTAAATAAAGTCAATTGTTATAAGAATTCGAATGGGTAAACGCATTAGGACATCACTAATTGATAAGTATTTGGGCTGTGAAATGTTAAATAAATCATTGGAAAAGGTAGGTATGCCAATTTTGTCCTTCAATCCCAAACATTAGCTCTAAAAAATACAGCAACAACAATTGACTTAAAAAAATATGTTGATGTTTCAGAAATCGTCGAGGGTCAATACGATCAACTAAACTTTTACAAATACGGAACAATTAAGCACACAGAAATCATTCCATTTGCTGGTGGTATCGTAGCTGTAACTTACGATCCAGTACACAACAGGGTGTTTTTTGTCGACCTGTTGGTCGATTCGAGGGAGCCTGTGGGTCGAGATTTCTGGTCATCAACAGAAATATTTAAAATATATAGCTTTGACATAACAACGAAGAAAACAAAAGCTATAGTTAGCGATCTGGAATCCGTCACATTTCTAGCTTACGACCCGGCTACAGAATCTCTCTTTTGGAATGAAGCATACGGGCTTAGTAATAACACTTTTTTTTCTTTAAAACTTGAATCTAACCAAGCAGATCGCAGAAATAAATTATTCGTTGCGAATAACGTGCATGATATAGCCGTGGATATCTGTGGAGGGTACGTTACTAATAATTAGTTAAATTAATTACTCTCCAAAATACATAATAAACTATTTGTGCATTCATAGTTTCTTTTCAAATTACAGATATGTTTACTGGCTTACAGACGAAGAGATAGAGAGGGTTCGGTTTGATGGCTCAGAGAGAGAAGTTTTTATAGACTTTAATAGTACTGACCAGTCGCGAATAAGCTTGGCCATTGATCATCAGACACAGAAAATATACTGGACTGAATATGTCGAAGATTGGATGAAAAGAGCGGACAGAGGGCAGGAAATATTACAAATGAAAAGTGTAGACCTGAACGGAACGAACATAAGAACATTACATAATAAAAAATACACAAGTTTTATACAAGCATTAACCATATCGAAAGATTTCATCTACTGGAAGGATTATATGACAGTGGATATGGATTTTATGGGAATTTGGCAATTACCAAAGGATCCATGGAGCATTGTGAATGTGGAACCGAGACAATATCTTGAATTTGGTCCTCACCGCTCGGAATATCGTAATTTTGCAGCCAATTATACAATAGTCTGTTCCCTGAATAAGGAGGATGATCAAGCTGATTACGAGGGTGAAAGAGGCGACATTTCTATCTGTAAGAACTATTGTTTGCAAGGAAACTGTAGTGTCGGTACCGAGGGACAACCTACATGCAGGTAAAACATGTTAGTCATGTATTTTTTTTTGCATAGAAATTGTAAACATTTTTAAACGACTATACAAAAAGGAGGTTCAAGGTTTTTTATGTTTATGTTCACCGATTACTCCTTCAATTGTGAACCGATTTTGTAAGTTCTTGTATTTTTGGAAGGGTATGTTCCCGAATTGGTCCCATTTGATTTGGTGATGATTTGATGAAGAAATTCGTAGATATTCAATGCAAGTCTTCAATAAATGACAGCAAATACCTTGAAATTGCTGCAATTCATTGAGTTATTATGGGTACCTAGATCTAGATTAGTATAGAAATTGCCCACTACAACTAAAAAGTAAAAAAACTTTTTTACAAAAAAATACAACTGACTTCCAACTATCTACAATCCTTTAGTGTTCTTTTTTTCGTTTCTTAGATTTTTGACACTGGCTTCCGGTATTGAAATTAATTTTCAAAGATTTTTATTACGATGCCTGGTATATCATAAATTAACAAATTAATATTCGTTATTTTAGATGTGATGCTGGTTTCTCTGGGGAAAGATGCGAAGTCGACGCGTGTCAAAAGCATTGTTTGAACAACGGAATCTGTTCTATAAATGATGAGGAGGAGCCAGTGTGTCAATGCACATCAGATTATGAGGGTGAAAGATGCGACGTTCAGTCACAATCCAAAAACGAAACAGTAGGTCAATCTTTTGCGCAATCACAACCGGATTTATCAAAAATTTGTGATGATGATTCGAGTATCAAGGTTACCGATCGGACACTGAAAGAGACAGACTGCTTGGATGTGCTAGCAGCATTCAATGACTTTCGAGCAGAGATGAATGTTATATTATTTGATCTTAAAAATTCAACCAATACATTGTTAGCAGAACACAATACAATGAAAGAATATATCTCACAACAGCAACAAGAGTGCACTAACACAGTAATCTTAGGTCCAGTGACAGTGCCCGAAGATTAAATTGTAAATGTTAAAGGATTTTTGACTGTTATTTTTTATGTTGTATTTTTTACTACTTACTTTTATACTTAATACATTTATGCGCCAATTGCAACCCTATGTTGTGTCCAAGCATTCACCCTGGTTGCCTGGAAGAGATCACGGAATACGATAAGGCTGCCAGCTGATTGTTTCATAGTTTAAAATTTTCTTTGAAAAATATGTGAGTGATACAAACATAAATTTTAAGCATTTTAAGCATTACTACTATGTACGAACGTTGTCTAATCTAATAAAATTAAAATTGAGTGTGATTTAATTTTTTTATGAATTTCCTGGTATACAATTACGTAAAAAAAAAAATTGTTTATTATCTATACAATTAAGTTACAACGAAGATACTTGTGATGGGATAAACCTCGCTCTTCCTCGTTTTATTAACAATTGTTTCGATTGTGCTAATTAGGTATAAGTTAAACATTTTTATTAAACTAATTAAAAAGAAAAATGAACATAATTGCTTATGGCAGTGTGAGAAAGTAGAGTGTGTTTATCCTTGTTTATGAGTTTGTGAATGTATATTTTGTGTGTATGTGTGTGTGAATCAGTGGTTGTGTGTATGTGTGAAAGAGTGTTGGCGTGTGTGTGTGTTGGAGTGTGTGTAGGGCTTATTACACTACACGGTATTCAGGGCCCTGAATACCGGGTCACTAAATTATTCCGAAGCAATAAGGTCGATATTATGAGAACCCTAACTTCCTAACAGTTATTACACTACCCTGAAATAGAGTTTAGGACCCTGAATACCGTGTAGTGTAATAAGCCCTTGTGTCTGTGTGTTTGTATGTATATGCATGACGTTCAACCCAGTGTAGCCAAAATGTCCCAGTGTGTGTAATTAAGTGTGAAGAGCCATTCCGTCAATGTCTTCTTACACTCATACAGCTGCATAGGGTAAATGTAAATGCGATTTACTTTATTATAAACAAGTGGGGCTTGTGTTACATTTTGGCGACTAGCAAAAGTTGAACGTGCTGAGTATGTAGGGGCTACTATATCACACTGTCTTTTTTTAAGTTTGGCATGGCTGAAGGGAAGTATTTTGTGATATCGTACCATGTGTAGTACATAGAGTTTTCTGACGGAGAGCAGCTTAGAGCTTGCGTATAAAGATTCAGTAGGGAACCTGTAGGGCTTATAGTACATAACCTTAATCAAGGATCTCTTTCTTTCTTTCTTTCTTCTTTCTTTCTTTTTCTTTCTTACTAATAACATGTCTCAACGATTTGAAAACCCATATGAGTTTTATTACCCTCCCTATAGTTAATTCGAGGTGTGGGTACCAGCTTAACCTTTGATCTACAACAATACCTAGGTACTTGACGCAAATTTACCTTCTGAATTACAGGGCAGCTACAGGTAGATTGCGTTGGGGTACGACAAGAATGTATTCTAATGTTAAAATCAGGCGCAGGCTGAGAGATGCGTATTTAGTGAAGCAGACGAAGTTGGTTTTAAGGGATTTAGAGTAAGTACATTATCCCTTAGCCAATCACTAACTCTGGCCAGTTCCTTATAAGCTTCCAGCCTAACTTTTTCTTTATGTAATATATGAATAATAATTATTTGCTGGTAAAAAATACCGAAATTCTTGAAAGAAATTAATATAGAAAGCAAAATGTTAAATTGGAACACGCAAAGGAAACGTTAAAAATTGTCTGACTAGAAATCACCCATCAGTTTTTCCTGTAGCCAACAAAATGGACAGCAAAATCAAAAGGAACCAAGATAGAATATTTCCAAATCCAGTTTTTAAATTTCATTCGTGTTTCCTAAAATCATTTTTCGTGTATGAAGTGACATATTCAAATGCAGCTGAAAGGACTAAAAGCTGACCAACATAGGCACATATTCGGAACCCAGCTTGCAAGGCTTTCAAAACATTTTCCTTTGAGAGTTTGCCCGAAAATTCGGCATTTTCCGAATTCAATCGCCGCCGAGCCGGTTTGTTAGGGATTCAAACGAGCCTGCAGCTTTTTCCTGCCTGAAACTGGCAACGAAAGGCAAATCAAATACTTTTGATCAGATTACGGCGTTTCACGACTTTTGGTACGAAAGACGAAAATAACTTCTATCTAAGTACGTTTCTGTATTTATTTGTCTATTCATGGAATCTTTTGCGTAACTAAATGACCGACTTCAAAAAAAGGAGAAATTAAACACTTAAAAAAAAAAAAATATCTTCTTCCAAGGCAAAACCCTAAAATTCTAAAAATAATTTTCGTTTCGGAAGTCGTTGTCGAAAAACGATAAAAACAAGAGGTACTAAAGACACCGAAAACGAAAGTAATTTTTGCACTTTTTAGTGTTTTGCTTTTGAAGTCGTATTTTTTGCAACGTTTTTTTTGTTTTTATTTTTCATAAGTGTTTTCTTTTTAGTATATTCTTTATTGCTGTAGGTGGTACCAGTCTTGATGTTCTAAACAAAGGTAAGGTTCATTCTATCAGCGATATGGTGAAGGTCGAAATGGCAAGATAATTATAAGGGGTTGTTAATGTGACATTAATGCTGGGCATACATTTTTGAAATTATTTTCAATCGCTATCGCGACGCCTTGATAGAATGTCACATATCTTGAGCTTCTGAAAATCTTTGACGAGATAGAACTTCCAGGGCACTCTGTCTTCGGCCCTACTCAGCGCTAAGGTCACTGTGAGTCCCCTCATCGCCTTAATCTGATTTGAGGCTCTCAAAACTTTAAATTAAAATAAAAACAGAATAATGTTTTTAATATCAATAACTAATGGCTTTATTTGAGGAATAATTTTATAACTTTTCAGCTCTTCTCAGGGAAGTGGTCGCAATAAGTTAATCGCCTTGATGACTAGCGAGGAGATAAGATTTATTAATATTATATAAAACACATAGGAATTAATTAACTTAATAATATCTAAAGATTTGCCCGTGAGGTTCTATTACCCGGTAACAGCCGCTAATAAATATGCAGCTACATTAAATATAGAGATTTAGAGAAAGTGCTTCAAATATTGATGTATTCCCCAGCACGCTTCTCAAACGAATTGCTGATTTTATTTTATAACTCAGTTAAATGGGGATTGTGGATGTCCACAGATGTAAATATATGTAACTAGATCACGAAAGTTCTTCCTGTACCTTGTAGGTTTTTTTTTATGCCCGATCTGTATGAAACCCAGGCGTTCCACTTTTTCAGACACAATTTAAAACCAAATTTACTTGCCGATGACATCATTTTTTTCCATTGGCTTGGATTTTTGTATAGTTTTAACAGCTCAATATATTTTATTATTACATAAATTTATATTGGGTAGTATATAAAAACAAACAAAATTTGTTTTTTTTATCCTAGGCTCATATTTCTGTCTGCAAGGTCTTACCTTACATGAAGGAGTCATAGATACCCTTCCAACCTAATCTATCCGTGTCGGGGTGCACTAAGCTCCCGAGCTCGTTTCGCTCGCTCTTGGATTTATTTTGTTATATGTGTGAGTATTAAGCTTGTACGCTCTGATTAATTTGCTGTGCCGTCAGGATTTCTGATGTAATTAAGTAAGTCGCATCAAGGGTGGCCGATAGATGCAACATCGGGCAGTCAGGATGTATTCCCTTAGGTTAATACATCGTGTGTGGGCAGGTCGGTGGGTATAATCGTGAAAATGAAATCACACAAATTATTCGATCCACTGAGTTTATTCAAATATGTGACTATTACATTATATACTCACACTTATAATCTTGCTTACTAATATTACGGATCGACAGTAGTTCTAAGACGTCTTAGCTCTAAGGCGATCAGTACTCAACTACCATATTATTATGCTGGTGGGGAACCACGCAAGTGATTAGAAAAAGCACGCCAATGCGTAGTTGTTCTTGATTTGCCGCCAAGGGCGTGCTTGTGATTTGTTTTGACGTCCGTACTATTGACTAATCCCGACAAGTATATAAATGATAGAAATAAATTGATAGGTGATTATTTAATTGATATGGAATTAATAATATCCCGTTTATATAGCAATGGATTGTTCAGGAACCGTGCATTTTTTCGGCCAAAAAATAAGTGTATGCCACTTAACGATAGAAATAGAATTCTAGTGTAGTTTTTATCACTGTTTTATTTAATATAACTCTCTCATTTCTTCATGAGACAATGGGATGCCTGCCCTGAAGGTGCTGATGATTTCTACCAGTACTTATTGATATTTAAAAAAATAATCCTTTCATACACGGTACTTGTACTGTATTGTACATTAATGGAGCCGTAAAATCCTTCTAAAATCCACAGCCCTAAAACTCCTTACTAAGTATCCAATAGGCTTCATAAATCCATTAGCCATCACATGCACACATGCCTAGAATAGAAGTGAAACGGTTTGAATTTTACTGGCCACGTGACGCGAGCAAAAACTGTAGCGAGCGTTAATTACTTTATGGTAACTGATCGCTCTTTAACAAGACTTTTTCTCTGCTCTATGGTTGACATTAGTTTGCGCGCGATTTTTGAAAATGAATTAGATGCTTTTTTTTTATTTTTTTATTATAGATAGACTCGCGCTTGACCACTATCTCACCTGATGGTAAGCGATGATGTGGTCGACGGTGTAACACGCTTGCCTAGAAGTAACCTATTCACTCTTGACTTAAAGACTCCGAGGTTGTAGCTATCTGGAAACACAGACTCCGGCAGGGAATTCCACTCCTTAGCTGTACGCATAATGAAAGTATTTCCAAAACGTTTAGTGCGTATGGGTGGGATGTCCACCATGTACCGATGGCGCATCGCCGTACGTCTTGTAGTCCGATGATGAAACGGTTGCGGTTGAAACGATGCTTTTGAGGTTTGAGTTATGTGACGTTAATGTTCAATGAGATTAAGGGTTCTGCAGCGCAATATTAGAAAGTTCAATGAAAATTTAATTAACTGCTGAGTATGGGGTCCTGGCTTCAAATCAGTCGGGCAAGGTGTTATTGGATTTTGGGATGACAAAATAAGGCTCCTTAGGCCCATGTAGGGCCTCTTAGACCCATATACGGCCTAAAACATAACGACCCGACATCTACCTCTGCCAAAAAGGGATGATGTTATGTATAGTTATTTTAACCGACTTTCCAAAAAGGAGGACGTTCTATGTTCGATTTTGTTTTTTTTTTTTATTGGAAGGCGGTAGTATTTTTTTGTAAAAAGTTTTTTGTAGTTGTACCTTATAGGCCTTTAGTCAGACCTATAATGCCAGAATAGGTTACCCCAAAAAAAGGAAACTGAAACATAACCTGTGAAAGAGTGTAGGTACCAAGGTGAACAAAAAATACCCCCACGCGCGCGTCACGGTAACATTTTGCTCCGTATTATCCGATGTTTAAAAATATTTATCTCACCTATTTCTTATTGTGATTAGTACCATTTGATAGTCAAAAGTGCATACCATTAGTACAAGTGTAATCAAATCTCAGTTACAAGTGTTAACGTTTAAACTGACGATTTTCTGTTGCTAAGTCAGTAAACAAGTGAACAGTTGTAAAAAACTTATCAAAACATTTAAACAGTGTTAACACATTATAGAGAAGGACGTTAACCCAACCTGTGTGTGACCAACAATTATATAATGAAGACATAAGTGCAATGAAAAGTGATAAGGAGAAACAAAAGTGAAAAAAAAAAACAGTTGACTTCAACAAAACAAAGGACTTGGACTTTGAACCTATGTTGAATAACGAACTTTTTTAAATTTTGCTAACTGCGTAAAATATATGCCATAATTTGGGCACTGTAACTTGTGTTCAAATAGCGCAATTAGTTAAAGAGCGACTCTCACTGATATCGTACTTTAGTGCCGGCGGATCGAATCCGAGTTTCAGTTTTCACTTTTTGTATTTTTGTATTTTTTATTGACATTTGTAAATTATTGACTTTGCTTTCCTGTGCAATTTATTGACTTTTTATTGACTTTTGCTTTTTTGTGAAACTTTAATTAATAAAAAAAAATAACTAAAAATGTCGTCTAAAAGCGGTACAAGAAGCGACCGCAGGATACCAGATAAAGTTGTATGCTTTAAATGCAAGAAGTTAGTTGATATAAGAAAAACAGCCTTGTGTTCAACCTGTAACAATCGCTATGAATTGGATTGTGACGGGTATCCGGAAGGAACCTACCGTCTTATGGACCAAGAGTCTAAAAAAAAATGGAGATGTAAGACATGCAAAAAAAATAGTAATTTAGTCTCAAATACTAGCAATTCATCCAACATTACTATGAGGAGAAAGGCTAACTCTCATTTTAGCTGCTCTCCTCCGGGACAAAGTGGAAATGTCATAGAAAGCAAACCACGAGAGGCTGTGAAGGACTCCTTTCAAAGCACTTCTGACATCGCGGATTCCAACATCCTGTCTGAATACGAAACTTCCGACGAATCTTTTAACTCGCCCAACAAACTGTCCAAGAGTGTAGACGGCACAATATCCGACACACTGACAGTTCTAAAAAAAAGACACCATAAAGGAAATCTCGAATAAACTACTAAGTACTGAAAATGAGCTGGAAAACACAATTCTAGAGAACAATAGTCTACGCCAACAATTGGATAAGTTGACTGCTGAAATAAATATATTAAAATCACTCTGTCATTCTTCACATGCCATCGGAAACAGTCCAGTCACCAATCATAAAAAGAAAAGACATTCGTTGCTTCATCAAAGCGCATTCTCCACACCTTCTACTCCATTGACAAAATCATCGTCGAATGCGAATATTGATTATGAGAAAAGTATTGAAATATTATGCTTACAACAAAAGATCACTGATCTACAAAAACAATTAGAAGACGCGCAACAGCAGATTCTAGCTTGCAAGAAAATGATAGACATATTGAAGCATGATAACACAATGTCCAAAAAACAGACGCCGGTATCAAAAATTATCACGCAAGCGCCTACATTTATTGAAGAGCACATACAGCAACCGTCGAATAAAGTACTTATCTTCGGCTCCCAACAATGCGTCGGTCTGGCAGCTGCCATGATACAGTCTAGACAAAATACAAGATACGAAAAATATAGAATCATGGCGGTTACTAAACCAAATGCACTATGTAGTGAAATAATAAAGAGTTGTCGTCATGCTAAGTTGAACTGTAATGACAAACTTGTGATTTGCGTAGGAGAACATGATTTCAATTTAAAATATATCTTGTCACAACTACAAATTGTATTGGAAACATTTTATAATAATATGATCATTGTTTTAAATGTGTTTAATAATGAATATCTAGACGTTAAGAAGCTTAATTATCGTATTCAAAATGTATGTAACCAGTATAAAAAATGTAAATTCCTAGAAAGCGAAACATTTACAATATCCGAATTATGTACTAAAATTAATTACTACATTGATTGTAATGACTATAACGAGAACTACGTAAACCCTAGAGAACTAATGAAGCGTCTAGCAGGCTACAGATCAAGTCTTAAACTAATTGACAAATATAATGCAAATACAGACAAATCTAATGCACTCAAAAAAGGAACAATTCCTTTTTATTTTAATAAGCAAAACACGCTACAGTTACATAATACGGACAATACCGTGATAGGTCCACAAACCAATCCTAGCGATAAACCACAAAAAGGAACTATTCCGTATTATTTTTCGAAAATGGCAAACAAAAATACGTTTTTTCGAACCTCAAAATGCGCCTCGTTTAACGCATAACTTTAAAATACTACATCAAAATATTGCTAGTCTCTTATCTAAAAAAGAACTACTCGAACTAACCTTAGAAGAACTACGCGAAGAACAAAATGACCCAGATATAATATGCCTCTCCGAAACATTTGTAAAAAGGGACTGCGAAAATTATATTAAAATCCACGGCTATGAGATGGTTGCTAACTTCTGCAGGGAGAAACAAAGAGGCGGCACATGTATTTTAGCAAAACAAGACCTTATCTTCAAGGAGATACCTTTTATAAAAACCCATGCTATACAAAATATATTTGAAGTTTGTGGCATAGAAATAACCTATCATAAGCTGGTCATCATCTGTGTCTATCGAACACCTAAATCCGATCCCGTTCAATTCCTAAATAAGTTGAGCGGTCTTTTGTACCAAGTATTTCTGAAATATAAATCAAAAATAAACATAGTAGTGGTAGGAGACTTCAACATAAACACTCTCAAAAAAGGCAATATTACTAATCAATTAAAAGATCTATCATACAATTACAATCTAGTATTACACATTAATGAACCAACTCGTAAGTTGTCTTGTATAGATCATATCCTCAGCAATATTCCCGATGCTATTGCTACTCTATTGCCACTCCATCTATCCGACCACAACACTGCTCAAATGTTGAGCTTTCCTATAAAGCACGAGACACAAAAACAGGGAACATACTATTTGTACAGAAGGGATTACGGTTTGAATAACATTCTGAAGTTTAAGGATTTATTGCAAGGTATGTCTTGGACGGAGATGTATGCAGAGAAACATATGAATCCAGCATTCGACTCTTTTCATGAATTGTTTTGCCTGTTTTATAATCTATGCTTCCCTAAAATAAAAATTAAAGTTAGCACCGGTAATAAAAAAAAACAAAACTGGGTCAGCAAAGGGCTGAAACAAAGCTGCAAAACAAAACGGTATTTGCGCTACCAATATTACAAGAATAAAAATTCAAGAAATAAAGCTAAATATGTCAAATATTCTAAAATTCTACAAAAATGTATTTATACATCAAAAAAGAACGTGAATATCAAATTTATTAATAATAATGAAAACAAATGCAAAGCCGTATGGAAAGTAATTAAAAATGAAATATTGAACAATAACTTTAGAGACAATATAGAAAACATTAAAATTGCAAATGCAGTGCTTACAGACCCAGTAAAAATAGCAAACGCATTCAACAACCACTATATTAATATGGCACACCCTTGTGGTACTCATGCAACCGCTAACTTGCACGTAATTTCAGAAGCACATTCATTATTTCTCAGACCAGTGTCTGAAAGCGAAGTCAAAACGGTGATCATGGCGTTGAAAAACACAAACTCTGAAGGTTATGATGAAATTAATACCAAAATTATAAAAGCCTGCGCCAACGAACTGGCTGCAACTATGACGCATTTGATTAATTTGTCGTTTTCAACCGGTATTTTTCCCGAAGCATTAAAAGTATCGATTGTTAAACCTCTTTATAAAAAAGGAGATAAATCTGACTTAAATAATTATCGACCTATTACCTTAATACCAATTATGTCAAAGATATTCGAAAAGTGTATGTACAAGAGAATAATTGACTTCTGCAACAGATTTAATATCATTAAGAAAGAACAGTTCGGTTTCCAAAAAAACAAGTCCACTGCACTAGCTATTTTTACTGTGATAAAAACTATATTGACTAACCTTAATCAGAACTGTCTTACTACTGGATTGTTCTTTGACCTAACTAAAGCCTTTGACCTAGTTTCTCATGAAATATTACTACAGAAGTTGGAGGCAATTGGAATTAGAGGAATCGCCCTTCAATGGATATCGTCGTATTTAAATAACAGACAACAGCGTGTTGCCATTGCAAAAGTGGATAAAAATAACGACTTGGTATTACACTTATCCGAACCAAAATGCATCAAATATGGCGTGCCTCAAGGAAGTGTTTTGGGTCCAATTCTATTCTTATTATATATAAATTCTATAATTGACATGACTATTCATAAATGTATATTATTTGCCGATGACATTTCAATTATTGTGACCACTGATAAAAAGAATAACACAATCACTGACCATGAGACTGATATTAATAACACAATTGAAAGACTGATTGATTGGTTAAACATAAATAATTTATCAATTAATCTAAAAAAATCCGTTTATTTACAATTTAATCGTTCAAATAATACTAGATACAATTTAGATAAAATGAATATACATAAAATTGATGAAGTAACGCAAACTAAATTTCTAGGCGTAACATTAGATCATGATCTAAACTGGAAAATACACGTTGATACTGTCTCCAAACGAGTAAATAAGTTTGTTTATGCACTTAAACAAATTAGAAATGTAACAGACATTAAAACTGCAGTCACTTCATATCACGCATATGTGGAATCTGTATTACGCTACGGCCTGATTGTATGGGGTAATAGTACTGACCATAACAGAGCGTTTGTTGCGCAAAAAAAATGCCTTAGGGCCATATACGGTCTTCGATCTGACGAATCCTGCAGGCCGATATTTAAAAGACTTGGTTTGTTGCCGCTACCGTCTCTTTATATTTACGAAACTTGCATGTTTGTATGGAATCACAAGGAACTTTTCACTAAAGAGAGTGATGTGAGCTGTAGATCCCGGCGTGACCCCCACAAGCTCGTTTTCGATTCATGCCCAAGACTAGCTAAGTATAATAAAAGCTGTATCTGTTTGTGTGTAAGAATTTTTAACAAAATACCTAGTGACCTTAAAGTCTTAAATACAAGATTGTTTAAAATTAAATTGCATGAATGGCTATCAGTAAATAGTTTTTATAGCGTTAAGGATTTCTTTGATTACAAATCATAAGTTAAATGCCAAAATTTGCATGCTTACTGTTAAGCAAAACATGTATGCTCTTGTCATTTCTTTTCTGTACCATCCTTTTATACCATGTTTTAAGCAAATAAATATATTCTATTCTATTCTATTCTATTCTATTCTGTACACATCTGCGCACCGCTTTAGGGCTCTTTCACACGGCGTTTTTTTCAGGCGCCGTCGACGCGCGTTTCTCTATCGCGCATTGACGGCGCTGCTAAACATGAAATAGGCAGATTACTTGCGATTGCATCCCTGCAAACTCACGAGAAAAGCGCAACAGACGCGCGTGAGCAATTCTCCTTGCAAAGTAAAACGCGCCTAGCACGCGCGCTATCGAGCGTGTATCGCGCTGGAAACGTGTGTGCGCTTTGTGACCGACCGACATTGAGGAAAGGGGTGGAGGAGAGGCCCAGTATTGCCACCTTTGTCATTTTTTCACTAGATCTGGTGCTTTTTCAGAGCTCTCAGCGACATTTTTTCATCGTTTAGCGACTAATAAATTTTTAGCGATTTTTCAAATGGAATTTGGCAACACTTATTTGAGACGGAAATTACTAAAAATACCTCATTCTAATGCTGAAATTGAGAGAATTTTCAGTGTTATGATTAAAAGTGTGTCATCGTTAAAAGCAAATTACGAAACGAATGGCCAGTCCACTACTCAACGCCATAATTTTTATTAGAAACAGATTGAAAGTTTTGCAAATTAAATGCTTCAATTACGAATTACCTAGCGATATCATTGAGGTTATCGGCAAAAACGCAAAGTACTCATACATCCAACAACATCTTCAGCGCACGTCGCCGTCAGCGTCTGTGGATGATGAAAATATAATGGAAGATATCTGTAATACCTACCTTGCCTACCTTGCCTATCCTGCCTTCCCTGCCTAGCCTGCCTACCCTGCCTACCCTGCCTACACTGCTTGCCCTGCCTACCCTGCTTTCCCTGCCCTGCCTTCCCTGCCTAGCCTGCCTACCCTGCCTACCTTGCCTACCTTGCCACCCTGACTAACCTGCCTACCCTGCCTGCCCTGCCAACCTAACTGCCAAACTAGCCGATTAAAACGCGCAGTAGGTACGTGTGTTTGCAGCTAAAGAGACGCGCTGTGACAGCGCGTCTGTATCGATGTAACTTCGGGCTAGTAGCGCGTTGACAGCGCGCGAAAAAGTCGTCGTCTGCTTATTACAAATTTATCTACGTGTGAATAGGTAAATTGGTTGCGATAACATCGCGTTTGCAGCGCGTTATATTTGCGTCCGACGCGCGTCGACGGTGCCTGAAAAAAACGCCGTGTGAAAGAGCCCTTAGAGCGTATATACTGGCGAGATGTTATGTTATGAAATGGTATAAACAATAAACAGACATGCGATTGCAGAAATCCCGAGAGAATTGCCATCATTTATTGAAGAGTTATGGTGTATTTCACCCTAGTAGACCATCAGATCCTCACTAAACTAAAATGGGACCAATTTCGGAACATACTCTTTCAAACAAAAAAAGAATTTTCAAAATGGGTCCACAATTGACGGAGATATCGGTGAACATACACAAAAACAACATAATGTCGAACATAGATCCTCCTCCTTTTTGGTAAGTCTGTTAAAAAAGACTTTCTTTTTGGCAGTTGGTGTCCATAACGAAAAAAAATAGTACCTACCAAGACACAGACTTCAAAAAGAAAGTTATTTTTTACTTTGTAGTGTTTTTATTTGGAAGTTGGTAGTATTTTATTTTAAAGATTTTTGTCAATTTAAATTCAATATCAATAAAACTACAAGAAGTGAAAATAATAAAACCGGCCAAGTGCGTGTCGGGTCACTCGCAGTAATAGGGTTCCGAAGTTGCATAATAATGCGGACTCAGAAGAGGGTTTTGTTGTTGTTACATGAACATTAAAACGGTTTCAGCGGCACACATGATCATCATAATGATGTTTTTAGGGTTCCGTACCCAAAGAGTAAAAACGGGACCCTATTACTAAGACTTCGCGGTCCGTCTGTCTGTCTGTCTGCCTGTCCGTCTGTCACCAGGCTGTATCTCATGAACCGTGATAGCTAGGCAGTTGAAATTTTCACAGATGATATATTTATGTTGCCGCTATAACAACGAATACTAAAGACAGAACAAAATAAATATATAAGTGGGGCTCTCATACAACAAACGTGTTTGTTTTGCCATTTTTTGTGATAATGGTACGGAACCCTTCGTGCGCGAGTCCGACTCGCAATTAGCCGGTTTTTTTTAATCTATATGCTCGAGTTTGACCACTATCTCGCCTGGTGGTAAGTGATGATGTGGTCTACGGTGAAGCACGCTTGCCTAGAAGTCTTGACTGAACTGAAGAAGGAGTTATATAATCCAACTTCGCAACTGAAGTTAGAAAAATATTATCTATTTGAGTACCACCGCAGGTGCGAATTGCGAAAGGAGCCGATACGAGCGCGCATTAGAGCCACGGGAAATGGTATGGTTTGTTCCTGGATGCTCGCGCGCACGCTCCTTGTTTATTTCTCTTTCGGAATTTGAAAAATATCGAATGTATTCACCTCTAATCTGAGGTATTCACTATTTCGTTCCCGAAAGTTCTACGCTACTCAATTAGTGATGTAGTCGGGTCGAATATTGACTTTAAAGATGGACATAAGAAAATAAGTAATTTGCTTGGCAATCGAATCTAATTTGACTTTAGATTACAAAACGTTGAAAATAGACAACAAAATAGACCCCCCGCACGCATGTGCCGTATGGACTACGGACCGGTACTGCTAACGACTCCGGCCACTTCAACGAGTTATTCGAGCTTAAACATTATTAATTTAGAAATCATTATTATTAAGGATGTTATGATTTTATTTTTGAATATTTTTACATAGTTTATAAGCATATATTTACTATCTGTTTTACACAGCTAACAACGTTATTTAAGTAATTTTTCAATGGCATTTGTACAAAAATTTTACTGTGCCAAGTACATTTTATAAGTTGGTCGACTATTACTCGTAAACTTGTAAAGCCTACTTATCTGTGATAGTTTTCCTTTTAATTTAGTTATATTTACTACTGCCGTGATTTTTTATCACATAGGACACTTGACTCTAACATAAATTTGCAATTAAAACCTTAATTTTACGCAAACGGATCTCTGCATCGAAAAATGGTTTTAACAAAAAACAAAACAAACCCATAATATTTTTGAATGGCCTATCTAACGATACCCCACACCATGGGATAGACGAGAAAAAAAAACATCCCCACTTTACGTCTATAGGAGGAACGGCTTTTAATAATATTTTTTATTATTTTATTTTACCACATTGTCGGAATTATTAATATGTATATCCATACCAAATTATAGCTTTCTAGTACTTAGATTATCTGAACTAAGCTGCGGACGGACAGAGCGAAACTATAAGAGTTCCTTGTTGACAAAAAATGAGGTGGAAGTCTTTTGCTAATAAATGAAAGATGGAACACCAACATTCCGTAAGGCAGTATTGCGAAAGATATCATGGTATAATCAAATTAATAGACATCCTCTTTCAAATTATTTTCCTACAAAAACAAAAAACGTCAGCAAGAAAAATAGTAAATAATCCTTTTAAATAATTCAAAGAAACTATGTCACATCACGACCCGCACCTATACAACCTTAAAAAAAAAGACAGACCGCTACTCGTGGCGATTGGAAACTATACGATAATATAATTCTTTGCGAGGTACCGGAGCGTGAAACCGGAGCGGTAATCCGGCCCGGGCGGCGCGTGATGCGGTTACGTCCAGTCCGATGGGTCCGGCTTTGTGGCCGACCGACGTGCAAGATTGCCCGCGGCTGGACAGCGAAGGTTTTATGTGCTGTTTAGACTGTGACCTTCAACTTGACGTTAAGGTTATTTGTGGCTTTAGGTATAAAGGATCAAGGTCAAGGAAAAGATTGGGAACTTACCTGTAGTGTAACGCAATGTTTCCCGTGTATGTTTTAATATCGGGCAAACTAAAACGAAAGAGGAGTTAATAATTTCAGACTTTTGCCAATAACGTTTTCTAAGGAAACCTATGAATGTAATATTGACTTACGTGCCTTAGTACAAAAACCGGTCAAGTGCGAGACGAACTCGTGCGCCGAGGGTTCCGTACCTACCCATTAAACCGCCATAATAAAATTGGTATCAATTTTATTGGTAAGTTTTTAGTGTGTGTGTGTTGTAATGGTTAAGTTGCTAAAGTGTGGTAGAACAAGGCGTGGATGATAAAAAACTTGAGCTAGGAATACAGTTGTTATTTTTGCCTAAGAAGATAAATAATAATAAAAAAAAAACTAGATTCTAGATCAACGGAAAAAAAAGAAGAAGAGGGGTCAAGGGGCGTTGAGTCTCTTCTACCATATAGGTTTTCGACCTAAAACCTATAAGGTACTTCCGGTTGACTTAGAATTGTCAATTTTGGTTAAAAGCAAGGTCTTACAGCACAAGTAAAGGGTTTTCCCTTTACTTGCTTGCTTTTTTTGTTGCTTTTTTGGGTATAGAGTTTTTTTTTTTGTTAATTAAGTTAAATTTTGGTACTTACAAGTTTTCGCGAAAATCTAAATTTGCCTATATCTTTTTATCATGTTGACTTACTTGATTTGTATACACCTAATACGGACTATAGACCTCAGTATCTGGTTTAAATTTCAACTTGCTAGGTCCACCCGTTCCTGAGAAAATCAGTGGTGACACACGGACAGACAGACAAGAGAGTGATCTTGGACTCTTTTTTTTACATTTTTAGGTACGGAACCCTAAAAACATATCAAATCTAAACTACGAATTTCATAAAGTGAGTTGTAACTACTCCTTTTTATTGCTCAACTACTGAAACCTAAAGAACTGACCTTTGGTAGGGCAGTGGTAAGATATTATATTATTAGAAAAAGATGTGCCTCTCTGATGACGCGTGTTCGCGGCAGTACCAACACTATTCTCAGTGTGTTCGCAGATCGGTGGGATTCACCGATGATGCAGAGGTGGATGCAGCTCCACGCTGAAGTGTAGCTATATGTTTTTAATTTTATATCTGTACCTACTAACACTAGTTTTTAAGTAAATTGTTACTAATTCTATGGACTTTGTCTGAAATAAAAGATATTTAATTTAATTTAATTAAAAGGCGGTAGTCCACGAAAACCATAACTTTACAGTCATCTGTTATTAATAACGCTGTGTTACTTTGTACCCCGTGTCAGCAACCCCATAAACTATGGGCCCGATAGAAACATACTAGCTACAGTTCGAATAGTTTCCCATTGTCCCTATTGTAATAAAACAAATTGCGCATTCCCTTTGAACCAATTCTATTTCCGGGGTAGCGCTAGGTAGCCAATGTGTTTCATAAATCATTTGCGTATCATAAAGTTAGAGGGTTTTCTATTGGTAGCATTACTGAACTTTTTAAATATTGGGTTCGAGAATAATAGGATATAGAAATAAATCATCATGATCACCCTATTAATATTCCCACTGCTGGGACACAGGCCTCCTCTCTGTGAGAGGGAATGCGCCGTAATCCACCACGCGGGTCCAGTGAAGGTTGGTGGATGTCACATATCTTCGAATTTTTGGTTGTAGGACATGTCGGTTACCTCACGATGTTTTCCTTTACCGTTTTTAGAGCAGTGGTGATGAAATAATTAACACAAAGTAAAGCGCCTGCCTGGGTTCGAAGTCGGTAAGTCGGGACCGTTACTATTGGACCACCACTGCTAGAGTTAAATAAAGATTTGTAAACAGATTCAATTTAAAAATCTCTTTTTACCATAACTGACTGCCCTAACCTTGGTTTAGTGGTCGTATTCGCTAATGCTAGCATGAGGTCCTGGGTTCGATTCTCGGGTCTGTCAGTGTTATTGGATTTTTCTAATTTCTCAGTAGCAGCCAGGAGTCTGGACTAGTGGCTGGTGGATGGCAATAAGCTCGCCCTCTATTAAATAAGACTTAAATATATCTGGCGAAATGTGGATGCAATATAATGCACCCACACTTTGCTACCTCTAGGCACCTCTGCCTAACCTTTCCGGGTATACAGGCGAGATGTTATGTAGTGTATAGTAAATGACTGCAGTGGCCAGCAAAAGAGTGTTATTTTTTTTCCATAAACAGTTTTCTATATGCAAGCCAGTTCGAAATTTAAATTAAACCTTTGATAAGTTACCTCCTTGGTTGCCATGTTTCGGAGTAAAAGATCGGTCCATTTTAAAATTACACGATAGATATGAGTTTACTATGTAATTTATTTGGCCGCTAAACACGACAGATATAGATTTTCTTACAACTTTTGCCGGCCGCCGCTCGCATGTATTTGGCCTCTACAGCAATTTCGATTATCTCGAAGAAGGTTGTCAAAATAATGCTGAAATTTCCAAGCATGTTTGAGAAAAAACCCCATATTGAATTATAAACCACCAGGCCTGATTTGATAGTTGTACTTCAGAAATTTGTTTATTTTAGATTTTTTACTCTTTTCTTTCGTATACTGGAACGAAGCCTAATCGCGTTAGTGAATTCGGCAAGGCAAGGTAAATTATTGGACTCTTTCGAAAAGAGTATTTCTCTACCAATTAAAGCGTCCAATATTTTTTGGCAATATCTAATTAATTAAAGAGAGTTTATCAAACTCTTTCATGGGGTCAAACCCTTTGCCTTGCCGAATTCACTTACGCAATTAGGCTTCGGGTCACAACTTTTAAGTTTCGCCCTTAGCACAGATAATATAATACTTGCATACAGATGCCTCATCCCATACAAAGAAACCGTGTCGACGTAACTAGCGTTTTTTATCTGATTATACGGATTATTTTTTGTAAATCAATCGCGTTCGGTTCCGTTCCACGGCGATAGATAGATCAACATCTATATACGTGGAACAGAACCAAACGCAGTCGATGTACAAAAAATTATCAGTATAATTAGTACAGTACCTCGGCACGGTTTCTTTGTATGGGATGAGACGTCACTGCCCTTAGTTACGTTTATCTTAGATGTGAAACTAAACAGACTTGAACCAAACGCTTAAAAAACATTTACTTCTTCTTTAATCGGTCCCTCATTACTGAGGATCGTGGTCACTGGACCCCTTTAAGCGGACAATCTGCCTCCATCGAATCCGGTCCAAAGTTGCCATCACCACCTGCTGAAATTTGCTTGAGGACGTAGCTTCTTTCACTTGGTCAGACCATCGTGTTGGCGACCGGCCTCGTGCTCTTTTCCCTTCGGTATTACCAACAATAACCAGTTTTTCCAGACTTCTATCTCCCCTTCGCATTACGTGACCGAAGTAGGTCAAAATACGCTGTAGGCATACTGTAGACAATCTGGTCTTGATATCGAGTTGGGAAAGGATAGACATATTTGTGCGTTTGGCTGTCCATGGTATTCGGAGCATCGACGTCCAGCACCACATTTCGAATGCGTCTACCCTCTGTCTTTCCCTTGCTCGGATTGTCCACATCTCAGCTCCATAGAGGAAAATGGGGAAAATTAATGCTTTGACTAAACGGGTTTTGGTTTTATAACTTATGCCACGATTTTTCCAGATGTTCTCCAAGCGTGTCATAGCATCTTTAGCCATACCTATCCGTCGTTTTATTTCTGGTACGCAGCTGCCCTCAGTATTAATAATAGACCCCAGATAAATGAAACTATCCACAACTTCGATGCCCTGGATGCTGCAGGCACCCGATAGCTTTTCCACACGATCTATCACCATAAGTTTAGTTTTCTGCCTATTTATTGCAAGCCCCAACTTGCCAGTCTCCACCTCCAATCTATGTAATATCTCCTTCATGTCGTCATATGTTGTAGCAAGGAGAACAGTATCGTCAGCGTAGCGCAGATTGGAGATGCGCTTTCCACCAACAGCAAACCCCCCTTCCCAGCCCTCAAGAGTTTTCCGAATTATATACTCTCCGTATACATTGAAGATTCCACGTTTATCCCACTGCACACAATCAAAGGCCTTAGTATAGTCAATGAAACACATTAATACAGGGCTGTTAAATTTCCGGCTTTTCTCTATAATTTGGCGAACGTTCAGGATTTGTTCCCGAGTTCCTTTGCCTTTAACGAACCCTGCTTGTTCCTCTGGAATTTGTGGATTGAGAAAATGTTTCAGCCTAAAAAAACATTTACAGAGTCTCTTAAACTAATCAAGGTTATCACATATTAACTGCTGTAATGGTGGCGGTGGAATAAAACCAACGTTGGATGACAAGTAGGGGTTTATTACTTTACTTAAAACACTTTACAGACTTTAGCAAACAAAGTTAGACTAGGGTTAAACCTATTGGTGGTTCCAGGGATGGACTGCGGGGCTATCCTATCCCTTAACCTCCTAGCTATGGCTATTCCTGAGGGCGACGGGGCCTCCGCTCAGGTCAAGCTTATGACAACAGTGGTGACTGCGGGGCTATCGACCACTGTGCCTCCTAAGTAGCGAGTGCTGGTTCCTCCGTGGTGCGGGTTTATATAGGCGGTTTGACAGATAAGTGTGTGTCTTCATCATCTCATGCTTGTATGTGGTTGTAACCTTCGTTGACGTCACGGGCGCTTCACATGTCCAATGCTAGATGTCGCTAGCAGTCTATTGGTACTGTTACTGTTATCGTCTTATCTATGATTGATCTTGTTTGTGTTGCGATCTACTTGAGTGGCGTAGTGTTGTGCACACAATCCGGTAGATGGCCTAAGGCGTCGTGTTATATTCTCCCCCTCTGGTACTCTATGGTCGTCCCGACTGAGTACCAGCACCAGTTTGTTTCCGAGGCCTTCCTCTTCGGCGTATCGGATAAGTTGGTTTGGATATCACGTCGTCTCTCTTTTCAAATTTCGTTATCGCTGACGTATGATACTTTCCAATAGGCTTGTCTGGAGTTTCTGAGTGAGCGATTTCATAAGTGGAAGTTCCATGTTTCTTTAATATAACATACGGTCCATCTCGTCGAGGAGCAAATTTTGAAGTAAACTGTTTATTGATGTTGCTAACGGGGTGAGATTCTATCAATACTAAGTCTCCAACTTTATAGTCTAGGTCTGGTCTTCTCTTGCTATTTGCTCTTTGGCGTGTCGTTTCTTTGTTACACTCTATATTTTCTTTTGCTAGCTCCAAGTCTTGGGCTAGTTGTTTTAACTTTGGGGTGATTTCTGCGACAAAGTTTTCTGATTCTACAACCGAGCTTAGATCATGTGTCAACTCATATGGCGTACGCAATTCTCTCCCAAATGTAAGGTAAGATGGTGAGAAGCCTGTTGTTTGGCACTTAGCTGTATTCATTGCGAATCTTATCGTTGGTAAAGTCGATGGCCAGTTCTTATGTTTGTCTTTCACCATAATTGCAATTTGTGACTTCATGTCTCTTTTTTTCCTTTCTACCACATTTGGTTCAGGGTGATATACGGGTGTGAATATTTGTTGAATTTCCAAGCAATATGCTAGTTTTTGCATTATCGCTGATATAAATTGTACTCCATTATCGCTGATAATTTTCCTTGGCAACCCATACCGAAGTAATATTTCATTGAGTAAAATGATGGCACAATTTTCACTAGTTGCTTCATTTAGTGGGAATAATTCTACCCATCTTGAAGTAGTATCTTCTATGATCAGAATCCACTTTTCTCCTGATGGTCCCTTTGGCAAAGGTCCAAAAAGATCCATGGACAATACCTCAAATCGTTGAGAGTTTGGGGTGGACTGGTATAAGCCTGCTGGTTTCTTATTAGAGGGCTTATATTTTTGACATTCAATACATGTTTTTACGTATTTTATAACATCTTTTCGTAGTCCCATCCAATAAAACTTATTTGTTATACGTTGCACTGTTCTTTCTACTCCCATATGACCGGCAGTAGGTGAGTCATGGTAAGCGTTCAGTACATTTTGTATTTCATGACGTGGAACTACTAACTTTGCATTGTCGTTTTCTTGTTCTGGCATGTAAAGATACAGGACACCTTTATGGACTAGGTACCCTTTCTTAATGTATTCTACATAACTTGGTATTTCTTTTCCTTCTTCTAATGTTTTTATGATAGTCTGAAGGGTGTCATCTTTCATTTGTTCATCTCTTAACTGTTTTTCATTATATCTAGGTAGATCTAACTCTGTGCTGCATATGATGCATTTTCCTTCATGCTGCTCACACGGTGGTCGAGACAATGTATCAGCTACTACATTAGTACGTCCTGGAGTATAATGGATTATGAACTCGTATGGTTGCAGCTGTAGTGCCCATCGTGCTAAGCGGCCAGTAGGTGTTTTAAGATTCATTAACCATTTCAACGGTTGATGATCTGTAATAGTTATGAACTTTGTTCCTTCTATATAGCCACGAAATTTTGCGATAGCCCATACTATGGCTAGTGCTCCCTTTTCTGTGACACTGTAATTGCGTTCAGCTTGTGTTAAGAGTCTACTTGCGTATTCAACAGGGTGCTCATTATCTCCCTCCCCCTGCACTAAAGCTGCGCCAATGGCATATTGGCTGGCATCAGTCTTGATAGCAAAGGGTAAATCGTCACTTGCCTGTTTTAACACTGGTGAAGTAGTTAAGGCATTTTTTAATTTCATAAATGCTTCTTGTTGCTCTCGTTCCCACTTCCAGCTTATTTTCTTTTTCGTTAGGTTAGTAAGCGGTCTAGCAATGTCTGCATAATTATGAATAAATCTCCGATACCATGAGGCGGTTTGTAAAAATGATATTAATTGTTTTAGATTTTTAGGCGCCTGACGGTTTGCAATAGCAGAGATTTTCTCTGGGTCTGTTTTGATACCGTCTGAAACTATAAGGTGGCCCAGATATTTAATTTCTGAACACATAAATTTACATTTCTTTCTGTTGGCTCGTAGCTTGTATTCTCTCAGTTTATTAAATATTTCTCTTAAGTCTTTTATATGTTGACAGTAAGTAATTGATCTTATAATTAGATCGTCTAAATAACTCAATACATACTTCGCGTGCAATCCTTGTATGAATTTATCCATTAATCTTTGGAACGTAGCAGGCGCGTTTCGAAGACCGAATGGCATTCGCTTGAAACGGAACGTTCCAAATGGTGAAACAAAGCTTGTTTTATCGTAATCATCTGGATGTACCATAATCTGCCAGTAACTTGACTGTAAATCAATTGTTGACATGTATGGCATCGCTTTTGCCTGATGTAATAAGTCGTCAATACGAGGCAACGGATATCTGTCAGGTTTAGTTATCTCGTTGAGTCGTCGATAATCTACGCAAACTCGAACATCGTTTTCTCCTTTTGGAACTAGAATTACAGGTGCTGACCATGGGGAATCGCATTCCTCGATAACGTCATCATTTATCATATCATCCAGCTTTTGTCTTAATTGCTTTTGCCTTGTTGGTGACAATCTATAGGGTTTATCACTAACAGGAGGATGATTGCCTGTGTCGATTCTATGTTGTGTAAATGGAGTTGGTTCCGTGTTTTTCTCAAAGATGTCGCTGTGCTCAATTAACAATTCATTGAACATCTTTTGCTCAGTGTTTGTAAGTAAGGTTCCTTCATCGGGATTTAAATAAAGATCAACAGAATACATAGAAGTTGGGTTTATTGGTAAATAAATAATACGTGGATCTACACAAGATTGGTTGCCAGCGGGTTCTCGTGGATGTATAGGACCTGGTGGCGTGTCCAATTTGTGTAATGTCCATTTTGGTCGTTTGTTTACAGGTGGACTGTCTTGTACGTCGGATCCTGACGGTGTTATAGGTAACGGTGACAACATATCCAACTCGTTAGCCCAACGGATGAACTCCGACACTGCTTTCAGTTCCACTCGCTCCTTTTTGTCTTCAAATGTCAAACGCTTCACTGCCTGCATTGGTATGGCGTCATTGTTGAGTTGAATGAAGCTGTATATTATTTGAGGTTCGTCAATAAAATTCCAACTGCGTTGCGGTGCATTAAGTATGATTCCTGCCTGTTCTAGGAATTCGATACCTAACAGCGTACGGTTGTCAACAGCTTCTGGTATGACTGACAATGTTATTGGTAGTGTGCGTTCTCCAATACGTATGTCAGTTGTGGTTGTCAACAAGTTTGACGTTTTCACCGTTCCATCTGCTAATTTGATGTCAGTTACTCGCTGATCAAACTGTGTTCCTTTACGTAACAACATCTTATAGAGTTGCATACTGGCAATACTACGGCGGGCAGCAGTATCTATGTATGCATAGCCTTCTTCCCCTTTAATAGTTACCTTTATTGTCGGTATTTTGGCTTGTATCTGTAAGGTATTTTGTATTGAATAGAATGCAACGGGCTTTGGTGGCGTTTCTTTGGTTTTACAGGTACTGCAGTTGCTTCTGTAAACACCAGGTGCTCCACATCCATAGCACGTGATGACTGGCTTCTTTTCTGTTTGGGTTACTGCCGTTTCCTTATGTTCTGCCAACCTTTTGCGGCATACGTCAAAAAGATGACCCTTCTTGCCACAAAAAGAACATCTTTTGAGCGGCTTCCGTTCTGATTGGGTTGATGTCGTTACCTCATCGGCTTCCTTGACCAGACTCTCAATATGACGACCGCGCTCCAGAAGTTCAGCAAACGTCTTCACTTCGGTGCGAGCAATCTCCTTTTTGTAGGATATGTTGAGAAGTCCGTAAACAAAATCCAAGTGTTCCTCTTCCTTATGCCGTTTTGCAGGTAACTGAGCGAGTAAGGCACGTTTCTCACACACAAACGCGTCAATTTTTTCAATTGTTTGTTTCTTCGAATACAGTTCCAAATAAATTTCGTGTGGCTGCATTTTTGGCGCAAAAGCAGACTTAATGGCGTCAAGAGCTTGTGACCACTTTTTGATGTCACTTTTTACACCGTTCCACCACGTAGCAGCAGCACCAGACAATAACAAAGTTAAACCTTCCAAGGCGTCTTCGTCACTGATTTTCTCAATTTTTTTGTAAACTGAGATACTGGTCACAAATTCTTCTACTTTATTAAAATTTCGTTCACCGTCGTAACGCTTCGTGCACGCAGCAAAACTTTTAAAATGTCTATTTCCACTTTCGTTCGCTTCTGTCACTTTTGTTATAAGTGCAGTGAATTGCTCCTGAGTCATCACCACCATTTCTTGTTTTTTCTCAGACATGTCAAAATAATATAAGATCTCTTGAGGGTAGGCTCCTGTTTATCCGCCAATATGTGGGTACACCGTAAAAATGTGGGTACTTCGAAAAAATTGTTGCGGGTAGAAGAAGATTTTCGTTGGGCGCCAATGTAATGGTGGCGGTGGAATAAAACCAACGTTGGATGACAAGTAGGGGTTTATTACTTTACTTAAAACACTTTACAGACTTTAGCAAACAAAGTTAGACTAGGGTTAAACCTATTGGTGGTTCCAGGGATGGACTGCGGGGCTATCCTATCCCTTAACCTCCTAGCTATGGCTATTCCTGAGGGCGACGGGGCCTCCGCTCAGGTCAAGCTTATGACAACAGTGGTGACTGCGGGGCTATCGACCACTGTGCCTCCTAAGTAGCGAGTGCTGGTTCCTCCGTGGTGCGGGTTTATATAGGCGGTTTGACAGATAAGTGTGTGTCTTCATCATCTCATGCTTGTATGTGGTTGTAACCTTCGTTGACGTCACGGGCGCTTCACATGTCCAATGCTAGATGTCGCTAGCAGTCTATTGGTACTGTTACTGTTATCGTCTTATCTATGATTGATCTTGTTTGTGTTGCGATCTACTTGAGTGGCGTAGTGTTGTGCACACAATCCGGTAGATGGCCTAAGGCGTCGTGTTATACTGCTTATAATTTCCATAAACTCATAAATACCTCATTTATGCACTTCTCAAAGCATACCCAAATCATTTAAATCACACCGAAACCCCTTTAAATCATGATCTTTGGGTTCCTCTTTAAACCCCAATTCTCCCAAAGTAACTATAATTTAGCCACGTGCACTATCGCGTTGTAATCACAGCATTAGTCGGGACACACCTGCGCAAGTAATTAAATGCTTTACATAATGTCCCTTATATTAGGATGGGGGTAGTAATAGTGAGTCCCAACTGGGCGCCAACATGGTCCCAAGCAGGCGCCAATAAGGTCGTGTATTAATGCTTGTGTTTCATCGCTCTATTGTCAGGACGTTTTATTGATTGTTGGCATTGTCTCGGGACTGTAAATTTACCCGTTTAAAAGCATGTAAATGTCTACCGGTAGGCCTTTTAATAACAGGAGTTTTGTGAATTCCCACGAGATATCTCCTTGTAACTTCCGTCTGCGGGCATCCACCGGATGCGAGACGCAGAGGACCGATCAATGTGGCGACGTGTGCTAGGCCTATGTTCAGTGTCTGTCGTTAGCAGTTGTCTTTCGGTAGAAATTATAAACTAGGTATCCGTCTGACATTTCTTTTGCTCCAATAGAATGTCAGAATACAGCCTATTTAAAAGAGCTATTAAATCTTAATATTAAATTATAAAAATTATATTATATAAAATTATTAATATTATTATTATTATATAATATAATAATATAATAATTATTATTATTATATAATATAATATTTAATATAATTAAATTATATTAAATATTATATTATAAAAATATTAAATTTTAAGGCGATGATAGCTCAGTGGTAGTGACGTCGGATACCGAGACGAAGGTCGCGGGTTCGAATCCTACAATGAGCTTGAGCTTTCGGTGAAGGAAAACATCGTGAGGAAACCATAGCACGGTGGTAGGGTACTTTGTAGTACCCGCCTGGCTGGCAACCACCCTCAAGTTGAAAATCTGTCGCCAAGCACCTTCCGGTGTGTTCCGACAGCAGCACTTGAGAGCCAGTTCCCTTCTAGGCTTTGTGTGCTTACCATCATCGGCCACATCATCACTGACCACGGTGAGATTATGGTCAAACACAGGCCTATACATATTAAAAAAAAAAAAAAAATCTCTGATACGAATGCCAAAATGTATCTTTCAACCAGCAGGAATTCCTTCCTGACTCACTCTTAGTCACCTTATACTACACACGTGGAACGACAAGACAATGCCTAAATTTTACAGGAAATCAAGTAATAAATGTGGTTTTGGCAGACGACTTGGGGAAGGCCTATGTTCACAGCGGGTCTTTCAGCTGAAATGACGATGATGATGAACAATCAAAGAACATTAACTATCGCTGTGATTGTGCTCTTGGTTTTTGACTTATTGTGCTGATTGTCGTACATCATTTATTTTCATTGCTTATATATTAAGTATGTATGTATTTATGTATCTATTATTTAGCATAGGTATGTATGTATTTTTGTTTCTAGTGAGTATCTATTTTATGTTTATTGTTGGTATTGTCGCACCACTGACAACCCCATGTCATGTCCAGGTAATTTCTGTCCATTCCAGGTTGCCTGGAAGAGATCGCGGAATGCGATAAGGCCGCCCATTGTATACTATAGTATTAAGTTTCTTTTTTTCTTGTTTATTATGGTGTACAATAAAGTGTATATAAAATAAATAAATAAATAAATCCGTCTGACAGTTTTTTCTGCAATTCTTCGTGTCGATGATTCCTAAATTTTCTTCGACCAGCCAGCCAACTCAGCCACGACGATAGCCTTAACGCTGTCCTCGCAAAGGGCCTCACATGGTGCAGGTGTTTTTACATAAGGAGCAGGCAAATAGATAGGATATCTTCTGTAATACAATGTCAGAAGACAGCCTATTTAGAAGGGAACTTTAAAACACTGAAACTTGTCTCGAAATTTTTATATCAAACTGAAAAAATCCTTATTCCTTATTCCTGACTCACTTTTAGTAACTAGACGTCGTCACTTCACACGTGGACAATCAATCGATTAATGGAAAACGAGGAAAGCATATATTTTATAGGGTATCATACTAATAGTGGTTTTGGAACGTGCTTAGAGTGACTGGCATAACCACATTACTTACTGCCGCACTCAGAGACGTTAACGGTTACTTAAAGCTCTCCTTAGTATAGATTTTTAGTACAAAATCTACACTAAGGAGCGCATTAAGTAACCGTTAAATGTCTCTGAGTGCCGCAGTTAGTCACCTAATTTAATCAGTTACCTATACCTATGCAGTGTGACTAACAGCAAGGTATTCCCTTTCAATTAGTAAAACGACAATTTCAGCAAAACGATTGATTTAAACTAATTGCAATTACTTAACTATAATAATTTTCTAGGCATTTCCTTAAACGGTAACGACTAACGATGGAATTCTATTTTCCAGTGACGCACACCTACTTTGCAATTTAGTCTCTGAAAATAACTACCAAAGGGCATGCTGGTAACACGATTTGTTGTGATTGAGAACGATGGAATGGTGTTCAATTTAAAACTGAAATCAAACAATCATCACATATTTAGCTTCGGACTAATTCAATTTTATTTACTATGAATTTTATATGACAATTTAATGATTTTTGTCATGTCATGTCATGTTTGGATTATTTTATTTGATTTTAATGTGACATGTTTAGATTATTTTTATTGGCATATTGTTATTAAGACATATTTTTTTACAAATTTTGATATTTATTTTGGTATAGATAAATGTAATTGTTACTATATGAACGTAGTGTATTGTCGTTATGATATTTAGCTTTTTGCTGTCGTAGTTGTTCCTACATCAAATATTATTTCTAGGTTATTTTTTTTTAAACATTCGGACACAATGTAAATTGTTATTGATTTGAGTAAAAATATATAAAAATATCAACCTGCCTAGCCTTTTCCCAACTAAAAGTCGCCTTCCAGTCTAACCGGATAGGTACTGATGGCAGATTTCCTGGCCTCCGACTTCCCGTAACGACTATCAAAAATCTACAAATAACAGCTGAGACCAACAGCTTAACATGCTTTCCGAGGCACGGAGTCACCCATCCACAGACCGACCTCAGCAAGCGTTGCTTTACCTTGAAGATCGACCCGTCTTCCTGTTATTATTAAACCATGAGCTCCGTTAAAATTTATAAACAAACTAGGCTAAAAAAAAATGAAGCAACACAAAGCTGCTACGGGTCCGTGGCTCATGCCCCCAGTGGTCGACGCACCCGTGGCCTATGCCCCCGATTCGATTAAATTATTTCTAAGCAGTTTTTGATCAAATATACTGTCAGGCACAAAAATGTTGTACAAAAATAATAAATGTATATTGATTGTTATATTTATAATATTAAATCATGATTATATTTAAAACAAAGAAATGCTAAATATTGGTAAAAAGAAAATATTGGTTGTATTTTTTGAAAAATGAAAGTCTTAGTTATTTTTCAATATTGATTTATTTATCTCAATAAGAAATCTAGTAAAAAAATTGTATATAAATCACAGTTTTCATCACCTATAATCAAGATAATCATTCAACTTAATTATAATAATCAGTCTTAAATGTAATAAAATAAGATAGTGATTTTAAATAGTCAGTCTTAAAAATTACTGCAGAGCAACTAACTTCTAACATAATGATATGTTCTTTTTATGTTTGTAACAATAATAATTAAACGTAATCAACTATGAAACTATAAACAAATGAGAATTATTTTAACTAATTATAACAGTCAGTTCCAATAGCAATAACAAAACAAAATAATCAGGCTTGAATCAAATAATAAACAATTTTTTTACAAGTCAAATGTTTTAAAATTTTCTAAGCAAAAAAATAATCAAGTGTAAAAACTTAAACAAATATAAAAATTATAATTTCAAATATTAAAACTTCAAAATAATATACTAGCAAAATCATCTCTTTTCACTATAATTATATATATATATGTCGCATCAAGGCTGGCCGATAGATGGAAACCATCGGGAAGTCAGGATGTATTCCCTTAGGTTAAGACATCGTGTGTGGGCAGGTCGTTGGGTACAATCGTGAAAATGAAATCACACAAATTATTCGATACACTGAGTATATTCAAATAGACACAAGTTACATTCTTGCTTACTAATATTACGGATCGACACTGATTCTACGACGTGTTAGCTCTACGGCTGTCAGTACTCAACTGCCAGTACATTTTAGCTCAACTGCTACATTCTATTATCCCCACCACGCAAGTGGTTAGAGAAAGCGCGCCAAAGCGTAGTTGTTCTTGCTTTGCCGCCAGATGGCGTGCTGCGATTTGTTTTGACGTCCATACTATTGACTAAACCCGACACGGCCATCCTGCGAGACAGGCGTCCTCGTCTGTTCCTCATTGTCAGGTTTTAACAGTGTATCGAATCATGTGGAAATCCTCAATGGATGTCCTCAGCCCTTGGGGGAAAGCTGAGGGGTCTGTCAGACTCCTACTGACTAAAACCACATGGTGTTCTCTAGGCCGTAGTTCCTCTTGAGAGGCGAGCGTGGAACACACACGTCGCCTTCTCGGGCCTTTCTCAGGTGACAGATCCCCAAATCTATCACCCGCAGGCATCATCTTCTTGTCCTTGCTCCATGCCATCTCATGTCGTGTTGCGCCACACGTCCTCTTAGTCTACTCCGACCCGCCAGTCTCCCATCATATAAGGGATGTTTTTCTGAAACACAAAATTTCCAAACAGTATTCACTCGTCCAACCCTGACGCATACTCCAAGTGAGTGAGGAAACATTTTGAAACGATCAAACATGATCATTTAAATGTCTCTTTTCACCTTTGCAAGGAAAGAGTAATTCTATTTCCAAGAAAATAGTAACTCAATCATCGATCTGGTACCTAAAAGCACCCAATCATCGATTTGGTACCTAAAAGCACCCAATAATAGTGATTACAAAGTCCAAGTACCACTGATAGTCATTAATCTCAAATTAAATCCAGCAAAAGAAACCACCAGGTATCTTATTCACGATATTTAGCTATCTCATAGCTCTCTTAGCAATCACAATTGCTCTACTCTAACATCTCCACGATGTCGAGTCAACTCAACTCTCTGAACTCAGAACCTGTTCACACAGAAATTTAGTCTGTCCTATGTTACGTCAATTCATTATCTACTTCATATACTATCTCAATTGGTACCTGAGCTTTGCGTGTCTTACTAACACGATCTACGCAAAGTAATCAAAATTAGAAAACCAAAATTATTTCAATTTTCGTAATGAGGGCTTGACGATTCGAACGTCATCAAAATTATCATGGTGATCACACCAAACGCATGACTGCGAGTTTACTTTCTTTTAACCTCATGACTCAATAGGAACTTTCTGTAAGGTTCCTAACACAAACATGAATTTTCCCACCAGACATAGTGTCACACAGGCATACCGCCAGCCATACAGGCTTAACGCCAGCCATACAGTCCTCCAGTTGCCATTCAGGCCTACAGTTGCCATACAGGCCTACAATTGCCATACAGGCCTACCGTTGCCACACAACGCTCGGCTACTCCTGACCAAACTAGACTATTGGGTTCGTGAAAATAAAGATTTTAGAACCCTACTCTTTAATTAAACCGTTACCCTGGGCCATGTACCACAGTCATTCCAAACAAACTTTAAAACTTATTCTGCAGCAAAAACTGCCAAGCCTACAGAAACTCTCGAGTAAAACCTCTAACGCCACGGCTCTATAGCCGACTAGCAATTATATTGCTCTCACACAACGGTCTCTCTAGACCCCGACCTCCGCCAGAATCCACTGGTACGGTCAAACATAACATGGCTGATAGACCCAATTACTCGACACTTTAAGCTTGCTCATTATCATCAAAATCCTTTTGACATCAACATCGACTGGTACATAACCCGCTGGTATCTTTCTTAACCTACAGTGTGCATACTTGTAGGTCCTAAGCGTACCTATTTAAAGATTTCGGTGTATAACGCTCACCATCCTGTCATAATCACCTATCGCGGGCTTAATACAGGGCCTATTTAGTTTTCGTACTAGAGATTCCCACACAACACTATTCATTAGAAAAAAAGGTCAGACGATCAACAAGTTCAACAACTAAACAAAGTAATAGTAACAATGCTGTTACAGTTTGTTATAATTCAAAGGCAATGTATACTCAACTCATGAAACCCTCATTGTGACTTGTGCACCAACACAAGCCAGAATCGTATCTACCAACGACTCTTTACATATCTGCCGCCACACATGATACAACACATGAGGGGCCTTGTGCACCAACACAAGCCTGAATCGTATCTACCAACGATTCTTTACATATCTGCCGCCACATATGCTACAACACATGAGGGGCTCTGTGCACCAACACAGACAAGAATCGCACCAACGACTCTCAAAAATCTAGCGAATATGTGCTACAACACATGAATCGCTCTGTGCACCAACACAGACAGAAATCGCACCAACGATTCCTTGTAGACCCATCGCCACATGTCACTCATGAGGTGCGGTCTAAGACCCATCGCCACATGTTACTCATGAGGTGCGGTCTAAAGTTTCGAGTATGAGTGTACAAGCCATTCTTAATCAGATTTGGTCTCACTACCACTGTCATCAACTATGACGTCTAATTCTCAAGGAACTTGGTGATCGGGGATCCTTCTCACAAGATTCGCACTTTTTACCCAAAGATCTTGGAACATACCGACTGTTAATATGAGGGGAGCAATTAAGCCTGATAATGTCCAATAAAGCCGTGTGAAGGAGCTTCACAAATTAACTCTGATCAAATCTTTAAAATCAAATACCAACAGTAACTATTTACTATCGCTCACTAACTCAGTTTTTATGCAAGGAAAACGATTGCCAGATCTACTGCTATCATAATATTACTTTGAAAGTAAGCAAGTGAATTCAGATCTGAAGACGGTGGTTGTAAATCGTTACGCAACAAGATCCTTTCTGAGTACAGGTAAATGACCAGTACCGTTACTAACTCGATACAATTTCGTTACCCCACGACATTACAGACTCGCTTTGCCACTGAAAATTACTAGTTATTCAGTCATTTTGGATATCTCAACTCCTTCATATGGGATACCTCATCCTAAGGTTCGTACTAAACCTAATATTGAAACTAGGAAAGTACCAACTAAAGTTTCCTAAGTGTTTCTCAATTACCTAGTGATAGTGCTAGATATAACTATGACCAATTCAATGGTCAAACATGAAAACTTAAAACTCGAACTAGCATCTCTTCACTAGAGAACCTTCGACTCAACTATCGAAATAACATGGAAGCGACTCACCGAGTATTCCATTCCAAACTTGCGCGCGCTCCCGACCTCACAGCTGTGGTCATAGCGTTCGACTACCACCTGCGAACTGCTAGCCTGCCATCGGTCTTAACCTCTCGGACGTTGACAAGTCAACCTTCGCGCTCAGCATCTGAATCGCTAGCCTGCAGCAGAGGCTTCAGGCTGCGACACAATATGGTATCTGAAACATGAAAAACATTACGAGAGTATATGTTCACACGGTTATCTTAACCATACACAGCTTTGATGGAAATTAATCGATGCACCGGTGTACTCGTAGTAACCTAAACTAATGAATTCAACTAGCCTTTTCCCAACTACACTGGTGTCGGCTTCCAGTCCTACCGGATTCAGCTGAGTACCAGTGCTTTACATGGAGTGACTGCCTATCTGACCTCCACAACCCAGTAACTGGTGTCAGATCTCAGGCTTCTGACTACTCGTAACGACCGTCAAAGATCTTCAAATGACAGCCGGGACCAACGGCTTAACGTGCTCTCCGAGGCACGGAGGAAACCCGGTATGTTGAAATGGTCACCCATCCACGGACCGACCCCGTCAAGCGTTGCCCAACCTTGATGATCGACCAGTGCGGCTGTTATTATTTAGCCACGAGCTTCTAGTAGTAGTAGTTACCTAAACCGGCATGGCCAAATAGGTTATTATGGACACCGAATTTGAGTGCAGAGTTCCTGTCCAAAACATGAACCACACATTAGTGTCCCAAGTGCCCAGGTCGCTGTCGCTAGTCGATGGGCTTTAGAGAATCCAATGAATGCCATAGCGTTTTAAGTCGCAATTAACGAGGCCTGGTAGAGTTTACCACTTTTAAGATAGTTTGGCCCTATGACCACAAAAGAAGAATACTACGCTTCTTCTCAAACTTTGCTAACTCTCACTACATAGAACTATCACACTACAAAACTTATCAAAATATTTCATTTGGAATTATAATATTTTCCAGATTGAAGTGTAAGGTAGGTACGTTATTTTCCAGACTAAAGTGTAAGGTAGGCACCATATCGTTCTAAGGTCGTCGGCGTCGCAATAATAGTCGGCCAAGGCTAGTCAAGGGTCACTGCCAGACAGTGTTAGCAGAATAATAACTCTTCAATAACACCAAAACTTGACCAGCGATAACCAACATGAGATTATGGACCCGACACGGGACACCCCGACAATCCACTGGCCGCCATACCGTACACAAAACCAGAATTGTAAATAATGAACACTTGACCATAGTCATAACAAAATGAAAACGACTCACCAGATTGACAAAGATCCGTGCGTATGAATCTTTCCACACGTCCACACGCTCCTCCTTGACCTGTCCAGCTCCTTGGTTGTTGCTAGCCTCCTTGCTGCTCCGCTCCGGACTGGTTTTTTTTTTTATTTAAGACTGAGGGTAGTCGCAACTGACACTGCGATTTTTTTGCAAGAATGTAACCGCCATTTTCACTAGCATTGTTTTTACGTGTGATCTCATTAGCACGACCGAATCCCAATTCTGATGTCGCATCAAGGCTGGCCGATAGATGGAAACCATCGGGAAGTCAGGATGTATTCCCTTAGGTTAAGACATCGTGTGTGGGCAGGTCGTTGGGTACAATCGTGAAAATGAAATCACACAAATTATTCGATACACTGAGTATATTCAAATAGACACAAGTTACATTCTTGCTTACTAATATTACGGATCGACACTGATTCTACGACGTGTTAGCTCTACGGCTGTCAGTACTCAACTGCCAGTACATTTTAGCTCAACTGCTACATTCTATTATCCCCACCACGCAAGTGGTTAGAGAAAGCGCGCCAAAGCGTAGTTGTTCTTGCTTTGCCGCCAGATGGCGTGCTGCGATTTGTTTTGACGTCCATACTATTGACTAAACCCGACATATATAAGTTAGTTAAGTGAGTTATAAGTAAGTTAAATAATGACTTTTTGGACTGATTGCCACATATGGGCGGATTTGTTCTAAAAACATGATTATGGTAATTTTTTTGTTTTCGTACTGTTCAGTCAAATGGGCAATCATTTTATCATTATTTCTTGTGTTGTTCTTTCGTCTTCTCACAGGAATGTATATTAACAACTTTCACTAACATTTTAAATGAAGTCTTTTTGATTTTTTGGATGTTTGTACATAATATATAATGCTTTTAACGGAGAAAAAGGTGTGTAAGGATAAGGTTAAGTGACGATCTATTTTCTCTGCTATAAGATAGATAAATTTTGGTTAGCAAGGAAAAATACTTTATTATGGTGAAACACTTTTCTAATTTACTGTACTAAGTGAAAAAGCACAAAAAAATATTTATATTAAATTTATCGAATCGGGGGCATAGGCCACGGGTGCGTCGACCACTGGGGGCATAAGCCACGGACCCGCTGCTACTACGCTTTGTACGCTTTTTACTCTTATTTCAAAAAAGTTTACAGTTAACTGAGTGAAAATTCTAACACGGTGAATAACAACCAAGCAACCATCTGATTGCAGTGCAGTCGTAAACTTTGCGCAAAAACTGCCGGCGACAGCTGCATGAATATGAATGAGGATTTAACTAAAGATAAGTAGAATACAGAATGTGTAGAGACTCCACTATTTCAGTCAAAGAACAAAGTTTTTAGTGAAAACATTTTTGACTAAGTTTAGTTCTATGTTCGTGTTATTTAGACACTTTTTTAAGTCAGTTCTTGATCTCGCCTGATGGATAGCGATGGACGGTCTACGATGGAACGCCCAGAAAATGTCTGTATACTCTTGCTTTGAAGGGTGAATGGTTTGAGGTCAATGGGGTCGATAGGTAAACCGATGACCTGGTTAAGGTTACGGAAATCACAGACGCACAGACCGATCGATGTAGTGACACTTGGGGGAGGCCTATGCCCAGCAGTGGACGTCTTTCGGCTGAAATGATGATGATGATCGGTTTGTTGACTTCTACCCGGTCAGTCCTTATCTTTAATTATAATTATGTTAAACCTCCATTGCAAGTTATATTGATAATTTATTGGTGAGTACTTAATAGATCACAGACTTATCTACGACCTAACTATAATTTCTAATAACTATAAAATTATTATAGTATCAACAAGCTTCCTCATAAAAACTTTTTTACTAAAAAATACAACAAACTACCAAATGAAACACTACAAAGTGAAAACTAACTTCAATTTTGGAAGTCGGTGTTCCTGTTTCCGTTTCTTCGTTTTTTGACACCGACTTCGAGAAATTGAAGTTACTTTTCACTTTTTAGTTGTGGTACATAATGGACAAGTTCTATACTTAGGTACCTATAATGCCCAAAGTGATACCAGAATAGATTAACCCAAAAACATGAAACTTGAACAAAACTGGTGGAATGAGAGTAAATCAGACTCCGGGTGGTGTAATAGGCTCCTCCAAAGATGCCCATGTGTCTCTGTGTTCTGCTATTTGGCTCCAATATTAGCCGGTTGTTCTTATGAACTCGTCCTGCCATCGTGTTAGTGGACTGTCTCTGTTTATTTTCCCTTGTGGTTCCTTCCATAAGGTTGCTCTTAGGGTCCATCGTTCGGATCGTGAGAGGGCCGATCCCGTCCGGAGAAGAAGGCGTCGTCGTGGAGGCAACCGCCTCAACGCCTAAAACGGCGAAACTTATTTTTGTGTTTCATAGTTTCAGACAAAGTTACATATGTGTGTCATAAATGATCTATTTTCCTTACTTTGTATGTGTTCGCAGTGAATTTCCACGTCTGGCATCCGTACGTCAAACATGGTAAAATTAACTAATATCATGACATAATTATTCTATATTTATTTAAATTGTGGTTACACATAAAATCGTGTTTTTTTTTCAAATGACTGTGTAACTAGGTGTTTAGCGATTTATTTTCGATGGATCCCACTTTTGAATCCCATTTTAATATTTTTGGCGAGTGGGTAATTCATTAAGCAAATTAAATTTCATTTTGGTGATCAATTTGAAGTCCAGAAGAACTCAATACCCCTCCCGGGTATTGAGTTCTTCTGTAAGGAAAATATCAATGACTAATCAAAGTTAGAAAATATGTCCATTCGATAAATTTGTACTAATAACTGTGTAATTTTGGTTTTTGTCTTTTGAGATATATATTATTTTGCAGTCGGGTTGTCTGTTTTTTATAATAATTTGTTTTATATTCTTTACAACTGTAAATAACTAACTCCAATTTTAGAACCATGTTCATCTAAACAGCTTACCAACAAGTCACTTCTCGAACTATAAAACTACTAAGACGCAAGACTAACACGCAAGGACTATTTAAAGCAAGGATTACACCCGACGCTATCAGCCAGGAGTCCCGGGGCCCTGGCACGCCACGCCGCTTGGCAACACTCACCAGCGCTTTGGCGCGCCCCTATCAAACACATGCCAAACTGCTTTTTAACATTCTGCAACGGTCTGGGTGTGGATATAATGGCTGTCTTGTGCATTTTATTTTGTGTGTTGTCAAATTATTTTTGCTTGTGATCCGAAACTTGAGTTGTTTTGAAGAGAAGAAGAGCTTTTAGTGTAAGAATAGGCAACTCAGAACCTTATAATAAGCCAATCATCCATATGTCTGCCAAGCTTGAAGAAGGTAGACGCTCCTTTTGGCTATGCAACAGATACTTACTAACAGTATAAAGATCGTAGCCAACTTATACGACACCGCTCCCACCCAGCAAAATAATGTTCATTTTATGTGAGCTTCAGCGTCCTCTGTAGACATACTTTACATTGACAACACAAATTAGTAGACAGCTCGATGTAAGCGAGTTTACCGCCATCGTACCACTGGATAATTGATGTCTCGTTTAACGCATGCTTACCACGCACTTCAAGCGGGTGACCGCATTGCATTGTGTTTAAGCACGTTTCTAGCTTAAGTGAAAGTAGTCGGCGCGTGGACAGTGCAGTAGACTGCTAGCTGTATGCGCGGGGACAGCTGGTTGCCTGCTTGCTGTCGGCGAGTGGATAGTGCAGTAGACTGCTAGAAGTTTTTTTTTTTTTTCTATAGTCTCGCACTTGACCACTATCTCACCTGATGGTAAGCGATGATGCGGTCGACGGTGAAGCACGCTTGCCTAGAAAAAACCCATTCACTCTTGACTTAAAGACCCCTAGATTGTAGCTACTATGCCCGACAGGGTTCATAATTATTTATTTATTTATAATTACAAATAAAAATTGGTGGAAAGGTGCAATAAAGCTTTAAAAAGATTAGAAGAATGTAAGGGTTCATATTTTATTTGTGTTTTTACCCGACTGATGGTAATGTTTTTCGAGCGTATGTATGTATGTCCATTTCTATAGCACCCTCTACAGCCCATACGACTTCACGGATTACGACATATGAAGTGTCGTTGGATTCGCCTCAATTGTGGGATTGACATAGGCTATATAATTTTATGTATGGCGCCACCCCCTAAAAAAGGGGGGTGATGAAATATTTTTTTCGTTGTCCTTACAATCATCATCTGCCTAGCCTTTTTCCCAATTATTGTTGGGGTCGGCTTCCAGTCTTACCGGATTCAGCTGAGTATCAGTGTTTTACATGGAGCGACTGCCTATCTGACTTCCACAACCCAGTAACTGGGTAACACGATACCCCTTGGCAAGACTGGTGGCAGATTTCAGGCTTCTGACTACGCGTAACGACTGTCAAAGATCTTCAAATGACAGCCGGGACCAAAGGCTTAACGTGCTTTCCGAGGCACGGAGGAAACTCGGTATGTTGAAATGGTCACCCATCCACAGACCGACCTCGTCAAGCGTTGCTTAACCTTGAAGATCGACCCGTGCGGCTGTTATTATTTAGCCACGAGCTCCTCATAGTAGCAAAAAATAGTTTTATAATAAAAATAGTTTATATGGATATCTAATGAAAGCTACTAAATAGACCATTCCAAAAATATATATATCGTAACAATTTTATGTTACTATTTTGGCACAAATACAAGATAAGCGTAACTTTGATAGCAAAATAAATAATCTTTTACCACATAACTTATTTGGAGAACTCGTTCATGTTATAATAATTATAATTTATACATTAAATTAATATTATGAGGCGCTGCAGATGGGGACAAAAAATATAGATAACCCTAAAAAAACATCGTTTGTCAACGCTGGCAGCACATATGTTTAAATTATACCTAGTACTTGTTTTAAGGGTTCCGTACCCAAAGGGTAAAAACGGGGCCATATTACTAAGACTCCGTGGTTCATCTGTCTGTCTGTTTGTCTGTCTGTCCGTCTGTCACCAGGCTGTATCTTATGAACCGTGATAGTTAGACAGTTGAAATTTTCACATATAATGTATTTCTGTTGCCGCTATAACAACAAATACTAAAAATAAAATAAAAAGAATATTTAAGTGGAGCTCCAAACTCCAAAAAACGTGATTTTTTTGCCGTTTTTTGCGATAATGGTACGGAAACCTTCGTGCGCGAGTCCAACTCGCACTTGGCCGGTTTTTATCTTTTCAGTTAATAATCGCAGTCGTGTTTTTTGTTTTTATAATAATTTTTTTTGTCCCCTCAGGCTAAAATTATTCTTTCTATTACCGTACAAACATTTTCGCCTCAGACCGTACGTAATAAAGATTCTTAAAAAGCTTGTAAGTTATTGTAATAAAGAGCGGATTTTTGCTGTAAAATCCGATAAAATCCGGTCAAATCCGGTTCGATCCGGTATTAACTAGACAGGCATTGTGACGGCAGTATTGTGCGTTCGATGGAGCGCCGGATAATGGCAATCATGTGCCTCGAGCGACGGTAATGAGGTTCGGAGCTGGCACCGGTGGAATATGGGGAAAGAATGGACTTATTAACTGAATTACATATAATTTAACTGAATTACCTACAGTTTTTAGTGTTCCGTACCTCGAAAGGATAAAACGGAATCCTTATAGGATCACTTTGTTGTCCGTTCGTCCGTCCGTCTGTCTGTCTGTCAAGACCCTTTTTCTCAGGAACGCGTGGAGGTATCAAGCTATAATTTATATCAAATTTACTGTCCCTTAAAGCTGTGAAAAAATCATACTTCTAAGCCAACGCAATCAAAAGATATAGCCGTTTATGCCGCAAATTGCCGCAAATTTTCAACACTCGCAAGTGAATCAAAACCTACAGGATTCTTCCCGTGAACTCATAATCTTGATATTTGGTACAAAGCAACGTCTTATAGCACAGATACAATAACAGATAAAACCGTAAATTTTAAGTTACATACTATAATAAAAATATTTTTTGTAATTTTAAACTTACTACCCCTTTCCTCATGAACGCGAAGAGGTATTAAATTGAAATTCATATCAAATACTAAGGTCTATAATACCTTTAAGCTGAGGTTTGTACGGAACCCACGGTGCGCGAGTCCGACTCGCACTTGGCCGGTTTTTTTATTCAGCACTTGCTTGTGCCAGTGGCTTAACCCACGTGTAAGTCGGTAAGCATCACAAGAGAATACACTCCTAGGATAAAAAGAAAATCCGAAACATTGACTACCCGTGTGCCAATTTTCATCCCAATCCGTTCAGACGAGAAAAGGTCAAACAAACAGATAGACCGACAGGTTTACCTTCGCTATTACTAGCTTCTGCCCGCGGCATCGTCCGTGGGACAAGTGTTTTATTATCCAAATGGATGATAATTATGCCGAGTGCATCGGTAAAATAAAAAACTTTTTATAAAAAAAAACGATATCTAAAGCAAAAGCTTCTAAAGAAGAACCTTTGTCCTTGGTACCTATTGTTTCTTGACACTGACTTCGCAAAACCAATTATTTTTCGCATAAAACATCCGAATCGAGAACCTCCCCCTTTTTGGGCAGTCGGTTAAAAAGTGTCCTATTATAAACTAACTGCGTGCGAAATTTTATCCAAATCGGTTCAGTTGTTTTTGCGTGATTGAAACACAAACATACAAACTCACTCATTTATAATATCAGTAGGATAAACTGAATATTTTTTATACATCCTCCGTAACATGCATAATGATTGTTGTAAACAAAACTGTCGATAAAACAGCTTATAAGGTATTTACCGTCTGGGAAAACAAAAGTAATTGCGTCATCCTTTTTTTTACTGCAACAATATAGTGGTTTTGATAACCTAAATAGATCTTTAATAAGTACCCATACATAGGGTATTCCTCAAAGAATAGTCCTTAATGAGAGGCGACTAAAAAGGTAGTACGAGTAGGCGGTAAAATAAAAAAAAAACCTGTTATTATTTATCAGAAATGCTTCCATCGACAATTTATTGAACACGTTATTATGACACGACATCGTGCGAAAACACACCGATTCAAACAGTAAAACGCCCATAACTTTAGAACGGCGGAACCGATTTTCATCAAACATAGCTAAGAATACTCTCGATAAAGTCACCTTCAAACAAAAATGAAATCAAAATCATTTCATCCGTCAGTTATGATGCCACAGATAGATACACAAATACACACGTCAAACTTATAATACCCCTCTTTTTACCCGACTGCCGAAGGAGGGTAATGTGTTTATCAGTCTATGTATGTATGTATGTAAGTATGTATGTATGTATGTAAGTATGTATGTATGTATGTATCTATGTATGTATGTATGTATGTTTGTTCCTATGTGGCGTTCCAGAGACCAAACGCGTTGGCCGTTTTTGATGATTCATACGTCAATCGATTCGTCTTAACCCTGCGAGTGTCACTGGCTACATTAAAATTGGAAAATAGAAAAATGGTGGATTTTGGGCGCCATATTGTGGGGGACAGAAATATTTTTTACTTCCAAACCCATCGTGTGGGGTATCAAAATAAAGGGTTTTAAGAGGTGATTTCAAAAATATATAACACTTATATGATTAAATGTACCGAAATCTTAAAACAAAATAACTAAAAAGTTATAAATAAAAAAAGTTAATTCAAAAAATCAAAAAACCCGACTGCTTAAAAAGCGAACCAAAAAGCCGTAAACAAGAAGAAAATCATGCTGTGCAGTCGGAGGATACGTATTCGCGAGCTGGCTGACTAAAACCATATGTATCCTCCGACTGCACAGCATGATTTTCTTCTTGTTTACGGCTTTTTGGTTCGCTTTTTAAGCAGTCGGGTTTTTTGATTTTTTGAATTAACTTTTTTTCCTTCGGGGGTTAAAAGACGTAAGTGGAAATGCCAGGAGGGACGCCCGTGTGTGTATGACTAGATGTATGAATGTGAGTGAAGCGAAAGGATTATGTAAGGATTGTTGCAGATGTCGTTCTATAGTTTCTGCCTACGCCCATTGGAAAAAAGGTGGTATGGTATACCAGCTTCTGCCCGTAGCTTCGCCAGCGTCAAAAGTGTTATATCATCACAAGGAAACACACTACCGGGTTTAAAAAATATCCTATGTCCTTCCCAGGTTCTCAAACTATCTCCATACCAATCATTTCATCTAGATCGGTTCAGCCGTTTAGTCGTGAAAAAGCAACAAATAAGTAGAGTTACTATAATATTAGTTTGAATGTATAGGTAGTACCTAGCCCGAGAATCGAACCCCACATTCAACAGGCAAGCAAGCACTCAACAAGGAAAATTGACAATTTTTTTATAAATGAGGTAATAATATTATATGAATATAAAATGAACATATGTAAAGGTTATCACACACAGGGGATTGCGGTTTGCAGACGCGGTGATGACAAACAATGGTGAAACCGCAACGTTAACATTTGCGACAACAGGACAAATTAGCGACATTTCCACGTTATCGAGTAATTTACGATGTAATACAATTAACGAACTAATTGGTTTACGTGATTAGATAAAAGTAGAGATAATAGTTACGTTAGTAAGGTTATAGTGTGGGAGATTTTTAGGGTTCCGTACCCAAAGGCTAAAAACGGGACCCTATTACTGAGACTCCGCGGTCAGTCTGTCTGTCTGTCACCAGGCTGTATCTCATGAACCGTGATAGCTAGATAGTTGAAATTTTCACAGATGATGTATTTCTATTGCCACTATAACACCAAATACTAAAAACAGAATAAAATAAATATTTAAGAGGGGCTCCAATACAACAAACGACATTTTTGTGCCGTTTTTTGCAATAAAGGTACGGAGCCCTTCGTGCGCGAGTCCGTGTGTTTAATATTTTTAAAATTGCCTCTTAAAACCCTTTATTTTGATACCCCACACGATGGGTTTGGAAGAAAAAAAAAAAAATTTTCCCTACAAAATGGCGCCCAAAATCCGCCAATTTTGTTTTTCCAATTTTAATGTAGCCAGTGACACTCGCAGGATTAAGACAAATCGATTGACGTAAGAATCATCAAAATCGGCCAACGCGTTTGGTCTCTAGAACGCCAAATAGGAACAAACATACATACATACATAGACTGATAAACACAGTCGGGTAAAAAAAGCATAATGGGGGCATGGTTCATGAAAAAACAGGTTATTTTCATAAAAAATTTACTACGTATATTATCATCGTTAATTGCAGTCCGGGGACGGTTGCTTGGAACAGCTTTTTACAGGCTGACAATGTTTTCAGTTTTCCACTTATGGGCACAATGGCGGTTTAATTGCACAGTAATGAATTTAGAAGTACTTACCTTGACCCATTCAACACTAAAATCATTTAGTTGTATTTTTTTTCTTTTTATTCAATTTTTTAATTCACTTTTTGACAATGTGTGTTTTTAATTTTTTTCTAAGAAAAATAGTGCGTTTTGGCCAAATAGCATCTAATTGCGTCCATGTGAACATACTTCGCTAAGTAAAAATCACTTGTTGGTGTGAAATAAATCAATAATGTTTCAATACATCACAATCCTCGAGCATCTAAAGTCCTCAACAACCTTTAAGGGTACTAAGATTATAATTTGGATTGGAAAATTTTAATCAAATGATCAAAGAAACCAAACTCAATAATTCCTACAAAGGTGCCATCATACCAATACGCCGCTGAATATAATAATATTACGTCCCTGTCCTCACCCCACCGACCGCATCAACTCAGTCCGCCACATAATCATGTCAGTAATGCAGCTCCTCGCGTGCGTGCGAAGGGAAATTGTCGAACAATACACTATACTCTATAGTATGAGATCCCATTACATAAATCTACAGGTGTATTGTTTATGATGAAACTTATTTTCATGATTATTGAATAGATTACTGCAGGGTTGCCTGCCTGGTGGCCGCAAACAATATAATGTTTTTTTTTTTACTTAGCCCTGCGCTATAGGAATTTCTTCTGTATCGTTAGGTGCGTATGAAACATTATCTAGCTCTCAGTTAGCCGCCATTCATGTATTACCAGGTTTAGCAGGTAGGTAAACTGGCAACCCACAGGTTGCGGCTAACTACTAAGAGCTGGCAACCTTATTTTTTTCTATTTTCTACACCACTTTCTTTCAAATGACGTCACTTCAGCAACTTATATATTTGGGGTCAATTAGCAAACATAAATTTCAATTTATTTAATTAAGGTACTATGCAACAATCGATGCTTACTATCAAGTATCATTTATAATTAATTTTAATAAAAAACCCTGATTCCTGCAGATTTCTGCAGTCGGATCTTAAGTTACTATAGCGTTCGATCACTCGTGACTATGATAATCCGATGTGTGCAGCTATTGTATGTCAGAGAGAGCATCCAATCGCTTTCAGAATTGATTTGAATTCAATTGGTGTTTAATTAGAGTAATTAATGAACTTTGGATTAATCCGTTTTCGAAACAATGGGGTCCGTTGGTGCATTGTTTTAAAGTAGTTTCCGTTTCCGTTGTGGCGATGCTTCACTTTTGCTGAACAGTTTTGTTTGTTGCGATGAAAAGTAGAATAATGTTTCGTAGTTTTGCTTGCAATTATCTTTTTTTAGGACACATTATACTATATTATAGCATTGATAAGTATTTTTTTTGTTTATTTAACCTATGTTGTCCCACTACTGGGCAACAGTTTCCTCCATAGACTTTTGAGTTTTGTCTAATCTGTCAAAAACTATTCCAAATCGCCAGCGGTTCCAAGGCCGTCTTTGGTTATTACGCCTGTCCTCAGGCATCCAATATGTAATGATCTTAGCTCACCCAGCCCCACTTTACACAAGATGAAGGTAGTTTTTAGCAGATTGTTTGTGCGCTGTGAACTACACCTGAATAATATTCTAGCTAGTCTAGGGTTACATTGCGAGCTTAGAAGCCAGATTATACAGGCAAAACTAAAGTAACATAATAAGACTATCTGCACAGCTGAATCCAATGAGCCTCCTCGAATCTCGCCCGGTTACCTTCCAAAACTTCTCACCGGCAAATATCTTCAAAAACTAATTTCCTTTTCTTTCGCACTTAGATATACGAAATGAAACGAAAACTTCGTCTCATGCCTACTTGACAAACTTTCTGGAGATAGGTAACACCCGGGGGAGCGGCGATACGACTCGTTAAAAACAAAATTCGTTTGGGACTTAGTTGAAGAAGTACAAACTGTCAGGTTAAGCTGGAATTTGTTGCGATTCCCTGGGTACTGGTGCCGGTCAGTATCGCTAACCAGGCAATAACGCTGCTAGTTTTGTGGCCAAATATACACACATACGAGTATAACATGTAGTGGTACATTATAAACGGCTTTTATTTGCTGGGGGCCTCGGGTTTTTGTGCTTCATCATAGTTTCAACGGCAATGGACCGTTGCTTGCTGAATGTCCAAACTCACTTGGAGTAGTAAAAAGCCTATCTTACCAAGGCAGCTGTTATCCATGTTTTAGATCAAACCAAAATCAATTCTGATCAAACCAATACCAATACCAATTTAGCCAAAATCAATTAGCCAATTTAGATCTCCTAAATTGTAAAACTCTTGTATTGGCTCTAGACAAGAGGCTCAAGACAAATTGTAATTCCATCAGCGATGGCGATTGTCGAAATGCCGACGAGTAAGCGATTAGATATCGACTATTTTCTCGCTGAAGATACAAATACAAAATATATAAGGTGCCGTGTCAATAAGAGAGACACATATAGTATAATAGTTGATCGCTGGCTGTTCACACTGCCAGCGAGTACTCTCTGACCGCAAGTTTGTCGCAGCGACAAAAGCTATCAAAGTTATACTCACTCAGCGATGCTCGCTTGCTCGCTTGGCAGTCAGATCTCACGCTGAGATACCAACCAGCGGTGATTTCTACGTACAGTGCGGCCGCCCCGAGCGAGTGGTGCGAGTAATTGGCCGTCGCTTATAGCCGAGCGAAAAACTATCCAAACTACACATTCGCTTCGCACTGCTCGCTAACTCGTTGTGTGCCTTAGAGATTTACCACACGACGTTACGACAACGCTTGACAGTCCCATACATGTATGGCGTTTTTTTAGTCGCTATGGCTAGGCTTTCTTTGGTAGACTGACATATTACACCTAGCCTAAAGTGTCTGGGCAATGGAACAACGGCCCCTAGCGTGCTACTGCTGGTACTTACGGAGCGGGGTGAGTGAGGTGCGGGGTGCGGGAGCGGGGGCGGGGCGCGGCGCAGGCGGGCCAGGGCGCTGAGCAGCCCGTCCGTGGTCACGCCGCGCGTCCCCACATCTGCAACAAGGAGAATGTCCGCATTTACATACTGCACCAAGAGATGAGCAACAAGACAAAAACATTCCTCCTGCAACCAGCTTGCATGCCAGTTGCCTTACATTGCGGGCTTCCGAGGCATAAACGTGTTCAATCGCTCGATCTTATCCCGTGAATTTAAGCTGCCCCAAAATTAAGTTTGCTGGTGAGTAGCTTACCAGGTGGAAATGTGTATCCTTAGTATAGGACTAGAACAGTTTTGGCAATCACGGAGCTTCAGAATCAGAAACCTTGCTATTGATGAATGTATTTAAGTACTTTTTCAGTTCGTTCTCTTTGAAAAAATTGGTTGAGCGATCGGCTGCTGCGCTGCGTGACGCGGCTTCGATTCCCGCTCGGAACAAATCAGTCTCTGGGTGTTTGTGTATGTTTGTAAATTCACCCAAGATACAAGAGAAATTCCTAGTGTGGGGAATCTGAAAAAAAAACTGTTTTTAAATTGCTTGCGAACGCTAAGGCTAAAGTTGGCTATTTAAAACATCAATCTGTCTCTAACATCTTCAAACTACACCCAGAAACACAACGATGCTTAAGTCTCGTTTAGCGCTAAACGTGTGATTGATTTGTGGAGCAAGCGGGCCGTAAAACCCAAAACTCTTAAAAAAAAACGGCTCTCTATATCAATGTTAACCGAATAAAAATTTTCAACAAATAAAACAGATAGTTAGTTCTGTGCGAGCGAGCAGCTGATAAGTCAAAAGACTCGGCCCACCGATGTCCCTCGCATCGCTGACTGACTATACCGGGATATGAGAAGTATTTACATAATAATCTGAACATTTTGAGCTGCCAAATAATTTAAAATAAATTCTGCAAATTCAAAAATGGAACGGCAAATATTCAAGATAGCGGTTTTTTTTGGGAGTTTAATGACCTGGCTGCTGAGGCCTTTAGGCCAACTCTTTATTTTTTTAGCCAGTAACTTTGTTTTACATTAGAATGGCGATGTAACACATTGTTATATTTGTTGGTGTATCTACAGCAAATATATCAGCATCCCGAGAAGGCTAACCCTTCTCAGCAAACTTCGCTGAGGCAGTCAATACTATAAAAGAAATCTCAGCTCAACTTTCCCGAGACCGCGTCTGTTTCAATGATTCCACATATTTTCAAGTTACAAAGGCACCTTAAGACAGAAAAATACAGCAATTTACATAAACATATCCACGAACTCTTCTCTGCCACTCTGGAACAGGCATTCAGAAATCTAGACTTGGACGGCTATGGGATTAAAATAAACGGAGCCGGAATAAAAACTATTCTATGTCCTTCCCAGAGTCTCAAACTATATACCAAATTAGATCTAAATCGGTTCAGCAGTTTAAGCGTGAAAAGGTAACAGACAGACAAGAGTTTCTTTCGCATTTATAATATTACTAACACCCGCCCCGGCTTCGCCTGTGACAACTTATATACAAAAACTTTCCTCGTTTCTCGTTCTTTCTATTGGTGAAATGCATGAAAATCCGTTTAATCGTTTTTGAGTTTATTGCAAACAGACGCGGTGTGGGACTTTGTTTTATAATAGTTATAGTGATAAGTAAGAATTCTGCCAGAGGCTAAAGAGTGTGAAAATATTATCATCAACATTATTATAGGTGTCTACACAATGTGATTAAATATTTGCTTGCCTTTTGACAAGATAATATTTGATCGTACTTGATAACAATGTGTGTGTGTGTGTATTAATAGGTATTTTTTTTCATAAAAACGTTCGAAATTTGTGCCAGTTTATAGCGCCATTTCAGAACTGACTATTGTTATAGATAGGCAAGATAATTTTCTTGATTACGTGCACAATATTAAATATAAGTTTAAAGAATATAAATATATTTCTTGCAAAGACAGTCTTTGGATGGATTTAAAAAGGAAAAGCCAGTTCATTGCCTGGGGACTGTGCCGAAACTGTTGGTAGGAATCAGGGCAAAGATTTCAGCATTCATGAGTTTATTTTATCATAGACTTGTTTTACTCGGTAAGAGTTCAAAATATTTCTCCAACGACTTGATATGCCTCCATGACACCAGCCATTCTAAACAATCAAATAAAATAAAAGTTCCAAAGATGACGACCAACCGATAACTTACACCGGTGACACACCAAACGAAAAAGCTCTCAAAAAATCTATCTAATATATAAAAGCGAAAGGTCACTCATTCTAGGTGAATGAGTGACCTTTCGCTTTCACGAAATATCGAAAACCACTTGACTTATAAAGATGAAATTTGGCAGGGAGGTAGTTTATAGTTAGAAGACGTATGCTAAGAACGGATTTTGCGACAGGGCCGGATTTATGGGGGTCTAAGGGCTCTCGCAAGTTTGTATGAAAGTCCTTCATTTTTTGAGCTACTAACTTAATACTTGGCAGGGGGGAGGTAGTTTATAGTTAGTCGACGTCCGCTAAGAACGGGTTTTGCGACAGGGCCGGATTTAGGGGTTCTAAGCTCCTTAATCCGCCAACACATGGCTTCTTTTTATGATGTAGGGGAGCACTAAGAAGGGATTTTTATAAATTTAGCCTTTAAGAGGACGAAACTAAAAAAGTCATCTGTAGGGTAAAATACGGATCACGCGAACGAAGTCGCGGGCGAAGTGCTAGTATATATATACGGTCGAATTGAGATACCTCCTCCTTTTTTGAAGTCGGTTAATGAGTAAATAATCCTAAGATTCACTTATTTAAAATATTACAAAACTATTTCAACTAGGATTTCAGAGGAAAATAGTCACAATGACATCAACTCTCCGGCCATTAATAGACAAATTACCTGTAATTGATTAACTAATACAAAGGCCAGGAAAATACACGAGATGACATTATTCTACTTAATTATTGTGTCCAGAAATAAAATATTATCAGAGTTACGTGATGCGACTGGCGTAGATTATTTGACGTGTTAGTCACAAGTTTCGTTCAAAACCTACACAGATGTGTTCTATTGAAATACCCTGCGGTCATTGGCTTGTGCTAGGTCACGTATGTACATAGTGTTCATGTTCCTGAATAGGGATGATGTCTATAAACTTTTTTACAAAGAAAAATAAAACCAACTTTCAAATAGAAACACTTTAAAGTGAAAAATAACTTCAATTTCGGAAGTCGGTGTTCCTGTTTTCGTTTCTTCGTTTTTGACAACGACTGCCGAAATTGAAGTTATTTTTCACTTTAAAGTGTTTTTATTTGAAAGTTTGTTTTATTTTTGATTTGATAAAGCAAAAAACCAACGTGTCCAATCACTACCACTACAAAAAAAAAACAACCGTTTTTAAGGAAAAAGTACCTATTCCAAGGTCTTGTCTTACATTGTTATCAAGTACGATCAAACATTATGTCATGTCCCATCTTGTCAAAAGACAAGCAAATATTTAAACACATTGTGTAGACACCTACAAATGTCGATAATAATATTTTCTCAAACATGCTTGGAAATTTGAGCATTGTTTTGACAACCTTCTTCAAGATAAATCGAAATTGCAGTACTGGCCATATACATGCGAGCAGCGGCCGGCAAAAGTTGTATGAAAATCCATATCTGTCGTGTCTAGCGGCCAAATAAATTCCATAGTAAACTCATATCTGTCGTGTAGTTTAAAAATGGAACTATGTTTTACTTCGAAACATGGCAACCAAAGAGGTAACTTATCAAAGGTTTTATTTAAATTTCGAACTGGCTTGCAAATAGAACGCAGTTTATTGAAAAAAAGGAACACTCGTTCGTCATTGATTTTGACAAAATGAGTTCTAGGTACTACTTAATTTTAATTGCCGCGCATTATTTGAGAAAAGTACTATACAATCCTTGGCCACAACTAGGCATTGATGAACTTACGTATATGTGCCTCGGCTTCGCCTCGGCCCACATTTACACGTTCGTCCATCAATGCCTATTTTGCTGGCCGCTGCAGTAATGTACTATTACACACTCTTTAGCCTCTAGCAGAATTCATTCTTATCACTATAAATATTAGTACCTGGATGACCGAGCTTTGCTCGGTTTTTTTTTGGTAAATCGTGTTTGATTTTTGAAATTCGAATCGATATTTTGTTCTTCCGTTTTTATGAACCATACACGTTGCATTGGGATTTAAATCGCCACATGGGTTGCCACCCTAAGTAATCCTCGTTTCTGAAATTCTATAGTGTATACAAGAGCCGATACCTTTCCAAAGACTTGTTTTTTTATCTAAATATTTTATTATTTGGTCAAATTTTAACTTAGCAGCTCGAACCACGATATCAGGACGATCCTGTGGAAGCTGTTGCAAGATTGTTCCATCTTCTAAATTTATTGGCAATGCCTGTTTTATTTCTGGCCAGTTAGGATTCGATGTCATGGTGATAAAGAAATCAGGTGATCCAAGCCGTCGAACAATATCCATTGCATCTTCAAAATTTTCCGTGTAATACCTCGTCGAACCAGGAAAAGAGGCAGGTAAAATAATCTTTTCACCAACTGTGGCATATTTTTTTCGGCAAGTTGATTAATGAAACTGGTTACTGGCGCATATTGTTCAGCTAGAATCTTATTTTGGTTATATTTTATCCATTGAATACGGTCACGCTCTACACGAATGTAAGTATCCACTAAATATTGTTGAAATAATCTGCCTCCAAAATGCAATGCATTAAATGTAAGTTCCCGTACATCGGGTCCTTCTGTTGATGGAGATGATCCTCTGTTGAAAATTTAACAAACTCTGGTCGAAACGAATGTCTGTATTGTGCCAGTTCAAGCCGAGTTAAATGGATGCGGCTGGCATAAGGCGTTTGTAACTGAAAATCTGGGCTAAAACCCATCCGTGCTGGCCGGGTAAAATAATGGGTAAGTAAATGGCTCTACTCGCTTATCAACATTCTTTAAAAACAAAATGTTTTTATCGCGCTGGTGAACTATCATTTCATTTCCTGGAAAGCTTTGATCAGCATTTAGTGTAAAAACTGCACAAACCTCATTACACGCCGGTATGTTAAACCTTCTGCGATCAGCTTGATCTGGAAGTGTAAATAATAGCTTTACATATTGTGGCGGTAACCCTTGAGCAGTTTCAGTCTTTAAGTCAAGAGTGAATAGGTTTCTTCTAGGTAAGCGTGCTACATCGTCGACCACATCATCGCTTACCATCAGGTGAGATAGTGGTCAAGCGCGAGCCTATCAATCAAAAATAAAAAATAAACTCTTTCTTTTTCTTTTCTTTTCTTTGAACTCCAATAACTTTATCGTTGAGGTAGTAATTCCAGAATTAAGTGAATAGTTAACTCTTTCATTATCGGCTTCATCAGGATCTAAAAAGTATAGTTGCCCATACAGTGGCCGCTCAAAGACACCAACATCATTTTGCGACGGGTGACCTGTCATATTCATTTTATGATATACGAGTACTTGTCCGCAAACGATAAAACTATAAATGCCTTGGCTATTTATTCTCCTGTCATCTTCTGCATTGAAGGATGCTAGAGCAAAAGATGCATTTATGTGTCTTATTTTTTTATGAAATTCTTCCGAATGTGGGTGACGGTTTAAAAGAGACGTACTAATTCATTTGAAAATTTTGGTTGCTCTATTAAAATTCGTCCATGCAAACAACAGTCACCAAAAGAATTTCTATTTATACAATTAAAGCTAATATAGCTAAAATATTTAAAAGAATATTAGTACACGCCAAAAAATTATAGATTTTCTCTCAAAAGAAGGAACTTGAATAAGTTAGGGTAAAAAAAATCATCTGGTCTCGAACCCGGGTCTTCTCGTTTCGGTACCACCCGATTTCCCACCTGAGCTATATAACCTTGTAGATTGAGACGAAATTTACCTTCGTATTCTAATGATATTGTAGCAGTTTTTTATAGCCTGAAAATACGGATAAAACGACGTTTTCTAAAATTGAAACCTAGCTAGATCGATTTATCGCCCCCGAAAGGCCCTGCATACTAAATTTCATGAAAATCGTTCGAGCCTTTTCCGAGATTCAGATTATATATATATGTATATAGATACAAGAATTGCTCGTTTAAAGGTATTAGATAAAACAAAGACCCCTGCCGGGTCTGTTCGCGATACACTCAAAAACTACTGAACGGATTTTCATGCCATTTTCATCAATAGGAAGATTGAGAAACGAGGAAGGTTTTTGTATACAATCTGTCACGGGCGAAGCCGGGCCGGGTCGTTAGTATTAATATCATTTTGATATTCTAACTAAAATACAAGCTTGAATTACTATTATTTACCCAGGCATCATAACTATAGACCGCGCGACATTTCGATGGTGCTTGGCAATCTAGAGGCATTTTTAACTTTTTATCCAATTGTTATAGCGACGTGAGCTTCATGTACAGTATGTACATGTAAACATACGTGACCTGGAACAGGCTAACGACCGCAGGGATTTTTTAACAGAATATATTTGTGTAAGTTGGAACTTAACCTGTGACTAAATGGTGGGAAGAAAGCGAATTCTTAAGCCACAAAAACATCTGACATCATTATATCCTGTTTTCAATTTGTGAATGCGTAGTCTTTTCCCCCGGTTTGTCTCCTGCGGCTTACCACGAGTGTATTTTAACGTCATAATATAACAGCAGTGGCAATGGTGGTCCAGTGCTATTGGCCGCGACTAACAAGTTGTAGTTCGTGGGTTTCGAACCCAGGCAGGCGTTTTACTTTGTGTAAATTATTTCATCACCACTGCTCTCAAAAATGGTGAAAGAAAACATCGTGAGAAAACCGGCATGTAACAGAACCAAAAAATCATTTTAAAGACATTTGACATCAACCAACACGCACTGGGCCCGCGTGGTGGATTACGGCCCATCCCCTCTCACGGAGGAGCTCTGTGCCCCAGCAGTGGGAACATTAATAGGCTGATGATGATGATGAATTGCGTGTATTCCTCGAAGGGATGTGCAGATATGCACCAATCGTACATCAAGCAAGCCTATTTCCATCCAACCGCGCGTAAGTCTAGAGTCCGGTCTGCTACTGAGAAATTGGATAGGGCTTTGGAGGTATGTGGAACAAGGTGAAGAGTCCCACAAACTTCCATTGAAAAGGGAGGATCCTCCGACCAGACGGATGTTGTGTCTGGTCCGGGCAACTGCCCAAAGGTTACTGTCGGACTGTTGTACGTGTTCTAATTGCGCAGAAAACTATGCTTGCACGATGCAGGATTTGTATGTATATGTATCATTTGATACTGATGTAACACCAGGATAATGCAGCAAGTGACTTTGCAATTTTTGAATTATACGTTTTACAGAAATATTTTATTATCAGTGGTAGGTACATGAGGTGTGTGACCACAAATTTGACGTATTCTGGGATGATCTGTTCCAGCTTACGAATAAAATATAATATCCCAAATATGGAACACGTATACTGTTTCAGGTCACGTATTTTTCATTATTTGGCAACGACACTACCAGCCGCACTACCAGTAGTGTCGTTGCCAATTAACGACACTACCAAGCCTATTTTGTATTAAACTGTACAGTCAACACAGAAGTTTTGGATTCCTGTTCCACTAAATTAAACTCAAAGTTCAACTAATTTTATTGATAATCAACTTCTTTTACTTTAATTTCTTTTTTACTTATGAAGTTTAAAAATGTGACAAAGATTAAATGACACTGACGATAATTTGTTCAGACCTTTACTGATATTTGATGGATAAATTATATTTGTGAGAGTATTTCTTACATTACGTTTTTTCGAGACACCAGTTCATAGGTTTAGCTTTGATCAAAATTTAATAAAACCTATAAGATGTCGGAAGCTGATAATAACGAATCAGTTTTACACGTTTGCCCGACGAATGGGGGAACTGCGTTGCTTTTGGGCAAACACAAATATCATATACTGAAGAAATATAAAAATGGTGCATCTGTTTGGAGGTGCTCGAATTATAAAATGCAAAATGTTTAGGTACAGTTACGGTTAAGATATGTCCAGCAGTGTTTTCATATCAGGGTTGAAGCTACCATGCAAGCCGACCTTCGTACTCAAAATATAACATTCTCAAAATATTACGTTAATATTTTATAGAAGTTGACGACGCGGGTATTCGCTTGTATGTTAGCTACGCCACGATACCTTTTTACTAAATAAAGTATGAATTTAAAAAATGTCATATGTTCAGAGCAACAGTATTATTATTCTTTTACAGTTACAGTCGGTCACTTGAAATAAAAAATAAAAATCCTTTATTGTCGCCAGTTAATACACTTATCTATATATCTTAAACTAACATATGCTTCGTATTAGTGTATAACACAAAAGTTACTGCTACTCCCAAGCTAAGCCTGAGCTTGTATTTTGGGAAACAGTGAAAAATTTTCACGCGATTTTTTATTATCTGAGGTTCAATATTAAGTTGTATTAGTAAGTACTACAGTTACGGAGAAGGAAGTTTATAGTTATAGTTTTAAGGCGATGATAGCTCAGTGGTAGTGACGTCGGATACCGAGACGAAGGTCGCGGGTTCGAATCCTACAATGAGCTTGAGCTTTCGGTGAAGGAAAACATCGTGAGGAAACCATAGCACGGTGGTAGGGTACTTTGTAGTACCCGCCTGGCTGGCAACCACCCTCAAGTTGAAAATCTGTCGCCAAGCACCTTCCGGTGTGTTCCGACAGCAGCACTTGAGAGCCAGTTCCCTTCTAGGCTTTGTGTGCTTACCATCATCGGCCACATCATCACTGACCACGGTGAGATTATGGTCAAACACAGGCCTATACATAGTAAAAAAAAAAAAAAAAAAAAAAAAAAGTTATATTTCTGAAGTTTGCTGTTGCTGATATTTCATTATTTACGTATTAAATAAAGAATTATATTTCTGAGCTTTGCTGTGTTGACTGTACAATTTAATTCAAAATATGCTTGGTAGTGTCGTTAATTGGCAACGACACTACTGGTAGTGCGGCTGGTAGTGTCGTTGCCAAGAAATGGTATTTTTCCTAGAAAATTGTCAAATCTGCGGTCTGGCGAAGGACGATGACTCTCTGTAAGGACTTCCCCTGCTGGAATTTGAATCGAAAGACAACAGGAGTCGCGCAAATATTGGCTATTTCCATCATCACGAATTAAAATAATAAAATATAATATCCCAAATATGGAACACGTACAGCCCGGCGATAACGGCCTACTGTGACATGGCCGTCACACTTTTTATCACAGTTTGGGCGATAAAGCCATTTTGTCTTAAATGCTAGCACGGCGGCGTGAGATATTTTCTTGACTTGTGGCATAACTTCTTGACATTTATTTGTTTTCTGTTTCGGAAATTTGCCAATTTTATGGCAGTTTCGGTTTAACCTTGGCCATAAAAATCATTTAGGTTCAGAGAAGCATAGCCCTACGACGCACTATTTCCGAATTATGGGCCTCCGAATTTAATTTTATTTTACATAAAACGCTCTATATCTCGAAAACGGTATGTCCTAGGCAAAAAATAACCAAAATTTAGCCCTCCCTTTTGGTATCCCCATGCTAGCAGCATCCCAACATGAATTAAGGAAAAAAAAAAATTTTTTTTTGACTTCGCTTGGTTTTCGACTTGAACTACAAATTCTTAACAGAAAATATTTTGGGTCATGACAAGTTATGATAAAATATGTCATGTCTTACAATTTGTCTTAAATGCTAGCACGGGACAACCATGTGACATAGTTTCAAGACGCGACATGCCTTTCTTGTAGCTGACTTCATAGTGCAACATAATCTGAATAGACGACCAAATAAAATAATACTTATAAAAGTGTGCCGTTCATACAGATAAAAATCTTTATAATTTTGTTGGGAACAAATTAATATTTGACCCACGACCATAGACTTATGCACACTTTATTTTTCATTGTTTGTTTGATAATATATTAAGTGTTTGTTAGAAAGATATAATTATTTTGAAAATTTTAATAATTACTTAAAAAATATAATAGCTTGGACCCAGTTCCCGATACCGACCCAGTGCCCTAATTTTTTTTTATTTTATTTGTTTTTTGGGGGTTAAATTTAAGAAATAATTTAAAATGTAGAAAGTAAGAAGAATATGGTATAAAAGAAAATAATTATAAAAAAGTAATAATCAAAATAAAAATAATAATTAAAAATAGGAATAACAATAAAAAAATAACATATATAAAAAAGTAATAAAATAGAATTAATTTATAATCTATTATCATTTCAATTAATTAATAAGCATTGATCACCACACACAAAATAAATTTATTGCCACTTGGTGCAATAATTAGAAGGAAAATATTTTACTTTTCAACTATAAAATTTTATCACCACCTCCGAACGAAAGTGATACATTTTTCTTAATCATCTGTCAAAATGTGACATTTGTGACAAAATAGGTGCTAGCTAAAATAGGTATTAGCAAATAAGACCCGATGAGTCCCAAATATATGTCAGGAAATTTTCTCACGCCGCCGGTACTAGTATTTAAGACAAAATGGCTTTATCGTCCAAACTGCGATGAAATGTGTGACTCAAGCCATGTCACAGTAGGCTGTGCTCGCCGGGAAGCAATAAGAAAGGCATGTCGTGCCTTTAAAATAAGTCACATGTTTACCCGTGCTAGCATTTAAGACAAATTGTAAGACATGACATAATTTATCATGTCTTGTCACAAATGTCTTGGGTACGCCCATGCTCGCTCCGCAGTTACTGTTACAGGTCCCGTAGTTTTACTAGAACCCGTCAAATCTGCGGTTTGTCGATGGACGATGAACCTCTGTAAGGCTTTCCCCTGTATGTATGAATTTGAATTCAAATTTTCAAATTCAAATTCAAATTCTTTATTGCGAACTAAGTGTACAGAATATTTAAGATGTTAACATAAGGTAGGTTCTTAGAACTTAGTTGCCTGTTAAGGCATTGCAATTTAAATGGTTATACTCAATATTACAGTATATACAACTTACATTAAATTATATTAATTATCATTATTCATACATTTTATTTTATATCATACAATTCTTATACTAATTTCTATTACATCGAATAGAACATGAATCGAAAGACATTTGTATCTTCAAGTGGGCAAAATTTGTCATTGGAGTCAAGGCAGGAATATACGCCCGAGCCGAACGCGAGGCCGTTATTAGGGCATGAATATCGGAATCTCGGCATGAAATTACCGATATTTCAATTCCGATACTGAGTGATCCAATATCGGAATCTCGGAATCAGAAAAATACCTTATTTTAGCTCCTTGTGAAGCGTCGAGTATGAAAGCTCGGTTAAGACCTTTGCCTATGTTGAGTAGCAGTGGCCAGCTTATTTACTTAAACTTCACTTCATGAAAAAATTATATGTGCCTTGACGATTTATACTCACGAGATTGCTAAAAATATTGTCTTTAATAGTACTAGTAAATATACAGTTTCATAGAACCCGCTGTGACAATGATATTTTCATTGAATAGTGCTTAGGTTACGGGAATCCACTGCGAGGGTGCGTATGTTTGGCGGTGGACCTCTTTCGGCTGTGGTGATAACGATGATGATGAATGCCAAGATGGTTTTTCATACTTTTGAGAGAGCTGTTTCGGAACGAGTACCTATCCTTGTTAAACTCTAATTCAAATCCATAATGTTTTACTTACTTGGAAACCTTTATTTATTAAAGCTTAAAATTTTCTGAGTCTTCTGCTTGTATTGAATACGAGTACAACAAATTAGTCTATCCAATCACTAATCTGTTGGATAAATCAACTTCCATTACTTGACTACATTGCTTCTCATCGTCGTCATCATTTCAGCCGGGGGACGTCTACTGCAGAGCATAGGCCTCGCCCAGGAGGCTGGATAAATAAATCATTATTACTCACTACATTTATCGGCACAGATACAGATTGATCGATAAACATTTATTTTCTGGATTTTTTTGTATTATCCTTTTTAAGAAAGACATGACGTTTATTCTTTCTTGGGAACTAATGTGCAATTTAGGTAAATAGGCGCCCGATTACAATGAAAAATCGTATTATGTCGCGGTATAAACGTGTTTGTTTTATTGTACTCAATCCAACCTCATACCGAATTTGAGAAAGAAACAAAAAATTGTGCGAAAGAAAGCGCACTTTCTTTATTTAAAGAAAGTGCGCAATTCAGATATTAATATCGGAATTCCGATATTGAGATCTAATATCGGAAACCAATATCGGAATTAAAAATCTTCCAATATTACATGCCCTAGCCGTTATGGAGTAGAGAAATCTCTCTGCTCCATAACGGCTCCACAAAGAAACTTTTTTTTTCGATAGTCATGTTCGATTTTCATGCTGCCCGCCGACCAGCCTGATATGACAAATTGTGTTGAGGGTTGGCCGCCGCACTTTTCCGCACGAGTGCGAAATACAGAAGATGAATCAATAAGAAATGGTGTCGAAGTGTTGAAAGGTTCTTCGACTGAGTGGCGTATTAGTCATAGGTCAGATTGTGGTCGTTAGAAACTATACTTTATACTCTATTATTTAGTTATATACAGTTAGATTCAATGCTAACCGCAACATTGTGGTTTAAAACGTAGGACATTGTGGCCAACCGCAAATTATATACAATGTAATTTAAATCAGATTTACATAAGCTCAAGCCTTTTTTAACCGACTTCCCGATAGGAGGATTTTTCTCAATTCGACCGTATATATATATATTTTTTTTTGTATGTGTGTTCGCGGATAAGTTCGTCGTTTATGAACCGATTCTGATGATTCTTTTTTTGTTGGTAAGGAGATATCTCAAGGGTGGTACCATGATAAGAAAACCAGGATCTGATGATGGAATCCTAGAGAAATCGAGGGAACTCCTCGAATATTATAGGCATACATAAAGCGATTTTGGTATTTTTATCAATAATGCAATCATTTGCACTCAGAAAGTATCATTTGGTGAAGTGCACTCATAAAGTAGAATTTGCGTGTTTGTGCTTATTGGAATCGTCATGAGATTTACTTTGGCTATAAATGATTTACATATTAATTGGAGGTACCTACCAAAACTAAAAAGAGAAAAATAAAAATTATATTTTAAATATTTTATACAAACAAAAAGTTTAATTAAAAACCGTAACCTGACTATGTTTTTTTTTTAGTCTATTTTTCCGGGCCATAATAACGAATCGATGACACCTTATTTATCAAAATCGGGTGTATCGTTTAGGCACTACGGAGGAACATACTTACATACAAACATACATAGGCTGCTATAATCATAACACTTCCTTTTAGCTTCGCTGTAGTCGGGTAAAAAGAGAAGACACGGTCCCATTTTGTATCTCTCTTTTATACAAAAACTACATGATTGAAACACTCTGAAACAACTGCAAACTGCTTGAAACTTCCAAACTATTACTTAGCAGTACGGAGCCACAATGCAAACGTGTCGGCAAACTGTTGCAACTCGCGCAGTCGGGCTCTTGAAACACTCTTGTTAATAAACTTCACAGTGCCGAGTTGCAATTGTTGGGTACTCAGGTGTAATTAGATTTGTTTAATGATGGTGGAGGCTGGTAGTACTTACTTATATACTATAAGATCTATTAATGGCTAGTGGTATTGTACACGTGTGCAATCGTGGCTACTGCTGAACACGAGGTCCTGAGTTCGATTTCACGGTCACACACAAAGTGTTATTGGGTTACCGCGTCACTTCGTTCCAGCTCGAGTTTAGCGAAGAACAGTTTTCATCCTCAACTAAACGGAAATTTAATTCAATCCAATTTTTCCAGGAACAATTCATATTGTGTTTGACATGACATTCATGACATTCATTAAAATTATAAAACTAACACATTCATAATACAATAATTTACCTAATACAAATTCAACATTCAAACAGTTCAAAATTCAATAACATCACAAGCGCTGAACATAGAAAACGCTGTAACAAGCACTTGCAAGTTAAAAACACAAAGTTGCAATATCAAAAAAGAATTTCAAATCTTTTCTAACAAAATAATAAATTAATTCAGAAGGCCATACCAATACGGACCGGTAGCAAAACAACAAAGGAACCTCAAAAAGGCAGTGTACCTACGGAACCTTCGATGACGTCACATTCGGGAGTCTTCGCGCTGACGAAGAAACTGCGTACAAACAGTTTCACCATAAAGATGCAAATTGTTCTAGCCAAACTTTCAATCTGAATTCATTCTTGATATTTTTACATACGGTTTGAATTTCCTTGTGGAGGTAAGAGAATTATTTAAGGTTGGGTAAGATCTCTATTAGACCGTTTTACGGATATTAAGGTGAGTCCACATAATGTTCTTTTGAGGAGAATTGATTTTGTACCGATACCTTTATTGCTTGCGGTGAAAAGGAAGGAAGTCTGTCTTTTAAGTTTACTTTTCTTAGAAAGCACAAACGCTGGGTTCTCAATACACCTGAAGCATTATTTGGTCCTTTAAGTGTACGTACAAGCACGATGCGACGGCCATTTTCCAAGCTTTTATTTAACTTGCAATGTATGTAAGTGTGTTCAGTTGCGAGGTTTGATCTTGCAACTGAATGTTAAAGCAGTTATTACAAGCTTGTATTGAACTTGCAATGTATGTATGTAAGTGTTCGGATCAAATCTAGCAACTGAATTTTAAAGCAGTTACTAGACGACCACCGATTATGATGAAATTTTGCATACACGTTTAGTTTGGATGACGATGCATGGTTAGCTAAGTGACGTCATTCTAAATCCAATATGGCGGACGGCTCAAGATGGCGGACTGATTATTTTTTGTGCACTGCCTTGATATGGGTATCAAATGAAAGGGTTTGCTGAGAAGAATACGAAAAAAGCTTGTTTTAAAAAAAGAATTTTAGTGAATAACTTTATATCATACATAACACATAACATCACGCCTGCAATAGGGAGGGTTTAGGCAGAGACGGACCTTTAATTGTGTATCGCTCATCCTTATTTCACCAGTTATGTTTAAGTTTGCGCGACCTGGGAATCGAAGCAGTAACTATCACTTGCGACCACTAGACCAAGGAGACAGTTGTTCAAATAAATTTCTATGAAATACGTGATGCCGCATCAGTGTCGTACTGTTGCATCAGTCCTGTCTGTGGTAGGTTTTACTAAGCTTCAGAAACAAAACACTACCACCCTATTTATTTTTTCTTACTTGCTAAAGGATGATTAATTTTAACTCAAAAATATTTGTTGTGTTGATCAATTAGTCAAAAAAAACAAATTTCAAGGGGAATTTTCGCCGTATGCGTAGTGAATGATCAAAACGACAAAATTTAGGTATGCAAAGGCAAAGATACCCGGTGACCACAGGAATATGTCGGATGATGCTAAGTTCTCGTAAATTTGTTAATTAGTAATAAGCGTAACAGCAAATTTTCCTGAACCTGACCAACGCAGTTCAAAGGTTTCCAAATGGTCTAACATCACGTGTTTTTGTAAAACAAAAATAGAAATTACAGTCATCATATTCCAAGCACGTATTTATAATAACGAACACAAAACTGCAATCTCATAATAAAAGAAATAAATGTGTCGGCATTTCTAAGATATCGTTCTGAAGAGCGCTATGGTTTCAAATGACTTTGACAGATGTCAACTTGACGTTAACACTATACGCTAGTTTTTGGCGCAAACAGGAAATGACACAAAAGATCGAGTGAGAATATGGCGGGTTGGATTCGTGATAAAAACCTAAAGAGAAATACAGTGAGAGTTACCGATTGTTCGTGTAGATAAAACTACGTGTTATAGTGGAATGTCGTTTAAGTTATTCGCTAATACATAACGTGATTAGTTACCTTGTGAGCCTACATACAAGCAAAGAAGTTGGTTTGTTTAACATCTAGCCCGAAAGATCCCATGCAATAATGGCTTTTCCTGACAATTACACAGTCTTCCCTACAAATGATTTTCCTTCCTTAGAATAACAGATTCCTAGAATATACAGCTAAACGGATTTTCATTATGCATAAGTAGATAATATTGCAAACGTAAATAATAAGTACCTGGAGGACCGAGCTTTGCTCGGTTTTTTTATTGGTAAATCGTGTTTGATTTTGTAAATTCGAATCGACATTTCTTCCGTTTTTATGAACATACATATACATATACATACACATACATATACATATACATATATACATATGTTGCATTGGGATTTAAATCGCCACATGGGTTGTGAATCATCCATTTGAGTACTAATTCTCTTAACTCTAAGTCATCATTTCCGGTTATTTCGGATGAAATCAAGTCATCAAGCTCTTCTGGTTTATGAATCTTGTCATCAGATTTCATAATTATATGCAGATGCATGTGTGGTAATCCTCGTTTCTGAAATTCTATAGTGTATACAAAAGCCGATACCTTTCCAAAGACTTGTTTTTTATCTATATATTTAATTCTCTCTCAACGATGAAGCTATTGGAGTTCAAAGGAAAGAAAAGAAACAAGAAACTTATTTTTTTGGTTTTTTTATTGATAGGCTCGCACTTGACCACTATCTCACCTGATGGTAAGTGATGATGTGGTCGACGATGTAGCACGCTTACCTAGAAGAAACCTATTCACTCTTGACTTAAAGACTGAAACTGCTCAAGGGTTACCCCCACAATATGCAAAGCTATTATTTACACTTCCAGATCAAGCTGATCGCAGAAGGTTTAACATACCGGCGTGTAATGAGGTTTGTGCAGTTTTTACACTAAATGCTGATCAAAGCTTTCCAGGAAATGAAATGATTGTTCACCAGCGCGATAAAAACATTTTGTTTTTAAAGAATGTTGATAAGCGAGTCGAGCCATTTACTTACCCATTATTTTACCCGGCCGGCACGGATGGGTTTTAGCCCAGATTTGCAGTTACAAACGCCTTATGCCAGCCGCAGTCATTTAACTCGGCTTGAACTGGCACAATACAGACATTCGTTTCGACCAGAGTTTGTTAAATTTTTAACAGAATCTCCATCAACAGAAGGACCCGATGTACGGGAACTTACATTTAATGCATTTGCATGCATTTTGGAGGAAGATTATTTCAACAATATTTAGTGGATACTTACATTCGTGTAGAGCGTGACCGTATTCAGCTGAACGATATGCGGGAGTAACCAGTTTCATTAATCAACTTGCCGAAAAAAAAATGCCACTGTTGGTGAAAAGATTATTTTACCTGCCTCTTTTCCTGGTTCGACGAGGTATTACACGGAAAATTTTGAAGATGCAATGGATATTGTTCGACGGCTTGGATTACCTGATTTCTTTATCACCATGACATCGAATCCTAACTGGCCAGAAATAAAACAGGCATTGCCAATAAATTTAGAAGATGGAACAATCTTGCAACTGCTTCCACAGGATCGTCCTGATATCGTGGCTCGAGCTGCTAAGTTAAAATTTGTCCAAATAATAATAGATTTAGATAAAAAAGTACTCAAATGGATGATTCACAACCCATGTGGCGATTTAAATCCCAATGCAACGTGTGTGGTTCATAAAAACGGAAGAACAAAATGTCGATTCGAATTTCCAAAATCAAACACGATTTACCAAAAGAAAACCGAACAAAACTCGGTCATCCAGGTACTGATTAATAATATACATATATATATTAATACAAAGCTTAAACTCGCCTAAAAGGCAATGGAAAGGGCTATGCTCGAAGTTTCCTTGCGTGATTGCATAAGAAATCAGGATATCCGCAGGAGAACCAAAGTTATTGACATAGCCCGAAGAATTGCCAAATTGGCATTAGGCATATTGCTCACAGAACGGTTGACCTGGTTAAGGTTGCGGGAATGCGCTGGATGCAAGACGCACAGGATTGGTCAATGTGGCGACGCCTGAGGGAGGCCTATGTCCAGCAGTGGACGTCTTTCGGCTGAAATGATAATGATGATGAATACTGACTCGCTGGTCTAGTGGCCGCAGGTACTAGGTACTACTGAGCATGAGATACTGGATTCGATTCCCGGACAAGTTTTTTTAAGCTCTTCCATCTGAAATTGAACAGGTAGCAGCCCGAAGTCTGGATCTGTGCCCAGTTGATAGCAATTCATTTCGCTTGATATATTTGAGTCCCATGTAAAAGTTACATGGACTAAACAAGCGAAATGGGGGTGTGCTATAGATGCACTTCTACCCTACCCTTGGGGCATAAACTGGCGTGATTTCACGTAAATAATATAATCAATCCTTGCCTTTTTAACCGACTTCAAAAAAGGAAGAGGTATCTCAATTCGACCGTATATATGTAAATATATTTTATATGTTTGTTCGCGGATATTTTCGTCGTTTAAGAACCGATTTTGATGATGTTTTTTTGTTGGAAAGGAAATATCTCAAGGGTGGTACCATGATAAGGAAACCAGGATCTGATGATGGCATCCCAGACAAATCGAGGGAACTCGTCAAATATTATTTGACGATTTAACCGATTTTGGTATTTTTATCAACAATGCAATCATTATACTCAGAACGTGCCATTTGGTGAAATGGAACTGATGAAGAAGACCACAGATGGCCACTGGAAGTCCTTGATGCTAAGTATGTCGCGGATCTAACCGACTATGATGAAGCAAATACTTATAAATAGTAAATAGTATATATGATATTAGTTAGTATTTATTATTGTAATATTTAATTTAATAATATGCATGTATATAAGACTATATATTAATTATCTATACAGTATTCTTCTTTATTGTGAATTGTTTAATATGTTTTTCTTTTTATCGTTCTACACACGGTGTCTACATATCTTTTTTTGCAACTCTCCTCTCGCAGGTATGTTGGAAGAGATTTCGTTAGAAATAAGCATACCTTTGTACCTATTTTCTGTTCCTTATTCTTGTCTATTTATTATGTGTGTGTAAATTAATGGTTCAATAAATAAATAAATGATACTGATAAAAATGGTAACATTGAACTGATCTGATGGTGAAGCCGGAAGGTAAGCACTGGAACACCGAAATAAAAAAATGGAGTCGTGTTTGGGCTTATTGGAATCGTCATGAGATTTACTTTGGCTATAAATGATTTTCATGGTATATGGAGGTACCTACCAAAACTAAAAAGAGAGAGATAAATAAAAAACTTTGTAACAAAAATGTCGGTGTCTGGTACCTACCTATTGTTTTCCGTTTTTCGACACCGACTTCGGAAAAGAAAGTTATTTTTCGCTTTGTAGTGTTTTGTTTTGGAAGTCGGTGTAATTATTGGTTAAAAAGATTTTTTGCCACACAGATTGTATCTGAATTTTGGTAATTTGCGTAAACCCAATAAGGTTTTTCCAATTAGACGTCCTTCTCATTGCAAAGAAATAAAAACACGACGATATTTTATTTTAGCTACCTACATAGGACCTATGGAACTTGGAACTTTATTTCTCTCACTGAGTAGGTTAAAAGATTGCAGAGATATAAATAGGTCCCCGTTGTCAGAAAGAAATAAACACTGTTCAAACGTATGTCCGTGTCGCGGCCAGACGCAGGACGGACTGAGTTCACTCAAGCTGGTCAACTTGTGTTTGTATTGCCGCGCACGCGCAGACGTCGGTAAAACGAATCTAATTAAGAAAAAAAAAAAAAAAAAGAACTGTTTATTCTCAGACAATTACATAGTCCATACAAAAGTTAGTATCAGCAATCTTGTAAACTATGTACATACAAATAACATCATTGGGTAAACCTTCATTAAACACCGAGACACTGCCACTGAAAAGTACTTAAGCAGTTTGTTCCTGAGGATCAAGACAAAATTGACAATCTGCGATGGCAATGGTCGAAATGCCGTACATTTTCTTTGCCGTACAATTTCATACATATGCCGTACTTTTTTGTTTTTTTTTTCCATCGTAGGTCGACGCTTTCGATGACAAAATGTCCCTTGTCTAGACATTCAGATCGCGATAAATGTTTAAAACGATCAATGATTTATATCTGCTGATCGTTAGGTAATAGGTGCATAACCTAACCGTTTGATAGATTGCTAATAATTATGGCCAAAACATTTTAATATTATGTAATTCACACAGGTCAACAACACGGAAACCCAGTTTATATAATGACAAAAACTGGTTCTGATGCGAAATTCTTACGTTTTTATAAAACTAGTTACGTGGTATCTCTGTGACCTCCTAATCTAAGGATTATTTTGTGTCCTTGGATGGTAAGCAAGCCAACAACCCTCCAGATAAGTCTGTCACAATACCAACCACTGCATCTCCTGAGAACCAGAAGAAAAATGCCGAGTCAATGAATTGCGACGAGTCCCAAAGAAACGATTCAATTGTCTTAGATCCCGCAACGAAATTAATCAGATAAGAACAGCGGAGAAAGAAAGAAAGAAATATATTTATCTGTGATCCGCACCGCGCACAGGAGACACGAGGAATAAAACAAAAAGAAACTAAGCGAGGCCAAAAAGGCTCCTATCTCAGCATTAAAGATTTAACGCAAGCGTTTGACAGATAGAGAAAAAATCTGCCAAAATCATCGATAAAATCGCTGTGGGCAAACTCAAGAGTAGATTATTTATGGCAGCACAATAAAAACAACTTAACTGCATTTTCGGGGCATCACTAATTTTGTAACGGAAATAAAATCTTTTATATCTGATGCTGTTTTACTGTATTAATACAAATATTTACAATGTTGAGAAAATAATTTATATTTTTTAATCAATTATTTTCTCAAGATCACGCGATATTAGAGCTTTTAGAAATTACAGCTACAGAGAAAACTACAAGGAAAATATTCTGCAATATAAGAAATCAACGAATTTCTGAGAATTTTGTGTCACACCACAAATTCCCATCGGATGTTCGAACCGGAATCTTCGACCCTCGTAGATTATGACAGCTCAACAATGCTGATTGTGGCGTGTGCTTTGAAAGTCAGTTGCCTCGACAAATAGACCGATTTTGTTTTGTTTATAACGATTCAGGAACAAGTTAAAAACAACAGAAGATCAATAGTCACAGGAAATTAAAAAGGGGGTTAGAACGTAATATCACGCCTGAAGAATGTGCAAGAAACTCCACGGATACTCTTATCCATCAGTTTCAATTACAAATATTTGGTTACATCTTCTTGTTGGGAAAATACATACATATATGTGAGATCGATTTAAAAAGACATGCACGTAAAAGCGTCTAGAGTAAAACAAACAATCCAAATATACAGTAAATTTGGCACCACTCAGCTAAACCAGCTCAAACATCATGAAGGCAACCGCAAACAACGCAAAACAACACACAAGTCAACGGACGACATATAGGTAAAGTAAATGGTAGATCTACAGTTGGTACTCACACATGTGCTATGCAGTTATATACTACTAAAAGAAATTGAGTTTATAAAATACAAATATATACATACATACAGTCTTTAGCAGGTCCAACAATACTTCAAAACAATAATGTTCTGCTATTTGGCGAAAGCTTTCGATCTTGTCTGCTATGATGTGCTATGGGACAAGTAGACGAGCACGGGTGTGCCGGCGGAGTACACAGCCCTTCTCCGATACTGGTATGCTCACCAGACAAATCGGGTGAGGTGGGTCGGTACTCTGTCGGATAAGTATCGAATGGAATGTGGTGAAAGGCAAGGTGGGTTAGGGTCGCCCCTGTAATTTAATTTATATGTCAATCAGCTTATCAAGCGGCTGAGCAGCACACGTGTCGGCTGTCATATAGACGGTACATGTGTCAATAACATAAGTTACGCGGACGACATGGTGCTGCTCAGTCCATCGATGAGTGGACTGAGGCTGCTGCTTAAGTTCTGCGAGACGTATGCGGAGGAGCACGGCCTTAAATACAACTGAAAAAAGAGTGAGGTCTTATTATTTATTTATTATATACTTTACTTACTACTTTCTCTTTTACTACTTTTACTTTTTCTTTTACTTTATTATTAGTGTTTACGGCACCTAAACAAAAGCTCCGTCGTGTACCTCCTCAGTATATCTCAACGGCGTAGTACTTAATGTGGTGAATAGATTTAAATACCTGGGTCATATTGTCACCAGTGACCTACGTGATGATGGCGACATAGAGCGTCAGCGTAGGGTGTTGGCGGTGAGGAGCAATATGACTAATTGGCGACGTCAAACTGGTGGATGCCAAGCTTCACAGCTTGGCTCATCGCCGTAAGGTTGCCTGCTTGTCGGTCTTCTACAGACTATACTTTGGCGAATGTGCTCAGGAACTCCACGACCTCATCCCACCGGCCCCCTTCTACCATCGGACATCTAGACGCACTGCAAGTTACCATCCTCACTTAGTTGCCATTCCGCCAATTCGCACCAAGCGCTTCCAAACATCCTTCATAATGCGCACAGCGAAAGAGTGGAACTCACTACCTGCGTCTGTGTTTCCAAACGCATACGACCCGAATCTCTTCAAAGTTAGAGTGAACAGGCTTCTTCTGGGTAAGCTCACTCCATCGTCGACTTTGTCTCCGTCACCTCTGACCTAGGCTAGAGTCAAGAGCAAACCCATAATAAATTTAAAAAAATATGCTCGCCCGTAGGTTTGCTCGCTGCACGGCAGACGTCAAAGTGAGTTTATTTAAGGCATTCTGTCAGTCCTTTTACACGAGCGGCCTGTGAGTGTCATATACAGCCGAGCTTACAACGTCCTGCGCTTGCAATACAACAAAGCTTTCAGGATGCGGTTGCCGCGGCATTGCCGTGCATCGGGAATGTTTGCTGCAGCTCGTACGGATGGCTTTCATGCTATCATACGTAAGAAAGTGGCTTCCTTACTGCAACGCTTGCATGGCACTCGGAATGGCATCCTGAAAATGATTGTTGGCAGAGTGGACTGGCCCATCCAAAGATACTGGGTGGAAATAGGTATAGGTTTATGTTAAATCGAATTAAGTACTAATAACACTAACATAGGATTTAAGCACAATCTGTTACTAACCACTAACAAGTTATGGACTGATATAGGTCTGAAATAAAGATATTTTATTTATTTATTTGTTTTATCACTTGTTTTTAGCGCAAAAAAATAGAGGCAGACAAATCAAAGGATAGGAAGATGACTTCAAAAAAATAGCTGGTCCGATATGCGCGTTTAGCAAGAGACTGGAATACGTGGCAATATTTAGAGGAGGCCTTTGTCGACAGACAAGCTGTTCCACACAAACACCTAGTTGCCGATCATTCAAATGCAACTTGCACTAGAATTATGATTAAATCAATTTAGTTTTTAATTGTAAGAAAGAAACCGCAATAAAGGCTATTTTAATTTATGAATTAATCATCTATTATCTAGGTGCGTCCGGTTAGAGTGGAGACCGACTCCAAAACGGGGAGAAACGTGTGGTTTAAGTCAGTAAGAATCTGACAGACCCATGAGGCATGGCATCCATGAGGATTTCAACACGTAAAAAAAACTTTGGTGATTTTAATATTGTTTCTATAGTACTCTATTACACTCTAGCTGTCGAAGCTTTCCACTCTTTTAATCAGGTAAAATCCCAAATACTGAAAAGTTGTCCTGTTCACGTAATATTCCTGGAACACGTGAACAGGAACGTTCGGTCACCTCACATAGCTGTGATAAAATGACATATTTCTGAGAACTTCAAACAAAATAATGACTACTATGTCATCTTGTTCATTGTCCTTGCGTTACACCAACAGACTGGCATGTAGTCCTATAAATTAAATAACTTTGAGCTGCAATATTTATAATACTAATTAAATGTACTCTGGGAATATACCTATATATTACGTTCAATCAATCATTTATTTGCAATAAGTATTGGTACAGTGTAGGTTGCAATAAGTATTGGTGTGCGTTCTCTTAGTCACTGAAATCAGGCTTCTATCTTTATCCACTATGAAGTTACAGGGGTTCGAAAATGTCCTTTCTAGGCAAGCGTGTTTCATTGTCGACCACATCATCGCTTACCATCAGATGAGATAGTGTTCAATCGCGAGCCTATCAATAATAAAAAACTGGTCAAGTGCGAGTCGGACTTGCGCACTGAGGGTTCCGTACAAACAGCTACATTCACCAAAATAATTAAACAACATTACTGAAGTTCATAAACTATGAGAGTACCGAACATTGCTCTAACGATAAGATAAAGAGAATTGAGGGACAAAATTAACTTTTCCGTTGGAAAACTGCAGTCCCCATACATCGACATAAGTCGCGGTCAGTTTACACACTGCAAATAAGTTAATAATCTTCTTTTTTTAATATAGGTAGAAATTTACTGTTTGCGGAATTTTTCCTTTACTTGTGCTATATATAAGACATTGCTTCTTGCCAAATTTCATGATTCTAGGTCAACGGGAAGTATCCTGTAGATTAAGATTCCCTTGCGAGTGTAATGTATGCGTCATTAACGGGTGTATCTCTTGATTTCGTTGATCTAGAAGTTTGTAAGGGGGTTCACAGCTGCGAGGGGTTGCAAACTTGAGTACACGATATTAATTTCAACTCGATATCACGTTCCCGATATAAGTCAATCGCTTCGCCACAGTATCAATAAAACTAAACAGCCTGTTTACCTGCTGCAATGAACAAGCCAAATCATTTAAAAACCGGCCAAGTGCGTGTTGGTCGGTTCCATACAAATCTTACTTCTTACTAATACTCGTATGCAAAAGTTTCGATGGATGTATATGTTTCAATCAGCAATCGGTTCACTCTATCAAAAGTAAGATGAATTTAAATTGTTCAAGAAGTAAAATATCACAATACACGCAATTATTCATATACTCGGAAAGTTGAACTCCATATTCGATAGATGGCGTTGTGCATTTGATGTTTCTCCACGGATGAGGTAAGTACGGTAGATAGATAGGTAAGTAGGGTAGGTAGGTAGATCTAGATAAGTAGGGTAGGTCTTCTTCTTCTGGTAGGTATAGTTCTCGCCAAACTTCTTGGCCACCCTGTAGTTGGCTACAATAACAGCGCAGTAATAAATTTCATACAAAGATAGCACTGATCCTTATATCTTCTATCCTTGCGCATCGGCAAGCCAACTTTAGGGTGGCCAAGAAGTTTGGCGAGAACTATAAGTAAAGTAGGCAGTTTACTTAATGGGAGCGAAGCCGCGGGCACAGCTAGTCTTTAATAAAATATTTGATTTTGTTCATTTTCTTAGTCCACATGCCTCATCATCATCATTTCAAGCAAGACGTCCACTGCTGAACAAAGTTCTCCCCCAAGCGTCGCCACATCGACATAGTGTATGACATTCCCGTACATCTTGCGGAAGGCCTTCCAATGTAACGTCTTCCGGTTTACGGTCACAACTCCAGAACTTTTCGGCCCCATCGGCCATCCGTTCTGCAAGCAATGTGCCCTGTCCACTTCCACTTAAGTTTGGCAATTCTGCGAGCTATGTCGGTAACAACCAGGGTTACCTCTCGCGAATTTCTTCATTTCTGATTCAATCACGCAAAGAAACTCCGAGGCTCGCAGGTTTGCACGATGCTCACTTTCTGTTAAGATAACGCTGTATCGAGTCTACTGTACGTCTTTTTACACGAGCAGCCTGTGGGCTAGATATACGCAAAGATCGTATAATGCTCTTCGCGTTCAGTATGCGTAGTACGCGTTTGGGATGCTGGTGAAGCTGCCCCGCTTCTGTAGTGCGTCGGGGATGTTCGCAGATGCGCATGTAGATTGTTTCTACGCAACCAGGCAGCTGCAACAGTATCCTAAGCATGATTTCAAGAGGCCTAGACTGTGTTGTCGTGGGTCGCTGTTGTGCTAGTCCTACATAGGTTGCCATAACGGTGATCCACTACTATTTGTTTTTTTAGGGTCTGTCTGTCTGTCTGTCTATCACCAGGCTTTATCTCATGAACCGTGATAGCTAGGCAGTTGAAATTTTCACAGATGATGTATTTCTATTGCTGCTATAACAACAAATACTAAAAACAGATTAAAATAAATATTTGAGTGGGGCTCCCATACAACACGTGTTTTTTTTTTGCTGTTTTTTGCGATAATGGTACGGAACCCTTCGTGTGCGAGTCCGACTCGCACTTGGCCGGTTTTTTGTTTGTTTTTTGTGAAGTGTCAGTTCTTATTCATGTAGTTGTAAGTTTTACTAATATTTTTTGAGTCAAATGATTGAATAAAAAAAATAAAAATTATATTCTATAGAACTGTCCATTGCCCTTTGGGTGATTTGAAGCCTTCTGGTGAGGCCTATTGTGAGCCCATTATCACTGAACATTGACTTTCGTCTTACACAGCCATAAGTTGGACAAGAAGGTACCGCGCAAGTTTCCGAACGCTGCCCTGCCGAGTAGTAGAAGTGGCCGGTAAAACCTATTAGGGTTAATTTTAACAACACCGTTACTCTTACTATGACGCCAGAGCACGTCCATAGGTAAACAGAAAAAATATATAAACCGAAGTAAATGTAGTGCAGTCATTAGTTCTGACGGAATCGTGACCGCGCTCGCTTCCTCCACCATCCGTTATTGTGACAAATAAGTCAGTTCAATTGACGTACAGTCCATTAACAATGGAAGCGACTTTACTTCTTATCCTGATACTCTTTAGCACTGTAGGAGCCAGGAACATTGCCGCTAACATACACGAACCTTTTGAAGAACTCAATCAAATCATTGCAGACAACAGTTATACACAAACCGGTCTCCTGGGTGAATTCTTTTCTGGAGGTCCAGTCGAAGACGCGGTCAGTGTGGCAGATCTGGAGCCAACATCAATTAAAGTTGTCAATGAAAAAGAAGGATCTGAAGAACAGAAGCAAAATACTGTGGATATAGTTATCGCAGAAGCTAAAAATGTGGAATATGACACATTTTCAACTTCAACAAATGTGTATGAAAACCATAAATATGACCGTATGGAAGCAGTATTGAACCCTGTAGAAATAGCGAAGGAAGACGAGGCAACAGATAAAACGTTAGAAGATAGAGTTAGATTAGAGGGAGACTATTGTCCCAAGGTCGGCGAATTTCGAGAACCCCGTGGTAAATGCGTGCCAGCAGTCACAATCAAAGCCGACGTTGCAGAGAAGGATACCAAAGAAGAACAGAATTAATCTATACCAATATTATAAAGAGGAAAGATTTTTTTGTTTGTTTGTTTGTACCGAATAGGCTCCGAAACTACTGGACCGATTTAAAAAATTCTTTCACCAATAGAAAGCTACGTTATTCCTGAGTAACATAGGTTATTTTTTAATCCCGAAAACGGGTCCTGTGGTGTGGCCCACGGGACTGAAGCCGCGGGGAACAGCTAGTAAAATATAAGTTTACTTATAAGACATTTTCAAACAATATTGCGGTCATCGTATTTATATTCAAGGTTATTGTGAGTCACCTAGACTGTGTGTGCGGGTCACTGTTGTGCCATCTCTCATGAGACGCAGCGGTGATCCATTGTTAGTTATTATATAGTTTTTTTTTAGTTTTGTATACTAGTATAGTCGTAAGTTTTACTAACCATTTTTTTTTTCATGGATACACTAACAAAGATAAATTCTATTTTATATATAAAAATAATTATGTAAAGTTAAACACACCTGAATATTTTAAGTAATAACAATAAAATTGTGTACTCTACTTTTTTGATATAATTTCTTACATTAAGATTCATCCCAGCATCAGGTCATCTGCATCAAAACCTCGCGCATCATGCCTCGTTCTTCCGTGCATCCCTTTTTGCTGTCATCTCAATAATTACCGCCTGTTTACCCTGACACTTGTTTTCACACCATTTACAATCTTTTTTATTTAACGATAGATTCACATTTGACCACTATCTCGCCTGATGGTAAGCGATGATGTAGTCAACGGTGAAGCATGCTTGCCTAGAAGTAACCTATTCACTATTAACTTCTATACCCCCATTTCGAGTGTGCTTTCCAGCGAGAGCAAGTACTTATAGGTTTAGCATGTATTAAATGCTACTCAAGAGGTTACAGACAGAATGTCTTTTATTTTGAGACGTTTCTGGTACGTGCATGTTGTCAAACCAGTGGCCAGTTCATTTGGATGCCTCTCCAGCCTTTCCAAGTATGTTTTACTTTACTTTTGCCCAAGATTTCCTCTTTCACCGAGTTCATTTGAAATTGGTTTTGTATTTCACAATTTGTAATGAACCAAGGCCCATTGTATATGGATCTCAGAATCACATTTTGCATGCGCTGGATGATGAATATATTAGAATTACTCCTCCATAGCTGGATGCCGTACATCCAATAGGTATCTCACACAATCTTTATGTGGTAGTAAGTTGTCATTAAGCTTTACTGGCGTGAATTTTTATTTTATCAACAAAACTGTTTATGTCAAAAAAAAACTATTTTGTCGCTGTAATGGCTGACAAGAAATGCACATGCTTATTCAGCATGTGAATATAATTATTTTGTCTACTAGACAATTTTCAAAATATGGAAAAGCACTTTCATTGTGTTCAATAAGGTGAGTATACACTAGAGCATTTTCACGAGCATTACAATCTAATGTAACGTTTTATGAATGGTACAGTACAGACATTTAAATGCTCAGTTTTGTAAAGAATGACCATGTAATGTAATATTCTTGCGAATGTTCGCCGCTCAAAAACCTCGCTGGTTTTTAAAATCAGGTTGTAACAAAACATCGAGCGTCACGACCATTCGAACACGAAGTGTGGTTCGAGTAAATTTAAAAACAGGGAATGCTCGATGTTCTACTAGTTACAAGTAAATAAACGCTCTAGTCTACACTCACCTTTACGTTCAGATTATTTTTTATTTTAGTTAATGAAGACCCAGAAGAAAAGTTTCACATAAAAGTGACCATAATTATAGGACTGGTTTGTTGGTCTAGTGGACGCAAGCGCGACTGCTGAGCATGAGATCGTGGGGTCGGTTCCCTTGTCAGATAAAGTGTTTTTGGGTTTTTCCATCTGAAATTTATCAATAGCAGCCCGGAGTCTGGGTTTGCGCCCGGTTTGAGTACTTAAACATAACTGGTGAAATATGGCTGTGGCAATGCCTAACGCTTCGAATACAGAAGATAATACAGGCCTGATCTTTGATATATGACCTTCGTACATTCTCCATGCTCAACCTTCGCTTGGATGCCAAACCTGTAGTAGTGCTATTCTGTAACAACCGTGATAATTTACGTGGAGTGAGCTTAAAGAGAACGGTCATTCCAGCTTTTAGTTTACTTCATGTTCATTTCAGCTAAGTTTTCACGGTGAGATTTCAGATTAGTCCCGCTGATTGTATAATAAAAAATCTTGTCTGTATTTCTGGAGTATTGCGAGATGAGCGTATGACTGCCGTGTAGTTATTGTTAATTCATTGTTATTTTGTTCAAAACATGTCTTTGACCAATGTAATTGGCCTTTGGCCTTGTTATGTTAAACAAATAAGTCTCAGGGTAGTCACCTCTTGACTATTGAGATGACGGCAAATAGAATAATATTATGATGAAGAAAGAAGATAATTATGATATGCTTACCCCAAATAAATTGGTGTAAATTCAGATGGACTGATGCTGGGATGAAGAGCTTAAGGGTAAGAAATTGTATCACAAAAGTATGAGTAGTATTTACACAATTTTATTGTTATCACTTAAAATATTCAGTCGTGTTTAACCTTACAGAATTATTTTTACACACAAAATATAATTTACCCTTGTTCGAGTATCCATTACTCAACAAATTATAGTAAAACTTACGACTATGCTCGTAAGCACTGACGCTGTACAAAACGAAACAAACAATACAACAAAAATTTCAGTGGAGCACCGTTGCGTCCCATGAGAGATGGCACAACAGTGACCCACGAATACACAGTCTAGGTGACTCGCAATAACCTTAAATATAAATACGATGACAGCAACATTGTTCAGTTAGGTGTTTTGAAAACCGGCTTGAATCTATAGTGACTTCTCGTTATCACTTTTCGTCATCCTCAAGTTTGACATCATATACGCATATACCATGGACGTCATGAAATTGGCCGTCGAGACAGTCTGGGGCACCTAATGAATCTCTATTTTCCAACGTTTTATCTGCTTCCTCGTCTTCACTCGGTACTGGTACAGAGTCCCAGCCTTCTTCCACACGGACCACGTTTATGTTCTCGGCTAAATTTGCTGAAGTTGAAAATGTATTATAATCCACATCTTTAGCTTCTGCGATGTCTATATCCGCAGCATTTTGCTTCTGCTCTTCCGATCTTTCTTTTTCATCGGGAGTGTTAGTTGTTGGCTCCTGATCTGTCACACTGGCCGTAGCTTTAACTGGATCTTCAGAAAAGAATTCACCCTCGAGACCGGATTGTGTATAACTGTTGTCTGCAATGATTTGATTGAGTTCTTCAAAAGGTTCGTGTATGTTAGCGGGAATGTTCCTGGCTCCTACAGTACTGAGGAGTATCAGGGTCAGAAGTAGAGTCGCCTCCATTGTTAATGGACTGTATATCAGTTGAACTGACTTATTTGTCACAATAACGGATGGTGGAGGAAGCGAGCGCGGTCACGATTCCGTCGAAACTAATGACTGCAATACATTTCCTTGGGTTTATATATTGCTCCTGTTTACCTATACATGTGTTGATGATATAATATGGACGTGCTCTCACGTCATAGTTACCTTTATGCTGTTGTTTAAATTATCCCTAATTAGGTTTTACCGCACGTTCACCCGCGAGGAATGTGACTGTCTATCTCGACTCTGGGAATGTGGGAAGCTGTGAGTTATTCCTGCGATTTGCTAACAATTGTAGGAAGTGACACACCTTGTCGTCTACGAGGAAAATGTCTATAATAGCTTTGAAAGTCCGTGCTTTGTGAGCTATTATTATAAAATATACGTATTTAGATGAAATACTAGGTGTGAAAGAAGAAATAACTTTGGGATAAAAAATGCCTTCGGTCTGATGATCTGTTGATCTGAAGGCTGGCTGTCGATAGTTTCTTTGTAAATGTTTATAGCTTAGTTACCTACACTATCAGGATGACACCTGTAAATAATTGAAATTGCGGGGTACCAGGATGGCTATTCAGAGTCTCATAACTGCGGCTTTTTAGGGTTCCGTACCCAAAGGGCAAAAACGGGACCCTATTAGACCCACGATCCGTCTGTCTGTCTGTCTGTCCGTCTGTCACCAGGCTGTATCTCATAAACCGTGATAGCAAGACATCGAAATTTTCACAGATGATGTATTTCTATTGCCGCTATAACAACAAATACTAAATACAGAATAAAATAAATATTTAAGTGGGGCTCCCATACAACAAACGTGATTTTTTGTAGATTTTGCGATAATGGTACAGAACCCTTCGTGCGCGAGTCCGATTCGCACTTAGCCGGTTTTTTTTTGTAATTATATCTATAGCTAAACAGAATGAGAATAATTATGCAGTGTGTCAATTTTATAGAACACCATATGCATTGTTACAAAACAGGGTAAAATGCGGGCTATACTAAAGTAAATTATCCGTAATAATATTGACTCGTTCACGCGGCCTTGATCTAGAAAATCTTGAACAAAGCGCACCCTTAGAATGAAAGTGACCTAACTAAAAAAATGTAATTTATGAGCTATGAGCAAAAAGTCTTCAAAAAAGACTGTACTTTCTTATAATAAAGAGATAGATTTATATGCTGTCCCTTTCATACACATAAATCGGCCAGTTTTCGCCACAGGGTTGTAGAATAAGGTAGATTAATCTATTCTTCTTATTATCTATAAGGTCAGTTATATAGCAAAATCAGAAATTACAGGTATTTTCAAATACTTAGGTACAGCATAGGTGTGAAAGGAACATATCAATGAGTCCATTTATGAATGAACTCAAGTTCATTGGCTAGTGATGTACGCACGTGGCGACTCAAATCGTGTGTGTTTACGTTTGTTTTCCTGTTTCAAGAGGCAGGTCATCTCATGCGCGATTAATTGGTGTGTGGGGGAAAATATTGATGCTTAGAGTTAATTTAATTACAAATATAATAAGCTTGGTTGACATTATCCCTGAAAAGTAAGCCGTGCAAAAGTCCCAGTCGTCAGTTAGTTCTAAATGATTACGTCACGCATTGATAGTCGCTTCTTCTTATTTATTATAATTATTTATTTATTTGTTTGCAGCCTGTTCTGTCCCTTTTCAGGACAAGGCCTATCAGGACATTGACCGGTCCCGTATGTCTCGCATCCAGCGGATCCCCGCAACCTTCACCAGGTCATCGGTCCACCTAGAGCGAGTCCTTCCAACGCAACGTCTTCCGGATCGCGTTCGCCACTCCAGAAATTTTCGGCCCCTACGACCATACGTTCTACGAGCAATGTCCACTGCCACATTTCTTTTTGTGGGAGGTCTCTCCTATTGGTCCGAATGCAACTTTTTTTTTCACTGATAATTACATCATAGAGCTATTCTATCAGAGTACTTTTTATCCTGAGAAATTGCTGTGGAATGAACAAGCGAATCCGCGGGACAAAGCTAGTCATACTATGATTTTTAAAAGGTTTTGGTTCTTTCTACAGAACACACATGATCCTGACACAATTTCTAATTAGTTTCTAGCGTAAACTTCAACAGGAATCAAATTAACTTAACTATGAGGAAACTTTAGAAATTTTCCTATTGCGTCATTTGCAGTAATTTGACCTATTTACTATTTAGGTTAGAGACTCTGGCATTTCTTATTCATCTTTAAACGTTTGCAGTCACAAATCGCTGATGCATTAATATGAACATGAAGGCATAAAAACATCTGTTTCGTATTTTGGAATCGATCGCTAAATTCGAATTCGATATCTTCTTCACCCTATCAATGATTGATATGATTATTTCTATGTGTTTTGACCAGAATTCAGCCACGTCGACAGCGCGAGCGTTACGATTAGCCTCGTAATTCGATATCGCTATCTGAAGTCGGTCAAATTTTACTTACAAGATTCGATTATAGACAGACAGACATCGTGACAGATGAAACGAAATAACCTACTGTAAAAGTGCGCGCACTTTTGATTCGCGTCGCCTCTCGGTGTGAGCTGACCCTTATGTGTACAGAAGTAAACAAGGTTAAACATGATATTATTATTTATTTAACGGAAGCTGATTAGTTTGAGAGCTGTGAATATAAATATACGTTGATTAACTGATTTAGTTTACAAGGTTTCTTTAAAAATACGCTCCAATCAACATAAAATGTGCTCTTTGATAAATATTTTTTAAACCAATATTATTATTTAAACGTATTGCGCTGACCTCAAGTAACATGGGATAAGAGCAGGAAGATGATGATGTAACAATATTATTAAAGGTAAACTTTTATATTTATTAGACAATTTTTTTTAAAACTACCTAATCTTCAGAAATCCTCATTCAATTACAAAAAAATCTTTAATATGTTATAGGTTGAAAGCTGCTAGGGAATCCAATCCCGCAACTTTTCTGCGGGATCAAAAATGCGGGATGAATCATGTAGTCAATTCCGCCAACAATTGGGGAAGCCGAGTGTGCTTTTTAACCCGCTGGCTATTTATGCAACAAGATTAGATCCAATCTAAAAGATGAAAAGTTAGATCTTACTTAATATTATAAATGCGAAATTTTGGATCTATCTTCTTCTTCTAAACATATAAAAGAAGAAAGTGACTGACTGACTCACTGACTCACTCACTGACCATCAACGCACAGGCCAAACGGCTGAAGCTTCAATCATGAAACTTAGCGCATATGTTCCTTTGGTAGTGTAGGTGAGCACTAAGAAAGGATTTTTGGAAATTTCACCCCTAAGGGCTCACGCCCTTAGGGGATGAAAGTTTGTATGAAAGTCCATCAGTTTTAAAGTCAGGATCTTCATATTTTGGGTTCAGGCTGAAGATTAAAAAATAATTTACACGTATAACTCACACGTATATCTCTAATCGCACTCAAATTACAGCACTCGATAGGCTTTGTGCGAGCTCGAAAGTTGAAAGAACATATAAGTCACGTCCTAGAAAAACTACTTTTGGTGTTCCCCAAGGTAGCATTCTTGGCCCTCCATTATTTAACATTTACATAAATGATATGCCTAAGGTCAGTAAACATCAGATGGTCTTATTTGCTGACGACAGCACTATTTTATTATCTAGTAATGACATTAATATTCTTGAAAATGACATAAATGACGATCTTAAAAATATAATAAATTGGTTAGTTAATAATAATCTGAAAATAAATCTTAACAAAACTAAAATAATGACATTTAATCAAAGAACAAATAAACCGAAACTGAATATAAAATATGGTAACGTAGCAATCTCTGAATGTGACATCACAAAATTTCTGGGTCTTTACATAGATAATCGTTTAACTTGGAAGCAACATATCGACGCTTTGTCAATGAAGCTTAGCCAATTTGCGTATGCTCTGTACAAACTTTCAAAAACAGTTAACCGCATTACAGTACAAATAGCTTATAATGCTTATGTGGCTTCTGGCATTAGGTACGGAATAATTTTTTGGGGCAACTCCACTGACAGAGACATTGCTTTTAAAGCTCAAAAGAAATGCTTACGATCGTTTACCAAATTGCAATCGATTGATAGTTGTAATCAAATAATAAATAATAATATAATAATAATTATTATTATTAATAATAATTATTATTAATAATAATAATTGTTGTTGTTGTTGTTTAAGGAACTTAGTTTGCTCACTCTACCGTCTATGTACATATATGAAATGGGAGTGTTTGTTCGCTGTAACCTGCATTTATTTGAGAAACTGCGCTCTCGCCGTTATCAGAATACCATTCATGTTACCTCTCATAAAACCGCATTTTTCGGTAAAAGTGTGCTAGGTATGGCCCCAAAAATATATAACAGTATACCAGCAGCTATTAAAAATAAAGAGTGTCTGGGATCCTTTAAGAGGTCTTTGTTTAAATTCCTTGTAGATACTCGTAGATGTTATTACTCCGTCACTGAGTTTACTACTGATAAACAGAGGTATGACGATTCCGACTTGCCAATTGGACATTTATGATTTGATTTATTAATAAAGTATAATTGTGTTTATTAATCTATAATTATAATAACCTGTTTAACTATTGACATATTTTAAATTGATTTATTTTTAATGTAATCTGACATGTAAATTGATATGCTACCTTAATTGTATTATTTTATTTATTTTTTATTTTTGTTGACATATTTTAAATTGATTTATTTTTAATGTAATCTGACATGTAAATTGACATGTTACCTTAATTGTATTATTTTATTATTATTTATTGTTGCTTGCTAATTTTAATTTGCATGCTATTGTCAATTTTGTACGCCAGATATTGGCAAAACATAGTGCACATATTATAACAATACTATCTGTAACCATACCTATGTTTTACAAAATAAATGATTGATTGATTGATTGATTGATTGTATCTCAGCAATTTTGAAGATTTCACCCCCATGAGGGTGAAATCGTCTAGAGACATGAAATTTTGCAAATAGATACTTTATACTGTGCAGGCATCCACTAAGAAAGAATTTTGGGGAATGCCACCCCTAAGGGGGTGAAATAGGGGATGAAAGTTTGTATGAAAGTCGGCTAGTTTTGAAGTTAGGATCTTCGAATATTGGGTTTGGGCTGAAGATTAAAATCTAACGCAAATTAAGGTTTTTTGGGAATTCCATCTTTGGGGGGGGCGGATCATGGGGGATGAAATGTTGTGTACAAAAGTCTTTAGTACTTTATCATTTCTTCGAAAGTATTATCAGGAAATAAATAAGCTGATTTTGTATGCCTCTAAACCAATAAATATGTTCAATTGCCAATACAAGTCTAAAAGATGAAACGTTAAATATTGTATTATATCGTTCCTTAAACGAAGCTGATTATTTATACCTCTAAAACATCATTATATTCAATTGTTAATGAGTAATAACGCTACTTACAAATAAAAATAATAATTAAAAAATTTAAATGTACTTGTCTTTATTTCATTTCTTTTTTTTTAACTACTTAAAACCAATCTTAATCTTAATTTAATAAAACTCAATCCCGCAAATCCTCCTCCCTTGCGGGATAGCGATTTTGATGTATGACATAGACTATGTGTACAGTCTAAAACTGTACATATTTTGCTGACGCGGTGCCGTGCACCATACGTGCGTCATTCCAATAATATTATAAATACACATGAAACACTTTAAATCAATGAGTACGATAACTGCTACGCGGTGACTAACATTAGAGAAAGGAATCGTCAACAGTATTACTTGTAAACACAAAAATACGTAATAAATCTAACAAAAACTGAGTGATCTTTTCTCTTCGTGCTTCAACCTCAACAACAACAACTCTGCAAGTGTACGAACCGTACATTTTTTGGTCCTTCGAGCCGGATGTTTGGTGCCACTGTGCCTCTTTACGGTAGCGAATCGGTTTAGCTGGTCTCCCAGAAGCGGGTCGCCCCAGCTAGATTGAGAAGTCGCATAATATCGTGACAGAGGTGCAAGGGTGCTGAGTTCCACTGACCATTTCAAATCAAGTAAGTCAACGATTTCAAGATTTGAAACGGAGAAGACTACAAGCAACGCAGTAGCCTTCGCAATACAACGCAACGCTCTCCTGCCACAGTCAACGACGTGTCAGCAAGCATCAACATGGATATGCTAGAATTGCAGTCAACGTGCTTCGATAACATCAAAGCATTATGTGTCAACTATCGCAAGGATTCATCATCACGAAAATCTGTGGAATACCTGAAGAAACGCTTGTCGTCGCTAGAAAACCAATGGCAAGACTTCGAAGGCAGGCATGCCCAACTGTTGCTCGAACTAGAAGATAAGAACATAGCATATTTCAAGGACGACATCTACGAAAAAACTAAAGAAATGTTCTTATCAACTAAAACAGACATAACTAGCAAACTGACGACTTTGAACAAACAAAACGTGAAGTTCGACCTAGGTGGGACTTCAGAAGATGACGACAGCAACATACAACTCTTGCTTAACAAGCAAGAATGCAATTTCAACGCGATTCACCGTGTCATCTCCAAGATTGACTTAATCACTATATCGGAAAGATGGGAACTGGAAGACCACTTCGCAACCTTGAAATCGAAATGGGAACCCATCGATAAACTTCATTGGGAAATAGACTTTCAACTGAAAGGATCCAACGAACATTACTACAAAATGTTCACGGATATTGAACAACAATATGATGAGCTAAAGAGGAAAATCCATGCCAAAATCTGGTCCACCGTCCACTACCAGAAATCGACACCTAAGATCGAAATCCCTGAGTTCTCCGGCAACTACAGTCAGTGGATCTCCTTCAAAGACCTATTTCTGGAAGCTATTCACAAAAACCCTATGATCAACAACGCGCAGAAAATGCAACACTTAAAGACCAAGCTGCGAGGAGAAGCTGAACGCTTAGTGCAGCATCTGACCATTAGCACTGAAAACTATAACTCATGCTGGGATATATTAATTCAGCGCTACGACAATCGTCGCCTCCAGTTTACTTCATTTATGAACAACATGCTAAATCTGCCGATCATACAACATGCAGACTCATACAATTTGAAGAAGATGCATGACGTCATTACCGAATGCCTGAACGGCATCTCTAACATCGGTATTGATACTTCAACTTGGGACCCGATCATTGTGCACATCATGTCACAAAAACTGGACTCCAGTACTTTGAGTGACTACATGAAAGAACTTCAAGATCACAGAGAACTACAGAACCTCCACGACTTCCTGTATTTCCTCGAAACACAGTTCATGGCATACGAAACGATGAAATCAGCTAAAAGGGCGAACCCTACAGCCACAGAAAAATCATCCAACTGGAAAACATTCAACAAGCAAACCCAGATGAAGAAACATAACTATAACTTCAATCAAAATAAAACAAACAACTATCATGCTATTTACGGTAAATGCCCATTCTGCAACGGAAGTCACGTTCTGCGCCAATGTGACAAATTCCTACAAATGGACTTTGGCAAGCGAAATGACACCGTGTCGAAACTGCAGCTGTGCAAAAACTGTTTATTCAGCCACGGAAATGACGAGTGCAAATCCACGAAAATGTGCAAAGAATGTAACTTGAAACACAACACACTATTGCACAATCCGGACAACCAAACCATAACGTCAGCGACTAGAAAAAACAATGTTGAACAACGCCCTTCATCTCAACAACCAACATCTAACCATTTGTCTAAAGACAACATGGAGGTGCTACTGACTACGGTCCAGCTGAGAATAAAATCTGCAGATGGGATTTATGTAACACTACGTGCGTTGCTCGATCAAGGCTCACAGGTGAACTTGATAACAGAAAACGCTGCACAAATATTACGTCTTCCTCGGCGCGGGATCAACGCATCAGTATCGGGAATCGGCTCTGTTTCCAGAGAATGCAGGGGAAAACTGAAACTTACCTGTCAATCGATTCACTCCGATTATAACTTTGAAACTCAAGCACTTATTATGACGAAGCTAACAAACAACCTGCCTATGAAAACGTTCGAGAAAGGTGCATGGAGTCACTTGAAAAACTTGAAACTTGCAGATCCTGACTTCAACGTATCTCGGCAAATCGACCTATTACTAGGAGCCGACGTATACTCCGAAATTATCCTAGGAGGTGTATTGAAAGGCAATAACAGCTCCCCAGTTGCACAACAAACGCAAATTGGGTGGATTTTATGCGGAAAGATGAAACAAACGTTTAACTGCCACGTTACTGTAGTCAACTTAGAGGATTTAACAAAATTTTGGGAGAATGAAGAAATTCAAAAAACTAAAGATATCCCCAAAGATGACCAGTGTGAACAATTTTATAACGAAACTGTAAGAAGATCATTTGACGGAAAGTACATCGTCAAAATGCCTCTAGTTCCAGACTACAAAGAGAAACTAGGCAAGTCTAGAACAATTGCGGTTTCGCAGTTTCTACAGTTGGAAAAACGGCTAGAGAAGAACGAAAAGCTTTCCTCCATGTACAAAAAATTCATGGAAGAGTACGCGGATCTGGGTCACATGAAATTAGCACCTCAGATACCTACTGACGTCTACTTCTTACCGCACCACGGGGTCTTGAGAGAAAACTCGACAACAACAAAGTTGAGGGTCGTATTTAACGCCTCTCAAAAAACTACGACTGGCGTCAGCCTGAACAACGTCATGGAAAAAGGCGCCAACTTACAAAAGGACATTCAGGCCCTTATACTGAAATGGCGAACGTATAAATACGCATTTACGGCTGACATTGAAAAGATGTACCGCTGCATTTGGATTTCAAAAGAACAACAACATCTACAGAGAATTGTATGGCGGGACTCACGAGATCAACATCTTCGCGATTACCAGCTCTGCACAGTAACCTACGGGACCAAATGCGCACCATGGCTAGCTATGCGAACATTGAAGCAACTAGCCATTGACGACGGTCACAAACATCCGGCAGCTGCCAAGACACTCATAGAAGAATGCTACGTAGATGACGTCATTAGCGGCCATAACAACCTCACAGAAGCGAAAAAACTGCAAAACTCCTTGATCCAACTGTTAAAAGGAGGAGGCATGAATTTACGGAAGTGGACAGCCAATGACCGCGCTATACTGGAAGACTTACGCAAGGATCAAATTTCAACTCAAACCATGTTTGATTTTAAAGGGGAAGAATCAAGCAAAACGTTAGGCCTCGGTTGGAATCCAAACAGCGACAACTTCCACTTTGACTGGCCTGTGGAAAACTCCAAACAACTAACAAAGAGATCTTTACTCTCAGCCATATCAAGATTTTACGACCCATTGGGTTGGCTCTCCCCAGTAACGGTCAAGGCCAAACTACTATTCCAGAAAGTCTGGATGAGTAAACTTAGCTGGGATGACATAGTGCCCAGCAACATTGAATCTGAGTGGCTGAACCTAAAAACAGAACTGCCGTTCATTAATAAAATAACGATAAATAGATGGATTGGCGACACACAACAATGTGTCGAATTGCTAGGCTTCTGCGACGCAAGTGTAAAGGCGTACGCTTGCGTTATTTACAGCAAGGCGTTCAACGAACATGGCCAACCCATCGTAACTCTACTTGCTGCTCGAACAAGGGTGGCTCCACTGACTCAGAAAACAACACTACCAAGACTGGAACTGTGTGGTGCTCAGCTACTAGCTGACTTGATGGAGAAAACCAAGGAAACATTCTGTGGATATAACATATCAACACGGGCTTGGTCGGATTCTCAAGTGGTCCTCGCGTGGATTCAAGGCGAAACATCAAGATGGGAAACTTACGTAGCCAACAGAGTTACAAAGATCAAAAACGTCATTCCTGCAGCTCAGTGGCATTATGTCAAATCAGAGCAAAATCCAGCAGACTGCGCCTCAAGAGGTCTTTTGCCAAGCAAACTAGTAAACTTCAACCTGTGGTGGCAAGGCCCAGAGTTCTTAACAAAACAAGATCCGCCGGCAGATATGCCTTGCACTTTCCAAACGAATTTTGGCGGCTTAAACCACGCTAAAATCACGCAAGAAAATATCGATCATAATATAATTATCAATTTATTGAGCAAATGCAGCTCATTGACACAAGCAAACAGGGTCATCGCATGGATATTACGCTTCATTACAAATGTGCGCAATAGGACGAAATCGGAAACTACGTACCTAACAACAAGTGAACTAAGCGCAGCGCGCATTAGTATCATTATTCAAGCGCAGCGATTGCAGTTCAATTCTGAATACAAACAAATCGTTAACAACGAAACAGTATCAAAGAAAAGCGCAATTTGCAAATTGAATCCTTATGTAAACAAAGCGGGCATCATCTGTGTCGGAGGTCGTCTTAAACACTCAAGATTAACTGGGGATATGAAGAATCCAATAATCGTACCACATAAAGGTAGATTTACACAACTTCTTATAGAACAAGCACATTCAGCCACATTACATGGAGGAGCTCGGCTAACGCTGACTTATATTAGACAGCGTTACTGGATCGTTGGCGGCAACCGGGCTGTCAAGAACCAACTTCGAAGATGTGTACGCTGCCATCGCTTCAACAAGACAGATAGCTATCAACTGATGGGTGACCTACCACCGCAAAGGATCACTCCGTGCCGCCCTTTCACGCACACAGGAGTAGACTTTACCGGTCATGTGGATGTTAAACACAACAAGGGTAGAGGCGTAAAAACTTCAAAGGGATACATAGCCATATTTATATGTATGGCGACGAAAGCTGTTCATATTGAACTCGTATCAGACCTTAGCACAGAAACGTTTATGGCGGCCTTCCAAAGACTATGTGTGAGACGCGGCACCCCGAAACACATGTACTCTGACTGTGGTACAAACTTTATCGGCGCTGCAAAGGTGCTTCGTCAGGAATTCGAAGAGTTCAAACAACTACTGAAACCAGATGTTTTCAACGAACTGGCCAAATTGGAGGTGGAGTGGCATTTCAACGCCCCCGCCTGGCCAACTGCTGGCGGTCTGTGGGAAGCTGCCGTCAAGTCTATGAAGCACCATCTGCGACGAGTACTGGGGGACCAAAAACTAACGTACGAGGAGTTCATAACGATTTTAGCAAAAATAGAAGCCTGCATGAATTCAAGACCTCTGTGCCCGCTAACTGAAGATCCAGAAGAGTTCTACAACTGCCTAACGCCTGGACATTTCCTTACAGGAAGCCCAATATTGTCCATGCCACTCTCGGATTACAGTGACGTAAAAAACATTGATTTACGCCGTAGATGGCAGCTTACCGAGCATATGTTTCAACAATATTGGAAAAGCTGGTCAAACGATTACCTTACCACTCTACAAACACGTAGTAAGTGGAACAAGCCTTCTAGAAACGTTAAAGAAGGCGATGTAGTACTGGTGAAAGAAAACAATCTACCGCCGGGAAAATGGGCCCTAGGTCGGATTCTGGAAACACATCCAGGATCTGATGGATATGTTCGAGTAACTACTGTTAAAACTCAAGCAGGAATCATAAAGCGCCCAATAACAAAACTGTCGCCATTACCATTGAACTCTGAAACTGAGGAAACCAAAGAAAACGAAATGAAAAATAAGCCTCCACAGAAATCGAAAAACGAACGGCGGAAGAAGTCAAAGAATCTTATCTCAACGTTACTAATAACAATGTTATCATTGTTTACATTTGTAACGGGATCTTATACCGCCACCGATGGCACGCGCGGAGCGCCGGCGGCGACCGCTCAGATTACAAGTCTGGAACGCGAGCGGCCCATATACTATGACACCGTCGGCAAAATGCAAGTAGTGCACGATGAATGGATACTAATGATGTACTACAACCTAACAAACTATTGGGATGGGACTCGTCGTACTCAAACTTACTTCGAGAATATTCACAACTTATGCCAAAAAACGAATCTACAACACTGCAGATCAACCATGGAACAATTAAATCATGAACTAGAACTTCTAAACTACTACAACTCTATACTTATAAATCCCCACAAACACCTGAGCAACAGGAAGAAACGGGGTCTAGTCGACGGAGTCGGCTACATAGCTAACAGTCTGTTTGGGATATTGGACCAACAATTCGCTAAGAAATATCAAAACGATATTCAATCTCTGCAAACCAATGAGAACTACTTACTTGAGTTATTAAAAAATCAAACAACGATTGTGGAGCTTGAGAATCAAGTATTGAAACAAACTGAAGACAATATTCAGCGTCAATTCAACTCCATTGATAACTTTATCAATCAAACCAATAAAAATATAGCATCCATCGAAACGGAAATGGAAATACTTTCGGCTACTACCTACCTCAACTCTGCTTCGTTAACGACGTACCTATTGATCAACAGCTTGAGGACGTTCCAGGAGATGCTGTTTAATACTCTAACTAACGTCTACCAAGGTCATGTAGATGTCCATCTGATAAGTCCGGTGCGTCTGATTCAAAAATTAACGGAAATATCCGGAAGCCTTCCGAAATCTTTATCGCTACCAGTTGAGAACTACAAAGAAAACATTAAAGATATCTACAAGCTGATCAATGTGAAAGCACGAGTTACTGAAAATTACTTTCTTTTCGAAGCACATATTCCACTTGTAGCTAACGAAGATTTCGTAATATACCAAGCGATACCTTTACCGGTTAACAATGCTAAGGAAACTACATATGTGCAGTTATCAAACGAGTACATCGCTGTCAACTTCAAGAAGAACATTTACGTGTCTATGTCCAAAGATGACTTGAAACACTGCATGCAACAAAAATCGCAGAATTTCTTATGCAAGAAAAACCTGCCATCATTTGACCTACACAGCAAAAACGCTCCTTGTGAGGCAAAACTGCTATCGCATCAAAACAATGAACCTTGTGACGTCGAACGCGCGTCATGCAAAGACACTTGGATAGAGTTACAAACTCAAAACAGCTGGCTGGCGATTTGCTGCGAAACGTGTGCATTACGAATCATATGTAGCAACGACGTCACATCACAAACCATTGCATTATCGAGCATAGTGACATTATCTCAGGGATGCGTACTGCAATCCAACGACTTAACCATCTACGCTCAACGCCGATACAGCAGTCATATGAAGATGGATTATGAGTTTACAGCTCCAACATTTGATACATCTATTAACAAGATAGTGAACTTAACATATCGTTATGCTCCAAATATCCTTCAGTCAAAGGCTACGGATCAGGAAATTGTAACAATTGATCAGAAAATTGCAACTCAACGGCAAAATGAAGCTTCACTACCAACACTAACAAGTCACGACATTCATCAATATGCCATAAGTTACTCTTTGCTGGCGATCGCCATCATAGTCGTACTTGTCGTGGTTGGGAGAAATCGTTGTCCACACTATTGCACACACAACGCTAAGAACAAAACTTCGAGTCAACCTGAAGATATTGAACTTCAAGTTTTCCGCAAAACAGAGTGCCAGCAGCATGAAACCGTCGCAGCACAAACAACAAAGGACTTGCGGCGGGAGCCTCAACCTGGGAACAGGAACATCGCCTTTCTATTTGATTGATTAATTACTTAACTAACTTTGTGATGACTTTTCCTTTCTCTTCTCGTTGGTTTCTTCTTTTTGGGTTGCCAAGATGTACAGTCTAAAACTGTACATATTTTGCTGACGCGGTGCCGTGCACCATACGTGCGTCATTCCAATAATATTATAAATACACATGAAACACTTTAAATCAATGAGTACGATAACTGCTACGCGGTGACTAACATTAGAGAAAGGAATCGTCAACAGTATTACTTGTAAACACAAAAATACGTAATAAATCTAACAAAAACTGAGTGATCTTTTCTCTTCGTGCTTCAACCTCAACAACAACAACTCTGCAAGTGTACGAACCGTACACTATGTTTTATCCCAGAAAATGCATGATTATTGTGGAATAGTTCACAGGCACGAAGCCGCAGACAAGATCTAATTGTAAATACTCTTAAGCATAAAAGTATAAAATAGCCTACATCGTTCCCAATGCTGGCATACAGGCCTCTCTCTGTGAGTGTGAAATAAAGGGTCTTTCAAATAGAGCGGGTCGATATTAATAATCTGTGGCGGCCATTTTACTTATTTAAAATGTATTGTCAAGGTTTCTTTTAAATATTTTTGAGTATTTTAAATAACAGGGGCCGTCGTGGAGGTATTATAGAAGTGACCAAGTACCGGAAGGCGCAACGTTTGAAGGCCTCCCATGACCCTCCCGTTGGATGCCAGATACACTAGACTGGTCGAAGTGGCGACGCTTTTGGCAGGCCTGGTCAGCTGTGGTCGTATTTCGGCGCTAAGGTAAGGTCTAAGACGTCAGCTCTTGACTCAATTACCTATACCTTAGTAACACATCTTATGCAAACTTAGTTCATCCAGGTTATTCATAATAACATCTAAAATCGTCATTTCAGTAACCATGCAAATAACAGGGGGATGACCATGACCATCTTGCTCTTAGATCAAGATTATTTTGAGTGTGCGTAAGGGACAGATGTATATGACTTGTATACATCTGTCCCTTATTTACAATCGAACTATGATAGTTTTAACACGTCAGGGTACGGGGGCAGGTATGCATGACATTGAAATAATTAATATTATAGACAAGAAATATTAAAAAGTGTGTCCAGTAGACCTAGATCTAGGAATCAACAAAATCTAAACAAATTTATTATAATGTATGCTCTAACTAAGCCATAAAGTTAAAAAGTGATCGAGTGAACATGAAGGTGATAGATGAATTTTATTTTTCGATTTCAGGTTCCCTTGGTTAAGATGCAATGAACCAGAAGTCCGGTTGATGGCAATAGGCTTCTCCTCTAATACATGGGACTTAAGGCGCAGATACCCCTCAGTAGCTGATTTTAAAAGGGAATAAATATAATGACCACCAAAAAAAACTTTGTGACGATAACCCCTATCACCTAAAATATATACTAATCAGCAAAAAAAATAAACCTAAACCAAATTTAGTAAATTGATCACCAAATTTCATAAGTGCTAAAACCGTAAGATATCAAATCTAGTGATTTGGTCAATGAATCAGTCCAAGAGCGAGCGAAGCGAGCTCGGGAGCTAAGGGCACCCCGACACGGACAGGTTAGGTTCGAAGGAGATGACGGGAGCTGAAGTGAGCGAGCAAAGCGAGCGAACTCAGCTCCCGTCATCACCTTCGTGTTAGTTTACTTTAGACCCTGTATTCAGAAATAGGAGCCCCGCCCAGCGGGGCTCCGTCGACTCTGTTGCGATTCTAAATTTAATTTTGGTGATCATTTACTATTTTTGTCAGTATATTACTAGATTTGGTGGTTTGTTAAACATAAGCCATTTTAAAATGAGAATCACGTCTAAACGGCTCGTCGTAATTTTTTGGAAAAAATATATGTTACATGACACCATTTCCTTAATAATTTGATCTGAGAAAATGTTGAGTTTTATTCGTCTATCATAGTGTAATTATTTTTTAAACTTATGTCTAACAGAGGCAAAAAAACGACAATGGCATCAAAACCGCCGCGCCGGGCGTATTTTTATGAAATTGTCACCATCTCAAAGACAATTTAATTATCTACATTTTGATCTGAGGTTTTTTTTATAGTCATAGAATAATAAGAAGAGTACAAAAAACTACAGAATTTTGTGTCGCGCGGATGTGAAACGAGTGCGCGTTTTATTCCCTCAAGGTCGTTGGGGACTATCGTCGTCTTAAACATAACTGGTGAAGTGTGAGTGTACAGAAATTCACGTCTGCCAAGCCCTTCGGGGAACACTGCCTTGATGGTATGTTTTGTGATGACGAGTCACTGACCTTCAGTTATTCCAATAACACCTTGTTTAGTACGGCAGGGCAGTAATCTACTTCTTTCATCTCAGCATAAAAAGCAATATAATGTATTACGTAATGAATTATGATAATGAAGACACTCGTAACTTTTTGTACTACCATTATCAGAGTTTTTGCTGACGTTACAAATGAGTAAGAAATAAATTTGAACAAAAACCCTTTTAATGTTAATGGAATTCCCATTCTGTTACCACTTACTTAGAGACTTAGAGACCATTTTTACTTGACACTTTAAATACGTGCAGAAATGCGTTTGCACTTTCAAGAAATGACGTATTATTGCCTGTTTTCAAATTACAACCTTAGAAAACCACAGAATTCTTCACAAAGATTTGAACATGGAGTAGGTACTTATAACGACGTATAAAATAAATGTTTTCGAATTAAAACAGAAGAAAACCACATAATTATTTACAAGGAATTGAACATGCAATGCAATGAAATGTCACGTAACACCTTGGCACGCCTTGTCACACCTTTTACCTAGAAATGACGTCACAAACATCGTCTCCTCAATACAGTTCGGGTGCTTTAACTTTGTAATTTTTTATTGAATCCATGAAGCAAAAAATACGTGTACGATATTTTTTTATATAATCTGACTGGCGGACCAGAGTTTATTTATTTATCCAGGCAATATCTCTATTGTTTATATTTCCCTACTGTTATTTTATTGTTAAGGATGAAACGCATCGGAAAAAAGGAATTTTGGTTCCCTAGGACTGTAAGTTACACTGCTTGACAAAAAGGCAACATTATGTCAAATTCAATGCGTTTTCTTTTTGGGTCGTGGTTTTTTTTTTCTTGTTGTGCCAAAATACACTCAAAAATAATTATTGGATTTATTGGTGGAATCCGGTACCGCTACCCCGGTCCCAAAAGCCCCACAACCCTTCTTTTTAGGATTCCGTAACCAAATGGCAAAAAAACGGAACCCTTACGGATTCGTCATGTCTGTCCGTCCGTATGTCACAGCCACTTTTTTCCGAAACTATAAGAACTATGCTGTTGAAACTTGTTAAGTCTATGTATTCTGTGAAATGCATTAAGATTTTCACAGAAAAATAGAAAAAAAAACTTTGGGGGTTCCCCATACTTAGAACTGAAACTCAATTTTTTTTTCATCTGTCCCATACGTGTGGGGTATCTATGGATAGGTCTTCGAAATTAATATTGAGGTTACTAATTTTTTTTTTTTCTAAACTGATTAGTTTGCGCGAGAGACACATACAAAGTGGTAAAATGTGTCCCCCTCCCCCTGTAACTTTTAAAATAAGAGGATGATAAATCTAAAAAAAAATATATGATGTACATTACCATGTAAACTTCCACCGAAAATTGGTCTTAACGAGATCTAGTAAGTAGTTTTTTTTTTAATACTTCATAAATCGTAAACCGCAATTTACCAAGTACGGAAAACTTCGTGCGCGAGTCCGACTCGCACTTGGCCGGTTTTTTTTGTTGTTTACTGAGACTCTAAACATGTGACATTCTAGCAACGAAAGCGTCGCGATAGCGATAGGCAAAATGCCAAAAATATATGAAATGTCACGTGACCTATCATAAGTTCGAAAAACATTTGACCGAATTTCATTTCACCTAAAACTTTTCAAATATTATCGTTTCGTTATTTTTTACTTCATCGAAGTCACGTCTGCCACTGTCTCAGATGACCAATTCGATTGTTTCCGTTACTCCGACGTTTCATTTGGTCGGAAATCTTTTTATCGAAGTTACACTTAGCTGAAATAACATTTGTTCGAAGTACTGTTTCCGAACATTCATTATACCACTGTTTTAATTACCATATTTTCATTTCACCAAACGCCTACAAAGTTTGTGCACACTATGTCATGGTTCCCTATCCGTTTGCATACAATTTTAAGACATAATATAACATGGCATACTTTTGTTTACCCTAATTATATTTACGCAAAACAGCTTACGCATAGTTTTTAGTTTAAGTATAACATTCTACAGCATATTTTTTTACGCATATTATACTTAAACATTTTTTATACGCATATCAAATAACTACGCATAATAATTAAATCCTAGAATGCTTAACACTAAAACACTGAATGTTTGTTACTGAAATACTGAGTGAGAGAGAAACAATGGGCTAACACAAATGTTTAAAACAGAGACTTATTTCTGTCTGCAGGGTCTAAAGTACCCTAACATGAAGGAGATGACGGGAGCTGAGTTCGCTCGTTTTGCTCGCTCACTTCAGCTCCCTTCATCCCCTCGAACCTAACCTTTCCGTGTCGTGGTGCCCTAAATTCCCGAGCTCGCTTCGCTCGCTTTTGGAATAATTCGTTGAAATAATCAATTAATAAAAATATCTAATTCATGACAGTTATAATAAATCATTTGCATGAAAATTCAAAATAAATACGTAAACACAGACAAGACTGCGTGAAGTCGGTTTTGCAGCGATTCGTTTTTGTCACTAAATTTTGTATAACATATTCACTTTTTACCCGATTGCCGAAGGAGGTTTTTGTGTTTATCAGTCTATGTATGTATTTTTGTTCCTATGTGGCGTTCTAGAAACCAAACGCATTGGCCGATTTTGATGGTTCTTACGTCAATCGATTTGTCTTAACCCTGCGAGTGTCACTGGCTACATTAAAATTGGAAAATAGAAAAATAGCGGCTTTTGGGCGCCATATTGTGGCGGCCCAAAATTTTATTTTCTTCCAAATCTATCGCATGGGGTATCCAAGGCTTTAAGAGGTGATTTCAAAAATATATAACTCTTATATGTTTAAATGTACCTAATTCAAAAAAAAATAACTAAAAGGTTAATAATAAAAAAAGTTTATTAAAAAGATCAAAAAGCCGGCACATTGAATGAGCCTGTTGACACGTGCCAATGCACGCTGGGCTCACTCTGTGTGGTTTTATATCATCAGTCACGTTTCCAATGCGGTGCTGGTGTGAGCAGAATTCTAAGTAATTAGTTATAGGTACTGAGCATAGTTTTTGCGCTGCGTGAATTGAATTAGCACAAAAAAGTGATTATTATATAGCATGACTGTAGAATATTTTCATTTAAATGTGTTCTATTTTGGCCCATTTGGTGGCAGTGTATTATTCATCATTTAGTTTAGTTTTCCCATCGACTTTGGATTCGGCTTCCATTTGAACCACCAGTATTTCACATGGAGCGACTATAGTCCCCACAACCCAGTTTTTAGGGTTCCGTAGTCAACTAGGAACCCTTATAGTTTCGCCAAGCCCGTCTGTCCGTCCGTCTGTCCGCAGCGTAGCTCAGAGACTTTTAGTACTAGAAAGCTATAATTTGGCATGGATATCTATCTAATACCATTAAAATTCTAGAAAAACGTCGTTTTATCCGTGTTTTCAGGCAATGAAAAACTGCTACAATATCATTAGAATACGTAAGTAAATTTCGCCACCATCTCAAGGTATTCTCATAACTCATTTGGGAAATCGGGCGGTACCGAAACGAGAAGACCCGGGTTCGAAACCAGATTATTCTTAACACGCTTTTATTAGCTTGGTATGTATGTATCTATGTATCAATGTAACGGAATCTTTGAACGTGATTTTCACCCCCTTCAAAACGTCGGATTAATTTGAAACTTTGCACACTTATCAAGGACCGATGACAATGCAATAATTTTAATAGTTTAATAGTTTGGCCCAAAAAAAAAAACTCGTCGACGACCAGTAGTAAAAGTCGGTGCCCTCACTGGAGTTGCAGCACGATTGTGCGGTGGATCTACATTACACCGTCTCCTTAAATTACCAGTACAAAAAGATGGAGTTATTGCACATGCCAATATGCCACTTCTTACTGGTCATTATCTAAGAGGGATGCGTCAGTTATGGCAAAACGTTGAATTTCTTTTTATAGACGAAATCTCTATGGTACCTTATGAGATGCTGTGCATGATCGAATCTCGTTTGCGGCAGCTGAAGAGTCCGAACGCTTTATTTGGAGGTAAAGGGTCTTTCAACAAGGACGGGTCGATGTTAAAATTGAATAAAACAAGATGTGTGTGAGATATTAACGAAATTTATTTTTTATTTAAAAGGCCCATTATGCCATTATGGATGGAATATGACATCGTTCAAATGTCCGCCGCGGCTTCGTATGGTTGCACGAATCCGAGAGGTCCAATTTTTAATGAGTCATTAAAAATTGGACCTCTCGGATTGAACGATGTCATATTCCATCCATAATGGCATAAATGGGCCTTTTAAATAAAAAATAAATTTCGTTAATATCTCACACACATCTTGTTTTATTCAATTTTAACATCGACCCGTCCTTGTTGAGAGACCCTTTATAAATGTATTATTTTACTATTTGGTGATTTAATGCAGCTACCGCCTGTCAGAGGACAGCAAGTTTTTAAACAAGCAGAACGTATGAAGCCTGCTACACATTTGTGGCGTCAATTTCAGATTGTAGAACTTAAATAAAATATGCGCCAACAATGAGAAACGACATTTATAGATGTACTTAACGCCCTAAGAGTTGGCGAATTAACGTATAGACATCTTGAAACACTTCTTGGAAAAGTGTCAGTCGATGCTACCAATGAATTTTCGATTGAGAGAGCTTTAAAAATCTATCCAACGAACGATCAGGTTGCTAAACACAACGAAAAAGTTCTGAAGAATTTTGAGAATAAAGGGACATTTATTCATACATTAAATGCACAAGATCAACTTATCGATGCTACACGAAATTTAGGTAATAAAGACCTGGACTTTACCATACCTGATGATATCAATAAAACAGTAGGTCTGCCTAAGATATTGAAAATATTGGTGGGAGCTAAAATGATGTTGAGATCTAATCTTGACGTGTCAAAGGGTTTATAAATGGCAATATGGGATTTATCACGGAGATTATCTGGCCACATTTTCGAAGGGATCAAGTATATGATACAGATATACCGTTAGTCCGTATCGATTTTGGAACAGACGGTATACATGTAATTAAACCAATATCGATACAGTTCCCTGCAAAATATAGCTATGACCGCTAAAAGACGGATGTTGCCATTGATCCTGAGATGGGCATCACATGTGCATAAAATGCAAGGCTCCACAGTTGATCATGCAGTCATTTATCTAGGTTCTCGACTATTTGCCGCTGGACAAGCTTATGTAGCACTCAGCCGCGGAAGGTCTCTGGACGGTATTCGGATAGAAGAACTTGATTGCTCGAAGTTAACAGGGAAAGTCCCATGTAACGGTGATGCTTGGTAACATTAGATGAAATGGTTAGATTAAGAAATATTTCATAAAACAACTTGGTAACCTGATTTCACATATGATGCAATTAAAAGTCGATTATTCATTGCTGCGAAATTATCATCGTTTTAAGTTTTTAGTCTTACCAAAGCAAAAATAAATTCCTTAAAAAAAAACAAAAACCGTGTATGTTTTGTAGTTAGCAGATCTAAAAAATATAAAATAAAAATTAGTTTAAAAAAAACTATAAAACACGCTTTTGTAGATAACCGAACTAAAAAGTAGAAAATATTTTTTGAAAATTATATACGAATAGAAAAAAATAAATACACATCATAGCAACTATTATTAAATAACTTGTTTGAGTGTTGTACAATGCCATTTTACAATTCTGTTCATCGTAAAGAAAGCGTGGGGTGCTTTTTAGAATATATCCATAATAGAATTTTACTTTTACAAATGTCTGTCAAATAAAAAATAATTACCGTCGAGATCAGGCACCCCACGATTTTTTACGATGAACTGAATTGTAAAATGGCATTGTACAACACTCAAACAAGTTATTTAATAATATTTGCTATAAAGATATTGAAAATTATTTTCTACTTTTTAGTTCGGTTATTTACAAAATCGTGTTTTTTAGTTTTTTTTAAACTAATTTTTATTTATATGCTATTTTATTCGAGTTCCTTCTTTTGTGAGAAAATCTATTATTTTTAGGCGTGTAGTAATACTAATATTTTTTTAAAGCTTTAATTGTATAAATAGAAATTCTTTTGGTGACTGTTATTTGCATGGACGGATTTTAATGGAGTAACCAAATTTTTAAAATGAATTAGTACGTCTCTTTTGAGGAGCAGTGGCGGCCCAGTTGTATCGGCCGCGACTTACAAGTTGTAGGTCGTGGGTTCGAGCCCAGGCAGGCGCTTTACTTTGTGAAAATTATTTCATCACCACTGCTCTCAAAACGGTGAAGGAAAACATCGTCAGGAAACCGGCATGTCCTAGAATCAAAAATTTGAAGACATGTGACATCCACCAATACGCACTGGGCCCGCGTGGTGGATTACGGCCCATTCCCTCTCACAGAGAGGAGGCCTGTGTCCCAGCAGTGGGAACATTGATAGGCTGATGATGATGATGACGTCTCTTTTCACTTTCGGAAGAATTTCATAAAAAAATAAGAAACATAAACGCATCTTTTGCTCTAGCATCCTTCAATGCAGAAGACGACAGAACAATAAATAGCCAAGGCATTTATAGTTTTATCGTTTGCGGACAAGTATATCATAAAATGAATATGACAGCTCACCCGTCGCAAAATGATGTTGGTGTCTTTGAGCGGCCACTGTATGGGCAACTATACTTTTTAGATCCTGATGAAGCCGATAATGAAAGAGTTAACCATTCACTTCATTCTGGAATTACTACCTCAACGATGAAGTCATTGGATTTCAAAGAAAAGAAAAGAAAGAAGAAACTGCTCAAAGGTTACCCCCACCATACGTAAAGCTATTATTTACACTTACAGATCAAGCTGATCGCAGAAGGTTTAACACGAGTGTGTAATGAGGTCTGTGCAGTTTTTACACTAAATGCTGAACTGGCACAATACAGACTTTCGTTTCGACCAGAGTTTGTTAATTTTTAACAGAATCTCCATCAAAAGAAGGACCCGATGTACGGGAATTTACATTTAATGCATTGCATTTTGGAGGAAGATTATTTCAACAATATTTAGTGGATACTCACATTCGTGTAGAGCGTGACCGTATTCAATGGATAAAATATAACCAAAATAAGATTCTAGCTGAACAATATGCGGGAGTAACCAGTTTCATTAATCAACTTGCCGAAAAAAAAATGCCACAGTTGGTGAAAAGATTATTTTACCTGCCTCTTTTCCTGGTTCGACGAGGTATTACACGGAAAATTTTGAAGATGCAATGGCTATTGTTCGAAGGCTTGGATCACCTGATTTCTTGACATCGAATCCTAACTGGCCAGAAATAAAACAGGCGTTGCAAATAAATTTAGAAGATGGAACAATCTTGCAACAGCTTCCACAGGATCGTCCTGATATCGTGGCTCGAGCTGCTAAGTTAAAATTTGACCAAATAATAAAAGATTTAGATAAAAAACAAGTCTTTGGAAAAGCATCGGCTTTTGTATACACTATAGAATTTCAGAAACGAGGATTACCACACATGCATCTGCATATAATTATGAAATCTGATGACAAGATTCATAAACCAGAAGAGCTTGATGACTTGATTTCATCCGAAATACCCGGCAATGATGACTTAGAGTTTTAGAACTTAAATGGATGATTCACAACCCATGTGGCGATTTAAATCCCAATGCAACGTGTGTGGTTCATAAAAACGGAAGAACAAAATGTCGATTCGAATTTCCAAAATCAAACACGATTTACCAAAAGAAAACCGAGCGAATTTTGTTTATTCATTATAGGCACAACAGTTTTCGAACGGCAAAGTTAATTGTATCCCTTCGCTAGAGCAATGTTCGGTGCTTTCATTGTTTATGAACGTTAGTAATGTTACCTATTTATTTTGGTGGATGTAGTTGTTTATACGGAACCCTCTGTGCGCAAGTCGGACTCGCACTCGGCCGGTATTTTTATTACTTTGCCTAACACTAGTTTTCTCCTATATCGTGGGTGCATTCACAAACATATATACTCACATACCCAAACGACCAGCCCCCGTACCATGACGTGTCAAAACTATCATGGTACGACTGTAAAAAAGGGACAGATGTATACAAGTCACATACATCTGTCCCTTACGCACACTCAAAATAACCTTGCTCTAAGAGCTTATGGTCACCCTCCAGACCGGAACTACAATCTGTAAGCCATACAAATATTTGTTCCTTGTGGGAATCGAAGCCGCGATACGCAGCGCAGCAGCCTCTCGCTCAACCACTGCAATAACCGTATCGTTAAAGTTACTAGGTAACATTTATTTTGATGATAACCATTTGGTAAGACTTTCGGTCTTCTGACTACTCGTAACCAATGGGATTGTAACCCATCCACGTACCTACCTCGGCAAGCGTTGCTTAACTTTATTGTTTCGTCTTGATTTAATTAAAGTTTACGATCACTTTATTACGCTGTAATGGTTCTAATTAATAAATTAATCACGTAATATGACAACACATAAAGGCACAAGTAATATTACATCGTGTAGGTATATACGGCTTTAATTATGTCGTATGCCAAAACCAACCTTATCGCCACGACATAAAGTAGGTTTTATGTCAACTAATTATTTTGGACATATGACTACTTGCCTTCAGAAAGTAGGTGTTTATGTAATTACTTTTAATTCTCATTCTTCTCAAGGAAACCACATTTTGCCTTATATTTTTCAAAGTGAAACTTCTGAGTTTTTTTCTTAAGATCATTTTATTAGCTTGTGGGTAAATACACGTTAATTTGTTTTTATGGAAAATCCAGAGATTAAATTCATGTCCAATTAACATGACATAACATCACCCCTGTATGCCATGAAAGGTAAGGCAGAGTTATCTGTAAGTCCTATGTGATCGTGGGCGAACGGAGAGCAGTGGTGGCCCAGTGGTAACAGCCGCGACTTACAAGTTGTAGGTCGTTGGTTTGAACCCAGGCAGGCGATTTAGCATGTGTTAAAACATCGTGAGGAAACCCGCATGTCTTAGAACCATAAATTCGAATACATTTGTCATCCACCAACCCGAACTGGGCCCGCGTGGTGGATTAGGGTCCATTCCCTCTCACAGAGAGGAGACCTGCACGCACCACGGTCAAATGCGAGTCTAAGTGCGGAAAAGGGGTCCATCTATCCTATCCAAACCTAGGGGGCGAGCGTATTGCCATCAAATCCAGTCTCCGGGCTGCGACTGAGAAATACTGGATGGAAAACACAATAACGCATTGCCCGAACCACTAACTGGACCACTGGACCGACGAGGCAGTGTTATTTTTCTATTTATTTTGGCAATAAATTAATCACAGACTTTATATTAGAGCTTTAGAAAATATAAAACCATGTTACTCACATCACATCACATCATCAGCCTATTAATGTTCCCACTGCTGGGACACAGGCCTCCTCTCTATGAGAGGGAATGGGCCGTTATCCACCACGCGGGCCCAGTGCGGGTTGGTGGATGTCACATTTCTTCGAATTTTTGGTTCTAGAACATGCCGGTTTCCTCACGATGTTTTCCTTCACCGTTTTGAGAGCAGTGGTGATGAAATAATTTACACCAAGTAAAGCGCCTGCCTGGGCTCGAACCCACGACCTACAACTTGTAAGTCACGGCCGATGCCACTGGGCCACCACTGCTCTGTATGTTGTTGTGTATGTAACTCATCAATTTTTATTACTTTAATCTTAATATTACAATACCTAATTAAAGCTTAAACATCTCCGAATTTCGTTTTCCCAATAACTTATAACTTAATCACATTAAAAAAAAAAAATGCCTTATTCACTCTGATCTAAGTTACACAATCGAGGAAAATCACAATCTATCTATCCAAACAATTTTAAGTAAATAGCGAATTAAAAATAATAGATACTTATTTTAAAATAGGGTCACGAGAACTAACCTAACCTGCCATGGTTCAATATTTATCAATAATTTAACTGATATTATCAAAACAAAAAACATGCAACGTTTTCAGTGTGTTAAATGTTTAGGTCATAAGAATTTATGTTTTAGTCAAAATTTATGTTTCTCTCTGTACAAGAGTTGTATAGATGTTATCAGTGGCGGCCTTAGGGGGTGGCGAACAGGGCAATCGCCCGGGGCCTCGCTCTTGCAGGGTCCTCACGCTATAACCCAAAAAGCTTACAATTCTATCCCTAGCTTACAATAAAGTTGGTCGATTAATTATTTCATAGTAAAGTACTAATATTATAAAGGCGAAAGTTTGTGAGTGTGTGTGTGTTTGAATGTTTGTTACTTCTTCACGCTCAAACGGCTGAACGGATCTGGATGAAATTTAGCACAGATATAGAGTTCAGTCTGGAATAGTACTTAAGATACTTTTTATTCCGGAAATATGTTCCCAAGGGCTTATTTTTTAAATTCCTGCAGGCGAAGTCGCTGGCAGAAGCTAGTTAATAACAAAAACAATAAGTTTTATATCTTATACATTGTAAAAACCGGCCAAGTGCGAGTTGGATTCGCGCACGAAGGGTTCCGTACCATACTCGCAAACAAAGGTAAAAATATCACGTTTGTTGTATAAGAGCCCCACTTAAATATTTATTTTATTCTGTTTTTAGTATTTGTTGTTATAGCGGCAACAGAAATACATCATCTGTGAAAATTTACTATCTATCACGGTATAGCTATCACGGTTCATGAGATACAGCCTGGTGACAGACAGACAGACAGACATACGGACCGCGGAGTCTTAGTAATAGGGTCCCGTTTTTACCCTTTGGGTACGGAACTCTAAAAAGGACAAGGGCCTCGCATACCTGCCGCCCGCCCGGAGCCTCGCAGCGGTTAAGGCCGCCCCTGGATGTTATGTTTAGTTACCTCGAAAATTAAGTCGGTAAATATTACACCGATCAAGGTTTTTCAATCGCCAAGAATGTGGTAAATAAACAATAAATTGTTTTAGGAACTATATATTAATCACAGTTTAACAATAGACAACCCAGTTTTTTACACAGTAAACAATCTAATTTTTTGCACACTTCCACGTTTTTAATCAATATCCTACTTGCTACTCTATTTTGCACACAAAACGACTTCATCAAAAACGTAACAGCATTCAGAAAAGTGTCTCTCGGCACAATGACCTCACTCAATTACTATTCCGATCACTTTCATAATACTGCGAAATCGTTTTCTACTTGGACACAATATCTTCTCGCTCGCTATCCACTCGGTACACGGAACCAGCAACGCTTTTTGTGTCACTAAACTTTCATTGTTTTTTTTTTCAATATCTTTCGCCTATGCTTTTCAATCTTTCACGACGCAGGTGTTCCCAAGCTTCGCTGTTCCGGCGGGACAACCATTTCCTGAGAAGGCAGCTCTGTCTCCAAGATCAAACAGTGTCGTGGTCTCCACTTTCTGGTCTTCTCCGTTGCTCCAGACCCATCTGTCGTCTTCGTATGGTTTTGTTCTCGGTTCTAGAGGTCTGGGAGTCACTTCGTTGTCTTGAGTGGTCTTAGTTGCGGATCTATTCCTACTATTTGCAGTATAATAAGCATCACTGTTATTTGTTTTTGTTTTATCTTTATTTTGTTTATCGGGCACATTTAAAGAGTTAGTCTTATCATCGGAATTAATGCTTCTAGTATTGATATTAGCGTTGTCATCGCTTGAGTCGTGATGTTCATTATTCCAAGTAATTTGTTGCTCCGTAATGACCAAAGTGCGGTTGACGTCATTCGATTGTGTGCTAATATGCGGCACAGAAGCGTTCCCTTGAATTGTATTTAATTCATTCGTATGTTTTCTTTGAACTGTGCCTTCTTTCTTATCTTGTATCTGTATCCGTTGCACAACTGATTGTCCTTTTGTAGTATCAGAGTTGTTCACATACTTTCGGTCTTGATTAGAATGTTCGAACCTATTAATGAACTTGGCGGGTTCAGTCACAGCGACTCTATTCCAAGGAACTGCCCTGTTCCATTGGTACGGGTTCTGATAGCTATAAGGCGTATCAACCCTCCTATTTTCACCTACAACGGCTCTTTGATACACATCACTGTTCACTAAACCATCGTATCGTTTGGTATACTCGTACTCTTGCACTGGGGGACGTCCATTGCTGTTTTCGTACCCGAAGATGTTATCCAATAGCGGTGCACTTGGGCGATTGTTTCCGAAACTGTCGTAAGAATCGTACCGGTGCGTCGTGAACGCAGAACTGGTGGATACGAGGGAGAATAGTAAGGCTTGCAACATTGTCACTGAGTCACTGATTATAACGTTCATGAAGTAATTTACTCGTAAGCGTTTGCGGTTCTTATAAGACGTGCGTGCGCGCTGTGTCTTCACGATCAACTGTAAGAGCAAGACGTAGGTATGTACTGAACGATTCCGTCTTATTGATGTTGATTCATCTGAAATAGGGATGGGAGACGTCGATAAGGTATTTCGATGATATTAAGAGTTGAATAATGATAATGGCATTTTAATTGACCTTGTCCTGGTCTGCTCAACAATATTTACAATTTAAATGTCTTTTTGTAAGAATGTAGACATTATCTTACGTAATTTTATATTTCCAAGTATGGTTAATTTAAAATATCTTTGGTCAAAACATAATAAACTCTTTATTTATCTTAATTTGAAGACTCATGTTTAAATTAGTTGAGTGTATTTGAACTATTTTTAATTTTGATATGCTAAATAAGCTTATGCATGTGCCCAGTCAAATTTCAGAAGAAACCTGTAGTGGATATGCGTCACAACATATAAGACACCTTTATAAATTTTATCGATATCGCAACGTCATGAAGGCCCAGCACTAATGTTGATTAGAAGATTCGGAACAAGTAAACAAGTGTGACATCACACGGTCAACATCTGACACGCGACACGACCCAGATTATTTTGTTATTATTTTTTAGATCAATCTGTTTGTTCATTTAATTCGTGGAACTAGTAAATACCTACTCAGTTATGGAAAGTTACTCTGAATTAATATCTCGTTGAGGTTATGCCCATGTTGCACCCACTCCTATCAAGGTCGGAGACTCTACACTCGAAATTTTGGACGATTATGTCTACATGGAACAAACGGTCCAGTTAAGTAGGTCCAAGTTCGAAAAAAAGGTCAACCGTCGAATCCGACTCGGCTGGGCAGCGTTCGGGAAGTTGCGCGGTGTGCCACAGTGTCACAAGACGAAAGTCTACGACCAGTGTGTGCTGCTAGTGAATCATCACTGGCAACACACACTGGTCTTAGACAGCAGCATCAGCGGTATAAGTATGGAACCGAAACGTGGTCGCTCACAATGGGCCTCATCAGAAGGCCTAAAGTCACCCAAAGGGCAATGGAAAGAACCATGCTCGGACTTTCCTTGCAAGAACGCATCAGAAACGAAGACATCCACAAGAGAACCAAGGTTACCGACATAACCCGAAGAATAAAACTTAAGTGGCAGTGAGCAGGGCCTGCAAGCAACATTGCTTGCAGGACGGATAGCCGTTGGGCCGAAAAGTTCTGGAGTGGCGACCGCGAACCGGCATACGTCCCTCTAGGTGGAGCGACGACCTGGTCAAGACTGCGGGAGTCCGGTGGATGCGAGACGCACAGGACCGATCCGTATGGCGACGTTTGGGGGACGTCACATGTACTTTATAAGTTTATCTTGGTCATCCCTGACAACGGTGAAGGAACTCGTTAGGCAATCTATAGTTATTATAAGTCTGAACTCGCCCCCGCGGCCCCGCCACCCCGCCACCCCGCCGATGAGGAGAGGCCTTTACCCAGCGGAGCGAGCATGGGCGTACCCAAGACATTTGTGACAAGACATGATAAATTATATCATGTCTTACAATTTGTCTTAAATGCTAGCCGGGTCAAACATGTGACTTATTTTAAAGGCGCGACATGCCTTTCTTGTTGCTTCCCGGCGACCACGGCCTACTGTGACATGGCTTGAGTCACACATTTCATCACAGTTTGGACGATAAAGCCATTTTGTCTTAATTATTAGTACCGGCGGCGTGAGAAAATTTCCTGACGTTTATTTGGGACTCATCGGGTCTTACTTTGCTAATACGGGCGCACCCATTTTGTCACAAATTTCACATTTAGACAGATGATTAAGAAAAATGTATCACTTTCGTTCGGAGGTGGTGATAAAATTTTATAGTTGAAAAATAAAATATTTTCCTGCACCAAATGGCAATAAATTTATTTTGTGTGTGTGTGGTGATCAATGCTTATTAATTAATTGAAATTTTACAGGATTATTAATTAATTCTATTTTATTACTTTTTTATAATTGTTATTTTTTTATTGTTATTCCTATTTTTAATTATTATTTTGATTATTACTTTTTTATAATTATTTTCTTATTATATTCCATATTCTTCTTACTTTCTACATTTTAAATTATTTCTTAAATAAAACCTCCAAAAAATATTAATTAATTGAAATGTTACAGGATTATTAATTAATTCTATTTTATTACTTTTTTATAATTGTTATTTCTATTTTTAATTATTATTTTTATTTTGATTATTACTTTTTTATAATTATTTTCTTATATTCCATATTCTTCTCACTTTCTACATTTTAAATTATTTTTTAAATAAACCCCCCAAAAAACAACTAAAATAAAAAAATAGGGGCTCACCGGTATCGGGAACTGGGTCCAAGCTATTATATTTTTTAAGTAATTATTAATATTTTCAAAATAATTATATCTTTCTAACAAACACTTAATATGTTATCAAACAAACAAAGAAAAATAAAGTGTGCATAAGTCTATGGTCGTGGGTCAAATATTAATTTGTTCCCAACAAAATTAAAAAGTATTTTATCTGTATGAACGGCACACTTTTATAAGTATTATTTTATTTGGTCGTCTATTCAGATTATGTCGCACTATGAAGTCAGCTACAAGAAAGGCATGTCGCGTCTTGAAACTATGTCGCATGGTTGTCCCGTGCTAGTATTTAAGACAAATTGTAAGACATGACATATTTTATCATAACTTGTCATGACCCAAAATATTTTCTGTTAAGAATTGGTAGTTCAAGTCGAAAACCAAGCAAAGAAAAAAAAAAAAAAAGATTTTTCTTAAATTCATGTTGGGATGCTGCTAGCATGGGGGTATCAAAGGGGGGGCTAAATTTTGGTTATTTTTTGCCTAGGACATACCGTTTTCGAGATATAGAGTGTTTTATGTAAAATAAAATTAAATTCGGAGGCACATAATTCGAAAATAGTGCGTCGTAGGACTATGCTTCTCTGAACCTAAATGGTTTTTATGGCCAAGGTTAAACCGAAACTGCCATAAAATTGGCAAAATTCCGAAAAAGAAAACAAATAAATGTCAAGAAGTTATGCCACAAGTCAAGAAAATATCTCACGCCGCCGTGCTAGCATTTAAGACAAAATGGCTTTATCGCCCAAACTGTGATAAAAAGTGTGACTTAGGCCATGTCACAGTAGGCCGTGCTCGCCGGGCTGCAGTGAGACAGTTACCAGCTGGTATTATTATTATAATTGGTAATTGTAATTGGTTGGGGAGCAGTGGTGGCCCAGTGGTATCGGCCGCGACTTACAAGTTGTAGGTCGTGGGTTCGAGCCCAGGCAGGCGCTTTACTTTGTGTAAATTATTTCATCACCACTGCTCTCAAAACGGTGAAGGAAAACATCGTGAGGAAACCGGCATGTCCTAGAACCAAAAAATTTAAGACATGTGACATCCACCAACCCGCACTAGGCCCGCGAGGTGGATTACGGCCCATTCCCTCTCACAGAGAGGAGGCCTGTGTCCCAGCAGTGGGAACATTAATAGGCTGATGATGTGATGTGATTATTATTACAAGAGTATTATTATGATGGGGGATCCCCCGTCAAGGTAACCTGCTGAAATTCATAATTTTCTTGAGTTTATTGTAAATTGCAGTGCTGTTTTATAATAACAACTAAATCATATAATCGTTTAAAAGTAGCTAACAGAATAGCTCTCAAAATAATATTTGCTTGAAATAAGGCGATTTCGTGAAAATACCTTGATTTTCAAATAATATAATTTCGAGAGATACCTATAGTAATGTTTTAATTGATGAACTAAACATAAAGGATTGTACCACATTCAGCACCACAATAGTTTTGTTTCCGTTTAGAATATTCCCCGAAGAAATTTACATGTCGTCAATTGTATGATACTTGTCTTTATAGATGTCGTAGTAAAATAAAGTTCCTTGTGGAATAACCTACCAACACTTTTCCTGGCCAGGGAATCGAGCCCAGGACCTCTTGTTTAGCAGTAAGGTGTATGACCACTAGACCAAGGAATCAGTTACACTTATGTATGTCAATTGTCTCCTGTAAATAACGACCTACTAAACTATCCGAATAATTATCACCTGCCTGCACTGAGTCCGCCAATGCGTCATGTACACCCATACCAGAGTTCAACAGGAATGCATTACGAAGTATTAACGTCATCAAAATGATGTAAATTATTACAACTGGTTATGAATAAAGTCACCGACAGCGGAGCAAGTCTGACGTATTCTATGATTGGTCATCATTGAGCAGGCAAGGCAACAAAAGAAAATAAAGAAATATTTTTTTTTATGTTGCGCCATGTGTGACGCAAGCCATTAAAAACTAAATAAGAAAACAAAGTGAATAACATTTTTTAAAACTATAAGATTATAAGATCATCTAAGATGACTTTCATCATCATAGGCTATCATAGATGGAGATGAGTGACAGTCAACCGATCTTCTATCTTCTCCTGTCTTCTGTTATTCAACCTTTTTTTGTTTTTACCATTTAAAAATTGTGATTTAACTTAACCTTATGTAAATTTGGATTGTATTGCATCTTTTAATTTAAATTTGTGGCATTAGTTCGTTCGCATGTTTATACATTTATCCCAGTTACACAGGGAAACCTATAATTGACCATACAAATTGTAACACGCATATTTTGTAAAATATTTTTAAGTATCGCTGTTGGTTACCTAAATAAATAAAATAAAATAAATCATCATCAGCTTTTTTAACCCCCGACGGAAAAAGAGGGGTGTTATAAGTTTGACGTGTGTACCTGTATTTGTGCATCTGTCTGTGGCATCATAGCTCCTAAACGGATGAACCGATTTTGATTAAGATTTTTTTGTTTGAAAGGTGACACTTATTTATTATTAGTATGACTCTCTGCACTTACAGTTTCACCCAAAACGTACAGATTCAACAATTACATTAATTAGACAATACAGATGCAAATAAATAAAAAACAAACAATTACTTAAGTAAAACATACATCATTATCGGGAGTGTTCTTAGCTATGTTTGATGAAAATCGGTTCAGCCGTTCAAAAGTTATGGCTATTTGAATCGGGTTATATTGGCACAAAATATCGTGTTATAATTACGTGTTCGATGTATTGTGGATCGAAGCGTGTCTACTACTAGAGAAATTTAATATTTGGATTTTTTAAATTTTTACTTGTTCTTAATGTTCCCACTGCTGGGACACAGGCCTCCTCTCTGTGAGAGTGAATGGACCGTAATCCACCACGAGCGCCCAGTGCTGGTTGGTGGATGTCAAATCACATGTCTTCGAATGATGATGAACAGAACCAATTATATTTTTAAGAAGGACTAGCTTCCAATTTTCGGCTTCACCCGTGTGAAAGCCAATAATTATCCCGACGGTACATATTCCCGGATTAAAAGTATCCTATGTGCTATTCCAGTCTATAATCTATCTCAGTGACATATTTCATCCAAATCCGTCCAGCCGTTCTGGTGTGAAGAAGTAACAAACATACTCACAAACTTTCGCAAAAATGTTACATCAAAAAGCTCTTTGGTTTGTAAATCAGGTTGTAACAAAACATCGAGCGTCATGTTCGAAGTGTGGTTCGATTAAATTTAAAAACTGAGAATGCTCGATGTTCTGCCACAAGTAAAAGCTCTAGTCTATACATATAATCACCTTTACATTTTGTCAGTTCGACAATCAGCATCGTTGTTCTCAGTTGTTTGAGGTCGGCAGCATGTCTTCTTCCGTTCATCACAATTTACTGTCATCTCACTATTCACCTGCTTTCTAGCATATCATAGACTAGCTTTTCCCCGCGGTTTCGCTCTCCTGGTCTGCCCCATAGCACCCGTTTTTGGGTTAAAAAATAGGCTATGTCACTCCAGAATAATGTAGCTTTCCATAGGTGAAATAACTTTTTAAATCGGTCCAGTAGTTTCGGAGCCTATTCGGTACAAACAAACAAACAAAAAAATCTTTCCTCTTTTTAATATTAAGTATAGATATAGATTATATGAAATATTATAATTATATATTTGACTACATCCTTTGCAAGTCGTGCGCGGGGCCGAAGCCAACTCGCAGAGTCCTTGTTATACCTGTATCAGACAATGTGACACCAACCGACGATTATCCCTGTATGCACTGCGCAAGTGCACCCAAGGGTAATCCCCGGTTTGTGCAGGACTATTGCAAAATATGGAGGAAAAATGTATTGTGCTATGAGTTTAGTGGATCGATTGCCTAAAACTATAGGACTACTGGCCCCTGCCTTACCACTGTTGAACTACATTGTAATGTCGCAGATTAATGACAAAATCAGATTTTTGATCAAAAACCTAGGCTTATCAAGAACCGGAATAGACAAAATGATTGTCATTATGTTATCATAAACCTGAAAAAAAAACAGTTTTTTGATCAAAATCCTGAACTTATTTCGGTCTATGATAAAATTTAAGCTCTTGACGCGATCGAATGTAAGACCGGCTGCAAGGAAATGGTTGTTTTTCGCGCGTATCTTGTATGTTTGTATGCATGTAATATGCTTTATAACCTCATATCTTTCAAACTGCTAGACAACTTTTTATAATTAAGACTTCGTTAGATAGGTATTGACCACCCAAGTGTTTTTCTTCTTCATTTCTTCTTTTTTTAAAAAAATCGTTGCCCCACTAGGAATTTCTTCCTGTATCGTGGGTGCTTGCTCAACCACTGCGCCAACCGTGCGTGTAAAAAGATCAAGATGTTATCTAAAAAGATAAGTGACAGAATTAAGTTAAAAAAAGGAAAAACATGACGGATTTTGGGCGCCATATTGTGGGGGTTCCAATTTTTTTTTTCAAGCCATTCAAGTGGGGTATCTAAATTAAGGGTTTTTAAAGGTGATTACAAAAATACATATCATTTACAAGCTGTCCCATGCGGCTTCGCTCCCGTCAACTGGTTTTGTACCTACGAAGTACAAAACCAGTTGACGGGAGCGAAGCCGCATGGGACAGCTTAAATTTTCGTAAATTGTTAGAAAAACAATAAAATATTTTCTGCTTATTGTTATCAATTTACGTCAATTGACCAGTAATGAAATAGGAGTACAAAATTAGTACAATTTTTTAGGCATTCTCCCTCTTCATCACTTCTACGCCAGCTGGAATTTTAGAGTGATCGTGCTGGGAAAAAATCTTGCCAGCACGACCTTTATATCCGCGATAATTGAGAGGTATAACATTTGTAATTAGTGGTATAAAATAGTACAAATTAAAAAGATTTTAGTACCATCTAAAGTTATAATGAATGTGTTCATGGTCGTGCTACGAAGTACAACACGATTTAAACAGTAAAACATCCATAACTTCATCCGTTTAGGAGCTATGCTGCCACAGACAGATACACATATACACAAACACACAGGTACACACACACGTCAAACTTATAACAACTTTTTCCGTCAGGGGTTAATAACTGGCTTTTCTCATGTTTATGATAACATAAAGTAATAATTTTGTCTCAAAAGTCAAATATACTTATTCAACTAGGCCATTAAGCGGCACTTTTGAACGTCAAACAAAAATTAAAATTTACGAGTAATAATAGTTGATTCTACCGTGCCTGTCTGTCTGTTTCCGGTTATAGATCAGTAGCCTAGGTTTTTGATCAAAAACCTCATTATGTTATAAACCTGCGACATATTCATGAAGATAAAAGATAAAGCTTACAACTAATGTACACTGGCAAAAAAAAAACTTAATTCAATATTAATATGCAGGTACTTGGCCGGTTTTTGAAATGAAAACTTCTTTAACCGCGTTGAGCAATTTTTCGTAGGGACAAAACTTATAGGTTCGCATCAGCGACATGCTAATGTGACTGCGTCATCGACATGGTAGTGTGACAGAATAACTGTGGTATTTGTGTGACAGACGGAAAATACAGTTGTTCACACACGTATGTCAACAGTCCCCATGTCTGCCTATTTTTACTGTTTTCTTAAAATATGCACTAAGATGATATTTATGTGGCAGTAAAACCCGCAGCTAGCTCTTCAGACTTGCAGATGTCACACATTAGTATGGCTCTCATATCGTCTCGTTCTTAGCATTCACTCCTCGTTTACACTATGTGTGATGTACCGCGTCCGCGTAATATCCGGCCCCATAGTTCTCCCACTAATATTTGATATTGCTCTCATGTACGTATTGGTGTAGTGGTCCTGTTTCCTGCTTTATTGTTTGGTGACTTTGAGTACCTTGGCAAAACTGGTGTCAGATATTCAGTGGAATTAGTGCTAGTTTTACTCCATGCTCGATCGCGTTAACGTACACGTCAATTTGTATAGAAACTGGAACCCATACCCATGCTCGCCGTCCGGTGACAGTAATGGAGAACCATTTTTTGTAAACAAATTGACTTCAGGCGATATATACGCCCCAATGTTAACACAGTACTGGCCGTGCGCCCGCTCAGAGCCAAAATATCAATATTGAACCTCCTTTTGAACAGTTTTGTTTGCAAAATATTATTTGATTTGCATATGCTGTGTCAGTTATGAAGAAATTCCAGCCATTCATTTTACTGTGTAAAAACATTAATAAAGATCCAGGAGGAGTATCCAAAAGTTGCGAAAAAATATCGTGTTGTTAATAATTTTTTTCAAGCAAAACTATTAGTTACAAAAAAAATGTTTTAAAAATAATGTACATGAATCAAACAACCAATCACAACTCCAATCAAACAATCCAACTTGCTCGATAAGGCCCCTATTTGAGGAGTGGCCTGAGAGGCGCCACAGCGTCCTCAACTTCCGTCTGACGCAGGTCCTCACCGGACACAAATGGAGGCCGCAGGACCGCAGGAGACTCCCTGGGCGTCGGGAGTCGCAAGCCGATTCCCAGCCACCGTAGGCGCGGGCTTGCTGACGGCGAGTAATGAATAGCTCGCCGTCCGATAAGGATCAGGCCCGAGTCAACGGTGCGTAGTTTTCCACGCAGGCCTTCAAGAGATGTCAGCAAAAACTGACGGGGTCCGCTAGGGCTAATGCCTGTCTGGGTCGCAGATAATGTTGTAAGAGAGTTACCGCGGCCCTGGCACAATTGAAGGAACACGGGAAGGTTTTAGTCAATAAAAGTCACACGACACGACTTCCCGCTTTACCCAGAGCGGCAGAAGTCATTGGATGATTGCCCACCAAAAAAAATAAGACCGACTACCTGTAACGACAAAAAAAAATACTTTTTGGTTTTATTACACTATCACTAAAAAGTGATCAAGTTCTATAGTAAGGTACCTAAAAGATTGACAAAATAACTCAACTCATTACAAATTCGTGCTGTTCGCAGCTAAGGATTTCAATTGTATGTCCCATATCTTGAAAACCGCTGTACCGATTTAGATGAAACTTGCACTATTTCCTGAGTTAAGAGATACCTAATCCCATTAAAAAGAATGGTCACGACCCGATAAGTAGTTTCGGAGAAATGAGTGGACAAACATACATACATACACTTATGAAATTTAGCAAACATGTTTAGAAGCACAATTAGAGGAACTGTGAATATGGGGCAATTCCAACAATATTACATACATACGTGACGAACTGATTACCTCCTTCTTTTTGAAGTCGGTAAAAAGACCTCATTACCTTATCACTATGCGCGAGAAATAACACATAAACTCAAACACAATCACGCCGGACCGGCCGGCGATGTGACAGCTGACGATGGCGGGTAATACATCATCATCATCAGCCAATTAATGTTCCCACTGCTGGGACTGGGACACAGGCCTCCTCTCTGTGAGAGGTGACCAAACGTGACACGAACTCTCACCCTCTTACAAATAAACGCGGTATAAAGTTATACCAAGTATAAACCTATGAAAATGTATGGTTATACCTTTTTTATACCTGGTATAACTTTATACCGCGTTTATTTGTAAGAGGGTCAAAGTCAACCGAGTGACCAGCGATAATTCACGATTGCAGTTTCGGTGCGGCCGAAGGTTCGGTAGATTTTCTGCCGAAACCGAAACTGGTGCCGAACTTTGATTTTTTTCCGAAACTTGCCGAAACCGAAACCGCATCTTCGGTCGGTCACTAGATATTAAAATCTTCACATTGGGAAGATATCAACATCTTCCTTCACATTGGGCAGATATCAACATCTACCAGTCGCTATCGCGATGCTTTCGTGGGTAGAATGTCACTTGTCTAAAGCTCTAACATATCCACCCTATATACGAGTTCTCGTACAAAGTTGGCTATGTATACGGCTCTGTTGCAATTAGCCACCGTGACCGAAATTTAATCAGTAGGAAGGATATTATACTTGGAACAGGAAAATGAAACTACACTGAATTATTAAACAGCACGTACAAGTTATTATTAAACAGCAGAATACTAATAATACATTTATTTGTTCCACAAACTTACAGATACATATAACTATTGAGACTAATTTATTAAAAGCACAGTACAATATATTATATAAGCATAAATGATGATTATTTAAAAATATCTATGTCTAAATGATCGTATATAAAATTGAGTTCACACCTGATTGAAGCACAAAACGGATTATATATAAGCACTGTATAGGATCGGTATGTCACCAACTTCAGCCCTTCAGCATATATATCCTAACTCCATAGTGCATACACTAATCTCCACCAAGGTAACGTTGCAATGTTCTGCTTCAAAGTCATCTTCGAGCTTAGCATTACACTGAGCAATGACCGAATTGCGTGAATGTTACGTGTACTTTTCCGATTTGTATTTATTTTTGCCTTTTTATTCAGTATGCCATATGCTTTATAACTGGTGCCAATAAACACTTTTCTTCTAAATTATGTGTCATGTGGTAGAATCTTTTCTTTCAATGGTGGTTCTGGCCAATCGATCACTATAGTATTAGGTTTTAAATTTTTTTTTAATTCTTGCAGTGGCCCGTCTTTAAAATCACTCGCATCAATGTATCTGATGTTTTTATTGAAGTTATTATTATGATTGCATTCGCCATGTTTTAGTTTTCTTGTCTCTCCGCCTGCATACAGTGGCACTGGATATACTTTGGAAATTTCTCCATCTGTCTCTTCCACAGGTGCTTCTAAATCGTTGTTCTCATCTTTTTCTTCTAATAATACACCTCCTGCTTTAGCTAGATCTCCAACTGGTAGAGTAGCGGGCATAATCCCATCTTGTATTAACTCATTATCGTCGTCTGCTCCAACAATCACTACGACTGTCAAAATCACTATAGAGATCACTTTCATCGTGGAAGTTTCAATCGTTAACTGGATGTCTGGTTGTCACAAGAACTTATTCGGTCACTCTTTCCTCGCTAATATTTGCCTCGTGGTACTATGTTGGGTTTATATACGGTTTCCTGTGAGCTATTTTAAGCTTATCAATTATTATGGCCAAATACGTATAAATATACTTGGGTCTTTCCTGGATTTCAAATGATTTTCCTCCATTGCCCGTCCTATTTCAATTAAAAACAATGGATCGAGTTTCAAATATTTCAAAATATATTATTTAAATGTAGCTAATTTGCCTCGTTCTGTGCGGTATTTAAATGTTAAACTAAATGACAAAGCTATGGATTGGTGGTTTGCGCCTGATTAACCATCTTTCACTTTTACAACTTGCCTGCAGACGGTGCCATTCGCTTTCCTTTTGCTGTTTCCTTGCCTATTATTTCCACCATATCTCCAATGCTTTCTAAAACTTCCAATTTCTGTGTTGGTTTCAAATTTTCAAAAGTTACAACGTCATTTTCAAGATTTTTCCCATTAGGCTTCGTATTTTGAGGTGCCATGTCTTCGAACGGCTGCTCATCTGCCAAAAGTCCTTCTGACAACTTATATTTTGGAATGTCCTTCGCTCCTACAGTCACAAGAAGAGTTAGAATCACTATAGCAGCTACTTCCATGGTGAATATGTCTTAGTTTCTGATCACGGGGACTGTTTGACTCCGGTTTATATAGCATTCCTTGTGTACTATTTTAAGCTTATTAGTAATGTACGTGGTTAAATTGTTGCTATGTATATATGAAACATAATGGCCACTAAGCGATGTTGAAATCGTTTTTCCTTCCGTTGTGTTTCCACTAACGCTGAGCTAATGGGATAATTTCATTTTAATAGAAGTGTAGGAACTTTGCTTTGAATCACACACTTTAAACTGAATGATCTTACAATTATTTATAACTTACTGAGAAGAAAGCCACGAGTAATTTTTTGTAAATGTTGCCTATTTCCCTAATCCATAAAATGTAACTAAACATACACTAGGCTTAACGAACAATACACACAGAAAATGCACATTCAAACACGATGAACAAGTAGATCACTGACTTTAGGCAAAGATTTCTTCTAGTTTAAAAGGTAGGATTTCAATCATTTAAGCCATCTTATACAACTTAATACCAATGCAAGTTTTTTTTTTAACAGAGGTGTATTGCCTCAATAAATTTAACGTACCTATGTACTATATTGATCGTCGCGTCTTATTTGGTCGTTTAGGCTAAGACAACATATTACTCCTGTTATCAACCGAAAAATGTATAATAATAAAATATTGCAAATGAGGAAAAAACTGAACAAATTTTGAATGCACAATACTGTAACGATATATAATATAGGTACCTAAACGATTATTGTTAATTATTAAATATGCATTATATGTACAAAGCCTTTGTATATTATAAAACCCAGTTGATCCAATATAACATTTATACATTATGAGGATAAAATGAAACGAATAATTCTAAATTTAGTTAAACACTAGCCAACAATAAGTTAATAATCAACGAAATTTAACTACCTAATTAAGTACATGAATAACTACAAAATAAAATTAAGTTAATGAACACAATATTGCAAAAGCTTTTTTTCGAATTCTTATTTTCATTATAATCCTAAAATTCTGCCCGACATTTGGTTCCGAATCTTACTGTGCCTGTAGGACAGTTGTCGACTCCGATAAAAACCCTGTCTTCTAACTTCGCTTTTTCAGATTTCTTGATCTTCTGTACGTCTATTGCATCCGCGGGTCTTACAACACTATCCGTTTTTCATTTCTGGTTGTTATTTCTCATTTTCTTCTCTTCATAACTTACTGACTCATGGGTATCCGTGCTTTCATTGATGTCATTATCCAAGTCCATAACGTTAACGTGATCATCAACTTTTACATTTCTTTCGTTGGTTTGGTTCAAATATAGTCCAAGATCTGCCACGCCGACTATACTTTCTACAGATTCTCCTGTGGGGAATATTGTAGCGAGAGGAGTCTTTGTATAATCAGCGAATACTAGTGGTAGTTCTGAAGGTTGGTCCATACGGACGGGCATGTTCCTAGCTCCTACGGTACTCAGGAGTATCAGGATTAGACCAGTGATCACTTCCATTGTTAAAGGACTGTACATCAGATACCTGAATTTCTAGTCACAATAACTTATGACGGAAGGAAGCGACTGCGCTCACCTCCTACACAGACTGTTTAACTTAACGCTTGGAACGCTGATTATATACTAGTGCTATAATGGTTCAGAATAGGTTTATCTGTAACATAGTTATTCCTCTGCAATTGACGTAATAATTCAGTGAATATATCACATTTACTTCACATAATTATGCCTAATGAGAATTTACCGGCGGATTCACCCGAGTGGATTTTGTACTATGATGTGAACTGTAACTTCTCTTGTTACTTATTGCCTATTCATAGCTATACTATTTTATTTTCGTTCGTCATTAACGTCATTGGCTTTTACATCATTCTGAAATGATTAGGAATGTGCCGTTTTGAACTTACTCGTGTATTAGAAATGTTTACGGAAGGAACTATATCATGCGTTAGCCATTATGCCCAACATTTCGGGTGGCCGGAGCGCGCCGTCTACACTGTTCAAACATCTGCGTGACCCACAGGGTACATAGGTGTGTGCTGACATTGCCCAGCGAACCGCGCGGTAACTTAAAACCGTAATTTTGATGAACCAGGACAGTTGTAATTATAACGACATTAAAACCATTTGCCCATTTATTACATTCCACTCATTTCATCCACGAGCTAATCTTAAACGCCCAACAGTAACGTAGCAATATGCATATTGACCAGACAATGTGATAAATAATGAAGCTTAAATCAGTATTCATTAAATTGCTCGATTTGGCTTGACTTGATTAATATTTCCCGGGCATTACACATAGTGCCTTGATTAATTACTTGGTCCATGACATACCTATATACTGTTATACGACGTGGCAATGCTGCCAGTCATTTGGGCACAATACCAGTGGACAACGATGTGGAGGAGGTTTTCGACGCCATATTTTAGAATATTATATTTTTTGGATTACTTAGTTAGTAGTTTTTGTTTTAAATGTATACGTTTATAGTCTTATTTAATTAAATATTTGTATCTATGTTAATAAAATATCCCGTTAGACAATACTTCAATATTGTATTCATAGGTAGGTATCGTCATATCCTCCGGGAACCCAAACAAAAAAATACTGAATTTAAGCAGCGTTTTTGTATTTACCTACCAAAAGTGTCGCCGCAGGACTAATATCTACCGCGGCGGGAGAGGAGCGCCGGTATTGCGTTGCGCCGCTCTCCCTACCTTCCGTGGCCTGGACGGGGTCGACACCGTCTGATGGCGGACGCGGTGTGGCCGCAGGGGAGGAGGAGTGTCGGTAAAGCTTTGGCCGCTCTCCCTATCCCCTGCGGCCGAAACATGGTAGGTGGCGGCACCATTGACCTTGACCCGTCACAAGGGGACCAAGGGTGCCATACATGGGGTCGTCTGTCACCCATGTACTGGTTTGGTCCCTGGGGTGGTCACGGCGCACAGTGTGTTCTGGTGCACCGGTAATGGGGGTAATCCCCAGAGGAGGGTCCGGTGACGGCCAGCCGCGGCGGGTTCGCGGTGAGTGCTAACGCGTACCCGTGTTCCCGTCATAAGCGGCACAGGAGGACACCGTGGAGTTTTAGTGGGTTAGAGTCCCACATAACTGCGCTATCTCCCCGTGCTATGCATGAGCATTTCACCACGCAAAAAAAAAACAAAAAAAAGGGACTAATATCTATCCTAAACTATATAATTTCTATTAAGTATGTGACACTAGCTTCTGCCAGCGAGCGGCTTCGCATGAAACTCGGCAATCATCCCGAGGGAACGTGCTCCCGGGATAAAAGGTTTCCTATGTCCTAATCCAGGACCTGGCTTTAAAATGTAAAACAGTAACTAAACACACAGACAGACAGAGTTATTTTCGCATTTGTTATTGTTGTTGTTTTGTTATTAGTTATTAATATGGATACCAAAATTTACCAATTAGTTATTAATATGGATGCCCATATTGCCACAAGATTAAGAAGAATTTTGTGGATCAAGTTACTTCTCGAGTCTAGGTTTGTTTTGGATGACCATCCATGGGCTGATCTCGGCAAGGATTGCTGAACTTTGCAAATCGGCCCGTGCTGTGTGCAGCTGTTAATACTTAACCACGAGATTGACATAAGTACAACATCTTAGAAAATAGAGAATAAGGCCCGATTTCTGATTTAAGTAAAGCAGGAATAATCAGTTGAGTATTGTCATGTCAGTGTCAAATAATTTAGGAAGCCTTTGAGTATTTTACGTTTCACAATTGAGTATCTACCTAGATCAGTTAAGTAAGTACCTACTTATGTATGGACCTGTCAAAGTTCCATTCACTTTCTCTTTCATCCTTACGTTCCATTTTACAAACGAAAAAGAGACATCACAAGATTGCATAAAATTTACTGATATAAATTTTATATAGCTATAAAAAGTACGTTAGTATTATATTACATCATTCAAGATTAAAAAACTCAAGTTATTCAAGATATTATAATCTTTAATAACTTGATTTTTCAAATTTAAGCAATTTAATAGATACCTATTTGAAATGTATACAACCTTATTATGAAACTATGAAATGAATCGTAGGTACTAGTGAATTACTTCAAGATTGTCATGGCAACCGTATTTATTTTGTCAATGATGTCTTATCGTAAGAAAATAATATACATTATAATTTGTTATTTCCAAAATCAAGAATTGAAGCTTATAATTACTAGAAGTGAATGTGTTTAGAGCGAGCAGTTGCTGGTTCTTGTGATATCTCATAGAACTACAGAATATTTTACGTACATTTTTACCTCAATGTATTTTACTCATAATTTCACAAGATCTCTCAAGAGGGCACTTGTGCATCTGCATTGGAATCTGATTGCAATTGTGATTTACCAACAAATGTGGACTATTGTGATGCAATTTTTAATGGCTGACCTGGGTTTTCAAGACCGAAGGCTTTGCTAGCCATCGAAGAACCTCCGAAGAAAAACAATAATAGCCAGGGTCGGTGCCATTGGATATGTGTCTGATATAATGAAAGAGGACTGTGTTTAAATATGTGTTAACAAGCAATATAATATCTGCCTACTTATTTTGTAAAATAATAAATAAATGAGACTTGTCATGTTGTTTTATATCATCTTTTACTGTTCTGATACCAAAATCGTATCATACAAAAGCCAAATTCTGTACACAATTTCATCGCTGTCCTAAACCAAATAATCCGTTGTAAGCACTTCTTGTCTTGTGGATTCTACTAATACCTATTTTATATAGGTATGAAAGTCTGTATGTTTGGATATTTGTTAATCACACTTCAATGGTTGAACGTATTTGGAAGTATATACTTTGGAAAACAATTATACAATGACCAGAATTAGAACCTAGGACATAATAACAAAAAATAAATATAATAATAAAATAAACGGAATAACAAAGCCTTTTATTCTGAAATCTTAGATACAAAACTGAAGTCTATACAATACATGTTTATAAAATGTTCCAAATCTGAGTGTGCCTCTTCGCATAGGCCTACACTAACAGTTTCCACTGGGGTCTGTCCTGACCTACTCGCCAACACCACAGCGCGCCGTTGCTTACACTTTTTGCCTACGTCTTGGACCAGCAGTCTTTCCCATATCCCATTCCCATCTCTGACACTGTCTTCAACGGCTTCTTTTCCCATCTCTTGGTTACCACTTTTTCACTTTTCTCCATGTCCCTTGGTTATCGCGCATCGTATGACCGGTCCATCTCCATTTTTCACATAGTTTCTGTTGGATAACTCTCGGTTTTCGCGCAGGAAAAGCTACTGGCGACCACACACACAAAAACTGGCACATTTTGAATATTTCTCTTGAAGTTATTATTCATCATCGTCATCATTTCTGCCGAAGGACTTCCCCAGCGTCACCACATCAACCGGCCCTGTGCGTCTTTCATACATCGGATTTCCGTGACCTTAACCAGGTCATCGGTATACAGGCCTTAAAGCGCTGCGTAATCCGCCACGCGGTCACCACTGCAGAACTTGCCCCATTGACCATCCGTTCTTCGAGCATCTGAGATCTATCAAGCGTGAAATATTTGCATCCAATCTAATGTTATCGATAATTCAGGGCGAACACTCTTCTTCCACGCATCGGTCTTCGTGGAGGCATCTCCAAGGAAGACAAGGTCTTCTTTATCACTCGTTTTATCAGTTTATATATTATTTTGTATTTATTTCGCTTGATCACCGTTTAAGCACGGGCTTGTCAACTATCAACTGCCAAATGTAACCAGTGTAGCCAGATTCGACGAGCTCAAAGTCGGCGAAAATTTCGTATGTCCAGTTATAAAAAAACTCAAGACGACCATTATTCACTAAAACCACGAAACATTCTTCGAAACTTAAATGCGTTAGCCACAATAATCAATTATTATTTCTTTATTTCCCTGTGTTGTTGCGCACTGAAATATAATGAAAAATAGTGATGAACTGTTATAAGCATTTTGGTTTCCAGTTAATTTCATCATTCCTCAGATAATGTTGTATTAGATAGTCTCATACCAAAATCGCATAAAATCGCCCCATTTGTTTTTTCTGAGGTAGCCTAATTGGCGCCGCTCGTAAAAATTGGTCGCCCCGGCACCATACCAAGTAGCCTAAATGGCAAAAAGGCGCCCAATCTGGCTACACCGATGATGTAACGTTGACAACGGTTTGAGAATTTGAGAATGATCAAATGTGTTTTTCTCAGTTGTGAAACCCAATTGAACGTCAATGAAGGTTTTTTGTATGACATAGGGTATACTTTGGCATGACTAGACAACGTATACTCAAACCTTGCTCAGCATCGCAGAAAACTTAAAGTGACAGATGATCAAGAATGACAGATGCTTAAATCGAGATAAGCACATACTTAGCGTCAAATACTCAAATCAGAAATCGGCCATAAGAGATTGTGAGAGCAAAATGGCGTTATCATTATCATACTTCTATCTCAAGTAACGTGACGCGTGAGCGTGATGGTGTCGATTCTGTCCACAGACAACAATCTAACTAGATAACGCAAGTCCCTTAATCTGTATGAAAACCAAGCGTGCCACTTTTTCACAAACAATTTAATAACAAATTTACTTACCAATGAAAGACAAGCATTTTTATAGATTTCGGTGGATTTCCGTTGCCGATAATGCTAAATGAAAAGCTCAGATTACGATCATTGATCGTAACTTTACTCCGTTGTTGGTACGCGAAGTACATACAATCGCGTCATCTAGTTAGATTTATATCTGTGATTCTTTCTATGGTTCATCATTACGTTTCTTTTCTGTTAAATGTCCACTGCTGGACACAGGCCTCCCCCAAGTGTCGCCACATCGACCAGCCCCGTGCGTCTCGCTTCCACCGGATGCCCGCAACCCTAACCACCTAATGGTAGGCCTTCCAACGCTGCGTCTGCCGGTAGGTACGCCAAAACTTATGCTCGGTGAAAATTGCGCGGGCACGAATATTCTTATTGCTCTGTGGTCAGGAAACGATGCATTTACCTGTAGGGTGTGTTAAACCCTGCCTCCAATCTAAAAGCAATTTGCAAAGCTTTGTTGTAGCTCCCCCTCTCACTACCCTCACCCGCCCGCCCCGTGACCGCTCGCGGTGCGAAAATGTTAAAAAGTTAAACGCAACGTAAACCGGAGGAATAAATAAAAAGTGAATTTCATTTGAAGTTGGAGGGAACAGTATTTATTTATGCTTTTTTTTCTGTGACAGAATATTCTTTTCTTAAGTAGAGAGGTAAAATTGGTTACTTAGATTAGCACTTAGATTATTTATTTTGTTAAATTTTAAGGTGTTATTGTTTTTAATGCCAATAAACACATTTTTCTTTCTTTTCTTTCTTTCACTCATTGCGGTTTTCATTCGTGCGAATTTTTGCCGCCCATTCTACTACATATGGTATTAATATGGTATAAAAAGCCGCGCGATAAAAAAATCGCGTCTAAAAACCGCCGTGCGTGCTAAACCTTTGTACGTTTGTTAAAGTCCTAATGATTTGATTACCCATTAGACCTGTACCTGTGCAGCGGCGGCGGACACAAAAACTCGGGCCTGAGAAAGTACGAAGATGCGTGGTGTGTATTGTCTCTTTGGTATTTTAATTTAAGTCAAATGAATAGAGCGTAAAATAAAATTAAAATTAAAAAATTAAACTGTCGCAACCCAGTGCTGGGCACGCCACAATTGCGGCGATAAAGCCCCTCTTTGAGGAGTGGCTTGAGAGGCGCCACGGCATCCTCACCTTCCGCCTGACACAGATCCTCACCGGACATGGCTGTTTTGGGAGGTTCCTGTTCAGAATAAGGCGGGAGGAAACGCCCGGGTGTCATCATTGTGTGAATCGCCCGGAGGACACGGTGGAGCATACGGTGGAGGTCTGCCCCGCTTGGGCGGAGCACCGCCGTGTCCTCGTGGAGGCGATCAGCGTTGGCGACCTCTCGCGTCCGGCCCTGGTTCTGGCCATGGTACGGAGCGAGAGAGCATGGGAAGCTGTCACCTCCTTCTGCGAAGCAGTAATGCTCGTGAAGGAGGAAGCGGAACGCGTGAGGGAGACGCAACGGAGACGCCCTCACGCCCCAAGCCACCGCAGGTGACGCCCTGGGCGTCGGAAGTCGCAAGCCGATTCCCGGCCACCGTAGGCGCGGGCTTGCGGACGGCGAGTAATGGGTAGCTCGCCGTCCGATAAGGACCGGGCCCGAGTCGACGGCGCGTAGTGTTCCACGCGCGCCTCAAAGAGATGTCAGCAAAACTGAAGGGGTCCTCTAGGGCCAATGCCTGTGAGGGTCGCGGATAAATTTGAAAAAGAGTTACCGCGGCCCTGGCTCAAGCAACTGAAGGAACACGGGTGGGTTTTAGTCAGTAAAAGTCTGACACGCCCTTCCGCTTCACCCAGAGCGGGAGAAGTCATTAGATGATTTCCCACCACAAAATAAAAAATAAAAAAGTTCGACAGCGCGACAGACTTGTTGAGTTTGCGCGAACCAATCCGTTTTAAAAAAAACGCGCCCTTAGTCACAAAAAAGCATGTTACCAAGAAACAAAAAAAAAAATACTTAATAATAATATTTTTTTATATTTTTAAATATATTTTTTTTTGGATGTGTTTTATAAAAATATTTATTTTATTATTTATTTATTTATTTTCAGCCTATTCTGTTCAAAAATATTTAAAATGTAATTAATATGTAAATAGTGAAATAAAGGACATAATATTTTATAATATTTTTCTTTCTTTTTTTTCTATATAGGATTATAGGCCATGTGAGCATGATGCAGTCGCGAGAAGCTAGCTGTTAAATATAGTGAAGATAAGAAGAAAATAATAATACGACACAATAAAAGACGACGTCTTTTTTCTAAGGATTAATTAGAAGTACCTACAAACAATTTTGAACTACGCAGTTTTTTATTGATAGCTGCATTCCACAAAGCCGGGCTTAACGCTAATTGCGTTAACAAAACGTAGAGTCCTACATAATACTGGAAACTACAATAAGGACAAACAAATGATTAGCTAGTTCATAGCGGATCGTTAATTAGCCCACAATTAAATACTTGATAAACTAGAACAAGCCGAGTGCGCAGTACTACCAATTAAACAGACGTGAGTCTATGATCAATTGTTGTTCAATGCGTTTTATGTGCTGATAGTAACTGGTGAAGCTTACTCAAAATCTATTTTTCCAATATATAATAATGGCTGAGCAAACAAACACGAACTAAATAGTGAGTTGGAGGACGATTTTAGTGAATATTTTTTGCAAAATCCACGCCGAGACCTTAGGCAGTCTCAAGAAGAGCCGAAACGTTTCCATTCCAGCAACCCTAAGGTTTGCTTACCTCATAAAACGATTTTGTTTGCTGGTTCTTATAACGCACCTCTTATTGATGCCTCTAGTATAACAAAATACCTTTGGTATATGCGCTGTGAATGTAACCTAATAACACCAGAGAGATTACTCCCATACTTTTGAAGACAGTTCGCATCCGCATCTCAGTCTCAATCTGTCTAAAACACCTGCCATCTGTACCTATATTTTAGATTACAACTACTTTCTTTATGTCCCTCGGTAAACTTCGTGTTTCGTGAGGCGTCGGCTTTCTATCAGACTTTGTAGCGTTACGTATAGTTCAGACGAGCTATACGTAAGTCACGTTATTAAAATCAAAAGTAATTATAAATTAAAACTAAGAAAAAGGATATATATAACAAACTAGGAAGACAGCAAGTCGGGCAGGAAGACGTGGTGAGCCCTAGGTAGGCAGATGAGCAGGCAATTCGATAGGTAGGCTGTAGAGTAGGCAGCAGGACGGATAGGCAGGCACACAGATGGATGGTCAAGGCAACTGAACTAAACGTCAGGCTAACGGGCAGTTAGGCAGTAGAGTGGGCTGGCACTGGCAGATAGGAGTATGGAGGTCGGGCTGTGGCTTAATATGCCGATCAATCAAGCCCTTTACTATGAAGCGGTGATCGACGAAGTTTATAAACCAGTAAAATGCACACATTTAAGTTCCACACTCAATATTCTATATATCTATATCTTATATTTATTGCACTTCTAAGATTTTATTACATTCACAGGCTGTATATATTATAGTTTTCAAGAGTTTTTAGATACAATAGTACACCTGTTAGTATTAAGGTTACACTAGTCAACGGCACGAACTATTTGGCGGCGGAGTTAAAATATTTGCTATCTCATCTGACATCACGCAGGAAAGAGAAAGACGCTGTGATGAGCAGTAAGAAGCTAGATCGTGTTCGTATATATGTCGCAGGGATATGATGAAAACAGGGAATTGATCAAATCACGGAGGATGTTAAAATAGAGCCGACGGAGCCCCGCTGCGCGGGGCTCCTATTTCTGTATGCAGGGTCTAAAGTAACCTAACACGAAGGAGATGACGGGAGCTGAGTTCGCTCGCTTTGCTCGCTCACTTCAGCTCCCGTCATCCCCTTCGAACCTAACCTGTCCGTTTTAACATCCTCCGTGATTTGATCAAATCGCTTAGAGATTTGATCAATTCCCTGTTTTCATCATATCCCTGCGACATATACACGCATAACGCTGTGTGACGCACACATGCGCAATTTCATTGCAGAGCGCCGACAGCGCGGCGGTGTGTGTGCAAAGATTACTATAATATACTTGTGTGTGGTTGCGGTGTCAAAGCCGCCGCCGGCGCGGTGGCGCGTATGCAATTCATTGACAACATAAACATAAAAAATAGGTGTTAGAACTTTGGATTATTGTTGTGTGTAACATAATTAGAAGGCACTCAATTTACTTGTTGTTATGCACCTATACTTACCCGCGACTTTGCCAACTTGACAATAAGATCTTTTGCGAAAATGTGAATTTACATAGATATTGTTATTATCGACAAGTAATGTTAGATTTGACTTTTTAATTATTTTTGGCGGCGGCGACGGCAGAGCAGCGCGAGCCGCTTGCGCGCTTATTGAACCTTATGCCCTTAGTTATAAGAATGAAAAGTGTTCGAGCGTCAAGTCGGTAGATTTTACGTTGGCAGAGCGGGCGCCAGGGCTTCGCTGACTGTAGGTATCGTACCAGCGCGTGCGGAAAGCTAGGCTCTATTCGCACGGGTGTAGGTCATGTCTTTATGTTTTTGTATTTTATTGCAGGTTGTGCAAATATTACAATGTGTGTTAAATAGGTATTTACTTACCTTAGCTAGTAAGCTATAACCTACAGGCGCCTCCCCGTAAGTAGGTATTTCATACCAGCCAGAGTCAGGATAACTGCTTTTTCGACAGCGCCACTTTGATGTGAGACTTGTTTTCTAGGTAATTAGGTTCATCAAATAAAAAATAATGTTATTTTGTAAATTGTTTATTGATTGTATGTTTACAATAGCAGTTTGAAATATTCTCTTCGTTATCACAATACAATATAATAGCTTCGGGTGGCTGAGCCGAGCTTGTGAGTGTCGGCGCGCATAGTAGGTATACAAATAAAAAACCGGCCAAGTGCAAGTCGGACTCGCGCATGAAGGGTTCCGTACCATTATCGCAAAAAACATCACGTTTGTTGTATGGGAGCCCCACTTATATATTAATTTTATTCTGTTTTTATTTATTTATTTATTTATTATATACTTTATTGTACACCATAAGTTACATTTATAAAGGACACTTAAAACTAAAAACACATACAATGGGCGGCCTTATCGCATTCCGCGATCTCTTCCAGGCAACCAGGTATGGACAGTAATTACTGGACACGAAGTGGGGCTGTTATTGGTGTGACAATACTAGTGTTACAAAAATTATATTATAAAAGATATGCAGATACATAATACATATGCTATTTAATATATACATAAATACATACATACTAAAATATAAAGGCAATAAATAAAATTATGACAATTAATTCATAATCACAGCGACAGGTAATGCTCCCTCACGAGTCTTTTGAACACGGGCAACGATTGGGCGCGTTTGATTGAGTCTGGCAACGCATTCCACAGACGAGTAGCCTGGACAGTAAAGGATTTATCCAGAAAACTCGTGGAATGCATTGGCATTTGAAGTCGTAAGTTATCCGATGACCTAAGAAATTTTGTGTGGGAATCGCAGAGAAACTGAAAACGTTTCTTAAGATAAAGAGGAGTGGAAGGAGTGAAGAGCACATTATATAAAAGTGAAAGAATATGAGCATTCCGGCGAAGGCGAATTGGCAACCACTTGAGCTTCTTACGGAATTCGGAAACATGATCATATTTTCGCAAACCGAATATGAACCTTATACAAACATTTTGAAGCCGCTCAAGTTTTTCAAGTTGTTCTTGAGTAAGGTCAAGATAGCTGGCATCAGCATAATCAAGGATGGGTAGAAGAAGAGATTGTGCAAGCGCAATCCTGGTGGCAGTCGGAAGAAAATTACGCAGTCTCCTCAAAGACGCAGCAGATGCAAATATCTTGCGGCTAACCTCTTGCAGTTGGGCAGTCCAAGAAAAGTTCCTATCAATGAATATCCCCAAGTCTTTCACTTTCTCGCAGAATGGAATAACTGAGTTATCGAAAATAACCTGGGGAAGAGTCGTCCAGTCGATTCTTGAAACCATTCTAGAACTGCCCACCACAACAACCTGCGTCTTTGTAGGGTTAACCATAAGTCCATATCTTTTGCTCCATTCGCATATGCGGGCCAGATCACGATTTATTGTTACGATAGCCTCAGACAGATGTCCGAGAGGAGCTCGCGAATAAATTTGTAGATCGTCCGCATAAAGATGGTAGGAAGATGTTAGTTCACTGGAGATTGAGTTTATAAAAACTGCGAAAAGTAAAGGGGATAAAACGCCACCCTGTGGTACCCCAGCTGAAGTACTACACCAGGAAGACATTGTCTCTCCAATGCATATACGTTGCCGGCGACCGAACAGGTAACTACGAAACCAGTCAATTACCGATGGAGATATATTAAGAGAGCAGAGAATGCCAAGCAACACATCGAAATCGACAGCATTAAAAGCATTACTGAAGTCTATTAATGCCAATACCGTCAGATTACTGTTTTCCATGGCTGACCTTATATCATCCGTAATGTTGAGAAGGGCTGTGGTAGTGCTGTGACCAGGACGGATGCCGGACTGGAAGGGATTGAGGAGATTATTTTTAGATAGGAAAGTGCTAATTTGGTCATGGATTAATCGTTCCAGGACTTTGGACAGGAATGGTAGGACGGATATTGGACGGTATTCAGAAAAGGATGTGGGATTGGATTTTTTGGGTAATGGAATAATTTGAGCATCTTTCCATGAACATGGAAAGACACCACTGGACGCAGAAAAGTTGAGGATGTGGCAAATGACCGGAAGGATTACGTCCAGCACTGGGAGTAACATTTTACGGCTGATACAGTCACTTCCTACTGCATTGGAAGTAATTGACAGTATGCTCTTCCTAACATCAAATGCAGAGAATTGACTAAAAATAAATGGAGAATAGCTGGGGGTCGGAAGAGATGAAAGATAATCCAATGTATTAAATTTTATTGTCCTATCGAAATTGGACGATGTTGTAAAATGATTATTCATTGAATCGATGTCTACATTTTTAGGTATTGACTCTTGTCGGGTTTTACCGATCCCCAATGATCTTAGAAAATTCCAAACTTTGGATGCGTCCCCATTTTGGACAGAGTTATGAATATATTGGCGATTAGCATTCCTACACACCTTATTGCAGTGTTTGCGAATGGAGATATATTTTTCCCTATTAGCATCAGTAGGCCGCCGCTTAAATTTAGACTTTGCCGTCACCTTTTTATTCATCAACTTCTTAATCTCATCTGTCAGCCACGGTGCCGGCAAATGTCTTACTTTAACTGCTCTTACTGGTGCGTGAATATCGTAAAGTTCGACAAGTCTAGCAGTGAAAAAATTTACTTGCTCGTCGACTGACGTAGACGCAAATAGAGGAGACCAATCAATACTGCTGGCATCCTCGCAAAGTCTGTCAGCGTTCATACCACCAAAATTGCGTTGCATGAGAATTTTGGCTTTAGCCTTAGGAGGACGAATTTTATAAGAAAGAAAAATCAGATCATGATACGAAAAGGCGTCGGCTGTGCATTGGCCATGCTTAGCAACGCGATCAGGAGAGGAGACAAAAATCAAGTCAAGAAGCGAAGGGGTACAGTTTGGAAAATGGTGAGTAGCACTTAGCGGCAGAATGGAAAGATTACTAGAAGCTGAAACATTAGTTAGAGAAGAAGAACGATGGTAATTTTTTAGGAGACATGTATTAAAGTCACCCATGATTATGCTATGACTGTAAGAAGGGATTAACATTTCCAAGAGTTTTTCAAAAGACGAAAAGAAGTTGATACGTAAAGAGGGACAGTAATAGACTCCAAGAAGTAATTTGGAATGATTTAGGTCGATTTCAAGAAACAGATGTTGACCTGCACTTGAAGGCGGTGGCTGCGTGGACATATTAACAATAGTGAACGGAATATAAGCGCGGAGATATATGCACTGATGTTGACTGACACTGACAACTTGTCAACTGTCATTGTGACATTAAAAATAAAATCAAAACAACAAAATGTGATGGTATCACGATTCACGGTAAAACAATAACAAAATATTACCCGGACATCGAACGAAACATCACATCATTGTTACTTCCTCAAAGCTGCGGTCCGCCTCAACCTTGCCGTTTTCGCAGCAACAGCTGCAGAAGTCACTGGCACAGCCGTTTTAGGGTCGCTCAGCTCGGGCTCACTGGGAATCGGCGCAATCCTGTCCAACTCAGCGAGGGACTCAACTCGGTGCCGCGTGTCGTTGGGACCAAGGACATACACGCAGCCTGCCTTTGTCCAGCTCTTGGTGACGCCGCATCTTTCCCGCGCAGCCAGGAAAACATCATGCCGCCCCTTCGTAAGGAACTCAGAGAGAGTAACGCCCGAAGCTCTCAATTTGGTTTTTGAAAACCAGATCTTATCTCGGACTGCAAGACTGCATACCTTAAATAAGATAGGCCTGGTTTTGTTGTTCACTGCTCGTCCCATCCTGACACAACGGCTGATGTCAGCAACGGTGAAGTCAGCGAGCTGCAGCTTATTTTGGACCACCTCAGTGATCAACTTAGAGGTGTCTTCCTTTTGCTGTTCACCAACTCCATGCAGGAGCAAGATCTTCCTTCGTCCCCGCATCTCTATCTGGTCGACACTTCGAGCTAGAAGCCCCACTTGCTGCTGCAGACTGTTTAGAGCCTGCGTGATAAATGTCCGGAACATACTGAACTCTGTAGCCAAGCCAGAAGCTGTGACAGGCGACTGAGGGGTCCTCTTCAACTCGTCCTCGAAGACAGCCATTCTTGTGTGGAACATTTCCTTTAGTTCACTGAGAGTATTCGACAGTGAATCCATTTTGATGATGTGAAGTGATTATATTTGGTAATTTTAGAAAATTATGAGGAGAAAACGCTAGACCAGCAGGTATAGTCAGTTAACTTTTAATATATTGCATAAAATAATTATAAATATCGTTTAAATTATATTATATTAAAATTATAAATATGAGCAAATTTTTCTTGTGAATCTACAACTACCCACGAAGAAAAAAAAAAGCTTTTTAATATTTGTTGTTATAAAGAAATACATCATTTGTGAAAATTTCACCGGTTTAGCTATCACGGTTCATGAGATACAGCCTGGTGACAGACAGACAGACAGACAGACGGACCGCGAAGTCTCAGTAATAGGGTCCCGTTTTTACCCTTCGGGTACGGAACCCTAAAAAGAATCATCAAAATCGGTTCACATTAAAAAAGTATTGAGGTAAGTAACAAAAAAAATACAGTCAAATTGAGAACCTCCTCCTTTTTGAAGTCGGTTAAAAAATAGCTTCCTTTTGTGTTTGTCCGCCGCTGAGCCGAGCCGATATAACAGATAGGTACCTACATAATAATGAACTTTCGATAGGCACGACTATCGAAAATCTTAAAATACCTAATCTAATTGGAATCTAATATCCTAATATATACAACAGAACTCTTTAATAAACATCGGCAAATCTCTCGGGGTTGCTGCGATCGCAAAACTGTTTATTGTTTAGGCCTTTTGATAACATAACGTCAAGCCGGTACGCTCTAAAGGGGTACGCAGATATGTACAGTTCACCCTGAAAAATACACTCTCATTGCACCGGTTGTTAGTTTTATGTTAGGTATTCAGGTAATCTATTCAGGCATAAATTTGGGCATTTTAGGCTCAGATTTTCTCTAATCTGAGATTATAGGTACCTTATTGAACTTGATCTTTATGTACCACAACTAAAAAAAAAAAAACGAAGAAACAAAAACAAGAACACCGACTTCCGAAAATAGTTATTTTTCACTTTGTAGTGTTTTTATTTGGAAGTCGCTAGTATTTTTAAAAAAGATTTTCTAATTATAGATAAAGATAGGCAGTTTGTAATTTTAAAATTTTATAAATGCGCGTGAAACATTAGAATTACAAGTCTGTGTTTATTTAGGTATAAAAGTCATGTCAAGCGCCCTCATGAATTGTACAAACTAAATTCGATAAAAGATTCAAATTACCCATTGTTACTTGAACTGCTGAAGATCACTTCACTGACGCAACAAGTTCAAATTCAAACGCCATGTAAATCAGTATGAAATCGGAATCCAAAGTCCAACGCCAGGGGTCAATGTTATAAAATATTATACGAATACGTTATCGTCGATATCACAATATCAATAACATACACCGCACGCGCGTAATTACGGTGACGTATATATTATGCAGCAGACGATTGAGGCCCCTATGGGGCAGCGGGGCGCGGGCGCCGGGTGGTAGCTAAACTAGTGAGCGTGTGTGTGTGTATATGCGCCGCACGCGCACCCCTCCGCCCCACTGACCGGGGAGGAAATTTGTAGCGAAATGGATGATAATTTAGAACGAAAACGAGCGCGCGAAATTTTATAAACAGACCTTTGGGAGTCTGGATATCATAAAAAAACCACTGAATGTATCTGTTCAAAATAAAATTATTTGCATTGTTGAATAACTAATCTATCCCTGTATGGAGGCCGTTTTTCAATTTTATTTCTTCTTATGGTACTTATTTGCGCCCAAAGATGCGTTAAAATTGGTGTTGAAATATGGAACTTTCGAAGCTCATAACTTTCAAGCAAATTTTTTTTTGTACTTTTTGCTTCCATACAGGACTAGATAATGATGAGACAAATTGATATCATTTTTTTATTTTGACCGTACATCGTCAAACAATGGAGTAAAACCCAGACTACGTTTGTATGGAAGAATTTTTGACTAGTGCAACCTTAAGTAGAAAAACCGACTTTTAGCGTTCAGTCCAGATTCCAAACTAAAAAAGTGACTCCCGTTTTTTTGCGTTCTCTGTCATGTCTTATGGAATTCAAATATCAATTAAGAAATCATGACGAACGAAATAAAACGGTTTATAGAGGGGGCAGTCTGCCGTTGCCCTTATTATGAAAATTATAATGTACAACGAGCTTAAAGAGTATATAGTCCATGGTATCTTATGTATATGGTTTAAGAAAATAAAATATAAAATAAACATATGTCATGTCAGATAAAAATGATAGAGTTTAAAATATTCTATGATTTTTACAAATTAGCAGTAAAAATAAGTTTTTGGATGCTTTTCAAGTGTATACATAAATAACAAAGAATACATAAAAATGGGAAACATGAGTTGATACAATTTAAAAAGTTATGATGAAGATTTGAAAAGTATGTTAGAAAACGTAAGTAGACTAAGCCATGTGGAATGAACACCACAACTTCCAAGTTGATTGAGAGCGTCCGGTCTGCACCAAGTGCAAAAAGCAACTGATAGAAATCCGACAACTGACGAAACATGAAGTTTGCCGAGGGACATTAAGAAAATAGTTGTACTGTACCTATATTTTGACAAGTTCTTGACATTGATTGTCACCGAGATGATATTGCACCTTGAAATTAATGTTTTCATGTACGAGAACTAGCCTTCAGGTAGGCCGTTGGCTTGTTTACTAACCAAATATCCTAAAACCCCTAGAAAATAACCACCCATGTAATCGCCTTGACCGTAAACAAACCAATTAATAAGCCATATATGCCCAGTGACCGGAAGCACGCTAAACACGCCATACCGCGTGGTACGACGTGATTGAGTGATGGATGGATGACAGGCGAGCACGTGTGGCTCGCGTGAACTCGCTTCAACCCTACACCACCCACCATCGTTCACACTACCCACATATTCATGTCGTCTTTTACTTGAAGACTAGAACCTTATGAGGGTATTTCAGCGGGGATGGCGATGTAAATAAAAATGCTTAGAAAGGGCTTATTCACCCAGGGGAAAGCAAATACAAAGTTACACAAAACATAGTTTATAGAAAATAGTTTACAGAACAATAATATGTTATACAGAACATGGTATAGAACAACACTTACCCTAATACTTATTTTTATCTTGCACACAAAACTAGACTGCCTCTGATGGCGTGAGACAAGCTATATAAACGTTAAAAAGGCGCGCTTTAAAGATCAGCAGTCCATTTTTGTTGCCAGTGTAAAAATATGAAAATAGTTATTGCAAACAATGTGGCAGTGTAGTAACAATAAGGAAGTGGACTTTAGATCAGAATGTTCCTTCAGTTGCTTGTATCAGGGCCGCCGTAACTCTCTTTCAAATTTATCCGCGACCTAGACAGACATTGGCCCTAGCGGAGGTCGTCAGTGTCAGCTGACATCTCTTTGAGGCGCGCGTGGACATTAAGCGCCGTCGACTCGGGCCTAGTCCTTATCGGACGGCGAGCTACTTATTACTCACCGTCCGCAAGCCCGCGCCTACGGTGTCCGGGAATCGGCTTGCGACGCCCAGTGCGTCTCCTGCGGTGGCAAGTGGCGTAAGGGCGTCTCCAATGCGCTTCCCTTACGCGTTCCGCCTCCTCCTTTGCGAACATTACATCTTCACAAAAGGAGGTGACCGCTTCCCATGCCCTCTCGCTCCGTAACATGACCTGAACCAGGGCTGAATACGAGAGATCGTCACCGCTGATCGCCTCCACAAGGACACGGCGCGTGACGTTGCTCCGGTCAAGCGGGGCAGACCTCCACCGTATGCGCCACCGTGTCCTCCTGACGATATATTAGAATAGGTACCCTAGAAATAAGTCCTACCGAGATACGTTAATCATCCATTAATTACCAAACATAATAATGTATACAGATCTCAAGTTACATTAATAATATATTGTATGAAAATAACCTCAATTCGCAAACTAACTAAATAACAAGGTAAAATATTCCCACATTTCAATACAATTCTAGGATTTTCTAAACACATACCTAATTGTTAAAATTTATAACAATAGCTTTTGTTGTGTATTATTAGAAATAAAGTACCATTTCAAATTTGGTACGTATTTTATAATTATGCGTATTAATAACAAATATATATTATTAAGTTTTTGCCATTGGTCTCACCTGCGTTAATTATTCCAAGGGAGCATAAACACTCCCAGAATAAAAAGAATCCAACGTCCTTCTCCAAGCTTCAGCTAGGGTTTGCAATTCGAATATTCTGTTATACCTTGCTATTGTATATAGTATGGCTGACCGGCACCCAGACTTGCCTCGTCAGCATTTAGTAAGTTAGAAACGTCATCCATCATTGGGTGGCACCTCAGTTCGGTCTGAGATTCGGTACGGGTCGGAAGTCGCGAAATCTTTCTATTTCCTTTGTATACTAATTCCTGTACCAAGTTCATTAAATTAATTAAACTCTGTTTCCAGCTAAAATTTAGTTTCTTTTTAAAAAGACGTTTCCGAACTCTCGTATAACATTTGGTGGCAGCGGTGGGATACGAAAATCCCCTACCCAAATACGTCTCTGGAAACAATACTTTACCGGAAAGTGCCAGTGAATCCAAGTGATAAACCTAAACGTTTTAAGTGTTTAAAAGTTGCGCTGAGCAAAACTTACTAACCCTATACTGTGTGGTGTAAGTGTCTGACCGTCACCCTGTCTTGTGTGTTGCACCCTGCAACCGAGACTGGACTCCACCCTCTGTTGGCACAGAGGTCTACTACATCTGCTGTTCTGCTGGTCTACTACATCTGCTGTACTGCTGGTCTACTACATCTGCTGTCGTGCTGGTCTACTACATCTGCTGTTCTGCTGGTCTACTACATCTGCTGTTCTGCTGGTCTACAACACCTGCTGATCTGCTGTTCACCGCCGGAGAAGCGGTCACAATGATCCTGAGTATCCTCATAATGACGGCGTTCCTGTGAGTGATCTTACTACTTCAGTTATTATTATATCCTAGGACGAATACCAGAATTAACTCAGAGCTACTATTTCTATCTATATAGTTTATTTTTAGACACTTAATCCTATTGTACATTGTTTATAATACATTGTAACTGATATAACGGCCATACTGTCCGACTAATGCATATTTTGTTTAGACTACGCGTTTCGATTACGCGTGCATAACACCGAGCCAATTGTACTAAGTAGCTTAAGGGGAAGACGATTTCTTGTAATTAATAAATTTATATTTTGTTTTGTCAAATTAAAATCATGAATTCCAAATCTGAAGCAAAGGAGGAAAGTTCCAGTACCTCTAAGAGTACAAAGGTAGAAATCGAAGAAAAAATAGAACTCGGTATTCTATTTAAATTCATTAAGCCATTCGATGGCTCCAGGGAGAAACTAAATTCTTTTATCGCTAATTGCCAGAGCGCTTTTAGTACAGCTACAAAATCCCAGAAACCTATTTTATTCAAATTCATCCTAAGTCAACTAATAGATAAAGCTGAAACAACATGCAGTGTCAAAGAGTTCGAATCCTTTGAACAATTCATCGAGTTCCTTAAACAACAGTTTGGGGAAAGGAAACATTATGCTCACCTACTCACTGAACTTCAGGATTGTAAGCAGAATCCTGGTGAAACAGTTATGCAATTTGCCTTGAATATAGAAACATGCTTAGCGAAACTACTTACGGAAATAAACATTTCCATTCCGACGAAAAAGAAAACGGAACTAGCAGGACGTGTAGCCGCTATACAAGATCTTGCACTTCACACTTTCATAATAGGACTCCTGCCACGGGTATCACAAGTCGTTAGATGTCGCAACCCAGATTCATTAAATTCCGCTATAAGCTGGGCAGTCGAAGAAGAAAAAATAATTTCTAGTATCTATAAGAGATCAACATCCAATAACGATAAATTCAAAAATACAAACCTTCGCCGTGACTTCCAATCGTCACGTGCTATAACTCCGCGAAATCAGCCAGATCATTCAAAATCAGTAAATACCAGCGATATGGTATGCCGCTATTGCAAAAACATAGGTCACACTATTGAAAACTGTCGCAAAAGACAGTACAACAATAGTAGGAATCAATCTAACGCTACTAATTCGGACGGACGCCAACCTAACACTACACAAGCTCCAAATTCTAAGCCAACCCGCAGGATTTTTAACATAAATCATGATAAGGAGGCATATGCCGACGAAATCAACCAAAATGATTTAAACGAGTAAAATTTCCCGTCCGGTGTCGCGCGGGAAATTCGCCCTACTATATCAAAGCCGATGCCTCTATTCTCTCTGAATCCTCTGAATCATGTACCAAATCCTCTGTATCCTCTGAATCAGGTACTAAATCCTCTGTATCCTCTGAATCACGTACTAAATCCTCTGTATCCTCTGCATCACGTACTAAATCCTCTGTATCCTCTGAATCGTGTACTAAATCCTCTGTATCCCCTGAATCATGTACTAAATCCTCTGTATCCCCTGAATCAAGTACTAAATCCTCTGTATCCTCTGAATCACGTACTAAATCCTCTGTATCCTCTGAATCACGTACTAAATCCTCTGTATCCTCTGAATCCTCTGAATCACGTAGCCAATCCTCTGTATCCCCTGAATCGTGTACTAAATCCTCTGTATCCCCTGAACCATGTACTAAACCCTCTGTTTCCACTGTTTCTGCCAAACCATTTACTAACCCTTCTAAATTAACAAAACCAAAAGCAAAATTCACCGATTCTATTCTCATTACACATCCTTCTATTTCACCTTCGGACAACTTGCCAAACCTGAAACTAAAAACAAATACAAAAATTTATAAAATAAATAAAAACACAGAAAAAAGATACTTACCTCACGTAATAATACAAACCTCTGTTGCTGATAGACCTTTATCCTTCTTAATCGATACAGGTTCCTGCATAAGCTTACTGAAATTAGATTCTATGTCTAAAGTCCCAACGTTAAGCGAGGATATAATAACCCTTAAAGGAATTGACCCTGGAAATGAAACAACTTCAACTCTAGGCAGCTTCAAAATGCAAATATTCAAAAAAAACGATAAACCTTACATTCACGAATTTCATGTTGTCGAAAATATTAGCCTAAACTTCGATGGCATCATAGGCAATGACCTCCTGAAAAACCTAAGTTGTCAAATCGACTATTGTCGGGAAGCCTTACAGATAGATGACGCCTACATAAAATTAAAATTCGCTGAACCATTATATAATATTCCTCCTCGCACGGAAGCTGTAATCGAATGTACAGTAAGTAATCCAAATATAAAAGAAGGTATGCTAATAGACCAACACATCTCTGCATCATTACTAGTTGCCAATTGCATCGTTAACGTGAAAGAAAATAATCGTATAAACATTACGGTTGTCAACATCTCTGAAGAGTCCGTCATACTCCGATCTAACCTTAATTTAACACTAGAACCCCTAGACTCTCAAGCTTATTTGAACCCTCATGGATCATTGCCTCTTACTAATTCCTCTTCAAGAACTAACAAAGTTCTCAAACATCTTAGGATTTCTCACCTAAATAAAGAGGAATCCAATGCCCTATTACAAATCTGCACAGACTTTTCTGATATCTTCCATCACCCAGATGATCTGCTCACATATACTACAGCTGCTGAACATAATATTAAAACAAATACAGATATCCCTATCCAAACTAAATCTTATAGATTCCCTGAATGCCATAAAAAGGAAGTCGAAAATCAAATTAACAAAATGCTAGAACAAAACATAATAATACCTTCAAATTCACCATGGTCCTCACCTATTTGGGTTGTGCCCAAAAAGCTTGATGCTTCGGGACAACGAAAGTGGAGAGTCGTTATTGACTACAGGAAACTCAATGACGTTACCATTGGAGAAACATATCCTATTCCACAAATAACAGAAATTCTAGACCAATTAGGGAAGAGCCAATATTTTACAACTTTAGACTTGGCCTCAGGGTTTCATCAAATACCAATATCCGAGCAAGACACTCCTAAAACCGCCTTTTCCATACCCCAAGGGCATTTTCAATTTACAAGAATGCCATTTGGGCTAAAAAATGCCCCTTCAACTTTTCAAAAACTAATGAACACATGCTTATGTGGGCTTCAAGGTTCACGTTGCTTTGTTTATTTAGATGATATTGTAGTATACTCCCCTGACTTACCAAGTCACATTCAAAATCTATCCGCTGTTTTTAATAGGCTCAGGAATTATAACTTGAAGCTCCAACCAGATAAATGCGAGTTCCTATGCAAAGAAGTCGCTTATCTTGGTCATCTCATCAACAAGGACGGTGTACAACCGAATCCTAGAAAAGTCAAATGTATCACTGATTTCCCAATACCAAAATGCCCAAAGGATGTAAAATCTTTTCTCGGACTCGTATCTTACTACAGACGCTTTATACCTGAATTTTCCAAACTCGCAAAACCATTAACATTCCTTCTAAAAAAGGATACACCATTCAATTGGAACAATGAGCAGCAACTTTCTTTCGAAAATCTACAAAGTAACGTCGTTCGTGCTAGCATATCCTGATTTTTCCAAACCCTTCATACTTACCTGCGACGCTTCTAATTTCGCTGTTTCTGCTATATTATCGCAAGGTTCGATAGGTAAAGACCGTCCAATTGCTTATGCGTCTCGAACACTAAATAAGGCTGAATGTAACTATAGTGTTACTGAAAAAGAATGCTTAGCCATTATCTTTGGAACTAAGGCCTTTCGCCCCTATCTTTACGGTAATCGATTTTCCATAGTCACAGATCACAAACCCTTGCAATGGTTATTTAACTGTAAGGATCCAGGTTCTAGGCTAGTACGCTGGCGACTCAAACTAGAGGAATTTGACTACGATATTATATACAAGAAAGGGAAAATAAATACTAACGCTGATGCATTATCTCGATTTCCAGTTAACCCTATTCAAGGTAAACCTTCACCAATCTCTGATCCTCTTCTATTAGATCCTGACACTGAATTCGATGACCTCTTGGAGGACCCTCTTATTATTCTACCATCTCCCATTCCGTTCTCCTTCGAGAATGATGAATTATTAAATCAAGAAACAAACAACGACTCTAATACATTACAAAATCCTATACCACAAACTGAACCAATGCTATATCCAGATCTTATAGATCTAGGGCCGAACCTTGAAATTAGCCCTCACAGTGCTGACCTCAACCTCGATTTTGACACATTACAAATCCCTTCGCCGAACGGGCAGTCAAATTTAAATGACGATAATTATTCTCAATTTCTAAAATCAATTTCAAACAAAGAGATTATATGCAATACAATTCTAAAAGAACACAACGAAAACCTCTTAAAGACAGCCTGTAAAATAATATTGATTCCTACATCTATAGATTTAGACGAGTCAAATCCCTATATCTGTGAAATTCTCCTAAATTCTGGCAACCAAGACGAAATCCTTAATTCTGAAAAAGAACTATATCATTTTCTAAAAACTAAATATGATGACAAGACTGTTTACCTCATCTTCACAAAGGTTCACCACTTTGACGAATCATCTTATCCCGCTATCTACGACACTCTGAAAGAAGTAAGAAACGAAATCCTGAAGTCTGAACAAACAACAGACATTGCTATCTCTGATTTCAAAAGCCCATTTGACCAGCACTCCTACACTAAAATCTACAACATCCTAACTTATATTTTTAACAATACAAAAATTAAAATCCACGTTTACCTAAATAAAACAATATACCCTACTCTGAGCGAGAGACCTAAAATCATGCGTGAGAACCATGACATTCCTACAGCTGGGCACTTAGGGTCGACACGTATGTACAACAGAATCCGGGAACAATTCTATTGGAAGGGCATGCGAAGTGATATAGAAGACTATGTCAAGAAATGTAAATTATGTCAGGAAAATAAAGCACTGAGAAAACTAAATAAAGCTCCAATGGAGATCACTACTACATCCACAGCTCCGTTTCAGAGAGTAGCACTAGATATAGTTGGTCCCTTACCCGAATCTGGTTCCGCCAGACTAAAATATATTCTTACCTTACAACATGATCTAACTAAATATTCTATTGCTTATCCTATACGTAGTACAACCGCTGAAGAATCTAGCGATTGTCTTATCCACTTTATATCCCTATTTGGAATTCCTAAGTCTATTCTATCTGATCAAGGTACTAACTTTACGTCCGACCTTTTTAAAACTACTTGCCAATTTCTCAAAATCAAACAGTTATGGTCATCACCTTATCATCCTCAGACGCAGGGAGCATTAGAACGCAGTCATTCAACTCTCAAGGAATACTTAAAGTCCTTCGTAAACGAAAACCAAGATAATTGGCCCACTTATGTGTATACAGCTATGCTGACTTATAACACAACAGAACATTCAACTACAAAGTTTACTCCTTATGAGTTAATATTCGGTCACAAACCCTTTATTCCTAACTCTATCTATGATAAAGAACCTAGTACAAAATATTCAGATTATATTAAAATGTTACAACATAAATTTAAATATACCAGGGAAAAAGCTCTGGAAAACATACTAAAATCCAAGGAATCTTCTAAATCCCATTACGATTCTCATACTAAACCACCACCACATTACAAGGTTGGTGAATACGTCTACCTCAAAGCCCACCTGAGGCTTAAAAAGGCATTATCGCCTATCTGGAAAGGACCATACAAAATCATTAAAGTCCACGATAATAACACAGCTACGCTTCTTATCAACAGGCGTCATGTGGCACATCATTTCGACCAAATGAAACCCGCGATAGCAGGAGACTCCGTATTATTGTTAGAAATAGATTAGAGATAATTAATCATTAGCACATAAGTACTACCTAGTAATTATAATAAATTAGCGTAGTCTAACTGATTCTATTAATTCTATTTTCAGCGCCTCGGTAAATGCGCATCAAGACCTTATCAAGCCACTTCCTTCTAGTTCCGGCATATACTTCGATAGCCTAGGAAAACTTAAAGCAGTTAAAGGAAAGTTAAATATTATTAACCATGTAAATATTTCCCTTATAAATCCTCATCTTACAAACCTCAATGATATCCTGGGCATAGTTAGGAAAACATGTCAAAAATCAAGCAACCTTCAATGTGAAAATATACTATCCCCACTCACAGTTCGATACAACGATATCAAACGCGAGTTTGATTCTATTTCACATTTAATATCAAAACGTAGTAAACGTTCAGCATGGTTCGGCGGAGTAGGCACCGTTTTCAAACATGTTTTCGGCACTTTAGACGAAGATGATGCATCAAAATACGATTCCGCGATTGAATCCATTCAAAACCACGAGAAAAAGCTTGCGGAACTTATGAAAGAAAACATCCTAATTACTACTTCTTCTCTGGAATCTTACAGACTAACGATTAATAAATTAAAAGATAACGAAGATTCGCTTAAAAATACTCTAAGTCAGCTTATATTACAATTGAATAATATCACGGAAACTTCTAGAATTCTAATATCTGAAACAAAAGTATATTCGATACTTGCTAGCCTTGAAAGCTCTCTACTAGAATTGTCGTTTCAGCTTGAAGACTTAACAAATGCTATCATGTTGAGTAGTCAAAACATTCTACATCCAAACATAATAAGTCCGGCACAATTATTCAAGGAACTCGTTGATAATGACCGGTACCTATCTAGAGATACTGGAATTCCTATAGAGTTAAGTCTAGATAACATCCACTTAATATTAAGCATATCTGATGTTGCGTGTTATTATTATAAAAACAAACTTGTATTTGTTTTACAAATTCCTTTAGTTACTAATGACGAATTCAACTTATATCATAACTTAGCTTTACCTACCCCTCACGGGTCAGATAATCCAAATACCTTTAGTCTAATTTTACCCTCTAGTTCGTATATTGCTATTTCAAAAGATAAGTTAAACTTCTGTAATCTAGATAATTTAGATAAATGTAAGACAATAAGCTCTGAGTTCTTTCTGTGTGATATACCTACGGTATTGTTGACTAGCAGAAATCCTACGTGTGAAAGCGAACTATTAACTAAAACAGTTAGTGCTATCCCCACGCAATGTGAAACTAAAACAATCGTCGGCGAATTAGACATTTGGAAATCACTTGTGAACAATCAGTGGATTTTCGTGCAATCTCGTCCAAGTAAAGTTTCAATGGATTGTAATAATTCCAAATTACGCGAAATCATGATATCCGGCACCGGTATTTTAAGAATCCCAAATCAGTGTACAGTTTACACAAAAAGTGCGAGACTTATATCGTCCAAGGACGAAATCAACATTGACATTCCTATCCCTAGTTTAGACTTTAGTATTATCAAAGACTCGTGTTGTAAAATAGATACTAAGACTACTAGTATAAACAACAATATATCCCCTATTTTACTACAAAACATCAACTTAGACGATCTTACTTTAAATAAACAAAATGAAAAGATATTTGCAGATCTAAATGAAGTTATTAACGAAGAACCTATTCTAGTAAAATACGGGACACATTATTCTGTATTAACTGTGTTTATTTTAATAATAGTCATGTCTTTTATAGTATTTAAGTTATATAAGATTACTATTAAATATAGATCTAAGTTCTACATCTGTTGTGTTAAACCGACGACCCATACCGATGACGATATCGATAACAGTAATATAAATAATGAACCTGAAGACACTTCGATTCCATTGCCTAGATTAAGAGAAATCGTTTAACTTCCTGAATTTCGGCTTTTATCCCCGAATTTCAGTCTTTTGGGGGGGGCTGTTATACCTTGCTATTGTATATAGTATGGCTGACCGGCACCCAGACTTGCCTCGTCAGCATTTAGTAAGTTAGAAACGTCATCCATCATTGGGTGGCACCTCAGTTCGGTCTGAGATTCGGTACGGGTCGGAAGTCGCGAAATCTTTCTATTTCCTTTGTATACTAATTCCTGTACCAAGTTCATTAAATTAATTAAACTCTGTTTCCAGCTAAAATTTAGTTTCTTTTTAAAAAGACGTTTCCGAACTCTCGTATAACAATTCGAATAGTTAATAAAGTAATAAATAAAGGTAGTTATATTTTTTAAATAATTTTCTGACTAATCCTGCCCCTGAGTGTGGAACTCAGGGGCAGGATGCCTGTTGTGGCCTATGTAAGATGTATGTACATAAAATAATGATGACTACAGTATTTCTATGAAAGATCAGCTGCGCCGCAAGCTACAAAATGACGTTGCCGAATCTGTACAGCTGCGACAGTCCGGAGAAGAGGTCTTGGATCTTGGCATTGAAACCCAAGTAGAGATGGCTCTCTTTGACAGCGGTGGACAATTTGGTACAAATTTAACTCGAGCATATAATTTACTGCTCTCCATCCCACCCTCCAGTGTCGAAGCTGAGAGGGTATTTTCTTTGGCGAGTTACTTTGTCACCGCTTAAGAACAAAGATGAATGCCAATACTTTGGACGCCTTAACTTTTTATGCTCATATTATCAAAGTTTAAAATAGACAGTTGATTGTTAATTTATAAAGTATATGTTTGAGCCTAAAAAAATACGGTTTTGTTTTATTATAAAACTTAACTGAATTTTAAAATGTAACCAAAGCTCCTATTCTATTTCTAGTGAAGGTAAATATGGATATTTAGTGCCATTAATTAAGTACAAATCAATAATGCTGACTATGTTACTTATGCAAGCCTGAATTGAACCCTAATTATAAGATAACTTTCCATAGCTAGTCTATTCACAAATTTTGATTGTGATAATTTATAATGATAAATAAACCTAAACTAAATCCTAATTAAAAGATTACGTATCCTAGTTACTAAATCTTTGACTTCCGATCAAGTTTTTCATACTTATGTTAGAAACTATTCCAAAATATTCAAAAGAGTCTGCGCTCAAGCAAAATCTCTAATTATAATTAACAAAAGGGTAGTATTTAAACGCAAATCAAAAAATATCCTTTTTCTATGCAATAAGATTCCGAATTCCCATCAAAATTACTGATTGCACAGCAAAATATTCAACTCAAAATATCACTAAACACACTACAATTTATTTTCGCAGCGTACAGCGATTTTTCCTAAAGCAAAAGCTTTTTCATCAATACACAGCTAATAATCTTAATGCACATTATACATGTTAACTCTTTTTCTTTTAAATATAGCTTCTATTTTTATATTATTTACAGCAGTTTTTCTAAATAAAACAGCATTTTATTAGTCACAGTCTTCTTATTATTTATTAATTACCACATAATGAGATCAGCAAAAAAAAATATAAAATGAGATACAAAATTGTAATTTATTGAATTATTAAAGCGGGTCTTGCTTTCGCGGGGCGTCCACGCTTCCTTTTTTGCCCAATAGGCACATTTTTAGCTTCTGCAGGTGGCGCCACGTACTTGAGTCGGAGAGAAACAGTGGGCGATACAAATGTTTAAAACAAGGACCTGAAAAAAAAATGTCGACGGAGCCCCGCTCCGCGGGGCACCTATTTCTGTCTGCAGGGTCTAAAGTAACCTAACACGAAGGAGATGACGGGAGCTAAGTTCGCTCGCTTTGCTCGCTCACTTCACCTCCCGTCATCCCCTTCGAACCTAACCTATCTGTGTCGGGGTGCCCTAAATTCCCGAACAAAGTCAAAATTTACGAACCTTTTGACAAATATCCAGTCTAGTGACGAAAAAGCGCGCGAAGCCGCGAACCTTTTTCAGTTAATTTGTTCTGCTTTTAGAAATAATGCAATGTGACAGGATTTTTTTGTTATAATAATCATCAAATTTGCCGAGCATGGCTTCTTGAAAATTAAGACAAATATGATGAACAGGTTTTGTTGTACTTACTGGTTAATATGCGACTGGGATAGTTATTTTGCTATGAAATATGGAAAATTTGCTGTGCAGTCAGTATTTATGCTATGTATGTAGTATTTTTGTACAAAACTAAATTTAACTGTATTGCATTATGAGGAAAATAGTAATGTCATATTGATGTATAATTTCGAATTATCTGCAGTTTGAGTTTTGTTAAACATTTAGTTTATTTGTAGTGAAGTAAGTTATTTGATGTAAAAAAGAATATAAATGATGAGTATGTATTGATAGGCGATTATTTATTTGATATGCAATTTATAATATCCCTTAACAAAATTGGTGTTTCTAATAATAAAATAAAAACTGTGTGGCAAATAATTAATAGAGAAACTGGAAAGACACAACAAAGCGATCAGAATGAGTTGTCTTTGAAAATATCTAATCAAACCATTTCTGGTAAGCAAGAAGTCACTGAGACATTTGAAAATTTCTTTACCAACATTCCGTTAGAGGTTACGAAGTCTCTTCCCTCCTCATCTAAATTAGCTGAAGCTCTTCTTAAAGAAAACTTTACTAAAGACATACCAACCTTTAAATTTAAATCAATATGTATTGATACAATTAAAAACGCGTTCAAAAGTCTCAACGTAAAAAATACTGAAGACTTGTGGGGGATATCCGTTAGGGTTCTTGGAGATATTATTGACTCAATTGCTCCTGTCCTAACAGGCATATTCAATCAATGTTTGGACAGCGGCACTTTTCCTGACTTAATGAAACACAGTAAAGTAGTACCAATTTTCAAATCAGGCTGTAAGAGTGATCACTCTAATTATAGGCCTATATCCGTGCTTCCAGCATTGAGTAAAATCTATGAAAAAATCATGCTGGAACAGATGTTGTCTCACTTCAATTCAAATAAGATCCTGCATAGTCAACAGTTTGGTTTCACGAAAGGTAGGTCGACAACGGACGCGGGAGTAAAACTCATCAGCCACATCTTGGAATCTTGGGCGAAATCCCAGGATGCCATTGGCATTTTCTGTGATCTCTCGAAAGCGTTCGACTGCGTCGACCACAACACACTGATCTGTAAATTACACCACTACGGAATTCGAGGAAAATCTGCTGATCTTGTGCTTTCCTATTTATCAAACAGACAGCAAAAAGTAAATGTTAATGGAGCGACGTCCTCCGGGTCTCTAGTCAAGATGGGCGTGCCCCAAGGTTCAATTCTCGGCCCTTTTCTTTTTCTTGTTTACATTAATGATCTCCCTTTTATGATGGCCAAATTATCGGATATAATTCTATTTGCTGATGATACTTCGCTAATTTTTAAAATAGATAGGAAAGATACGGATGTCTTACATGTCAACGAAAGTCTGATTGTTCTCTCTAAATGGTTCGCAGCTAACAATCTTTTACTGAATGCGAAAAAAACAAAATGTCTGAAGTTTGCCTTACCAAATGTAACGTATGTAACGTGACCTAAATTTAAATCTTGACGGCAAAAATCTTGAAGTTATAAAGGAAACTGTATTCTTAGGGATTACTATCGATTCAAAATTGCAGTGGGGCGCGCACATTAGAACTCTTTCGGGTCGGTTAAGTTCAGCTGCATATGCAGTAAGGAAAATAAGGCAGTTAACCGATGTAGCCACAGCAAGGTTAGTATACTATGCTTATTTCCACAGTATTATGTCTTATGGCATTCTGCTGTGGGGATCAGCAGCAGACGTTGACTCAATTTTCATCTTACAAAAGAGGGCAGTCCGCGCAATCTATAAAATGAGTCCACGAGAGTCCCTCAGAGAAAAATTTAAAGAGATCGATATACTGACTCTACCTTCTCTTTATATATTGGAATGTATTTTGTATGTCCGCAAAAATCGAGGGCTTTTCAAAACTAGAAGCGATTTCCATAATTTAAATACACGCAGTAAGCATGAAGTTGTAATACCCAAATTCAGATTAACGAAAACTAGCAAGTCTTTTCTTATAAACAGTATACGCTTTTATAACAAGTTGCCAAAGCCAGTTATAGAATTGACCGATGGAAAGTTCAAAAACTACATCAAACGTGTCCTTATTAAAAAAGCATATTACAAAATCAAGGACTACGTTGAAGATAAAAATTTTAGCTCCTTCTGCGCATGCGGCTTCCCTGGTAACTCCTAAACGGCACAAATATGTGGATGTCTCTAACTATTCTCAATCTCATTTTTACTTTTTTTCTTTCTTTTAATTAGACTTTTTACAATGATTTCAATAATCTTTATAGCCCTTTGCTATGAATAATTACAGCACTGATAACAACATTTGTGCCACATGTTAAATTTAGTCTTGTTATATATTTTTATTTATTTTTTCCTTTGTATAGATTCTTTTACTGATTGTTTTGTGAATGTGTGAACATTGTAGGCCTTCTAGATATCTAGACGCTTGTTAACATTTGTTAACTCTCTCGTTTATACAATTTTTTTTTTAGTTTCTTACGACTTATTGTCGGGCCTACGTTGTCCCCCCATATCTAAGCACTAATACTGTAACGTGGAAATATTGTAAAAACAAACCAATTTTTTTAAAAGAGTAACCGTGGAGTTTTTTGCCGATTCTTCTCCACAGGAAACGACTAACCCGAACCGTGCACCTTTTGTCGACGTTTTATAAGTGCCCATGTAGGCCTATGTGAAATAAAAAACATTTGATTTTGATTTTAAAAAGTAAAGTCAAATTAGATTCGAATTCCAAGAAAAAAAAAAAAAAAAAAAAAATATTGTTGATTGTGATATAAAAGGTACCTATTTAAAGATTACTTACACTAGCTGTAGCATAAGTAGCTAAACTACTACTTTTAGTTAATTTTCTGATTTTAGTCATTTATATTCCTAAGCTACATATCTGAAATTATTCTGTAAAACCATAAAATTGTGATTTATTTGATTATTGAATAATAATAAAACTAATTAAAATGCTTGATTTTATTTGAAATGATTTATACTGCAATCAAACCATACCCCCCCCCCCCCCCCCCCCATCTAGCTGTTCTTGTTTGTGTTGAATGAATAGATATTATATTATTTTCAATATATGTTAAAAAAAAACTTCATATAGCCGAATATTCGAATATTTAGCTCTAGAAGTATTAATTTTATTCGAATAGTAAAATTAAACGAATAGTGCAAACCCTAGCTTTAGCCCATCTCTATACCAACATTAATCAAAATTGGTTCAGCAGTGTAAGCGGGAAAATGTGACAAACAAACAGATTTATTTATATAAATTCGTATGTTATATTATTATTATTATATTTGCGTAAATAGTCCAGGAGGAAACAATTATTTGTTATCTAAAATGAATATAATATCTTGTTTAATACCTACACATTAAATTTTATGACATTTTCCTGTTCCAAAATAGACTTACTGTCACACACACATCCGAATAACAAGAAACACAAACTTGTTTATGTTGTTTTATTTTAGAACTTGCTAAGTGGTTCCCGACTTATGAGTTGCTCATGGGTTCGAACCCAGGCAGGTGCATTACTTTGTGTCATTTATTTCGTCACGACTGCTACCACAACGGTGAAGGAAAACATCCTGAGGAAACTGAAACGTCTGTTCTAGCACCAAAAATTCGAAGACATGTGACATCCACTGGGCCAGCGTGGTGGATTATAGCGTACTCCCTCTCACAGAGAGGTGGCCTTTGTCCCAGTTGTGGGAACATTACAGACTGATTATGCTACTTTTCACAACTTATTCTGTTTTATTTCAAAAACTTTTTAATTAATTGAAAGTAGTATTGATGTCCAAAGCAAAATTGATCTTAATACTAAATAGTAAGTCTGCATTTTTCCTTAAAATTACTAAAAAAACACGTTCTACAAGAATCAAAACATTGACCTCACAAACAGTAAGTAGGTGTATAATTTAAACGAATTGCGCATTTTTTATTTTAGCTCAGAGTTTGGGAGTCCCCACAGTGATGCCAATCTAAACAACTGTTTCGTTTATAAAACTGACAGTGACATTTAGTTTTTGAAAATTTACCTCGTAAGTCAACCATAAAACTTGTATGCTTGTACTTCTTGTGTTATTTCGGAACAAATCATACAAACAAGATAGTTGCTGTCAAAATCAAAATCAAATGTTTTTTATTTCACATAGGCCTACATGGGCACTTATAAAACGTCGACAAAAGGCGCACGGTTCGGGTTGGTCGTTTCCTGTGGAGAAGAACCGGCAAGAAACTCCATGGTTACTCTTTTAAAATAAATTGGTTTGTTTTTACAATATTTCCAGTGTGTTTCATGTTTCGCGGATGGAGGCACCGGATACTAAACCCGTAGAACTATTTCTGTACCAAAGTCGTTGCATACTGTGGCTTCACGCCTTCTATATTTATACAGAATGTAACGAAAAGGTGCGATCATATTTTAAAAACTGCTTCGTCACATGTGCGGTATATGATCAACTTTCTTCAAAGTAGTCCTAGACTATATAGATATCTCCCATGTAGATGTTGTTCAGCTACGACCACTTTACATGGGCAGAAGCAGTTTTCAAAATATGCTCGCACCTTTTCGTTAATCCCTGTATAAGAATATCAAAAAGACTCCCAAAAAAGCGCGAAGCCACAATATGCGACGACCAATACAGAAATAGTTCTACGGGTTTAGTACCCGTAGCCTCCATCCGCGAATCATGAGAGACACTGCAGCTGCCTCAACGAAACGACTACAACTAAGCTTAGTTCGTGAGGTGGTCTGCATTTCTATCCGACTACGGCGAAGCAAAATGGAGAGTTATGTTTTTGACTGGTATGAGTATATGTATGCATGTTCATCTGTTCCCTCATAACTTCTAAACTACTTATCATAATTTGGCAAATACTTCTTTTCAGAATGTATTGTTTTTATGTTCTACGTAATACGAGTAGTTTGTACATAACAATTTCAGATGAGAATATTTTCTTGTTTCATACTTTTTAGAAAGTGAGATTTTTCAGTAGTCGGGTTTTAGTTTTTGAACTTATTTTAAATAATCGCCATTGCAAGTTATTAAAACCAAAATGTGTACAGGGTGTTACAAAAAGGTGTGTTCATTATTTAAAAAACTGCTTTTTCCCATGTATATGAACCACTTTCTCCAAGTAAGTCATAGCCAGTTCAAAAAAAAAATGTATCGCTCATACAAATTTTGCTCAGCTGATGACAACTTTGTACGAAAAAACAAATTTTTTGGAGAGAGTTGTTTGTATACACGGGCAAAAGCAGTTTTTAAAATATAATTATCATCGCTTACCATCAGGTGAGATAGTGGTCAAGCGAGCATGTCACAAATAAAAAAAAATAAGAAAAAATTGCACCCATCCGTTACATTCTGTATTATGCGAAAGCAAAATAAAACAGTTGACATTGTGAAGGGCATAAATAACCTACTCATGTAATAGCATACTCGTATATGCAAACCCACGGCTGCACGACCTGGCAGATAGCTCCACCGGCTTTATAAAGAGATCAAATTGTCTATTTGCTACTTTCTACGAGTTAATTTCTTTAATTACTAATTAGATTGCAATTTTTTTTTACTTATAAAAAATCTACACTGTTACCGAGTACAATTGCCTACTTTAATCCCCACAAAAATGCATTATTTCGTAGGCGGAGCACACAAGAGCGAAGCTACGGGTAAAACCTAGTGAAATAATAAGATGTCTTGGGTCCTGATGCTAGCGATAACCTGTGCCCAACAGACGGAATACCTTGTTCGTGACCACTTAGGACGTGGCTCACGTCTCGCATGCATCTGTCCCAGATATAGCTTGGAAAGTCTCATTGTCAACTTACAACGATATGATCCTGGAAACTTTATTACGAGTATAAAGTTTTCCGGTGAGTAACGTTTTTGAAATGATCAAAATCGACAATTATTCAGACGGCTGTAACTTACATAAAAGTGAATGAGTAACTTGTGTGCCATGGTGGAGTTATAACTTTTGATTGGTGAATGTCACAACAGCATGCAAGTTCCAGGCTTGTGAATTGTCGCCTTAACTTAATTGTATCATTCGACACAAGCGTCAGGAAACTTAGTTAAATGTTATAAGGGACTCGCGCCTAAATTAAATAAATCTAAAATTTAAAATCTCCGACACAAAAACCTCTAAAAACCAATAAATAAGCCTCGTACTCGCGTCGGGGAACCGGCAACGTTTACAGCAGTTTATTTTATTTACTTAGCGGTTCTCCGACGCGAGTATTTTTTTGCTTTTTAACGGTTTTTGTGTCGGCGTTTTTTAATATTTAATTTTTATTTCAAACTTTTTAAACTACATATAATAGACCTAGTAGTAGAAACGCTACAATCAACAATCTATCAAAACTCGTAATTATGACATGATATCTTGCGGCAAAACACAGATTCAAAGTAAAATGCGGATAACTTTTGAACGGGTCAACCGAATTGAATCAATCATAGCTAAGAATACTCTCGACAAAGTCACCTTTCAAACAAAAATAAATAAAATCAAAGTCGGTTCATGCGTTCGGGAGCTACGATGCCACAGACAGACAGACACGTCAAACTTATAACACCCCGTTGTTTTTGTGTCGGGGGTTCAAAACCGGCCAAGTGCGAGTCGGACTGCGCACATTTAGGACTGCGTACCAAATGCAATTGGTATTTGTTAGTAAAATATACGTAATAATACTAATAATAAACACTATTACCAAATTCCAAGTTCATAGGTCAATGGAAAGTTAAAAAATTCTTCAAAACAAAATTTTGTGACTTGCGACGGACAGAGAGTCAGACGGACATGTGAGGGACAACAACAGGACTCCGTTTGGAACCTTCGGGTACTCTCTTCTGGTAACTCTAAAACCGGTCACACGGGTCATCGCTTTCCAAAGGATGGGCATAATTATGAACCTAGTTACGTATTTGCTTAAAAATATGACCGGTTAACCGCCAAACTTATCCAAGGACACGATTCGAGTTCTCATTTTAAATGAACACCAAAAACAAGTGACGGTCTCATGCTATTATTATGTATTATTAGCACGTCAGAGTAGCATCTCGTGTTCAAAGAGCATGTCTCCTCGGTGCGTCACGACACGGCGATTTATCTTTACAAGTTTTCATCAACTCGTTAAATAGTTAATTGTGGCGTCAAAAAGACGTAATAAGAGACTTATTAATAGCGCGTAATTTAATAATCTTCCCATTCAAAAAAAGAAAACTTTATTTAAATTGTACAGGCTGAAAAGTTTGTGCCTCCAGGCTGAAACTGTTCTCCCTGTAATATTTTAAAGACTATTTTGTATATTCAAAATAGTCTTTAAAATATTAGAAAGAGGAAAAAATACATTTATTGCAACAGAAATCTATTGTATTGTTATAGTTACAACCTAGGGGCCGTTAAGCCGTAAGGCCGTTAGGTGCTTCTCCGTCGACCACATCATCGCTTGCCGTCAGGCGAGATGGTGGTGCAACACGAGCCTATCGTTAAATAAAAACAAGTTATACTTGCTGTTTGCTGTTGCTTGTTGTTTGTTTGCTTAAACTAAAATCCTTAACAATAGTATTAGTAGTACTAAAATTATGTTAGTAAAGACAAAATTACGTTACACTATCTAAATTTAACACAAAACCAAAAGAAAGAAATAATACAAACAGAAACTAGGCAGTTACTGTACGTCATGACTGTGGCAAGAAGGCTTCCAAAGCAATAAAACCGGCCAAGTGTGAGTTGGACTCGCACACGAAGGGTTCCGTACCATTATTGCAAAACACTGCAAAAAATCACCTATGTTGTATGGGAGCCCCCCTTTATTTATTTTATTTTAATTTAATTATTATTTTTTTTTGAAGTGAATATATAACTAAACATTCTGTGAATATTTCAAGCGTCTACCTGTTGCCGTTATTAATATCGAGCAAAAAACGGCAAAAATATCACGTTTGTTGTATGGGAGCCCCCCTTTAATATTTATTTTATACTGATTTTAGTATTTGTTGTTATAGCGGCAACAGAAATACATCATCTGTGAAAATTTCAACTGTCTAGCTATCACGGTTCATGAGATACAGCCTGGAGACAGACGGACAGACAGACAGACAGACAGACGGATCGCGAAGTCTTAGTAATAGGGTCCCGTTTTTACCCTTTGGGTACGGAACCCTAATAAAAATAAGGTTTGCAAACAATATTGTGTGTGTCTACACAGTTTTAAAACCAATAACAATTTTACTGAGTCACTAATTAAATAATTATGTTTGCCATAATTATGAGCATAATAATTGCCTCTTTGATCGTTGCGGTCAACGTACGTCACAAACTATTACGACATTTACGGTTAGGTTGATACACCAATTTATTATTTAAGTTATTAAATATTGTGCCTTTTTTTTTAATCTCTGAGGTGTTTAGCAACTTATGTAGTTGCTAAACACCTCAGAACTAATTACTAACTACTAAAACTACTGAGAATTTGAATAAAGAATTTACTCAGAGATTTTAATAAAAAAAAAACATAATTTAAAAATCAAAAACCCGACTGTTTAAGAAGCGAACTAAAAAGCTGTAAACAAGAAAAAATCATTCTGTGCAGTCGGAGGATCAGGGGGTTACCCAGGTCAGCGAATATGTTTCCTCCTATTGTGTGTGTATCATAAGATCTGTACAATACCATATTTCAGGCAAATAAATGAATCTATCTATCCGAATTTATCCTCCATCCTTAAATTAATTTTTTTTATTTAAAACTTTTTAGATATCATTTTTGTTTTCGAATTACTTTTAAACATTTAAGTGGTATTTATTTTTGTAATCACCTCCTAAAACCCTTCATTTTGATACTCCACTCGATGGGTTTTGAAGAAAAAAAATAGGGTCTCGCACAATATGGCACCCAAAATTGTTTTCTTTTTAATTTCACCTATCTAAGAAAACGTGGGTGGTCAAGACGTATCTAACAATGTCTTAATTATATTAATCCGTCTATCGGTTTGATAGATATGAGGTAATAAAGAATATTACATACATACAAACAAACAAACATAATCCTTTCCTTCTTTTAATTAGACTTTTACAATGGTTTTCAATCATCTTTATAGCCCTTTGCTGAGAATAGTTACAGCACTGATAACAACATTTGTGCCACATGTTAAATTTAGACTTGTTATACTTTTTTTTACCTTTGTATAGATTATTTTACCGAAAGTTTTGTGAATGTGTGAACATTGTAGGCCTTCTAGATTTCTTGATGCTTGTTAACATTTGTTAACTTTTCATCTCGTTCATATAATTTTTTTTTTTTTAGTTTCTTACGACTTATTGTCGGGCCTACGTTGTCCCCCCGTATCTAAGCACTAATGCTGTAACATAGAAATATTGTAAAACCAAACCATTTTTTTAAAAAAGTAACCGTGGAGTTTCTTGCCGGTTCTTCTCCACAGGAAACGACCAACCCGAACCGTGCACCTTTTGTCGACGTTTTATAAGTGCCCATGTAGGCTTGTGAAATAAAAAAATGAATTTGATTTTGATTTCTTGCAGTCGGGTTAAAAAGAGTTAAACACTCTATAAAAAATTTGAATATAACAGAATGTATTTAACAATTGTTATTAAAAGTGTCGAGGTTGTTATAAATAAGGGTGATTAGGTATACAAAAAAGTCTTGTTTCAAACATCCAGCCTGTACTGACTACAGTGTAGTAGGTACCTGCGCACATGTCATCTTATTTATAACTCGTATTTGCGCAAGAAAATTAAACATTAGTCGTCTTAATGGAGAGATTACTCCAGTACCTACTATTTATTTGCGTACCTAATTTAACAGAAATAAACTCATAAATGTCAGATGCTCTATCTTAATCACTCATTTTGCCGCCAAATGATACAATTTAACGTAATAAGCCGCAACGTGCGTCGGCAAACCACGGCGATATAATAATATAAACTTTATATAAGTCTAAGACATTACACGGAGGTAAACAGTCTCCCCCCGACCGTGACCGCGCGCACACTCCTCGCAAAAACCGGTAGTTTTCAAAATGGAAATGTTACTAATATTCGTAACTCTACTCACAGCGGTAACAACCAGAAACTTACCGGAAACAGAGTATTTGCCGACCAAGGAACAACTCGCAATGATCTTCGGAGGGAACTCACAGATCCAGACAAAATCTAGAACGGTTGAAACTCCCGCTTTAGTCCCGAACGAAAGTATCATCTTTGAGAGGCCCATCAAACCTTATGAGAAGAAGACCATCAATGAAATACACAACAGTGTGACTCCTGAAACAGTGGAACTTAACATCAAGATCAAGGTCAACGACTGTATCAAGAAAGGAGCAGATAAGAACGTGAATCAGATTCCTGAGAAGGGCGACCCTGACATTCATTCTCGATTTGAAGACCTGAGTGATACAGGTGACAGAGTGTCTCTTGGTGGTGATCCGTGTCCCTCAGACAAGGTCCGGTTTGGAGACAAGTGTGTAATACCTGATCCAGAATGAAACTGAGTGACCTAGCCTCGTTGTGAAAGTGTGCCAAATAGAGGTTAAAGAAGACAGTGTTGTGGAGTGAAACCAGTCATTTCATCACACGTTGAACTTTAAACGAATCTTTTTTGTGTCCAAATGTGTTGGTTCATAAACCAGATATTGTAAAATAGGCATATTATGTTACGATTTCGTTTTTTGCGAAGGCTTTAGTTGTAAAGGCACGCGCAAGGCGTTGGATGAGAAGCGTAATTAAAATGAGACCGACTTTATGTAAAATTCAAAGGGTAATTAGTTCTTCATTATCAAACAATGTGCCTGCCTGTCAAGGACTCATTCGTAAGATTAATCTTTGAGTCTCTGACAAATTAGGTGGTCTGCTCTCTTGCTCATTTAATGGTCGTGTAAACTCGGTAAAGTGAGCGAGAAATAGCGTGATATCGTTGTACGATGTTGTTAGATTAAGTTGTACCATAGTGACGTAAGTAGTCCTAATTAACGCTGTAAATGTATTCCGCCTTGGGTGTCATGTTAATAATTGTTATTACTGTAAGAATGTATTACCTATGGACTTGCGAAACACGATTTTACCGCTAATATCATCATCACCATCAGCCTATTAATATTCCCACTGCTGGGACACAGGCCTCCTCTCTGTGAGAGAGGGAATGAGCCTTAATCCACCACGCGGGCTCAGTGCCGGTTGGCGGATGTCACATGTCTTCGAATATTTTGGTTCTAGGACATGCCGGTTTCCTCACGATGTTTTCCTTCACCGTTTTTACAGCAGTGGTGATGAAATAATGAACACAAAGTAAAGCGCCTGCTTGGGTTCGAACCCACGACCGACGACACGTAAGTCGGGGCCGTTACCACTGGGCCACCGCTGCTCTTACAGCACCTCTGCTACGATATGATGATATGCAAACAAGTTGGTTTAAAATTATGGGGTTTATTTATAAACGTTGTTCAAAGTTACAATCCGATAAACCGTACAAAAAAATGGTCAAGCAGATATTGCTCCTTAAGCCTTTAATCATAATTTAAGTTCAGGTAACATTTGTTTAAATTAACCACTGTTTTAGCACTTCGCTACTCTACATAGTCATAGGCACAAGACTGGGTTGTGGAGGGTAGATAAGCAGTCGCTCCATGTAAAATGTACGTAGGGAAAAGGCTAGGCAGGTTGATTGCTACTCTACTACTCGTACTAGAATCCTCTACCAATGAAGACGCGCCCTAAGAAAACAAAATGGTTATAACTTGTTTGTACATAAATATTATGTAAGTAGTTATGTATAGTTGTTGTTATAAAAAGATTATGCTAAGTAGGTATTCTAGAAAAATCTTAATATTAAATTGTAATCGGTTCTAGGAAGAATAATTATGTTACTAGTTCTTTATTTATTGCTCTCTAAGAATACAAAAAATCAGAATGTATTTTATATGTACAGTCAAGGGTCAAAAGTGCAGTCGCTCTTTACCAAAGTTAAAGACATTTATTAAAATCTGTGAGCTGTTTAGTAAATTATTTATTCAAATGCATAGAACATTTGAATGTAGAATGTTCTAAGCAATCGCTAAAAAGTGTCTATTTTTTTAATGAATGCTGCATGTAGTCCATGAATTGTTGAATTTATGCTTATGGTTGTATGCTATAGATTAAATCAATCGTGGACTATTAACCCTCTTTTACAAATAAATTTTAGACACTTTGATAAAATCCGGCTATACTAACTGTAAATTTCAGTTTATGGATATTATTTATCTAAGCGAATAATATGAATAGGTAAAATTGTTTGTTTATTAGTGTTTTCTGGAAGTAGTGATCCAAATACAAAAAAAATATCTTTAACACAGCTACTCTATTGCTGAATATCTTAGGCTACTTTTGTCCCGGGAAAAACACGGCTCCTGTGGTATATGCCACAGGAGGAAAGCCGCGGGTAAATGCAAGTTCTACTAAAAACAACTAAAAATACCTATGCTTTAAATTAATATGTAACAAAAAATCTCATTTATTGGTCTTTGAGCAATAAACTTGATCATATTACATGTTGCTGCCATAAAGTATGATATCATGCAAATTATTAATTCTTAAGTACGTACTAGATATTTTAAGAATAACGTTGACAGTATTATTAAAAGATTTTAAGTAAATAAAACCTGTATTATTTTAGACCTCTTCATCATCATATGAGCCTGGAATCACCCACACCTGAAAACAGGTCTCGCATTTCTTTATTTTGTCATACTTTTTTAAATTATTGATAGGTTTGACCTCACCTGATGGTAAGCCATGAAGTGGCCGGCAATGCTCCGGCGGTGCTCCGCTTGCCTAGAATTAACTTTTGGCTTAAAGACCCCCAGGACTCCTTGGTTCTGTGAGACCCTCATCCAGCTCCAGGTTTTGGACCAAACGAAAGTATTACAGACATGCACAAGCAGTATACTTATGCAGAGATTTGACTTCTAAACCTAACCCTGTACCAGCTGCACGTACATCAATTTTTTCAAGGGGTAACAGTAATTCTGTCAACCTGTTTAATACAAAATTAATCGAGTCGGTGCTCACTCTCTTTTTAATCCATTTTCCCTATAAAATATAGCCTATATCTTCAATTGATCCAACCTAAGCCTTTACGATAAGTTGTGTCAGAGGGGACAGACTGACAAACGAGCTTTATTCGGTAATTTATGTTGAAATTGAGACAATGAAGGCATTTTATATTTTTCATAAGGTAAGTACGATTAGTAGATCAATGTAACGTGAGAAGTGATTGAACTGTATAAATTAACCCACGTTACTGCTCTAGGTACCTGCCTTGTGAGGTCAATGACCCATAAGTGACCATTTCAGTAATGCATAGACAAAACTGATTTCGATATTTTGACAAATAGGCTCTAGAAATGTGTCATTCGATGTCAGCGATGGCGAATGTCGTAATGTCAAAATGTAAGAGATTGATCACGTGATTTTTCGATATCGTTTGTCAATTACATGCAATTTTGCCTTTTTTCCAAAAAGGAGGAGGAGGTTAAGATACCTATTACTAAAGAACTTGCATATTAGGTACAACTAAAAAGTGAAAAATAAAATAACGTTTTTATTAATCTATAACAAATAAAATTTGTACCTACCAAAGACACCGAGACTTCCAAAAATAAAGTTATTTTTCACTTTGTAGTGTTTTTATTTGGTACTCGGTAGTATTTTTTTGTAAAAAAGTGTTTTTTTTTAGAATCGCTATCGCCACGCTTTCGAAGATAGAATGTCACTTGTCTAGGGCCTATTGACAACCTAAATGATGCCGAAACACGGTGCTTAAGCCAATCACAGACACATAGTAACAATTCATAGGTGCCGCTTACGGCCCCTGCATACAAGCGCGACGAGACAATGCGACTACTCATTTTCATAGAAGATGAAGATGCTATTATTTGTAGAATCATTTGGGAAAACCTGTCTGCGAGCGTCTTTTATATCGTAGCAGTACACTTGAAAAGGCAAACATTACCTATTGTAATTTAAATTACAATGTGCATCTCACACATAATCAGATGAAGCAAGAATAAACACAATGTGAAGCACCTACTTAGACCCCCAGACACTACCCTCCCTTTAAAATGTGAAGCACGATAGGGACTGTGTCAGCAGCCCCGATGCATAATGCATAGAATCCTATTTACCTGTAGAAAGTGCTGGAAAATGAGCTGAAGTCAGCTCTCACCTCTTAGACCCGTTGTAGCTAGGGTTGTCGACCGTACTCTGAAATAGAGAACCCTACTCTAACCTACTCTATTTCATGACCAAAAATATAAAAAACTAAAATTTGAAATAAATGTTAAACTTTTAAGTATTTTAAGATTTCTGCTTATCAAAAGAATTCAAAAAAATATATAAAAAGTAAAAACCGACTTCCAAATAAAAACACTAGAGTCGAGAGAGAAATAACTTCAATTTCGGCAGTCGGTATTTCTTATTTCGTTTCTTCATTCAGGAAAAAAAAATACCCTTTATCCTTATAGGATTACTTCTTTGTCCTTTTGTCTGTCAAAACCCATTTTCTTATGAACGCGTGGAGGTTTCAAGTTAAAAATAATATCAAATACTCAGGTCTGCAATCCCTTGTTTATTAATCTGTAGGTACTCTTTGTTCTTTGTTTTGCATTTTCCACCAGGGTTTCCCGCCTGGTGGACCGATGACCTAGTTAAGATTGCGGGAATCCACTGGATGGGGGTCATTGTTACACTTGGGGACTATGTTCAGCAGTTGACGTCTTTCGGCTAAAATGATGATGACGATTATGACTCTTTATTCACCATCTCTGAAATCAGATATTATACTCTATTCCTTCTGCAAAAGTTGGCAACCCTAGGTGTCGCCGCTGTTCTCAGTAATAATGCGCGACAGTGCGTTTTTATCCCGGCGCCTTCGCGGCGTTTTCATTTAGATGAAAATCTTGTGAAATAACTTAGTAAATTAAAGGAGAATACGTGGTAAGTAGGTAAAGGTCGTTCTTAAATACTTGCGGTAGGATATTTGTTCTCATGTATAATAAAATATTAATTCAAAAAATGATTTTTTTGTAAACAAGCTTTTAGCTAACCGTGCATTATCATCCGAACCAAACGTGTATACAAAATTTCAGCGCAATCGTTTGGGGATAACTGTTTCAAAATAGAGTTGCAAGATTTGACACACGCTTGTAAAAAAAGGGAACTAAGTTCGTATTTTTTCATGAAGAAAAAATAGTATGAAATAATACTCTATACGGTGCAAAACAACGTTTGCCGTTATCTGGCAAAAAATATATTTTCAAACACACAAAAAGTGTTAGAAGGTCATAATATCAAGTAGGTATGCGCGATCGGCAATTTTTATGGATTATCAAAATAAACTAACATATCATAGCATATATTTACATGAATGAATTAAATTATACATGTATCATGACATAAATACTGAGCGTATATTGACCGCCAATTAACTAACTTAAACTTGAACGACTTTTCAAAACCGGATATTTTTTCTTACTTATAAAATTTTAATTTTCGTATCACTACATTCCATTAAACAGGTAATAGAAGATACACAATAATTGTATATTTTTCCTTATCACCCAGATGAATATACAGTAAATAACCCTTATAAATACAATAACCTGTACATAATTATGTCGTAGGCAGATCGGAGAATTAGCAATTTCTAGTAGTGGCCGGCTATATCATTGGATGTTCAAATGTTGACGATTTGTTCATCTACGATTGGCCATATCATTCATGTATGGTCACATCATTATTCACTTTTTAAGGCAAGTAAATAATTGTTGCATGATGCTTTGTATCAATCAACAAGATGTCAAAATGTCAATTACGGACTATCAGCATTTTTACGATTATGATCATACAATATTGTTTGACCAATCATAAAACATTCGTCATACCTACAATTATATGGCCCGCCCGTTCATAAAATGTCTAATTCAACGATCTGGCTTCCACACATACATATACTAATTATGTCCATAGGTCGTAATACAGGATCATAAAGCAGGTTTTCCTCAATCAGATAGTACTCGTCACGTTCACACTTTGATGACTTACTTTGTACTACAAGATCACGTTTAGATAATATAATTGTCCTGTTGTAAACAAACAACTAAGAATAGAAGCACTAGGTAACATATAAATGGTTTGTATGATTCAGGAGCGGGGATTATAATTTAAACCCCCGGTTACTTACTTGCTTGAGTTTCAGGTTCTCAGGCAAAATAGTCACTGACTACCTGCGTCTGTGTTTCCGAACGCATTCAACCCGAATCTCTTCAAAGTTAGAACAGGCTTCTTCTGGGTAAGCTCACTCCATCGTTGACTCTGTCACCTCTGATCTAGACTAGAGTCAAGAGCAAACCCATCTGCCCACCAAATAAAAAAAGTACAGTTTTACTATTTCTTAGTACAAATGCCCAAATAAGCAACATTAAAATAAAATGTTCGGTTTTCATATTTGTTAATAGCCTTATTTTATTTAATTAATTAACTGAACCAAGTAAATTGCTTTGGAAAGTTATGGCCTGAAACCACCTGAAACACAGGTTTGTAAGAACCTTAATCGGGCAGGTCGCGAACTAAAATAGAATTTCCTTTTTATCTCGCAGTTGTAATAAAATATTTTAGTTATAGTTTACGTAAGCGTTAATTATACCATTGTTTTAGAAATTGTACTACTGCACCGAATGTACATTTTTGTTAAAATTTTTACATTTTAAATAAATTATTCTCATTGTTATTATCCTAGTTCTCAACTTTGTATGCTTAACTCAGGAACCAGGGATGATCATAAGTGTGTCCGTATCTAAATAATTTTTATTTCTAGTTTTAAAAACAGTGTTACAGGTTTTGCTACTGGTTAGGAAAAAATTGAAAATATGGTGCAATATCGCCACACAAAGTAAACAAAAGACTCAACGCAAACATTATTTTATGTTATTTTTAGGGACTTTGAAAATGGTTCGACATCCAAGTTTAATTTTTCAAGTATAAATAAATGATCACACTCAAACTACACCTTTTTTGAAATCATCATAATAACGGTCTTGCTACGCCAATAAGCAAATGGGTTTTCGTGCCCAAAATATTTACAAAAAAAACCGGCCAATTGCGTGTCGGGCCACGCGCAGTAATAGGGTTCCGAAGTTGCCTAATAATGCGGACTAAGAACAGGGTTTTGTTGTTGTTACATGAATAATAAAACCGGTTTCAGCGGCACACAACGTCTAAAAACGGGCCTACATAGAATCAGGTTTTTTTTAATCTATATGCTCGCGTTTGACCACTATCTCGCCTGATGGTAAGCGATGATCGACGAAGTCTACGGTGAAGCACGCTTGCCTGGAAGTAACCTATTCACTGTTGACTTAAACTAAAGAAGGACTACCTGCTAACTGAAGAAGTACTTATAAAATCCAATTTCGCAACTGAAATTAGAAAAATATTATTTATTTGAGTACCACCGCGGATGCGAATTGCGAAAGAAGCCGATATGAGCGCGCGTTAGAGCCACGGGGAATGGTTGGTTCGTTCCTGGATCCTTGCGCGCACGCTCCTAGTTTATTTCTCTTTCGGCATTTGAAAAATTTCGTATGTATTCACCTCTAATCTGCGGTATTCACTATTTCTTTCTGGAAAGTTTTACGCTACTCAATTAGTGATGTAGTCGGTTCGAATATTGACTTTATAGATGGATATCGACAAAAGAAAATAAGTAATTTGCTTGGCAATCGAATCTAATTTGACTTTAGATTACAAAACGTCGAAACTACTTCTGCACTAACACAAAATAGACTCCCCCACGTGCATGCGCCGTATAGGCTACGGACCGGTACTGCCAACGACTCCGGCCACTCCAATGCGTTATTCGAGCTTAAACATTATTAATTTAGAAATAATTATTATTAAGGATATTATGATTTTATTTTTGTATATTTTTACATGGTTCATAAGCATATATTTACTATCTATTTTACACAGCTAACAACGTTATTTAAGTAATTTTTCAAAGGCATTTGTACAAAAAAAATTACTGTGCCAAGTACATTTTATAAGTTGGTCAACTATTACTCGTAAACTTGTAAAGCCTATTATGATTTTATTTTTGTATATTCTTACATGGTTCATAAGCATATATTTACTCTGTTTTACACAGCTAACAACGTTATTGAAGTAATTTTTCAATGGCATTTGTACAAAATTTATACTGTTCCAAGTATATTTTATAAGTTGGTCGACTATTACTCGTAAAGTCTGTGATAGTTTTCCTTTTAATTTCGTTATATTTACTACTGCCGTGATTTTTTTCACGTAGCCAAGAGCAAACATTTCGCTGGCAGGGTGTGGGGGACACTTTAAATTGCAATTTTAAGCTTAATTTTACGCAAACGGATCTCTCAAACGAGAAATGATTGTAGCAAACCCATAATATTTTTGAATGGCCTATCCAACGATACCCCACCCCATGGGATGGACGAGAAAAAATAAATACATCCCACTTTACGTCTATAGGAGGCAACCCAAAAAAAAAATGTTGATACTACCACTTTGTCGGAATTATTAATATGTATATCCATGCCAAATTATAGCTTTCTAGTACTTAGATTCTCTAAGCTAAGCTGCGGACGGACAGAGCAAAACTATAAGGGTTCCTTATTGACTTCGGAACCCTAAAAACATAACAATTACCATAACCGTAGCGTAAAAAATTGTTACTTTAATTTTAATTTATGACAGCAAAAAATCATAGCTCATCAACGATTCAAAAAACTCGGAAACAGCAGCGAAGTTCTCAGACAAAAAATGGAAATTATTCAAAAAACGTGGTTAAGTTTTTAGAATAACTCAACATTTTTTCCTCGTTTTTTCCGTGGCATTTATGCAAGATTATGAAATACTTGTAGGCAATCCCCTCAAGTGTTAATAACCGAACGTGTTTGACCGCAAACAAAGCTCTACCCGTGTAGCATTGCCTACTGTTTGTTCTTTTACCATTATGTAAACCGATTATGAATACATGCATGTATTGTATAGTGTCTGTTGAGATATTGATATAATCTTCTGTTGTTACTTAATATGTTAATCTTTTTATTTTACGATTAACTAACTCTATTATCCTTATAAGTATATTACCTGGATAAAGTATTCTATGTCCTAGTCGCGGCCATGGCCCATGAGCCACGGCCCGTTGAGGTCTGATTTATAAACATATATAAAGACTTGCAAATTTATATTGTTAATAGGATAGGATAGGAAATAGGACTCGTCCCACAGCAAAACCAAGACTCTGGCCCATATTCCAAGTCAGTATGAAGGACCTCCACTCGACTCATTCAACGTTACAACGGAGATCTGTTGATATCAATTAATTACAAGCTATAAATGTTAATTTGATGATTCGAGGTGGAGTCGAGGTGAAGGACCTGCCTTGGTATTGCGGGTTGTCCTCATATTCACGTAGGAACAACGAGCTGCGATCACCACGCTTCCACGCTTACTCACTTCTCGTGCTTTCAAAATATTATGCTAGATTACTCAACTTATAAATCTATACGTAAAGAAAATAACCTATATTGCCTATTGTTGCGGTAATTCTTGTAGAAAACTGACGCGTCATAGAAAGTGGTCAATCAGTGGTCAGTGACGAACTGACAATTAATGACAATGAGTTACTTATCATCATTCGTAGAAATACTTTCCTTAGCAATAATATTTACTTTTGAATATTTGATGCAGAGGACCTAATGACGTAGATAGGCAGGTATAATTTACTCGTTGTGTAGATTTGTGCAATTAAAGCAGGAATACCAGACAATTTCAGGGAAATGCTTCCTTTTGAGCGCGTTGTGAATGTGATGGATATTTCATTAGACATCAAGAGATAGCATGTCCTCCATTTTTGGCGAAAAAACGCTTAAAAAAATATTTAGTTTTAAAGCTGCTGTGATGCCACAACCTTTTCGTAAGGAACTACTGTAACTATGTTATCCGTACTACAATTTATATTGGAAATGGTCGTCGCATAGTTGTCGCATTGTTAGGTGCCGCCTGTCTTTGGGTCGCGGATAAATTTGAAAGAGTGTTACCGCGGCCCCGGCACAAACAACTGAAGGAACACGGGTGGGTTTTAGTCAGTAAAAGTCTGACACGCCCTCCCGCTTCACCCAGAGCGGGAGAAGTCATTGGATGATTTCCCAATCAAAAAAAAAAAAAAAAAGGTGCCGCCTGTCTGTGGAAACCTTTTACGTACGGACTACTGTATCAAAAGGGAGCCCCTTATATTCATGCTACAATATAAGACTTTTGGCAAATATTAGATGATAAAACGAATGGCCAACTTATTAATACACTTGGCCAGTTTCAGCGACACGTGTGATGAGCACTAAAATAGGAATAAACGCAGCAATACTGGAATATTACCGGCTCTCGACAGATGTGTCAGTGCCTTGGCGAGCCAATTGAGGTAATGTAACGACGTAAAATATTAAATTATATGAGTTTACCTACCTAAGACTTGACACGGTCAATATGATTTATTATACGGGACTGATGAAACATATCTTCGTATTTCTTAACAAGTCTTAAGATTAAACTTTATTTCGATATAAATAAACCCATATGGCAAACAAGTGTGACAAAGCATTTTCATAGAAATTGCCATAAAATTATTGTACAATTATAACTTCGCGTCGGCACGATTGGCGCAGTGGCTGAGCGATTGGCTGAGCAGCGCTACGTGTCGCGGGTTCGATTCCCACACTTAAAATATTTGTTTGGCCTACAGTTAGTTGTTCCGGGTCTGTCTGTTGCCAGTATGAATTTAAATGTTTGTAAACGTACTCACGATGCAGGAGTTATTTCTAGTGAGAGGCAACATGATAAATACAAATTTGAAAACGCATTAACAAGTCACTCCTTTAGGAGTATTAAAATCGAATGAAAACACATGGAAAACTTTAGCTATAATATTTATTTATAAAACTTTATGCACAAGTACAAAGGCGCACTTAATGCCTTAGGCAGTTTCTACCAGTCGACCTTAGGGTGGTGCAGAGATAAAATATGGCAGGTGCAACTAATGAAAAAACAAATAGAAAAAAGAAATAAAAACAAAACTATTTAATATATATATATATATCATGCTATCATGTCATCCGAAACCCAAGACCAGTGCCAAGCTAGTTACAGATAAGACTCACGGAAACTCCAGCCATAACCATAACACCCAGAGCTGAATCCCATAACTCGCCGAGTTGCACCATCGCCGACAAATGTTAATGTTTACGTCGGTTTTATGCGCCATTATGGGGTGTTATGGTGGAAGCCAACGAAGTACTTATGAAAGGAGATATAGTCTGCAGACGTTGTACTGTGGACCTACGTGATAAATGGATGGAACTTTTCAATAAATGGAATAGGGAGAAATATAGTTCACACTTTATTGCTTTTGTTGTGGAAGTGACTGATGATTACAGCCCGTAAATATACCCTACGTCTACACTAATATAATAAAAATAAATAAAAAAAATAAAAAATAATAATAATAAATCTTTATTCAGAAATTAGAAAGGTAAAAACACATTTTCAATCTTAGATAACTAATGTAGGTATAATAATGTAAGATGCCTGTACTAGGATAATAAAGAGGAAATATTTGTTTGTAAGTTTGTGTGTAATGGATTATCTCAAAAACTACTTAACCAATTTCAAAAAGTTGGTGTTGGGTTGGTGGTGCGTAACCGCCTCTATAAAAGGACTAAGGCTATTTCTGAACCGAAATTTCTCGGATTCGGATCGGATGCAGTGCGTAACCGCTCTTAGCATTTTGTTTCCAATTTAACAAACAATAATTCAGTGGCCCGTAAAACCCCAAGAATAAAAGAGCCCTGAAACATCAACATGATTTAAAGAAAATTTCAATTTAAGGAAGGAAAACAATGTAATGACTGTAAACCCTCGCAGCAGTGGCATTTTGCCGCATAACGACTTACACAACACAGCAATAACTCGTAGAAAATAAAAGTTGTGCACAAACGGGTGTTGGTGGGGCCGTGTTCAATAAATATTGAACGGCCGCCGCGCGCCGGCTCTCGTCGGGCAAGCTGAGACGCCGGGAGCGGGACACACGGACGACTAGTAGTACGACATAGACCACAAATGACTGATATATTGCCTTTCTACTGCACGTATTTTTTTTCCTACTCCTCCGTTATTCTTTTCTGATTAATTTCGATGCGATCCAAGACAGTTAAATTCATTCTTCTGGACTTCGTCGAGCTCCATTGCCTCGGCGCTTTTCTGGTGATCGCCACTGTTGATTCTGGCTTTCAGGAATTGCAGTGGTTTGGGAATAGTGCGGTGGGATTGCACGTCTTTTTTTTACATCGTTCTCACATATATGTATTTTTCCAACAAGAATGATGTAATCAAATACTTGTAACCAAACTGATGGAAAAGAGTGTCCGTGTAGTTTCTTGTGCATTCTTCTAGATAGAGATCAACTGACGCTTGCGAATGTGCAACTAGATTCATCTTTTTTTTTATTTCATTCAAAAGTACCTTTAATATTTAATTGATATATACTATTTTGATTTTGATTTTGAATCTTATTGATTTAGTAAATGCATACTGTGGCCTTAGTGGCAAGGAATGGGTGTGCCCTAATGGCTGTGATGGGACGAAAACTCTGACTTGGTGTTTACGGGATTGTATTTTAAAATCAGATCTAAGGAGAAAACAAGTGGTTGACAGTCTTTGACTCGATCAAACATAAATTTGTACTGAAACTGGATAAGCGCCGTATGTGATTCTACTAGGCAAACTGATCCCCCAGGGGATCAGATCGAGGGGATCCGACCGGAACAAATCAAAGTTTTAGTCAAACAGCGATGGCGATAGTCGAAATACCAAACAGCAAGAAATGTATCACTTGACATTTCGATAGCGGTTGACAATCCCTTCCAATTTTGAAATCTTTACAAGCTTTTTATTAACCTGCAATGTATATTAATATCTAAGTATGTATGTATGTTCGGGTCGAATCTTGCAACTGAATTTTAAAGCAGTTATCCTCTACCAATTAAGATGAAATTTTGCATACACGCTTGGTTTGAATGACAATACACGGTAAGCTTGTTAATAAAAAGTGTTTTAAAATGGAAAAAATATATTTTAATCGTTATCACAACGCTTAGTTGATAGAAAGTCAGTTGTCCAGAGCCTCTGGATCAGTCACTGGTTACCGACAATAGATTTACTTCTACCCCATCACCAGCCTAGACTTTCCACAAACCGAATGCTGCTGGAACAACAGTATAATATTGTATAGAGCGAATTTTACTGGGTAATACGATACCAAGAAATAGCTATGAAACATTGTGAGAGGAAGAACTGCAGTCAAAGCACTAGTACAGCTTATACATATGTTTATCTCATACTACATAATTTATCTAGTAGTAGACGCGCATCAATCGACAATCTATTGACACATAATTATGACACGATATCTTGCTAGAGCAGCCCGATTCAAACAGTAAAACGCCAATATCTTTAGAACGGCTGAACTGATTTTTATCAAACATCACACATCAAGAACACTTTCGATAAAGTCATCTTTCAAACAAAATCAAAATCGGTTCATCCGTTTAGGAGCTATGATGCCACAGACAGATACACAAATACACAAACACACAGGTACAAGCCATCACCCCTCTTTTTCCGTCGTAGGTTAAAAGGTAGCATACCTTTATTAGTATCGACAAATTATCACCTCCAATCGTACGTCTGTATTGTTCCTTTGTCGTATCAGATGTTCTCCGCTAGTCGTATGTCGTCTATATCAGTTCGAGGAACGTGTCGAGAACAATCTTCCTCAAAGGCTCTTACAATCACTGTTGTGTTTTCTCTCTGCGTACGGAATGCGATATAAAAGCTATTAATGTCAATCTGTGCCGATGTTGTTATGCCATTTCTTGTTTACGTTTGTTTCAGCTAGGTTTTAAAAGGAACGGTATGTAATGCTGTTGCTAAACTTGAAGGTAGCCTTTACTTAGCAACAATTTCAGCCGAAAGACGTCGCCTGCTGGACATAGGTCTCGCATCCAGCGGTTCCCCGCAACCTTCACCAGGTCATCGCTCCACCTAGTGGTAGTAGTTCGCGGTCGCCACTCACAATCTTGTCTGCCCCATCGGCCATCCGTTCTGCGAGCAATGTGCCCAGTCCACGGCCACCTAAGTTTGGCTATTCTTTAACTGTTCATATTATTTATTTATCAGTTCCACACATGACATCCCCGTATTCCTCAAGGGGTTAGGAAGAGATGTTCCTGTAGTACTGCCTCATTGCAATTGCTAGTACTGTGCATGAAGAACTGGGTTCGATTCCTGGGTCGAGCAGTGTTATTGTATTTTTCTCGAGTTGTGCCCGGTTAAAGTCAAGGCTCCCCCCTTTTATATACTTACTTATGTACTATTTACCAATTTAGTTAAGATTAAAGGGATGTCAACCGTTGCCTCTTTGAATGAGAAGATCAATAAATCGTATCTAATTTTAATTTAAAAATATACCTACGTAGAAAATATTACATTACGTCGTGTAATTGCTTCCCCGAAATGAAGCTGGGAGAGATTTCTTGGCACCAATGTGATCACATATATATCTGACCATCTTTGTAACAAACATATATCTGCAGTGATGACTCCAGAAAACGTTCAAACGTCTACCGTATTTACATAAGTAAGCTGCTTATCTCCTGAACTATAGGTATTAGATAAACAATTAAATAAAGAAAAGACTTTCTTGAAGTTTTAGTCAGCTTATTTTAGGCACCTTTTGGGTATTTTTTTGCCGAAAGGAGTAAAAATAGGGAACAGGTTTTTTATTATTATTAATTATCGGCTTGCGCTTGACTACTATCTCACCTGATGGTAGATAGATAGATAAATCATTTATTTAGTGCACACAAAAGACGTAAGAGACGATGTGGTTGACGATGAAGCACGCTTGCCTAGAAGAAACCTGTTCACTCTTGACTTGAAGACTCCTGGGTTGATTTGTTAATTTATTTATTAACACAGTTTTGACAGATAAGACCCAAGCTTACAAAAGTAGCCACCAGTCCTAAGGAACGGCTCTGGGTACACGCATAACATTAATCTCTAGTATCAGTTATTTAGCATTGATATCTCTTTTTATCGGAGGGTACTCATCCTAGTCAGATATATCGGCACTAGTCATCAAAGAACATAGCTGTGCTGACAGTATCCTGAGTTAGCTTAGTACAAATTATTACTCTCTTTTCGGGCATCGCCGCAGGCAGTTAAAAAGTTACTCGTGGAATATACATATTATTTCCCTAAAATAAGAACAAAGGCTCTCGTCAGAACTTTAAAATAGCTGTTAAATTATTAACTTCCACATATAAAACCCTACAATTTGGGAACTCATCGGTAGGCACTCTCACGTATAATTTAAGTTACACAATTGACTCAAACCTGTAAGTTGAAGGAGGCTCGAGCCGCTCACCTTGAACAACTTGAAGGGAAAGTTATTTGTTGACACATTCGCAGGAATCAAGCGAGAAAATCACTTCCGCGTACGCACTCACGGGTACAATAAAATCGATACGAAGACAAAATAAACTACATTCGCGTTACAGACTGAACACGATCTAAAGCTGGAAGAATAACTGGGTAAGGAAGTAAGTAACAGGTGCATTGGAATGTCTTCAAGCGGAGCGGAGCCAACCAATCGAATCGCATTAAAACTCCGCTCCGCTTTAGTAGACAAGGATTTGAAAACTAGTTTCAAAATTCATATTTAGTTACGCGGAGCGGGGCCGCGGAGATGAGAAACAGAGCAGTGAGGCGGAGTGAAGGAGCGGAGCGGGAAAACGGAGAAGAGAAACAGAGCAGTAAGGCGGAGTGAAGTAGCGGAGCGGGAAAACGGAGAAGAGAAACGATTGAGAGACTCGCGAACGAAGGGTTCAGTACCATTATCGCAAAAAACCGGCAGAAAAATCACGTTTATTGTATGGGAGCCCCACTTAAATACTTATTTTATTCTGTTTTTAGTATTTGTTGCTACAGAAATACATCATCCAAATTGAAAGTCCATAACGCAAAAAATGGTACCTACCAAAGACACCGACTTCCAAAAATAAAGTTATTTTTCTCTTTGTAGTATTTTATTTGGAAGTCGGTAGTATTTTTTTTTTGCAAAAAGGTTTTTTCTTGATTTTTGTCGACTTAAGAATCTGACCCCTTACTTCAAAGTACCAATCCAAGATGGCGACTGCAAAACGGTTGGTTTGACCTTCCTCCGACCTTGGCCCTTACATCGATACAATATTAAAGTCATTAAAGTATTACGTTGTGATTGATGTCCTTCACAAAGGTTGCTAAATAAATGAAATATCATTCAACATTCATAGTACTTCATTATCCGTTTTATAGTCATCAGTATTGTCTTTATAATTAGGCGTTGGTTTGAACTTTGATCATGTTTTATTTAAATTTTTCAACTTCCGAGTCTCTTTAAGGATATTAATTGTATGTTTAGACACCTATACAGACGATCGAAACTTTATTAATAATTAAGATAGTAGGTATATATACATATGATAGCTACAACCTCGGGGTCTTTAAGTCAAGAGTGAATAGGTTGCTTCTAGGCAAGCGTGTTACACCGTCGACCACATCATCGCTTACCATCAGGTGAGATAGTGGTCAAGCGCGAGCTAATAATAAAAAAAGTTATAATTAAGATATTCTTAAAACCATTCCATTTGTAAGTCTTCAGGATGTCATCCGAGCCTTTTTCAGTCTGTTTCATCTCACTTCGGTTTATAAACCTCTTCTCAACTACCAACAATAGGTAGTACGAGGGGTAGATATCGGCTGGTTTCTGAATTGAGCATTCGGAGCAAACCACTTTAGTGCCAAAGATTAAAAAGTCTTCAGGTTATTGTAGAGTTTGATAGGATTTAGCTATTGAAATAGGTACTCAACTTCAAATTCCGAAAACGGAGGTTAATGTTATTGTACGCCGAAATATGTATACGTACTATGTATGTAGGTTTAAGGTTAATGTATTGAGTAAATGAAGTGCTGAAATATTGATGTCAATCCTCATCCTTGTATCTGAAGATGGTAACAAACTTGGTGACGTAGGTCTCCAAAGTCGGTACAGTCAGCTCAATAAGTCAGTGCCATACACAGTTGGCGCTACAGTCGCTAAACCCACACTGATATACTATTCAACGCCAATTGATAGACAGCAGCCAAGACCGAGTTATGCCAAGTTGTCTGTAGTTCTGTAGCAATCAGTTGCTATCCAATTTGAAATGTCGTTGTGCTAATGGGGTAAAACAAGAGACGATCGGAGATTCGTAAAACTTTAGATTTGAGTGTTCTACCAGAAGTGTGGAAGTCATTAACAAAATACTAGAATTACAAGATACAGTAACAAACAGATTGCTGGCTACCTACAGCGTTCCACTTATTAAGTTAAAGATAACACTTATACACAATTTTTTGTCATAATTTAAAAATAATGAATAATAATCTAATAATAATTTATATTAATAATTTAAAAAAATGTAAAAAGAACCTTACTAATATTATAAATGTGAAAGTTGGGATGGATGTGTGTGTGGATGTATGTTTGTTACTCAATCACGCTATAACGGCTAAACGGATCTGGATGAAATTTGGCACAAACATAGATATAGTCTGGAATAGCACTAATTAATAATTAAAAAAATAGACTACTTTCCATCCCGGTATAATGTTCTCTTGGGATAAGTAAACCATGATCACGCGGGCGAAGCCGCTGGCATAAGCTAGTAATTAATAATAATCTAAGAATAATTATTTATTTTCATAATAATTTAATAAGAAAATTGTAACAATTTAATAATAATTTAAAAATAATAATATGTATTCCATTCTTTTCGTGTACTTTACCAAAGGTATCAATAATTTTAATTAAACCGACTCCACAATCCACAGATTTTTTTGGGGGGCCTGGTAATCTGTGTGACAGGATTTCCTAGTGCTATTTCAAATAATATTGCACCATTATGTAATCTTCTATAAAAGAGAAAGTATGTATGTATGTTGTATATAGACTCCGAAACGGCTGGACCGATATTAATGAAATTTTCAGACAATATTGGCCCAGTGGATAATCCTGTAAAGTGTGGTGGCGATCGGAGCACTTTATTTGAACTTTGAACGCGGGCGAAACCGCGGGCAGAAGTTAGTAGATTATAAGAAACCTTTGTGAAGAGAAATAAATATTTTCTCATTCATGTTACAGTTATGTTTAAAAGACATGTAATATGGAGGCGGTCTATTGCCACAACCTACACACTACTGCACTATACACTTATTGCTTATTTCCATCTGGAATAGCTCAGTAGCAACCTGGAGTCTGGATCGCGTCCGACTGATGGTAACAGGCGCCCCCTGTTACACGGGAATAAAACACAACTGTTTAAATCTGGCTGCACCTCTGCATATCCTAAGAAAAAGTTATTCACAATTTGTATTAGGTGAGGTGTACTTAATTTCTTTGTTTCATCGTGACATAGACAAACAAATTAGTGGGTTCGAGACAGATAACCGATCGAGCTTTTTTTATAGCCTCACGTTCTAATAGCTACATAGTTGTATAAACACCGTCTTTAAAGACAAAATAGCGCAGCGTTATTTTCTTTGAAATATCGTTGCATATGCTGAGATGAGATAGGAGCCTTTTTGGTCTCGCGCGGGGTTTTATTTTTTATTATTATTCTTTTTTGTGTTTTTGTTTATCTCATGTCCCCTGTGCGGGTCACAAATATTATATTTTTATTTTATTCTTTCATGTAACTAATAACTCAACCAAAGAACTTGAATCTAACAGACGTAAGTATTAGGATTCTGGAAAATCTTTCCTCTTCTTGCAATCTGTGGTTAGTAATTAATTTTTGAACTCGACTGCACGATAGTTGCACTTGGCACCTGCAGCCGCACAAACTTGTGTAAACTCTGACTTTGTTTGTAACAATCTCAGCATTTTTCCCGGATCACGGTAAAGTTTAACTACTCACTGCTGGAGGTTACAAGATATTGGAAAGAGAAATCAATTCTAACTTAATTTAATGTATTAGTACCTAACATAACAATTTCAATAGTATATGGATTTGTTGTCTGAAATTATAAATAAATTAATAAAGTATCAATACCGAAATTCTTAAAGGTACAACTTTGTTCCTTTTCCTTCTGGTCCCAAAATACTACTCAAAAATAATATTGTATCTGAAGGTGGAATCTGGGACCGTGGTCCCGGTCCCGAAAGTCCCACTACCCGCTTAAGTAGTTAAAATTATGTTAGACTTGAGTTGATGACCTTATGTAATCTGTATTAGGATTCAACAGAGGTGGGATATTAGGATCAGTATATATAATTTGTTAAAAAATTAACTCTAAGAATTTTGTGAGGATGCTCGGTATTGTAAACAAAATGATTATAAAAAATACGATACTACTAATTCCTCCTAGCCCGTTCCATCATCGGACTACCAGACGTACGGCGATGCGTCATCGGTTCATGGTGGACATCCCACCCATACGCACCAAACGTTTTAGGAGTACTTTTATTATGCGTACAGCTAAGGAGTGTAATTCCCTGCCGGAGTCTGTATTTCCTGATAGCTACAATCTGGGAGTCTGTAAGTCAAGAGTGAATAGGTTTCTTCTAGGTAAGCGTGTTATATCGTCGACCACATCATCGCTTACCATCAGGTGAGATAGTGGTCAAGCGCAAACCTACCAAAAAAATATATGAACAGTTGTTAATTTATTAAGAAATGTTATAGTAGGTGTCTACTAGTATTATGAATGTGAAAGTCTGAGTGTTTATTATTAAATCACGCCCTAAAAGAAAAGGTACACGAAATAATATGATGAAACTTGTTACACGTGTAACCCATGCCTAGATTGGGATATTTTTTAACCTACGTAGTACATTCCTGTCGGATTACTTTCAACAATCATGCGAACAAAACCGCTGGAACAAGCTAGTACAAAACCTAATACACGGTATTTCATGTGCCACTTTAAGTGTATCATGTTTGATATTTATCTTGAACTTGTAACATTCGATCCTGCGGCAGTTCTGCGTAACATCGGAGCTAACACACGCATTAGCCTATGTACCAACGCTATGTACCAACGCTATGTACCAACGCTATGTACCTATAGTTTTTCGCAGAAGCAGTCAATCAATTACATAACGCTATTATACAGAGTGGTGCTGGTAAAGTCAAAGATGGCTGCCTGGTTATTGCAAGCCGTAATTAATATAATTAGCTTATCTTAATGTTGCCAAGGTTTCGCATGTATTATCTTGGTTAGTGTTTTAGAATGTTGTTTTATTTAAACCGCATACTAAGAAATAATCCTGTATGGTGGGTGCGTTAACATTTGTTCCATGCGGGAAACGAACCCGCAACAAGCAGCGCAGCATCCAATCGCCCAGCCACTGCGCCAACCGTGTCTTCATGTTCCATTACAGATTACTAAGATTGCTACTCGCATTTAATAATAAACTGAGAAAGAAGAAAGAGTGTAGAACGTATAAAGTTCTCTTCTACACTTTGTCTTCTTCTAGTTCTAGTTTCAAATTGTATTTAAGCAACTTCCCAGTGTTCTATTGAGCTGAAATTATGCAAACCCGTTTTAAAAATAATCATTAGAATGTAAAAAGTAAGTAAAATTATGTAGTTGTGATGCATAAGTATGTTTGTTTTAGCTTTATATATCTACTACTGTACCCATTTTACTTTAATATATTTTTTTATGCACCTGCCATATCTCTCCACCACCCTTGGTTGCCTGGTAGAGAATGCCTCAGGCATTAAGTCCACAAGCTTGTTTTTATTAAATGTTTGCCGTGACCCAGCATTTCACTGAAAGTTAGTTTTCACGGGAAGCGATAAATTGTGTTTTAAACAAAACTTTTATTCTGAGAAGGCTTTATTATTTGCACAGGGGACGAGAGTTCCCTGTTACACGTTCATTCTACATTCTCGGAAAAACAGCAGTATTCTCTTACTCCGGTGTAGAGTGCTGCCAGGCGGGTGTGGGCTTGACAAAAACATGGCAGACATTGTTTTTCATCCGCTGTCGAATTGGGACGAAAGTTTCACCACATTTTTTTTAGTGAGGTTGTCTATGAAGAATGAAAAATAATTCTATCGCCAGATATGACGCATGCCATAAAATAACGGAAATAAATAATAAGAAAAAACAAGTAGGGCAAATATGCGTCACAACCATGTGACACGACCATCGCTTAGCAAAACCAAAGCAACAAACGTAGTGTTACATACTCTTTGCATAGCATGAAACGAAAGTAATAATAGCTTCAAATTTAGAATCAGTTTCAAGTAATAGCGTCGACGGCTTATTGATTGACCATCTCGAAGCTCCTCAGATGCTTTCCAGTACTACAGATAATATAATACTAGTATACCAGTACTCATAGGAAAAGGTAGATACAATACGGATAGCTTTCCTAGTCCAATAGACCAGTGGATATTGTTGTAGGTACTGGTCATTGTACCGTGTGGTGACGGACGTAAAGAATTTCACCATCCCATATCTTCCCGTGGGTGTCGTAAGAGGCGACTAAGGGACACACCAGAGAATGGGCAGCAGCGTTCTCTGTGCACTTTAACAACTAACTGCGATCGCCAACCCGCCTGCCAAGCGTGGCGATTATGGCAAACCCCCCCAAACCAAATGAATAGCACACATAAAAAACGGCCCCGAGTGCCCGGCAGCCCGTCTACCCTCGGCTACGGTAGCGGTCGAGGCGATGGCGTGGCAAGGGGTGCGAAGAATCCCCGGAGTGGACCCGGCTACCCCAATAAACACCGACGACTGGACCTGGCAACTTATAACACGCGAACACTCCGGACCGACGAGAAGATAACCGAACTCGAGGCGGAATTGAGCAGGTTGCGATGGAGTATTATAGGGTTATCTGAAGTCCGAAGAGAGAGAGAGGACTCGATAATCCTCAAATCCGGTAACCTGCTCTATTTCCGAGAGGGTGACCGACAGTCCCAAGGTGGTGTCGGGTTTATCGTCCACAAGTCCTTTGTGAACAACGTGGTGAAGATCGAGAGTGTGTCGACCAGGGTGGCGTACCTTATACTCAGAATATCCGCAAGATATTCGCTGAAGGTCATACAGGTCTACGCCCCAACCTCGGCACACTCCGACGACGAGGTAGAGGCCATGTATGAGGATATCTCTACAGCCATGCATGGTTTCAAAACTCACTTCACCGTTGTCATGGGGGACTTCAACGCGAAACTGGGCAAACGAGACGAGGATGAGCTGCAAGTGGGGCAATTTGGAGTTGGACGTCGGAACCACCGGGGTCACCTACTGGCCAGTTTTATGGAGAAGGAGGGCCTCTACATGATGAACTCCTTCTTCAAAAAGCGTGAGCACAGGAAGTGGACCTGGCAAAGCCCCGATGGTGTAACTAAAAACGAGATCGACTTCATCATGTCAACCAAGAAGCAAATGTCCAATGATGTCTCTGTGATCAATTCGGTGAAAACCGGGAGCGATCACCGCATGGTAAGAGGCACATTGGACATTAATGTCAAGCTTGAAAGGTCTCGACTGATGAAGTCCACGCTCCGTCCAGCACAGATCCAGGTCCAAAACCCCGAGAGCTTTCAGCTCGAACTCCAGAATCGTTTCGAGTGGCTAGGGAGCTCAGTGGACGAATACAAAGACGGGTTCGTGGAAGCTGTCCATACGGTTGGGTCTAAGTTTTTCAAGACCCGCCGTACAAATAGGAACAAAAAGCTCTCTGATCCTACTCTCAAGCTAATGAAGGAGAGGCGTGAGATGATCCTGCAGTCTTCAGACGATGCGTTGAAATACCGGCAGCTAAATAGACGGATCTCAAAATCCTTGAAAAGCGATCTCCGCCGCTTTAATACTGAGCGTATTAAAGACGCAATTGAGCGGAATAAGGGCTCCAAGGTCTTTGCAAGAGATCTGTCTATTGGACAAAGCCAGCTCACGAAACTGAAGACCGATGATGGCAGGATCGTTTCCGCCAAACCCGAGCTTCTGAGGGAGATCGAGAGATTCTATGGGCAGCTGTACACGTCAACCAGTAAACCCGTCGCGAATCTAGCGAATGACCCTAGAGCTAGATTAACCCGACACTATACCGAAGACATTCCGGACGTCAGCCTGTATGAGATTAGGATGGCTCTGAAACAGCTTAAGAACAACAAGGCACCTCGTGACGACGGAATCACGGCTGAACTCCTGAAGGCGGGTGGAAAACCGGTTCTTAAGACCCTTCAGAAGCTGTTTGATTCCGTCATATTCGAGGGCAAAACGCCACAGGCATGGTGCAGGGGTGTGGTGGTACTCTTCTTCAAGAAGGGCGACAATGCCCGGCTGAAGAACTATAGGCCCATCACACTTCTTAGCCATGTCTACAAGCTGTTTTCAAGAGTCATCACGAATCGTCTCGCGCGCAGGTTTGACGATTTCCAGCCTCCCGAACAAGCCGGATTCAGTTTATACAAAAACGCCACCATGTCAGTTCGACTTCAGGATCAGACTTCGGAACCAGTCCTTCTGCAGCGAGGTGTGAGACAAGGAGACGTCATATCTCCGAAACTGTTTACTGCTGCACTGGAGGATGTCTTCAAGGTTCTGGACTGGAGAGGGCTAGGCATCAACGTCAATGGCGAGTACATCACTCACCTTCGGTTTGCCGACGATATAGTGGTTATGGCTGAGACCATGGAGGACCTCAGTACAATGCTCGATGATCTCAGTAGAGCTTCCGAAAGAGTGGGTCTTAGGATGAACATGGACAAAACCAAGGTGATGTTGAATGCCCATGTTACACCCACTGCTATCATGGTCGGAGACTCTACACTCGAAGTTGTGGGCGACTATGTCTACCTTGGACAAACGATCCAATTGGGTAGGGCCAACTTCGAGAAAGAGGTCAACCGTCGAATCCGACTCGGCTGGGCAGCGTTCGGGAAGTTGCGCGGTATCTTCTCGTCCAACTTACCACAGTGTCTCAAGACGAAAGTCTATGACCAGTGTGTGTTGCCAGTGATGACATATGGCTCTGAGACGTGGTCGCTTACAATGGGCCTCATCAGAAAGCTTACAGTCACTCAAAGGGCAATGGAGAGGGCTATGCTCGGAGTTTCCTTGCGTGATCGAATCAGAAATGTAGAGATCCGCAAGAGAACCAGGGTTACCGACATAGCCCGAAGAATTGCCAAACTCAAGTGGCAGTGGGCAGGGCACATTGCTCGCAGAACGGATGGCCGATGGGGCAGAAAGGTTCTGGAGTGGCGACCGCGAACCGGAAGACGTTGCGTTGGAAGGCCTCCCACTAGGTGGACCGATGACCTGGTGAAGGTTGCGGGGATCCGCTGGTTGCGAGACGCACGGGACCGGTCAATGTGGCGACGCTTGGGGGAGGCCTATGTCCAGCAGTGGACGTCTTTCGGCTGATATGATGATATGATGATGATGACTGGTCATTGCAGCCCACATAGAATCAATACTCATATACATATATTCATATTCTTTAATGTACACAAAACATACATAATGAGTGACTTAGGGGTACAACTTTCTGAGGAACCGTTAGTTAATATTGATGCTCAACACCCGCCGCTGGTCATTAGCGCCAAGCTTTCTGATCGGGAACTAGAGGGTAGCATGGCACTTTCTAAGTATGTTGGGTATAGTGTCTCAGTACTTAATAAAAACAGGTGGAATTTCAATAAAGCAGATTTCCTAAGATTATATCATTCTTTTATGTTATTAGATTGGGAACTGTTGTTTGAAATTCATATCTCAGAGATGGCTTTAAATTACTTTTATAAAATAATAAATGAGGTTCTGGACGAGTGTGTTCCTAAGAGAAATCTTAAAGTTAGTAAGCAGGCATCCAGGTTTAATTATCCAGAGTGGTACACATCGGATTTGATAAGTGATATCAAAAGAAAGTGGCGTTATCATAAATTGTTTAAGACAACTGGTTCCCAGAGCGATTATGAAGTGTTTTCTTGCTTTCGAGCTCGATTCAAAATTAAAATCGCTTCAACTTATGAAGCCTACCAAAACAGACTTCAGAAAAACCTTAAAGCTGATCCGAAGTCGTTCTGGAGCATGATAAGGATTAAAAAGGCTAGTCGTAATAAAGCGAAAGTCACGAAGGATGGCTTATTGCTGAAGGATGAGGAGTGTGCGGAAAGTTTCGCCTCATATTTCCATTTGGTGTACAGCCCTCACCGGCCGGCGCTGGACCCGGGGGCTGCAGAGTACGCAAATGGCGGGGCGGCGGGGGCGGCGCGCGTGCATGTTGACCGCGTCAGTGCGCGAGACCTGCGCGCCGCGCTTCTGTGCCTCAAGCCCAAGCGCTCAGTAGGCCCGGACGGCATACCGCCTTACATTGTCAGAGATTGTCGTATGGTTTTTGAGGAGCCTTTGTTGCACATTTTCAACTTGTGTTTGCAGGAGGGTCACTACCCGGACGAGTGGAAGATCACGCGAGTTATCCCAGTTCCTAAAGGAGGTGCGGGCTCTGACGTGAGTGGATACCGACCGGTGGCGGTGCTGTCGGCTTTCGCCAAGGTATTTGAGTCGGTATTGCATAGAAGTATTTATAAACAAGTGAGCTCTCAATTAACGGACGCACAACACGGTTTTCGGCCGGGCCGCAGTACGGGGGGCAACTTGCTGTCTTTTGTTAGCTACTTGTCGCCCGCTATTGACGCAGGGGGGCAGGTGGATGTGGCATATTTTGATTTCCGGAAAGCCTTCGATACTGTGGATAACGATGTACTTTTGTGCAAGCTCGCTGCGGTGGGATTCACGCCGCACTTGCTTAGATTCTTTGCTAGTTACCTTGGCGAGCGCCGACAGTACGTCGAGTATGCAGGACATTATTCCAACCCTTACTACACGTTCTCAGGGGTGAGTCAAGGGAGTAATATCGGGCCTTTGGAATTTATATTGGTAGTCAACGATCTGCCAACAGTATTCAAAGAGGCGAAGTGTCTGCTGTTTGCTGATGACTTAAAGTTATTTTTATCTGTTAAAGACGAGGCAGATTGTATTCGGCTCCAGTCAGACATTAACAGGGTAGTCCAATGGAGCAAAACTAATAAACCCAATTTTAATGTTAACAAGTGCTGTGTGATGAGTTACAGCCGTGCGCGTGCTCCATTGCATTATCAGTACGAGATGGACACGGAGGTAATGCCGCGCGTCACACAGGTGCGGGACCTGGGCGTGCAGATGGTGCCGGAGTTGACGTTCCGCAAACATATAGTGGAGGTGTGCGGCAGGGCTTTCAGAAATCTCGGTTTTATTTTGAGACAATGTAAGGATTTTAGCGATACGGCGGCTGTGAAAGTTTTGTATAATGCACTGGTACGGAGCCACCTAGAAACAAGTGCTATTATTTGGAATCCTCATGAGGGAAAGTACAGCATCATGTTGGAAAAAATACAAAACAAGTTTACCAGGTTTCTGTATATGAAAGAATATGGGGTTTACCCTTTTTATCCCCTCATGTACCCGAGTCTGTTCGTGCTGGGCATGGTTGGATATACTAGGCTGGCAGTTAGAAGAGATGTTGCGCTAGTCAAGTATGTGGCTAGCGTACTGCTAGGTTTGTTGCACCACCCAGAGGTGTTGGAGGCGCTGCGGCTGTGCGCGCCGGATGGGTGCGTGGGCGCGCGCCGCCGCCCCGCTCTATTAGACGTACCGTTGGCTAGGACTAACTTACTTAAGTTTACCCCTATGACGCGAGCCATACGTTTGATAAATGCTATAACGTTATCGGAAGATATATTTTGCCAAAACCTGCCGAGATTCATCAAAGTAGCGCAAAATGTAATGGAAAAAGGTCTGACCATTTAAATAATGATAAAATGTTGGAATGTCTTGTGATGTATTATATATGTATTTTATAAATTGTATTGTAATGTTTTATATGTAATTTATAACATCGCATTGGAATTGTCTGTAAAGGTGTTATAATAATTCATGAATAAATAAATAATAAATAAATAAATAAATTTACAAATGCAGTGGGACCGCCCGGACAGCTTATATACAAATGCAAACTTAACCCATAATTGGTTCTCTTTCAGCAAACCTCAGTGTCATAGAGAAATAATGAGAAAGAGAAGCGCCGGAAATTCCTTTACTGTTATTTAAAACGGTATCCAACGATAAATCCCTCGCTAAAAGAATTGATTATTCCAAGAACGACCGTATTCGCTTCTTTACGAATATTATTCCAGTACGTACACGCACGTCTAAAGTAATCGTAACTCACTTGTCGTCACCTCCGGTCTTCGTCACACGAAGAACAAAGCAATGGCGTCGCCTTGTAACTTTCACTAATTCAATTTTATTTCGCTCAAATAACGAGCCCGCTTTGTCTGCCCACCCCCTACGGTTAGCAGAGTGACGTGTCTTATTAATGGAAGAAATTCTCGTTTAATATTATTTGAATCCATTTGTGGTGAATAGCGACTCCAGGCGTTGCCCTGTGATTAATTTTGTGAAAGAATGAGTGTGTGCGTCCGTGTCGTCTTAATGGCCGTTTGGACGGAAATTACAAATTAAATTGAGGATCAAAAGGAAGCTTCTTTAATGAATTTTCTGAAAATGAAATGTTTTAGAAACTATGTTGGTGTCCTGAAGATCTTCTGTTACTGATCGTGGCTTTTTTTTCTTGTAATATAGTATTTTGTATATATCTTGTAATATACTTGTAATGCTCAGATGAACTAAAAAAAGGTAGATAGCGCACTTAGAACAGAAAAATGTAACCACTTTTTTAACTATGTGTGAGTCACTGGAGTGTTGCCACTTTTTAAAAAAAAGTCCCTCAAATTATTTAAATGGGATTAAATATTATTTTCATAATTATAAGTAAGTACTTTATATGCAAATGTGAAAGGAAATCTGTATGTTTGTTGGTTTGTTTTTAATAAACGCGTGCAGTCGCCCCTGTCGTTGACATGTGTCGCTCGTGTGTAAGAACACCGAGCAGTTCAGAACAAGTTTTTTGCTTAAGAATACACCAAAGGTTATGTGAAACATGTTTATTACAAAAAAACCATTCCATGGAATTAAAAATATTCTTTTTCAGATGAAATGGAAAGTATAAGTATTTGAGTAAGTACAAAATAGAGCATTAACTTATGACAGAATACTAACAAACTTAGTTAACTTTAAAAAAGATTGAAACAAGGTGACCTATTTCTGTCGTGCATTCGGAGGCATCTACTTCAAGATCGTTTTTGATGAATTTAAGAAAGATGCCTCCGACTGCATGTCATAAATAGGTTGTACTTTTTGTGTATTTTTAACATAATCGAAATCATTATTTTTTAACCACACTAGACGATGATGGCTGCCATTGTGGTTCATTTCGGCTCAGTCTTATAGCATAACCTAAAACCATAATATTTGATAGCAAAATAGAAGGTACTCATGAATTTAAAGAAAAATAAATTAGCGAAGAACTAAATATTTACCTTGACTTTGGTTTGTGTAACATACATAAAATCATGTGATTTAAATAGAAAATAAACATTAATTAGATCAACTCTACTTAATTATTTTTCTTTGGCATTGCCTACAATTTAATTACCCATATTTTGGGCAATTAGAAATAAGAATTACTGGCAACTCTCTCCCAATATGTCAATTTCGGGAAAATAACATTATCTGTTCCGAATAACCTCAAAACTATGTTGGAAAATCAAAAAACAAATTGTTTTTTATATTATATATTATATTATTATATTATATTATATTACTTACACAAGAACTTGATCCACATGGACAGTAATCTTCAGTTAGTGGTTTACTTAACTGTTGAACGTAGTTCAGTTTAATTGAACTGTTAAGAATTAGTTTTAATAAAATGGTTCGACGCCATTCGATTTATATCATACCGGTAAGCGATTTTTACAAAGAGAAATTGCAAGAGCTTTCACATGGACGCAATGCGAGGCAATAGGGTAGTTTACTGAAAATTCGTTTTTTGTCCGTCAGGTAGATTAATAAAAAATATTGGACACGTGTTTTTAGGGTTCCGTACCCAAAGGGTAAAAACGGGACCCTATTACTAAGACTTCGCGATCCGTCTGTCTGTCTGTCTGTCTGTCTGTCCGTCTGTCTCCAGGCTGTATCTCATGAGTCGTGATAGCTAGACAGTTGAAATTTTCACAGATGATGTATTTCTGTTGCCGCTATAACAACAAATACTAAAAAAAGTATAAAATAAATATTAAAGGGGGGCTCCCATACAACAAACGTGATATTTTTGCCGTTTTTTGCTCGATATTAATAACGGCAACAGGTAGACGCTTGAAATATTCACAGAATATTTAGTTGTATATTTACTTCAAAAAATAATAATTAATAAATTAAAATAAAATAAATTAAGGGGGGCTCCCATACAACAAACGTGATTTTTATGCAGTGTTTTGCGATAATGGTACGGAACCCTTCGTGTGCGAGTCCGACTCGCACTTGGCCGGTTTTTTTCTTTTGACACGTAAACATAAAGTGACGACGATATGATGCGTTGAAATATCGTGTGACGTCACGCTGCTAGTACACATTTTACTGCCTTAGTGACGTCACAAGCCCCCACTCCTGAACTTTGATGCGCTTTAACTTTGTAATTTTTATATTGATATGGTAAAGCAAAAAATACGTTTCCAATATTATTTGATAATCTCACTGACGGACTAAATAGAATTATCATTTTTCTACCCAGGAAACATCCCTATTCTACCGATACGCCCTTGAAATTTACTAAGAAAATACGTGCATGGTATCGCCCATCGACGCAATTTAAATCGCATTGCGCCATCATGAAGATCTCTTAGAGTTCCAGGCTTTAGTAACGGAAACTCTTACTAACGAAAAATTGGTAAATAACAAAAGAAAATTTAAACAAGATAAGAAGATTGATTAAAATTTATATTTGTAGGCCTCGATAGGCAAAACATGTATGTGCTATATATTAAGTCAACATCTTGCATGCATAAGGTATGTAAACACATGTTATGGCAAATAAATTATCTTTATCTTTAAACCATAAAACATACCATTAAGCCTCTCCGAAGGGTTTTGGCAGTTACCTCGTTTATTTACAGTACGTACACCTCTCACCTTAAATGCCAATCCACCCTACGATCTAACTTTAATAAAAGTATTCACCATGTACCCAATGGTTAATAAATGAACCCATAAGTTTGTAGCACATTGCCAGCAGATAACTGACGCGGCTGCTCGCGAAAATATATTGTTTTATTGTTCCAGTATCCAAGAACCGTAGCCAAAATATAAAAAAGTATATCTCCAAACTGGATACTTTTTAACAAGCGGCCTCTCGTTTCAGCGGCACAAAAGCGAAAACATGCGCCACACGATCCAGTTCGTTAAAAGTATCCGATTGCACACACATTCCGACACCTTGATATTTTGTTCAATAAAATATTCAACAAATTCTGCGGAACTCCAATTACTATCGAGTTTATCAATCAAGCTCTACGTCACAATATCTACATGTTTCTGTTGGATGGAGAGAACATTGAAGACTGGGTGTCGTTTAATGAAAACTATTGTCCATCGTGGTCCATTGTGGGCACAGTCATCTCCACACAATGGCAGCAGATGGTGGCACCTTGTGACTTGTGGAGCGGAGACAGAATGATGGCCGCCGTTCTTGTTTTTCTTTTTAGGTTAAAAGCTATTTGATTGATTGTGGTGGATGACTCGTGGAAAGTTTAGGAAGATGGAAAAATTACATTTGTTATTATGAGTTATCCCTATAATTATGATGAATAGCGTCTCTGTAAGGCTCGGAAAGCGTGTTAAAGCGCTGTGCACACATTTCCGGGTGGCGGGTGCCCGTCCCTGACGAAACAATTACATACAATTTGTATGAACGATCCCGATCCCCCTGATACGGAGATGTGTGAACAAGTTCGTACAAATACAAGACTTGCTATGCCAACAATGTCTTCTACTAAGAAAAAACCTGCTATTAACAACAATAACATCCTGAATCCAATATAAATTGAATGTTAAATCGTCAGCCATGTTTAAACTTACAATAATCGAAGTCGTTCCCTTCACATTGCATTCTAAAGGTATTATAGTTCCTGGTTGAATGTCTGGTGGAGCATACCCGGCAACACATAATGCGCTGAATGAGCTGACCGACCTTGTGCCGGTAACGGGGCGTCTGACGCGACCACACGCTTGCTTTACAAAACATGCTAAAAGCTGAACTAGATTTCTTAATACTTACTACAAACAAATACTCATAGTAAAAATTGGGCAGAATGGCAGTGCCTGTAACCTTTCAGGACCTATTACCAAAGCTGTATGGAAAAGCTGATACGTTTTGTTACCACATAGCCAAAGGGCCATTGATACAGTCGTACGTGCATTGTTCCTTTGCCAATAAAATATATTCAGATTATTATATTTCTGTTTCACTACTAAAACCACAAACAAAAATGGACACCATGGAATCAAGCTAAATGGAACCACAATTGTAAAAATAACAAAAATCTAGTCTAATGACACAATCAGATAGTCACTAATCTCTAAATACTTAGTATAAAACGAAGTCGTTGACTAGCTCTAGTAGCTCTGTTTACTTCTTCTAATAAACCTCGCAACGGATTTTTCAGCGACAAACGAGGTAGGTTTTTGAGCATAAATTAATTTTCGCGTGTGAAGCCGGGTGGGTCTCTAGTAAAGTATAAAGATTCTGCAAGCAACTCTCCCTTTAATAAATTCACTATAAATCCATTACCATATTACATAATTATGTAACACATCTTAACAAAACAGAGTTGTTTACAAAGCGCAGTTGTATAAAAGTGTTGCCGTCACTCGTCAGGGGGCGTGGCTCAGTGCCCGTGTCGGTGCACCGCGCGGCAGGCGAGCACTGTTTACCTACCCTACAGCTGTCGAGGAACCGTACTAGTACTAACAAGGGTGCTGCTGAAGGTTGTCTTGTGTGCTTGACTGCAGTTTCGAGTGCAGAGCTGTTGTAAACAAATTACATTCTACTACTGATTTATTAAATTGTGCAAGCATTAACTATTGTATTTGTTTCTACAGACAGAAACCTCTTAAGAATTTGAAAGAAAAGAAAGACGGAAAAGTAGTTTATTTGAGCCAAGCATGAGGCGTACCATTCGAAAAAACAGAAGAAAAAATTAAACTGACTTCCAAAATTAATTTGTAATCCTCAGCGAGATTTGCACACCATATTTGTACGCCTCCTGGCATAACATAGCGCACTGTTCATCAAACATAAGATCTGTATTTATTTACCTATGTTAACAAATAAACAAATAAACAAATAAAATAAACTTTAGTAAGTGAAAAAATACTTTCTTTTCGGAAGTCGTCGTCTTTGGTACCTATTTTTATTCGTTTTTACACCAACTTTCGAAAAGAAAGTTATTTTTCGCTTTCTAGTGTTTTGTTTTGGAAGTCGGTTTAATTTCTTTGTTAAAACATTTATTATTTTTCTCTTTATCATCAGATCAGTTCAATGATACCATATATATATATATATGTATTTGTTTCATCATAGTCGCTTAACTATTCGAGATATCTTATACTCGTGGCATACTTATCATCAAGGAGTTCCACAGTTGACAGACTAAACTCTTCTGCCTACCCCTTCAAGAGAAACAAGCGTGATATTATGTTCTTTCAGACACGGTTGTTTATGCAATAGATAGCAATTCCTATTACCGTGTCTAACGCTGGTAATTGAAGGCTCACTGCACCCCGGGTGTCGTCGCTAGTCTGGTCCTGGCGTCCTTCCTGACTGGGTAATCCTTTCAGCCCAGATTATCCCGTATAGCTGGCGTTGATACAAAGGAGAAAGAGTCTCGTTAGAGACAAATGGTCTATTCAGCTATTTTAAGGACAGTTCCGTATGCATGTACTTATAATGTGTACGATGGACACAAAAATGTATTCGGAACACATATTACATGCTGGACAAGCAGCACTCGTGGTACATGAGCATTTCATTGCGCACTTTTAATCAAACTTAATATTACAGGATGAAAAGTTGTTTGTATCTTTAGGTAATGTTTGTATAGGTAACCTCCGGTAATACTGATCTGAGCACAGACATTATTCCGCTGATGGAATGCAACATTATTGCCGGGTTGGAGGATGGAGTTTCTTGTGCGTTCTTCTCCATAACAAGCTACTTTTCCGAATGCACGGTAGAATCAATTTTTATTACTGGTACATTTTTAATTTACCTTTATTATTGTTTGACGTTCAAAAGTGCCGCTTATTGGCCTAGTTGAAATAAATATATTTGACTTTGGGTCTCAAAAAATACTTTTTTGCTAAAACAAGAAATTTTATGCGGACAAAGTCACAGATAGACGCTAGTTAGTTACCCTCTTATAAATCCGCTAGAATTCCTATAAAAACAACACAAAGTATGTAAGTATCAGTTAATTTTTGACAGATTTATCTACATCTGTAGGAGTGTTTATAAATCGTCTGTATGCTCTCTACAAATTAACAAAGCTCTACGAATAAATGCAATCGCTTTTAGTCCGAATCTCTACGTCCGTCATCGTTGGTATTGTTATTCATTAGCACAGATACGACGCCGCCGTCCACAGGTACACCACCCGCGCTTGCGCCCGCATTACAAGCGTCAAGGGTGCCTCTGTTAAGTGCAGTAAAATATTCAACAATCAAATTTATTCTACCCAGGGCTTTGCCCGTGTTAAAGTCGGAAATTACCACATTTTCTAATTGTCCACTGACAATTAGAAAATGTGGCCTTGGATTTGACCATAGCATATTTTTCTCTATTATCACTATAATAGAGAAAAATATGCTATGCTCAAATCCAAGGCCACATTTGACCATTGGATTGCTGTTGTTTGTTTGATTGTTTGGATTTGAGCATAGCATATTTTTCTCTATTATCACTATAATAGAGAAAAATATGCTATGCTCAAATCCAAGGCTTGTGTTCTTTTCGTCAATCCCGACCTGATATAGGTAAACATAAAGGCGTTTACATTTCATAGTTAGGTAATATTGGCAAGATTATGCATGCAGCACAAATCACTTAATGCGATTAGCGCAAGACATTTTGAAAACGTCTCACTATCTCTTTCATCTTCCAACTACACATAAATGTAAAGAAATAGACTGACGCTTTAAATTCGCTTTGCGTTAAACGTATGGTTGTACTCGTACAGTGACTTGTTGTGCAATCGGCCCGAGTGCGAAACTTGCGTGAATATTCTCAAATGACTCCAAAACAGACATTACTGAGGTTGTGACATTGGCATCTGGCATTTCAACCATCGAAATGACACTTTAGCTAGAGCCTCTGAAAAACGCTGAAATGTCTCATTATTTAAGATTATCGTATCCATCGATCACTGTAGAACGAGCATGACGTCGACAGACGTTTCATTCTACGAAATAATTATAATATGTTGGTTTGCCCCGTCATCTCACAGGCTCTAAGTGTGGTTACTATTGATCGTAAATATATTTAACGTCCATGCTAGAAATAGACGCCCGCATACAGACTGAAATAAACTTTGCATGTATCTTAATGAAAGTTCGAGGCTAACGCCCAGTTTTTTGATCCGTAGCTCTACCAATGGTTAAGGGCTGATTTCACCATTGAAACTAATCGCGATTAGTTCAGCTAAACTTAATTTATGTAAATACAGCTTGCTGATTGGTAGTCTCTCCGCGGTGGGACCGCTGCTCTAAATATGCAAACTTCGGTAAAAGTCCATTTCTCTTCAGTTGATAGCCTCACAAATGGTCAAATAAGTTGGAGAGTTAATTATTTGATCATTTGTAAGACTAACAATTGAGGAATAAACGCGTTTCACCGAAATATCGTATGGGGTCTCCCATACACATATGATATCGCAGCTGAGGTTTGGAGGCCGCGGCGGGAGAGGAATGTCGGTATTTCGGTGCGCCGCTCTCTCTACCTTCCGCGGCCTGGACGGGACCGCCACCGTCTGATGTTGGATGCGGTGGGGCCGCAGGGGAGGAGGAGTGTCGGTGTCCGCTCTCCTTATCCCCTGCGGCTGAAAAATTATAGGTGACGGGGCCATTGACCTTGACCCGTCACAAGGGGATCAAGGGTGCAACACACGGACACGGCATGGGGTAGTCTGGCGCCCATATGTTGGTTTGGTCCCTGGGGCGGTCACGGCGTACAGTATGTTCTGGTGCGCCGGCGATGGGGGTTCTCCCCAGAGGCGGGTTCGCGGTGAGTGCTAACGCGTGCCCGTGTTCCCGACATAAGCGGCACAAGAGGACACCGTGGAGTTTTAGTGGATTAGAGTTCCACATAACTGCACTATCTCCCCGTGGTAGTGCAGTATGCATGAGCATTTCTCAAAGAAAAAAAAAGGCAGATTTTATCTTGATGATTTGTTCACTTTATATACTAACCTAATCGAAACACAGTAAGTCTCACTGCAATAAAGTAAGATTTATTCTTCCAAAGAGATGATAAGACAACTGCATCAATACACAATCTTACCGAAAGTATCACTCCAAGTCCAATAAACTATGAACTATTCTTTAAAGTAAAATCTTATTAAAGTCCGCCGCAAGCCGTTCAGCCCTAAGTGGAAGTCAGCGGGAGACATCTATCGTGCACTATCGCAGCTAAATGGTTGTAGCCTAAGACTTTCAGCCCTTTAGCCTTTCAGCCACTGAGCCTCAGCCGACGAGCGTCGTAAGCCATGACAACCACCCACATTTATTTAATTAAATCGTCCAACTTATATACCCAAGTTATAGTTAAGTTACATCTAAGTACCGCGGCAATATCGCGAGAGATTCGCTCGTAATGACTTAGCGAAGTTATTGTTATAAAGTTGTCAAGCAAAATGTACTGGATTAAGTTATTTTAGGTTAATGATGCGAGAGCTTGACGTAAAGCTTAATCAAGTTAAGAAAGCGAAAATGAGTTTAGGATTTGAGGTATCGAATAAGCCGATACTCGTGCAGATAGAATATTACGCAATGATCTTGTTTATTGTTCTTTATCGTCGCAAGTTTTTCATGATTCCCTTTAATTTTGATAGGGAGATGGCCTAGAAGCGAATACACGTCATTCTTGTAAATACAGTTCTTATCGCTAATGTGCTTGAGAAAGATCAGGTGCGTAGTACTCATAACTGGCGCGCGGCGTGTTTGTATGACTAGATGTATGAATGTACACGAAGCAAAAGCAGTAAGTCATAATTATAAGGATCATAGCAGATGGCGCCAGTAGGTTCTGCCTACCCCCATGGGATTTAGGCGTGAGCAAATAAATGTAACGCTAGAGGGACAAGAGATCTGTGTCGGCGCTTTCCTCGACAAAACAACATTTGAGTCCATACGCATTACTGCAAAGGAACATGGCATCAACGATACCACGTGCAACTGGATTGACTATATGCTGATAAGCAGAATAGTCAGATCGGAACTGATGGGAGACAGACTTAGTGCAAAAACAACAAGAGGTTGTCCGCAGGGCGGGGTGCTGTCACCATCATTGTGGTGCTTGGTAGTAGACTCGTTACTTACCAAACTCAATACCGGACCATTCTACACAGTAGGCTATGCAGATGACATAGACATAATGGTCAATGGTAAATTCCCGAACATAGTCTCTGGATTATTACAACAGGCATTGAGGATGACAGAGGAATGGTGTACAAAGAATCACCTCTCTATCAACCCAAGCAACCTAGGAAAAACACAAACAAACCTAGAAAACCTAGGAGAGCTCTCCCTCAATGGAATAAAGCTGCCCTGGTCCACCGAAGTTAAATATCTGAGCGTAACGCTTGATAAAGAATTCAGGTGGAAAACTCATGTGGAAAATATAACGACAAAAGCCTTACGAGTGTTCGGCATGTGTCGTTCCACCTACGATAAAACTTGGAGGTTAAAGCCCAAAGTGATACGATGGCTGTACCGGACAATGATAACACCTATTATCACATACGGCAGCATAGTGTGGTGGCCAAGAACAAAGCTTGCTTCGTGCAAAGAGCCACTCACCAGGTTACAAAGAACAGTGTGTCTCGGCATCACGGGTGCCTTCAGGACAACACCTACGGCAGCGATTGAGAGGTACCTCAATATCCCTCAGAGGCAAATGATGGTTGAATCCTAGGCAAGGAAGACATTACATCGTCTTGCTGTTGCTGGACTGTGGGATGCCTCGAAGCCAAAGACTAACCATACAAAGTTCGATGAGAATGAAGGCCTGGATCGGGTAACAAGCATGTTATCCGATAAAACGCAAACTATATTTGTGTTTGAAAGGTCTTTTAAGGTCCAAATCCTTACAATAGAGAACTAGAAGAAGGGACTCGATCCACCAGAACAAGATAGTCTGGTGTGGTACACTGATGGATCCAAAATGGAATCAGGTACAGGAGCGAGAATAACGCAAAAGGTTACAAATGTAGCAAGAAGATGGCAACTGTAACTGTCCAAGCAGAAACATTTGCCATAATAACCTGTGCTCAAGAGAATATAGATAGAGGAACCAGAGGTAAATCCATATATATTCTTAGTGACAGTCAGGTGCAATCAAAGCCATGGCATCCTACAAAGTGGACTCGGGGCTTATTCTGGATGCTATCCAAACCCTAAACAGGCTTGGGAAGCTCAACAGGGTAAGACTGATGTGGGTCCCTGGGCACAAAGGAATCCACGGAAACGAAGAGGCTGATGAACTGGCAAGAGATGGCTCAGCAAAGGATTTTGTGGGTCCAGAACCATGTGTAGGCATTTCGACGTGTCTCGTAAAAGCCACATTTAAGGAGTTTGCAGATGACAGACAACGAACTTATTGGCTGTCTAATACCGGTCTGAAACACTCCAATTCCTAGGCTCTACATTCAAAGCCCGGGAATGCATTTGGAACATGAGCAGGGGGCAAATCCGCTACCGGCTTGGGGCCTTTACTGGGCACTTTGGAACCAACGACATGCTCATGAAGATGGGTTTAACCGCGACTCCCGTGTGCAGGTTGTGTGGGGAACATACGGAACGCATGGAGCACCTTCTGTGCACATGCGATGCACTGGCTGGTAAGCGCATGGGTCTCCTAGGGGTTGGATATCCAAAACCAGAAGACTATAGGCTCATATCTCCTAGACTCGTTGTAAAACTCATGAAAACAGTTTTCAACGAGATTGGGGAGGAGTAAGTTATCTAGGGGACCACAATAGATCCCAATGGGTCGAAGTGTCCAAGTTATTTCTCGGCTCCTCCATAAGATAAGATAAAATGAGATAATAAATGTATCTATATCTACTTTTATGATCAAAATAATGACAAGTACATTTACAGTAGGTACAGACACCAAACGTGGAGTTGAAAACATTCCTCCTCGGTTTATTAAATCATTTCACACATGTCTGTTTCGATATATTCTAATTCTGTTTTCTAATACAAAGATTTCCAACAAAGACGGCCGAAACCTTGTTACTCTACATACATTCCAAGAACTAACCGCTACGTCGTACAAGCCATGCACAATAAACACAAGCCCAGTCACTAGTTTCCTCATGTTAAAGACCATTTTCTTTCACTCCAGTTCTACCATTTCCTTTCTCGCTTTTCTGTTCCTACCTAATTTCATTTCTGCCGCCATTAACTGTCTGGTTGGTGTAGTGGTCGCACGCACTACTGCGGAGTATGTGCCTTAGGTTCGATGCCGATTTCAGACAAAGTGTTATTGAGTTTTCCATCAGAAATTTCTCAGTAGACAGCCGTTTGGATGTATGCCCGTTTGATGGCAATATTATTTTATGTTTCCTTACAATAATGTAGGTATATCTATCTGTCTAAAGACTATAGGAAGACTTTCTTCTGGAATAGATGTACAAGTTACAACTTGTTCTACGCGGAGGACGTCGCAGGCAGAAGCTCGTGAGTCAGTGAACGTGAAACAACGTACAAGTTTAATACGCTAACTGCAAGTTTCATGACGCCACTTACTGTAACTGACATGCTAGTATGAAGTTTGTACGAGACATTTTAGTATATTGTACAGAGCTTCGAGATGGAGACTATTAACGTAATTAGTTCTGATAACTTGAACAAGATGTACCGATACAATCAGACTACCAAGCCTTTCCCAACTATGGGGGTCGGTTTCCAGTAACTGGATGCAGCTGAGTACTACTTTAAAAGCACACTTTGTATATAAGCATATTACAAATTAGATGAATACATTCCAGATAAGAAAGCTTGTAAACATGCTGATCCTGCTCCATAGGGCAATCTTTAGTGTAGACAAAATTAAACTGGCTATATTCATAATTATATTAATGCATTATTTTCTCTATTTGTTTAAGAAATTGACTCGCAAACTGTTCCCTTGTTGTTGAATTAGGTAATTTACCTACGTTTGCAATATTTGTAAGTATGTGAAAATAATTTACCTGATAGTGCTTGTAATACTTTATATCTACACGTAGTATTAGTTTGGGTGTATCGTCCTCATGTAAGTAAATGTTGTAAAACACTTTTTTTTTTAAAGAGTAAGGCCTCTGCCTCGAATCTTGCGGGCAGCGGGGCGGCGGCGGCGGCGGCGGCGGCGCGGGAGCTGCGCGGGCAACGCAGACCCGTTCTCGAAACCAGCGGGCAGATCGCGCGGCACTATAGCGGCGTAGTGTTGTGTTCGTGGTTGTGTCGTCGAGATATTTGTTTTTATCGGCGAACGAAATGTCTGAACAAGGGTGACAACATTATTTTGATTCAAATTTATTCCTAACACTCGATTTATTGTGGGCAAAAGAAGAAGGGAATCCCTACTATAGGGCAAGGAAAAGAAAAGGCAAGTTTTATCGAAATTATGAAGAACAGAGACAATGTCCTGACAAATTCTACGACTACACCAGAATGAGTGTAGAAACTTTTGACTATATTCTTTAAACTATCAGGGCGATTTGTTCATTAAACTGGTTAATTACTCATCTATTTTTATGGTTCACATCTTTGCTGTTCCATATCGGTGTCCTCTCATAAATTGCTGAAATAATTTGCTCTAGCACGCCCGAGGACATTTTGACACGTCACGAAAATAAATTGCACAACACTGCTGTGCAGACGTGCGAGCGGTCACCGCTTGACTGGCGCGCACCGCTCGTTGCCCGCGCCCGCGCCGCTGCCGCGCCGCTGTTTTCGAGGGCCGGTCCATTTGATTGTATGCATTAGATCATGCCGCGCCCGCGCCGCCGCCGCCGCCCCGCTGCCCGCAAGATTCGAGGCAGCCGCCTAAGAGCCTGTTCAGACAGGGCAGAATCTGCACGATAACCTCGCTGTTATAGCATGGTTATGTCTGAACCAATCTAAAGATACACAAGTAAATAAGAACCGCGTGGGTCCAGCATAGCACGGAAACCGCGCGGTTCCCTTCGTGTCTGAATGCACGCTAAATGTGGAGTTTCCTGTCCGTTCTTCTCCTTAACAAGCTACTTTTCCAAATGGACGGTAGAATCAATTATTATTACATTAAAATTTAATTTTTTGACGTTCAAAAGTGTCGCTTAATGTCCTAAATTAAATAAAGAAGTTTTGATTTGATTTGATTACTAGTATTTTACATGGAGCGATTGCCTTTATCACCTCTACAACCCAGTAACTGGGTAACACGACACCTACATACGCCTTGGCAAGCTGTTGTCATATTTTATTTTATTAGCTTGACGCGCACGTAGGAATCTCCATATCAAGGCACCGGACCGGCCACGGCAAGAGTTGCTTAGCATTGAAGGTCGACTGACGCGACCGAGCTGTTATCGTTATTTAGCAACTGTATAACGATACATACATCTATATTTTAATATAAAAAAGCAACATTATAACGACGTTTACCTATGATACGAGTACCTATCATCAAAACAAAATCGACTTTCATTATTGATATTACAAATTATAATAAAGTTGTTTTCTGTTAAAGTCGTCACAATCTAAGAAGTCCATTGACGTTTCTCATTTTACATGCCGCAAAAACTTTCTACGTAAGAAATTGAAAAATCTAATTCATAATCCTAATTAATTACTATGTTACCGATACACTATAACAACGAGTATCATTCGCAAGCATCAAGTTTAATTATTATGTATTTTTATAGCTGTCAAAACGGGGCTTTTATTTCTTGACAACTTTAGGGTCAGACATAACATAAACTACTGACATATTTTCCCTGAATATTACAGCTTGAATAACATCTGACCCTAAAGTTATAAATAGCTGTGAATTTGAATAAACCTTGCAGTGAAGGCAACCTGCAAAAACAATAATATATACATAGTTAATAAGTTTTGTTTATGTTTCACGTGCAAACTGTTTTAGAACATGTTTTATTTCATATTTAGGTGTACTTAAGGTGGTTTACTCACAGATAGTTTATAACCTGGATTAACACATAGAATATTTATATCGGGGAAGTAGGCTTCTTTAGGATAAATTATCAACTGTAATGCAGGCGCTATTTTTAGGGTTCCGAAGTCAACAAGGAACCCTTATAGTTTCGCTCTATCCGTCTGTCCGTCCGCAGCTTAGCTCAGAGAACCTAAGGAAAGCTATAATTTGGCATGTATATACCATATTAATAATTCCGACAAAGAGGTAACATAAAATCATAAAATTATTATTTTTTCTGGTGCCTCCCATAGACGTAAAGGGGGTTGTATTTTTTTTCTCATCTATCCCATGGTGTGGGATATCGTTGGAAATTCCATTCCATTCAAAAATATTATGGATTTGTTAAAACCATTTTTCGATTCAGAGATTCGTTTGCGTAAAATTAAGCTTTAAGTTGCAAATTTATGTTAGAGTCAAGTGTCCCCACCCCCCAGCCAAATGGTTGCTCTTGGCTATGTGAAAAAATTCACGGCAGTAGTAAATATAACGAAATTAAAAGAAAAATTATCACGGATAACAAGGCTTTACAAGTTTAATAGTCGACCAACTTATAAAATGTACTTGGAACAGTAAAAATTTTGTACAAATGCTATTGAAAAATTACTTAAATAAGGTTGATAGCTGTGTAAAACAGATAGTAAATATATGCTTATGAACCATGTAAAAATATACAAAAATAAAATCATAACATCCATAATAATAATGATTTCTAAATTAATAATGTTTAAGCTCGAATAACGCATTGGAGTGGCCGGAGTCGTTGGCATGTACCAGAACGTAGTCCATACGGCACATGCGCGCGGTGGAGTCTATTTTGTGTTAGTGCAGAAGTATTTTCGACGTTTTGTAATTAAAACGTAAAAGTAAAGTCAAATTAGATTCGATTTCCAAGCAAATTACTTATTTTCTTTTGTCGATATCCTTCTATAAAGTCAATATTCGACCCAACTTCATCACTAATTGAGTAGCGTAAAACTTTCCAGAATGAAATAGTGAATACCACAGATTAGAGGATTCACCTCTAATCTGCGGTATTAGAGGAGATTAGAGGTGAATACATACGATTTTTTTCTAATTCCGAAAGAGAATTAAACAAGGAGCGTGCACGCAAGGATCCAGGAATGAACTATACCATTCCCCGTGGCTCTAACGCGCGCTCGTATCGGCTCCTTTCGGAATTCGCACCCGCGGTGGTACTCAAATAGATAATATTTTTAACCGACTGACCAAAAAGGAGGAGGTTCTATGTTCGACATTATGTTTGTTTTTTTTTTTTTTTTTTTTTTTTTGTGTATGTTCACGCATATCTCCGTCAATTTTGGACCGACCGAAATTCTTTTTTTGTTTGAAAGAGTATGTTTTGAAATTGGTCCCATTTTAATTTGGTGAAGATCTGATGAAGAACTTCGAAGATATACAACAGAACTCTTCAATAAATTACGGCAAATCTTTCGGAATTGCTGCAATCGCATGTCTGTTTATTGTTTACGCCATTTCATAATATAACATCACGCCAGTACGCTCTAAACGGGTACGCAGATCTCTCATTTCACCGGTAATACTCTAGTTTCATGATATTCGGGTAATCTATTCTGGCGTTATAGGTACCTTACTAAACAACTTGTACAACTAAAAAGTGAAAAATAAAAAGCTTTTTACAAAAAAATACTACCGACTTCCAAATAAAAAGACTACAAAGTGAAAAATAACTTTATTTTTGGAAGTCGGTGTCTATAACGCAAAAAAATGGTACCTACCAAAGACACCGACTTCCAAAAATAAAGTTATTTTTCACTTTGTAGTCTTTTTATTTGGAAGTCGGTAGTATTTTTTTGTAAAAAGCTTTTTATTCTAACTTCAGTTGCGAAGTTGGATTTTATAACTCCTTCTTCAGTTACCAGTTAGTCCTTATTTAGTTTAAGTCAAGAGTGAATAGATTACATCCAGGCAAGCTTGCTTCACCGTAGACCACATCATCGCTTACCATCAGGCGAGATAGTGGTCAAACTCGAGAATATAGATAAAAAAATCCTATGTGGGCCCGTTTTTAGGGTTCCGTACCCAAAGGGTAAAAACGGGACCCTATTACTAAGACCGAAGATCCGTCTGTCTGTCTGTCTGTCCGTCTGTCACCAGGATGTATTTCATGAACCGTGATAGCTAGACAGTTGAAATTTTCACAGGTGATGTATTTCTGTTGCCGCTATAACAACAAATACTAAAAACAGGTTAAAATTAATATTTAAGTGGGGCTCCCATACAACAAACGTGATTTTTTGGCATTTTTTGCGATAATGGTACGGCACCCTTCGTGCGAGAGTCCGACTCGCACTTGGCCGGTTTTTTTTTAATTGGGACAATCCACCGCACTATTCCCAAACCACTGCAACTCCTGAAAGCCAAAATCAACAGTGGCGACCACTAAAAAAGCGCCGAAGCAATGAAGCTCGGCGAAGTCCTAGAAAATGAATTTAATTGTCTTGGATTCGCAACGATCTTAATCAGAAAAGAATAACGGAGGAGTACGAGCGCTATCGCTAGTGTAAAATAATTGAATAAATAAATACATAGGTTTATTGTTTTCCTGCAAAGATACAAAGTATATCCACAGAGTTTGTTTGTCCGCCGTACCGATAACCTATCACGAACAGCCGATGTTCGTTCAGCAGCTGATATAAACAGGGCGTATTGTTTTCTTTTATTCTATAACTAGCTTCTGCCCCCGACTTCACCCGCGTATCGGGATCAAAAGTATCCTATGTGTTAATCCGGGTTTATAAACTATCTGTGAAATTTCAGCCAAATTCGTTCAGTTGTGTTTTGCGCGATTGATGCGCGAATGATTGAAACACAAACATAAAATATTTAACCTTCACAATACTAATAAGTAGGAATAGCACAATCGTCACTTAGGCTTTTCACACACTGCCCCGCTATATGCTGCGGGGTGCGTGGCACGAAGTCACGATACTGCGCGTGAATGCGTTTTCTGTGTGTTGCACTACGCGTATTTTCAATGCATAGAGAGATACTTTCAAGCGACGTAAGAACACACACGCCCGCGCTACGCTGTGTAATGCGGTGCTGTATGTGGAATCGCTTTAGACGCTATATTTTCAGGCTTAAGAAAGTGCAAAATGCAATAATAGTCCGGTGAAATTAGACTTATCACATTGCATTAATTCGCATAGAGCTGAAAATTGGTTTGAATGTTCGGAACATCATTATAAATGAAATGTCAAAAGTCCCCATCGATCCTACACTTGCAAATTTTTTTATTCAAGGTCAAAGGTCACAAATTTGGGTATTTGCGTTTTTTTGCCGAACGGTAAGTTTTATAATAAAAATAGGTCAGACAAAAATTGTAGATTATGCAATTATTTAAAAAATGTCTAAACATTTTTTCTTCTAAACGTCACCGTTTCTGAGATATAATGGTTGAGAAAGTTGTATTCTTCATAATATACACACGTTTCCACGCCATCTGGGAGGTAGTGTACTTGGCGCGTTTATTTAACGTGGTTTCCCCGATAGGCCTATTTCACAATCTATTGTGATTCTGTTGAATTTAATACTATTCAAAATTATGTAAAAACTGGTATTATTGGCAATAATGAAAGCCATGTGAATTCTAAAAAAATTGGTAAAATTATCCGTCTTATTCATAATCATTTGATAATTCTGCTTCCTCTTCTTCTTGTTCGTCACTTCCATTGTCTATCAAATGTATCATCTTCTTCTTTGATTCGAAATACGAGTATCTAGTAACGTTTTGTTCAACAAAGCATACTGCTGCTCCAGTCTGTTTATTTGTCTTTTCTTTTATAAATGTATTTTCTTTATTTCTTTTAACAATTTCTGTATGCTCCACGTTGTCAAGTCTGTCCGCGTGAGGACGCTTCACTCGCGTCCTTATAACATACACGATCTGTTTGATCTCACATCTTCGCTGCGATAGCTTCGCTCCGTCGCCGTCGGACCCTTTTCCAACCACTCTGACAAGATACAAGCCATCCACTTAGTTCGAGCAACCGTTTTGCACTGCGTTTACTTTATTTTCAATTCTATCTTTTAAGACTAGCGCTGCTAACGGCTTCGTCCGCGTTAGAGTCAGAAATTATCCCAAGGGAACGCAGTCCCGTGGTAAAAACTTATATGTCCCTCTCTAAGATCCAATCATCTCTACACTTACTAGAATTCTTCAAAATTGGTTCAGCGGTTTAAGAGTGAAAATATAACAAATAGACAGATGTAGTTACTTTCGCATTATATAAGTTATATTATTCTAAGTAAAATTGGCTGAATAGCTGACTTTGGAAATACGCATTTATATTATTTTAGCTTTGTCTCTCTCAAGTTGTGAAAATGAAACTTGTCGTGACATAGACAAATGACAAATAGATCAAGACAAATGACAGTAGGTTACCGAAATTCTTTGATTATTTTAACTCTTTTGAGAATTCTCTAATATATTTCTGAAATGTCTCGAAAGACTTTCAAATATTTATTTTATATACAATAGCTTTGATCGGGTCGAACAATTACAATTTATAGCCTATGTTCCTCTGGAATAATGTATTTTTGAAGTGGTGAAAGATTTTTTTAAATAAGTGCCTTAATTCAGGTAATCACCATCACATATTAATCTCTTCCACACACCTATACATTAACTTAAACTCAGATATGGAATTCAAATAATATTATTATGTACAGATATTTAGCTACTTCGAATTAAGTTGTATTAATTTTCATATTATTGTTTTTGATGGCAAAGGAACTGCTGGCACTCGCGATGGTTAAGGTACATTTGCAATACCTGTCTGGTGTTTCAGTTTTTACATTGTGTTGATGGCCATCCTAAAATCAAAGGTGAAGGACCACCGAGTGTGGTCGCGAAATGAGCTAGCCTCATCAATCAGCCAGCCCCACCACACCTTCTCAAAATCATATCCTGCAAATGTAAGAAGGGATGCAGGGGGGCGTGAACTTTTCTGAGATCTAGGCTGGAATGCTCAGTACTACTTTAAAGTTCACTAAATTTGCAACAATTTAAGCCCAACCGCAGCTCTATAAACCCTATAGGGACCAAGCTACGGCCCTTTGAATATGGTCCATCTTTCCAATGACATTTTCACTTGATTTGATTTTTTTATTTGACTTTTTATGAAATTAAATAAATTAATTGAAAATTGGAGAATCGGTCGCCATGTTATAACCAATGTATTGTGTGTGTATATTCTTGCACAGTAAACAAACCTGAACGTATCATCGTTACCTCAATCTGTACAAACACTTACACTACTCAGCTAAGATAATGACTATAAAACTTAATGGTACAGCGTTCTTAAGGTATCTCTCAGTGTGAACGGCTAATACAAGGTACACAAACAATGCTTGTTTACATAATGTGCTTAGGTATTTTACATACAAATCTGCTCGTTGCTTGAAGCTCTCTTTTATAAAGTTATCTGACTCTGATATTGGTATTACGTCGGTTTTTATCGGAGTTTGTTGGCTTTAGTTTGGAGATTGAGAGGGAATCTTATTTGTTGTGATTGAGTCTTATTACAGACTGGTAGTAGCTGTAGCTTAATAATGAAGTTTTGTGAGACGAGAACATTTCAGCATGCTTTCTTGTCACAGTACTTCGGTGTATACTGTTTTTAGTTTTAGGTACTTTTTTTAAAGCCAGTGTTTACACCCGAACAAACTAATCGTTTTGTAATGCAAAAATATATGTAGATATTATTAGTTATTTTAAGTATTGTTGGCAATACTATTGAAGGAGGCCGACACGATGTTACGATCAAGGGAAATAAGCTAGGTCCTCAAGCCAATTTCAGCAGGTGGTGATGGCAACTTTAGATCGGAGTCGATGGAGGCTGATTGTTTGCTTAAAGGGGTCCAGTGACCACGGTCCTCAGATTGAGTAAGAAGACTCGATATTATAATAAAAGTGAATCTTTTTAAAGATATTGGTAAGGTTGTTACTGAATCAGACGTTTCGTGTATGTTATGAGTGGATTTGGATGTTACTTATGTATAAAATAATTTATTGTTAATTTTAAAGTTTTATTTTGTTTATCCTTTTATAGACATTTGATTTTTTTTTCTATTTTTGACATTTGTCTTGAATTCATTTTGTAATTTTTTTTTTAACCTTTATTTTCAATCTAAATTATTTAATATTTACAGTAGGTATTTGGTGTTAATTTTAATTTGAATTTTTGCCTTTTTTGACATTTGAATTTTTATTATTTTTTGACATTTCTTTAATTAATTTTGTCATTTTGAGTCAAATTATTTGAAATTTAAATGTTTTGGTCTTAATTTTTTATTTGTATTAATTTTATTTTATTTCTTGTTTTACTTAAGATTTTTATTTATTATTGTTTGTTAAATGTATTTTATTCTGCATTCATTATTATTGTTATTTATACATATTGTGTTTGTAAGGTGTTGCAATAGTGTAATTGGCTCCGGCCGTTCTATTTCAATTTAAATAAATAAATTGCACACTATTAACGGGAACCGGGCACCTTTATGATGGATCGGTAGGTAAGTTCCTATAAGTTACAAGAGTTGTCAGCTGGTGTGTTATGAAATTCTTCATGTACATATTACATTCTCGTATTCTAATATCACAAGGGTCTACAAATAAACATTAAGATGTGATTGTTCTTTGTCATTTTTCAATGATTGTGATTGAATATAGTAAAGATGAGTTATGAATGAGGATCTCTGTATACCTATACTTAAATTGTGGTGGATAATTATTAAACTCCAGTTTACGGTTTCGGGATAATTAGTGTTTTTAAATTATTTAAAGAAGAATACAAACATAGGTTTTATGTAGAGACCACACCATAATAGTTGGTAAACAGACAGCCCGTATGTAGAGAGAGATAGATAGGATTGTACATAAAATGTGGTCTCTACATACTCCCAGTCCAGTCTAACCGAATACAGCTTTTACATAAAGTACATAAGTTTGTTGCGTTTTAACATTTTCTTATCAGTACAATATCGTGCGCAACATCCCAACGGAGTTCTTTTTCTAAACAAAGCTCGAAGTATTGTATCGACTAGTGTAGGTACGTATAGGTATTATACTTAGTCTTAACGAGTCAGTTGGTATGTTCGTCTGTACAGGCAAGCGCCAGACAAAGCGTTTCATTACATATCAATACTAAAGATTATTGTTAGTATAGTAATAAACACGTAATACTCGGATAACATGCTCAGATCAATGAACATTGACAAAATTAAATTGGGTTTATTACAGCCTTTGTTCAAGTTGCGGAAATCAACTAAAGGCATCCAAGGTGCCTCGCGCTGTACGCATGACAACACCATGGATATGAGGTCTTTTGTTACGTAAATCACATGCAAATAAACCATGACGGGTAGCACTGAAGTTAGCACAACGCTGGAGGAGGGTCTAGCCTCGATGTCACCCTCCCTCACACGTGGTGACACGAAAAAAATGGAAATTTATTTTTATTTCGAAAACCGGGTCACAACCCTTCGACGCAGCGCTATGTCAAGCGTTTATATTAAAAGATTGAAGTCCCACTTACCGTACGAATCACTCCCGAGGTCGGTCCGGATTGCTGCACAAACGTCTGAGTAAATGCGCCAGTAACTATCACCACAACACTCGCGACGTCTATACGACTCACTACTTATAAGGCGCGCGGCAGGACCGTGCGCGCCCCGGCTGCCGTACGACCACCGTGCGACTGATGACACGGCACTGTTTACGCCGTATCACGCATGCGTGGTAGACTACCCTCTGGTGTCGACGCTCGCTGAGACCTAAACTCCAAAAGATTTTCTACCTTAAAGCATTCAAATAAGGTTTAGTTTGCAGTTGGGGATGAAGTGTTGTAGTGTGGTCGCCGAGTGTCCCTTGTATCTCGTTCAGTTTTTCCTCGCTGTTCGTTTAGTGTGCGTTATTGTGAGAGCATCGTTTGACTCATCTCGCAGATAAGTTGAGTCATTATCTCGCACGCGATTTGTTTGTAATGTCTGTTTCGGGTTACTGAGTAACAGGACGTTGAACTACAGGGTTGAGTACGTGTAGTAGTAGAACGTTCGGATTTGTTCGTAAAGCTGTCCAATTATAACTCGTTCTTGACTATGTTGGGGTCAGCTTCCAGTCTAACCGGATTCAGCTGAGTACCAGTGTTTTACATGAAGCGACTGCCTATCTGACTTCCACAACCCTGCAGTAACTGGGTAACACGATGCCCCTTGGCAAGACTGGTGTCAGATTTCAGGGAGTCAGACTACTCGTAACGACTATCAAATTTGTTCACATGACAGCCGACACCAGCTACTTAACTAGCTTTCCGAGGCATGGAGGAATCTCGCTATGTAAAGATCCATGGACTGAACTCTGAACTCGGCAAGCGTTGCTTAACCTCCAAGATCGGATCGTGTGGCTGTTATTATTTAGCCACGAACGAAGTTATAACGTGTTATCGCCATAATTATGTCATCATTACAATTATATTCGTAGCGTGAAAATAAATCTGTCATCCAGATACACTAATGGGTTCCGGATCTAATGTTTTTCCGCCTAACAATGGACTTGCATAAATCATTCGGCATGCGCGGCTGACATGACGGCAGGTGACATGACGGGGTTACAACCGATGGGTGGCGCAAATAAAGGGGTAGTGGCGACAAATGGATGGAAAATTTACGATATCAGTTAATGAAGACTTCGTAAAGGTGTCGATAATTACTTTTTAGCGATAGGTATCTACTATCTATTAATCATTTATTAAAAAGTTTAACAAAAACTGTAACCCGACTACGGTTTTTTTAGCCTATTTTACCCGGGCCATAATAACAAATCGATTGACAACTTGTTCATCAAAATGAAAAATCGGATGAATAGTTTAGGCACTACGGAGGAACATACGTTAATAGAAACATACATACATAAAGAGAGTGCTAAAATCAAAACCCGTCGTTTTGGCTGCTGTAGTCAGTAAAAATTCGATGACTATAGATGTTTACCGATCCGGATTGGGCCTGCGTAGTGGATAAGGTACAGCGCTCTCACAGAGAGCACCTGTGTTCCAGCACTGGCAACCTTCTAGGCCGATTATGATGCCATTATAATGAAGAGTTCTTCTCTAAATAGTATAAAACAAAGTGGCTGTCTAACTCTGTCTGTTTTTTCCGCTTAACGCAACAACGGATGTTGATACGGTTTTCATTAATAAAAAAAGTTTAATTCAAAAAATAAAAAACCCGAGCTTCAAAACACGTAAACAAGAAGAAAATCATGCTATGCAGTCGGAGGATACATATTTTGTATAGTTCGCTTTTTAAGCAATCGGGTCTTTTGATTTTTGAGTTAATTTTTTTTTATTTATAATTTTTTAGATAACATTTTTGTTTTCGAATTAGGTACATATAAATATATAAGTGTTATATATTTTTGAAATCACCTGTTTAAACCCTTTATCTTGATACCCCACACGATGGGATGGAAGAAAAAAAATATTGAACACCCACAAAAAAAAAAAAAACTGGCGGCTTATGCCACGGCGGCGGCGGCGGTGGCGGTGCGGCGGTGGTTGGCTGTTCTATTGACGGTCTCTGTGTCAATAGCATTAGTTATGCGGACGACATGGTGCTGCTGAGTCCGTCAATTAGCGCACTCAGGAAGTTGTTGGCGGTCTGCGAAGCGTATGCGGAAGCGCATGGTCTTTTGTATAACGTGCAAAAAAGCAAACTTCTTGTGTTTAGGGTAACCCATAAAAAACCAGCACATGTCCCACCGGTTATGTTAAGTGGTGAGGCCCTTGAAAGAGTGTCAGATTTTAAATACCTTGGGCACATAGTAACTGAGGATTTGAAAGAGGACGCTGATATGGAAAGAGAACGGAGGGCGTTGGCTGTCCGATGCAACATGTTGGCCCGTAGGTTTGCGCGTTGTACACCGGAAGTGAAATCAACTCTTTTCAAGGCCTTTTGTCAATCGGTGTACACGTGCACCCTGTGGGTTCGGTATACGCAAAGGGCATACAACGCCCTCAGAGTTCAGTACAATAACACCTTCAGGATGTTGTTGGGGCTCCCGCGTTACTGCAGCGCGTCAGGGATGTTTGCCGAAACACGTGTTGATGGTTTCAATACCATCCTACGAAAAAGGATGGCGTCCATGATGCGCAGAGTGCGTGGGAGCCCCAACAGCATTTTGAAGGTCATCCGTGATAAGCCGTGTTGCGCCATCATGGCGCACTGGGTTCATGTACACGTGCATGTGCCCGGTGCGTCAGGTAAGCGCAACAAATACATGAATTGATTGTTTTGTTTTGTTACTAACATAGCTTATAAGTAGGATGTACTAACAACATAAACAAGTTTGTTACTAACATAGTTTGTAAGTATTGTGTGTACTAACAATATAAATAAAATGTCGTGTCTAAGTGTCTTACTAACATAGTTTTTAAGTAATTTGTAATACTAACAAAACTATGGACCTTTGAGTCTGCAATAAAATATTTTTATTTTATTTTATTTTTATTTATTTTTTTATGGGCGCCGCGGCGCCCATAAGCCGCCAGTTTTTTTTTTTTTTTTCCCCAATTTTAATGTAGCCAGTGACACTCGCAAGGTTAAGACGAATCGGTTGACGTAAGAATCATCAAAATCTCTAGAACGCCACATAGGAACAAACATACATACATACATAGACTGATAAACACATTACCCTCCTTTGGCAGTCGGGTAAAAAGAGCGATAAATGAGGAAGATTTATTTATACAGTCTAATAAAACTGAATCGAAGTCAATTCTCTATCGCCAAAAAGCTTGACAAGCATTTAGAAGCTATATTACAAATATAATGATTCAGCTCAGTTGACCACACACACTAGATACTTTGTCGTCTCGAACCCTTCCACTCACCGATTGGAGCGTGGACGTGGAGTGAGCGCGACTCAGTCGATATTATTACGAACGCGAGACAGATCGACTCGATTACAGCGCTGCGCGAGACGATAGCGATACGGGGTTGTTGACCCTCTGACCCGCGAGACGAGCACTTTAATAGTGTGTTCAGTTATTGTACAAATGATTTGTATTTTATTTTATAGCCTTCGAGTATGAAAAACTGATTTAACGTAAATGTTTCAGTATCGTGAAGGCTTGTAAATCTCTGTCTACCATTGTTGGGATAACAGTGGTCATTTTACGTTCATTTCATCTGTTACAAGTCTCTATTTGTATTAGATTATAGGTCTTTGATTGCGCTTAAAGGCTTTACAGCCGCCGAAATTGGATAGTGGCTACGAACTGTGTAAAACGTTTCATTTCATCTTATTAAGGTAAAAAATTACAGTGAAATAATCGATTATTATTATTTACCTGAATACAAAGCCTACATACATATATGTAGTTATTACAAGCTTTATATCACCTTGCTTACGTATGTGTGTCCGGCAACTAGTGATCCAATTTTCAATCACTTCCTGGCATCCATCATCATCAACAGCCTTTTAATTTGGCCACTGCTGGGACACAGGCCTCCTCTCTGTGAGAGGGAATGGGCCGTAATCCACCACCACGTGGGCCCAGTGTGGGTTGGCGGATGTCACATGTCTTCCAATTTTTGGTTCTAAGTCATGCCAGTTTCCTCACAATGTTTTCCTTCACCGTTTTGAGAGCAGTGGTTCGAGTTCACGACCTACAACTTGTAAGTCAAGGCCGTTACCACTGGGCCATCACTGCTCTTTCTTGGCATCCGATTAAACTGAAACTTGACGTACGTAACTAAACTTTGGAAATATTGAAATAATGTTTTAGTATGGAGCTGGGCTCATGATGGAGCCGGCAGCCGGCCATACTCGTTGCAACTCCTCAACCAGACAACCATCACCATCGTGTTTGGGCTTATTGGATGTGTTTGACAAGTGCTATTACATTTAGTATCATTCACTAAAAAAAGCTTGATTTAAAATATATTTCTTACTTAAAACTTATTTTTTCGTTGTTATTCCACGTGTAAATACCTGCTTATCTAACACTCATACTTAATTAGATTAGACTAGACTAGTTGCATTGTAGAATGATTGCACCCAAGTAGTAAATCCTTCGTCCGAAGATATCGCCTATCTTGGCAATATCAATATCTCGTACGAAACTGTCTGCTCGTATGTCCTGTGACACGCGACATGCAGCCCCCCCCCCCCCCCCACTACAGTAGTAGCACAGGTGAAATTCCAGCTCTGTACTTACATACAGTTGGTAGCTGTATCTGTCAGCACATATAACTGGTAAGTACGTACTGCTAGCTGGAGTGCGAGTAAATCGCATCGAGAGGTGTTGTGTGCAGGCGGAAGGAGATTGTAAGCCGTTTTGTAGTCAGCTGTAGACTTGATGTGTTAGCACCTTCGAGTATGTGTAACGCTTATATATAGATAAGACCAACTTTTAGACCAAATCAATGATCGTCTGATCACTACTACACAAGGCAAAATAAGAATATATTGTCTAAAGATTTATCATAATACCACAAATAGTTTTCATCCCGTTAATGGCTACGGGCTCATTTATGACTACCTCCTTCTAAACATTGTACAAATCTGGTAACTATTATAACACCAGGCGGCAAACAGGTAGAACAGAAAGAAAAGCAGTTTATAATGCACAAAACAAAAATCATGAAATATATAATTTACACAGTAACATGAAGTAGCCGAACCCATTATTGAAAAAGTTAGTAAAACAGATTGCTCTAAATTCATTCAAAATCAAAATCAAATAGTTTATTTCAAATAAACCTTAGAGATACTTTTTAATAAAATAAATAAAAAGATGACTATAGTCGCAAATTCGCAAGCGTCTGTAGGTCTCAATGGAGAAGAATTTTCAAGAAACTCCACAGACATTCTAATCATTGACTGATTTTGACAATTCCATTCCCGAAAAAAATTCATACTTGCTCTATGTACTCACTACATATTTTTAGAACTTCCACAAAATATTGAAAGAAAAGAGATTGAATCTGAAACACACAATATACAACAAAACGCTCGCATGCACTAACTTGAAAATATACCAACATAAAAGCTTCGTGCCTCTACGGGCCCCGGTGTTTCACTATGCGCTACGGCGTAGCCGCGCGTGTGCTACGCCGCTACGAGCTACGAGCTACGAGCGTGCTCCGTGACGATTGACTGCGAGCTGCGACGCGTAGCACTGAACTGTTGAAACGATTTTGCGAATGAGAAATTTGATTTGTATTGGTTTTCTGTCTAGAAACGAGTTTTGTTTATACATTGTATGTTGTAGTTTTAAACTTACTTGTTATATCGTTCTTTTCATTATTTAATTAAATGATTATTACCTACTTACGTAATTTGATTTTTTTTAGGGTAGGTAATTATTAAAAATAATTAGGATCTTGAGTGAGAAGGTGAACGGCAGGCTTTTCGGCAGTATCTTGCAAAAGCAAAACGATAGCGATTTTTTCGCAATAATTGCTCTTCAATACAGAATTAATAGAGAATTTGGCGTGTTTTTAGAAATAAGTGCATCTGCATTGCGACAAACAGCGAGCGATCACGTACCTACTGTAGGCAATGCCGACTTTTATGAAACAAAGCGTTTGATCGCGCGATGATTGCTGAATGCTGTTTCTTACGTAATAAGCTTGCGGGTGATCTGATGTAGGTCACGGGCGCGAGAATCCGATGGGTTTTAGAATTAGAAGCACTGGACATATTTTCATCTGTAATGTTGATGACGCCTTAAGGTTATCTCAAGCATGGGGTAAATGCTTTAGTTAAATAACAAGCAATTACGTATTGTTTGTTATTGGCGTTTTATTATGCAATTACATTATGATGCACCTACAATATTATTACTCCTCAGCATCAAGACAATGAATCAATACCACGATTAGTTTTGCTTGTGAAGCAAGGTGCAGGGGAGGCCAGTCAGTGCCGTCAGTTAGCGTCGTCTCCACTAAACAATCCACAGGCGTGAGCTATCAGATTTCTTCAATGTTTGTTTGTGAGGGGGGGGGGGGCGGCAAGCTAGTCGCACGCTACGCCTGCCGTTAACCTTTTTCTACTGTAGGACTCGTTTGCTCTACTGGCCATCGGTGCTTTGACTTGGCCGGCCCATAATTAAGAAGGAAAAATGAACAGTATGTCTCTCTCGATGGGAATAAATTCACAACATTAAATGAAACCGCAACGCAGCAACCATAGCCTTTGTGCACGAACTAAAACGTACCTAGCATTTTTCCAGCCCAGCTACTACGGAAAAGAAATATAAGTCGCAGTTCATTTCAACGCCGCCACCGACGGAGGCTTTCACGCAACTTGTCCGCGGTTACTCGCCTAACCTGCTAGCCTGTCGGCCTGTCGGCCTGTCAGCCTGTCAGCCTGTCAGCCTGTCACGCTGTCGGTCACACACGAGTCATTACAAGTTTTAACAAACCGTCAGCGGCACGCGCCGTTCCAATTAATTCAGGAGTTCATTGTAATTCTGCGTAACTTGTTCAACAATTGCGTGGATGTAGGTAAATACGAGTAGGCAAACGTTGAATGAACATTAATTATTATTTTACTTTGGTTACATAAGAAATTATAGATTTTTTTTGTTTGACCGATTGTTCTGATTGAATTGGCAAAACTTGAATGGCTTACGGACTAAACTGCAGCAATCTAATCATGATTCTATGGGGCGAAAGGCGAGACACTCTACTGCGCTAGACGTGGCCAACGAACCTCGTTTCGCCCGTTTATTGGATTTAGACCCATCTCTTGCTCATCTGTACAGATGAGCAAACACCACATCTTTGTCCTATCTCTTTCCACAGCTGATAAGCAAAGGTGCTTGCTTTTAAGTGTTTATAGGTATGACCTATCTAACAACACAAAACCACAATGCAAATTCAAATTCAAATTCAAATGTTTATTGCTCAACACAGTACATAATTATACAATTCCAGGTGTCAAGTGAATGCGCAGTCCACTGTGTTGTACCAATTCAGGCATGCAAAAATTATCATTAAATTATACAATTTCATGACTTCCAATTAATACCCTGTACAATGTCAATATTTCCAGCAAATATCCTGTATAATGTCATAAACTCAAAAAATTAGTACCCCATACCTACAATATCATAAAATCAAATAAGTACATTATACAATGTCATAAAACAAATGAATAAGTAAGTTATGTAACAGATTCAAATCAATAAGTACAATAAGTAATGTCAGAGTATACTATTTCATAATAATTAAGTGGATTATTATAATATTTAATAAAATTTAGTCAAAAACATTTGTCATTTAGGAATTCATTCATTGTGTAATATACTTTCTGTATCAGTAATTCTTTGAGTTTGTATTTAAATGTAGTTAGTCTTTCAATATTTTTAATACAGTCTGGTAATTTATTATAAATTTTAACACCCATACCAAATATACTGGATTGAAACTTAACTGTTCTGCATTTAACTGACCTAAGTTCATTTTTATGTCTTGTACTTCTCATTGTTTCGAAATTACTGATATCGCATGCAAGTCGCGCTCTACGAGTGGATTGAAACACGATAAAAACCTTCGTTTTGTCAGTAGTGGCACTAGCTGCTAGCAGCCAAACGCATTCAACGTGTAGTCTATACTCTGTATCGACGTAACAGCAGACACTCAATGCGTCCCACGGGATCCACACCTGATTGAAAAAGAACAGACTAACTGCAACTGTCTCGCAACTCATTGCTCGCTCTTTACATAAATGCCTATCTGTTTATTTAGCTTCATGTTCAAGTTTCCCTTTTCACATGTTGATACAGAGTGATCCCACGAGACGGATCAGAGAAAAATTTGGATAATTGTATTTAGGGGTTACAAAATCACGATTATTAGGTTAAAAAAAATACATTTATGGTAGGTAACCTATGCCTAATTGGAATAGAATAAAAAGCTACGACAGGTATGTAGGTTAGGTATTCAGGTACCTTTGTAACAATGGACTTCCCTGACTACCCGTTAGAACTAGAAACTACTTAGGTAAAGAGATCCCCCAGTATCAAGAGGTGATTTACCCCAGATGTGATTCATTTGAATGATCTCTTTTGTTGCTACACGATGCACATTTCCAAGCACGTCACGTCACGTCACGTTTCCGGATCTTCAAGTGGCTATATTTACAAATCCTTGTTTTGTTTACCATAATAATAATCTAATAACCTCACCGCAGTCTCTATGTCATGGTGTGGCTTACGCGCTTCAATGATCCCTAGGTCTGTGCCGGTAGATTGTACTTTGCCGCAACATGCCTAATGTGAGGGGCCAGACTAAGAGAGATACAATCCGCAGGACAGCTTTGTGGTGAGCTGGTGGGCAGTGGCGACCCCACAGACCTGATCACCGGCGAGAAGTCTTGTTCCTCATCCCCGGTTTGCTTTTATTGGCCGGTAAGAAGTGAACACTGACGGGGAACAGAGCTCCCACCTTTCTCTTGCCTTAATTGGCTGGCTTGAGTGGAGATTCGCAAGAGCAAACGTGCTCGGAGGAAGGAAGTTAACCTTGACCGTACTTCCGGGATTGTCCTAATAGCCGTGGTATGCCTCTCCACTCCTAAAGAACTTCTGTATATGATGCCCCGGCCCCTGTCCTGTGGCGCCACGTCAATAAAGTGCTAGCGACTATTTATGGGGGAAGTCGGCAGTCGGTGTCTTAAATTTTATTGTTTAAAAGTTTTACTTTTTTTTAGCTTTGTTTAGCATGAAAATACGCATGATTAAGAATTACTTAAAAACTACTTAGTACCAGCTTTCAAATCGCCCAAATCGAAATCGAAATCGGTTCCTAATTGGCGGTGTAATCGTGTAACAAATATAAAAAACATACAGTTGAATTGCAAACCTCTTCCTTTTTGAAGTCGGTTAAAAAGCTTTCGGATCTTCGATTGGAACCTTAAGGCCGGTGGCAGACTAAGAGCTATTTTTATTTTTAAACGGTTTTATTTAGCTCGCCCTGTTTGTTTGTTTGTTGTTAGGGTCAAATTTAGTCATTTAAATTTTACCCCTTTCCTGTTGATTTGATATTTGTTATACACCTTTAGTTCTAATGACAATGCAATAGAATATATTCAGTATCATTGTAAATCCAATCTTGTACTTGTTATACACATGTGACATCCCAGAACTGTAAAACAACACCATTGCGACCTTTGCAGATGATACTGCAATTATGGCTACCGGATCAAGCCACAGAGAAGCAGTAGAAAAAGTTCAACTAGCTGTGAACAAAGTTTATGACTGGACACAAAAATGGAAGATCAAACTGAATGAGTCAAAATCAATTCACATTGACTTCACAAATAAACACTTGGACTATCACCCAATCTACATAAATGGCATGCAAGTGCCTTATGCTAATACAGACAAATACCTTGGCATAACTCTCGACGCCAAGTTGCGTTGGAAAGCTCATGCCAAAAGGAAAAGACAGGAACTCGACATACGTTATAAAAGTATGTATTGGTTACTCGGAAGGAAATCCTGTCTATCAATACATAATAAAATAACCATATACAAGCATATACTGATGCCAATTTGGGCGTATGGTATCCAACTTTGGGGCTGTACTAAACAAAGCAACGTAAAATGAATCCAACAATTCCAAAATAAAGTGCTCAGGGATGCTGTAAATGCACCCTGGTACATAAGAAATGACGATCTTCACCGTGACCTTAAAACGGAATTCATCACCACCATCATCCAATAATTTGCTGAAGCCCACGAACACAGACTTCATCGACACGTGAATGTTTTGGCTATCCAGCTGCTAGACAATACAGACTTAGTGCGTAGGCTAAAAAGAAATAAACCTTTTGAATTTGTGTAGTGTACAAATTGAATGAATAATAGTGACAACGCTGTGCTATACATATAACACATGAACATAGTGTTTTTATAAATTCTGATATAATTAAGTCTTAGAAACTCTATGAAAGTGCTACGGACTTGTGTAAAAGTGCAAATGGACACTATTCTTAGTTTTAACATAATCTAAAACGGGACCCTAGTAATAAGACTCCGCGGTCTGTCTGTCTGTCACCAGGCTGTATCTCAAGAACCGTGATAGCTAGACAGTTGAAATTTTCACAGATGATGTATTTCTGTTGCCGTTATAACAACAAATACTAAAAACCGAATAAAATAAACATTTAAGTGGGGCTCCCATACAACAACCGTGATGTTTTTGCCGTGTTTTGCGATAATGGTACGGAACCATTCGTGCGCAAGTCCGACCCGCACATGGCCGGTTTTATTTTTAATATAAATTGATTTGAATTTGCATTGTACCCATGTACATTGTATGATGTCGGACGTCAATAAATAGCAGTTATTGGGGATAGGGGATTCGCGTTTGCCGATCATAGTGAACAGACGTATCGAACAATTATTAAAATAAACAAATAATCACTTGCGAAATCACGACCTAGTTTTACGAATAACGCAAACTGTGCTATTCATTAGTGTTAAGGATCGCCTTAACTCCGACAGTAAAACACGAAGTAATTTGTTATGGAGGTAAACGGCGGCGAGGAAACTAATTGGGAGCTGGCTTTCTTTATGTACATAGACTTCTTTACTTCTTAAATACTGTAAACTGACTGACACGTTGTGCAAACGGTGCCACCTCTTTTATACTAAATTGTAAATGCTGGCCAGTGAACCATTTCCTCACCCCCGATCATGTTTATTTGCTATAAAATATTTTACAAATGCCTTGAGCTGGCGAGTCTCTAATGATATTATAGCTTATTAAATTATATTTACAATTTCATATCGATCATCCCTCTACGACGCTCCATCACGGAATGGTGCGCGGTCAAAGGTGACGGGCATATTTATATGACACCGCCCCCCGCCTCACTACTATAAAAACAAATGACACCATCGGAAAACCTTGACGGATTGCCACTAGTCGAGCACCGCACAACACGTATACGTCGTTCCTAGCTGCAAAACCGCACGGATCACCCACATCGCCTACCCTCCATACTGTCGATAGTGTAAATTCTTACGAGTTTGCGCTGTCGGGAGTATTCAGGGCGGGTTTCGCTGCTGCCTAACGATTGGAGCTTAACCTCTAACTTTAACCTCTGGTGCTTGGGTCCAGGGTGACTGGCTCGAGCAGCCCGACCTTTTGGCCCAGGCAGTTCCCCCCCCAAAATTTTTACCCCCCTCCCCCCCCCCTTCCTTCACCCCCTCTGAACTTCGGTTTTTACCCCCCCCCCCCACCCCCCAACCCCCCTTATTTTATTTTCCCCCCTCGCGATATCTTTGCCCCTGGGCAAGCTTAACCTCTGGTGCTTGGGTCCAGGGTGACTGGCTCGAGCAGCCCGACCTTTTGGCCCCGGCATTTTTCCCCCCAAACCTCCCCCGGGATATCTCTGCCCGTGGACAGGATAGACCCCCCAAATTTGGGTTCCCCCTGCTCTGCTTGAAGAGCCCGTTCTTTTGGCCCCGTCAGACAACCCCATTTCACCCTCCCCATACATTTTTATTGCTCCCTCCCTTAATACTTCCCTCTTGATTTTTATTAAACCCCACAATGTCCAAGAACATCCCCCCTCCACCTAAGCGTTCGGCTAGGGCTGCGGCACAAAACCCTCCGGGATCACAGCGATTGAGGCCAAAGGCCGCTGTCGTGTCAGCACGGGTGGAGTTACCGAGAGATGTGGCTCATGACCCCTCGGATTCGGAACGCCTCCCCGCTGCTGGTGCGGAGCCATCCCTTCCTGCTGCCTCTGTTTCTCGGCCTCCTGACGTCCTGGAGGCTGCCGATGCTCCTGATGACATAATCGTCGCTGATACTGGGGACGCCCCCCACTCGTCTACTCCTATCAGGGACGGAAATAGAGCTTGTTCAGGCCCTAGACCGCCCCTTGCCGAACTGAGGATACAGACTCAGATCAGGCAGGCGATGGCGGCTGGGTCAATGGAGTCGCAAACACAGGGAGAGGCCGAGCCGGGCGCACCGGAGATCGAGGACTACGACTCTGACGTGTCGGTCAATTCTTGCGACTCTACCAGGACGGTCGACGGGAGAAGGATCGTCCTGAGCGAAATGCCGCGTCAGGCCGGCTCGATTCTTCAAAAGGCGAAGCTGGAGTTGGAAAGATCGGGTAACCTGAAGAGGGAAATTAGGGAAAACGTCGTATCGGCACTTCAGCTCATGTATGAAATGGTCCTGAAGTTGTCTGACTCGCGTAACCTTCATATGGTCGAGTCTCACAGATTGAAGGAGGGTGTAGCGAAGATGATAGAGCGAACTGCTCAGAGACATTCTCGCGCTTTGGAGGCGGTCCTGAGCGAGTACAGGAGGCTCGAGAGCAGCATAGATAAGCTGGCTAGCGACACGGAGGCCCTTCGGCAGATTTTGATTTTCGACGCGTGCGAGCCGATAAAGGATCTGAAACGTAGCGCGGAGCAGTCACAAAAAGAGTCGCCGCAGATGCTCGGAGCACTGCTCGACAAAGTGGCGGATATGTCGGCTGAATTGAAACCGCTCAGGGAAGCTATCTGCGAGCTTCAGCTCCCAAACACACGCAGCGACGGGGACCTGGCCTTGCGGCAGGGCCCAGACATGACGGACCTTTACGTGGAGCTTCAGCAAATCCGCCAGGAATTGACTTCCCTCTCTCAGCGAAGAACTGAGGTGTTGGGCGGCGAGGCGCTCACTGGGAATGAGATCAGGACGGCGGTGCAGGAGGCCATCTTGTGCACCCCAAGCCCGTCCTCGACAGGAATTGATGACGTTCAACGGATTTTGCAGACGTGCACAGACACGCAGGATGCGGTTGCGGAATTGAGGGATGGCATGCTGGTGCTGCGGAGCACGTTGCCTTCCGCCGAGATGATGGAGGTGCTGGGCTCTGGGATGGAGGAGCTCAGGAATGGTGTTAGGGAGCTTGGTGACACCACAGTTGAAACTGCTGCGCCAATTAGGACAACGGTCGAGTACATACGAGGCCTCCTGGAGAACGCCAATACTGCAGCCTCCAGCGAGGAGGCTCCAGTGGCCCGTTTTGAGCGTGCCGAGCCCCGTGGACCGACTAAATCATATGCGGAGGCTCTAAACACTACCCATAACCCCAGTCTCATCATCGAGTCTGTTGACCCCCGCCACACCAGCGACGATGTCATAAAGACAATCAAGTCGAAGATAGACGTTGTAGCCCTCGGGGTAGGGGTGAGCAGTATCCGCAGGCTGCGTAACCAGAAGGTGGCTATTGGATGCGCCTCGGAGCGGGACAGGTTGGCGCTCGGCAGGGCAATAAAGGGAGCTGCGGAGGGATTCGCGGTCACGAGCCCGCCGCCAAGGAGCCCAATGATTCGGCTGGTTGGGGTGGTAAATGACTTTGACAACGCCTCCATAGAGAAGGCTTTGCTGAGTCAGAACTCCAAACTCGTGGAGGGTCTGTCGGCTGATGAGACCCGCGCAAGAGTTATACGTCGAACAAAGCGACGCTCTTCAGCCACCACAAATGTGGTCTTGGAAGCAGACGCAGGCCTCTGGAACCGGCTTAAGGGACAGCGGGTGAAGCTTGGTTTTCAGGTGGTACTAGCCATGGACCAATCCCCAGTCCTCCAGTGTTATAACTGTCTCGGCTTTGGACATATGGCACGGGATTGCCTGGCAACCGCTAGATGCGGTTACTGCGCCGAAGAGCATGATACCCGGGAGTGCCCCAACCGTTCCCGCACCCCACAGTGCATCAACTGCTTCAAGACAAAAAGAGCAACTGGTTCGGGTCACGCGGCCTATTCCAGCGATTGCCCGGAATGGACAAAGTGGGACCGAATATCCCGATCTGCGGTGAGGTATTGCTGAGGGCACCCAGCAAAAAATTAAGTTCGCGCAGGTAAACCTTGGTCGAGGCCTTGCTGCGACTAAGGAGACCCTGTGCGATGCTGTCAAGAGCGGTACGGATGTCCTATTCCTTCAGGAGCCCTATGTGGGCGCGAAGGGCATTCTAGCTGCTCCCCATCTAATTGTCCAGGATCCTTGCGGATCTAAAGACTCTCCTGTGAAGTCGGCCATTGACGTCACCAATCCCAATCTAAGAACTATAGTCAACCAAACGATAGTCTGTAAAAATATAAGCTCGGTTGTCCTGCTTTTGGGACACTCAAAGATAGGTTTAATTAGTGTGTATTTCGAGGGCAACAAAGATGTAGGCGATTATCTCAACATACTACAAGAAGTAATCGAAAAGATCGGGACGCAAGATGTAATCCTTGCTGGCGACGTGAATGCTTGTAGCCCTTAGTGGGGCTGCGATGCGGAGGATGGTCGAGGAAGAGCAGTCATGGACCTGCTAGCTCAGAACAATATGAATGTACTTAATTTAGGTTCTACACCAACCTTCCACACTTTTAGGGGTGGTAAGTTGTACTCAAGCATCGTGGACATCACTGCCAGTACAGATTCGATGCTAGCAAGGATCTCTAACTGGAGGGTTGACATTGATACGGCTGCCATAACTGACCATCGCACGATCAGGTTTGAACTCTCGTTGGACGGTCGGGATCTTCCTGTCAAGCGAGCCACCACCAAAATTTATAATACCATTAAGGTGAAGTGGACGAGCTTTGCAGCGACCCTATCCAGTGAGATGACGGATCTAGAGTTGACCGCTGAGAAGATCAACAGTAGTGGGGACCCAGAATCTCTGGAGCGTCTCGTAAGAAGGTATCAAAAGGCGATCGCTAAAGCCTGTGAAGAAGCGATCCCAAAACTTTCTCAGAGGAAAAGCGCAGTGCCTCAATGGTGGACGGAGGAACTCGAACTGGAAAAGAAATTGGTGAGAACACTTCGCAGGAGAATACACGGCGCAAATCCCTTGAGAAGACCTTTCTGCGTTGCAGAATACATTAAGTCCAGGGTCGAGTTCAAGAAGCAAATTGAACAGACTCTCACCGCAAGCTGGAAGGAATTTTGCACCAGGCAGAGAGAAGAGGATGTTTGGACCTGCGCGCAGCGAATTATAACCCGCTGCACGAACACAAACCGTATTGAGGCCTGTCTGCTGAGGGACCCTCAGTCCAATGAAACTTTGTCAGCTGAGGCATCGGCTGAACTCCTCGCCGAAACGTTCTTTCCGAATGATGACCCTGGAACAGACTCCCCAAGTCAGAAGAATACCAGAGACAGTATGCTACTCGCTGCGACGGAACTTGACCGATTGCTGCTCTCCTCAGTAGAGCAGACTCTGCCATTCACGCATGTGGAGGTGCAAGACGTATATGCAGGTACTCACCCCAAAAAAGCACCTGGTGCCGACGGCTTCACCGCGGACATTTGCCGCGAAGCTTATAACTGCAACCGTGAGTTCCAGTTGGCACTTTTTAACAAATGCCTCGAAATAGGCTACTTCCCCACGGCGTGGAAGGAGGCCCGGATAAGAATAATTCCTAAGCCGGGTAAGTCGGACTACATGGCGGCAAAATCATATCGCCCCATAGGACTTCTCCCGGTGCTTGGCAAGGTGTTGGAAAAGCTGGTTGCGAGAAGACTCTCGTGGACAATCGAGAGGAAGAACCTCTTAAGCCGTAGGCAGTATGGCTTTCGACCACGTTGCGGCACAGAGGATGCGCTATACGACACCGTAGAGTACATCCGTGGGGGAGTCCAAAGTAAGAAAATTGTCGCTGTGGTGTCGCTGGACATTGAAGGCGCCTTTGACAATGCCTGGTGGCCGGCGATACTGCAGCAACTACATAACAAGAAAATTGATCGGCACACACTGCGTCTCCTAAATAGTTACTTATCGGATAGGAGCATTACCCTAGAATATCTGGGTAACACAATTACTAGGCCCACGAATAAGGGTTGTATTCAAGGATCTATTAATGGCCCCATATTTTGGAATATCCAATTGGATCCTCTTATGGTGGAGGCGGAAAATCTTAGAGCGCATGTCCAGGCATACGCGGACGACATTGTGATCTTGGCGCAGGCAGACACGGGGGGGGGTGATGTGCAAGTTGAAAGCCTCCACGCGGCGCACCCTGGGTAACGTCGGCGCCAACTGCCCACCCTCGTTGGGTGGACAGTTGGGGCGGGCGGCTAATTTCAACACACGAGGAAAGGTCACGGTTCCAAACACAGATCATCATCCATGATGCTCTGTGAAGGGAACCGGACTAGAGGCGGGACGGCAAGTCCGTCGCTGCGGTGGCCATCTAACGCCTACTCCCCCCTCTGCTGACAGAGGGTAGGTCGAGTGGGCGTGGAGTAGAGATGGAACCCAATCCCAAGGTCTCGCGTGCCGAGGGGATGAATGGCCGGAGGGTTTGTATCCGGTCCCTAGCGCTGGGAAAGGGACCTTACCCTTAAAAAGGGAAATAAAATGGAACAGAGGCTAACGGAAAAAAAATCCTGCCCCTCTAGGGATCTCCTAGAGGGCAGCCCCATCGTATCTGAGGGGGGCAGACCACCGCCGACCTGCGCCACGAGCGAGAAAAGGAGCTCCAGGTTCACCTGGAGCAACTGCGCGACGTGGATGCACCGCTTGCCGTCGCCGACGGCAACAAGAGCCGAGGAGGCTCAAGTCCCCATGTGGACGTACCTCTTGCCGTCGTCGGCGGCAACAAGAGCCGAGGAGGCTTAGATCCTGGAGGCAACTTGTCTGACCAGGACTCGCGTGGCACCTCCAAAGTTTGGAGGAAGCGTCCGCGCAGTAAGGACTCGGGGTCGCTGGGTCTCTCCTCAAGTGAGGAGAACCTGTCGGCCCCGAAAGTATCAACGGGACGGAGAGGGCGGGGTCGCGCGGTGGGGGCCACCGCTCGGGTGCCGGAGCGCGACGTAAGGGGTCGCTTCTTGCCTCGGCCCGACACGCCTGCCCCTGCAGAGTGCGTGCAGAGCGATCCCGGGCACATGAGTGCGGACCAGAGCGGTGGCTCCACTACCTCTCTGCTAGGGGCAAACAAGGCGGAGGTGAATGCCGCAAAGCGGGCGCAGCAACGGGCTGTCGCGGTAGACGAGGTCAATGAGTTGGCCCGACAGGCCCGAGAGCGGCGTACGGCTCGGACGGCGGATGCATCAGCGGTGGCGCTCAGTCACCAAGTGAGAGACGGTCTGAATGTCGTCCTGAAGGTTGCCACTAAATCGGGCAACCTAAAGGGCACGTTCACGCGTGCCTTGAAGGACGCAGTGGACAGCATCCAGGAGGCAGTTGAGGTCCTCAGTAGCCGCACAACCACGGAGGAGACGGCGAAGTTGTGGGAGGAGAACAGCCGTCTCCGTTCCGAGTTGGAGGACCTCAAGCGGCAGTTTGCTGCTCAGAAGGCAGCTGCCGGTTCGTCCGTCACGGCCCCATCGCTGGCACCTTCGTCGGTTCAATCCCCGGCCCCATCGTCGGCCGCTGCACTTGCGGATGCAGAGGTCGAAAAGATCGCACGCATCTGCATGATGCAGTGTGGTCAAATGGTGGGTGCTCGGTTAGAGGCCATAGAGGCGAGACTGCCGGCCGAAAACCTCCGCCCACCGCTCGCTGCGGATAAGCGGAAAAAGGAGGCGCCCGCAAAACCAGGCCCGGCGGCCGCAGTTACACCAACAAGAGCCGGGCAAAAAGCCGGAAAGCCCGCTGAGGTTAGGTCCGCGTCCACTTCCCAGTCGGCGGCTGCGACCCCGCCGACGCCACCTGGCCCCTTTACGGAAACCTGGACGACGGTGGTCAAGAGGGGCCGCCGTCGAAAGAAGAAGACGGCGCCGCCGCCAACCGCTGGAGCACCCGCACCGGTAACAAATAAGGCCGCGGGACCGCCTAAGGTCAGAGCCCCACGCTCCGCGGCTGTAGTGATAACGCTGCAGCCCGGAGCCGTGGAAAGGGGCGTCACTTACAAGGCGGTCCTGACAGAGGCGAGGGCCAAAGTCGCGTTCCCCGACCTTGGAACACCGTCCGGCTTCAAAATGAAGCCGGCGATTACGGGGGCGCGGCTGCTCGAGGTGACGGGTCCCTCTAGCGCCGAAAAGGCGGACATTTTGGCCGCCAAGCTGCGGGAGGTCCTCAACCCTGAGGACGTCCGGGTGTCCAGGCCGATGAAGACGGCAGAGCTGCGTGTCGACGGTCTGGACGACTCGACGACCCCAGTTGAGGTCGTGGCGGCCATTGCGCGAGCCGGCGGATGTCCGTCCGAGGATGTGCGGACGGGTGAGATCCGCGCCGACGCTACCGGGCTCGGCATGATCTGGGTGCGGTGCCCGGTGGCGGCAGCGAACAAGGTCGCTGAAGGTGGGCGACTGTTGGTGGGTTGGGTTTCAGCAAGGGTGAAGCTACTGCAACCCAGGGCATTGCGGTGCTATCGTTGCCTGGACATTGGGCATGTCAGGGCACGATGCACCGCCGAAATAGACCGCAGCGAGCAGTGCTATCGCTGCGGTCAGCCCGGCCACAAGGCAGCCCAGTGCTCCGCGGCACCAAACTGCAGCCTCTGTACAGCTGCAGGGAGGCCTGCTGGGCACAGAGCGGGCGGAAAGGCCTGTGGCGCACCCGCGCAGCAGCAGAAGAGGAGAAGGAGGGCCAAGGTTGCCGGGGGCTCTTTACCCCCCCGTCAACTTGGCTGCTCTTCGGCCGACTCCCGGCCTAGGAATGGAGTGGAGGGAATGGATTGCGCATAATGGCGCTCTACCATTTCCTCCAGGGCAATATCAACCACTGTGCTAGAGCTCAGGATCTCTTGCTCCAGAGCATGGCAGAGTGGTCGATTCACGTGGCTGTGGTCGCCGAGCCGTATTTCGTCCCACCCAGAGATAACTGGGTTGGAGACCTCGACGGTTTGGTGGCCATTATTGGCGGGGCTCTTGTCAGCCCGTCCCGAGGTCGCGGCTGGGTGGCCGCCCTCGCGGACGGCGTTGGTATAGTTGGTGCATATTTTTCGCCCAACAAGAGTCTCGCCGACTTCGAGAGTTTCCTTGTCGAGTTGGGCGCCGTCGTAGGCCGACTCCACCCTCGCCCTGTGCTGTTACTAGGGGATCTCAACGCCAAGTCTTCGGCGTGGGGATCTCCGGTAACCGATGCTAGGGGTGAGGCGCTGGAGGAGTGGGCAGTAACCACCGGCCTGGTCATCTTGAACCGGGGCTCAGTTTACACATGCGTTCGACAGCGGGGCGGGTCAGTAGTGGACGTCTCGTTCGCTAGCCCTGCTGTCGCAAGCCGTGTCCGCGATTGGCATGTCGCCGTGGAGGTGGAGACGTTATCGGATCACCGATATATCCGTTTCGACGTCTCCACCCAGACCGCCGGCGGCCGCGGTACGCCAGCCCCGCGAACGGACGGTCCACGCTGGGCGCGCAAGCGCATCGACAGGGAACTTCTCGAGGAGGCCACCATTGTCCAGGCCTGGATCCGGGTGTCGGCAACAACCGGACCCGTCGACGTCGAACAGGAGGCGCTGTGGTTCCGCGGGGCGATGACGCAAATCAGCGACGCGTCCATGCCCCGGGTCCACGCACAGTCAGCGAGGCGCCAGGTGTACTGGTGGTCCGCCGAGATCGCACAGTTGCGAGTCGCGTGCGTAGCGGCCAGACGCCAGTACACCCGATACCGAAGGAGACGTCGTCGGGTCCCTGATGAAGAAGCCGCGCGGTATGAGGTGTACCGCGCGGCGACGAAGACTCTGCGGCTGGCCATCGGCGAGGCAAAGAAGCGGGCCAGGGAGGAGATGTTGGAGACTCTAGACAGGGATCCGTGGGGGCGCCCTTATCGAGCGGTTCGAGGGAAACTTCGCGCCGCCGCGCCTCCACTTACGGAGAGTCTTCAACCCGAGCTGCTGGAGGAGGTAGTCGCAGCCCTCTTCCCGGCGAGAGCGGAGCATATCCCGCCGCCAATGGCTTTGCCCACGGCCGCAGAGTCTACAGAGGAGGACGCCATCACCGTCCCAGAGGTGACACAGGCAGAGATGGGGGCGGCCGTGATGCGGCTCCGGGCCAAGAACGTGGCTCCGGGGCCCGACGGAATCCACGGCCACGTATTAGCCCTCGCTCTGAAGGAGCTAGAGCCCTGGCTGAGAGGACTCTTCACAGCGTGCCTTGAGCGGGGCCAGTTTCCCACTCTATGGAAATCTGGTCGTCTGGTCCTGCTCAGGAAGGCGGGGCGCCCTGCGGACTCACCGTCCGCGTACCGGCCCATAGTGCTGCTAGACGAGGTGGGTAAGCTGTTCGAGCGGATAATCGCTGCCCGCCTCGTCAGCCACTTGTACAGAGAGGGGCCGGACCTGGACGAAAGCCAGTTCGGCTTTCGGCATGGGCGCTCCACCATCCACGCGATATCGCAGGTGAGAGTCCTGGCGGAGGAAGCGGTGTCCCGGGGTGGGGTGATGTTGGCGGTGTCCTTGGACATTTCCAACGCCTTCAACACCCTGCCCTGGAGTTGTGTTCGGGAGGCACTGTGATATCATCGAGTGCCTCCCTACCTCCGCCGCATCGTCGGGGCTTATTTGGCGGAGAGGTGTGTCACCTACGTGGGACGTGATGGCGTCGAAAACCAGCACCGCATGTCGTGCGGTGTTCCACAGGGCTCGGTCCTGGGCCCGCCCCTGTGGAACATCGGGTACGACTGGGTGCTGAGGGGCGAACTCCAACCGGGCGTAGACCTGACGTGTTACGCGGACGATACGCTGGTCACCGCCCGGGGGAGTTCGTACAGGGAGGCAGCGTTGCTGGCGACGGCTGCGGTCTCACAGGTGGTGAGCCGCATACGGCGCCTTGGCCTGGAGGTGGCCCTCAACAAGTCGGAGGCCATGCTCTTCCATGGCCCCCGGCGGGCGCCACCGCCCGATGCCCACATCATCGTCGGGGGGGCCCGAATTGCTGTCGAGTCAACCATGAAGTACCTGGGATTGGTGCTCGACAGCCGGTGGGATTTCGGCCCCCACTTCCGGCGGCTGGCGCCTAAGTTATTGGGCGCGGCTGGGGCGCTGTCAACGCTGCTTCCCAATCTGGGGGGCCCGAGCGCTGCCTGTAGGCGGCTCTACGTGGGGATCGTGCGATCAATGGCCCTGTATGGGGCCCCGATCTGGGCGGCTGACCTGACGGCCGGCAGCATCGCTGTTCTGCGAAGGCCGCAGAGAGCGATGGCCGTCAGAGTCATCAGGGGGTATCGCACGATCTCCTACGAGGCGGCTTGTGCACTGGCTGGATCCCCGCCCTGGGACCTGGAGGCGAAAGTACTCGCGTCACTATATCGGTGGCGCGAGGAAGCGCGGGCGCGGGGCGAAGGGCTGATGCAGCGACATATAGAGTTGCGTCAGTCTCAGCTTCGTGAGGTCCTGGTGGCGGAATGGCGGGACAGGCTTTCACGCCCTACCGCCGGCCTCATTACCATCGAGGCGGTCCGGCCAGTGCTCGAGCGCTGGCTCGGGAGGAGGCACGGCTCCCTGTCGTTTCGGGTGACGCAGGTGCTCTCGGGGCATGGTTGCTTCGGGAAGTACCTGTGTCGCATAAACAGGGAGCCGGACGCCCGGTGTCACCACTGCGTCGACTGCCGGGAGGACACGGCGCGGCATACGCTGGCAGAATGTGCCGCTTGGGAGGAGCCACGCCGTGCCCTCATCTCTGAAGTAGGCAGTGACCTGTCGCTGCCGGCCGTAGTAGAGTCTATGGTCGGCAGCGAGGAGTCCTGGGACGCGGTGGTATCCTTCTGTGAAACAGTCGTCTCGCAGAAGGAGGCTGCGGAGAGGGAGAGGGAGATTTCATCCAATCACCCAATCCGCAGCAGACGCGCCGGGCGTCGGCGGAGGGCGGACAGCGCCCTCTTCCGGCCCCCCTAAATGGGTCCAGGGGCGACGGACTCGGGGACATCCGTTGCCCTCCACACATCTGGACCCGAGGTGGTGGCGCGTAGTGTTCCACGCGCGCCCCTCTTAGACGTTGCGGGGGAGTCAAACACCTCACTCCCCCCAAACCCGAGATCGGGGCCCGGAAGCGGGCCGGCACTAGCCGGGGGTTGCGGAAGTATCGTTGTTCCCGCGACCCCCGGCGTAGGTGTGAGATGGAACACCGGGGTGGTTTTTAGTCAGTAGGAGTCTGACAGACCCCTCCGCCCCCCCCAGGGCGGAGGACATCCAATGAGGATTTTCCACCCCGGAAACAAAAAAAAAAAAAAAAGGCAGACACGGGGGTAGAGCTTGAAGACATAGTCAATGAGGCACTTACAGTTGTCGCGGAGTGGCGAAAAAGGCACAAGATGAACTTTGCAGCCCACAAAACTCAGGCAATTGTATGCACTAGAAAGTTGAAGTATGACGTGCCCAATTTTTGTCTCTCCGAAGTTCCCTTAAAACTCTCCAGTTCCCTCAAGCTGCTGGGCTTGACTCTGGACACCGGATTGAATTTTCTCCCGCACCTAGAGGAGGTTTCCAAGAAGACGACGAACCTTTTTAAAATGGTGGCAAGGGCAGCACGGGCACAATGGGGATTGAACGCAAACATCCTGAGGACCATCTATATTGGCGTGATCGAGCCAATAGTTACTTACGCAGCGAGCTCCTGGGCGCAAATAGCCGGGAAGGTGTACGCAAAGAAAAAGCTCGATTCAATTACCAGGATGTTTGCGATAAAAATTTCAAAGGCCCACAGGACTACATCGCTGATTGCTGCAGCCGTCCTTGCGCGGATAATCCCTCTTGACCTGAGAGCTATCGAATATCGCAGGATTTATGAGATTAAGAGAGGTAAGCCCCTGGACGAACTCCCGGGCAGAACGCTCGAAAGGCGTGCACACCCCTCGGAGCTTCCACACCCCGCTCTCCGGGTGAGGCTGGGGTTTCGGCATATCAACTCTGTCGATGACCTCGCCAATATCGGCAATGACTCCCTACGGCTATACACGGACGGAAGTAAGATCGAGGGTAAGGTCGGAGCCGCAGTCTCATGCTGGGACCGGGATGGGGAGGTTGCTAAGATGGGTCTTAAGCTAGGTAACCACTGCTCCGTGTTCCAGGCTGAAATGGTAGCAATAAGTAGAGCGCTAAAATACGCGAATGACAGAAAACCACCTATTTCTATCAATGTTATCTCTGATTCTAGGTCAGCGTTGGAATCCATTGTAGATCCCAATACTTCTAATGGTATTGCCATTGGGATACAGCAAGCCATTGCGGAGGCAAGGCGGCAGGGTAGGGATGTCCAACTGTTCTGGGTGAGGTCCCATGCCGGTATTCCAGGCAATGAGAGGGCGGATGAACTTGCTAAGGATGCCGCGCTCCATCGCAAAACCTGCCCCGTCTTCGACAGCTTTCCTCTTTCCTTTGCAAAGCGCTTAATCAGAGATTCTACACTTCGTTCTTGGCAGGAAAGATTCCTCAGCGATACACAACAGGATAAAGGAATCCGTCTTTTCTTCTCGGATGTTAGAGTTGCGTACCAGGTTTTAGGAAAGATAGGGACCCCAAACAACCTCAGAGCGCAACTATTCACCGGGACACGGAGGAGTGCGCGAGTACCTTTATAGATTTAAGCTGGCGGGGGACACAGCCTGTGTTTGTGACGGCGAGAAAGTCGAAACGGTAAAGCACATACTTATAGATTGCCCCCGATTCATGCGGGCCAGATTTGACTGCGAACAGAGGCTGGGTCACCCGTTAGACAACATTCAAGAGGTCTTTGGTGACGACAATTGCCGATCTCATTTCCTGGCTTTCGCGGAAAGAGCCATGGCCAAAGCCGCAAAGGCCAATGGATCTACCCTTCCTTCCTTAAATTAATTTAAATTTAGATATACTTCAGTTATTTTATACCCTGTTTAGGATAAAGTACTATACTGTGATTTTTAATTTCGTGGACTAAACTGACAACTGCTATTGACCTTATTTTTTTTAAATGTTGCAAGCGCGGAACATAGTGTTGTAGGTAAGACTCAATCATAAGTGATTCATCGAATTGATGTGACATGACTCCTGAATTTATTTTTACTAATTGGTGTAAATAAATGTTTTATGAATATAAACGTAAAATATTTAAATATAACAGTATTCATACACATGTACATGAACTTTTATTGTGTGAAGTATGAAATCAACAATAAAATAAATGCAATCGATAAAATTAAGTCTGACATAAATGAGTAGAAACTAAATATGGGCCGCTAGTTTCTAAACAAATTATTTTTTTATGCAGTGAAATAGTTTCATTTTCGATCTACTTCGATTTTCGATTAACTTTCGATCACTCAGGATAGTTAGGGTACGACACTATTTTAATGTAACGATAAAGTGACAACCCCCCAAATGTCAGTTTAGTCCACGAAATAAAAAATCACATTATAGATGTAATTAATAGCCACTAAGTTCCATTAACTAAAAATAGTTACAAACTAAAGTTTCTAGCTAAATTTTTGTATTCCACAGTCTAAATTTACTTTAAAATAAAAACCATTTTTATAGGGTGTAATGTTTTAATATATAACATAAGTGTATAAAGTGTATAGTTAACCAAGCTTATATAGTATTAAGGTTGTAATAGGTAATAAGAAAGGAAGGGAAATGAAACTAAATGTTTGGTCTGACCCTCCCCTAATTTTGGATTGAATTTACCCTGTACCTTCTTGGGACTAAGAAGCTAGCATTTGGTTTGATTTTATATTTTGTAAGATAGGATAGATAGATAGATTAGTTAGGGTAAGCTTATTTTAATTGTATAGTTAAATTCAGTTATAATAAATAGTTTATTTGATGAAAAAAAAAAAAAAATTAAAAAAAAAAAAAAAAAAAAAAAAAAAAAAAAAAAAAAAATGCTATTATAGTAACATTCTGTTTACTATAAATAGTTATTGGAAAAAAAAATAAATAAAAAAAAAAATTAAAAAATATATATACTAACAAATGCTACTAACACAAACCCCAGATTTACTGGTCCACTTGCATGAGGGACTCAGCTTGTAATGTCAATGTACATGTGTGTATGTCAAAATGAGCTGGGTCCTTCATGCAATGTGGCCCAACCGTAGTTTAACGATTTCAAGAATTAACTGCCGAATAAATATCGGTAATAATACCTTAGAGGCAGGTGTGGTTTTTTAGTCGGTATGCACCTTCTGTGAGTCCGGCACTGCCCAGGCTAGCTCGCTCTGGGTGTGAGTCAGTCTGGGGCGTCCTGAGAGGATTTTCCACACCGGCCAAAACAAAAAAAAAAAAAAAAAAAAAAAAAAAAAGAACGATTGGAGCTTGCGCACAATCGTTATAGTGGTCGCGGAAAACTAGTCCCCTAGTTTTCATGATTTCTAGCGCATGTAACACGCGTGAAGAAGAAGCAAGAGAGAAGGAGTATGTCACCACCAGGTGCCCGCGCCCCTCCGGGTCGCGGCGCCCCCGGCCACCATGGACAACGCCAACCGCCCATGGATAGGACGTCCTCGCTCCCCAACCTGGGGACAACGACGTCAGGAGTCCAGCCAACAGCCGCAAACATCGAGGGTAGGAGACAAGGTGCGCAGATGGCCGCCGAGTCCCCAGCCTCACCAGCCTCACCATCATCACCAGAGCCACAAGGCAGGTACAGTGCCCCCATGAAGTGCCGTCCCGCGAATCCACCGATACCCGCGACTCGTAAATCGTTAGATAAAACGCCGGAATCGAGTTTTTCCACGGTACATCCAACTACCCGCATAGACCAAAGGTCACCGGTGACCCGCGTAAGCGCTCAAACACCTCGACCTACAACACAGCAGCCGCGTAACACTACTAGTGCTTCGCAAAAAACACCACATAATGTGTCGGCGCATACATCGTCGCGTCCTTTAACAACACGTACGTTGAAAATAGACGCCCCCGCATGCGAACAAAGAACCCATACGGTACCCACTATCAGGGCACAAGTATCACAACCGCAAAATTCCGAGGTACACTCATTACGCGCGTGTCACACTTTACGTGCGAGCGCGCCACAGATTGAGGCGCACACATTACAAGCGTGCGCAACATTACAGGCGACCCGAGCGACCAATCGAGATCCTCGCTCAAAACGAGATCAGCGACCTCAGGTGGCGCCACTATCGATGCCTGCACAAGCAGCCAATCAAGATTCGCCTGCACCCCCCCGCACCTCAGCATACGATTCCCCCGCGTTACGATCGGGCCAATCAAGTATAAGTGGGTCAAGTACCTCGCTTGCATCGTATGGGCGTAGGGCAGAGGTAGAGGACTTGCAAACACCGATCTCACCAAATCTATCTATGGACATGGATTATGAGTTTCAGGTCGGAAGCAGAGCCCTAAGACGACGAAGGAGCCCGGATGACTCTTCAGAGGAGGCAAAGCGTTACTGTCCCGACTCACAGCGCACAGAGGCGCCCGAGCGACAGAGCGCTAACTCGCCTACGTTTGCCGAGGCGGTACGACGCACCACGCCATCTAGGACGACCCCCGCTTCTGCATACAGGAAGAGGACTCCAGGGGTAAGTGACGAGCCTTCACCTACCCCCACACAGGACGCAGCCCCCAACCTACCCACCGAGGGAAATAATAAAAGCCAAAATGTGAAAAAACACAAAAGGCCCCGCTACCCTCCACTAGTAGTGGAAAAGTTGCCAAACTGGGCCACTCACTTCAGGGCCCTGGCAGACATCCTAAAACGCCCCCCAAACGCCCGTCCGTTCAGACAGGGGGTTCGATTCTCCCCTGAAAGTGAAGATGAGTACAGGGTGGTACAGAGATATCTGACCGCCCTGGAAAAAGATACAGGTATCAGTTGGTTCGCGTACAGCCTGCCAGCTGATAAGAAAATGAAGGTAGCCATTAGGGGGCTGCCGGCGGACACTGACCCCCAGGAGATTGAGGAGGAGCTCCGCAATCAAGGTTACGAGCCGGAGTATGTACGGCATATCAATGCCCGCCAAGGAAGACCCGGCTGCGTATTCCACGCTGTGCTGGCCAAGACTGAAAATGTCAGGGCCATCTATGATACCTCCGTATTCATGTTGATGCGGGGGGTGAAAATCGAAGCATGGCGTGGTAAGTGTGGGCCCGCCCAATGTCACAGGTGCCAGCTTTTCAGACACAGCTCGCACCAGTGTCATCGCCCTCTCGCCTGTGTAAGATGTGGCGAAGGTCACACCGCACGCGATTGCCCACGACCAAGAGAAGAGCCGGCCACCTGTGCAAATTGTAAAGGTCCGCACCCGGCTAACAATGTGAAATGTCCGGTATTTCAACGTGAACTAAAACACAGGCGGGCGGGCACTATCGCTATCACGACCGCCTCTTCACGCCAGCCACAGAAAGTGGCATTCACAGAAGAGCAGCCGACAGCAGAACCTCAAGGCGAGTCGCTGATGGCAGCAGCTAATGGGCCCACACAACGCGGTGAGGCCTCCTCCTCAGGGCGGAGGAAAAAGAAAAGGGGAGGAAAAGGTGGAAAGGGTAGGAAAACCAACCCCCCAGCAACCCAGGAAGAAACACAGGAGGCAGCCCCTGTATCAAAACAGGCGCAGGCACCCGCAACCAATCAGATGGCCGCTAGCGTCGGCAAGATGCGACAGAGGCGCCACACAACGGACAAATCCGGAACTACAACAAGAAACAGCCAATCCGCCGACGCTAGCCAACATACAGCAGCCAATCAGACGGCAGCTCAAACAAAGGCCCAAAAACAGTCCAAGGACTTCACCGCCTGCGCCATACAGATTCTGATGGATCTGATAAAGGCCATCAGGCAGGGGCAGGACGTGGAGCAAGTCATCCTTGACGGCTTAGCCGCGTTACTAACGCTCTATCATGGAAAATAAGCCGTTAAGGATGGTACACTGGAATGCCCGCGGCCTCAAAGTCAAGGTCGCTCTCCTCCGCCATCTCCTGAAGGAACAAAACATAGACGTGGCGCTCATCAATGAGACACTCCTGGGACCTGAAGATAGGTGCAAGTTCCCAGGATACCATGTCTACAGGAAGGACGAGCGGTCGGCACACGGAATTCGTTATCGTGGCCTGGCCGTTTTAGTAAAGAGAAGAGTCGTTCACCAAGAACTCCCTGTCCCGGCTCTACAGTCAGCATACGCGCTGGGTGTGCAACTGCATGTGGCCGGCGAGGACATAGAGGTGTACGCGTTCTACAAGCCGCCAAACAACAGACTCGACATGAACGAGCTTCGATCACTACTTACACGCACTGAAAACCCTACTATACTCGCCGGGGACTTTAACTCGAAGCACCCAGCGTGGAATAGCTATTACACCAACGACAGTGGAAAACGACTCTTCGCGGACGCGGAAGCCCACGGGTACACGGTATCGGGCCCTGAGACGCCCACCCACTACCCAGATCGAGACGCACACATGCCTGACGTACTAGATATCGTCGTACACCGGGGGCTAAACTGCCAGGTCACCCAACAGGTATTGGAGGACGAGTTACAGTCGGACCATCATCCTGTACTCGTCCTGCTATCGGGTATGCCGACCCGCCAGAAACCTCCAGCGCCACGTCGAAAAATTGACTGGGAAATCTTCGCAGGAAAGGTTCATGCTACCACGCCGACTCGGCCTATCACCACCGCCGCCGACGTCGACTTACTGGCCGATGACATCACTGCTTGCGTACAGCAGGCCCTAGAAGCAGCAACGATGACGATGACGCAGCAACAGGGGAGAGTGCTCCAGCCGCCCCTGCCAGCGCGCATCCTTCGACTTATAACCGAAAAGAGGCGACTACGCAAGTGAGGTGTAGTAGTACTACCTATAGTATAAGGTCTATGACCCTATCCATATGAATGTATCTTCTATTAATATATTAACACACTTATACTCTTGCAGTCAGTAATTAAAGGTAATCGCTTGAGAACAGTTGTTTCAATAACGCGTTTTCTATCTCGGCGTAGTGTTACGGCTCCAAAGCAAAGTAAATAAATTAAACTCTTTGTAATAAATTGGCGTGGAAATATTTGTGGATAATGGAACTTTCGTAATTAAAATGAATCAAGTACATTTAAAAAGTTAATTTAACGTCCGGAAATCAGTGAAAATGTGTCGTGGAATGGAAGATGAATTGTTACATTGCTTAAATGTTCTTATATCAATAAGGAAATATTTAATTAAAAAGGGAAAAACACGATTTAAGGGTAATATTATTAAGAATAAATTATGTGAGGTTGAAACAATTTATGAGAAAAGTAAAGGATTAATAAAGCTATTATCTACAAAACCAGGAGTAAAATCAGAATTGTTAAAATCATTATCAGTTACGAAAAACGAAATAGAATCGTGTTATTCGCAAATTAATGTTTTGTGCACTGTAATTAAATCAGACTGTAATAGTGACAGTGATATTTCTGAAGCAAGTCCAAATTCAGAATCAATCATGGAGTTCGATTTAAAAACGGCATGTAGTTTGATTCCTGTAATGACCAATAATGAAAATAATATCAGAAGTATCATTGACTCTATAGAAATGTACGCAGACATGTTGTCGGAAACGGGGAAAAAATTACTAGTGACATTCGTTTTGAAAAGTAGATTATCAGAAAATGCGTATAACCAATAATTACACATCTGTGAACGATTTTGTCAGAGATTTACGTGTTGCACTTTTACCTAAAAAATCGTTTACTGCAATACAATCACGATTACAAAACGCAACGCAAGGCTGGCGTACAATTGATCAGTTTGGAACAGAATTAGAAAAGTTATTTACTAATCTGACCATATCGCAAGCAAATGGTAATTCTGATAGTTATTCCGTACTCAAGCCCATAAACGGAAAATTGGCAATTAAGCGATTCGCAGATGGATTGAAGGATTCGAGACTAAGTACGATTATTGCTGCACGTAACTATGACAGTTTAAAGGACGCGATCCAGGCAGCGAAAGATGAAGAGTTGACATCGGCATCGACTTCGACCAACGAAAATGTCATGCAGTTTTCACACCGCGGAAGAGGTAAGTTTCATAACAATAACAACAACTTTAGGAATGGCCGTGGTTCTCATAATCAGCAGTTAAACCAACGCAGTCGAGGACATCATTATCAGCATAATTCAAATAATTTGAGAGGTAATTTTAGTCACAATTCTAATAACTTCGGCAGACGTGATTTCAATAACTCACGTGGGCGATCATCCCATAACTATCGTGGTAACGGACGTGGACGAGATTATCAAACTTCGAACGAGAATCGATCGAGTAATGAAACTCGTAGTAAAGGTCGTACCAATAGAATATTTTATTCCAACAATGAACAAGATAAGAACGATAGTATGCCTACAACAAACGAAATGCAGTTTTTTCGATCTTAAACATAACATTTTAGCTTTGCAAGGTAAGGCAAAATTTTTAGCATTATACATAGGTAATAGGAAATATTATTGGTTAATAGATACCGGAGCATCTTTGTCCGTAATTAAAAAAGATGCGTTACCATACAATAGTGCAGTAATTAGAGATGAAACCATCATAAATGGTATTGGAGGTAAAATTAGTTCATCAGGGTTTGTTCAACTTAGTTTGACTCATCGTGATGACCAACACTTTGTTGACTTTAATATCAAGCTTCATGTTTTTGATAACATACCATTAAAGGCAGATGGAATATTAGGTTTAGACTTTCTTTGTCAGTACGCTTCAAATATAAACTTAGAAACTAATGTCATTAACCTATCTAATTATGGAAAGTATTATTCATTAGAACTAAGTGATGTCATAGATTACTCAGCTGAGGTGTTACATATCCCAGCACGAAGTGAGTCGATACATTATTTACTATTAAATATTGAGAATATGAATGACTGTATTATCCATAGTGAACAGTTAGCGGAAAATGTTTTTCTAGCGGGATGTATTCGACGAATAAAAAATAATAGATTACCGGTTAAAATTTTGAACACTAACGAGCAGGATATTTACCTACCAACTTTTCAACCACAGATATATTCAATTGAAGAGTTTCACTTATGCAATTTTAAATCAAACACTAACAGTTTAGAACGAGCAAAGAACTTATTAAACATTTTAAATTTAAATCATTTAAAAATGGACGAACGGAAATCTATTGAAGAATTATGTTCTAAATATTCGGATGTTTTCTTTTTACCAGGTGATAAGTTAACGACTACAAATGTTTATGAACAATCCATAACTATAAAACCAAATACAAGTCCGGTTTATACGAAGCAGTACCGATTGCCGCATTCTTTGAAAAATGAAGTAAATAGGCAAATTCAAAAAATGATTGACAATGACATTATAGAAGAGGCGAAGAGTGAGTGGTCGAGTCCTGTTTTACTGGTACCAAAAAAAAGCAGCAACGATAAAAAATGGCGACTAGTGGTCGATTATCGGAAGCTTAATGACCGTATTGTAGACGATAAATTTCCTTTGCCAAGTATTACGGAAATTTTGGATTCGCTCTCTGGCTCAGTCTATTTTTCGCATTTAGATCTTAATCAAGGATATTACCAAGTAGCTTTAGATAAAAACAGTAGAGAGTATACAGCGTTCACAACTAGTACTGGGCAATACCAGATGAAGAGGCTACCTATGGGATTAAAAACAAGTCCGAGTGCTTTTAGTAGAGTAATGTCAGTTGCTATGTCTGGGTTAACATACGATAAATGTTTTATATATTTAGACGATTTAGTAGTCTTTGGGAGAAATTTAGATATCCATAATAAAAACTTAACAGACGTCTTGGAAAGACTTAGGAAAATTAATTTAAAATTAAATCCAGAAAAATGTAATTTTTTAAAGAAAGAAATTCTTTATTTAGGGCATTTAGTATCAGAAAATGGAGTCTTACCCGACCCAGTTAAAGTAGAAGTATTGCAAAATTACCCTGTACCAAGTAATACTGATGAAGTAAAAAGATTTGTAGCATTTTGTAACTATTATAGGAAATTCATTAAAAACTTTGCAAGAATAACTTGTCCATTAAATAAATTAACTAGAAAACATGTACCATTTGTTTGGACTGAAGAGTGTCAAAGTGCGTTTGAAGCAATGAAACATGCTTTAAGTACACCACCAGTATTAGATTTTCCAGATTTTTCTGAAAATAATGAGTTTGTCATTCAAACAGATGCATCAGGGACGGCTATTGGAGCAGTCTTGTGCAATAAAAATATGAAACCTGTAGCTTATGCTAGCAGACCTCTGAGTAAAGCTGAACTCAATTATCCAACCATTCAGAAAGAGTTAGTTGCAATTGTTTGGGCTGTAAAGTATTTTAGACCCTATGTATACGGTAAATCATTCACAATTATGACAGACCATAAGCCTTTAATATATTTATTTTCAATGAAGGACCCATCTAGCAGACTACTTAAATTTAGACTAGCACTAGAAGAATACGATTTTAAAATTTTATATTTAAAAGGAAAAGATAATAGCGTAGCAGATGCATTATCTAGAATTAATATAACATCGGATACTTTAAAACAGATGCATAATGAAATTTCTTTAGTTATGACTAGAGCTCAGAAAAAACGTTTAGATGTAGGAAAACAATTGGATACACCTAGTTTTAGTAAACGAGGCGAAACGTGGCCTGATCAACCACGAGTAGTTGAGGTACTAAAAATTCCGAATAATTCTGTAGAAATGAGTTTTATAGGAAGTGATGAATTAAATAAATTAAAAAGACAAAATAATATAGATGAAGAAAAGGAATGTTTTATTTATAACAATCGAAAGAAGATGTTGTATATTAATCTTAACTTTAGAGCACAACTTACGCGAGCCGAATTTGTGACTAAGTTAGGTCATTTTTGTAAACGAATAGGTATAAATGAGCTATGCATAGTAAAAAATAAGGAATATGAGAGTTTTATTAAAGATGTATTAAAAGAGATAAAAGACAATAAGGATTGGACCGGTCCACGTATTTATGTATTGAGAGGAGTTAGGAGAATTTATAATGAAGAAGAAAGAAAGTATATTTTACATGACTTTCACCTACTACCTACCGCAGGACATGCAGGAGTACGTAGGATGACCAATAATATTAAGAGACATTTTTACTGGCCAGGCTTAGACAACGATATTAGACAATTTGTGAGTAAATGCATTAAATGTCAGAAAATGAAGCATTGTAAGTATATCAAGGCACCCATGGAGATAACTACAACGGCTTCACATGCTTTTGAAAATATTTATCTGGACGTCGTAGGTCCATTAGAAAAAGACATTGAAGGAAATTGTTATATTTTGACACTGCAGTGCGAGCTTACTAAGTTCGTAGAGGCCTATCCTTTGAAAACGAAGGAAACCGTAAGTATTGCTAAAGCATTAGTTAATAATTTTATTTTAAGATTTGGAATACCTAATACCATCGCAACTGATCGTGGAACAGAATTTGTATCGTCAGTAATGGAACAGGTATGTAAACTTTTATGTATAAATAAATTAATGTCTACAGCGTATCACCATCAATCCATCGGTGCGCTCGAAAATTCACATAAAAATTTAGGATCGTTTTTACAAATACAGTGTAATGGCCAAAAAGACACATGGAGTCACTGGCTACCATTTTGGTGTTATAGTTTCAACAATACTGTTCATACAGAGACAAAGTACACACCATTCGAACTGGTATTTGGTAGAGCTAGTATAGTACCATCTAGAGTTAGTCAGTACATAGAACCATTGTATAATCCAGAAAGTTATCCTTTAGATCTTAAGTATAGGTTACAAGTAGCACATCAAGATGCTCTTAATAATTTACTTATAAGTAAACAAAACCGTAAGAGTTGTTATGATAAGTCTTTAAATAATGTGACATACAGTAAAGGACAACTAATTTTAATTAGAAATGAAATAGCTAATAAGTTAGATCCTCAATGGGAGGGACCATTTGTTGTTTTAAATGATTTAGGTGTTAATGTAGAAATATTAAAAAATAATAAAACCTATTTAATCCATAAAAATAGAACCAAACCTTTGGTAACATAAGAAATGTTATTAAGTTATATTTACGTATAAAAAAATAATAATTGTAAACTATTTTTTTTTTCTATCACCCCTGAGGTGAGGTGTAGTAGTACTACCTATAGTATAAGGTCTATGACCCTATCCATATGAATGTATCTTCTATTAATATATTGTCGTGTCCAGGCTATCTCTTTCCATTCTGGGTTGCCTGGTAGAGATCGCTGAACGCGATAAGGCCGCCTGTTGTATGTTTGTTATTACTTTAAGGTTTCCGTATGTAATCTTTTTATCTTGGTACAATAAAGTATATATAAATAAATATAAATATAAATAACACACTTATACTCTTGCAGTCAGTAATTAAAGGTAATCGCTTGAGAACAGTTGTTTCAATAACACTACATCCCCACACAAGCAGTGGCAACAAAATCGCTGCCCTACAATGAAAAGAGCTCTCAACAAACTTGCGGAAAAGGTGAAGGCTGAGCTGAGTGCCCTGAGAGCCGCGAGCTGAGAGGAACATATAGACGCCGTCGAGGGCGATATGACCTCGATACACAGGCTGTGCCGCCAACTGAAGAACACCCCAGGTCCGGTGCGCCCATTGCAGGGCACTGACGGGGCGCTAAAATACGTCGCGGCAGACCGAGCTGAGGTCTTCGCCGAGCACCTGGAGCGTCAGTTCCAACCGAACCCGACTACTCAACATGAACATGTCGCAGCAGTCGAGAAACACCTCGAAAACTACTTCGCTACGCCGATAGCTCCCGATGAAGACGCCATCTTTTTCTCGCCTGGCGCAGTCAGACGCGCCTTCTTGAGAACGAAGCCCCGGAAGGCCCCAGGTGCCGACAACATCTCGAACACAGCGCTGTGCCACCTGCCCCACCGTATGGTCGCGGCTGTGGCGCGCCTGTTTTCCGGGATTCTCCGCACGGGCTCCTTCCCGGCCTCGTGGAAAGAAGGGCGCGTCATTTTGCTGCGCAAGGCGGGAAAAAATATCCTGAAGCCGGAAAGCTATCGGCCGATCACTCTTCTGCCGACTATCTCTAAGGTGTTTGAGTCCCTCCTGCTGCGACATCTCACACCTCACATCCAACCGCGTGAAGAACAGTTCGGGTTCCGCGCGGAACATAGTACGACGCTCCAGTTGTCGAGGGTACTGCACCTGCTGTCGTCTACGATGAACAGAAAGGAATACGCGGTTGCAGTATTCCTCGACATGGAAAAGGCATTCGACCGGGTGTGGCACGAAGGGCTTTTATTCAAACTAGCCACATCCGGCGCGCCCCGTCGCGTGGTACGCGTAATGAAATCTTTTCTGTCCCACAGGAGCATCCGAGTGGTGATAAAGGGCGAATTATCCGCCCCCCGCCCAATGCTGGCGGGTGTACCACAGGGCGCAGTATCATCGCCTGCGTGTTACTCACGTTACACCGACGATATCCCCACCACTCCCGAGGCAACGCTGGCACTGTACGCCGACGATGCCGCCTATATCACCACCTCCATGAATGCCAAGCACGCGGCCAAAAAGATGCAGCGCGCCCTCGACCTCATCCCCGAGTGGCTGGCGAAGTGGCGGCTATCGGTTAACGTGGGTAAGACGCAGGCATTTGTTACAGGACGCTCGCCTCTACCACCAAAACTGACGTTACAAGGAGCCGACATCGACTGGGCGCCCCATGCCAAGTACCTGGGTGTGAACATCGATCGTCGGCTCACGATGGGGTTACATGTCGAAAGGGTGGTAACACAATGCAGGGTCGCCCGAAACCTGCTCCATCCAGTACTCTCATCCCGCCTTCCTGCCCGCACCAAGCTGGGCATTTACAAAACATATCTAAGATCAATATTAACATACGCAGCTCCAGCTTGGTTCGTCCTCACTAGCGAGTCGAATAAAAAGAAACTACGCGCGCAACAAAATCTGACTCTACGCCGCATTATGAACACTCCTCGCTATGTGAGGAACGATGTAATCATGCGGGATACAGGGATAGAGAGCCTGGACGAGTTCATCGGACGACTCGCCACAAATCTATTCGCGCGGGCCGACGCTTCTGCCTGGCCCCATATTAAAGATATCGCGCCATGGCACGCGCGCCCGCCCGATAGAAAGCGCCTCCCCAGGGACCTCATAGTAGACAATGTAGCCCCATCCATTTCCCGGACTTGACGCCTGAGTAAACAGTATCAGTCTACACGCTGTTTACTCAAACAATAACACTGCTCACCCCACACTACATCCACGGCGTGAAGTTTGTTCTAAGTTAATATAGACACACTTCACGTCGAAAACAGACAATCATTACTACACATTCGCCAGTACACTTGCACCGAATAGCGTCGCGAGTTCATCGCACGCTATTGGTTCATGGGCGGTGTAACTCAGGACATTGCCGCTCCTACACTCATATACGGTGGCGCTAGTAGTCACTTACATTTCTAAACTGTAGGTTCGTCCAAGCCGGCCCTCCTGCCGCTGGTTACCTTCGCTGGGCCTCCCAGAGTACGCTCTGGGTTTCACCTGGTGGGGGTGGACCGCCAGGGTGCCGTGAAAAAGCGGCGAGACGTTCAGAAACGCTCGCCGCCGAGGCGCGCCTACAGTCACATACAACAAGCCAAACATAGCGAGTGTTGATTATAGGAATCACACTCGCACGAAGCCGGGTCCAGAGGACTACCCAACGACGAGTTCGTCGTGACGAGCCCCGGTATTGCACCCGCGGGCTAGGAACCAGGTTCCGGCACCGCTCGCCTTCCACCGAGAGTGGAAAACCTTATTCTTATTTTATGCGTCGTAGAGGTAAGATCTCACAATAAAAATATTATAATATGAAAATATAGACTCGAATACATCTTAATACAGTTAAAGAATGGCTCTAAGTATGTAAACAAAGGGAATATAAATAAAAGAAGTTAGTCTCCATACATTTACTCAAAAATCCTACTTGATGCTGATTGGTTCGGTGTCAGGTCGCCTAACCCACTACTTGCACCCATTGAATTTAAGGTGTCGTGCACATTCTCCCGCCGTCGCCACGCTGCGACTCCGTTGGTAGCACGACGATCTTCCGGGTCGGACGACGCAGGACATGGCCGCTGCTGGTCGTGACGTCCACAACTCGTATTTCCCCGTCGGCGCCTGGATACAGCTGGCTTACTCTTCCTCGTGGCCAGGTATTGCGGGGGAGGTTGCTGTCGCAGATGATGACGAGGTCACCGACCTTTGGCTGGGTTCCAGTGTTTGAAGGCTCCCGCCGGTATTGGAGTAAGGGTAAATACTCTTTCACCCATCTCCTCTAGAAGATATCAGTCAGGATCTGTGCTCTCTTCCGTTGCCGGTGGGCTGTCAGGTCTTTCTCTTCAAAGTGACCTGGCACTGGTACTTTTTGAAGTCATGAAGGTGAAGAGCGCCCCATATCTCTTCTTGTGATGTCGCGCAACTGTTACTTCTATTGGGCCGAAGTAGTCAAGCCCCGTGAAGGTAAAGGGAAGTGCGTGATGTGCGAGGCGCGCTTTTCTGATTCGGCACGGTAGACAGCTCTTCACAATACATCTTACTGCTGGACGTATCTTGGAGATCCACAGCCGTTGTCTCAGCTCGTTTACGACCATTTCCACCCCGCCATGACCACGTCTCTCGTGGACGTGAGCTATGTACAACTTGGTGTACTCTTCTTTTCCGTCCAATATTGGAGGATTGGACGTGTTTTCTTCTATTTCTTGCGCTGCGGTCACTCTTCCTTTTAATCGTACTGTGCCTTCAGCGTCGAGGTATACGCTGAGATGACTGAGACGATCGTTACTGCTGGGTGTGCCTCCCTTCTTGATTCGTTGTATTTCAGCTCTGAAGGTCTTCATCTGGCTGGCTCGAACCCACAGTTGTTCTGCTTTGAATATATGTGAAGTAGGCAGTTTGAGGTAGCGACGAGCATCATGAGGCATATCTTTCCTGATTGGCGCGGCTGCTGTCTTCTTCATAGTCTGCCAAGGTGGCTTATGAGGCTTCGCTGGATTGGTAACTGGAAAGTGTGGTAGGTATCACGTTCTTCCCTCTGGAGCTGGTATGGCGGCTGTTTCTGAGTACCCCGAATGGAACAGGTTCTCCATTCTTCCTTCATACTTTGATTTGAGGTTTTCGTCTCTTTCCAGTCTCTTTTCTAAGGAAAGCAGATGTCGTTCGGCTTCTTTGTAGTTGTTCGGAATCTGATAGTTCTTCTCCTTCCATGGTAGACCGGTTTTGAATCTTCTCTGTGGCAGAAGCTTGCTTGTATCTTCTAGGATTTGAAGGGCTCGTTGCTCGGGATCTTCTCTTGGTCTTGGCGGCTCGATGCATAATGTTTCTTGTTTGAAATTATTGTTGACCAGCTCTTCAATAGAAAGTTCTTCATCTTTGCGCTGGAGTTTTCCGCAGAAGTTTATCTTGGCTGTGGCTGAACTATGACAACCATGAAGAACCCAGCCTAGTTGAGTGTAAGAAGCGACTGGTTGGTTGCGACGACCGGTGCGGAGCTTTCGTGTCACGATGAGATGCCAGTTGTCTTGTCCGATTAACAACTTCGGTGAAGCGTGCTGATATGTAATCTGATCCTTGATGTTGATCAGATGTTCGCAATCTTCTAAGTGCCGATCGTATATTGCTTCAGGTGTGAAGCTCAGTCGATCGACAGTCCGTGCGGCTTCTATGTTATATTCTTCCTCCGCGTATTTTCCCTTTATACTGAGGTTGACGATCTTGCTGTTTTCATGCTTCATTTCGTTGCTGATACCTTGAATACACATTGTGTTTACAGGTCCGTCTGCTCCGATGACGTCAGCTATTGAAGCGTCCAGCAGGGTGACTGTACTTCCTTCATCTAGTAGTGCATATGTTTCAATGCTGGTAAGCGGCCCCCTTAATATGACGGGCGCTATCTTCAGGTACGCACGTCGACAGTCACAAGGTTTCGTTGCTGATGTGACTTCTATTGCAGGTGTTGTCATCTGTTTCTTCTCTGAGTCATCCATGCTGATCTGTTCCTTGTCGTGATGCAGCAGCTTATGATGTCTCATGGTACACCCCTGTCGTCCACACGGTGGTGCCTTGCATGCACGGTGGTGTTTGCTTTGAAGACAGCGATAGCAGATGTTATTCTTCTTAGCTATTTCCCATCTTGCATTAGTGTCGAGAGCGGAGAATTGCTTGCAGCCTGTTAGCTTATGGTTTTGCTTGCATTGAGGACATTGATCTTCTGGCATTGTTCTCTTCCCAGTTGTGAATGTGCGTTCCACTTTCCTGTTTCTTCTTTCTTTTCCCCAAGGTTCATCGCTAGCCAGTTCAGGTAAGGCATAGGCGCCACACTTGTCGGCTTCTTCATTCAGAAATGTAGATATCTTCTTTAATTCTGGGACGTCTTCTTTCTTAATGGCTGCGTAGTCGTACCATTTGCTTTTTAAAATAGGAGTGAGCTTCTCAGTAATTATTCTAGCCATCTCAGGATTGTGTAAGTATTGTGTTCTCTTAAGTGCTTCAACTGTGCCCACTATGTTTGCTATTCTCCCAGCGAAGATGCACAAGTCACGTGGATTGTCAGTGACTCGACTCAATGACTTCAGCTTCTCCATTTCGACGTGAATTAGTGCTTCAGGTCTTCCAAATCTTCTTTCAAGTGCTTCTATGACGACTCCAGGATCTGGTTGGCTTAATAGTAGGCAACCTACAGCTTCCTTTGCAGTACCACGCAGGCTTCGACGTATGCGTGCTGTGTTTTCATTTGACGTGAAGTACTTGTATGTTTCTTCATAAGCTGCCTTGAAACTGAGCCAGTCTGCGCTGCTTCCATTGAATAGTGGCAGCTCTTGAATATACTTCGGTGGTTCCCTCGTGCTTCTCATGGTTTGGGATAACGCGGCGGCTAGGGTTGAAACATCTATCATTGACTGGTTCGATTTCGATGTATCTTCTTGCATTTTCTTAATTTCAACGGGTACTTCTTTCTTTTTCTTGGCCTCGACCTGATGTGTTTCTATGTTTGCTGGCTGCGGGCAGTTCGACTCGGTGTCTTTCAACCAAGTGCTGATGCGAACTGAAGCCAGGTCATCTTCTAATTCTTCTTCTTCATCATCTGAGGCTTCGCCTTCGGCTTGAAGTCGCTGAACCCGTATTTCTTGTAGCTCAATTTGAGCTTGCATCTGCGCTTGCTTGAGTTTGAGCTCGGCTAGTCGCTCTTTCGCCTCTAACTCCGCGAGGAGTTTCTTGCGGGAGGCTACGGAGCGACGTGACCGCGCGTCTGCAGGTTTCAAAGTGCGCTGCGAGGTCTGATCCTTCTGGGACGCAGCATTGGTATCTTCAGTTTCAGTCGAAGTGGTCGCTTTGGTGGTCGTTGAATCACTAGTACCGCTGCTAATACCCGACGTGTCGGTAGCGGTGTTCGACGTGCCACTTTTAGGCGTTTTTGAAGTCGCGGCCTCTTCAGCGGCCTTATGTGCATTAAGCTCTTCCTGTCGACGTTTCGCTTGTTCTCCGTCTTTACTTCGCGTCAACACCATTTTCTAGTTGCTTTTTCATCCGGTTCTCGAAGGACCAATAATGTTAAGGATCGCCTTAACTCCGACAATAAAACACGAAGTAATTTGTTATGGAGGTAAACGGCGGCGAGGAAACTAATTGGGAGCTGGCTTTCTTTATGTACATAGACTTCTTTACTTCTTAAATACTGTAAACTGACTGACACGTTGTGCATTTTTTTTTTATACGTGGCGTCTCACAGTTCACTCAAAGTGAGTGACTACTGCTTAACCGGGCTTCCCTGTGGAGACTAAGCTAATAGCCTCCAGCCAGGCACAAATTTCTAAACCTAAGCGACAACGCTGAGGGCTACCCCAGTTGGGGTCGAACCTCGGCTCAGGGCGTCGCTGGGGGACAGCTATGACTGGATCTAGATTAATGAATTTACTTTCCGTTCGTAAACTACCTAGGTGGAGAAGAACGGATAAGAAACTCCTTTTATATCTAATAATTTATCTAATGCTCAGCTAGACGCGGGCTGGCGGGAATTAATTGAAAGAACACGCGACGGGCCTCGGCGGCGAGGGCGGAACGAATCGGTTTGTTTGTTTATTTTGTATCTACACCCTATGATTCGTAGTGAGTAGAGTGGAGAGGTCATGAGGGGTCAGAGAATTAGCCTCTGTTGGCAAAATGAAGGAATTTAAGAGATTTCGCTCTAATTGCGTAAATTCTGATTGAAAGGGAATGGGTCACGCCCTAATTGCGTTCCCATTGCCCGTTTCTGAAAACTAGGCTATCTAGCTCCGTAGTTATGGTCGGATACCTATTGAATAGGGCTCGGGATTCAGCCGGAGATGGTGTAATACCACTAGCCTCGATCTTTTCGATCTCAGCTGCCAGCGATTGTGCTTCGTCGGTCATCCAGATCGCATACGCACCGATGATAATATCAGCTACGCAGCGTCTGGCATAGGGCTTATTCTGGGACGGGCTCGCGGCGGCGGCGGTGGTGGAAGCCACTTGACTGCCTTGAGCGGGCATGGGGGCGGCCTGGGCCTGGGGGGCCGGGCTGAAAGTTGGTGCTGGGATAGGGTGATCCATCAGGCCAGGGATGGCCTTCTGGGTTGACTGAGGAGCCACCTTCTGGTGGTTCAGTTTACCCCATGGCGACTGCCTCTGAGGGGCTAGCCGGGGGGGGGGGTTGGGAGGTGGGGGCTGCGCGTGACTCGCGGTCTGATGAGCGCTTGGCCATTTTAGGCGCAAGTTTGGGGGCTCGGGGACACCCCTTGTAGTTGGCCGTGTGACCGACTTGGTCACAGAGCACGCAGCTTGGAGGCTCCGTGCAATCGGCGAGGTTCTTAGGGCGGGGGCACTCTTTAGTGCTATGGTCACCCCGGCACTTGACGCACCTGGGTGTGGCATAGCAGTTTTTTTGACTATGCCCGTATAGCTGGCAGCGATGGCACTGTCCAACTACGAAGGGGCGGTAGGGCTTCTCAATTGAGATACCTGATAAGGAACATACCGATTTTACCCTGAAAATCGGGTGATGGGACTCGGTGGGGCTGCATTCAACCACCACCATATCGTATTGTTGCCCACCTCTAGCTTTATGCATGCGGTGGACAGCTAGGACTGGGACTTTCTGCGCAATCAAATCCGCGCGAATATCCTCGATGGGGATTTCTTTGGGGATACGCCGGATAACAACCCGGACGGGCGCTTCCTCGGGTAAGGTATAGGTATGGAACGAAAAGTTCCTTTCCTTGAGAAATCTAGTAAGATTTCTGAAATCGCTAGAGGTCAGGACTGTGATTTTAATGCCCAGCTGACACGCGAGGGCATTGACATAATTAATCTTACGTTCGACGCAAGATTTGGAAACATCTGTCCACTTTTCTTTATCGTGGAGAAATACTGGCGGGGGTTTCGGGATTTTGGGGGCTTTAATGGGACTGGGGTCGCGACTCGACTCCGGAGAGGCGTCGGCGACGGTCATAGGACTGGCTGAGCGACTCGATCGCGGGGTGGCGGTGAGGGGGGTGGGGGCGGCGGTGGGTTGCACGTCGGAGGAGTTGGACGGCAGTGCTGGGGACTTGGGGGGAGACGCTGTAACCTTTTTGACCTTATTGGCCTTGGAATGGGACTTTCCCTTTTTCCTCTTCCTCTTACCCTCACTGACAACTTGAAAGCTGTCGGAGGAAGAGGAGAGGTCATCGGATGTTTGGTAGTCGTCCGAGTCTACGGCGGATTCGTCAACTACCAAAGCAAGAGGCGAGCTAGAGCGCTCGTCTGTATCGGGCGGGGGTGAGGCGGGGCTATCGCCCGAAGCGGGCGTGGGCGGGGGCGGGGGGGTACCGTAGGGGTCCCATTGAGCCAGGGAGGCCTTGATTAGTTTAAACCTCCTCTGGTTTTCCTTTAGCGGACTGGGATCGTCCGACATAAGGTCCTCGACCAATTTTAACAGTACCTCTACAGGATGCATGGTACTGTTAAAAAAATGATACGAGTGAAAATAAAAATTACAATTAGATAAGATACGATATTGTAAACAATATCCTATCTTATCTATTAGGGACGGATAGCGAAAAACTCCCCGGGTGGGTGGGCCCGGGGATGTGTGAACCTAACCCTCCCAGTCGGGTTAGACTGGGAGGTGAGTACCTAGGTGAGCCCTAAGCTATGATGAGCCTATCACCAATCTTATTGTGTGATAGGGGCCCTGGGGTACTGGGTAACCCACAGAAGGTGGGTACCCGTGCGTGTGTACCTTTGTCTGGCACGTGGGGGTGGAGACTCCCAGTCGTGCCAGGTGATGTTGAAGCGGAGTCAAGGGTTGACTAGGCAAGACACCAAGGCCAAACCCTCGCTCCCGAATCCAACTGACTGCCGTGCTCTGAGGGAGCTTGGCGGGTGCGTTGGGTCTACACCCCCTCGGATTTTTGTTGACACCGTTAGGTTTCCACCAGAGGACCACAGACCGTGGCTTTTACCCAGACGGGGTCAATAACCGTGACTGAATCTGTTAAAGAAACTATCTAGTCGTTTCCTATCCTTAGAAGGACCGGTCCGGACTAACAGGTACGCAGTGGTACCGATGACAGCGGTGTGCGAAGCACAAACCGCGGACGCGTCGCGTAGATCGCGACGACACAGGACAGCGGGGTGCGGGCGGCGGGGGGAGCGCAGAGCGAGACGTGCGTTCGCGAACACAGCCGGCGGCGGAATGACACGTTGTGCATTTTTTTTTTTTTAAGTGACGTCTCGCAGTTTACAATCCAAATGATTGGTTACTGCTTAACCGGGCTATCCTGTGGAGACTAAACTAAGCCTCCAGCCAGGCACAAAGTTCTAAGCCTAAGCGACTACGCTGAGGGCTACCCCAGGTGGGGTCGAACCTCGGCTCAGGGCGTCGCTGGAAGGGACAGCAAGGGGACAAGCTGGATCTTGATTATTATTGCTAATATTGATTCTACCATCAGTTCGTAAGGTACCTACTGTGGAGAAGAACTGACAAGAAACTCCACTATCACTGTTTTGATTTTGTTCAGCAATTCGCGGGCTGCATTGAACTACATCGGGGCCAGTATTACGGGGATTTCGCGACGGTCCTCGGCGGCGAGGATGGAACGATTTTGTATGATACGTTTTTATTGTACTAGTTTCCCTACGACTCTCTTGGAGTAGGGTAGTGGCGTCATCGGGAGTGGTGAGAGTGTGCCTTGGTCGGCGAACTCTAGAAATTTTTGAGGGTTCGTAGCGGGTGGCCTCTTTTATAAGGGGGTTTTTATGTTTAACAGCAGTTTCGAAGAATCGCTTGGTAAGGCGTTTCGTGAACTGCTGTATCGTGGGCATTTTCATGTCCACGTGGAGTTCTTGATTACGGACAAACCAGGGAGCACCCGTGATTTTCCGGAGAAATCGGTTTTGAATTACCTGTAGCCTGTGAATGTGGTGGGGTTTGGCATGTGCGAAGACAGCGCAGGCATAGGTCATGATGGGACGGATGACCGCTGTGAATGTGCGCAGTTTGCACCTAAGTGACAATCTGCTGCGCGCGTTCACCATCCCGTGGAGTCTGCCCATAGCGAAGGCGGCCCGCGAGCGTGCCGCCTGTATGTGCTTGGCGAAAGTGAGGTGGTTATCTAGTATGACACCTAGATATTTGGCTTGCTCCTCCCAAGGGATCGGCTTGCCATACATGGTGATAGGTTTTGGGGGAATGGGGTTTTTAAAATTAAAGTTGTATTTTCGGTCAGGTCTTGAGAAAAGGACAGCCTGACTTTTATCGGGGTTTACTTCTATCCTCCAGAGCCTGAACCACTTGCCCAGTGCGTTTACAGCTCTTTGGAGTTTTAGAGAGATGGACTTTGGTACACGGCCGGAGCAATAAAGGGCCGTGTCGTCGGCGAATAATGCCAACTGTGTTGTTTTATTTTTCGGGATATCACTGGTGTACAGTGTGAAGTTTAATGGGGATAATACTGAGCCTTGAGGGACTCCAGCTCGTATTGGATGAGGGGCGGAGAGTTCGCCCTCGACTCTATAGCGGAAAGTGCGGTTCGACATCCAGTCTCTTAGTATAAGCACTAGGCGGTCTGGAACGCCGAGTTTGTAAAGCTTATATACTAAGCCATTGTGCCAAACTTTGTCGAACGCTTTCGCTATGTCGAAGAACACGGCACCCGTCATATGACCACGCTGGAACCCAGCACTGGTATGTTCTACGATGCGGTGGACTTGTTGGACACATGAATGTTCAGAACGGAAACCGAACTGTTCATCAGGAATGAGGCCCTTTCTTTCAGCAAAGTCTCTGAGACGCTTATAAATAATCCTCTCATAGACTTTACTGAAGGTACTGAGCAAACTTATGGGGCGATAGCTTGTAGGCTCCGCTTTTGGTTTACCCGGTTTAGGGATGCCTATTACGGCGGCTTGTTTCCACACTTGTGGGAAGATATTATTACTTAATGCAGCGTTAAAGATGGCTGTCATTAGAATAATGATTTGGGCGGGGAGTAGTTTAATCACCTTATTGGTGATGCCATCTAGGCCAGGGGCTTTACGATGGTGGAGCTTTTTGATGGTTTCCTCTACTTCGTCTGTAGTGACGGGAGGTAGGGGGTCATCTGGGTCTTCCACTGGGGGGAGGGAGGTCCTACGTTCGACTTCTGCATCCACCATATCAATGTGGGCTTGGTCTACTGGTTGGGAGCTGGGTGAGCATTGAAGTTCGAGGCTGGCAGCCAGACATTCGGCTTTCTCAGAGTTTTCGAATGCTACACTCTTATCAGGGCGATTGAGAGGGGGGATATCTGTCACTTCAGTGGAGCGTAATTTCCTCTGAAGGTGCCAGTAAGCATGTTGGTCGGGTTCAAATTCGCTTAGCATCTTTTCCCATGACTCAGAACGATGCTCAGCAATACGTTTCGATACAGCACGCTGCAGTCTACGCATGTGAGCCTTGTGTGCGACACAGGGAAAGGTACTATAGGCACGGACAGCCGCGTTCTTCTCGGTTATCAACCTCCGTACATCGTCCGGGAGTTTCCCTTGCTGGGTGTCCAGCACTGGAACCTCCCTTGAACATTCGTCCAGGACAGATTGTACGTGTGTTGTAAGCGAGTCGATCGCCGCTGTCGTGTCAGCGACTGTTTCGAGGTGGTCGGGGATTGCGTCTAATTGGGGTGACTTGGTGGATTTCAGTTTATCACTTACTTTCCTCCAGTCAATGACCTTTTTAGTAGGTATAGGCTGTCCTTGGTCTGGGAAGCCTGAGCGACTATTCAAATGCATAATCACGGGACGGTGATCGGAATCTAGTTCGTGAAGCGTTTCTATAGAGTTCAACCTAAGGTTTACATTCTTAAGTAACGCTATATCGAGAATGTCCGGATTATGCGAGGTTATTCCTGGGAAATGAGTAGGACTCATCGGGGCGATGACGTCATAATGAAGATGTGCACTTAGATCCAGTACCAACTTCCCTCTAGGGTTGGTAACGGTACTGTTCCAGGCTGGGTGTTTGGCATTGAGGTCACCCGCTAATATGATAGAATCACTTAAGCCAAAGAGGGCATTAAGGTCTTTTTTGAGGCCTACAGGGTTGTCATTTGATGACGCCGAGGGAGGGGGGCAGTATGCGGAGATGATGGTGATCGATTGATGACCAGTCATTCCTAGCCGACAGGCGGAGTACTCTAGGTACGAAGTGGGGTCGGGCAGAGTAATTGGAATGCAATGGAGCGCTTTCCTATAATAAATAAGGGTGCCACCACCATGTGAGCGTGTCCTATCGTTACGAACTAAACGATAGTTGGCAATTTTAGGGTCACGCCGGTGAGGTTTTAGGAATGTCTCTTGAACGAGGAAGATGTCCAGCTGATGGTCGCGAAGAAAAGTGGCAATCTCATCACGCTGGGTATTAATGCCATTGGCATTGAAGAAACCTATTCTAAGGGAACTGGGTTTTAGGCAATTGTTATTCAATTGCGTACCCATATTCCGTTTTTAAAGGTAAGGCAGTCGAGTTCCTTCGTAATCGAAGGATACCTCATGAAAATTTGAAGGCCAGACATGGGGTTAATGGCATTAGCCGGATTACTGAGTTCTGCGTAAAGAGCTCGGGCTTCTGGGGTCATCCAGATCGAGTATGCGTTGAGTATAGTCTCAGCGACACACCGATAGGATTCCTGACCGGATTGGGCTATCGGGGGTGGGCGTGCATCAACTACTGTGGTGGGAGCCACTTGGTTGAATTGCACTGGCTTAAGGGCAACGGGAGTCGTTGGTCCCATTGGGATTGTGGTGATTGGCGCTGGGATTTTGAGGTCCATGAGCGCTGGAATTGCCTGGGGGGTGGCATGATTTTCCATCATAGCCGGGAAGGCTTTTTGATGGTTGAGCTTGTTCCAGGGGGAGGATCTCTGGGGGGCGAGTCTCTGCTGAGATTGCGAGGAAGACTCGGTAGTAAGGGGGGCGGCGCGCTGTTGTGTAGCGTCGAAACGCTTGGCCACTTTAGGCGCTAATTTGGGGGCCTTAGGGCAGCCTCTGTAGTTGGCTGGGTGGCCTACTTGCCCACAAAGTACGCAGCTCGGAGGCTCTGCACATTTGGATGGGTCCTTAGGTCTAGTACACTCTTTGGTACTGTGCTCCCCTAGGCATTTAACGCATCTAGGGGTGGCGAAGCAGTTGGCCTGGGAGTGGCCGTAGAGTTGGCAGCGGTGGCACTGGCCAACTATGGAGGTCCGATAGGGTTTCTCTATCGAAATCCCTGACAGGGAGCAGATTGATTTAATCCCGAAGATGGGATTGTGACCTTCAGTGTGGCTACAGATAACCAGCACTATGTCGTATACTTGACCTCCTCTCGCTTTGTGAAGGCGATGGACCGAGATCACTGGGACGTTTTGGGCCAGAAGGTCGTCACGGATATCGTCCGTGGCGATCTCTTTGGGAACACGCTTGATAACCACACGAGTGGGCGTGTCCTCCGGGAGAGCGTACGTATGGAATGAAAAGTTTTCACTTTTCAGCATACGGGTCAATGACCTAAAGTCACTTGAGGTCGGGACAAGGATTTTGATGCCTTGTTGGCATGAAGTGGCGGAGGTGAAATTGATCTTACGATCAATGCATATGTTGGAAACCTTGTTCCACTTGGCCTTGTCTTGCAAGAAGACAGGGGGAGGGCGCTTCTGTTTTTTCTCATTAGCTAGCACCATAGGGCTAGCTGAGCGGCTTGGCCGCTGAGAAGAGGGGGCAGAGGTGGGTTGGGGGGATTGGGTCGACGGCAGGGGCGAGGGGCAGGGGGAGGCAATGGGGGATGAGAAGGGTGTCGACGCCAGGGACCTCTTGGCCTTTGAGGCCTTAGCTTTTTTAGCTTTCCTCTTATTGCCTGGGACGGGTGTGAATCCGTCTTCAGAGGAGGAGGTGGAGGAGGTGTTCTCGTCCGAGTTGAGGTCTGAGCCTTCCTCGTCCGAGTTAACAGGGACCTCCATAGGAGAGAGTGACGAGATGGGACGCTCGTCAGGTTCGAAGGCCCTGGTCTTCGGGGACGACCTTGGGGCTGAAGCGGGCGGAGGAGAAGGGGAGCGGGGGGAGTCAAGCATGACAATAGGGGCAGTAGCCCTATTATTGTCGGTATTTGGGTTTTGGCTCTTATCAGCCGGGATGTTTGAGAGTATCTTTTTGAAAGCATCTCCATGCTTCTTTTTAAATGCCTGGTCTTTTAGGCAGACTTCTTGGAAGAAGTCCAATAATAGAGATGGCCACTCCATCTCTATTAGAATTCTCTAATTATAAGAAAAACAAAAAGGAAAGGAAAACAATCGTTATCAGTTACTAACTGTAACTGATAAGAATGTAAACAAAACACAGTATGGAGTATTTATCACATACGATAAGAAATAACTAACTATTATTAGAGTTGCGTACAACCCGGGTAGGTACGCCCGGGGGTGTGTGACCTTACCCTCCCAGTCGGGTTAGACTGGGAGGTGAGTGCCTAGGTGAGCCCTAAGCTATGATGTGCCTATCACCAATCTTAATGTGTGATAGGAGCCCTATGGTACTGGGTAACCCACAGAAGGCGGGTACCCGTGCGTGTGTACCTTTGTCTGGCACGTAGGGGTGGAGACTCCCAGTCGTGCCAGGTGATGTTGTAGCGGAGTCAAGGGTTGACTAGGCAAGACACCAAGGCCAAACCCTCGCTCCCGAATCCAACTGACTGCCGTGCTCTGAAGGAGCTTGGCGGGTGCGTTGGGTCTGCACCCCCTCGGATTTCTGTTGACACCGTTAGGTTTCCACCAGAGGACCACTAAGACCGTGGCTTTTACCCAGACGGGGTCAATAATCGTGACTAAATCTGTTAAAGAAACTATCTAGTCGTTTCCTATCCTTAAAAGGACCAGTCCGGACTACAAGGTACGCGGTGGTACCGATGACGGCGGTGTGCGAAGCACAAACCGCGGACGCGTCGCGTAGATCGCGACGACACAGGACAGCGGGGTGCGGGCGGCGGGGGGAGCGCAGAGCGAGACGTGCGTTCGCGAACACAGCCGGCGGCGGAATGACACGTTGTGCATTTTTTTTTTTTTTTTTTTTTTAAGTGACGTCTCGCAGTTTACAATCCAAATGATTGGTTACTGCTTAACCGGGCTATCCTGTGGAGACTAAACTAAGCCTCCAGCCAGGCAACACGTTGTGCAAACGGTGCCACCTCTTTTATACTAAATTGTAAATGCTGGCCAGTGAACCATTTCCTCACCCCCGATCATGTTTATTTGCTATAAAATATTTTACAAATGCCTTGAGCTGGCGAGTCTCTAATGATATTATAGCTTATTAAATTATATTTACAATTTCATATCGATCATCCCTCTACGACGCTCCATCACGGAATGGTGCGCGGTCAAAGGTGACGGGCATATTTATATGACACCGCCCCCCGCCTCACTACTATAAAAACAAATGACACCATCGGAAAACCATCCTCTCCGCAGTCACGGCGTCCGATTTACCATCGCGCCAATGTCAATCTGGCATATCGGTCGGTTTGGTCAGTTGTGTGTTTTTTTTTAATATTTTATGTCAGTAAGGCGGGTATTCTCGATAACTTTTAGTTTTAGTCGATTATTTCATAGACAATTATAAGAAATAAAAATATTTTGGTCTGTGGATCCGTCAAATGACATTTATATTTATTGTCAAAGTCAGTGCACGAAATTAGTCGCCATATAGTGTTTACAAATTCGTTTAAAATACGAGATTGTGTTAGATCCTGAGTGCAGACCCTGGAGCCCTGATGTAGGGCTCCAAGGGGGAGTGTTGAACTGTTTTTAATAGCTTTTTTGTGTATTCGGTGTAAATTCGAGCCGAAATAGTGTTTCATCAACCACGTTCCGACTTTTTCGTGTCCGTTTTTATTTATTCGTGTTTCGAAGTTTATTTGTGCTTAATACTCATCAAACTATTGTAATTACCAATGCTACGCTAATTATCTATCGAAACAATGAAGTTCTAAACGAAACAAATTCGATTCTAAGTGAAAACAAAAACTTTTTTGTGCCGCCGGCCGGGTTATTTTTTTCCGTCGTAATTAATAATAATAAATAATTAATAAAAAATGTGTGGGGAGGTGTGATATTTTTATTGATTCTTGTGTAATAGGGTGTATTCCTGTAAATAAAATTAAAACTTTATGAAATAATGGTATGTTTTTTTTTTATTAATTTTTTTTTACTCAAATTTACTCAAAACTGGGAAACACAATTTTTATAAATTAATTACAAGGTAAAACTGGGCAAATCCCTGTGAAATATGATAGCTTATTTCATAACGATTCTAACAACATAACATTCATACATGGTTCCCATACAAAAAACCCAAAAAAATGGGTTTTTACTGAGACCCCGGGTCGAAACCGCAATGTATTGGACATTTGGCCTATCCTCCAGCTGCTTATTTTATGCGTCGTAGAGGTAAGATCTCACAATAAAAATATTATAATATGAAAATATAGACTCGAATACATCTTAATACAGTTAAAGAATGGCTCTAAGTATGTAAACAAAGGGAATATAAATAAAAGAAGTTAGTCTCCATACATTTACTCAAAAATCCTACTTGATGCTGATTGGTTCGGTGTCAGGTCGCCTAACCCACTACTTGCACCCATTGAATTTAAGGTGTCGTGCACAATTAGGTATGTGTAAAGTGTGTAAATTGTGAAAATGACCCGTGATTGGTAATTTAGAAGAAGAAAAACAAGATCCAATTACAATGGAAGGTAGTCCATTCAACCGGAGCAGCAAGTGTGCTCGCTCCCCGCCCTCTACACCCGTACCAGCAGCCGCAGCCACCCCCGAAGCCGTTCCTGCCTCTCAGGAGCCTCGCCAAAAAACAAAAGATGCCCTTGAAATGATCTCGATGCCCGAAATTCAGAACTGGATGGTGACCATCGAGCAGAGCCTGAAGGAGGTGTGCACTATTGTGGCCGACGGTAAGATGAATACGGAACAGAAGCTACGTATCAATGCCTTATGCCGTAAAGTATGTCACGGCACATTGCAAATGGCCGTACACTACCAGTCCATCAAGGCGACAGCTCTCCAATATCACCACGCTGTGCAAAGCCTTGAGAACCAACTCGACCTATCGAAGCAACTAGAGAACCTTAAGCAGAGTATCGGAGAATTTATGAGACCTGCTCAGGGAACTTCTTTTGCGGACATGGTAAAAAAAGGAGCCAACAATTTTATACAGCCAATAAATTTAAGTTCTGTGGCCATCTATCCGAATGACAAATTGAAGACCAGCGATGAAACAAAATCTCTTGTCCAAAAAATTATCCATCCTGAACAGATGAAGCTCCACGCGAGAGGCCTGCGCAAGACGAGGAATGGAGGTGTTATCATCAGCACTGAGACGAAGGACGACATTGAGAAGCTGAGACAATCGGTGCAGCTAACGAAGTCGGGCCTAATACTCGATAAGCCTTATAAAAGGAAGCCTAGGGTGGTTATTATAGGAGTGCCGTCATCCATGCCAGAAAAAGAGGTTTTTACTTGTTTATACCATCAAAACCTTGCCGAGAAACTTCAGGACAGCAGCCTTGAGACGTTTTTGACCTCAATTAAGTTGAGCCACAAGTCTGGTAAGAAGGACGCTGAGACCTGTAACTATGTGGTAGAAGTGTCTGCAGAAATACGCAAAGCCCTGATGTCAAAAGACCGAGTGTTTGTGAATTGGTCATCATGCTCTGTTAGAGATTTTACTCTGGTCACACGATGTTATAAGTGCGAGCAGTATGGACATGCTGCCAAGTCATGTCGGCAGGCATCCTACACCTGTGGACACTGTGGCGATCAAGGTCACTCCATAAAGGAATGTCTAAAGAAGGCAGAGGATCCAAAATACGCAACTTGCTTGCATTTCAAAAAGCCCGACAAACACAACACAGGTTCTGTTGACTGCCCCGCAAAAATAATGGCTGAAAAGAAATACATCAATTCCATTGATTATGGAGGCGCCTAAGAGCGCCGTAAATTGGATATTTTTCGGACCTTTTTAGTTTTATTGTTTATTTTTCTTTCTTTTTACGGTTTTTATTTAATTTTTTTTTATTTTGTTACTCTGCTGTCATAAATATGATAAATAATTTAATAGATGATTTATATAATTTCTCTGTGTCTGAGTCTAAGGTTTGTGAAGCTGAAACCTGCAAACAATATCTATCCGGCTACAAAAGTCCGTTAACCATACTAACACAAAATATTCGCAGTATTTTTAAGAATTTTGATAGCTTTAGTACATTTCAGCAACGGCTAAACATAAATTGTGACATTATTGTTTTAACCGAATGCTGGCTTGCCAAGCAATATAACATACCAGTAATGCCGGGCTATAATATGTATAGAAGTAATATAAATTATAATCAAAACGATGGAGTGATAGTTTATGCAAGGAATCATCTGAATGTCTCTGTTGAGGAACCAAATATGCACGACTGTAACAGATTGTTAATTAAAATAGAGTCTGAATTTGCTATACTAGCTATATCTACGCTATATCGACCGCCCTCTTTTAAAAATACCACCAGTTTTACTGACTCTCTGAACGATACCTTGCAAACTCTATCATCCTTCAAAAACACTATTTTAATTGGCGATATTAATATAAATATTCTTTCAGGTAGTACTAATGCACCTGCTCAGGACTATCTCAATTTATGCGCCTTTCATGGCCTGCTCCTCGCACACAGCTTTCCTACACATCACAGCGGATCTTGTTTGGACCATATCATTATGCTTAAATCGATTTTTCCCTCACATGCACTTGTTGTTAAGTCAACAATAACCGATCATAATGCTGCCCTACTAACCCTCAATTGTGAATTACCTAAATTAAATACTCGAACAATTTCTAAATTGAATATAAATAAACTTGAAGAAGATTTACGCGTCATCGATTTTGAGCCAGTATACAATTCCGCTGACCCGCAGTTTTGTATGTCGTATGTAATAGAAAATGTTAGACATGCAATTCAGAAAAACAAAGTTTTATCGCAGTTGAACAAAAAAAAATCACAACTTAAAACCGTGGATCACGCCAGGGCTTATTCGCTGAATGAAACATAGAGATAAACTGCATTTGAAAGCAAAATCTAATCCAGATAATTTAATATTTCAAGTGTCGTACAAAAGATACAGGATTTTTTGCAATGATCTACTGAGAAAAGTTAAATGCAACTACGATAAAATTGAACTGGAAAAGGCTGGCACAAATAGTATAAATGTCTGGAAATATATTAAAAATGTAACTTATGCATCAAAACAAAATGAGTCATCATCAGGTTTATTACAAGCACATTCGTCACACTTGACATCTGCTAACACAGCGAATAATTTCTTTGTTAATGTTGGAAAGTGTCTGGCAGAACAAGTTCGGGGTCAATCACATTATCTAACATGCATTCCTTTTATGTGTAGCACCACTTTAACTTCCTTTGGGCTGCTGGATACTGATGAAAATGAGGTAGAAAGCATAATAATGACTTTGAAGGACGACTGTGCAGTTGGTTGGGATAACATATCTAATAAAATTATTAAGCAATTCAGGCATATTTTAGTACTACCACTGACTTACATTTTCCGCATTTGTTTATCTTCAGGTATTTTTCCCGAATGCCTAAAAAAGTAGTAGTTCTCCCTATCTATAAATCAGGCAGTAAAGAGCAAGTGACAAATTATAGACCTATTTCTTTACTGCCTTGTATGTCTAAAATATTAGAAAAAATTATCAATAAAAGATTGTTCAAATATCTGGAGGATAAATCAATTTTATCCGAGCGCCAGTTTGGATTTAGGCCTAAAGTCTCAACCGCCGATGCCGTACATCAACTGACTGACTATCTAGCAAAGGAACTTGACAAGGGTAACCACACAGTAGGAATTTTCCTGAACCTCGCCAAAGCTTTTGACACAGTTTCCATTCCCATCCTGTTGCGCAAGCTTGAGACCATTGGTATAAGAGGAACCCAGCTGAAACTCTTTAAAAGTTATTTGGAGGACCGTACCCAATGCGTAAAGATTGGCAATGTGCTCAGCGCTGATAAACAAAACACGTCATTTGGTGTTCCCCAAGGAAGTGTTTTAGGGCCTACTCTGTTTTTGATATACATAAATGACCTTTGTAATCTAAAGCTAGAACACGGAATAATTGTATCTTACGCTGACGACACTGCTCTACTTTTTTCGGCAGACTCAGAAAATGAAGTGTACAAACTAACGCAACACGGATTCAATATTGTAAATAATTGGCTTCAACATAACTCACTAACATTAAATGCGGATAAGACTAATTACATTAGGTTTTCGATGCGCAAACAGACAACTAATATTACCCCAACGTTGTATGCTCATTGTTGTACGGACCCTACCGATAGCCAGTGTGGGTGTCCCAATATCAAAATGGCTAATAAAATACCTAGGTATCATTATTGATGAAACCCTTTCCTTTAAGCAGCACATCGAAGCTTTAAATAATAGAATTCGTAAGCTAATATTCGTGTTCAAAAAGCTACGATATATTGCAGACCCACTACTAATTAGGCAAGTTTACTTTGCTCTATGTCAATCAATTTTGACTTACTGCATTACCTCATGGGGTGGGGTGGGTAAAACTTTGTTACTACCCATCGAGAGAGCGCAGAGAGCGAACCTCAAGGTATCTACTTTCCGACCTTTCCTATTTACCACTAACCTCCTCTATAAATCTTGTGAAGTACTAACAGTTCGACAATTATTCATAATGAGCATCGTATTAAAACAACACGCAGCCCTTCCCTATCGCCATGAATATACAAAAAAAACGTAACCACAAACATTTATTCCCTAAATTATTGTAACTGTAAGAAAATTATCAAAGAAACTCTACAAAGTATGTCCTACGAAGACACAGAGAGGTTATTACTTGTACTAAAATAGATATTGTTCGTATTTTATAATGTGATATTTTAGTATATAAGATGTTAGAAAATTAGAATTATATTATATTATTTACACTCTTAAAAATTTACCTAAGACTATCTTGTATTTTATTTACAGTTATTTAGAAAAAATATGTACCTTTTTCGCCTGAAACACAGGTTTACCTAGTTCAGGCACATAACACGTGTGAACTTGACACAGATTTAAGCAAAAATTTTACTTATTGTTTTACCTAATGATTTTTAAATAAACTTTATTATATTTTATTTTTTTTGTTCCGGTGTGGAAAATCCTCATTGGATGTCCCCCAGACCTCTGTCTGCCAGATTCCTACTGACTAAAAACCACCCCGGTGTTCCATCTCATACCTACGCTGGGGGTCGCGGGAACAACGATACTTCCGCAACTTCTGCGGGCCTCGGGTTGGGGGGGGGGTGAGGTGTTGGACTCCCGCAGCGTATCGTCCGCGTAACACGTTAGGTCTACGCCCGGTTGGAGTTCGCTCCTCAGCACCCAGTCGTACCCGCTGTTCCACAGGCCCAAGACCGAGCCCTGTGGAACACCGCACGACATGCGGTGCTGGTTTTCAATGCCATCACGTCCCACATAGGTGACACAGCTCTCCGCCAAATAAGCCCTGTCGATGCGCCGAATGTAGGGAGGCACTCGATGATACCGCAGTGCCTCCCGAACACAACTCCAGGGCAGGGTGTTGAAGGCATTGGAAATGTCCAAGGACACCGCCAACATCACCCCACCCCGGGAAAAGAATAGCACCAGCCCTATCCTCCCATGGGTGTCTTAAGAAGCGACTAAGGGACTTACCAGAGACTGGGCAGCAGCATTCTCTGTTTACTGTACTGTATTTATCTACCATACTGCAATCCGGCTGCCAAGCATAGCGATTATGCCAAAACCCCCATGAAAATCACAAAGAAAAAATGGCCCCTAGTGCCTGTCGACCCCCACTACGGTAGGTCCTGGCAACGTACAACATGCATACACTCCAGACCGATGAGAAGATCGCCGAACTCGAAGAGGAATTGAGCAGGTTACAATTCAGTATTATAGGGTTATCTAAAGTAAGAAGAGAGGAGGATAATTCTCAAATATAGCAACTTGATCTATTTCCGGGCAGGTGGCCTGCAGCAAGTCCGTTGGGAATAGCGTGGTAAAGACCAAGTGTGTGTCGACGAGGCGTGACGAAGTAGAGACGATGATGAGCTGCAGGTGGGCAATTTGGTGTTGGCCGTCAGGGGTCGACCGGGGTCGCCTACTGGCCAGTTTTGTGGAGCAAATGGGCATCATGATGAACTATCAACTTATCGCATTTTATAATCGTTATTGCACCCACCACTATTTGTCTCTGCATCACCCAAAGGTTGACTGGTAGAAAATGCCTGGGGCATTAAGTCCGCCTCTGTACCTACGTTTGTGTGCTTAAAGTAATAAATAAATAAATAAACTCCTTCTCGGGAAAGCGTGAGCACGGGCAGTGGACTTGGCAGAGCGCCGATGGTGTAATTAAGAAAATAAATATTCCAAGAAGCAAATTTTCAACGACATCGTTGAACATTTATTTGTGAACAATTCTGTGAAAACCGGAAGCGATCACCGCATGGTAAGTGGCCCATTGAACATAAATGTGAACATTACCCTAACAGGAAAGTGGCTCAACCCAAGATAGGTAGGTGTAACGCACAAATAAGAGCGTTTAGTCAAAAATATATAGTGAAAATATTCAGCTTGGAATGTTTCGCATTAAGTAGATTTAAACAAAAAACTAAACATGTAAACAACGACCAAATTCGAATGACTACAAAAAAGCGACGGATTCATAGGGTAGAGTGGTAGCCAATGAACCACCAAAAATTTGAAGAGCTCTAGCACAGTGGTTATTGCAGTCTAAGAAAATATTTTTATCTCACCACATAGGTAATTTAATAAGCTACCACATTGCATTCAAAATATAAGAAAATATTAACTATTTCCTGAATTATACAGGTTTTTTTAAAACTAGGTAAATGGTTCATAGTGTACCAGTAAGGGTACGCGATGAACCAGGGGGGTGGGACTAAATGATCCAGGTGGTACACAATGAATCACAGTAATAGATAAACCGATAATTGTTTGTTTTAAGTTGAAAATAAATAACAAATCATTCTGTATTCATCCAACCGCTAGGTGCGGCTAACCCAAGTGTCCCTGGGGGTGCCCCATACAGCATGATAAAATGATAAATGATTTATTTTCTGTAAGTTGGTTTGTACAAACACTTTCACATGTCGATCATATTTTTTAAAACTAGATGAGGTCGGCGTTTCCTGTCTGACTACTCTGAGAAGAAAGGCCGAAACAAACTCAGAGGTCACAGTCTCTTTTAAAGTCCAGACAAAAACTTGGTTAGATCATGTGAAGACCATGTAGACTGATGTCTGAAATGGTCTTTTGAGAAAAGAACCAGCCAGATTGAGTGGACCTGTCCAGTCAGTGCACGCATTTGTCAATAACCGTGCAGCTCAACTTAGAATTTAAGGAGCTCAACGAATTGACGAACAATACCAAAGAAAGGACATTCGGGTAGGCCGCATAAATACTCAAACTGCCAGACCATGATTAAAAACTAACTAAGATAAATTAAAATTAAAAAAAAAGAATAATCCACATAGTCTTCACATTCACAATAATTAAAATAAAATAATATAATACTTTAAAAAGTAAATATTCTTGTCATTGCAAGAAAAATTAAAAAAATAAAAATATAATTAAAAACTAAATCCATGAAGCAAAATAAAAAAAATTAAAAACGAAATTAATTGGAGCAGCTCAATCCCAAGCTTTTTTGTCCTCAACGTAATCTTTAATGTTATAAAACGCTTTCTGGCACAACTTACGTTTAATGAATGATTTGAATTTATTAACACTTAAACCTTGTACGTCGCTTGGAAGCTTATTATAAAAGCGTACACATTGACATCTAAACGAGCCACCTATTTTCTTGAGCCTTGTTGTAGGTACTACAAATTTGTGTTTGTTCCTAGTATTTATGTAATGGATATCACTGTATTTTTTAAACAATTTTATATTTTTATGGGCATATAAAAGATTTTCATAAATATACTGAGAAGGCACAGTCATTACATTAATCTCCTTAAATTTCTCTCTGAGAGAGTGTCTCGGGCTTAATTTATAAATTGATCGAACAGCTCTTTTCTGCAAAACAAAGATAGTCTGGATGTCGGCGGCATTTCCCCACAACAGAATACCATACGACATTACACTATGAAAATAGCTAAAGTATACTAAACGGGCTGTCTCTATGTCAGTTAAATTACGAATCTTTCTAACAGCATATGCTGCGGAGCTTAGCTTCTTTGACAATTTATCTATATGTGGGCCCCACTGAAGCTTAGCATCCAAAGTTAGGCCTAAGAATACTGTGCTATTTTCAGGATTCAATTCTTCGCCCTTTAACATCACATCAGTTTTCACCTGCCTAACGTGAGGTAGGGTAAACTTAATGCATTTGGTTTTTTTTCCATTTAAAAGTAAATTGTTAACATTGAACCAGTGAACTACTTTTGAGATCGCGCTATTTACATCGTCAGTAACCAGCTGCTGACGTTTAAGTTTAAACAAAAGTGAAGTATCATCCGCAAACAACACTATATCATGGTTATCCTTTATGAGGTAAGGCAAGTCATTAATATAAATAAGAAACAAGAAAGGGCCAAGAATTGAACCCTGCGGGACTCCCATTGTTACTATAGATCCGGGAGATCTTTTTCCATTAACGTCAACGCTCTGAATCCTATTACTCAAGTATGAAGTAAGAAGAGCCAGAGCGCTGTTCCGGATCCCGTAGTGGCGGAGTTTCCTGATTAGCGTTTCATGAAGAACACAATCAAATGCCTTGGACAAATCACAAAATATTCCCAAGGCATCGCACTTATCTTCCCATCCTTTATAAATATGTCCTAAAAGCTCAACACCGGCATCAGTAGTTGAACGACCCCTTGTAAAACCGAACTGTTTGCTATGTAATAATTTATGTTTATTAAAAAATCTTTGCAATTGCTCTAAAATTAATTTCTCAAATATTTTACTAAACGTAGGTAGTACTGAAATAGGTCTATAATTTGTAGGGTCTGAAGTACTACCTGATTTAAACAAAGGTATTATTTTACTATTTTTCATTAGGTCAGGAAACTCCCCACTGTCGATACAATTATTAAAGATAATAGCTAAACTAGGTGCGACAATGTCAATAATGGACTTGCAACTTCTACAGAATGTCCCCACAGATCTGCAGTCTTTTTAACATTTAAAGTGTGAAAGGTTTTAATTATGTCTCTACAAGTAATATGTTCAAAAAGAAATTCCGAATCACAAACATTAACATTTTCTTTTAGTATAGACTCAGCAACAGAAGGTGATGAGTTTAGGGATTTAGTAGTTGAAATGGGAATATCTGAAAAGAAATTTTCAAAAGCCACTGCGACTTGTGAGTCTGATTTTATGATGTTATCATTAATAGATAGGCTGTAGTCAATATTCCGGTTACCAGATCTTCCCGTTTCACTATTAATAATATTCCAAGTCGTTTTAATAACATTACTACTACTTTTAATCTTCGAACTCAAATAACGCGACTTGGCCAAACAACAAACTTTTTTAAATAATTTTGAATAATTTCTAACATATAAATTAAATTCAGCAGTGTTTACATAAGTCCTTTCACTGTACAGCTCATAAAGCCGTGTTCTGCTTTTATGAATACCAATCGTAGCCCAATCACCGAATGAAGCATTACTATTAACCGAGATAGTTTTGGGAATAAAAGTGGAATTAAATTGTCTACAGTATATATTAAAAAAATCATCATATAGATGATTAGGTTTAGAATGAATTGCCAATATTGGTAATTCATTAATAAGTTTAACTTTAAAAGCTGCCAAGCGACTTGCAGTTTTGGGGTTAACAGTGATATCCTTTTTAGCCACTTTGTTATTTTGGTTTGGTATAGTAATCCTCTGCCCGCAATGATCAGAATCTAGTAAATTTATAATTTCTTTGTGGACTGGTATAACATTAGTATAAATATTATCTAAGCATGTGGCACTAGTAGGGGTTATTCTTGTGGGCTCCAAAAATAGGTTTACAAGATTGTAGGACTGAAACAGACTTTTTATTTTACTACAAAAACCTGAGTTTTCTAATAAATTAACATTAAAATCACCACAAGTGATAATGGATTTATTCGAGTTACAAATCTTGTGTAACACTTCATCCATTACCTTTTCAAAGCAGTCATACAATCCTGAAGGGGATCTGTATACACTTAATACAATAAACTGCTCCAATTCTATACAAGCTATTTCAATTGTCCGCTCAACAGATAGGCTCACAATATCCTTACGGTCTTTAAATTTAAGCTGGTTACTTACTAAAATCAAGGAGCCACCATGTATAGCATTAACTCTGCTGAATGAACTACCAACCTGGGGATTATTAAAATTGAACAATAACTGGTGGCTTTTAAGCCAATGTTCAGTTATACAAAGAATATCAATACTGTTAAAGTTCATAAATAATTCTACTTCTAAATCTTTGTTCATAAATCCTTGAATATTTTGATGCACCAGGTTAATACTATTTACTGATTTTAAACTTTTATTTAATTTAATTTTGCAATTTTCATCCTGTACAATTTTGCAAGAGGTTGTCCCTATTGTCCTAATTTCTAATTTAAATTAATATCAATTTCTGATACCAAATTATTGGCTGAATTAAGTAACATATCTTGGCATTGCTCAATAGAAGCAAGTTGTTTAGCCAAATTCTTGGCTGTAATAGAAAAATAATATGATAGCGACACAGCTATCTGTCTTTTACAATACTTTGAAAGAAAGTACCTATCCATGAAAAAACTATCTTTTGTCAAATAAAAGTGATTACCAACATAATTGTTGGTGTCAATTAAATGGAATAAATTACTACTATATGTTAAATTATGTAATGTCCTATTCAATTCAAATCTAAGATTATTTTCTTCCTGTGGCAAACTTTGGCTGTATGGGAATGTGAACATCACAATTTTTTTTAAACTAAGTTTGCACAATGATCTATAATGTTGGAGTAATTCACCTTTGTTCACATTACCCCTATTACCAATAAAAATTAATAATGTAGTATCCTGGTTAAAATTACATTTTATAACTTTTTTCATTATATCAAATAAAGAACAACCAGGCATACAGTAGTTCATTATTGAGTGTCCTGGATATTTATTTGATAACAAGTGGCCTAGATCCTTTCCAATTTCATCACAAAATAATACTATTTCTGTATTTACATTCTTTTTAGGCAAACAGTTAGTAATTTCAAATGTGTGCCTTATAGTTTTATCTTGGAAACATCATAGCCGGAGGTAATGCCTTGCCAATCGCATTTACAATACAGCAAGTTGTAACCAAGATTCCACGTTCCCCACTGGTGACTTTACAGACACTGCGTCCTTTAGCTGCCAGAACATTATGGGGTCGTTGCACAGGTGTGGTAGAGGTTTCGACAAGATTATATATTCGGTTTCCATTAGCAAAAGATGGAGAGCGACTTAAAACTTCTTTCAGGTTGTCGTAAAATTTTATCCCGTTCTTTTTATTAAATGCTGTAACTAGCAGCTTTTGCCATACTACAAGCCTCCGGTTTTCCACTGACAATTCAGGATATCTTGCTCTAAACACCCACATCCAACCTCAGCCTGCCATGTCATGGACTTTCCACGATGGCGGCATTTCAATTTTGTTAATCACTGCCATTTGGCAATTCTGCGTCTTTAAAGTTGGGCCATATAATTTATGTGCACAATCCAATAAATACTTCTTGATACTGTTTTCTCTTTCATCATTATAGTTTTGCTTGCATCGATGAGCTTTCCTCTATGGTAGGATCGCATCCGCCAAACCGAAGCTTCTGAGGGAGTTCGAAAGATTCTATGGGCAGTTGTACATGTCACGCCACCATGTCAGTCCGACTTCAGGATCAGACCTTGGAATCTATCCTTCTACAGCGAGATGTTGCGGCTGCAATGGAGGATGTCTTTAAGGTTCTGGACTGGAGAGGGCTAGGCATCAACGTCAACGGCGAGTTCATCACTCTCCTTCGGTTTTCCATCGATGTAGTGGTCATGGCTGAGACTATGGGGGACCTCAGTGCAATGGTCGATGACCTTATTAGAGTTTCCAAAACAGCGGGTCTTAAAAAATACATGGACAAAAAGTGGAACGATTTTATTGAAACGATTTTATTTTTTAATCTTATCAATGCCCTAGATTGATGACGAGAGTGGTGTGGTGACTAGTACCTTACAATTTTTCATTTTTTTATAGTACATTACTGCAGCGGCAAGCAAAAGAGGCATTGATGGACGAACGAGTAAATGTGGGCCGAGGCACACATACGTAAGTCCATCAATGCCTAGTAGTGGCCAAGGCTTGTATAGTACTTTTCTCAAATCATGCGCGGAAATTAAAACTAAGTAGTACCTAGAACTCATTTTGTCAAAATCAATGACGAACGACAATAAGTGTTCCTGCGTTCAAGTGTTCTTTTGTTTTTTTTCAATAAACAGCGTTCTATTTGCAAGCCAGTTCGAAATTTAAATAAAACCTTTGATAAGTTACCTCCTTGGTTGCCATGTTTTGGAGTAAAAGATCTTTCCATTTTTAAATAACGCGACAGATATGAGTTTACTATGTAATTTATTTGGCCTCTAGACACGACAGATATGGATTTTCATACAACTTTTGCAGGCCGCTGCTCGCATGTATGTGGCCAGTAAAACATATTTTCTCAAACATGCTTGGAAATTTGAGCATTATTATGACAACCTTCTTCGAGATAAATCGAAATTGCTGTACTGGCCACATACATGCGAGCAGCGGCCTGCAAAAGTTGTATGAAAATCCATATCTGTCGTGTCTAGAGGCCATATAAATTACATAGTAAACTCATATCTGTCGTGTAATTTAAAAATGGAACTATCTTTTACTCCGAAACATGGCAACCAAGGAGGTAACTTATCAAAGGTTTTATTTAAATTTCGAACTGGCTTGCAAATAGAACGCTGTTTAATGAAAAAAAACAAAAGAACACTTAACGATCACAAACAATTATTGTTGTTCGTCATTGATTTTGATAAAATGAGTTCTAGATACTACTTAGTTTTAATTTCCGCGCATTATTTGAGAAAAGCACTATACAAGCCTTGGCCGCAACTATGCATTGATGGACTTACGTATGTGTGCCTCGGCTTCGCCTCGGCCCACATTTACACGTTCGTCCATCAATGCCTCTTTTGCTGGCCGCTGCAGTAATGTACTATTTTTTTAATAATTTTGAATTAACAAGAAAGATAATTCTTTTCAATAAAACTTAAAAACTTTTTTTATCTATTTAATTATTATTAATCCGTATAGCTGTGGTTAGAGGCTGGTCTGTGTTAGCAAACTTACGCTTTGAGCTGTCAGCGACAAGCCCTGTGGGCTTGGCTTTGTTGATGCAGTCCTACTTTGCCTGGCTCCTTCAGAGCCCGCAAGGTGGCGTGGTCTTGAGGGAGAGCGCAACGGTCGTGTAGATCCTCAAGGCAAGTGCGGTGATTTTCCTTCTCGTGGTTGCCGCCCTGTTATTGGTCTAATTCCCTCTGAAATAGACGTAACTGAAAACACCGGGCGACGCAACGCAGGGGTGGCGAGGTCATGCCCCTGGGTGTCCACCATTGAGCAAGATGATTGACAATTGATGGATAGTAATGACCTCCCGCGTGTTTGTGCCGTGCGCGGGGACCCGTACGGAAGGATGATGGGATCCTGGTGGCTGAGCCGATGAGCGTAGGTAGTTTTAACGTCTCGGAGGCAACACTCCACTTTGGCCCGGATTTCTTCTCACACGGGAGGCCGTAGCCTAGCCAGCTACGGTCAATCGGCTGCGGGGTCCGGTCAGACGGCCCCCAGGCGAGTTCACTCCCATTGGGGGCTTGCAGACGGCGGCGCTCGCTCTCATCGCTAGTGGTAGCGGTGTGGGTTGGTGCCGTGCAGTCTCGTGAGCAACTAATGGGGGGGGGCTATATCCCTCGACTAATCCCTGGTGCTACCGTAGCATCGCCACTTGAGCACTCCATGGCGGGTGGGGATAGTCGAGGGATGAAAATTAATACCGGGATTTTTAAATGGATTTTAAACATAAAAAAAACCACAAGGCGAAAGGACCGGCGAAAGCTGGGACTGCGCTCCAAAAGGCGGGACCGGCGCAAGCCGGGACTGCACTTTCCTTAGCAGGAACGCCCAGAGGCGAGACTGCAGTGGGATCGTCTCGAGGTGGGGCTGTGGCGGGACTGTCAAATGACGGTACTGCTGCGGCACTGTCGAGGGTCGGCACTGCTGTGGGACCACCGAAGGGCGGAACTGCAAACCAGCCCACCGGGCATAAAGGTGCTGCCAAAGCTGGCGCGATACGGGACCCTTGCGTTAGAGGTCGAATGACCTCGGACCTTGGGGCCCCGGACGCGACCTGCAAAGACAGCACCTCGTCGTCTCCAGGTGGCCGGAATGAATCAGGCTGGCTTCCGGTTGGACGATCTGGGGCGCAAAGGAAAAAGCACCAAAAGCTGAGACAGCAGGCGGCTTTAGAGGGGACTCCTACGGAGGGCCCATCAAAAAGACCGCGTGCTGCTCTCAGCGGTGACAGCGGGAACATGGCGGCCAAGAGGATGAAGACCCAAGGGCAATCGTCCTCAACCGGATCCTTTAGGGATGCGGTGGCGGCTGTGAAACTCGCTGTCATCACAGTCAAGTACCCGGAGCAGTACTTGAAGGCGGAGGACTTGGTGCCGATCCAGGAGCTCATAATTGAGAAACTGGAAGTGGCGCCAGATCCTCTGCCTGTTCTCACGGTTGCTTCCGGAGTTGTCGCGGGTGCAGTTCATGTATCCTGCGACAACTCTGAAGCAGCAAACTGGTTTCGGGGTGCCATCCACAATGTGGAACTTGGCTCCCTGAAACTCAAGGTCGTCGACGCCAAGGACCTTCCAAAGCCAGTCAAAATGGCATGGAAGAGTAGGAACTTGGCGTTGAAAGACTCTGCCCGGGCCATTCGACTGCTCCAGCGGCTTAACCCTGCCTTGAGGACGGACGACTGGAAGGTCGTGAATACTCTCACTGAGCAGACCGGCATCCGTCGTATCGTCCTTATGGACGGGGTGTCCGCTGGGGTCATCAAGGCCGCGGGCTACTCTCTTCCAGGAGGGATTGAACGTTATTCGTTCAAGCTCCTGGAAGAGGACAAGGGAGAGGTACCCACTGCGGAAGCAGGAGTGGAGCCCTCCGATGATGGTCCACCGCAATCTGAGGAGGACATCGACGAGGCCTCTGCTGACGACGTAGCGCAGGGGGCGGAGATCCAGACCGGGGCGTCAGAGGCGGACCTCGAGGATGACATCCTTGAGGGCCTCGATACCCTGGGGATTGAGTCGCCTACTGCTCTCGAGGAGGGTGCGATGGAGGGGGAGCCTCAAAACTGAGGCACTCAACAATAACACAAACCCATCAATTATTCAAGATGGAAGGACTAAGGTGTGTACAAATCAATTTGCATCATTGCAGAGCCGCTACTGCCCTTCTGGCTCGGCAATTGAAGTTGAATACATATGACATTGCCTTGATACAGGAACCTTATCTGTATAAGGGGACTATAAAAGGCTTAGGTGGGACAGGAGGCATGGTGCTCTATGACTGTCCAACTAATGACGCGAGGACTTGCATCTATACCAGGGGCGGTATAGAGGCAATGCCCTTACGTACTTTCTGTTACAGGGATCTCACAACAGCTCTGATCCAAGTGGGGGCGGGAACAGAGAAAAGGAGAATTATCCTTGCCTCTGCCTACCTCCCATATGAACAAAAGGAACCAGTAACACCTCAAATCAGAAGACTGGTTGACTACGGCAACCAAGAAAATCTCGACATGATACTTGGCTGCGATGCGAATGCTCACCACGTCGTTTGGGGCAGCGCAGATGTCAACAAACGAGGCGAGGATTTGTTGGACTTTGTGGTAAGCTCTTCTTTACAAATCCTTAACGCAGGCAATAAACCTACTTTCAGGACCTCTGCGAGAACTGAAGTTATTGACCTGACACTGGCTTCAAACAGGGCCAGCGCTCATATTGAAAATTGGCATGTATCGGACGAAATCTCTCTGTCTGACCATAATTATATATGCTTTAGGTTTAGGACGGCGGGAGAAGCCGAAACTAGACGAAGGAGAAACCCAAGGCATACAAATTGGGACTCATACAGGAGGGACCTTAAAGTAAATCTAGGGAGCCCTAAAGGTAAGCTTAATTCCATACTGGATATAGAATTCGAATCGGACAGAATCAAGGCGGGCACCATCGGCGCATGGGAAGATAACTGCCCAGAGAAAAAGGCCTTTTGCAAAAAGGTACCATGGTGGACTCCTGAACTAGTCAAAATACGTCAGGAAACACGACAGGCCTTTAATGATGCAAAAGCCAGGAAGGATTTTTCTGGCTATCATAGCATGTTAACGAGGTATAACACGGCGGTACGCAAGGCCAAAAGAACTAACTGGCGACAGCATTGCACCTCCATCGAAACTCTGCCAAGTGGAATGAGGTTGTGCAAAGCAATGACTAAGACAAACCCACTATCATCTGTAAAGGATGAGAATGGGTGTCTCACGGAAACTGGACAGGACACTCTGGGTGTGATGTTTAGGACCCACTTCCCGGAATGTATACTGCGCAATAGCGATGAAGTGGAACCAGTCACAAGGGATGAGCTCACAAGGCACACGTCCAAAAGTAACTGGCTCACGGCAAAGAAAGTGGTAGATGAAAACAAACTGAAGCTGGCCATAGCGGGCTTCCAGCCTCTCAAATCCCCTGGTCCGGATGGCATCTACCCAATACTATTGCAGGAAGGGGCATCTGTTTTGGTACCCCATTTGAGTAAGCTCTACAGAGCTTGCAAAGCCCTTGGGTACGTACCCAAGGCATGGAGGGAGGTCAAAGTCACTTTTATACCGAAGGTGGGTAGACCGACTTATGAAGAAGCTAAAGCTTACAGGCCCATCAGTCTATCATCTTTTCTCTTAAAAGCTCTGGAGAAACTGGTAGACAGGTATCTAAGAGAGGGACCACTGAAAGTATTCCCTCTACATAAACTACAGTGCGCCTACAGCCCGGGCAAATCTACGGAAACGGCATTGCACTTTGTTGCGAGTCGAGCCGAGGCTGCGCTAGAGGGACAAGAGATTTGTGTCGGGGCTTTCCTCGACATAGAGGGAGCCTTCGACAAAACAACATTTGAGTCCATACGCATTGCTGCAAAGGAACATGGCATCAACGATACCACGTGCAACTGGATTGACTATATGCTGAGAAGCAGAATAGTCAGATCGGAACTGATGGGAGACAGACTTAGTGCAAAAACAACAAGAGGTTGCCCGCAAGGCGGGGTGCTGTCACCATTATTGTGGTGCTTGGTAGTAGACTTGCTACTTACCAAACTCAATACCGGACCATTCTACACAGTAGGCTATGCAGATGACATAGCAATAATGGTCAATGGTAAATTCCCGAACATAGTGTCTGGATTATTACAACAGGCATTGAGGATGACAGAGGAATGGTGTAAAAAGAACCACCTCTCTATCAACCCAAGCAAAGCAGTCATTGTTCTATTTACGAGGAAGAGACAACTAGAACACCTAGGAGAGCTCTCCCTCAATGGAATAAAGCTGCCCTGGTCCACCGAAGTTAAATATCTGGGCGTAACGCTTGATAAAGAACTCAGGTGGAAAACTCATGTGGAAAATATAACGACAAAGGCCTTACGAGTGTTCGGCATGTGTCGTTCCACCTACGGTAAAACTAGGGGGTTAAAGCCCAAAGTGATACGATGGCTGTACCGGACAATGATAATACCTATTATCACATACGGCAGCCTAGTGTGGTGGCCAAGAACAAAGCTTGCTTCGTGCAAAGCGCCACTCACCAGGTTACAAAGAACAGTGTGTCTCGGCATCACAGGTGCTTTCAGGACAACACCAACGGCAGCGATTGAGAGATACCTCAATATCCCTCCTCTGCATATGATGGTTGAATTCGAGGCAAGGAAGACATTACATCGTCTTGCTGTTGCTGGACTATGGGATGCCTCTAAGCCAAAGACTAACCATACAAAGTTCGATGAGAATGAAGGCCTGGATCGGGTAACAAGCATGTTATCCGATAAAATGCAAACTAAATTTGTGTTTGAAAGGTCTTTTAAGGTCCAAATCCCTACAATAGAGGACTGGGAGAAGGGACTCGATCCACCAGAACAAGACAGTCTGGTGTGGTACACTGATGGATCCAAAATGGAATCAGGTACAGGAGCGGGCATATACGCAAAAGGTTACAAATGTAGCAAAAGCTTAGGGAAGATGGCAACTGTATTCCAAGCGGAAACATTTGCCATAATAACCTGTGCTCAAGAGAATATAGATAGAGGAACCCGAGGTAAATCTATATATATTCTTAGTGACAGTCAGGATGCTATCCAGGCCCTAAACAGGCTTGGGAAGCACAACAGGGTGAGACTGATGTGGGTCCCTGGGCACAAAGGAATCCATGGTAACGAAGTGGCTGATGAACTGGCAAGAGAGGGCTCAGCAAATGAATTTGTGGGTCCAGAACCATGTGTAGGCATTTCGAAGTGTCTCGTAAAAGCCGCATTTAGGGAGTTTGCAGATCACAGACAACAAACTTATTGGCTGTCTAACACCGGTCTGCAACACTCCAAGAAATTCCTAGGCTCTACGTTCAAAGCCCGGGAATGCATTTGGAACATGAGCAGGGGGCAAATCCGCTACCTGCTTGGGGCCTTTACTGGGCACTTTGGAACCAACGACATGCTCATGAAGATGGGTTTAACTACGACTCCCGTGTGCAGGTTGTGTGGGGAACATACGGAACGCATGGAGCACCTTCTGTGCACATGCGATGCACTGGCTGGTAAGCGAATGGGTCTCCTAGGGGTTGGATACCCAAAACCAGAAGACTATAGGCTCATATCTCCTAGTCTCGTTGTAAAACTCATGAAAACGGTTTTCAACGAGATTGGGGGGGAGTAAGTTATCTAGGGGACCACAATAGATCCCAATGGGTCGAAGTGTCCGAGATGTTCTCGGCCCCTCCATAAGATAAGATAAGAAGATAGCTGTGGTGTTTTCCCACACGTGTTTGCGGTTTACACACATGTATGAAAAGCTACGTCTGTTATCAGCTTAGCGCCGTTACAGTAATGTTTTTTCCACTAACTACCATAAAAAACCATGATCCTAGTAATTACGGCTGACATTATAACCAGCTAAGCCACCGTAAATAAAGTAGACGTGTCTCATTACACTTAGCTCTGCATACCGCTTTGGCTACAGGCACTTCCTCGCACTAGACCGGTCATTTGCGCGCGGCATACTTTAATTAAAGACGGCTCAGTGTTCCTCAGTCGTTATCGGACTCATCAAATATTCCTTGACGAATGCAAGCTAGCTCACTTCGGAGTTAAAATCTGTAGTCTGTACCTATGTACTGAAACATTCAGACACTCTTGGATTCGTTCTTTAGTGGTTTGAATATTTGATGAAAATTCTATTTTCATTCGTAATAGCTTAGATGCTGAGATGCTGGGTGAATCAGGGTAGGTTACATAAAAAATAAAAGACAAAATCGCTTTTTCCACTTCATACTCACTGTATGTCTTTATTTATTTTTTTTGTGTTTTTATCAATTTATTTTTAAAACGTTCTTTAAATCAAATTTATGTTAATATTAAATATATAATATATAGGTATCTCGAGTGTATTTACATGGTATATACAGGTGTGTATGTACATGTGTATCGGCCGCGGGGCGCTATGTACAAGTTACATGCTAACATTATGATAGGTACCTTACATACACAGATATACAAAAAACGCTAAGCTACGGTGCCGCGGCGAGTGACTCGCACTGTGGAGACAACCTATGTGATAAATGCATGCCTGAGGCCGCGCGGGCGGCGGCCCGTGACGTCATCACACGCGGCTGGCGCGTCGCTAGTGTCGTGACCAACATATTCGTCACGTATCATACACCTGTCATGTTCTGACGTGCCCATAGCCCCCCGTGTGCTGTGTGCTGTGTCCCCTCCCCGGGCCGCCACAGCCGACTTACAATTAAATGACTAACAAATGTGAGCCACTCGCGCCGACGATCACTTACAACTAGTTTCGTACATAATTTTAGTTGCACTCGTTATGTAATATCATTTTTTTAATTTTTACTTTTATTTTATTTATTTATATTTTTTTAGCAAAACACTGGCATTATCGTAATAAGGTACATTATACAAGATGGCGGCCGAACTCGTTCGTCTAATTAACTAACTGCATAAGAGATTACATCTAAATGTATCAATGTTGAAACATGTTATGCGTGAAGCTGAAGTCTTCAATACACGGAGTAATATGCAAATGTAGTCCTCCACAATCGTAAAGAACATAAACTGAGACGCTCACCTTACAAGGTGCTCGGCAAAAGTTAATCACTTGGGCGTATCATTCCATTTGCTTACTACTCCGTGGCACTAAATTATACATTGCCTTTACAAGGGAGGCATCTCACACATAGGAAGACGCCATCACCGACAACATAGTTAAAACATTACGAGGTACTTATATCATGGTACCGACATAAAGGCACTGCAACACAATCCAGAGTAAAACAAATGCCCGAGGTGGTCGCGCAGCCCGGTGAGACATATAGTGAGCAGAACATTCAGTTTGGGACGGCGCGACCACTCAGCCACGTGTCAATGTAGTCTAGTCCGAAACTTTTGCAAGAATGTCTTAGACCACAATATTATTAACAGCAACATAATTATGTATGGAGGTAAGGAGTCGCTTTTATACAATAGAGTTTTACTTTGACAGTTCTGCTCTTAAACTTGTTTTACAAAAGTTTAAATAAGGTTATATTCATATACCATTCCGAGCTGAAGCGTACGAGAAAATTATATAGTATTTCGGATCTGACAACATGAACTCTCCTTTATACCCGACTGCCGAAGGAGGGTAATGTGTTTATACAAATTTATGTTCCCTGGTGCAGGCAGGCGATTGGCTTACTTACTCGTGCCTGACTCAGCAGTGCAGCGCATACAGCATAATGTAAAGAGCGCTAAGGAAGCTAAGTAGACTTAACTCGGAAGAACAACAAACTTGTAAAGTATGCACATGTTAAGTAGGAGTAACACACATGCATCTTGCTGCGATACTAAAGGCAGCTTTTTATTTTTTTAAAGGCGTCAAGCCCTAGTTGTCAACTTTACGCAATCACGCTTTCAAATAAATGAACATACGAAAACTTTGTATTTTCTTCATGCATATTCATAAATATACAAGTATTTTTTTTTTATTTAGACTAAATTTTGTGATGTAATTACCATCGGTCGTCCAATTAGAATATCCGACACCCAATAATTTCTTTGATAATCGAGTCGAAACTGTCAATCAGTTACCTACTGCGACATCGTTAGGAGTTCTCGTCAATACATGAACTGTGCTCATTACTCCCAGATGTCAGCTGAACGCACGACTTACTTGTGAGTTTGTGAGGCACCACACGTTGCTAAACATTTCCTAATCTGTTCGCGACACTGCGCGGTGCACAATTAGCGAGTAACCGTTACTCGTCCGACAGGCAGGTGCGCGGGTGCGCGGGTGCGCGGGTGCGCGGGTGCGCGGGGGGAAGGGGGAGGAAGGTCATTAATCACCGCCGAGCCTACCTTCCATTTATTTTTAGAATACCTTCCACGTGCACGTATTGTATTGAAACAGCGCAGTCATTCCGCCAGTTCGTTGAACTTGTCCTACATACTGTTCAATCGCGCTAAGTTGCTGTAATGATTTCACATTTTTTTCAGCCCCTGACGTGAACACTTCCTACGCATACAAAAGTCGGTCTCGACCTATTTACAAGCAATATATCCAAGAAAAAGTTATAACAAAATCCATCACTAGAAATGTGTCCGTTCTGCATATTTTCCAATTATAATAAAAGGCTGCGCCGCGAGCCCGCGACAGTGACGTATGAGCACAAGTTGCGCACTCACACGTCACTCGCCGAGTCACAGCCGGCAGTATTGTTACAATAAGCTAACGTTAACAAATTATTGCTAGGTAAAGCACTCAATGATACTACTTAATATTACATACACTATTCAGTTGTCAGGACGATTGTCTAGTGAATTACTATACCAGGTAAGAGACCAGAGCTAAGTCTTAAAAATGCTACTTTGAATATGTCTTGTATCTATCCTTGACGCTTTATATCGGGAGAGGAAAAAGCGTAACTAATTCCGAAACAACACTGGGTAGCAGTTCGTAGTAGTTCGTTCGCCGACAAGTAAGCTCAAAGCACATAGAGACAAAATCGATGCAAAAAGACTTGTCAGAATCAATTTACAGAGTATACTAAACCCTATCACCACCACATAATGCACAAACTCGTACCAAGACAAACAAAAGATACGCATATGCGCGACTTCGCGTGTGTCCAACAAAATATGACGCGTTGCTTCGACTTTACGCTGTGGAGATAGGGGTCAAAACTACGTAAAATTTTGAAGACACGCGTTGCTTCGTTTCCACTCTGTCTCAATGCGCTGTTGCCCTCAGCGGGATACAAACACAAGCACAAGTGCTACTAGTACGCGAAGTCGTGACAAACTTAACAGAAGAGAATAACAATCAACTAAATATTAACATAGTATACAATTAGCTACAAAGTGATATCGAGCATCGCCTAAGCTGTTACTATACTATGATACTTTTTGTAGAGCCTAAGGTTTAGATGACGATACGAAACAGGAAGAAAAAAAAACAACATAAAATTGTCTAAATGAGATAATGAGTATGATATCAAAGCCAAGCCTAGGAGAGCACGATGGAGAATATTGCTGTAAACTACAATTATTGTAATACAAAAAAGATTTTAATTATTGCTGTGGTTACAATTATTACTATTAAAAAAGTGGTGTTTCACTGATGAACGTGTAAGCGAGACTTCAAATGGTTGTCAACTTATGAACAATTCAACGAGTTAATTATAATAATGAGGAAACCTTAGTATAACGTGTATCGCGAGCATTGTCCACACAAATAATACTAACTATGAACTCAACATGTCAACATGTCGAAATGATTCACTATGATACAATGTAAATCACAGAAACTTAAGTATAGGTTCTAGTTTATAGCTATGTTTGTGTACAAGTCCCTGATCATCACAGATATAGATACGCTCACGGAAGTAAGACGCGGCCGCCACGAAATCATAATGTAGTCTAGACCTAGACAATAAACTTTTCTGTAGCGTTAAGAGATATTCCATAAACTAAAAAAGAAAGATATATACTGTGCTCCTATGTTTTCCTCATAAATGATACATTATCTTTAGAAGCACTAGAACTCTCAAAAGACGCTCAAAATTGCGCTGTCAACAGAGGCATAGTGTACAAATTTGACAACCATAAATGAAACAAGAAAAACAGAAACACAACGTATATCTTTTTTTATTCAATTTATGGAATATCTTTTAAATTTGTCCAATACTGTAGGAGGAAATAAACGAGAGCCAAACCTCGAATTATAAATTATGACTTTGTACTAAGGAAATTCAGTCGGGAGCTCTCTGCCCACATTTCCGCAAATTGCCAGTATCACCGCGGAAAGCATTTAGTCTAGGCCCCTGCACTAACAAACTAGTAATAAGGCTGTATGTCGCAGTTCCCCTGTATCCTACACTTACATCACTCACAAAGGTTTGTATCACGCAATCAGTTTAATAGTTAATTCACATGATTCTAGTAGTTCGACTAACAACACAACAAAACATCGAGCTGCCTCTCCTCTACGTAAATAAATATAAAATCTCAAATTTTCATAAGTCCTCCATTATTATGAATTACTTCTAATAGTAGCGTTATATTCTCTAATAAGTGTATTTTGTTATATTATTAAGTAGGTAAGATAGACTCTGCTAGATTGTGAATGCTTCGCTTCACGTTTGCTTACGATACTCGATATAATGTACTCAATGAAATGCGCGTACGTAAGGTACATCTATGTCGGCGACGGCGACGTTAACAATATAAATATTAAATTTAATATAATTTAGTAACACATTATAGGACAACCACAACTTATTTACTCGATACGGCAGTAATTTCAAACAAGTTTATACAAATTCATAATTTTATCGATAAACACCAAGAACAGCGCTACTATCGACGTCGGTACACTAATCAACTAGGTTCAAATTAGAAGGACATCACTTACAACAAGGCGTAATTGTTTTAAATCATATTGCATATTTGAAAGAAACATCGAAGCTTTTTTGAAGAAGTGAGCAAATGCAACGTAACTAGCATAAATGATAAATTATATAAAAATCTAAAATGATCTTCAATATTCTATATTGCTGATAGGCACGCGTTTGTCCACTATCTCGCCTGATGGTAAGCGATGATGGAGTCGACAGTGAAGCACGCTTACCTAGAAGTAACCTATTCACTATTTACCTAAATGCTCCAGGTTGTAGCTATCATGAATAATATAATATTTGATAGCATACGTTGATCTCATGTTTACTTCGCTCATAACTATATTATATTATATGAATATTCTTCCACTGTCAGAGAACCACAAGCTTTTACCGCAATGCACCGCGGCATATTCTACAAGAACACGTGCACTAACATATATGCGAAGCGTGACGTCATACTACGAGCCGCGACCTACCCCAACGTGCATACACGCCCCACGAGTGAGTACTCCTGGTTGCCATGGCGACGGCGACGGCGCGGAGTAGTCAACAAATGGACTGTTTACGACGCAATGCCGGTGGTAAGTGTCGCGGCGATATACGTTAAGCTGGTATCTTTATTTAACGTGTGTTGGCGTTTAATTACATTCGCATGTCGTCGTTCCATTTGTTATATATTCCTTGACTTACTGTAGCTACATTTGCATTAAGGTAAGTCGTTTAATGTATGTTTTGTGACACGCTTAGCAAATTAAGTGGCCATTAGTTTTGTTTATATTAATTCTTGAAGGCGCTTTACTAGCAATCAAATTATTATAATAATTGCAAATGTGCGCAAATAAATAACAAATAAGTGTTATCGTAAGTAGTTACAGCCACTACATTGGTGTCATAAGGCAACTATCAAGTAAGGTACAAGTTCATAATTACACGCCTATGTTGTGTATGTACACTATACATTATGTACATCTGTCTATGTACGCACTTATCTGTACATAAGTCTAGTCAAGAGTTTTACATACTTTTTGTAGAAATTTTAGTTTTTTAATAGTTAACATAAACTGAGTCCAAATTGTACTCGTTATTTTGTTTTTGTTTTATTTATTGCTTTTGTTATTTTTTGGTCTTTTTCTCGTCGAGCAGTGAAGTCGACATTGTTTACATATAGGTAAAATATGCCTAGTTTTCGTAAATGACCGCCTAATGATCGAATAATCAATTATTATTAAATATACAGGGCGAGTATTTCAAGTAGTCGTCGACATCCAAATCCGAAACTATGAGGGAAGCTAAAAACACTCAAAGGAGGCTCAAGCCCGATTTTATTATTATTTAATTTTTTGAAAACTAAAACGGCATCATTTTTTTTTAAAAAACACGCTGCATGCATGTGACAAAACCTGGCATCTAACGCCATACGGCAAACTTAAGGAAACACCTCATTTATAACAAAATATTTTTTGTTTTGTTTTACTCATAATCGGACCCGAGACTCCAGTGATTTTTTAATCATTCCTCATAGTTTCAGATGTGGCCATCCACAGCCACTTGAACATCTCACCCCTATATATGCCTCATAGAAGTTTCATATAGCTGATAAAATATATTTCCTTTTCTTTATTTGTTAATATCGATTTTCCTGAAAATTATTAGAAAAATCCATAAAAATCCATCGTAGAACGACTACCCCAAAAATCTACAAAATGAATGCATTCTTTTTGTAGATTTTTTTTTTTATAAACTGATTCCAAATCATTTTTTTTTATTGCTTTTGTTATTTTTTGGTATTTTTCTTGCCGACCCATGAAGTCGACATTGTCTAGTTATAAATATTAATTTCCCTGAGAAATTCGCATTTAATAATAACCATAGAACGATAACCGGCAATTATTGACACGTTTAACCGAAATGGTTGATGTTTTAATTCCCCTGCATTTGTATAATAGTCCTAGTACAAGTTCACTAGGGTCCACTTGCACGGAAAACTTAACTCTGAGTTAGTTGCTAACACGAGGTTAAGTTGATAATATTGTATAATAAACTGTCAATTTAACCTCGTGTTAGCAACTATCTCTTTAGGCCCACTTGCACGAAAAACTTGACTCAATATTGAATTGAGTTTTTCGTGCAAGCTGGCCAAGTTGAGATTTTCGTGCAAGTGGGCCTAAATTTGTTTTGAGGCAATGCCAAGCAATTGTCATTCCTATTGCAATCTATTTTCGAAGCAATTACGATATTTTTTATGTACTAGCAACATTATAGCAAATTTGTAGTCTCAAAAGGTTGTAATGCGGGGTCGTCGTGAAGTATACTACAACACAACAGCAACAACAACAACGAAAACAACAGAACTTCACGCCCGTGTCGCACGCTTGAAGTTTATTACTCAACTAGAAAGTGGTAACATCTTAGACCCACTATTGCACGAATACCTCACGAGGCTAAATTGTCAATTGTACAAGTGGGCCTAAGTTACTTTAATATACACGACATTAGTATGTGGTACATTCATAAGATATTTTGCCTCATAAGATGTTATTTGTATTTAGAAGGTTAATCTACGACTTCTAATGTCTCTAGTTAATATACGGCTCCTCGAAAGGTATTGGTTTAAGTTACCACCGTCTCTTATGCATTTCCGTATTATCAGGCTCGTCACACTGAAAACGGGTAAATTGAGGCTTCAGCGGTATTGCCAGTGTTACTTGCTTGAGATCATATCATACTAAAAGGGACAGTATAGCTTGAATCAACCTTAGAAAGTACAGTATAATCGACTGATACTGTACTTTCTCTCTTCGCTGTTGGCCCCACTCACATTTTCCCCACGTTTAGTGTGACAAGGCGTCTCGTCATTCCATACAAGTTAACAATAGTAACTTCATATCTTAGCTGGTCGTAGTGCTTTCGTAGCTCCATATACCATGTAAGTAATATTTGGTAAAGCATTGTGTTGTTTAACACAATATTCATAAGAATTAGGTCCACTTTTTTTTTTGTATGCACAATGCAAACCTGCGAAAGTTCCCAGTCAATCATTTTTCAACCTTATTGCTTAGGGCGGAAAAGTGTTCAACCGGTAACTCTTGCGGTAGAACATTGAGATGACAACATTACTGATAATGGTTACCAAAAATGATGGCCTGACATAATTTTGAAGTGGCCCTGGGCTGTACCAAGTATGCTAACTTAATAACCCAGTCATCATGTTTGGCAGATCCACGTTAGCAACCTAAGACACAAATGTATACAAGCTTGATTGTAAAGCTTCTTGATGAGAGTGCAAGATAAAGCATAATAGTAGACTCAAGCTGAGTAGGAAATGACACCGAGTATACACTTTTTAACACATAAAATGCCTAATAATATTCTTGAACTCTGGACAACATGTCTATGCCAGTTGTATTTTTAATCTGTGGCACTTAGTTATATTTTAGTAATATCGAATTGTTTCCCACTACAGCGAGTGCTGTATAACGCGATGTACAGCTGCGTAGCAAGTGACGGCACAAAAAATAAGGTAATATTACCATAACTTTACAAGGGAGAATCGCTGACTATCACGCCATACACTGTCGTACAGTTAGGAAAATTTTTGCTAAGCAAATTGACATACTTCTTCAATTTGCCATTTCAATCAACTGATAAAGAATGATAAACGTGAATATATGGACAATTGAAGTTGGCAGTCATTTTGCTAAACTATAAATTTTCTTAACTGTACCAATTACATTTGTCTTTATTAACACTTCCATTCTTATCCTGCAGTATCCTGCATTCCGTCAATCCGAGTAAGAGTTCATCGTTATCAGCTGCTCCAAGCGCACCTAACTTCCAGTCCACTGGACCGCACTGTTCACACGCACTTAGTACTACACTAGCTCGCTACGGGTTCCGCACACAAGTGACGTCATAAGACACTACAGATCAGTAAGGCCGTACGGCGGACGGTTTGTAACTATTACTTGAGTTAAGGACTGTCAGATATAACATGGACAAAGATTAGTCAAAATCGAAAACCTTGATCTAACGCTGACCGTCTGCGACTTATTGGAAAATTATGAGAATGCACTGATGTGTAGTGTACCTGCAGTTAGTGAAATGCGCGTCACATCGTGACGATTCAGAATTCGAATGTGATCTGGCGGGTCCTCGAGTCGTAGTGTCGGACGCGCGCCACGTGTGCGTGCGGCGCGTATCATCGCTGCGGCGTGTGCGCGTGCGGCGCGTGCGCGTGCGCGGGCGGCGCGTGCGGGTGCTGGTGCGCGTGCGCGTGCGCGTGCGCGTGCGCCTGGTGCGCGCCGCGCCGCTTGCGCTGGCGCTCGGGTCCGCGATAGCGCGGCGCGGTGTGCGCAGGCGGGGACGCCATGCGCCGCTGCTTGGAGCTGTAGGAGCGCGGCGCGCGCGCACGGTCGCTGGGGGCGGTCTGCGCCTGGTAGCGCTGGATGACGCCGGACGGGATGTTGTTGAAGTCGGAGTTGCTGGTGATGTGGTGGATGATGAGCGACTGGTGCGCCGACACGCGGCGCGGCGTGGGCGACGAGCACTGCAGCGCCGACAGCGGCGGCGGCGACGTGCGCCCGGGCGCCGCGCCCCCGGCGGCCGGCGGGGGCGCGGGGGGCGCGGGGGGCGCGCCGGCTAGCGGCACCACGCTGACCCCGGCGCCGGCGCCCACGATGGGCGGAGAGCCGGCCGCGCGGGACCCGCTGTCTGACCACTCCTGAGGACAAGAACACATATAAGTAAGAAGTACGACTCGAAGGTGTCGCGCACCCAGCGCCGGTACTGCAGCACGTGGTCGGTGTCATGTGTGTGTCATGTATGTGTCATGCATGTGTCGCTCGCACTGACCGGCTCGCTGTCGGAGGGCGAGGGCGAAGGCTCGCGCGAGGAGAGCGGCGCGGGGCGGCGCAGCGGGAAGAAGTACGACTCGAAGGTGTCGCGCACCCAGCGCCGGTACTGCAGCACGTGGTCGGTGACGCGCACGATGCGGCCCAGCACGCTGTGGCGCGCCAGCAGCACGCTGTGCGCGCCCACCGCCTGCTGCAGGATGATGTAGCCGTAGTCGAAGGCCTGCGGAGCACGGACACATGTTACAACTCTCACAGATGCAGGGGTTGTTGCCAACTATTTTGAGTGTGCTAAAACCGAAAATGAATCCAAGTCCCAAATCCAAAATGGACCAAGGCAGAATCTTTCCACATGCAATTCTGTAGAAGCTTTCTTGTCAGTTCGTTTAGTACTAACTTCTTTGACAAAATTTTGGGAGTGCTGATACTGAAAATGAACCCAATACCCAAGTCCAAAATGGATCTGAGCAGATTTTTCACTCTTTCGATTCTGTCGAAGCTTTCTTCCGACACACTACTTAGTACTAACCTGTTTGACTTGTATGGCTCCGTAGCTGGAGCGTCCGATGTCGTTGCCGGCAGTCAGCGGGTCCTCGATGCACAGCAACGAGGGTCGGTGCCCGTCGTTCATCTCCTACGAACATTTCGTTACGTTAGTATTTACTTACAACAAAGGTTTTAAGAATAAAATAGAATAGAAATACATTAACTCGATACAAACTCAACTCAACAAACACAGAATAAAAGACAGTAATTAAGTAAAAATAGAAACTGCAGTAATCCATGACCCGACATTATACATATCACAACGTCTGTATTTATATATCGAAGAATTAGTCAGAGGTAGAAGTCTACAGAATACCCACATTTTGACTCTTACTGTCAAGCAAAGAATTGCTGCCCAAGCGCAGTAACTCTTTGCTTGACTTGCAAACCAAACCAAATACCTCACGGGCAGCAGTTGTACTTGTGTCCATTAGACCAAATGAGGCGATTCTGTTGGCCAAGTTGAGCTTTCATAAACTTTGATAATACAGTCATCAACATACCTTCTGTATCTCATCTTTAGACACATAAGAACCTCCATTCTTGACTCTAATAGCAGTCTTGACATAGTTGAACTTGCGGCCGTAGAGCTCGAAGAACTCGATGAGCAACACTCCGAGGTTGTTCTGCTGGTGCAGCCGCTCGGGCCGCGGATGCAGCTGTAGGAAGCTGATGCACATGAGGATCAAGGAGTAGGAGGAGATGCCTCCCGTGAACACCTCATTCAGGTCGCGCTGGAGTAGGAACTGTTTCAGCACCATGACTAGACGCGTGAGGACTGGATATTTTTCCTGGAATAGATGAAATGGGGTTTAGATTAAATAATGATATATGTAACATTAGACTTTTGCTCACAACTTTCAAGGTGTAGACAGATGTATGCGTTGTACAGTAGTTGTATATATATAACAATTTGGGAAAGATTTGTAGATCATACTCTGACTTTACATTGCTAAGTAAATGTGTCATACGATTTGGTTTTGAGACCTTTATTCTATCGTCGAAACTTGATCCTTTTCTCTTTAACTTTAAACGTAACCTGTTTGAATATGAGCAACATGTCGTTTGAATAACAGCTTTAAATCATAAAACAATGAAGTTCATATTTGTTTGTGACACTTTCCCTTGCAAATGCGTTTATTTCTTAGCAGGATTCCTGCTTTTCGTAAGTTTTACTAGTGAATTGTGGTTGACTTTACATTCGATATGTATGTGTTAAAAGAGCAGTTGAGGCCCACTGGTAACGGCCGTACAAGTTGTAGGTCGTGGATTCAAACCCAGGCAGGCCCTTTACTTTGTGTAAACTATTTCATCACCACTGCTCTCAAAACGGTAAAGGAAAACATCGTGAGAAAACCGCCATTTCTTTACCTTAACCAAAAATTCGAAGACACGTGACATCCACCAACCCGCACTGACAGAGAGAAGATCTGCACTTACAACGGACCAAATGGGAGTCTATGTGCGGAAAAAGGGGGCCAACTATCTATTACTATCCATGTATGTGTCACTGCCATTAGTCGGGGATAAACATATCCATCTACACTCTGGCTTTGTCCGACTTGTGGATCAAAACCACTACACCCTGACCCCCCTGTCTGACCCCTCGTCCTCACCTTCCGCCTGACGCAGGTCCTCACCGGACATGGCTGTTTCGGGAGGTTCCTGTTCCGGATAAGGCGGGAGGAAACGCCCGGGTGTCACCACTGTGTGGATCGCCCGGAGGACACGGTGGAGCATACGGTGGAGGTCTGCCCCGCTTGGGCGGAGCACCGCCGTGTCCTCGTGGAGGCGATCAGCGGTGGCGACCTCTCGCGGCCGGCCCTGGTGCAGGCCATGGTACGGAGCGAGAGGGCATGGGAAGCTGTCTCCTCCTTCTGCGAAGCAGTTATGCTCGCAAAGGAGGAGGCGGAACGCGTGAGGGAGACGCAAAGGAGGCGCCCTCATGCCCCTAACCACCGCAGGAGACGACCCGGGCGTCGGGAGTCGCAAGCCGATTCCCGGCCACCGTAGGCGCGGGCTTGCGGACGGCAAGTAATGGGTAGCTCGCCGTCCGATAAGGACCAGGCCCGAGTCGACGGCGCGTAGTGTTCCACGCGCGCCTCAAAGAGATGTCAGCAAAATTGACGGGGCCCGAGAGGGCCGATGTCTGTCTGGGTCGCGGATAAATTTGAAAGAGTGTTACCGCGGCCCTGGCACAAACAACTGAAGGAACACGGGTGGGTTTTAGTCAGTAAAAGTCTGACACGCCCTCCCGCTTCACCCAGAGCGGGAGAAGTCATTGGATGATTTCCCACCCAAAAAAAAAAAAAAAGGCTAGAAACAAGACATTACTATAATGTGATTTTTTATTTCGTGGACTAAACTGACATTTGGGGGGTTGTCACTTTATCGTTACATTAAAATAGTGTCGTACCCTAACTATCCTGAGTGATCGAAAGTTAATCGAAAATCGAAGTAGATCGAAAATGAAACTATTTCACTGCATAAAAAAAAAGTTAATTAAAAAAATCAAAATACCCGACTGCTTAAAAAGCGAACTAAAAAGACGTAAACAAGAAGAAAATCATGCTGTGCAGTCGGAGGATACATATTCGCGAGCTGGCTGACCAAAACCAGATGTATCCTCCGACTGCACAGCATGATTTTCTTCTTGTTTACGTCTTTTTAGTTCGCTTTTTAAGCAGTCGGGTATTTTGATTTTTTTAATTAACTTTTTTATTTATAACTTTTTAGTTAACATTTTTTTCGAATTAGGTACATTTAAATATATAAGTATTATATATTTTTGAAATCGCCTCTAAAAACCCTTTATTTTGATACCCCACACGATGGGTTTGGAAGAAAAAATAAAATTGGCCCCCCACAATATGGCGCCCAAAAGCCGCCATTTTTCTATTTTCCAATTTTAATGTAGCCTATGACACTCGCAAAGTTAAGACGAATCGATTGACGTATGAATCATCAAAATCGGTCAACGCGTTTGGTCTCTGGAACGCCATATAGGAACAAACATACATACATACATACATACATACATACATACATACATACATACATATATACATACATACATACATACATACATAGACTGATAAACACATTACCCTCCTTCGGCAGTCGGGTAAAAAGTAATTTGTTTAGAAACTAGCGGCCCATATTTAGTTTCTACTCATTTATGTCAGACTTAATTTTATTGATAGCATTTATTTTATTGTTGATTTCATATTTAACACAATAAAAGTTCATGTACTATGTGTATGAATACTGTTATATTTAAATATATTACGTTTATATTCATAAAACATTTATTTACACCAATTAGTAAAAATAAATTCAGGAGTCATGTCACATCGATTCGATGAATCACTTATGATTGAGCCTTACCTACAACACTATGCTCCGCGCTTGCAACATTTAAAAAAAATAAGGTCAATAGCAGCTGTCAGTTTAGTCCATGAAATTAAAAATCACAGTATAGGTTTATTATTATGCTCGAGTCTATAAAGGTGAGAGAACGTAGTTGATTATTATCAAATACTTCGCAGTATGATTCACAGTGCGCTGAAACGAGGACAGACATGCTAATTGCCACGAGTACACCCAGTAGGCCGGAATGTTCGCAATCAGAGGAACCTATGCAATCGTTTGCATGTTCCAAATTAAGTTTTGTTAGATAATCTACCGTTATCAATATATCATATCAATAAGGTAACGAGTACATTGTTTAAGCCTTTAGTAATTAGTTACACATGTTTTTATAATCCATGTTAAAAAAGATGGCTCTGAAACTGTTTTGTACAGCAGTCGCCATTGCACAGTGTTTTATAGACCCAAAAAAAGTGACATCGGCTTTTTATTGGCTATTTCTACCTAATAGTTCATTACAAATGCACGAGTAGAACTCCCATGTGCCAATTATGAACACCTGATTTTTTTTAAAAGTTTTTGTGACCTTTAAGGTCAAAAGAACAAAAAAAAATCGTATAAAAAAAACTGTACACAGTTGAATTTTGTTCGTATTGCAGTTTTATTAAGCAAGTCAAGGAGAAAATTATGGCGTGTTTAAGTAATCAAAAACGATAATAGAACTCGCAAAACAAAATGTTTTACCGAAATCAGTATTTATTTTTTTATTCATATTCTAGCTCGAAGTAGAACCTCTGTCTGGTACAAACAGATTCCTTATACTAAGGTTTATCATCCATAAAAATATTACTTGCAACTTGGGCCTAGGTTTTGAGAAAATTATTTTCAAAAATATGTGTTAGGGTTGTCTCTATTTTGACCATTTGTGCCGATTAGTTTTTAACACATAAAATCAGCAGGTCTTTTATCTTCTATAATGGTATAATTCTAACAATTGATTTTAAAACACTTTTCACGTGAAATTGTACACAAAATATATACCAACGAAGTAAATTTAATTGAATAATAATCAAGTAATTCTAATGCCCATTTTTCCGATGGGAACACGATATAAATCTCACTAAAACTAATTATAGTTATATAGTATTCATAAAGGCTTATTTCATTTTTATTTTATTCCATTTAATACACGCAATTATTTTATTTAATCAAATGATGGCAGAGATTTCTCTTTTGACAACTGTCCCTATAGTCCCGTGACTCTAGCTTCATTTTTGCTGACAATTCAAAAGTTACTTTTATACGAGTCAAAATAAAAATATATAAATATTTTTATTTCAACTAATCCAAGTTGTAATAAAAATATTTTGTGTTTTTGATTTTGACTCGTACAAAAGTTGCTTCAGCGATGTAGGATCGAACCAACTTTGATGCACCTAGGCTGTAGGCTTGTGGAAGACATGTTACCGACTCGTATAATGACGTTCTCTGCGACGAGAAACACTAAAAACAGCATTAACATTTTCACACTTTGAAAAAATTCACTCTAGTAAAATCGATCACTGTCTGTCTATACACACAGGAGTCCCCGCGATTACCTTCTACTTAACCTATCTGTGTTATCATGGGTGTTGTTGTTTACAATTCAATAGACTATATCTGCAATGTGCACTTTGATCGATAAGTCATAAATACTTTTAAACTAAATTATAATTAACTTTAGTTGATTATAAAACGCCAATATTAATTGACCTTTGTGACACCCCTAAATTTGGAATTTTGACCTCGGTACATAAAAATCAATTTCTCGAAACCTAGGCCCAAGTTTGAAAGTAATATTTTTATGGGTGATAAACCTTAGTAAAAGCAATCTATTTGTACCAGACAGAGGTTCTACTTCGAGCTAGAATATGAATAAAAAAATAAATAGTGATTTCGGTAAAACATTTTTTTCGTGTGTTCTATTATCGCTTTTGATTACATAATTACGGGATAATTTTCTCCTTAAATTGCTTAATAAACCTGCAATATGAATAAAGCTCAATTATGTAAAGTTTATTTTTTACGAATTTTTTTAGGTCTTTTGGGCTTTTTTAGGTCTTAGAATACGAAAACGTTACGATTTTTTTTTAAATCAATGACACAAAATTGACACATGGGAGTTCTACTTGTGCATTTGTAATAAACTATTAAGTAGAAATAGCCAATAAAAAGCCGATGTCACTTTTTTTGGGTCTATAAAACACTGTGCAATGTTAAAATAAACATTTATCATCGGGCATTATAATATGATAATTTATATAAAATAGTGATTCGTCACTGTGTTTACAATTTCACGTTAAAGGTCAAGGTCACACGCTGTAGTGTATTGAATGACGTTCGTTCTTTGCCGTCCTATTCTAAGCATGATATATATGACAGATCTAAGGGTACATAAGTAAGAATATGGACTCACTTTAAATTGTTTGATCAGCTCAGCGCTCTTCACCCCGCTGCTCATGTTAAATGATATATCCACCTGGAGAAGAAAACATTGTTTTATTATTATCAATATCATTAAATAAGAAACTAAAGTACACCTTAAATAACAAACTCGAAGCATTTATTTCAATACACGCTTTCAGGCACTTTTGAACTGTCAAGTTGGTCAGGCAGAAAATGATGCTATATTTATTTACTAGCTGTTGCCTGCCACTTCGGCTGCACAGTATAGTGTGGCTTCGAATAGCCTATTTTTTTATATCGCGCCATAATATTGTAGGTGTGTGGGCCGCCTTACTTGAGAAATTATTAGTTCACCATACAAACTTCCACTCTCTTAAGGATGATTTCAGGGATAAAAACTATGTCCTTTTCTCAGGGTCTCAAACTATCTCCATACCAAATTTCATCTTAATCGGTTCAGTGGTTTAGGCGCGAGAAGGTAACAGACAGACACAATTACTTTCGCATTTATAATATTAGTATGGAAGTATGGATTTACATGTTGGACAATGTTCAGTTTAACATCCCTACGGAAGAGAATTTGCAGGAATCTCCATGGACACTATGAAGTAAATAATAAATTGTCACAAAATATTGCTTTCAATAACTATTGGCCTATGTGTCGCTTATTACCAATGTATATGGTCCTACAGGGAATTCAATCAAGTCCTATATTGTTATATTGATGGTCATCATCATTCATCATTTCAGCGGAAAGACGTCCATTGGCCTGACCCAAGTGTTGCCACATTGACCTGACCCAAGTGTTGCCACATTGACCGATCCCGTGCGTCTCGCTTCCAGTGGATTCCCGCAACCTTATCTGATCATCGGTCCAAGTAGTGGGAAGCCTTCCAACGCAACGTCTTCCGGTTCGCGGTCGCTACTCCAGAACTTTTCGGCCCCTTCGACTTTCCGTACTGTGAGCAATGTGCCCTACTGCCACTTAGTTTCGCAATTCTTGTAACTTTGGTCTGCCTGCGGATATCCTCGTTTCTGATGTGATTACGCAAGGAAATACCATTGCCCTTTGGGTGACTTTAAGCCTTCTGATGAGGCTCATTGTTATATTGATGATACTATGTATGTAAGTCAGAAGCGTAGAGACGCGTAGGCCCGGTCGTTGTATTTGTCCTGAGTTGTGTTGTGTTTTTGTTGTGTTTCTGTGATCTCGGCGCGGCGGAGTGGCGACCAAGATAGATACCTTTCCCCACCGTACAGTTGTTATTGTATCGATCACCCAAAACGCAAAGAGTGTATGTGTGTGTGTGTGCTCTGAAATCTGATTTCCAATCTGTTGCTATCATTTTAATTTTCAAGAGTTCCTAAGAGAACGGCAAGGTGGAACCTTTTGAAAGGTAGAAGGAGTGGAGGGAGATGTTAGCCCAGGAATGGGGCAGAACGGGCAAGGAAAAAGATTTCCTTTACAAAATAATGTGTTTGCGAATAATGTCCTTAGTAAAACGTTAACACGTCTAGCAATGTAAAATAATCATCGCACATTATGACATACTGTGGAACTACCGACATTCCAGAGCGCGCCTCGCTAATTACCTGAACATGAACACATGTGGTCACTAACCGAATGCTAAAATGATAATTAAACTTAATCATCCAATCAACTTGAGCAATTCCAGATTTTATGAAGTGTTTAAATGTTTCCGTTTCTCATACAACTATAGGCGTGTTAAAGGATAGGCAGATAGAATTTAAAATTATATTATTTTGACCAATGTGTTACAGAAATGACAAAAAACTGCGAATCTAAAATATCTATTTATATAATATATATATAATTATAAATATTGAATCTAGTTCTAAACCTTCCAAAACCAATTATCAATTACCAGCTTCATAAAAAGGTAAAGAGGTTGACTGCATTACACTACTTTAGGGATGCTGATCAGTACATCATCATAATAATCTGCTTTACTTTTGCTTTACATTTATGTCGGGGTCGACTGCCCATTTGACTTGGTCTTACTATAAATCCCTCCCCTCCCTCACCCTCACCCTCTGCAAGCGTTACTTAACCTTGAAGATGTAACAATGCGGCTGTTCTTTGCCACGAACCCTCATGCTGATCGGTCTCGGAACATAAGAGAGTAGTATTAGTTACCTTGACATCGGAGTACTTGTCGGTCATCTTGACGATGGGCACGGTGGCCTTCTCCAGCACCTTGATGCTTTCCTTCTCCGCGATGTCCTGCACCACCAGCTCGCGCTCCAGCGTCCACAGCGGTAGCTTCTCCCATTGACCTGGGACAATATACACACACTTCATAAGTATGGGACAGCGTATTCCCGCAGCCCTAACCAGCTCATCGCTCAACCTAGAGGGAGGCCTTCCAGGTTTTGATCGCAACTTACAAATCCTTATAGATAACCTTCGTCTAGAGAGAACGGAGGGTTATGTCGGACTCCCAACTGACTAACACCCCACAGTTCTTACAGCTACTATGAGTAAGGGGCCCGGCGCGCACCCCCCACTAAATAAAACGTTTCGCCACTTTTTTATTGATAGACTCGCGCTTGACCTCTATGTCAACTGATGGTAAGCGTGGATGCGTCTTCCAAGTGTTTATAAGCAGACCGTGCAATTTTTTGGCTACAACATGGGTTTCAAGATCACTCTAAGCACCCATCTCGCCAAGATGTCACCGCAACAAGAAAAAGATCACCAAACCCGTAACTCTTCACAAAAAGCTCAACCGTTACACTTCGGGTTAACGGTTCTATGGCAACAAAAAGAAAGACTCGTGCATTCCGCCCGACGGACGCGACGCTCCGAATACTCGCGCAAAAACAGCGTGAGTCACCAACACAATCGGCGGAGTACCTATGTCTGATGCGATAATAGCTTCAAATAAATCGATCAATTCCGTCATGGCGTATAATCACATAGCTCGTAGACGCCTATCCTTTAGTGTTCGCTATTCCGTCCGCGTCATGAGCTACCATCTCGTGACATACTAACAAATACCTCTACTGCTCTGACGTATCAGGAAATCCGTCTGACGATCGACCAGATGGTCCCGAACTAACAAACAAGTCGAGTGATTGTTAAAGTATTCCGAATCGAATGCATCTCTCACAGTGCTATTCATATTTCATCGGAGACGTCAGTGACCAGCTGTAGAAACAATCAAGCCAACGTTTATATTATCACCAGCATTTACCAGTGTCTTCACCTGCGTGAAACTCGAAAATCATCTCAAGGGAACTACGGAATACTCCCGCGATAAAAACTATCCCGGGATAAAAAGGTCTACCCGAGTGCCAAACTGCCAATCGTGCCATCCGTAAGCAACATGTGAAAAGGTAATAAACAGAGTTACTTTTGCCTTTATTAATATTAGTATGATGGATTACTACTTTCAAAAATGTTTACTCCAAAATGAGCACACCTTTTAACGCTCTTCAGCGAAATTCCTGTTTTCAAGCATTATGTCATGATGATGCCATGCTCCCCGGAGTGCGAGTGCGCGTACATATAAAGACATGAATGGGAGTCGGTCGCGCCGCGCGCTGACTCACGCGCCGGCGATGCGTGACAGCGTAATGTGTGTACGCACATCTACATAATGGGTGCAAGCCCACTGTTTGTTTCTCTTATACATTGTAAAGGTGCGACTACATTGTTTACACTTTCCTCTACATACATCATGTTCATTTTAATCTTAACTGAAAACAACCTCGACACGCTAAAATAAAGTTGTTTGTAGGATTTTGATTAGTTCTGTCCCCGTCAAACCTGGCGATGCACCGCATTGGTAGAACTGACCAGCATCGGAATCATATGGAGCGAGGTAAAACGTTGCGTTGGAAGGCCTAGGTGGACCGATGACCTGGTGACGGTTGCGAGGGATCCGCTGGATGCGAGACGCATGGGACCAGTCAATGTGGCGACGCTTGGGGCAGTAGTGGATGTATTTCGGCTGAAATGATGATGATGAGGTAAAGCGTGAAGCTCAAGACCGGTCGCGAAGGAGGACTAGAGTGGACGGCCTCTGCCCTAGCTCGGGCACATAAGATCTTAAGTCAACAAAGTACCAACAGGTACAAGGTTGGCCGCTCTCCCTATCCCCTGCGGCCGAAAAATGGTAGGTGACGCGGCCATTGACCTTGACCCGTCACAGGGAGATCAAAGGTGCCATACACTGGGTCGTCTGGCGCCTATGTGCTGGTTTGGTCCCTGGGGTGGTCACAGCGTACAGTGTGCTCTAGTGCGCCGGTGATGAGGGTCAGAGGAGGGTCCGGTGACGGACAGCCGCGGCGGGTTCGCAGTGACTGCTAACGCCCGTGTTCCGGTCATAAGCGGCACAGGAGGACACCGTGGAGTTTTAGTGGGTTGGAGTCCCAAATAACTGCGCTATCTCCCCGTGGTAGCGCAGTATGCATGAGCATTTTACCAAAGAAAAAGGTACAAAGCAACTGCTATTCACAAGCTAACCAGGATCGAAAGGCAATAGTTTCCTTCTTGGTTTGTTGAAGCTGGCAGAGCATGACAGTGCTCCGAAGAAGAACGAGGAAGACATATATATATGTAAACACATTAAAGTCCCTCCGTGTCGGTGTAAACACAGCGCACGTGGTGGCGCGCTGTCGTCACGCATGTCATTGGCGGTTGGAGGGCTGCCACGCCGCAAGTACTGAACATTACAGTACGGCGGCTGCCAAACACACGGCCTGACTAACGTCTCTGTTTGCTATCATAACACTGAACTTTGTGGAGTTAACGATCTCAAGGCAGTCCGCAGATCATTTTACAGACACTAATCTGTCATGTGGGGCCTTTCTAGTCTAGGTGACTCTGACACTGTGGTTGGTATCAAAATTGCTTCGCTATCTACGAGCGGGAATAAATTGTCTTTCATATTGAACGATAAGCTTTTAGAAACAGAGTTGTACGCTGGAGAAGACTATACATACCATGCTTGAATACTGACTGACCAAGAAAATATACTACAAGACGGAGAAGGAGAGAACAGTGTTATGGCGTTTGAAGAAGCCTTGTAAGCCGAGGCGGTTCTATGCGTGTGCAATAGACAGATTTTCTGATGGATCGATCCCACAAACAAAAACTAGACGTACTACATCAAGCAATGCCATCACTCTCTCTTCGTTGTTTTAATGCCTCTCTGGAGACACGTGTCCCAGTGAATTGTTTTGAGTTGGACCCCAGTGAACACACGACTTTAAATAAGTGTGTTCGGTGTATATGCCCGAGGTCGCGTGCTAGTGGACGGCGCATATAAAAATAGCCGCGTCGCGCGCCTACCGCCTGCTAATAATTGCTAACTCTTGTCTACACTATTTATCTGTATTGTTCTGATATATGACTTTCGGATGTTGTGCCTGTGCTTCCGTGTCCTCAAGGGCAATTGTATGAATAAAGATGTCACGTCTTTCAATGGATAGTTATTTTCACTGCATAGTCCGTGGATTTAGCGACAGATTCTTTTCGTTTTCGCGTGTTAAGCTGAAACCTCTTAATGGAAGGGTCCACACATATTGGTAATCTGCCACTATATCAAGTTTCGTACGAATTCTGTGATAATATCGTGTCTGTGTCCACAAGCTCGCCTCGCTCCCGTGTGGTAGGCACGTGGGCGGAGGTCAACAAACTGCGCCGTTGGTCCGTCCATCAGTCAGCTGATATCCACCTGTCATCGGCGTCTGCCCGCATCTCTGCGGTTGTTCCGCATTCCTAACTCCGTACCTGTGTGTAATCGTATCAATCTTGGTAGTTGCAGGAACACGAAAATGGTATGCCCTACGGAAAAACTTTTTTTTTTTTTGATAGGTTTGCGTTTGACCACTGTCTCACTGTAGATAAGCGATGATGTTGTCGACGGTGGAGCACACGCCTACAAGTAACCTATTTACTCTCTCCATCATGAAACACAGATCCCGACAGGGATCTAGTCTGTGCTACCCTTCGAGTGTCCACCTTGCCGAATCGGCTTAAAACAATGGTAATTTCTATTGTATCTGCTAATTGACACTTGAATCATTAAGGTAGTAGGCGTAAATAATTAATTATCTTTAGAACTATCAATTACAATGGGCAGACATTTTATCCTAGGCTGAATAACAATCAAAATAATAGTGCGACTTCTAACTCTCTTGATAAGCTCTTGAACCAATGTTGCCAAGCCATTAAAATAATCATCAAATCAAGAATGCAATTCAATCGCTCGCTGCAAAAGTACCAGTCTCTTTTACATAACATCTATGACGTCGGTGCGTGCGAGTGCGACTGCGACAAGTTAGCCGCGGCGACGGCGACTAGTCGCACGCACCATTCATCATGACGCGTGTTATCGCGCAGATAACTATTTCTATGACGACTGCACGGTTGTTACCGATTACAAGTTATATATACGGATTCTTGACTAGTCATTTTTCCGGTACTTGCACCCGAATAAAAACATGTCCATCAGATTTCAAGTGTGTTCCAAAGTGCCAGTATACTCTGATGGACAAATTCACTCACATATTTTTTATAGGGAGATTTGTCGTCGAGTGAGTGTTGTAAGACTTGTTTGTCAGGAAGGCGTGCGCGGCAGTGCTGTAAGTTTCAGAGGCACTGATAAGACTGCGAGTATCAATGTCAAGAGTGTGTGACCCTGCGCGTATTGCGGTCGATATTTATGGGCGAGCACAGTCCAAATCTTTGATAAGCTAGTACTATAGTAATATGTATACTATACTATACTACAGTATCGAAGGATGAAATTATCGTTATGTGATTTTCAGATGTCCTAACATCTAACGCAGTTTTTTCTGAGAAACTAGGGCACTTGCATTGGAACCAAGCTGTGATTATCAAAAACTTAAGACTATCGGAATTCTAACTAACATCCACCATCTTATAGCTTTTGAGAAATATGAGAGAATATCGTTAGATCGTGCCAATATGTATGTAACACCAATCTGGTGATTGCATTCTCTAGTGAACCCCGACCAAACAGCAGTGATAATACCTTCACCCAATGGGCCTGTTTACGGAAGCAAGCGAGAGATAGCTCCTTATCAACCGTATTCTTCAATGACATGACAAGACCAATTCGATCGGTTGATAGTATTGTAGTGTAGTAAGGTGTGCACGGTGAGCCCTCGTGTCAACTGCAGCTTTACGACGTATCTAGTTGCCTGCTAGTGAGTAATGATGCACTCATGATATGTTTTGTAAACTGTGAACCGTACTGGGTGCTCTAGGTTATGCAGTAATGACCGTTTTGACTAAAACTAAGCGACGATTCAATGGATGCCTAAATAAAAGCGCGCTGTTGAATTTTCAACGCTCAGGCCAACGCCTAGAGTTGAAGATTCGTGTCGCATTGAACCGATATTAGATCCACTAATGTTATCGAAGTAGGGAAGTACTGAGTTGAACTTTGCCTCATAGAAACCAGAGATATTTTTTGCCAGCCGTGTAACCTGAAGGGTTCACAGATATTTTGGCATTATGATATAATCCCCAAAAAAATTCATAGATAGGTACTAACGATTACAGAGAAGAAACTTTGGTTTTCATCAATTTTAAATCAGCAGGCTTTCAATCCTAATTTAAGTTCCCAATTGATGTCCTCTCGTTGGTTGTTCACAAACGGCAGCTTGTTGTGAACTTGTGATGACACACTCGGACTGGCGGCGGCGGCGGCGGCGACCTCCCGCGCTCAGACGACGCTAATGCCAAAATTGCACGCCACGCACCGCACACACCACTTACTCAATCATTTGAACACATTCCTGACAGAATATACGACCAATGACGAAACAATTCGGATTCGCCGTACCTATCAATCAACACAGACTATTACCAGATGCAACTGTATAACTAAATAGTACTCGGTCAAAATGGAGAGTACATCTTTGGCGAGGTCCTCAATCAAGGATAGCTTGTAAACACCTTTTTAACGGGCAGATTAATTAATGACAGTTAGCATTTACAATCCCAAAATGCAATAACAGCAAAAGCAATAAAATGACCGAAGCAAACATGGTTTATTCTTGGTAAGGACATTATGACTAATGTTTATTGCACTAGCCATTGTTAAGGTGACTAGGACATCTGCACTCACTGTGGTAGACACAGAACATTCGAGATTATGATCGCACTGATCACTAATGATGTCATGAACGTAGGTAGGTACTGCAAGTTCTAAGGTTATTTACGACCTTCTTGATCAGATTATGAACTAACATTTTGAAAGTGCCTCTAAGCACTAGTGAATAGGCATATTCTATGCACGCTCGCTCCAATTCTCCTCATCCATCTCCTATCATCGGGCGAGAAAGAGGATCAAAACGAAATAAAAAAGAACTAATAACTGGACATGTTATTGATTTACCCTAATCAAACTGAAAACGACGACCGACGATAATTATAAAGACACTGATTTTTCGTACGTTTTCGGCTCAAGCCGTCAAAACTCCAAACAAACACCCGTCAAAAAAGCGAGCGTCCTTCACCGTCAATTAACGGCTTCTCGCACATGTCGTGTCTTATACATGTGCACGTATAAATCACGTGTTGTATAAAGAGTGCGTGTGAGATGGAGGGTCGTCAACTGAGGGATGTGCCGGACACGCTGACCGTTGCACTTCTTTACAAAGGACGAGGGTGGTGATTTAAAATGCGAATAATGCGAAATTGTGGTGATTTAAGATGCGAATCTGATGGGCCACAGTATCAAATAATCTCTGGTGTTTCGCATAATATTGTCGTCAAGATTGTATATAATTAGCGTAATCACCCAATTTGGGATTAAATAATTTTTTCGATGCAATTTCTTCTACATAATGGCAACTAATTGCAATTTATTTTAATACGTTATCAGGTCATTACATTGCACAGCCGCGCTGTCTTACAAAGTATGCGATAAACTTAATAAGCAGATAAAAGGTAGGTATACTAGGTATGTGGGTATCTTTCACGATTATGAGGCGAAAGCCCACTGAACTAATTCAAGACAGATAGCGCGGCTATAGATTGCGCACACCGCACACGAGTCACGACGAGCCATTATTATGGAGAACTAACTACTAACTGAGGTTTGCTGTCAGAGAACCCAACTATGGGTTAAGCTCGCCTTTGTACATGAACTTTCTTTTGTATTTGTATGTTTTTATGTTTTGTGTACAATAAAGAATAAGAATAACTAACTTCTGCGAGCGGCTGCCCTCGTAGGAAAACCGAAAATTATCCCAAGGGTAAATACTCCCGGGATAAAAAGTGTCCTATATCCTTCTCCAATGTCCAATCAATCTCTAAATCAAAATGCATCAAAATTGTTTTAGCGGTTTAGGCGTGAAAACGATATAAACACACCAACAGAGTTACTTTCGGATTTATAATTTATGTATGGATAAGTGTTGATTTGCCGGATTGTACGATAAGGAGATTGTGTTGCAAATAAAGATTACGAGTCATTAATGCCGCTTATCAGCTGTGTAAGCTTTTCATGCACCTACTGAATGAAATAATTCTAGAAATCGCGATGGAAAACCCCAGACTTCGTGTCATATTTTTCAGCAAAGAAGCAGCAAATTTAGTCTGAAGCTAGGGAAGGATGGAGTTATAGTAAAACTCAGAGATGTTTACTGCGATGTTCTAGACGAAAAAATATCAAGTTACTCTGAGAAAAACTTGTTTGTGAACTTCCATCTACATCAATTTGGACAAACAAGGCCCTGAACTTTAGGACATGATGTGTCTGTCCCCGAGGAGGCCCTGTGGGTCGGGGGGGGGCGAGGGTTGAAGCCGCGGCCTTGTGGCGGCTTTACGAGCGGCGTCTAGCCGGCTCAATGTGTACCCACTGCCACTTACAGGCAGCGAGGAAGGCACACTCTGTAAAGTGCGCGAAATCTCTCGCTTACGTAGGTGAAAACGAAAATAAACAAAAGCAGTTGTTGAAAGATCGGTGGCGCCGCGCGTCTCGGGTATATATATTTCTGATCATTGATGCTATGATGTTGTTTGATGTTCTAGACATCGTTCATAGACTATTCAGGTGATGTTTTGTGCCTTTTCTTCGTGTGAAAAACATAACAATAGCCGATACTATCTGCATAACTTTGTTATCAGGAGGACCCTAAAATGTATGCGATACTTTAAAGTGCAAGTCGAGACCCTTCGGCAGTAATCTTTAACTCGTAAGGAGTTCCGGCAATCCAGGATCTTTTTGTACTGTAGCAGATATTGTGGAGAACCTTCTGCGCGCTCTTACTTAATGTAGTGTAAGCAGCTTACTACGCACGTTTAGCCACTAAAGTATCCACTGTCTGGCCGTAGCCGCAATACCGTTATGAACCGATCGGAACACGATGTAGACTAACACTACAGTTCGACGGCTGTTGCTAGGCGAGTGCCGATAACAGCATGTTTTATTGCGTCATACAGTTATAATTTAAAAGGCGACCGGCACTCGAATCAATCGATATACAAGTTTAAGGCAACGTCGACGCGGTCACGTCTGTGATGCAGAAGATGGACGTCCGTTTTTGAGGTATCTACGAGATATATAATATGTATCAGTCAGTCAGTAAAGCTCTTCTGGAATAGATGAAGTCATTGACCACATAATCCCATCACCTGTATAACCAGAGGTACGATGCCCCCACGCAACCCAGTAAGACTTTTATCACCTATACACGGTATACAGTGTAGTTCTAATAAAAGCCCGTCAGCATAGTATGTAGGTCGACTGACTACTGAACACCATTTTTTCGCTCAACGACACGCGAACTCGCGAACGAAATAGCACAATAAACTTCACTGTAAAACTTTGTCAGCATCGATTAAAGTTGGCGGTGATTAGATTGCGAAGTGTGCAGATTGTGATGATTTGCAGCCGCTCATTAGCGCACACGTTTAAACAGATCAGATTAGTGTTGATTACGCCTGTTTTCAATTTTATTCATCTGTCTAGCCTTTTTTCTTTCTTCCAGTTAACCGGTTTTAGCTGAGAACTAGTATTTACCTTGAGCGACTGTCTATCCTCCACAACCTCCACAAGACTGGTGTCAGATTTTACGGCTTCCGTCTACCGTAACGACTGTCAATGATCTTCAAATGACAGCCGGGAGCAACGTCTGCGTGCTTTCCGAGGCATGAAGGAATCTCGGTATATTAAGATGGTTACCCATCCACCCTCCCTCAGCAAGCGTTTCTGAATCTGTTATTATTTAGACAAGAGTTACTCTATTACGCCTCATTGTCCTTGTTTCTAAATCAAAACTACAAAAGCGTCACATCTATAAACTGTGTATATTTTAGTACGTGCATAACTCTACGATGACGTATTTAAAGCCGATACAAAGGCCAACCCACAGCCATTTATCTGTGCGGTTCTCCCAGACTAGATTCAAGACTATCGGAGCAGTCAGGCCAATAGCGCGTTTGTTAACCCCAAATCCCCGAGTGGGGAAATGTTCCTGAGAAGCGTGTTTATTACGCCAGTTATCCCCGGGGAGCGTTTATTGGAGCGGTTCATGGTTGCAGAATTATGTTTATTTTCGGGCAGGTTTGGGGAACTTCGCAGTTTGAGCTGCTCTTGGACTAGGTCACATTGATAAACGGCCAAATTAAATAACATAAGACGATGTAAACAAATAAGCAATTAACATACCGATGCGGCTGTCAAATGGCGCCGGTGCTTCCGTACGTATTACCTAATAGACGTCACAAGCGTGCAGAGAGCGCCAGATCAAGTGTCAGTCATCCAACAATGTTGGCACTTCTTGTGAGTACCTGCCTGCACTTAGTGCTGATGTCACTATTTGAGACATGAGTCGTCAAGTCAAGCATATAGACGCCGAAAATTTCATCATTATCTCAAACACAAGAAAGGTCGACAACAAAAGCTCGGGAGCGGATTCTCATTGTCAAGTTATAGAGAAGACACGAGAATTCAACATGCCGCCGACCTACTCATATTATGCTTTGTTGATATCTTCTTTTTTTTTTTTATTCTTGATAGGCTTGTGCTTGACCACTAAGCATGAAGCACCTTAAAAGCATTTGACTCCTGAAATGGTCTACTTTGTTGAAGACGCTACTGCAAATGGGTACATCAACAACATCTTGTGCACCGCCTTAGGAAACTCTACAAAGGAGGGACATCACCAGTATGAACTGGCAAACACATTTCGGATAGCTTCGATCCCGGTGCAGGTGTCCGCCAGGGATATATTGTATGGCCACTCTTGTTTGGCATACTGAGCTCATTATGCGAATCACCCTCGAAGACTACTACTAGAACGTTAACAATAGACACTCACCAATAACCACGAGATCAATGTCGCTGGTGGGCAGGTACAAGCCGGTGCGGAACGAGCCGAACACCTCGACACGCGCCTGCGGCCAGAGCGCCATGATAGCGCTTCGGATGCGGCTCACTACAGTGGAGCGGACTAGGTGCTCCGTCTCCGTAGGCGACATGTACAGGTAAAAGTGCTCAATCTCCTCGTGCAGCCTGAAACAGAAAAACACAATTTAGTCACGCCACGACTAACACTATAGGTGTAGGTGGGGATGTCCACCAGCATATCCGCACAAGTGCAAAATACACTTCATATCATGCCTAAAACAGTGGGGTAGACCACAGTCAATGCCAGTTTTCGAGTGTAAGTGGTTATGTTTTTTGTGAAACAAGTTTAGTCTATTAAGTTACGACAGTTCAGACAGGTGGCGTAGGTTTTGAGGGTGTGCGTACGGCTCCTGGCTTTGCACTTGCCAAGACCCATTTTTACATGATAAACCCTTTTTACTCAATCAACCTTTTGGTCATGAAACATGATGAGATATTTTAAAATTCAATTCAAAGATGTCTTTAAAATAGTAATAATATAAAAGTATATGTTACTAACACTAGGCAATAAGTTTTTTCTATGTATTTTTGAGTCCGAAATAAAAGTTTTCTATTCTAGTAACTCAAAATTAATCCTTGATGTAGGTCCTCAAGGACTTATTTTGGTTCAACACTTCGGGGATTTAAATTACTGCTGCGCATATATCAGTCATCACAATCACACGACCAATTAATCAAGTGAGTTAATTAGCAGCAATAACTATTGTATCCGCGTGCCAAAGCGAAAGGCGGTGATTGATGCGAGCCTGTAAACTGTCACGTCAACAAAACGTATACTATTACTACGATGATTCAGTGTTTTCAGACGCATACGTCTAGGTCAGTGGACACCGAAATAGCACTTTAATTAAAAAGCAGACTAAATGAAAAGGCAATAAAATAGACAATAGTATAGAGCAGAACATGAATTTTAATTTTAACGACACCGTGATATATATAGAGCTATATGAGGCTCGATAAAGATCCCTTCTAAGGAATCGCTAACGTTACAAACCCACTCACATTACTATGCAGGATGAGGCCATTATGTCTACAAACTGCGACGGACGCGGCTAGCAACAAGCTTGACAACTTTGCTAATATAATCACAAGCTATTTTCATACGACGCGGTTGTCATTTGATTAGTATTCCGCTGTGATCGCCATTACGATCACAGAGGGCAATTACGTGAGACCTGCTAATTAAAAGCCATGTGTTCTGACCTTCACGTGGTCGTATACCACCGGTCCCCGACTATCAGCTGTATCAGTCACCAGCCGACCTTAACACACAGACCTTTCACAATGCACTACAGGTTTTGCACCACATTCTTGTTTTTAACAGTCACACCTCAATCTCATTCCGATCACATTAGCGGCACAAAAAGCAAGGTGATTTATCTTTAATTAAAACAGCATGACCGAAAATAGAATGGAGTTAATTAAATATCCTAAGCATAATAAATATCGACAGACAGAAATATACTTGTGCCTTGTATACTACAAAACTCAAGCGGAATAACAAACATCTTCAAAATTTGCTCTCAGGTTCTTGTCCCAAAAGAACTAACGTCTTCATAAGAATGATACCCAGCCAGTGGGCATCCCCAAGAGTTGTGTAATGTGTATGTACATAAATCAAGTCTCCAATTTATCATATCCCTGGGAGCCGCGCTGGCGCTAAGACGTGGTCTGCATCTAGACGAGAGGTCGACCCGACGGACGAGATACCTTTTAGCTGTGACCTATATTCATCGCCATATTTCAAAACCTGAATAGGTAAATTTGATATAAACTTTGCTTTCATCTATGAGTCTTTAGTTTGCATTTGCGTGTTTGATAGAGATAAAGAGCTCCAAGATTCCCATTAAAACGTTTCAAGTGCATATTTCTAAGAAATTCGCTAAAATGTCGAGTCCACAGCTAATTGCATTCCGGTGACTTTATCACGTAATTAGAAGAACATACTAAAATATTTTACACATGAGTGACTTGCCGCGATTCAGAACAATTAATTAGTAACCAAGATATCAAAAGCAAAGACGGAAAGCTTTCTAGACCAATGAAAGTTTTCCAAGACTTCTAGAAACTTGTGAAGCAACAGCGCAAGCGATATAGGGCACGGAGACTTGCTCCAACGCCTAGACTTCAACGTGCGCGTGACAATTACTCAGGTATGCCACCAACTTGCGACATCAGATGTACGCAGCTCGGGCCGGTTTCCTTTTTATTAGTATTGACTGCGAATAACTTTGCATTTTATTCAACGCTGATTTCATTAACGCACAATATTGTAACAATGTGATATCTGTCAATCTTTCTGATAATATTGGTGTCTAAGATAACGATTCTAATAAAGTGCATACCTTCCTTGAGAACTTGAGATTGTCTTTTAACACCTCGCACTTTAGACATTCTCTGCAAAGTTTTCAAGTCTAGAGGGACTTAATATTATAACACACCTTTTCACGCATAAAATCTTATCAGGAAATATGAACAAAAAGTTCTAAATGGACAACAGGAGTGTTCAATCAATTGAGTTTCATAAGAGAGCAATCCTTTTTAAATATCAGCAGGATTTTGAATAAATTATGATAGGTTGTTACATTTAGGCCATACTTTTTCATCAAACATAACATTACGCCTTTACTCCCCGGAGGTTTAGGCAGAGATGTACCAAAATGAATTTGAGTATCCGATATGTAGAAGACATTGTCTTGTTATTAGAGAAACTTCGTCATCAGAGTGCAACTGTTTACTTGCGCCTCTCTCGCAACTATCCCAGTCCGTCAGTGTTACCACCACCGCCACCACGCCGCGCCCGGTAACTCCTCCGCTTATTATTTTTAACGACCGGTCGCCTCTGCATTCCGCCCGTTTTGACACTAATAATAAGAAGGAACAAATCTCCATTATTTTCTGAACAAACTTTGGCACTAAAACCATTATGACTTTATGACGAACTGCGTAAATGTGAAAGTCTGTTTCTATCTGTTTTGAAGTTCTGTTCTGTTTGAACCTCTCATGAATCGTGCTTTTCACGATAAAAAGTTTAGTCACAATGAAACTTGATTTATCTGTACCTCGATTTAGTATTGAGATGGTTCATCATGATCAAATAATGAGCTCCCGATGAATAATGTAGTTGAATGAACTGGGACTAAAACTGTGCTATGATATGAATGTCATGATCAAATCATTGAGATGTGTTGGCCGTCCTACTGAGATATTTTTCATGACAAAACCCTTGTGTTGTTTACAATAGGCACAAAATCTTGGCAACGTTTTGTCAAGGAGTGCCCGAGTGTTGGCGTAACAAACAAACGAGTTAACGATGTTTAGTTAGGACAAGACACTGACACAGCTGGTAACTTCGCAACTACAAACTGATACCTGAGCAGTACAGCTACGGAACACTCTTCAAGCGGACATACTTCGGCAGCTTTACGAACTCATTCATAACCGCTCGGATGTCACGCGGAAGGCCTCGAGGTGATTGATATTCGAATCAGACTCATTCATTCGTTTTACACATTCAATTTACGTATCAATGTTACGAGTGTGACATGCTAAACGTTTATCGATTTTCATTGAGTGAGGTGGTGGATGAAAAAATATATTCAATGTTTTGTAGAATCGCCTATGCATTCTTCTTTGAGAAAAAATGGCGAGGCAAGGAGTCCAGTTAGAACGACATTTACAATCTATCTGCTTCCGGAGCACGGATGTTAAAAGCGTCAAAGAGTTCGCATTAAACGCCACGATACCGCGTCTCAGAGTTATTTTCGCGTCGTAAACAAACATTGCGTGAATGTCCACATGTAAGTATAATCATTTCATCGTAAATACCACAGCAGGCCTTCGTAGACAAATAAAATGCGACACTTCCGTAAACATCAATTTTGATCTATGATCATAATAATATCATTGTGGAACTGAGATCTTGATACTTCTTGTCTAAACTACACGAATCGGCATCAAGGCATCCATCAATGGGGGCGCTATACACAATCTTTTCTGCCTCTAGTCATCTCATTGCTTGGCAAATGTGTCGATGACTTAATTAATTCCTTTTTTTTTTGTTTTTTTTATGTTCAATCACGCGGTGTTTTCTGCTCTTAGAGCTATGTAGTCTGAAGTCGGTATGCAAATGACGCTACAGTTACGAAAATTACAACGTTTACGTACTGATGTAATGAATGAAATAATATGATGCTATTACAATAATTATGTGCACTTACTACGATTCGTAGGGAATCCAGTAATAACGTCGCCGTATTATATGATCCATTTATCGGATTGTTTGTAAGAGTACTATTTTTAGTTAACGATGCGATAAAGTGCAAAGAGCCAGCTGTATCAATTCTGCAACAGTCGGCATCGGCAGTCGGCACAGTGTAAACTGTACAAAACTGTCGCAACTAAACTGAAACGATCGCAGAGTTTGGTACTTCTTTTGCAATTATATTTATTGTACCCAATGGCATTGATAATATCTTCAGATCTGATTGTTAACACTTTCTATTGCGAAGAACGGAAGATTAATACCGACATAATAGATAGCCATACAGCCCGAATAATTGTCAAACTCGCAGTATGGATGGTTGACAGAGCCGCAAAGTTCTGGAGTGCTGACCGCGTACCGAAAGACTCGGCGTTGGAAGGTCTCCCTCTAGGTGGGCCTATGACCTGGTTACGGCTGCGGGGGTCCCTGCGGGCGACACTTGGGGAGGTCTATGTTCATACCAGAGACTACACAATAAGTATAATAACAGTTGACATACAGTAGTATATAGTAGTCACAGCGGATCTTTGTGTTCTTATTAATTCTTTATAGGTGCCCGAATTCAGCGAAAATTGTTATTTGATTTTTGGCGTTCTACACCGCCCAAAAGCAAATTAGACCAAGTGTTGACGTTTATCAAGTCAAGATTTGTTGATTTGATCCTCCCGCAAGATCCGGAGAAGCTTCTAAAGGCCTATTTGAAAAGGGAATGTGTGAAGATTCGTCTCAAATGACTTCGGAAACTAACACGATTAGACTTATTTTTAAATGCTAACGAAGAATGGTTAAATGAAGAATGTTTCGTTTCTCCCCAAAACTAAGTTACAGTATTGGCAGACCAAAAAGGAGTTCAACTGCAATTGCAAGAGAGCCTAATCAAACTATGTACCGGTTTGGGAAATCTAGCCTCCGTGCTTACATCCGCACAATGGAATGCCTATTAAATATTGCATACCGAATGAATATAGGTCAGTAGCAAGTTAGGGGCGACAAAAACAAAGAAGTTTTTAAAAAGAACAAAGAAGAAATCAAGACAAGATTTAAAGAAATTGGTCTCATTATAGACAAAGTTAAGCCGGGTTTCGGAACGAACAACGATGAAAATACCGCTAGAACGTTTTTTCACAAATATGAAGAAACTGCTCGTATCACCGGTCTCGACGAAAATCTGCTCGTTCACCTCAGTACAATTCTTGCAGTCATAGCTTCTGGCTATAAAATTCACCCGAAAATATTTGACACGTACTGCTCAGAAACTAGAAATACATGGTATATATAACATGCCAGCTACATTACATAAAATATTAGTTCATAGAGCAGAGATAATAAGACATTCTATTATTCCAATAGGACAAATGTCAGAGAGAGGCTTCGGAGGCCAAAATCAAAGAAATTCGCAAAGTCAGACGGGACACACTTTGAAATTTTCTCGTGTCCGCACAAATTTTGATTTAATTAAGTATTTACTCATGTCATCTGATCCTTACATTTCATTGTTGAGAGAAAATACCTAAAAAAGCAACTTAAAACATTATCGCGATTTAAAATCCCTTTTATTGTTAGAATGAAGTTCACATAATTGACTAAAATGTGTTTTATTTGCTACCACATCATTATTTAACTTATAAATTATAACGTTGAGTGATTACAAATCCTTTAATTATATTAAAGATTTTTGTCTCCCTAGTTTGGGCAAATCGTACACTGTGTGTCGGGTGTGTAGTTTAGTAGCATAGATTCATCTCAGTAAAAATAGCAAGCCAAATAGCAAGTTATCCTCATAATATGTATTGTGCATATTGTTTCCATATGCGATCATTTTCGCGCATTTTTATTTTGGTTATTTATGAACCCGGATGTAATTATCACATCACACTAATATTATAAAGGCGAAAGTCTGTGAGTGTGTATGTTTGTTACTTCTTCACGCTCAAACTGCTGGACGGATCTGGATCAAATTTAGCACAGAGATAGATTATAGTCTGGAATAGCACATAGGATACTTTTAATCCCGGGAATATGTTCCCTCGGGATAATTTTAGACATTCACACATCACTCGCGTCGGGGAACCGCCATCGTTTACAGCAGTTTATTTTATTTACCTAACGGTTCCCCGACGCGAGTACGAGGCTTATTTTTTGCTTTTTCGAGGTGTTTGTGTCGGGGGATTTTAAATTTGAAACTAAATCTAAATCGGTTTATCCTTATAGGAGCTATTATGCCACAGACAGACACACAGATACACAGCAACACATGTCAAACTTATAACACCCCTCTTTTTCCGTAGGGGGTTAAAAAGAGACCAAATCAAAATCCATACTAATATTGTAAATGCGAAAGTCTGTCCGCTAGCTTTTCACGTCTTAATTGCTGAACAGATTTGGGTGAAACTTGACATAAGAATAGACTAGAACCTGGATTAGGAAATACTAGGTTACTTTTCATTTCGGTTTAATGTTCCCTAGGGAAAATGAGAGTGGTGTGCCCAGAGCTTTGGTGGCCCAGTAGAGCAGTGGCGGCCCAGTGGTAACGACCCCGACTTACGTGTTGAAGGTCGTGAGTTCGAACCCAGGCAGGCGCTTTACTTTGTGTAAATTATTTAATCACCACTGCTCTTAAAAGGGTGAAGGAAAACATCATGAGGACACCGGCATGTCCTAGAACCAAACATTCGAAGCCATGTGACATTCACCAACCCGCACTGGGCCCGCGTGGCGTGAAATATACTTCCAATCTGTTTCAGAATACTAGGCTAATTAGATCGATTTACTGCTGTTTACCATTCTCGACAAGTCACGAAATTGGCCAGTAACAGCTGATTCCTCTAGATGCGCTGGCAGCTAGTCAGAACATAGTACAATGCACAGCACCCCGCACCCCGCGCCCCTCGGGGATGATCATCATTGTGTCACGAGTCGCGCGTCAGGACTGATTGCTGCGTCTATTCCGACCGCGACCGCTGGCCCTTCGCCAGCCGCAGGTCGTCATTCACGACGTCGAACAGAACTACTAGATGTAACAGGTTTATTACAACCGCACGAGATAACGACCTCGCTCGCATAGGTAGTCATTGGAATAAGATAACATTTGTCTTACGAAAACATTCAAAGCGTTCAAGTCATGACGTCTTTCAAAGCCAGTGCTGAATCTGCTGTGACGCTCGATAAGCGTCATAGTCAAGACTGGTGCGGCGGTCACCAACCCGCTTTCCTGTTCTCATCGTGTGTGCGCAAACATAGACGCAGGGTAGTATAGCACAACGTTGCTGATTTGTTGGTGCCGTCCGCGTCCGCGTCCGGAGCTTCCGCACGAGTGTATTGAGTGGCACAATGCTCAATAGTGCAGATCGTGCGGCGGCGAGAGATACAGCACGGCCGGCCATGTGCGCGCAACACAGTGCAGACTGTTCCATAGACACACTGATACAATAGCTTTGAGGGTTTAGCTACATTTATTGTAGAGCCATTGTTCAAAATTTTGAAAAGTTTTTGTTAGATTTCGCAACAAATTGGGTGCAGATGTCCACGAGTCGGTAGATTTGGGACAATTTAAAAAATGATTGTTAAATGATAAAAGATTTTATTTCTGTAAGTTGGATTGTACAAACACTTTTACATGTGGATCATTTCCTATCTGACTACTCTGAGAAAAAAGGCCGAAACCAACTCGGAGGAGATAGTTTCTTGTAGCCAGCTATGTTGCAAAAAAGCGAATTTCCAATCTCAGAATACTTAGAGGCGTCTATGATAATAAAATGTAAACCACATTGGCAAGTATATCGACGGATGTTCTGCGCTAACAATAACTACTGAATATATTCAGCAGATTATTCGCTAATATATCGTGCGCTCGAGAATGTCAACAGCCGTCTGTCTGCTAATAACTTATTCGGAGTTAGTAAGTAGTGCAGTTTTTGTGCATTCGCCGCACTGTCCGCCTGGCGAGCTGAGTCAACGCCGAACACCGGCCTCTCTGCTGATTCTATCAGTGTGAAAACAGGCCAACCAATGATTATTTTATCAAATCGTATTTGGTTCAAAACAAAAACTTATTCGTCAGCTGCTGATACCGCAGATTGCGCGGTGTGATTCGAAGCGGTATCAAGTCCATTGCAGACATATTTAAATAACAATAGGATCCTTACTTATCTCGGCCAAATTAAACAGGGGAACAACAGACGCGCTCGGATAAACGATCCAACTTTTGTTCAGAAAACTTTGTGCTCCCAAAAGTTGTTTAGGTGATATATATACATAGTACGGCGTTTTCTTCAACAAATGAGACGTTATATTATTTATGGGCACGATTCAAGAGATTGCATGGTAATCTTGTAGCGAAAGCAAAACACGCCGTGTGTCGGTGGCTTATCTTTCCGCTCAGCTGCGAGACAGACCGACACGCGAGCTCAGGGCTCTGGACCGAGTGGCCGACATGTTACAATGTGAACCCTGTTACATTTCATAATACTGCAGATCGGAAATACTTTTAACATGTTCGAATATCCTTGATAGAACGGTATTGATTAAACATTAAATTAGTTAACATTAACATTAGAAACGGGATATTTACCATGTTTACTGAAAAACAAAAAATATCGGAAACTCGAAACAAACAGTAAACATGGTAAATATCCCGTTTCTAATGTTAATGTTAGTGTTAGTGACCATGACAGTTTAAAAACTTATATTAAATTAGTTAGTTCATAAATGTTATAGCTGTCACCTTTTCGGCTCCTTGGCTCCTTTCGGCGACTTGCTAGGTAGAATAGAAGTCGCCCGGTAGTCATAATGATAGATTTGGACGAGTCACAGGGACGCAAGACAGACAAATAATTATCTGGATCTCATAACATCACGCCTGTACTGTATGCCGCGATAGGTTGGGCAGAGGTGCACCTACAGTAGACCTACACCCGTACACCCACATTTCGCCAGTTACGTTTAATTCCCATGTAATAGGAGGCAAGCCTATTGCATATTTTACGATCAATTTTAACCGACTTCAAAAAAGAGGAGGTTTCATTTCCATGGTGGTCATCTACCCAACTATAAAACTAAAAACCTAACTGGATAACTGGCTTTAAATCGAACATCCAATTTTTAGGGTTCCGAAGTCAACAAGACGGGTTATAGTTTCGCTATGTCCGCAGCTTAGCTTAAAGATTCTTAGTACTAGAAATCTTTAATTTGGCATGGATAATAATTCCGACAAAGTGGTAAAATAAAAACATGCAAAAAAATTTTTGTCTGGTTCTTCCTATAGACGACAAATTTTTGTTAGAGTCAAGTGTGTCCCCCCTGCAAAGCGAAATTGTTGCTTTTGGCTACGAGAAAAAATTCACGGCAGATGTATATAGGTATAACGAAATTAAAAGCAAAACTATCACAGCTACTATGAACCATATAAAAATATACAAAAATAAAATCATAACATCCTTAATAATAATGTTTTCTAAATTAATAATGTTTAAGTTCAAATAACGCATTAGAGTGGGCGGAGTCGTTGGCAGTACCGGTCCATACGGCGCATGCGCGCGGGGGGGCTATTTTGTGTTAGTGCAGAAGTATTTTCGATGTTTTGTTTTCGCAATTGACGTCCTTCATATAGATTACTTATTGCAGCTTATTTACGTTGGTTTTTTGTTCCTATCATTGAATAATTTGATTTCACTTTTTGGTAGTTGAGTAGGTTGTTTGAAAATACTCATACTAAAATATTTGTTTTGTAAATATTTGGAGATTTAATGAAGAATATCTCCATAAAAGCAATACTGCAGTATTCAAATTATTAAGTGACGCTGGTTATAAATTATTATTACAAACGCTTGCTTCTACCCATGGTGATAATCAAATAGATAATATTTTTCCTATTTTCACTTGTGAAGTTGGATTTTATAACTCCTACAGTTACCAATGTCGTATGTGGGCCCGTTTTTAGATGTTGTGAGCGCTGAAACCATTTTAATGTTCATGTAACAACGAAAAACCCTCTTCTTAGTCCGCATTATTATGCAACTACGGAACTCTATTACTGAACGTGGCCCGACACGCACTTGGCTGGTTATTATATTATCATGACAATGAAATTACCTTGATACTCCAATACCTTAATAGCATTCCTTGGCTACTTCCCCATACTTCAAGCTCCTAAGTTCATAGTAGCATCAATACAATCCGTGCTTAGCTCTGTGATAGTTGGAAAGTGAACTTGTAGAACAATGACACACATTATCACTTCAGCTGTTCAAACATTGGCCTTGTAAAATACTACATTATTCAATCTGGGCTGTTTGCTACACCTCATTTATATTATTTAAGTCACTGGGTGCCTATTATGAATCATTGTAATAGTTTTGTTTCCTTTCTAGTAACAACGAGGCTTTTGTCCTGATGTAGGATGTACAATAAAACATATTTAATTAAAATTGTCTCCAATTGATAATCTATTTAAAAAAATCTATTTTACCTTTGACTTGACATAATAAAGTATTGTAGGTACATCAATATAATAATATTGACATTTACATGGTTGGCAGTTAGTTCTAGAACATGTGAACAAACATTAATCATTCAATGATAATGGCACTTCCTGTTTTTATAACTATGACAACATAGTGCAAACTTACATTACAAGTAAATTTGCATCATTATTATCTGAATGATATCAAATTAGGATTGTAATCTGATGCCATAAAAGTTGCCACCAACTTGAAAATTTTTAAGTAACTAAATAAATAAAGTGTTTGAAAAATTGCTATCATGACTATTTGGATTGGACAATCCGGACAGAAAAGGCAGGAGATAAAGTTGCTGGAAAGATATGAAAGACTATTTTGCTGAAACTTAATAACGGCAAAAATTTATGTAATGTTCAGATCGTTCATATTCAACAAAGTTGTGCCGAAAATCACAGGTTATAGAAGGTAACGGCAAAATTAAATGTTAATTGTATAAAATGTGCTAACTGGCCTTTTTAGTTAATGTGTATTGGTCAAAGTCAATTAGTTTATTTTAATTAAGTCATTAAAACACAATTAGGTATGACAGTCACTAAAGTTTATAATAATAAATTGATCCTACTGTTCATTCGCAAGTGATATATAATTTAATATTGCCACTTCCAATGCTGCCACTGAATTTACAAATTTTATTTAACTTGCCCTGTAAGTTACTTATGTATGGGTCAAATCTTGCAACTCAATTTTAAATCCTTAACTGGCTGAAACTGAAATATAGCAATGAATGTCACAATTTTGTCAAAAAATTGCTAAACCTGAATGTAAAGCATTTCAACTTGACCTATTTCAGAAATGAGGTCAAGTGTAAGGCTTTTACCCTCCCTCTTACAAAGAGAAGGGAAGAGTTTCGAAGTGGGACATTTTAGTTATGTAAGGAGGCTTTGATGCTCATAAAAAACTCACTTAACATGATGGTTTATTGCAGGAAAATGAAAATGCTGTTTGTGCTTGTTAGCTAGATTCTGCATACAAATCAATTATTTAGTTAAGTAATTTGATTAGTATACTTTATTATAGATCTTGCATGATGATTTGCTTGACACATGTATTGGCACTAATTAGTACAATATAATAGGGGTTTGGTGTTATTGAATAATAAAATACTGGCCAAGTGTGTGTTGGACTAAACATTTAGGGTCCCGCACCAAATGTAGAATATATTGGTATTTGTTAGAAAAATATATGTAATAATAAACAAAACCATAAACCAATGACCCATAGGTCAATGGGAAGTTGAATAATTCTTTAAAATTTTGTGGCAGGGAGACAGACATGTGAGTGACAGCAATAGGGCTCCATAGAGATCCTTTGGGTAGGGAAACTTAAAAAACAAAATAAGATATGGTGGTTACTGGCTCGTCACCTCACATACTAAACTGTTTTTTGTGCAGGTTTAAGAGTGGTTTCATTATTTTAAAGTAGGTATATATTTAATTCAATTGCAACATCTTTATAATACCTTTAAAAATATCAGATATTTACCAATCTTATTATATTAAAACTGTTTTTAAGAGTATAGGTAGTACGTACCTATTACCTGTTTTTGCATATTATTTTATATATAAAATAATATTATATTTAAATCATGATTTTATTATTATATTACGCAGATATGTCCCTATAGCAGATTTGCTTTTAAGGAAAACCCTATGTTTAACAGGGAATTTGGAAGTTTTTTCAGAACAATGAACATGTACCTGCGGCTTTAGATGCCTCGTATTAAAAGTTGCTGTACAAATGGGATTATTTCCCCTTGGTATCTTTTATATTAAATAGAGTACCCACCTATTTGTAATATCAACATTCACAATGTTATGGCTAAATGTTTGACACTTTGACAGTTACTGTCAAAGTTTTGGCACAAGTTTATGAGTATGAAAACACAAACAGACAAATATGTGTATGTTTTTCAGTATTTGTTTAGAAATACATCACAGATCTGAAGATTACTTACTTATTGAAACATTTCTGGTATACTTAAAAATCATGAAAGATTGGTCAGAGGGTCATCTTAGGCAAAATATGCAAATTACCTGCGCGTGAGTAGGCATTCAGCGCTCGAATAGTAATAGATTGCCAAATAGTTGGAATGTGTCCACGAGTGGCTAGCACGGGTGGCGCAGCGCCACTCGGGCTCCGTCGCCGACTTGCCGGCAGGCCGCGACACATGGCCCGCCGATCGGCGCTTCGCCGCGAGTGTCACGCCGCGCCGCCGACCCGCTCATAACCAACACGTCAAACACGTTGACATCGCTAGCCAAAACCAAAATAATAAATTAAAACGTCACTCACCCTAAAATCCCCGGCTTATATTTATAGTTGGGTATCCGCCACGGACAACCCCCGTATTCACCTATGAGAGCATCGTGGTTTTTGTTCAGGTTAAACGTCGATGCGCGGTTATCGTTCATTTTCCTCCGCGCGGGGTTGAAATAATTGTTATTCCTACTTTCACCGTTCACATCATTTATTGGTATAAAGTCTGGCGCTTTATTCACATTAGGGTTTGCGTTTTCTAAGTTTTTCAAGTTCATTTTGTCTATATCACTTTGAGTTTCCCAGATACGAAGCCACAGGCGCTTCGCGGGTCCTTCCTGCTCGGGCTGATACCACGCGACGGCGGGATCCATTCAGCCGGAGCAAGGTTCCACTATATGGAATGACACATACTGTTGCATTTCACATTTATAATATTATAATGAAAATTAACACAATCACAAAACAAAAATAAGTCACACCACATTCGGAACATGGACGACACGCGTATAGTTAACAAGTCAACAACTAGAGGGAGCCATCTTAGCAAAATAAGTTCTAGATTGTAACTCAAATCAGACACTTCATTATTTTATCAATACCAGTAACAGTTTATTTTCAATTATTGTAATGTGAAATCAAAACAGAGTATTTCATCTGAATGTTATAGCTCTAAAATAGATTTTTACTGCTTGTAGGCTATAAGCATGCCTATTTTGACAACAGCAAAAAAGGATGTGTAAAAAATTGTTCGGATACACACTCAACGAGGTAAGCGTTTTCAACAAAAGTTTGCGTAAAAGTTGTTAGTTGTGATTTCGTTCGAAAGGATTGTAAATATCTTATTTCGTACTTTATTGCAGATAAACAAATAGTAAACAAAACAGGCAAAAATGATAATGCATTAGAATGGAATGGATGATATTATGATATTTCAAATTTAGTACACCGTATCCAAACATGAAATGCTAACTGGCAGCACTGAAAATCGATTTGGATGATTGAATAGTGCAGTCACAATCGATATTATGTCGATTAATAAAATAGTAATCCCGGAGGTTTATGATTATGATCTATACTATATACTATAAATAATAATATAAAATAAAAATGTGTGTGTGTACCAGAGTACACAGGTAAGAAGTGAAACTTCTTTACGACATATCATTTTTCTACTATTTGCAACTTCACGAAAATGGGGTAGATAAGCCTTAAGAAAAACAATTTTTTCCGTATTAAATTAAAGCTATTTTATTATTATAGACATGCATACAATTAATGAGTAATTTATATTTATAAATTAATTAATTTATAAATATTAAAATCATGCTCATACGTGTTGAATTTATAAAACGAAATATATAATCACTCACTTTTCTTGTAAATTCACTTAAATTTGAATAAGTCTTTTTACTAAACTTTGATAAAAAAGCAACATGGCGCGTAACCGAAAAACGTGACGATAGAGTCCGTCCAACGAAAGAAGTCCCGTAGACGCGGCGCTAGTTTCTATGCGACTGTACGCTGTCCTCTAACAAATCTTGTTAGTTCCATGTATTTCCGCGGGCCTGATTTCGTTGGACGGACTCTACGTACAAAATTTTCTCCCATACGTCGATAAAGAAGTTTCACTTCAATAATAATAAATATTATATAGAGGAAAAATTTTTGAAGTGAAACTTCTTTTCTTAGGCTATTTTTTAATCCCGAAAACGGGTCCTGTGGGGTGGCCCACGGGAGCGAAGCCGCGGGGAACAGCTAGTATAAAATAATATAATAATCTATACTAATATTATAAAGAGGAAAGATTTGTTTGTTTGTTTGTACCGAATAGGCTCCGAAACTACTCGACGGATTTAAAAAAATATTTCACCAATAGAAAGCTACATTATTCCTACGAGACATAGGCTATTTTTTAATCCTGAAAACGGGTCCTGTGGGGTGGTCCACGGGAGCGAAGCCGCGGGGAACAGCTAGTAATAAATATAGTAATAAAATAAAAATAATAATAAAAAAATTACCATGTCACGTTGTACTGGGATCGGTCTATCATCACTGATAGGACTATTGTTGCTAATAAGCCGGATATAGTGGTGATAGACCGATTAACGCGCCGCACAATGATAATCGATGTCACAATCCCGCATGACGAGAACCTCGTGAAAGCTGAGAAAGAGAAACAAATTAAGTATCTTGACTTAGCACACGAGGTTGTCGACATGTGGAATGTGGACTCGGCGGTCATTGTGCCTATTGTCGTTACGGCCAACGGCCTGATGGCCAAGAGCCTCGACGACCATCTGTCGAGGCTGTCATTGGGCGGTTGGATCAAGGGTCTGATACAGAAGGCAGTACTCCTCGATACGGCTCGCATTGTGAGGAGGTTCCTGTCTCTGGAACCCTAACCACCGGTAGCTTGGCCCTGCTCCCGATACCGGTTGGCCTCTATTTTTTATATTTTTAAATGTTTTTTTTTGTAATTTATTTAATAAAAATATTTAAAAATGTAGTAAATAAGAAAAAAAAACAATAAAGGACATAATAATAATATAGTATATATAATATCTACGTATCGTATCACATTTTATACTAAAAGAAATAAAATTAATTCAATTCAGATTCAGAAAGAAAACAATATCTGGCGACACGGTAGTGTCCCCGCCAAGACGAGCCAAATGAATGGAGCAATAAAATATTAGAAAATAAATCAAACAAAGTCGAACCTCTTCCTTTTTGGTAAGTCGGTTAAAAATTTACTATTCTCGAGTTTTCAAAACCGCATAGTTTCGATCTAGATAACACTAAATAGCCCAATTAATAATACCTAAACTACCTTTATGGCACTTCCTGAAGTGCCAGAAAGCTGAAAATATATATCGAAATTATATAATTATATAGAGATATCTATGGTTCGTTTTTACGATTACTATTAATCAACAAAGCTGTCTGCAGGGTCTGAACTTCTGAAGTATCCTAAAATGAAGGAGATGACGGGAGCTCAGTTCGATCGTTTTGCTCGCTCACTTCTGCTCCCGTCATCTCCTTCGAACCTAACCTATCCGTGTCGGGGTGCCCTAAGCTCCCGAGCTCGCTTCGCTCGCTCTTGGACTAATTCACATTTTTTACCATACAAAAATAAATTAAATTGAATAAAATTTCTGAGACAACCTACAAAAAGAAAATTTACTTCCAAATCAACGGCCCATAATGGAAATTATATCCAAATACTGTACTTTTGTTTAAAAAGATATTGCCAAATATAGGACTGAGAAGCCACCAAAGTCAGCATTAAGAAAAAAATACCGACTTACTAGACCTGTCGTACTGTATGGATCAGAATGTTGGGCTGTGAAAAAGATGGATGAAAAGAGATTGCATGTAGCAGAGATGAAAATGTTGAGATGGATGTGTGGTGTGACGAGAATGGATAAAGTGAGAAATTAGTATATTAGAGGTAGTTTGAACGTGGAGCCAGTGACAGAAAAGTTGAAAGGAAACCGTTTGTTCTGGTATGGTCATGTGATGAGGAGGGATGAAACGCATGTTACTATAAAAGAGTTATGAATATAAATATGAATGGATGGAGAGGCAGTGGACGGCCAAAGAAAAGATGGACTGTGTGAGGAGTTATATGAAAGAAAAGGGAGTCAGTGATGGCGTGACGGGGGACAGGACGGTATGGAAGAAGAAAACATGCGCCGACCGACCCTAAGTAATATGGGACAAGGGCAGGAAGATGATGATGACTAACGTATATTTTACTAACAAATACCAAAATAAAAATTCTTTAATTTTTTCTATTACTTACAACTAACTTGATTTTCTCTTTCTTGATATGGAGGGAAGTAGAAATTTGTATTTTATTTTTTTCCTGCTTCTCCATTTTTCTTTTCTGATTTCAGTTAATTTCATTCTCCAGGACTTCATCGAGCTTTTCTGGTGGTTGCCACTGTTGATTCTGGCTTTCAGGATTTGCAGTGGTTTGGGAATAGTGCGGTGGGTTTGCCCCAATAAAAAAAAATTACTTGATTTTGCGGTTCGGTGCGGAACCCTAAATGTGTGAAGTTCGACACGCAGTTGGCCGGTTTTTATCCATGCCTGCACTGCGTTACGAGGTCGAAATTTATGAAAGCAAGTATTTCCGTCAACCATTAAATCGTCAGAAATATCAAGAGTTTTTGGCGGGATTTTTTCTAGTGAAGTTCAGCGGTTGTTAATATTATTTGGAAATTGATTTCTAGTGGATATTGTGATATAAAATTGGTGTAGTTTTGTGTCTCAACTGTCTACGCAACTGGAGAATATGTGAAATCATTGACAGAAGCGATCTCAGGATAGTGGAGCGGAAAATTTTATTGTAGTATTGACTACCTCCGCAAAGCTTACTGGGAAAGTTGACTAGATACAATTTGCTGTCAAATACTCCAAAAAACATTAGAATCTGTTACATCCGCATTCTAATGCATACTAAAGAATGTTAAAATTGGACTGAAGACGAGGCGGTATGGTCGAAGACCTTAGCCTGCCCGAGTAGGCCAAAGATAAAAGAAAAAAAAAACAATTGTCATTTGTTGTCATTGTCAAATAATTTCGCGCCCTTTTCCGACAACCAAACCAATTTAGGAATTTGGGAAATCGTTTTTATTGCTGTTCAAAAGAAATATCGAAAAGTGTTTAAAGCAGGTAAATTTATGTGCGACTCCTAAGCAGCTCTATAACAAAAAAGTCAAGAAGTTGTTGTGTTCTGTAAACCTGGAGGTCAGTGACGGATTAAGACTTCTTGATGCCCTAAGCAATCCACGCCTGTGGGCCCCATGCAGTTTCGTACATTTTCAATTTCGAAATTAGCCCAATAGTTTCGAAATTTCGAATCTGAGGTGCCAAATATAAAACTCCACGAGCAATTTGTAGAGATTAGCGCAAGTCTCTAGAGTAACTTCTGGGTCTTGTAATACCTTGCTGACTTTTCGGCAGGTTTGCAAAATTTCGTCCCACATGACCAACATGAGTACGGGGGAAACCTCAAATTTGGCGGACGTGGTTTTTTCGATTGTTTTATAAATTCATCAATAATATTGGATTGGATTAAGTTTTTGTATATATTTTATCTTATTAGTTAGTAGTTTAGTTAGTTTTAGTGTTTTTATTATATTTGGTAAGTGTTTTTATTTATATTTATAGTTTTTAGCCATGGATCCTCCGGACGACCCCGGAGGAACAACCACCTTCAGAGATTGGTCATTATATTACAATCTCAAATAATGATACTAGTGTTGATACTGATAGTTCAATTAGTTTAGCTAATAATTCTAAACGTAAAAGGGTTTCTGCTCGGCCCACAATTTGCAAACATTGCAACAAAAAAAGGCGTAAAAGTGGCAGGAAACGCCATAATGATTGTGATTGTGGCGAGGTCGAAATGGAGACTGAAACCAAGGATCTTCCACTTACTTCTCCATTGGCAGCTAGAGTCGATGGGGTGAATGGGTCACCGCATCAACCAGTTTCTAGAGTTTTATATAATTCCTCGGATGCCGCTCCGTTTTTAGTCCATATACAAAGAGAACAAACCGCTTCAAATGAAAATACATATTTAAATCTGATTTCTTTTGGGCGATTTTTAAAAAGGAATTCTTTTAATTGTATTGTAAATGGTAGTCTTAAAAAAATAGGCCGTAACAGACTGGTAATATCTTTCAGTAATTATAAAGATGCCAACTCTTTTATTAATAGCAAGTGTTTGGAAAAAGAAAAGTACAAAGCTTTTGTTCCATCATTTTCCGTCACTCGCATGGGTGTCGTCAGAGGCATACCAATGGAGTGGACGGATGATGAAATCTTAGATAACATCTCCGTCCCAATTGGTTGTGGGAGGATATTGAAGTTGAGGAGAATTAAAAGTAAACTTGTAGTGGAGGATAAGCCTCAGTTTAAAAATACTGAAACAGTAATTTTGACCTTTGATGGGCAAATTCTTCCTAAGCGTGTGTATATGTGCTATACAGCTCTTTCTGTGGACCTCTATATTTACCCAACAATCCAGTGCTTTAATTGTTGCAGATATGGCCACATGAAAAATCAGTGTAGGTCTAAACCTAGATGCTTTAGGTGTGGACAAGATCACTGGGGATGGGTGTACTGTCTCTGGGGACAATTTATCTTGTTGTCTATGCAAAGGATTCCATGAGGCTACAAGTAAAAAATGTTTAGAGTATGAGAGGCAGAAGAACATTAAGGAATCAATGGCCAAATCTTGCATCTCATATGCTGAAGCTTCAAAGCTACATCCCACAGTTTCTAAAATATCATATGCTGATGCCTTACTATCCTCACCATCAATTTCAAGCCATATAAATGCTTCTGTTCCTCAGGATTTCTCTCCTTCAAAACAAAATAAAACTTCATCATATAAAAAAACAGTTTTTATTAAACCTCGATCCCCACCTCACTTTTCTAAAGGTTATGATCAGCAATTCCATCAGGACCTTGTCAGGGGCACGCCTCAACCAAACGATGGCTGTGCTCTCATCCCTAGAGATGACTTGTCTGCTGTGTCTGTAAGTGAATTAATTATTGCTTTAATAAAATCATTAACTCAAACTCATCATCTTTCACCGTCCATCGCTGCCACTGTATTGAATGCAGTTAATGATACAAATATTAATAATGGACAACAAAGCCAAAGTATTCCATTGGAATTGCCGAAGCGCAATTAGTAAAAAATCTGATATAATATATCTTGTAAATAAATATAAACCTTTTGTTTTTGCTCTTCAAGAGACATGGCTTAAACCAGGGTCTTTGTTCAAGATCCCTGGTTATGCTTGTCTTAGAGAAGACCGCTCTGATGGGTATGGCGGCGTTACTTTACTCATCAAACATCATCATTCATTTTCACTTTTCACAATTCCACCTCATAATAAAGAATGTTCTGTTATTGCAGCAGTTGTAGATAATATTTGTTTTGTTTCTGTATATATTCCCCGTCCATCTGCTGTAATTTTTAATGAAATTGTAAATATTTTTTCTATTCTTCCTAAGCCATTTATAGTTTTAGGAGATTTTAATTCCCAGCATGAAGTCTGGGGTAGTTCGTCAACAAATAACTATGGTAGCACTTTAATAGATATTGTGGATAACCTTAATCTTTGTATATTAAACACTGGGTCCGCAACTAGACGCACTTCTCCAAATGAAGGTGTTAGTGCACCTGACCTGTCATTATGCACGGATAAATTAGCTTCGCGTTTGAGTTGGGAAGTTATGCTTTCCTCTTATGGTAGCGATCATTTCCCTATAGTCTTATCATTTCCTCACAGTCAAAACACCTAATTCCAATCGCCCTCCGCGGTTGAAGTACAAACTGGCGGACGTTAACTGGCATACTTTTAGGGAACACTTAGATGAAATAGTTTCTGTCCTTCCTGAAATTAAATATGGTAATGAACAGTCCTGTGCCGATGCTTTATCACAAGCCATGATAAAAACCGCCGATAAACTCTTTCCAATTAAATCGTTACAAAATAAAATTCCTTCTCCACCATGGTGGGACAAAGATTGCACAGATGCAATTTTTTTTTTTTTTTTTTTTTTTGTTGAATTATAATGCAATCTATCCGGCGATATTCAGCATTAGGTTCATCATCATCGCTTCATCATTATGCGATCTACAACTTCACAATAATAGATCTTGTGGGTTTTTGCGTTTGAGCCTTCGCGGCATTTGCACTTCGTTCATTAGATCCTTTGCAAGTACATTAGGGTGGTGTGTGATTCTTTTTTTATATTTAGTCATCCTTTCCTTTATTTCCTCCTTGATTGTTTTAATGTTAAGGTCGTGGTGTAGTCTATCATTTGTTATGTACCAAGGTGCATTTGCTATCATGTGTAGCATTTTGGATTGAAATCTTTGCAGAATTTCTAGGTTCGAATTTGCCGCTGTACCCCATAGTTGCAGACCGTAGCACCATATGGGTTTAATTATAGTTTTGTAAATTAGTAACTTGTTTGTCATTGACAACTGGGACTTCTTATGCAGCATCCAGTACATTTTTCTGACCCGTTGGCCCATTGCCAGTCTTTTGGTAAAGATGTGTTTTCTCCATGTGAGTCTCTTGTCTAGGTACATTCCCAAATACTTTGCCTCATCGTGTTGGGGGACTTGAACTCCGTTCAATGTGACTGGAGGGCAGATGTCACGTCGAGTGGTGAATGTCACTTGGACCGATTTGGATTCATTCGCCCTGATACGCCAATCTTTAAGCCATTTCGCGATATTGTCAAGGCTATTTTGGAGTTTTCGGGTGGCTTTTTCTGGGAGTTCGTCCGACGCCAGAACTGCTGTGTCGTCAGCGAAAGTGCCTGTTACAGTGGCCTCGGAGGTCGGCAGATCTGCAGTATACAGAAGATACAAGGTAGGACCCATTACACTGCCCTGCGGTACGCCTGCATGGATTGGACATAGTGTTGTTACTTCTTCGCCATGTTTTACAAAGAAATGTCTATTTTCTAAATACGATCTAATAAAGTTGTAGTATTCGATTGGAACCGATTTTTTTATCTTAGACAGTAGCCCATCATGCCACACGCGATCAAAGGCCTGTGATATGTCCAAGAATGCAGCTGTGCAGTATTGTTTCCTTTCAAAAGCATTATTAATGTTGTTCACGAGCCTATGTACTTGTTCAATAGTACCATGTTGTTGCCTGAAGCCGAACTGGTGGTCTGGGATTAAGCTTCTTTCTTTTATGATTGGCGCTAATCTGCTCAAGAATAGAATCTCCATTACTTTTGATGGTATTGGCAATAAGCTGATAGGCCTGTAAGATTTTACGTCTTCAGGGCTTTTGCCCGGTTTAGGGACCATAATGATTTGAGGTACTTTCCATTGGCTGGGGACCGCTGCAGTTCTCAATATGGCATTATAGATGTATGTTAAGAAGCGCACACCCTCTTCTGGCAATTCTCTCATTATTTTAGCGGTTATCAAATCTTATCCTGGCGCTTTGTTTTGATCGAGTTTCCTAATTGCTTGTTTAACCTCAGATATAGAGAAGCCATTTATTGGGAGATCTAACTGATGTGTTTCATTAAGTATTCTCGACACTGATTCAGTCTGAGTAGATCCCAGATCAGGGTTTGGTACAAACACATTTTTCAGATGGTCAGCAAATGCTTGCGCCTTATCTGAATCTTTTATAGCCCAGCTGTTGTCTGCTTTGCGTATAGGAGGCCGTGTTTGCATAGGGCGCTTGAGTTTGCTTGTCGCTTTCCATAGTGAGTAGTCGGTTGCGGCGCTGGCATCTAGCTCTCTAAGGTATGCTTGCACATTTTGGTTACGATTTTCACTCAGTAGTTGGCGCAGTTGAGATGTCAGTGAAATTAGGGCAGTTTTATCCGGTAAGTGCCGAGTTTTCTGCCATAATTTCCGTGCCTTTCGTTTTTTTGCAACCAGTTCTCTAATATTAATCGGATAGCTTTGTGATTTGGGGATGGTTTTGGAAGTTTCAGGTGTAGCGTGCCAAGCTGATTTTTGTATACAACTATTTAAATGCTCAACGGCTTCTTCTATGTCCTCGTTTGATTTGAGCGGTAAATGTAGGTTTATTGAAGCGGTGATTGACTCTCTGAAACTATTCCAGTCCGTTTTTCTGCTATGTAGTCGGCATACGTCTTCAGTTGGGATTATTTTTCTCTTCAGCAGTACTTCGACTGGCGAGTGATCCGACGAAAGTTCAGGCATTGATTTGCATTCGAAGTATGTGCCAGCGATGCCCCTCACAATTGCGAAATCAATCAGGTCTGGTGTCTTTCTTACATCGGTGGGCCAGTAAGTAGGTTCACCAGATGAGACACAGCTAAGTTTCAGCTGATCTAACGCTCTCAGCAGCTGCCGGCCTTTTGGTGTAACTGTTCGTGAGCCCCAATATGTATGTTTGGCGTTATAGTCACCACCAGCCACGAATCGGCTTCCCAGGGTGTTGAAGAATTTCTCGTAGTCGTTTTGTTTTAAATTATGTTTAGGAGGGCTATACACGGCTGAGATTGTGAAGGATCCAGCCCAGTCCTCAATTACTATGTTTGTAGCCTGTATTTCATTCGTACAATAATTTGCAGTTTCATGGTGTCTGATATTGTTTTTGATTAATATGGCGCTACCTCCGTGGGCAGTACCATCAGGGTGCGTCGTATGGTATAATTTATAGGAATCAATTTTGAAATGACTTTTCTTGGTGAAGTGAGTTTCTGATATCAGGAGTACGTCAATCTTATATAATTCAAGAAAAGTTTTCACCTCGAGGGTGTGTTGTGACAGGCCATTGGCGTTCCAAATAACCATTTTTATGGAGTTGAATTTGTCAGTTTAGTCGTGAGTGTTATAAGTAGATTTGTCATATTTGTAAGTTGTTGTATCATTTGCTTTAACATTATTATTAAGTCCCCATTACTATTATTATCGATATTATCAGCCTTTGTGTTGTAGTTTTGTTTGTCTGTTATGTTTGCTTCCTTAGTTAGTGCGTCTCTGTATGTCTTTTGGCTTTGGTTTTTCAAGGGTCCATTTGTATTTTCAGTTTGTTGCGTCGGATTTGGTCTAGCATACTTGCGTTGGTTCTTATTTATTTCTGGTTTTCCTGGTAGTTTGACTTTTTGCAGATTTCTATATACTTGGCATCCCTTGTAGTTAGCAGGGTGATTTCCTTCACATAGAACGCATTTCACATCGTTAGATCTTGTTTTTCTAGGGCAGTCTAGGGATAGGTGATCTCCAGCGCACTTGATGCACTTCGGGTTTCGACGGCAATAAGACTTTGTGTGGCCGTATTGTTGACATTTAGCACATTGGGGTATCTCCCGCTTAGGGCGAGGGGGTTCAAATGTTATTTTACAATTTAAAAGGTACTTTATGTGGTACACATTTTTGTTGTTTTCGTGCGGTTTTAGTTCCACAATAAATATTGGCAGTGATTTTTTGGTTTTTCGTTGTTTAATATTCCAAATGTTGACACAGTCATGGCCTAGTTCTGAGAGTTCTAATTTTATATCGTTTAAGTCAGTCGATGGGTGGATATTCTTAAGGACCACTTTGAAACTTCTTTCCTGTTTGGGCTTGTACGTGTAAAACTGTGCATTTTATTTCAAGCTGTTTAACAATTTCTCTATATGCATCTGGTGTTTTTGGTTGTATTTTAACTTGTTCGTTGTTGAGGACCTTAAGTTCATAATTATCTTGCACATGATTATTTAAGAGGCTAATAAGTGGTTGTATATTCTGTACTTTATCTACAAATATTGGTGGAGGCTTGATAGACTTCTCTTTTGGCTCTGTCTCTGGTTCTTTAGTATCGTCATCTGCGAGTTGTGAAAAACTGTTACTGGTAGGTATTGGTTGAGTTTGAGATAACCAATATGTATTCAGTTTGATTTGTTTTGCGGGTCCTTTATTGCTATCAGGACTTGCCCGTAATCTTTTCTTTCCCGTTACTTCTTCCCAGTTTGCTTTGTCCCTGGCCTGTTTATCCTGTGGCTCACTATCATTTTCAAACTCTTGTGTTGTAGGCACTAAGATATCGTTTAGTGAGTTAGACCGAGGTCTATTTTCAAACATTCCTTTATGGAATATTTGTTGAGTGAGCACTTTTGTGCTCAAGATGTTTGTAGTGTTTGTTTGCTTTTTATTATTTAGATCATTCATTTTTGTTCCCACGAGTAGGGTCGATATATACGGTCACTACTGAGGTGACGCCCATTCCCAGTAGAAGGCAATTTAAAACGACGGGTCGCCTGGTACGTCGAGTTTGGTCGCTTGGGACTGGCTTTCCTGTCAGTCATTCATCCTCTTGGCACGGACCGCACCGTAGGATTGAAGGGTTTTTTTAAAGAGGTTGATCTTCCTCGCGGTTCAAATGGCGAAGTTCAAACCCCCGTTCCTATGAAAGGCTTACGGTTCTGAGGCAACCCTTTCGGGTCACACACTGGTTTTTCTGTCGGGGTTGTCTCCCTTAGCTAGGTGATCAGTTTTAAGGCGCCGATTGCTCGCCTATCGCTCTTCTTACTTAGCTATCAAGACCACGAGGTAGATGTTATAGATCTTAAGTGCAAAGCTCGTATTAGGCCTGGACATTGCCCGGGGGATGGGACGACCCAAAGTGTGGGTCCACCGCCTCGCTGCGACGGCAGCTTAGCGGTGGCGTGGACGTGTAAGATGAACTTGTAGGTGCGCGTCTAATAGCCTTGCTTTGCACACCAAGGCGTACGCTACGGCTCTTTCTCAGTTTTTTATAGGTTCACACTTCTAGCATGAGTGTGCACCACCGAGGCCAATGCACCTACCCCCCCCCCCCCCCCCCCCGAGAACAAAAAAAAAAAAAAAGAAATTTGAAAGTTGGAGGTCATTTTGTTTCTCTATTTCTCCAGATGTTCAACCATCTGTTGTTTGGCGCAATATCAGAAGGTTTAGATCAGCATTCACAGAACCATCGAACGCATTTCTTCCATCTCAGTTAGTAAATAATTTTCTAAATAAATTGGCTCCCGCATATGTCCCAGAATATTTTACTACCTATTCCATTCCCCGTTTAATGGTGGATTCTCTTTGTGAATTAAATAATCTATTTACCCTCGAAGAGCTTCGAGTGTTATGTTTTCAGAAAGCTCTGAAAACATAACACTGGATGTCACTCACCATGACGACCTCAATATAAAACTGGTTACGCCAAAAGAGGTAAAAAATATGATAAAAAACTTAGCCAAAAAGAAATCGCCTGGATACGACCTTATCACTGGTGAACTCCTTCAAAATCTGCCACGAAAAGCCATAGTAAAACTTACAACCCTTATAAATGCAACATTCAGGTTGAAACACGTGCCTGATATCTGGAAAGTTGCTGAAGTCATAATGATCCCCAAACCTGGAAAACCACCCCAGGAGGTAACATCATACAGACCTATATCACTTTTACCAATCATTTCAAAACTATTTGAAAAACTACTCGTAAGACGCTTAAAACCTATAATAGAAGACAGAAAACTGATTCCAAATTACCAATTCGGCTTCAGAGAAAAACACTCCACGATAGACCAAGTACATAGAATTACCAACATTATAGAAAAAACTCTAGAAGAAAAAAAAGTCTGTTCTACAGTATTTCTAGATGTAGCACAGGCATTTGATAAGGTTTGGCATAAGGGTCTTATTTATAAGGTAAGGAAAATGCTGCCAAAACAATTTGCAGACATTTTGGAATCCTACCTAACAGAGAGGACGTTTAGAGTCAGACATGAAGATGCTTATACCGATCTCAAGCAAATAAAAGCTGGTGTACCACAAGGAAGTGTTCTTGGCCCAATCTTGTACCTATTGTACACCTGTGATATCCCAGAAATGGAAAACAACTTCATTGCAACCTTCGCTGATGACACAGCCATCATGGCTATAGGTGTCACTCACAAAGAAGCTGTAAATAAAGTACAAATTGCTGTCAACTCCATCACCAACTGGACAAAAAAATGGCGAATTAAGTTAAATGAGTCCAAATCGACTCATATAGACTTCACAAACCGAAGACCTAATTATACACCGGTATACATTAACGGTTGCGTAATACCTTACGAAAATACAGCCAAATACCTAGGTATGACGCTTGACGCAAAACTTCGCTGGAAGGCTCATGTCAAAAAGAAACGCCTGGAGTTAGACCTACGCTACAGGAATATGTACTGGCTACTTGGCAGACATTCATCATTGTCAGTATACAACAAAGTACTTCTGTACAAACAAGTACTTATGCCTATATGGGCATACGGTATACAGCTTTGGGGCTGTACAAAACGTACCAATATTGAAATAATTCAAAGATTTCAAAATAAGGTACTTCGGAGTATAGTAAACGCTCCCTGGTACATTAGAAACGAGGACATCCACCGGGACTTAGGAGTGGACCTTGTCGCTAAAGTCATAAAAACATACGCCGAAGCTCATGAACAAAGACTTCATAAACATGTGAATGTCGAGGCTATTCAGCTCCTTGACACCACGGACATAGTAAGGAGACTGAAAAGGACTAAGCCTTTTGAATTAGTTTAGTGATTGTTACGGAGTGCAGTGAGTGCTACCTTTTAAAAACACAAGAACTAAGTGTCTTTCCCTCATAATAGAGACAATAAGAAAAGTGCCAATGGACACATTCTTTAGTACCTATACATTTACTAGGAAATTAAGTTAAATTTAAATTACTTATTAGCCTCAAGGCTAGATTGTAATTGTTATGAGGTAACCATTCGGTTACAACATAATGAAAAAAAAAAAAAAAAAAAACCCTCGAAGAGCTTAAAGGTGTTGTATGTCATATGAAGGACTCTGCACCAGGTTCGGATGGAATTCCTTATTCTTTTTTGTCAAACATGAGTGATCTAACTCTTTTGTACTTCTTGGAACTAATAAATAAAATTATGATAACCGGAAATATTCCCAATTCCTGGAAATCCCAAGATATTCTACCGATACTCAAACCTAACAAAAATCCATCTAGCAGCACATCCTACCGACCCATAGCTTTGTCTTCAGTAATGTTAAAAATCACAGAACATTTAGTTAAAAATAGGTTAGAGTGGCATTTAGAAAACAGGAAACTACTTAGCGACAGCCAATTTGGATTTAGGCGAGGTAAAAGTACTTTAGATAGTTTGAGTATCTTTGTCACTGATATAAGGTTAGCATTCTCTTCGAATCATTCCGTAGTTTCTGCTTTTCTAGATATAACCTCAGCTTATGATAATGTGGAAATATCAACACTAAAATATAAACTTCAACAGCTAGATGTTCCTATTTTACTCACAAACTTCATTTTAAATATTTTATCCGAGAGGTGTATAAATGTTACACTCGAGGATTCTAGGTGTGAATCTAGACTCGTGTGGAAAGGTCTCCCTCAAGGATCAGTTCTTAGTCCTTTATTATATGACATCTACACTCATGATCTTGAATCCTCTTTGAACAATCAAGTAAAAGTGCTTCAGTACGCTGATGATCTTCTTTTATATTGCCCTCATAGTTCTATTGCAGCGGCTTGCAATACAATGACATCGGCCCTTGGACTTTTAAAAAAATGGTTGGACATCAATGGTCTTGATCTGTCTACTTCCAAAAGTACAGTTGTGCTTTTCTCTAGAATGCGGTTTCCTCCTCCTGTTTCTGTATATTATGATGATGCTTCCATTCCTGTAAAATCTTCGGTAAAATTTTTAGGTGTGATTTTGGATAGTAAACTATCTGGGATTCCACACTGTGAGTATATAGCGGCAAGGTGTGAACAAAGATTGAATATATTAAGATGTTTATCAGGGGTTTGGTGGGGTGCCCATCCCTTTTCATTAAAATTAATCTATAATGCAATAGTTAGAAGTGTTCTTGATTATGGAACATTTTCATTAGAACCTGGTAATTCGGCCGCATTAAAGAAATTGGATATTATCCAGTCCAAAGCATTACGAATAGTGACCGGAGCTATGAAATCAAGCCCAATAAATGCCCTACAGGTTGAAACTGTAGATCCTCCTCTTTCTCTTCGAAGTCAGTATCTTTCCGACAAATTTCTATTCCGTTCGTTACAATTTGCCAACCACCCTTTACGTGCAAAACTTCAGTCACTTTTAGATGAAACCAATTCCTCTAACTATTGGTCTCACAAATCTCTTCCCTGTCTTGTTGTAAGTTATAAAAAGTTTTTAGCTTTTCAAGCCCCAATTTACCAGTCACTTACATATCCACTCTTTAGTCATTCTTATGAATCATTGGTGTTCACTCCGGATGTTATCTTGAATTTAGGTATTAATAAACACGATGATTTCGTAAAAGAGTTATTTAACTTTTCCAAAGACTTGCATTGGGAGAGTTGGCATCATATTTATACAGACGCTTCTAAACACTCTTCTTTAGGAAATGTTGGAGTTGGAGTTTTTCACTCACAATACAACATAGTACAAAAAATTAAACTTCCTCCTGAGTCATCAGTGTTTACTGGCGAATGTTATGGTCTGTTCAAAGCCTTAGAATATATTTACATCATGAAATTGGGAAAAACAGTAATATTTACTGACGCTTTAAGTGCATTGCAAGCCATTAAAAGAAATCCTTTTAAATGTAAACCAATATTTCCTATAGTTATGTTCATTAGAAGCCTTCTGTACAAATGCGTAAAATTCGGTCTTCAAATTTCTTTCGCTTGGTTACCTGGCCATAGTAATATCACGGGAAATGTTAAAGCTGATCATGTGGCTAATGAAGCTGTAGACTGCGGTGATTTGTTTCCCTACATCAACTTTAGCCATGACTTGGCGAATCTACCTATGAACTTTCTTTGGGAAGCTTGGAGTAAGTCGTGGGCGGATAGCAGCGTTACCAAAGGAAATTATTATGCACGTATTCAGACATATATTCCCAAAAAACCATGGTATTCGAAATTTAACTTCGGTAAGGCTGCTACCAGTTGCCTTATTCGCATGAGGTTGGGTCATAACTGTTCCAGAGTCCACCTTGCACGATTGCAGATCGTTTCTAGCGACCTGTGCGATTGTGGTGAGGTGGGTGATTTGTATGCGTTTCGATGGCGCGGCCACGGAGATTTTTTAAAAAAAGAACTATGCCAAGATTATGTTAAAATTTGTAAAAGTTGATTCCCAAAACCATAAATTTGTCAAAGATAAGGTTAAAAAGTTTTAAGGGTTTGAACGTGGCCGCGCCATTGAAACGCGGCGAACCGCGCGGCCACGGAGATCTTTAAAACTAAGCGTTGCAGAGACCTGAAATTTAGGGAAATGACAGATTGAATTTGTAAAAAATTTGTAAAAATATAGAAAAAATTCCTAGGTTTATATTTTAGGAGCTGTAAGACTAAAACCCCATGGCCGCGCCATTGAAACGGTGAAAAACACGTTATCACCGATATCTCGCTGAAAAAGCATCGCAGAAGTCTGAAACTTTTTGTAATACCTAGATTTGAATTTGTCGGAATAGGTAAAAATACACAAAAAAATCCTAGGTTTATATTTCAGGAGCTATAAGACCAAAACCCTATGGCCGCGCCATTGAAACGGTGAAAAACACGTTATCGCCGATATCTCGCTGAAAAAGCATCGCAGAGGACTGAAGTTTTTTGTAAAACCTAGATTTGAATTTGTCAAAGTATGTAAAAATACACAAAAAAATCCTAGGTTTATATTTCAGGAGCTGTAAGACCAAAACGCTATGGCCGCGCCATTCAATACGTTTTGAATGTTCCGATAGGGTGACCATGACTTATTGTTTACAGAAAACTTTCGACCTGCAAGTATTAGAAATTATATCTCAAGGATTCTAAATCATGATAAGTATGAAATGATAAGTACCTATATCTTAGTGTAAGTAAACAATCTGTGATTTGTGATTTTGAAAGAAATGATTAGTACCTATAACTTAGTGTAAGTAAACTATCTGTGATTTGTGATTTTGAAAGAAATGATAAGTACCTATACATTAGTGTAAGTGAACAATTTGTGATTTTGAAAGAAATGATAATTACCTTTATCTTAGTGTAAGTAAACAATCTGTGATTTATTTGATTTTAAAGAAATAAATATATGTTTTTGTATCATAACGTTTCATTTTAATTTAATTTAGAATCCTTGAGATATAATTTCTAATATTTGCAAGTGGAAAGTTTTCTGTAAACAATAAGTCATGGTCACCCTATCGGAACACTCAAAACGTATTCAAGGTTTTATATTATGAAACAAAAAGAAAATTTTCGCCTATTATCGGTAATTATACATATTAATAGGTGTTGTTTACAAAAAAAGATCTCGCTAATACTTTATTTCCGATTAGATAACCACAACTTATTTCTACGCAATACCGTAATACAGCTCCTGAAATATAAACCTGGGATATTTTTGTGTATTTTTACATGTTTTGACAAATTCAAATCTAGCGTTTACAAAAAACTTCAGACCTCTGCGATGCTTTTTCAGCGAGAAATCGGCGATAAAATATTTTTCACCGTTTCAATGGCGCGGCCATAGGGTTTTGGTCTTACAGCTCCTGAAATATAAACCTAGGATTTTTTTGTGTATTTTTACCTATTTCGACAAATTCAAATCTAGGTATTACAAAAAGTTTCAGACTTCTGCGATGCTTTTTCAGCGAGATATCGGTGATAACGTGTTTTTCACCGTTTCAATGGCGCGGCCATGGGGTTTTAGTCTTACAGCTCCTGAAATATAAACCTAGGATTTTTTTGTGTATTTTTACCTATTTCGACAAATTCAAATCTAGGTATTACAAAAAGTTTCAGACTTCTGCGATGCTTTTTCAGCGAGATATCGGTGACAACGTGTTTTTCACCGTTTCAATGGCGCGGCCATGGGGTTTTAGTCTTATAGCTCCTGAAATATAAACCTAGGATTTTTTTGTGTATTTTTACATACTTTGACAAATTCAAATCTAGGTTTTACAAAAAACTTCAGTCCTCTGCGATGCTTTTTCAGCGAGATATCGGCGATAACGTGTTTTTCACCGTTTCAATGGCGCGGCCATAGGGTTTTGGTCTTATAGCTCCTGAAATATAAACCTAGGATTTTTTTGTGTATTTTTACCTATTTCGACAAATTCAAATCTAGGTATTACAAAAAGTTTCAGACTTCTGCGATGCTTTTTCAGCGAGATATCGGTGATAACGTGTTTTTCACCGTTTCAATGGCGCGGCCATGGGGTTTTAGTCTTACAGCTCCTAAAATATAAACCTAGGAATTTTTTCTATATTTTTACAAATTTTTTACAAATTCAATCTATCATTTCCCTAAATTTCAGGTCTCTGCAACGCTTAGTTTTAAAGATCTCCGTGGCCGCGCGGTTCGCCGCGTTTCAATGGCGCGGCCACGTTCAAATCCTTAAAACTTTTTAACCTTATCATTGACAAATTTATGGTTTTGGGAATCAACTTTTACAAATTTTTACATAATCTTGGCATAGTTCTTTTTTAAAAAAATCTCCGTGGCCGCGCCATCGAAACGCATACTGATTTAAACCACATTTTCTATTCCTGTCCTCTACTCAATCATGATCCTTTTATTACAAGTTTACTTTGCTATAACATTCCTTTTCCTACGTCTATCTCTGTTTTACTTGCATCTAATGATTTCAAAATATACATGTATTTATCTTCATTTATCACTCTTAATAATATACGTATTTAATAGTTATGTTATTTATAATATCGTTCCTAATAATCCTGTCCAATATCCATCCAAATTCCGTATCCTAAATTAAATTATATTTTCTACCAAGTTTCCCCGTTTTTGTATGTGGCATTGCGCAAATAGCGACTTGCCAAAATTAAAAAAAAAAAAAAAAAAAAAAAACATGGGTACGAACTCCAATTCTTGTAGTTTATTTGACAAATTAACTGCTTCTCTTCTGGTTTCTCCTTACAGAAATGACGTCTAATGCACCAATACTTTTATTATATGTCAGTGAAATAGCTGATGTCGCTTTAGCGTGTGCTACCCATCTCGATTCTGATAAAGATTTCAATACACTTTCATCCACCTTATGGTTGACCAGAAAAAAAATAATACAGATTTTGAACTAATGAAAAAAAAATTACAGCTGCTAGGCAACAATCCACGGCGCTTCGACCTACTAAATTCAGGGAACGCGAATTTTCAAATTAGTCCTAGAAACTTTTTTTGGTGTGGTTTTAGGTGACGTGAGAGTGAGACGTGATGCCCTAAGGACAGATTTTTTTATGCTTCTTCTGGTGCCCCCCCAGACGTGATGCCCTAGGCAATTGCTTAATTTGATTAAGGGTTAATCCGTCACTGCTGGAGGTACACACAAACCTGTCACTACTATTATTACGTGTCTATTTACTGTTTGTTATATTTATTGAATGAAGTCTTTAATTTAAGCTTGTTCCAAGGATCAGATAAGTAATGCATTAAATCCACTGTAATGATACCACGTTGCACACCTAATCAGATAAGATTGTAGTGCATTGGCACATGTCACACTTGACCACTTGTCGTTGTTTACATTCACGCCTGAACTAAACACAAGGTAAACAGAACGTTAGCTCAACAATATTGTAGTCTGTAAACGTTTCTTACGTATATTGCCCAATAGTTATTGTTAAATTTGATTGCTGCTACTGTATATTAATTGCTAATCTTTTCCTTTCAGCTCTAGATTAATATGGCAGTTCCTGAACATATTAAGACTGGAAATGACATATGAATAGCATATTAAAGGTTGTTGTACCATGTAGAGTAGTGAGACTGGTGCATCAGAGCATATTCAGTGGCATCCCCGCAGTATTGCACTCTATTCCAACAAGAGTTTCATGTATTAGTGTTAGGATGATGGCGCAAAGAAGCATCACATCCTTCTTCAAGGTGTCTCCGCCTAAACCTGTGGTGAAGGTGGTGAAGTCGGAAGATGAGGAAGTTAAAGTGAATGGTGATAAAGTTGATTCACCAGTCAGGAATGGGAAAGTTAAGGTAATTAGAAATTTTATACATGTTTCATTAATATGCAAAAATTAAATATTGTTGTTTAGTGACCATTTGTGTTTTATTAAATATTATTGTGTTGTATGCTGGGCAGATTTATTTGATATGAAAAAGAAAGTTAAGTTGCTGGTTTTATTCGTTTGCAGGCAGCATCTAAAAGACCTCGGCTAGAAAGCAGTGAAAGTGACTCGTCACCAAAGAAGAAGAGCCCTACAGTGAGCTCAGATAAGGTCACTTCTTAATAGTACATGACCATGATTCAATTCTTATTTAAAATCTGTCTCTTAATATAACAATGTTGATCACTTTACAGAAGAAGAAGGTTAAAAGACAGAGAATTGAAAGCTCAGGCAGCGAGTCAGACATCTCACCAACATCTGAATTACCATCACCAGAAGAGAAGTCACCAGCATCATCAACACCAGATGAAAACACTGCAGCATCACCCACCCCGTCCCCAGATAAAAAACCTGTCATTAAAGTAGAGAAGACAAAATCTCCCAAAACATATGCATCACCTAAGAGTAAAAAAAAGAAACCTCTCACTGAACAAAATGAAAATGCTATAAAGAAGAGTCCATCCCCTAAGATAAAGAAGGAAGTAGTAGAAGAGAACAAGAAGAAGGTCACACCAAAGAAAGAAGTTAAGAAGCAGGAAAAAGAGGTAAAGAGTGAAAACAAGTCAAGTAAGGAAGAAAAGGAAGTCAAGAGTGAAGCTATAGATTTGGTTCCAGGTGAGTTGGTTTCAGATAGTTATGGAAATAAAAATTATTTGATAAATTATGTAATAAATTAATCAAATATTTTTGGGCTGCTTGATAGTAATGCTAATTTGTCATGTGATGTATAAAAATTTAAATATGCAACTGAAAAATCATTACATTTTGTAAAACCTATCTATCCTATTTGTGAATCCTCTTCTTACATCATCTCGTGCTAAAATGTATATCCAAATTCATGTTGAGTCTCACCTAGGTGCAGAAAATGATATCTCTCTGATGACTCGCATTCTTACTAAAGTAACATTGTTTCTTTTCCAAACAGAAGTAGAATACAACCCTGCGAAAGCCAAGTACCACCCGGTTGAGGATGCCTGCTGGCGGGCCGGCCAGGACGTACCGTACCTCGCCCTGGCGCGCACCCTGGAGCTCATCGAGGGTACCTCTGCCAGGCTCAAGATGATCGAGATCCTGGCCAACTACCTGCGCTCCGTGATAGTGCTGACGCCTGAGGACCTGCTGCCCAGTGTGTACATGTGCCTGAACCAGCTGGCACCGAGCTACGAGAGCTTGGAGCTGGGTGAGTGATGTCACATAACAAGTTCGCCACTATCTGCGCTCCGTGACGGCAACATCTGAATTATCGCATTTACAATATTAGTTTGGTTTATTAGAGTTCTTAAAACTAGAGCACAAGTCATCGGATTTACGTTTTTTTATTATTTCCCAGGCATAGCCGAGACCTACCTGATGAAAGCCATCGGTCAGTGCACCGGCCGCACGCTGGCCCAGGTGCGCAGCGCGGCACACAAGTGCGGCGACCTGGGGCAGGTGGCGGAGCAGGCCCGCGCCACCCAGCGCACCATGTTCGCGCCGCCGCCGCTCACCATGCGCAAGGTGTTCGCTGCGCTCAAGGAGATCGCCAACATGACCGGTAACTAACTGCTATACATCATCATCACCACCCAGCGCACCATGTTCGCGCCGCCGCCGCTCACCATGCGCAAGGTGTTCGCTGCGCTCAAGGAGATCGCCAACATGACCGGTAACTAACTGCTATACATCATCATCACCACCCAGCGCACCATGTTCGCGCCGCCGCCGCTCACCATGCGCAAGGTGTTCGCTGCGCTCAAGGAGATCGCCAACATGACCGGTAACTAACTGCTATACATCATCATCACCACCCAGCGCACCATGTTCGCGCCGCCGCCGCTCACCATGCGCATGGAGATCGCCAACATGACCGGTAACTAACTGCTATACATCATCATCACCACCCAGCGCACCATGTTCGCGCCGCCGCCGCTCACCATGCGCAAGGTGTTCGCTGCGCTCAAGGAGATCGCCAACATGACCGGTAACTAACTGCTATACATCATCATCACCACCCAGCGCACCATGTTCGCGCCGCCGCCGCTCACCATGCGCAAGGTGTTCGCTGCGCTCAAGGAGATCGCCAACATGACCGGTAACTAACTGCTATACATCATCATCACCACCCAGCGCACCATGTTCGCGCCGCCGCCGCTCACCATGCGCAAGGTGTTCGCTGCGCTCAAGGAGATCGCCAACATGACCGGTAACTAACTGCTATACATCATCATCACCACCCAGCGCACCATGTTCGCGCCGCCGCCGCTCACCATGCGCAAGGTGTTCGCTGCGCTCAAGGAGATCGCCAACATGACCGGTAACTAACTGCTATACATCATCATCACCACCCAGCGCACCATGTTCGCGCCGCCGCCGCTCACCATGCGCATGGAGATCGCCAACATGACCGGTAACTAACTGCTATACATCATCATCACCACCCAGCGCACCATGTTCGCGCCGCCGCCGCTCACCATGCGCAAGGTGTTCGCTGCGCTCAAGGAGATCGCCAACATGACCGGTAACTAACTGCTATACATCATCATCACCACCCAGCGCACCATGTTCGCGCCGCCGCCGCTCACCATGCGCAAGGTGTTCGCTGCGCTCAAGGAGATCGCCAACATGACCGGTAACTAACTGCTATACATCATCATCACCACCCAGCGCACCATGTTCGCGCCGCCGCCGCTCACCATGCGCATGGAGATCGCCAACATGACCGGTAACTAACTGCTATACATCATCATCACCACCCAGCGCACCATGTTCGCGCCGCCGCCGCTCACCATGCGCAAGGTGTTCGCTGCGCTCAAGGAGATCGCCAACATGACCGGTAACTAACTGCTATACATCATCATCACCACCCAGCGCACCATGTTCGCGCCGCCGCCGCTCACCATGCGCATGGAGATCGCCAACATGACCGGTAACTAACTGCTATACATCATCATCACCACCCAGCGCACCATGTTCGCGCCGCCGCCGCTCACCATGCGCATGGAGATCGCCAACATGACCGGTAACTAACTGCTATACATCATCATCACCACCCAGCGCACCATGTTCGCGCCGCCGCCGCTCACCATGCGCAAGGTGTTCGCTGCGCTCAAGGAGATCGCCAACATGACCGGTAACTAACTGCTATACATCATCATCACCACCCAGCGCACCATGTTCGCGCCGCCGCCGCTCACCATGCGCAAGGTGTTCGCTGCGCTCAAGGAGATCGCCAACATGACCGGTAACTAACTGCTATACATCATCATCACCACCCAGCGCACCATGTTCGCGCCGCCGCCGCTCACCATGCGCATGGAGATCGCCAACATGACCGGTAACTAACTGTACATTATCATTATTACTCAGATGAAAGACTTGTACTGCTACATTTAAGAGCGCCATATCAACCGACTCATGTTGTCAAACTCACTTTGTCAATCTCACTCATGTTGTCAAACTCACTTTGTCAATCTCACTCATGTTGTCAAACTCACTCATGATATCAGATTCACTCATTATCAAACTTACTCATGTTGTCAAACTCAAGACTTCCATTGCTACATTTATAGATAAAAGATATTCTTTTTGGTCACATCAACTTGTGCTTTTTAACCGACTTTTTAAAAAGGAGGAGAGTACTACAGTATGTATTTTTTTAATATTTTTTTTTGGTTTTTCACCGATTTTATTTGTTGACCAATCAAACCTGAATAGAAACTTTAAAAAATTACTATCACTAAAATTTATTCCATCTATGGCCATCCAATGCTAATCCGAGAAGACAGCCATTTAGGTATTTATACTCAACACTCTACAGTCGCCTCAAACACAGGATTACCTAGATCAGGCACATAGCATGTGTGAACTTGACAAGATTTAAGCAAAAATAGTATTTATATCTTATTATATTTATTTTTAATTGTTTTAAATAAACTTATTGTATTATTATTATAGAAGTATAATGTTAAAGCTGTTATTGTATTGTTGCCCTACTGCTTGATTCATCATACTGAAGATATCTAAATGACTGTCGTCAGGCACGGCGTCGGTGAACAAGAAGATCAACAAGATACAGTCGCTGTACGTCGCCTGCAGGCACTCCGAGGCCAGGTATCTTATCAGGTACGTACGACTCTATAGTACATCGTGTCATGTCACCCACAAATCCTATCATGTTCCTACTTGTTTCTATTTGTAAAGTCGTTTACATGGAATAAAGTCCAGATCTCTCATTCCTTTACTTTTAAATCCATTCTTTTTTAAATTCTTACTCAGAAGCAGGCCCTTTTAAACAGTTAAGTAGACAGTCAGTTGCCAGACGATCAGAGCTTAAAGTCTCTTCGAAAACCTAGATTTCTAAGAGCATCTCTTTTAAGGTTTCGTACCTGAAGAGTACCAACGGAACCCTATTCCTGTCACTCACGTGTCCGTCTCTGTCACACATTTTGTGGCGAAGAATTTTTTAACTTCTCATTGACCTATGAACTTGAAATTTGGTGATAATGTGTATTTTTACATATATTTTACTAACAAATACCAATATATTGATAAATTGGTACGGAACCCTAAATGTCCGACACGCACTTGGTCGACTTTGCTTTACTTAGAATTAACGTTTGTTTCGGGATATTGACCAATTGTGTATTTAGATTTTGGTTGAGAGCTCGATATTTCGGCACCGTTACAAGCGCCATGATCACGAGAACTAAAGTCTTTGCGGGCGGGTGTTATTTACTGTAATGTATGTATCTAGTAATAAGTTATTGTGGGTATGTTTATATTATTATTAATTAGCATTGTAGGTAGTCCGATTTATGTAACTTTTGATCAGTCATTATACTTGTGCCTCAAAGTTGTTACGTATTTTATTTGTTCCCGCATCCAGAGTGCTCCCAACCTAAGAATTCTTCAGTGGCGACGAGGATAAACTAAACAGGAAAGGTGTTTAATCGTTAAAAAAAAAAAAAAAAAAACTAAAAAAAATGTCACTCGGTAAAATTAACGAGTTCGACATACATAAGGACGATTGGAGTTTATACGTCGAACGGCTTGAACAGTACTTTATAGTAAATAAGGTATCGAGCGAATTACAAGTGCCGACGTTAATCACCGTTATGGGTGCAGCTAGCTACGAGTTGTTGGTGAATTTATGTACCCCGGCGAAACCGAAGACAAAAACATTTGAACAGATAACGGTTATTATGGAGAAACATCTTCAACCGAAACCGAGTGAGTTGGCTGAGCGCTATAAATTCCGTAATCGCAAACAACTTACCAGTGAAAGTATATCGGATTATGTAGCAGTTTTAAAAAAAATGTCAAAAACATGTGAGTTCGGAACGTGGTTCGAACAAAGTTTAAGAGACCAGTTGGTTTGCGGGATTAAAAGCGAGATAATTAGACAAAGACTGTTTGCAGAACCTAAGTTGGATTTTATGAAGGCATATAATCTGGCCGTAAGCATGGAGGCGGCAGAGAAAGATGCAGCGGCAGTGGTAGAAGGGTCTGTTAGTACAACAAGTGAGGCGAAGGTGGACTGTCAGCGGATAATGAGTATGCGGCGGAGCGGCGCCGGCGGATCGGGCAGAGGCCGCTCGTCGGTAGGCGCGTATGCCGGGTGTGCAACAAGCCGGGCCATTTGCGGCGTATGTGTCCTCGACTATCACAACATCATACTGTCGAGGCCGAGTTTCCTCGAGACGCAGACGTAGTGAACAGCGAAGATAGTGACGAGGTAATAATAATTGAACTTAATGAATTGACCGTAACGCAGTGTAAACCTATTTTGTGTCATTAGAGGTTCAAGGGAAAATAATAAAGTTTGAGTGCGATACAGGTAGTGCTATCTCATGTATAAACGAACGCACATATAATGAGTTATTTAGTAACTTAACAATTGTTAAAAGCAATATTGTTTTGAGGTATTATACGGGAGAAACCACAAAACCACTAGGGGTTATTAAACCTCTGGTCAAATATAAAGACAAATGTAGGCCGTTAGACTTGTACGTGATAAAAAATGGTAAAACAATGTTACTCGGGCGACAATGGATGGCAGCGTTATCAATACAATTGCCGGTATTACATTATGATGCATATGTAAACAACAATAATATTTTAAATGGAGCAAATTTTGATGTAAACGTATTTAGTTCCAGATACTCTGGCGTGTTCGCGGATGGTTTGGGGCGATTCACTGGTGGTAAGGTGGGCATACACTTGCGGCCAGGCGCACGGCCTGTGTTCATGCGTGCGCGAGCCGGTGGAGCGCACGCTGGACCAGTTGACAGTTGGTGCGGGACAACATACCCACAATCTCACTCCGGTCGAGCGTTCTGACTGGGCGACGCCCATAGTTCCCGTCGTAAAGAAGGACGGCAGCATAAGGATTTGTGCCGATTATAAGCTCACATTAAATAAGGTAATAGAAGTCGATCGCTATCCACTACCTAGGGTTGAAGACTTACTAGTTCGGTTAAACGGTGGGGAACATTACAGTAAGATAGACCTTTCCCAAGCCTATGCGCAATTTGAGCTAAACGATTCACGGAAGTACACAGTTATTAATACGCACAAAGGTTTGTTCCGATATAATAGATTAGTGTATGGACTTGCGTCTAGCCCGGCCATATTCCAGAGACGACTGGAACAGATGTTTGTAGATTTACCGCAGGTAGGCGTATTCCTTGATGACGTCATCATAACGGGGCGCACAGCGTCCGAACACATGACTAATTTATGCAAAGTTTTTGATCGATTAGAACAGTATGGTTTGCGAGTGAGGAGGGACAAATGTTCATTCTTTGCTAAGTCTGTTGTTTACTTGGGGCATGTTATTAGTAAAGATGGTGTACATACTTGCTCGGATAAGGTCAAGGCGATTATAAACACGCCGGCACCGTCGAACATATCGGAGCTGAGGGCGTTTATAGGCATGGTTATGTATTATGCTAAGTTTATAAAGAATGTCAGTACAATTTTAGCCCCAATGTACAACTTATTGAGATTAGGAGTGAAATATGATTGGAATGATGAATGTAAACATGCGTTTGGTAAAGTTAAAGCGTTGTTAGCTAGTAGTGGCGTACTAACACACTACTCGGTCGAGTTGCCGCTCGTGCTGACCACCGACGCGAGCAGCGTTGGGGTCGGCGCCGTACTGTCCCATGTCACGCCGAGCGGTGAGCGGCCGATAGCTTACGCCTCGCGGTCACTTAGTGTAGCTGAGCGATCATATTCACAGATTGATCGAGAAGCGCTAGCGATAGTTTTCGGAGTCAGGAAATATCATCAGTATTTATACGGTCGTAAGTTTGTGCTGAAAACGGACCATAAACCATTGACTTATATTTTCGGGAATAAAGTAGGAATACCGATTATGGCTGCATCTCGTTTACAGAGATGAGCAGTACTATTATCCGCATATAATTATAGCATAGAATATGTAGGATCAAAAAAAAATTGCGCAGACGCATTGTCACGTTTACCTAATACGACAAACATACACTCGGATAGGAAAGACAGTACGTATGTACATTTTGTAGAAGAATTTTTACCCATCACGCATACTGATGTTAAGGAGGCGACACAAAAAGATATCGAGTTATGCAGAATAATGTCTTACGTACAGTCTGGCTGGCCAAATAAGTGTCCGGTTATGGCGGAAATACAACCATATTTCCATAGACGTCGCGAATTATATTCGGAATTCGGGTGCCTTATGTGGGGGTACAGAATGGTAATACCCTCGAAATTAAGAAATCTTGTTTTAAAACAGTTACACAGTGGGCATTTGGGTATCGTGAAGATGAAAGGGCTAGCTCGAAGTTACGTCTGGTGGCCCAACGTAGATGCGGATATAGAAGCAATGTGTAAGCAGTGTGAGACATGCGCCGCGGAGGCTGACGCACCACCACGGGCGCCGCCACAGCCGTGGCCTTATACTGCGCAACCGTGGACTAGATTGCATATGGATTTCCTAGGGCCATATCAGGGTACAACATTTTTAGTGTTGGTTGATTCTAGTACAAAGTGGATAGAAATTTTTGAAATGAAACACACAAATGCTTTAAGCGTAATTAAGGTCTTAAGAGCCACATTTGCTAGATTCGGTTTACCCGAGGAGTTAGTTTCAGATCAAGGACCGCCGTTCACTAGTGCAGAGTTATGTTCATTCCTAAAAAAATAATGGCATACGTCAAAACTTCTCACCTGCCTACCACCCGGCATCGAATGGTGCGGCAGAAAACGCGGTCAAACTTTGCAAGCGGGCCATTAAAAAGGCGTATAGGGATAGCGTTGATGTGGATACTGCTTTACAAACATTCCTGTTAGCGTACCGTAATTCAGTGCACAGCACTACAGGCGAGACACCTGCGTCAATGCTACAAAAGCGCTCACTTCGTTCTCGGCTTGATTTGTTACGGGGGCAGCGGTCAATAGAAAATAAGGTACGGGATATACAGGGGCGCCAAACAGACAGTGAGGGGCTTAAGTCACGAACTCTGTGCGAAGGTGATACGGTTTGGGCGAGACAGTACGGCTCGTCAGACAAGTGGGTGAAAGGAACTGTGAGAGAGGTAGAAGGTACTCGTAGGTACGTAGTGGATAGTGGTGATGGGCGACTTCTAAAAAGACACATCGACCAAATCAGGCGCCGTTCTCGGCTGTCAGATGTTCCTTGTCAAGCAAACAAGGAAACAGGCGACCGAAGTGAGACTGTTGTGCCGTTACAAACTGATGGATCGGTAGAGGCATCGGAGTCGAGACATTTGTTGAAAGACCAGTTAGGTATTACAAAAGAGGATGGTATGGAAGGCAAAGGAAGTAGTGATCCAAAAATTAATATTGTGCCTCCGATACCTCCAGCCATCGATCCACCTAGTTGTGATACTGAGCCGACGGCGACGCCACCAGGGACGCGCTCCAAACGAATACGCAGACCGGTCGTGCGATTTGAAATAGATTAATTATATAAGTACCTAGTTATTAAGTTATTTTATTTTATTTATTCTTAGAATAAGAAGGGAGGTGTAATGTATGTATTTAGTAATAAGTTATTGTGGGTATGTTTATATTATTATTAATTAGCATTGTAGGTAGTCCGATTTATGTAACTTTTGATCAGTCATTATACTTGTGCCTCAAAGTTGTTACGTATTTTATTTGTTCCCGCATCCAGAGTGCTCCCAACCTAAGAATTCTTCATTTACGAGCTGACATATCTGTCTACCTTCATCCTCACTCGTTTTTCTCGCACGATGCCGAGTAACTAGTGAGAACTTGTCTCACTAGTTACTCGACATTGTTCACGACAGACGTTGCTCACCGTATCCATTTTTGACACTCGTTCAGTAGTTTTATGACCTTTACATAGTTGAACCACTGGAAACGGGTGAGGAAGAGGGTAGACAGATATGTCAGCTCGTAAATGACACCCGCCCGTAAAGGCTTTAGTTCTCGTGATCATGGCGCTTGTAACGGTGCCGAAATATCAAACTCTCAACCAAAATCTAAATATACATGGTAAATATCCCGAAACAAATATTAATTCTAAAGATTGTGACCATATTAGTTTAAAACTTATATTGCTGTACTTTATTATTACGTACTTAAAACGTGATATTATTTGTAACATTTCCACAGGTCACTAGAAGGCAAGCTGCGCATAGGGCTAGCAGAACAGTCGGTGCTGCAGGCCCTAGCGCAGGCCGCGGCCACCACGCCGCCCGACCCCGCCGGCGTCCGGCTGCTGGACGCTAGCAAGGGGATGGCGCCCGACAAGTTCAAGGTGGGTGATGTTCTTACTGCTAAGTGCTAGGTCTCAGGCAGGCGGCCGCTTTGTGCGAGACAGTTGTTGTTTAATATGTAAGGGCCAGCTATAAGATGGCCCCGTTGGCATCTAATATCGGTTCTAATATGTATTGTATTGTGTGATTCCAGGCCCGCGTGGACGAGCACTCGCTGATAATAAAGACGACGTACTGCGAGTGCCCCTCGTACGAGCGCATCATCCCGGTGCTGCTGCAGCACGGCGTGGCGGCGCTGCCGGCGCACTGCCGCCTGACGCCCGGCGTGCCGCTCAAGCCCATGCTGGCGCACCCCACCAAGCAGGTCACGCACGTGTTCGACAGGTGACACAAACCCACTTATGGTCTCAAATTCACCCATATTCCCAAGCACTCTCATCATGTCCAACTCACTCATGTATGATGTCCAATTTACTCATGTTCACAAACTCACTCTTGTCAAAATAATTCATGTTGTCAAACTCAATCGTGTTGTTAAACTCACATACATAATATATTATTAAGCCCATCTCTAACTCTTTGTTGCAGGTTCGAGAAAGAACAGTTCACGTGCGAGTGGAAGTACGACGGCGAGCGCGCACAGATCCACGTGCCCGGCGAACACAAGCCTGACTTCGAGAATGCGGCTGTCTTCAGCCGCAACCAGGAGAACAATACTAGGTAAGCAATTGATTAGCACTTAGGCCGCTGCCTCGAATCTTGCGGGCGCGGGCAACGAGCGGTGCGCGCCAGCCGCCAGCCGCCAGCCGCCAGCCGCCAGCCGCCAGCCGCCAGCCGCCAGCCGCCAGCCGCCAGCCGCCAGTCGCCAGCCGCCAGTCAAGCGGTGACCGCCCGCGCGTCTGCATAGCAGTGTTATGCAATTTATTTTCGTGACGTGTCGAAATGTCCTCGGACGTGTTAGAGCAAATTATTTCAGCAATTTATGAGAGGACACTGATATGGAACAGCAAAGATGTGAACCATAAAAATAGATGAGTAATTAACCAGTTAACGTCTAGGCCCCAGAAACTAGCTAATCACCTAGCGAGTAGTGAACGTTAAAACATTCTAAAATGTTCGTAACTGGTCACACAGCACACTGTGCGCTTAGCGCCTAGCGCCTAGCGTGTGTCAGTAAGGCCGGTTATGAACATTTCGGAATGTGTGATTCATTTCGTTATTTGCTAGCCTCTATGTGCCTCTATCTATGTGTCAGGTTAAAAATAATTTTATCTACTCTCATATCGTAATATTCGAATTATAAACTTCAAAACGAGTTTATATTGACATACTTTATAAACACAATACCGAAATTTAAAAATAGAATCTTATTATAACACTTTTTCTCTAACAAAATAATGCTATAATACAATTTTTTTTTCTATTACGATACAGGACAAATCCAAGAAGTTAATCACAAGGAGTTTTCATCAATTATTTTTTGTAATGCCATTTTTATAGTACCTATTTAAAAAGATTTGATTCCAATTTTTACTTGTCTATGACAATGCCCGCTTCAGGCTTAGCACGCACTGCGATTTTTATTCGCGCGAATTTTGTCTCTTTCTAGATGTTCATAGAGCTCAAAATATTCGCGCGAATTAAATTCGCGCCGCGGTGCGGTGGATTCTGTGGCAAAACACGGATTTCTTGCGGTATTATTTCTGCATGATTTTTTACCGCAATGCGTGCAACTTCATACAATTCCATAGGTCGCAGAATAGGCGAAAAAAAATCGCAAGAATAAAAATCGCAGTGCGTGCTAAACCTTAGCGCATGCGCAATGCGGTGATGTGCTGGGTTTTGGCGCCATTCATATTTTGCAGGTTTAGTTGTATTGAATTTCATGAGTTTTTTGAATTCTTGCTTAAAAATGTCTGATATCAGTGAATGTGAAGAATGTTTGACTTCGCCAGATATTTTAGATGCGGCGAAGGCAATTACTCATATTTTTTTACCAGCAAAGTCGAGAAAATTATATGATAAATGCTATCACGACTTTATGGCATGGAAAATGCAAAAAAGGTATTTAGTAGGTTCAATCCCAATGTATGAGTGTAGATAAAGTAGTGTATGCAACTGCACATAACTAGGTATTAAAACATTCGTGTGAATACTATTAAAAACCTCGCCTACGGCTCGGTTTTTAAACACACACTCATGTTTTAATACCCCTTATTATGCAACAGTTTCATAAACTACTATAATAATATTATGTAGTACGTACTCGTATTTCCGCTTATGTTTAGTTCTGTCTAAATGATTGGATTCGTAGTTTTACAGTTACAGTAGTGCAACTGTCATAGAGATTACGCAGTGTCGTAGCACATGCTGTGTAATGGATATTTATTTAGACTTTCTATGTTTTTAATAATTGTATCAAAGACAAAGACAAAGATATTTTATTTCAACTAGGCTACCAAGCGGCACTTTTGAACGTTACATTAAAATGATTCTACCGTGCATTCGGAAAGTAGCTTGTTATGGAGAAGAATGCACAAGAAACTCCAAACTTACTCTTTTAAAAAAAAAAAGTTTTTTTACAATATTTAGGAACATACATTATTAAATTCATACATGTGAGGACAATGCACCCAGAATAGCACTACCCACTATACCACCTACAGACAAAGTATTAGAAGTACTCACACATGTACTGCGCAGTTATATAATAGATACTAGAAAAAAAATAACATCCGAAGCAGTCAAGTTATGACCAATCCCAACTGACGGCGTCCGTTCACGAACATGACGCATGAATTGGCACCACCCAGCTCAATCATCATGAAAGGAACCGGATGATCCAACACACGCGCCACCATCAGAGAGACATTTGAGAGAGCATGACACACTCAACGGCCAGGGCACACACAAGTCAACGAACGACGCATAGGTACAGTAAATGGTAGATTTACAGTTGGGTACATAGTACTCACACACGTGCTGTGCAGTTATACAATACTAAGGAAATTGAGTTTATACAATGCAAATATTAATAATTCATACAGTCTTCAGCAGGTCCAACAATATCTCAAAACAATAATGTTCTGCATATCACTTGTTATTGCGCCCTAGTGGTTGTGGATTGTGGAGCAGGACTAGCATTGAGCCATTTTTATCAGTGATGTAATCCCCCAACTTATAATATGCCAGCCTACATAGTGTGCGTTTTATACAGGTTTTAAACTTCGTCTCATTCAGTTCAAGAATGTGGGGAGGAATTTTATTGTAACATTTTGTACAGTACCCCATGAAAGATGAGGCTACTTTAGCCAGTCTGAAACCTGGTTGAACTAATTGGTCCCTATTTCTAGTAACGTAATTATGTCTGTCGCCGTTTTTACTTAAAAGATGTAAATTTTTTCTCACGTACATGATGTTTTCATAAATATATTGACAAGGAACCGTCATAATGTTAATGTCCTTAAACAGTTCCCTTAGAGAATCGCGCCGGCGAAGATTATATATTGCTCTGACGGCTCGTTTTTGCAGAATAAAAATTGACTCAATGTCTGCAGCCCTTCCCCATAGTAGGATACCGTAATACATTATACTATGAAAATAACTAAAATAGACTAGTCTCGCGGTATCCACATCGGTTAACCTACGAATCTTTGCAACAGCATACGCTGCCGAACTCAGCCGCCCTGCAAGGGATACCAAATGAGGACCCCATTGCAACCCTGAGTCCAGCGTGATCCCCAGGAAAACCGTTTTATCGACGAATTCTAGCTTCTCCTTGTTTAATATAATGGCACAATCAGTGGTTTTGACATTCGGCAAGGAAAATTTTACGCACTTGGTTTTATTACCATTTAAAACTAAATTATTGGCAGTGAACCAATCCTGAACCTGCCGAAGCGCGTTATTTACGTCGTCAACCCGACAAGTACGTCTATTTATTTTAAAAATTAAAGATGTGTCATCAGCAAATTACACCATGTTTAGTTTGTTTTCCAATAAACGGGGTAAATCGTTTATGTATATTAAAAATAAGAAAGGACCTAAAATTGAGCCCTGGGGTACCCCCATTTTTACGTTTAACCCCGACGAATTCACACCGTTTATCTGAACTAATTGCTGTCTATCATTCAAATAAGATTTAACCAAACTTAACGCTGCTTGACCTAGCCCGTAATGCTCAAGTTTCAGAAGTAATGTTTCATGATTAACGCAATCAAACGCCTTCGACAGGTCGCAGAAGGTATTATGGCATCTTGCGACTCTTCCCACGCATTAAAGATGTGTTTCAATAGGGTGACACCAGCGTCAGTTGTACAACGTCCTCTGGTGAAACCATACTGTTTATCATGCAAGATGTTATTCGTATTAAAATGAATGAGCATTTGATTTAGCATTATCTTCTCAAATACCTTGCTGAAAACCGGCAACACGGATACTGGTCTATAATTATTTGTGTCTTTACTGTCCCCAGATTTAAAAAGTGGTATAACTTTACTATATTTCATTAGATCCGGAAAAACTCCTTGATCCACACACAAATTGAAAATCAAAGCCAAGTATGGCGCTATAGTCAGAATAATGGAGGTACAAGCTTTGATGGACATTCCCCACAGATCTTCAGTCGGTTTAACCTTGATTTGCTTAAAAGTTTTTATTACTGTTATGGGATTTATATGTGAAAAGTTAAATACATTCAGGCAGGCTGAAACGTTCGCGTTTAATAATCCAAAAGCAATCGAGGGCGAAGAATTTAAGGTTTCAGTCGTTTTAATTGGGATGTTGGTAAAGAAATTTACAAATTCTTGCGCATCTTTTTTGTTATCTCTAATAAGTCCGTGTGTGGTCTCAAGCGTGTAATCAGTATTATTTCTTTTATTCCTATTCGTTTCATTATTTATAATTTTCCAAACCGTCTTGATTTTATTTTCTGCTAATTTAACCTTATTGCTAATGTACAAGGCCTTAGCTGCCTTGCAAGTATTTTTAAAAATTCTTGAGTAAGTAGCAACATACTTATTAAAAGTTTCAGTGTTAATACAAGGCTTAAGGCCATATAGCTCGTAAAGTCTTTCCCTACTTTTCCTAAGTCCTGTAGTCGCCCAGTCACTGAATAAAAACTTAGGGCATATAGTTTTAGTTTTCTTCTTAAAAGTGTTATTGAACTCTTTTTGAACCACTGAGAAAACTTTATCATACAAAATATTACCATTATTCACTGTGAGGTCCTGATCGCTTAACTTACAGATTAAAGTACTGTTAAATTTATTTAATTTACCGGCTGTTATTGGTCTGGATTGAATCTGCACTTGTTTTATTCGCATAATGTACTCAAATGTCACCAGTAGCCCACTATGATCCGAAGGCAGATAATTTATAATGGCCTTGTCCAAGTAGTTGCAGCAACAAAAAACATTATCAATACATGTAGCAGAAGTCAGTGTAGTTCGGGTTGGTTCCATAAACACATGTGACAAATTAAATGATTTAAAGAGATTTAATAACCTACTGCTATCTGAATTATCTTCTAAAATATTAATATTAAAGTCACCACAGACAATTACTAGTTTATTACCCATTGCAAGTTTTGCCAAAACATCTTCCATCACTGACTCGAATATAGAGTAGTTCTTATAATTATCTTTTTTTTATTCTTGAGTTTATTTTGTATGTAATTTAATTTATTAGTTGTAAGTTAGTTATGTGTTGTAGAATAAATTTGAAACATGTGTAGAATTAGCTAGACCACAGATAATATAATACTAGCATACAGATACCTCATCCCATACAAAGAAACCGTGCCGTCGTATCTAGCGTTTTTCGACTGCTTATTCTGGCAATTTTTTGTACATCGAACGCTTTCGGTTCTGTTTCACGGTGATAGATAGATGGTGTTAGCAGCGACTTGCAAGTAAAAGGGTTTACTAGGTTCGTGAATGTTTTTTTCTTTAAATACAGTGAAGGTTTGTTTTCTAGTATTTATTTGCACGTTTTTACAGGTTTTTTTGCACCAAAATGTGTTAAAATGCAAACTTTAACAATCGAGTGGAATGGCTCAGAAATTTAAAAATGCGCCATCTATTGGCATCAATTTTAAATGATCCGTCTAATCATCTTTGAAATGTGAATTAAGAGCCCAATATTCCATAATTTTGTACTTGGGAGAGTTGATTAAACAAGAACATACAATTTTTGTGTGCAATTCTAGAAAATGTTAATTTTACGCACATTCAATAACAAATAGGTGGATACCGAGGTGCATATCGCGCCATCTAGTGAGATTTATTTGAACCATATTTTCTTTCTTAGCAATGAGACCCCGTGGCTAGACTAATTATTTATATTTTTTACTAGCTTCTGTCAACGGCTTCACCGGTGTCAAAAGTATTTTCTTATCTCATCAAGGGAACATTCACATACACATGGAAAATTTCATCCAGATCTGTTTAGTCGGATTGATTAACAAACAAACATCCATCCAAACTTTCGAATTTTATAATATTAGTAAGATTTTATATAATTTTTATTTTGACAGATTAATGTATTACAGACAATTTTGTTTTTTTTTGCCTAATTTTAATATTATAAGAAAAATATTAAAGTTGAGATTAACTAACAGGTGTGGACGAGCAAAATGAGTTCAGAGTCAGATTTCGATTACGAAATTGACTAGTTGTACTTTACAGTTTGTCAAAACGTAAATAAACTATTTGGTAAAGCGATTGTTTATAAAAAAACCTTCTATTTAATGGGGAATTTGTACTGTCACGAGAGTTATCTATCTGATAACCACTACTTTCGGTTAGACAGAATTCAATATAATATGCACGATTGCATGCGTCGCGCAGAAAGCTGTGCCGCCACTGCTACGTGCCGCAAGGGAAAGGCGTGCGCGTGCGCGTGCGCCTAGTGTGTCGATATGCGTCTACAGCTCATGCGCTCAATTTGCTGAACGCCTTAATTGTTCAAGATCCTGGCGTTGACATATTTATGCACATTAATAAAACTATGTTAAATGTTTGTATGAAGTTTTTAGTTAATAGTTATTATATGTGTAGTGTTGGCTTGCTGTACGCTTTGGTGTAAACTATAAGTACAGCAAGCAATTGTAATTTAAATAAATAAATAGCAAGCGTAGTCATACAATTGCTCGCCGTCAATGGCATGGCAATGTGTCCCAGTTCCCCTGTATGTTGGTCGTGTTCCAGCAAGTACCCCGACGTGCTGCGCCGCCTGCCCGCGCTGCTGAAGGACAGCGTCACCAGCGTCGTGCTGGACTGCGAGGCCGTCGCCTACGACCCGCACACCAAGCAGATCCTGCCCTTCCAGGTACGAGTATGCGAGGTATAGTCCCGTGCTCGCTAGCGTTACTGCTGCAGGGCGGCTGTACTTTAAGTTCATTCGTGCGCTGAACTACCAGATTTATAATATTAACGAAATTAAGACGAACTAATTTAAGCTCGTTGCTAAACTAGACGTATTTTGCTGTAACAAATATTCCCCGTGCGGTAGACTAAAGCGCACGGCGAATGCTCAGCACACAGCGCACAGCGGCTCCATGCAGGCAGTGCGGCGGCCAAGGGGCTTGTTAACTTTGTGGACACAGCGTGCGGCTTGCAATTTTGCTGTGAACGCGGCTTTTAGTTACTTCTATATTCTAATTTCTATTGTTTTTTAATATACTTACTCAGATGTAGATTTTTGACACTTTAGATAATTAAAACATTACTTAGAAACACCATGTTCCAGGACAGGTTAAATGCAATATCTGTGCTCACCATTAAAAAAAACATTCAGTACCAGATTGTAATAAAAAGATGATCGAACATTTCGTTGCGGAAGAAAATAGGCGTATCGATTTAATTTATAAAAAACCGGCCAAGTGCGAGTCGGACTCGCACACGAATGGTTCCGTACCATTATCGCAAAACACTGCAAAAAAAACAGGTTTGTTGTATAGGAGCCCCTCTTAATTTATTTTATATTAATTTAATCATTATTATTTTTTGAAGTAAATAACTGGTCAAACGCGAGCCTATAAATCATAAAAAAAAAACAAAATATATATACAATTAAACATTCTGTGAATATTTCAAGCGTCTACCTGTTGCCATTATTAATATCGAGCAAAAACGGCAAAAATATCACGTTTGCTGTATGGGAGCTCCCTTAGATATTTATTTTATACTGTTTTTAGTATTTGTTGTTATAGCGGCAACAGAAATACATCATCTGTGAAAATTTCAACTGTCTAGCTATCACGGTTCATGAGATACAGCCTGGTGACAGACGGACAAACAGACAGACAGACGGATCGCGAAGTCTTGGTAATAGGGTCCCGTTTTTACCCTCTGGGTACTGAACCCTAAAAACTAGCTGACCCGGCAAACTTTTTTTTGCCATAAAAACACCAAACATTCATCTATCCTACCCTACCCTACCCTACCTACTTAACCCTAGCTAACCTACCCTACCCTACCTACCCTACCTACCCTACCTACCCTACCCACCCTACCTACCCTACCTACCCTACCTACCCTACCTACCCTACCTACCCTACCTACCCTACCTACCCTACCTACCCTACCTACCCTACCTACCCTACCTACCCTACCTACCCTACCTACCCTACCCACCCTACCTACCCTACCCACCCTACCTACCCTACCTACCCTACCCGGAGTCTCTCACGAGCCACTAGTCCGAACGGCTGCGTTTTTGCGAGCTCCGCGCCCCAAAAATCTTAAAAAGAGCAATTTAAAACGCAAAAGCGAAAGTGATACGGGAAAAGTTGTGAGGCAGTGAGTGCAACAGGATAGTGTTATTAAAAGTGAAATCGAGTGAGAGACTAAAAAGCTGTGACAAGAAACGGAAAAATTTTCACTGAAAGTGAAAAGCGTCTTAGATAAGCGCCTGCGGCGCGCGATCGTTCAGCACGACATCCCGATTTTACCCGACCCCAGGAAGTGTTATCCCAGTGCCTACACCCCCTGAAAATTTAAAAAAATTTCCGGCGTCCCAAAGGGGGACTTCCATCCAGTTTCCCGAAACGCGAAGCGGAAAAACGGAAAAAAACACAACTCTGTGGGAAGTGAGTGCGGCGTGCGACTGGTCGCACCTTTTTATTGAACGATAAATACCACAAACTAAGTGCCTATAGTGGGTTAAAAACTTGGATTTACTGGCCAACCTTTTTGACCTTCCGCGGTGCTTTTCCGACTTTCGGATAGGAAGTGACACGAACTATTCCACAAAATATTTATCCTGTCCGAAATCGAGGAGAAGTCAGCTTCTCCAGGAATTTCACATTGAGCGTCCCAGTGCCCTCGACGACCCTGGTGATTCTTGGAATTTTCCCACGAAATCCAAGGAAGCAGTCCGTGTTTCCAGCCGATCGACAAAATTTCCGCGGAATTTCATTACGCGGAAAACCTGCTGGAAGCCTGAAACGGAAAAGTTAAGACCTGGATAGCTCCCTCGAGCAGCCAGCAGCCGACCCAGAAAATATTACTCAGACCATAGAACTACAAGTACCAAACCAAGGTATTTGCCGTTAAATTTTTTGTTTTTCGTTTCCAAAAGATTTTTCTTTCCCTATATCTTGTAACCACCACTTTTCTAAAATCAATTTATATAGACCAGTTAAAAACCTAGTTTATAAAAATTTAAAACCTTAATTCAGAGCTAGATTTTAGTACTAAGCCATCATTTCTTTGTCAATCCATTTTGTTCACACGCTCTGAATTAACTTTGTAGTCATCCTGTCTATGATTTTATAATTTAAATAGCCTAGATCTCGGCCTGGGACCGATCTAGACAAAAAGTGCGACTGGATTTTGAATTTCTAGCACCTAGACCAGTCGTGCATAAACTTAGATTTTTGGAAACGGTCAAGATAAAAAAGTCTGTTTTCAAGCTCGTATCGTAAGTGTTGAAAATTTATAAATTATATGTAGGTATCACGACTGTGACGAGGTGTTGACGCGCAATACAAGCCAAACCTCGGGCATTCTAGAAGCTCAGCTGCCATTTTGTAACAGGAAATTTTCCATTATATTTGCCAGAAATCTTCCATTAGTTTCAAGTCTCTTTTAAAAATAAAACCGCTACGTCACGGAAGATTTCAAAATCTCAAAATTTTAAAATTTATCATTATATCGGAGATACTTTTAGTAACCCTTAACTTTATATCTCCTAAACGGTTGGGAATATTAAAGTTTAGACAAAATTTCCCCCCTCCCTAGAATCCGCCCTCCCAATCGGAAATCATATTCACATAGGCCCCCTAGACCCCCTTTTTGACCCCCTTTTATTGACCCCCAAAATTTTTTAAAGGCTACTAGACTAGCCTTGTACAGTTTATAGATTCTTTAAATACACTTCCCCCCTCAGGACCCCAACTCCCCCAACCCCGGTTTTTCACTGAGACCCCCAGGGACCCACTCGGAACCCCCCCCCCTCCACCACCCCCCCAACTGGATATTTCTTCACCCCCCCGGACCCTAACTTTGGTCCCGGAGGTCATAGACCCACCAAGTTTGGGTTCCTCGTAATCGGGAGGAGAAGGCCTACAAATTGGCCCCAACACAATTGCTGGAAACGCCCCCAAAATTTTTCAATAAACTTTTAATTTTCTTGAATTCTTAAAATTCTTGAAAAATAAATACAAATAAAATAAATAAATATATTTTGTTTTCTGCCACATTAGATCACACTGCGATACGGGTTTGGAGGTCTGCAGTTCGTTTTAATTTTAGGACATACAGTAGCACTTTTGTGCTGCTGTATCTTTAGGTTAAGACCATACTAAGCCCTGTATTGCTTAAATTTAATCTTTTTGTAAATAATTATAACTGTGGACATATAGTAGTACTTTTGTGCTACTATATTTTAGAATAAGATTAGAATAGGAAATTTAAACTTGCAAGACATTCTCGCAAGAGAATTATTTTAACTTTTGACATCTGACACACAAAAGAGGTACCCTTTACAGCACCCCTTTTTTTTACATTGACACATAAAAGGGGTATCTTTACAATATCCCCTTTTTACTTTACACTAAATAAAGGTGCCCTTTACAACACCTCTATTTTGACATTATAATAATCCCAGCCACCCCTCACTTTCCAAAATGTCCGGCATGCCTGGTGTGCGCACACCCATCAAGCACTCGGCGACAACCAAATCCCTGACTAAAAGCCCCCAGAAGGCACCTGAGGAGGCAGGTCCTTCGACGCAGAACGTCAGGAGGAGCGTGGGTGAATGGGAGGCAGGTAAAACCGTTACAAAGCGGACTCCACCTAAAAAACTGGAAAGACCATCACCAGTTATGTCGATCTCCTTTGAGGTCGGCAGCCCGCCTACCCAAAGAAGTAAAGTCGCTGAGGCAAGAATAGCCTCCAACAAAATAAAAGCCTTGATGACCACGTCGAAGACCACCAAAAATGAAACAAAGGCGGAGGTCAAGGCGCAGGCAGACCGGCTCTACCAGCTAGTTAAGGAGCTTGAGCAGGGAAAAGCCCCCCCAACCGTCAAGACAAAGGCATCGATCGGGATCCAAGTCCAGGAGGAGCCAAGGACTGAGCAAGCCCTACCCCCGTGCTCGGAGGCTATCCGTGAGGTCGAGATGAACTCCCTCAGGCGTGCTCTAGAAGAGCATAGCCGGAACCTGGCCGAAAACAGCCTGAAAATGGACAGGCTGAAAGAGGCGCTACAAACTAGCCGAGACCAGATGGTCTCGTATGCTAGCGTAGCGGCAAGTCGGCCATCCAACCAGATTCCGAAACAGACCACACTACACTCTATCGTAGTGTCGGCCAGGGATGAGAAGCAAACGGGGGAGCAAGTCCTGGACAGACTAAGAAAGGTCGTAAATGCCAAGGAAGGGGGTATAGCGGTAGAGAAAGTGAGGAAAGCGAAAGATAGGAGAGTTATTGTGAGCTGTAGTACAGAAGAGGATAGGGAAAAGTTGAAGGAAAAGATTAGGAGGGCACCCGAGCTGGATGCCCAAAATATTAAGAATAAAAACCCACAGGTGGTGTTGCGCGGCGTAATGCAGTACAACACAAATGAGGATGTAATAAAGGCGCTCAAAAACCAAAACGCCGCCATCTTTCGAGATCTTAAAGATGAGCAGGCGAAAATAGATATAATCTACAGAAAGCGAGCCAGGAACCCGCACATGTGTCACGTAGTGATGAGGGTCGCCACAGAGGTTTGGCGGCGCATGCTCGAGGTCGGGTCGGTGCATGTGGAGTTTCATAGGGTGACGGTCGAGGACCAATCCCCGCTGGTCCAGTGCTCGCTCTGCCTTGGGTATGGGCATAGCCGACGCCTTTGCACGGAGTCCGCGCCAAAGTGCGGCCACTGTGGCGGTCCCCACATGAGGACGGAGTGCGTGGACTGGGCCGCTGGCCTACCTCCAAAGTGCTGCAATTGCGTGCGCGCGAAGACTGACAGCACAGACCATCATGCTTTCAGCTCGGAGTGCGTAGTTAGGAAAAGGTGGGATGCAATAGCCCGATCTGTTATTGCGTATTGCTAAGGGCAACACGGAGACTCCTGCCCAACAAAACGCAAGACCATACCGTGTGGCCCAAGCTAATCTACAACGTAAGGACCTGGCAACGACCGAACTCTTTTTAGAGGCCAGTAAAAGGAAGATCGCGTGGGCGCTTATCCAGGAGCCGTACGTGGGAGGGGCGCGAGGTATGAAGAGCTACCGAGGTTCGCGAATCTACCAGTGCGAGGTTGATGGAAGTGGGAGGGTAAAGGCGGCAATTGCCGTCTTTGACGATGACCTAGATGTCATTCCCTACCCGAAACTTACCACAAACAACATCGTTGTGGTGGGGATCCGGACTAAAGCCTGGGAGATCGCAGTAGTTTCTTACTACTTCGAGCCAGACCAACCCATAGGGCCATACCTGGACCAGTTGACCCGGATCAAATCGGAAATGGCCACCGGTAGATTGCTTATAGGCGGCGACGCTAACGCTAAGAGTCCTTGGTGGGGCAGCATCGTCGAAGACTCCAAGGGCGAGGAAATGTCCGGAACCCTGGAGGACTTAGAGCTTCAGGTGCTGAATACTGGCGACGCTCCCACATTTGACACTGTCCGAGGTGGTCGAGTGTATAATAGCCACGTGGACGTCACGGCATGCTCGCTCGACCTTTTTGACCTGGTGGACGGCTGGCGGGTCGACACAGGAGCAACATCCTCGGACCATAACACAATATTTTTCGAAATTAAAGTTAAAAGGGATAAAGGGGTAAATATCACCAGGACGACCAGGAAATTTAACACAAGAAAGGCGGACTGGGATACATTTAAAGATAAATTAAGGGATATCAAAATTGAAAATAATATAAATTTGAATAGTATAAGGGGAATAAATAGTAAAGTAGATTTAGAAGAATTAATTGTAAATTACAGAGATAATATTTTAAAAGCATGCGAAGATTCTATTCCCAAAACTAGTATTAAAAGTAAAATCACTTGTCCGTGGTGGTCCGAGGAGCTCACTGTGAAGAAGAAGGAGTTTACCAGACTGAAGAACCGCATCCGCAATGCCGCGCCGGTCCGGCGAGCGATGGTCGTAGACGAGTACCTGAAGGCCAAAGAAGAGTACGAGATGCTAGCGAAGAGCGCCCAATTCGCAAGTTGGAAGGAGTTCTGCCGGAAACAGGATCGGGAAGGGGTCTGGGAGGGAATCTTCAGGGTGATTGGTAGGACCGCCAGAAGACAGGAGGAACTGACCCTACGCAGCGATGGTGTATTCCTCAACCCAAGTGAATCGGCCGCCCTACTCGCAGATACGTTCTACCCCGAAGACAGAGCAGACCAGGACAACGCTGACCATAGGCGAATTAGAGAAGCAGCCAGTCGAGTAAATGAGTGGGTTCATGATGAATATCATGACCCACCATTTACCTCGCTGGAGCTGAAGACCGCCGTGGCAGGTTTCAATCCAAAAAAGGCACCAGGAGGGGATGGACTGACGTCTGATATCTGCAGTCGAGCGATCCACCAGGACCTGGAGGCGTTCCTTGCCCTTTACAATAAGTGCCTTGAATTGGCACACTTCCCGAACATCTGGAAGGAGGCCACAGTCGTGGTCCTCAGAAAGCTGGGCAAGGACGATTACCTAAACCCCAAGGCATACAGACCAATAGGTCTACTGCCGGTTTTGGGGAAGGTCCTGGAGAGGATGGTAGTAGCGCGTTTAAAATGGCAGCTTGTACCGCGGTTTAGTACTCGCCAGTTTGGATTTATGCCCCAGAGAAGCACTGAGGACGCCCTCTATACGCTAGTGAAGCACGTACAGGACAAGTTGAGGCTGAAGAAGCTAATTGTCCTGGTGTCACTGGATATAGAGGGGGCCTTCGATAGTGCTTGGTGGCCAGCCATCAAGGTCAGACTGGCTGAGGAAAAGTGCCCGGTGAATATAAGAAGGCTGCTAGACAGCTACCTCGACAGTAGGAAAGTCAAGGTTCGTTACGCTGGGGAGGAATGCACGCGAGTGACTAGCAAGGGCTGTGTTCAAGGGTCAATAGGTGGTCCCATCCTGTGGAATCTCATTCTAGACCCACTATTGCAGGAATTGGAGCGGCGCGGAATCTTCGCACAGGCGTTCGCTGATGATATCGTCTTGGTTCTGGATGGGGACTCAGCGACCGAAGTTTCAACATCTGCCAATGCAGCCCTCGCCCATGTTCAGAGTTGGGGCGACAAAAACAAGCTGAGGTTCGCACCGCACAAAACCTGTGCGATGGTCGTAACCAACAAACGCAAGTATGATACCCCAAGGCTGAGCATGGCCGGGGTCGACATTGGTATGGTTAAGAAGATGAAGTTGTTGGGTCTAACCATAGACGAGAAGCTCACCTTCAACGAGCACACCGCGAACGTCTGCAGGAGGGCAGTTAACATTTATAAGCAACTGTCCCGCGCCGCTAAAGTGAGTTGGGGATTGGACGCACACATCATACACACAATCTACACTGCTATGATTGAGCCCATAATAACGTACGCGGCCGCAGCCTGGGCTCCCGCTACGAAGAAGCTGGGAATACGGAAGAAGCTAGGCTCGGTCCAACGAGGATTCGTCCAGAAGATCTGTAAATCTTACCGTACTGTCTCCCTGAACTCGGCACTGGTACTGTCCGGAATACTACCTCTAGATCTGCGCATACAGGAGGCAGCCGCCCTGTATGAAGCGAGGAGAGGGCCATCCCGGTATGTGCCAGGAGATAGGGAGATTGAGGGTGCGGTAGGGTTTGCAGAGGCTCCTCATCCAGCTACGCAGATGCCCCTGGAGTTCATGTGCCTGGCAGACCAACATTTGCTAGACAGCAACAACGTGCAGGCGGTGCGAATTTTCACCGACGGCAGCAAGATTGAGGGGAAGGTCGGAGCCGCATTATCCATATGGGATAATGAAGGCGAAGTCCGGAAGCTCAAACTTAGCTTAGCCGCGTACTGCACTGTCTACCAGGCGGAACTCCTGGCCATCTGCAAAGCGACGGACGTGATCCTTACGCGGCAAGAGACGAGCTATGGTTTGTACAGCGACTCAATGTCAGCATTGCAGACGCTTGCAAGCCATGGCTCTCTCCATCCCCTGGCGGTTCGTGCGCGCGCAAATTTGGCAAAGCCCTGGGCCAGAGCAAAGCTGTGTCTTTGTTCTGGATCAAGGCCCACGCGGGCCTGCCGGGGAATGAGCGAGCGGACGAGTTAGCGAAGGAGGCAGCATTGTCGTTACGGAGGAAGCCGGACTACGACCAGTGTCCGGTTTCATTTATCAAGCGACAGATCCGTTTGGAATCGCTTGATGAATGGAATCGAAGATATGTGTCGGGCGAGACGGCCTCTGTGACGAAAGTGTTTCTTCCGGATGCAATAGCGGCTTTCCATATTATAAAACAGGTGCGGCCCACAGGCGTACTCACGCAAGTTTTGACGGGGCACGGCGGGTTCTCTGAATACTTGAATCGCTTCAAGTGTAAGGAGAGCCCCTCGTGCGTCTGCGACCCAGGCGTGGCAGAGACCGTCCAGCACATACTCGTAGATTGCCCGTTATTTATCAGGGAACGCTACCAACTCGAATGTGAGCTGGACAGGACATTGACGAAGGAGAGCCTGCATGGGCTCATGAGTAAGCAACACAGGGAAAAGTTCCTAGAGTACTGTGTAAATGTGGCCTCCACAGTCATTGCACGAAACCGAAGTTGAAGCGGCTCTATGATTCACTAGTATTATGAGAATATTTTGTAAGAAGCATAGAAATAGCACGCACAAAACTGCAATGACAAACGGTGCACTGGGGTAGTACCTAAGAGAAACAGATTGTCTGTGTGGTGAAAAGCACTGTTGTGCTTCTTATCCTTAAATAAAGTAAGGCAAATTTATATTTAATTTCCTATCCTCCGTGATAAATTGCTCTCTTGTATTCTGATGTGATAAACTGCACTTCTTGCACATTTTAGAGAAAAACCGCACTTTTTGTAATTATTGCATTTTTGTATTATTTAAACCTACATGTTTTGATCGATAAATAAAGATGCCCATAAATATTTGAGTTTGCACAAAATGGGCACCAGCTTCGTTGGCGGGATTATGTAAGGCAGGAGGGGTTTTTAGTCAGTTGGAGTCTGACACTATCCAGACTGGCTCACTTTAGAGGCACTTTGGGTGTAAGTCCGACCGGATTTCCCCTCCTGCAAATATAAAAAAAAAAAAAAAAAAAAAAAAAAAAAAAAAAAAAATACCTACCCTACCCACCCTACCTACCCTACCTACCCTACCTACCCTACCCACCCTACCTACCCTACCCACCCTACCTACCCTACCTACCCTACCTACCCTACCTACCCTACCTACCCTACCTACCCTACCTACCCTACCTACCCTACCTACCCTACCCTACCTACCCTACCTACCCTACCCTACCTACCCTACCTACCCTACCTACCCTACCTACCCTACCTACCCTACCCTACCTACCCTACCTACCCTACCTACCCTACCTACCCTACCTACCCTACCTACCCTACCTACCCTACCTACCCTACCTACCCTACCTACCCTACCTACCCTACCTACCCTACCTACCCTACCTACCCTTCCTACCCTACCTGCCCTACCTACCCTACCTACCCTACCTACCCTACCTACCCTACCTACCCTACCCTACCAACCCTACCTACCCTACCTACCCTACCTAGCCTACCTACCCTACCTACCCTTCCTACCCTACCTACCCTACCTACCCTACCTACCCTACCTAGCCTACCTACCCTACCTACCCTTCCTACCCTACCTACCCTACCTACCCTACCTACCCTACCTACCCTACCTACCCTACCAACCCTACATCTGAAAAAGCACAAATGCACGCCGCGTATCTTCATACAGTCTGAAGTGAACATAGTTAGCAAACATAAATGCGGTGCAGTTTTCGTAACGATCACGCGGTCAACATGCGGTAGCCGCGCAGTTACATGGTGCCGAGGAATTTGAATGTTACTACCTAATAAATACAATGCACGTTCGTCATTAACACACCGTGAAGCCCGAAAACTTGCAACGTCTAACCGAAACCATCTTCACGATATATTGTCCCCCCGCAGATCCTCTCGACCCGCAAGCGCAAGGACGCCAACGAAGCCGACATCAAGGTGCAGGTGTGCGTGTTCATCTTCGACCTGCTGTACCTGAATGGGGAGCCCTACGTGCGCCAGCCGCTACTCACGAGACGCGCCGCGCTCAGGGAACATCTCAATGAGAAAGAAGGTAACAATAATCTACGTGTTAGTGTAACAACAAGGTGCAGGTGTGCGTGTTCATCTTCGACCTGCTGTACCTGAATGGGGAGCCCTACGTGCGCCAGCCGCTACTCACGAGACGCGCCGCGCTCAGGGAACATCTCAATGAGAAAGAAGGTAACAATAATCTACGTGTTAGTGTAACAACAAGGTGCAGGTGTGCGTGTTCATCTTCGACCTGCTGTACCTGAATGGGGAGCCCTACGTGCGCCAGCCGCTACTCACGAGACGCGCCGCGCTCAGGGAACATCTCAATGAGAAAGAAGGTAACAATAATCTACGTGTTAGTGTAACAACAAGGGTACATGCACATCTGCTCGAGTGCCCGCGGAATTTCTCAACCAAAACACGAGATTGTCCTTGTGATAACTATCGCAGTCTTTTGTTTTGACATTACCCCAATACTTGTTTCGAGACTAGCTAAGGAATTTGACAACTAGAAATATTATAGCCCGACTAGATTCAACAATATTTGAATATGAAGGGAACATTATACCGGGATGAAAAGTAGCCTATGTGCTATTCCAGACTATAATCCATCTCAGTGCCAAATTGCATCTAGATCTTTCAGCCGTTCTGGCGTGATTGAGTAACAAACATACATCCACACACACTTCCAACCAAAATTCCACATTTTTAATATTAAGTAAGATTTACATGAAGGCTGTCAACTTTGTAAAGAGAGGCAATTCTCTCTTAACTGGGATCAAGATTTTTATATTTGCTCTATGATTGCCTATTCTCGACGAGAAACTCTCTTTGTGTGACTGACCCCGTAGGGTTTTTATGCTTACGAGTACGCCACGCGCCTAGGTATATAATTATTAGCTTTACCGCGCTACGACATCAAAAACGCTTTGGAATAAATACAATATAGCTATCCATAAACTGTAAATAGAAGAAGAAGACCAGTACTAGTCATAGATATTCACAATAATATACGATAGGACAGGTTACAGTGTCGTCATACACCAAACTACACAAAGATCGTAGCGTCATCAGATGAGCTAAGACGTCACTGCGCCAACCTTGTTTGATGTTACCAAGGTCATTCTACGTTACAGGAATATGCAATTTAATATGATTCAGAAAAGAAACAATAGATTCACTAGTATGATTAGTGCATTTAATTGCTGAGTACCTTAGTTGTATTGTACGCTAATTAGTAATGTTATAATTATACTCACTACACTATACCAGTGCTCAATAAAACAAGTTATTATCTCGACTCGTTCAGTAATTACAGCCGTACTGCACTTTGTGAATAAAGTGCCGGACGGAACTGCGCGAACACAATCAAATGATTCATCTTAATAAAAACACTGTATAATTGCACTTTATTTAGTTTTTAATCATTTCCGCTAAGTAACGCCTGTTTCTTTAAATAATGTAAAGATTACCCCAGAAGGAGGGTAATGTTTTCGAGTGTAATTATGTAGATGTATGTGTATTAGTGCCGCATTTTTGTGACCTGCGGCATTGCTACATACACTCCGTCCATTTTTGGGACCTGCAGCATTGCTACATACACTCCGTCCATTTTTGGGACCTGCAGCATTGCTACATACACTCCGTCCATTGTTGTGACCTGCAGCATTGCTACATACACTCCGTCCATTTTTGTGACCTGCAGCATTGCTACATACACTCCGTCCATTTTTGTGACCTGCGGCATTGCTACATACACTCCGTCCATTTTTGGGACCTGCAGCATTGCTACATACACTCCGTCCATTGTTGTGACCTGCAGCATTGCTACATACACTCCGTCAATTTTTGTGACCTGCAGCATTGCTACATACACTCCGTCCATTTTTGGGACCTGCAGCGTTGCTACATACACTCCGTCCATTTTTTAAGATTCGTTTACTTTAACTCTTCTGATTTTCACTAGCTGAGTCCATATAAGATGGCATAAGCGCGTATAAAATCTTCTCGGGCCTCATTTAACGATTTTATGTATGGTTGCGATTGAGTAGACTGCACTAAATTGTAATTGCACACTCGAAATGATTGCGTAATTTTAGGTATGGAGAAGACGTATTTTTCGAACATCAACTACCTAATTAAGAGCAATTCGTAATGCGTAACACAACAGGGAGCTCGATTGTAACCTAAGCTTTCAACTTGGCTAAACAGTGATGGTCCACTTGCTTGAAAACGTTACATAAATGTGATAAATATTACGGGGTTAGCTATTAATTTAGAGTTAGTAAAAAAAGTTAATTAAAAAAATCAAAAAACCCGACTGCTTAAAAAGCAAACTAAAAAGACGTAAACAAGAAGAAAATCATGCTGCAGCTGTGCAGTCGGAGGATACATATTCGCGAGCTGGCTGACCAAAACCAGATGTATCCTCCGACTGCACAGCATGATTTTCTTCTTGTTTACGTCTTTTTAGTTTATTTTTTAAGCAGTCGGGTTTTTTGATTTTTTAAATTAATTTTTTTATTTACAACTTTTTAGTTATTTTTTTTTTTAGAATTAGGTACATTTAAACATATAAGTGTTATATATTTTTGAAATTGCCTCTTAAAATCCTTTATTTTGACCCTACACGATAGGTTTGGTTTTAAAAAAAAAATTTTTTCGCCACAAAATGGCGCCCAAAATCCGCCATTTTTGTATTTTCCAATTTTAATGTAGCCAGTGACACTCGCAGGATTAAGACGAATCGATTGACGTAAGAATCATCAAAATCGGCCAACGCGTTTGGTCTCTGGAAAGCCACATAGGAACAAACATACATACATACATACATAGACTGATAAACACATTACCCAGACCCATTACCCTAAAAATAGCCCAGGGTAGCGCAAGCGGGGTGGTACTGGCGTGCGCCGGTGATGGGGGCACTCCCCAGAGGAGGCTCCGGTGACGGACTGCCGCGGCGGGTTCGCGGTGAGTGCTAACGGTTACGGCGTGCGCCGGTGATGGGGGCACTCCCCAGAGGAGGCTCCGGTGACGGACTGCCGCGGCGGGTTCGCGGTGAGTGCTAACGGTTACGGCGTGCGCCGGTGATGGGGGCACTCCCCAGAGGAGGCTCCGGTGACGGACTGCCGCGGCGGGTTCGCGGTGAGTGCTAACGGTTACGGCGTGCGCCGGTGATGGGGGCACTCCCCAGAGGAGGCTCGCTCCGGTGACGGACAGCCGCGGCGGGTTCGCGGTGAGTGCTAACGGTTACGGCGTGCGCCGGTGATGGGGGCACTCCCCAGAGGAGGCTCGCTCCGGTGACGGACTGCCGCGGCGGGTTCGCGGTGAGTGCTAACGGTTACGGCGTGCGCCGGTGATGGGGGCACTCCCCAGAGGAGGCTCCGGTGACGGACAGCCGCGGCGGGTTCGCGGTGAGTGCTAACGGTTACGGCGTGCGCCGGTGATGGGGGCACTCCCCAGAGGAGGCTCCGCCCAAGTAACACATCAAAGCAGTATAACGGCCGACTTACAGCATTTCTGTATCGTTTTCGCATTTTGAGTTAGTTCTTTAGTAGCATTACAAACGATTATACGGCTACTGTAATGCTTATTTGGACACAAATTGTACGGCTGCAGATCCTAAATAGGTTCACAAGAGTTGTTTAATTGCATTACAGGCGCATTATATTAGCATTATTGTGGTCAATAAAGTTGCCTATCGCATTAAAGAAGATATATTATGGTCAATGAAGTTGCCAATCGCATTACAGAAGCATTATACTAGCAATATTATTGATAATGAAGATGTTAATTGCATTACAAAAGCATTAGACTAGCATTAGAATGTAGTAAAAGAATTATTGGAGCTATTTAAGTGTTCACAGTTAGAACTTAATTAAACCCTACATCATTGCAAAAACATCTCTAATACCACGGTACAAATGTTATAATACAATTATAGTTGTAATTTAACTACTTTGTCTCACAATATAATATGGACGAAGAGGGTCAAAACGTGACTCCATATTTGTATGCATCAAAACAAAATATATAATACTGTTTAAGTTTTTGACTCTTTTGTTATTTCATGCCTTCAAATATTACTGCGCAATGTAGTTTACTGTAAATGTCTATATAAGTTTCATTGGAAATTTTCACGGGCTCTCAATATTATGTGGTTTTGTTAAAAAATGTTATATAAATATATGTGTAAAATAACCAAAAAAATTGTGTATTTTTAGTATAGTACGAATTTTGCATTATTAACATAATAGTATTGGCTGGAAAGTATTAAATTAAGTTATATTATTACTATATAGGCCTAATGCTTTTATAAATAAGTCCGAATGATAATACTTTTTACCCGACTGCCGAAGGAGGGTAATGTGTTTATCAGTCTATGTATGTATGTATGTATGTATGTATGTATGTATGTATGTATGTATGTATGTATGTTTGTTTGTTCCTATGTGGCGTTCCAGAGACCAAACGCGTTGACCGATTTTGATGATTCATACGTCAATCGATTCGTCTTAACCTTGCGAGTGTCATAGGCTACATTAAAATTGGAAAATAGAAAAATGGCGTCTTTTGGGCGCCATATTGTGGGGGGCCAATTTTATTTTTTCTTCCAAACCCATCGTGTGGGGTATCAAAATAAAGGGGCAAATTTTAGAGGCAATTTCAAAAATATATAACACTTATATATTTAAATGTACCTAATTCGAAAAAAATGTTAACTAAAAAGTTATAAATAAAAAAATTAATTAAAAAAATCAAAATACCCGACTGCTTAAAAAGCGAACTAAAAAGACGTAAACAAGAAGAAAATCATGCTGTGCAGTCGGAGGATACATCTGGTTTTGGTCAGCCAGCTCGCGAATATGTATCCTCCGACTGCACAGCATGATTTTCTTCTTGTTTACGTCTTTTTAGTTCGCTTTTTAAGCAGTCGGGTATTTTGATTTTTTTAATTAATTTTTTTTGGTTATTTATTTTATTTATTTATTTTAGTACATGGAAGACTTACAGCTAATAAATACAGACAAAAAGGAAACCATAGTCAACAGAAAGCCAATTACAAATCCTCACGTATAGACTTATAATAATAATTTATAGTGTGAGCACAAGAACAAAAATCTCACAGCTTTAATTAAAGTAAGAAGCAATATATATACTTGGCTTGCAATTATATGACTGATGAGAAAGAAAATAATAAATTAATAAAAACAGAAACAATCAATATAACCTACCACTACTTGAAAAATTTGAGGCTTAAGCAGGTAAGTTATAAAATATTTACAAAATGGTGTCGGTCTGTAGCAGCCCGGTGAGCCTTTAAAAAGGCTAATTAATGCCGCCAGCAGTATAAATACTCCCACGTGAACAATTATTAAGCCAGACGGCAGATAGAAGACTTTTGATGAACCACTGTAGTGCTATTGTCTATAAAGTAGTTCTATATGGGTTCACCAGTATACCAGTAGAATTGATGTAGACTGAAATAGTGCTATTACTTGAACGCAATTTTGGGGATACTTGAGCAAAACAAAAAAACCAATTTCAGTATTTTTGTACAACTTGTATCCGTTTGCCAAGAGTCTGTTGACAAAATAGCTTTCTGAACGCATGATCTCCATATGCCTGCGCGTGGCGTATTAAAATAATTATGCTGCCAACAACAAAAAAAAAACATGTTTATAGCGAATATTGTGCTTTGCCTCAAAATGGCCTCAAATGGTTTTACGAATATAGTAAAATAAACCTATATACAGCTTTACGCATTACAATAACTTACTTGTATTTGATTAAAGAGCTGTTAGCTATACAACAGAACTCAGTTATTCTTTAAAAATGCAAGCTTTAAATTGATTCACGTTTATGCTGTTCAGCAGGTCTAGGCTTTTACTAACCACTTAAAAGTGCTATTATACAACAAAAGGCACCAAAAATAGCTCAAAGCTGTATAACGGATTTACGGTGCATTATAATGGTACAAGTGTATGCTACTATTAAGCAGCATTAGACATTATCTTACTACTTAAAAATGCTATTGTAGACCTTAAGGCACTATAAACAGCTGAAAGCTGTATAGCGGATTTACGTGGCATTATAATGGTTCATGTATATGCTGTTAAACTGCATTAAACATTTATTTACTACTTAAAAATGCTATTGTAAACCCAAATGCACTAAAAGCAGCTGAAAGCTGTACAGCTGCGTTGTGGTTTGCTGCACTAAAACTAAAGGCTTTACAAAAGCATTTTCATATGCCATTATCCAAACGTTATACAGTGTAAAGCATCATAATGGTTTAAAAATGCTAGTATAAAGCATCAAGATGCTCGGTGACCTTATATAAGAGTTTATACGGACCTTAAGTTCTACATAAGTTTACTATTCGTTTGTTAAAATGCTTCCTGTGTTACTTGGGCGGTGACGGACAGCCGCGGCGGGTTCGCGGTAAGTGCGATGCGCGTGCCCGTGTTCCCGACATAAGCGGCACAGGAGGTCACCGTGGAGTTTTAGTAGTTTGGAGTCCCATATAACTGCGCTATCGCCCCGTGGTAGCGGAGTATGCATTAGGAATTATCTACGCAAAAAAAGGATGGCGCAAGCGGGTGTTAATATATTTTTTCGACTTCGTTAAGTCTTCATTCATAACTGTATGTAACGTTCCCAGGCGAGTGGCAGTTCGCGACCAGTAAGGACTGCAGCACCGTGGAGGAGGTGGAGCAGTTCATGGAGGAGGCCATGCGCGGCTCGTGCGAGGGCCTCATGGTCAAGGCGCTGAGCGGCGAGCACGCGCGCTACGACATCGCGCGCAGGAGTCACAACTGGCTCAAGGTAACATACGAGTATGACGTCATAGTGACACCAGTCGCTCGTTGGCCCGCTCTTCTCGAATAGATTAGCAACCCTAATACAATGATTAATATTATACCCATGAAGAAAAACACTAATTTACATCGAAGCCATCTTGGATTTTGATCCCATTTTGGTATTAGCACTCCAGAAACTAAGAATGACACTCGTAACGTTACCCAAAAAAGTCCGCCATTTTGCATTTAGACTCTGCATAAACATGCTTATAGAGAGTAACAGAATTTTGTTACCTTCATGTCAAAGATTGTTATAGTTAAATTCCATTTGAAATCCACAACATTCGTGCCCACCAGCTGAAGAAGGACTACCTGGACGGCGTGGGCGACACGCTGGACGTGGTGGTGCTGGGCGCCTACCGCGGCCGCGGCAAGCGCGCCGGCCTGTACGGCGGCTTCCTGCTGGCGTGCTACGAGCCGCAGGCCGAGGAGTACCAGGCGCTGTGCAAGATCGGCACCGGCTTCTCCGACGACAGGCTGCAGGCCTTCAGCGAGTCGCTCCAGGCGCATGTCATTGGTGCGCCCAGGAACTACTACAGGTGTGCCATGCGTTCTTGTTGTTAGCGCGTGTAGATGTTGTTTGGCCCAGTAATCGGCCTCGGCAACTCCATTCGCTAATGCGGTGCAGGGCGAAAGGTCGGCCACGGTCTGGGAGAGACGCCGCACAAACATACTTATCATACTTACTATAACATCACTTCTGCAAAGGCAAAAATGTATCGAATGTGATGATAAGAATCCCCTGATGATAAGTCCAACTTGGAGACGACGACCAATAGCCCGCTGAAGCGTTGTAATCATTTATTATAATGCATATTATTTTAATATATCGTAAAATTTTATAATGCATGTTAATTTTAATGTACTGTAAGAAGATCGTATATAAATAGTTTATTAGTTTTATATAATAACTAATGGTAATGACTCTGACGCAAAAGATTTGAGATACGGTTTAGATTTACTACATTGGAGCATTTTCGTGCCCGGGGCATTTATAATACACGGCCGTATCTTCACGACACCTTGTCGTTACATCCCCAATAGGTGAGACTCTTGGCGAACTAAGCGAGGCCCGGTCCTCACTGAGGATGTGTGACCCCCGTCTGACACGCTTCTAGATCGAGTCGGTTGCTCTCCAGACTAATGGATCGTTGTCATAAACAACGGTCCATGTGAACGGTATTGCTATTGTGTCACACCCTTCATGTAAGCAGGCGAAGCGCGCGCGTGAGTAAGTTGCTAAAGTGGAGTCGTGTTTGCATGAAATACGGTGTACGTCATGCCGACGCACGCCTGGTGTATGTGCTGTTGTGGAGTACTTTTGTGTGAGCGAGTCGCGTGTGAAGGATACATGGCTCGCTCAGGCGTCAAGTCAGAAGGTAGTGGCCTTGCATGCCTACCACGTCATTGAGACAGAAGCGTCACAGTGGCTTGTCTCCCATATGACCTCGGCGTAGAGCGCTCTCCTACCACGTCATTGAGACAGAAGCGTCACAGTGGCTTGTCTCCCATATGACCTCGGCGTAGAGCGCTCTCCTACCACGTCATTGAGACAGAAGCGTCACAGTGGCTTGTCTCCCATATGACCTCGGCGTAGAGCGCTCTCCTACCACGTCATTGAGACAGAAGCGTCACAGTGGCTTGTCTCCCATATGACCTCGGCGTAGAGCGCTCTCCTACCACGTCATTGAGACAGAAGCGTCACAGTGGCTTGTCTCCCATATGACCTAGGCGTAGAGCGCTCTCCTACCACGTCATTGAGACAGAAGCGTCACAGTGGCTTGTCTCCCATATGACCTCGGCGTAGAGCGCTCTCCTACCACGTCATTGAGACAGAAGCGTCACAGTGGCTTGTCTCCCATATGACCTCGGCGTAGAGCGCTCTCCTACCACGTCATTGAGACAGAAGCGTCACAGTGGCTTGTCTCCCATATGACCTAGGCGTAGAGCGCTCTCCTACCACGTCATTGAGACAGAAGCGTCACAGTGGCTTGTCTCCCATATGACCTCGGCGTAGAGCGCTCTCCTACCACGTCATTGAGACAGAAGCGTCACAGTGGCTTGTCTCCCATATGACCTCGGCGTAGAGCGCTCTCCTACCACGTCATTGAGACAGAAGCGTCACAGTGGCTTGTCTCCCATATGACCTCGGCGTAGACCGCTCTCCTACCACGTCATTGAGACAGAAGCGTCACAGTGGCTTGTCTCCCATATGACCTCGGCGTAGAGCGCTCTCCTACCACGTCATTGAGACAGAAGCGTCACAGTGGCTTGTCTCCCATATGACCTCGGCGTAGAGCGCTCTCCTACCACGTCATTGAGACAGAAGCGTCACAGTGGCTTGTCTCCCATATGACCTCGGCGTAGAGCGCTCTCCTACCACGTCATTGAGACAGAAGCGTCACAGTGACTTGTCTCCCATATGACCTCGGCGTAGAGCGCTCTCCTACCACGTCATTGAGACAGAAGCGTCACAGTGACTTGTCTCCCATATGACCTCGGCGTAGAGCGCTCTCCTACCACGTCATTGAGACAGAAGCGTCACAGTGGCTTGTCTCCCATATGACCTCGGCGTAGAGCGCTCTCCTACCACGTCATTGAGACCGAAGCGTCACAGTGACTTGTCTCCCATATGACCTCGGCGTAGAGCGCTCTCCTACCACGTCATTGAGACAGAAGCGTCACAGTGGCTTGTCTCCCATATGACCTCGGCGTAGAGCGCTCTCCTACCACGTCATTGAGACAGAAGCGTCACAGTGGCTTGTCTCCCATATGACCTCGGCGTAGAGCGCTCTCCTACCACGTCATTGAGACAGAAGCGTCACAGTGGCTTGTCTCCCATATGACCTCGGCGTAGAGCGCTCTCCTACCACGTCATTGAGACAGAAGCGTCACAGTGGCTTGTCTCCCATATGACCTCGGCGTAGAGCGCTCTCCTACCACGTCATTGAGACAAAGGCGTCACAGTGGCTTGTCTTCCATTTGATCGCGCCATAGAGTATGTTAGCATGGAATACAAAATGTTCCCACGCTAACATGTACTTCTCAAGTACCACCGCGTCATAACATCAATGTTTGGCGGCAGCCTGGACCTCTATTTGGACGCGAGTCCCTGAGTGCAATATATTGCACCAAAAACCCGATTGGAGAGTACAATGAAACACAAGATGGAAACTAACTGACTTTATTCGTCTACCCGACATATATCTTACATATTATATAGTTGCCTACCCTACACATCCCACCACCAAATCAGAAGTATATCTTATATTCTAAATTCTTTACGAATATGATTTAATACACTTACACAACAATCAATCGTGTCTACCTCTATCCCCCCTTCTTAAATTAAAGGTACCTATGGTATATTGTAGGTTCTAGTAGATTTGATTTATTATAAATATAATAGCTTTAGTTAATTTTTTTGTTGGCCCTACGATGGGCCCTGATGCACCTAGTGGAGGCTGCTGGCGGCAACGAATCATTCGGTTCATAGTCATCTTGTTCCGGCGTATCAACCGCGTCCCCGTAGTCTGACTCATAATCTGACCTAGCGGAATCTGCCGGAACAGTCTCCTGGCTATCCTCGATCGGCTCGCCAGCCACCTCTGCTGCTAATCCCCCATCGGCGCCTTCCGACTCATTCGGGTTCATTACGGCTGGTAACAGACTCGTACGTCATAACGAATGCCTATTATTATTATTACCACTCAGTGATATAATTTGGTCTTGATGCCGGCGCCAAACCGTACCATTACCCATGTCCACCTTATATGACACAGGACCCGTGGCGGCTGCTATCTGTCCTTCCGACCATCTTTTACCCTTTTGGGTGTAATCGCGTGTGAGTACTGGCTGCCCCACGTACCGGCCGCCGGCGGCCGCGACTTGCGGCCCGGACGCAGCGTGTCCAGACGCCCGAGCAACGCCACGGCTGGCGCTACTCCCGTCGTCGCGTGTGAGTACTGGCTGCCCCACGTACCGGCCGCCGGCGGCCGCGACTTGCGGCCCGGACGCAGCGCGTCCAGACGCCCGAGCAACGCCACGGCTGGCGCTACTCCCGTCGTCGCGTGTGAGTACTGGCTGCCCCACGTACCGGCCGCCGGCGGCCGCGACTTGCGGCCCGGACGCAGCGCGTCCAGACGCCCGAGCAACGCCACGGCTGGCGCTACTCCCGTCGTCGCGTGTGAGTACTGGCTGCCCCACGTACCGGCCGCCGGCGGCCGCGACTTGCGGCCCGGACGCAGCGCGTCCAGACGCCCGAGCAACGCCACGGCTGGCGCTACTCCCGTCGTCGCGTGTGAGTACTGGCTGCCCCACGTACCGGCCGCCGGCGGCCGCGACTTGCGGCCCGGACGCAGCGCGTCCAGACGCCCGAGCAACGCCACGGCTGGCGCTACTCCCGTCGTCGCGTGTGAGTACTGGCTGCCCCACGTACCGGCCGCCGGCGGCCGCGACTTGCGGCCCGGACGCAGCGCGTCCAGACGCCCGAGCAACGCCACGGCTGGCGCTACTCCCGTCGTCGCGTGTGAGTACTGGCTGCCCCACGTACCGGCCGCCGGCGGCCGCGACTTGCGGCCCGGACGCAGCGCGTCCAGACGCCCGAGCAACGCCACGGCTGGCGCTACTCCCGTCGTCGCGTGTGAGTACTGGCTGCCCCACGTACCGGCCGCCGGCGGCCGCGACTTGCGGCCCGGACGCAGCGCGTCCAGACGCCCGAGCAACGCCACGGCTGGCGCTACTCCCGTCGTCGCGTGTGAGTACTGGCTGCCCCACGTACCGGCCGCCGGCGGCCGCGACTTGCGGCCCGGACGCAGCGCGTCCAGACGCCCGAGCAACGCCACGGCTGGCGCTACTCCCGTCGTCGCGTGTGAGTACTGGCTGCCCCACGTACCGGCCGCCGGCGGCCGCGACCTGCGGCCCGGACGCAGCGCGTCCAGACGCCCGAGCAACGCCACGGCTGGCGCTACTCCCGTCGTCGCGTGTGAGTACTGGCTGCCCCACGTACCGGCCGCCGGCGGCCGCGACTTGCGGCCCGGACGCAGCGCGTCCAGACGCCCGAGCAACGCCACGGCTGGCGCTACTCCCGTCGTCGCGTGTGAGTACTGGCTGCCCCACGTACCGGCCGCCGGCGGCCGCGACTTGCGGCCCGGACGCAGCGCGTCCAGACGCCCGAGCAACGCCACGGCTGGCGCTACTCCCGTCGTCGCGTGTGAGTACTGGCTGCCCCACGTACCGGCCGCCGGCGGCCGCGACCTGCGGCCCGGACGCAGCGCGTCCAGACGCCCGAGCAACGCCACGGCTGGCGCTACTCCCGTCGTCGCGTGTGAGTACTGGCTGCCCCACGTACCGGCCGCCGGCGGCCGCGACCTGCGGCCCGGACGCAGCGCGTCCAGACGCCCGAGCAACGCCACGGCTGGCGCTACTCCCGTCGTCGCGTGCTCACTGTTTCTGTATTGAAATAAAAATCTACCTAATGCGTTCTCGGCCTCCCCGTTACCCTGTGGTCTGTACGGCGCCGATGTGGTGTGTCGTATCACATTTTTAGAGCAGTACCAATTAAATTCCGGAGGAGAATGGCGGGCCATTGTCTGTGACTAGCTGTGATGGTAAACCGAATCTTGCAAATATGGAACGGAAAGCTTTTATTGTTAATCTCGCTGTGGTACCAGTCATTAGTATTACTTCTATCCATTTTGAATTGGCGTCTACAATTATTAAGAACCGTTTGTTTGCACAATCGAAAAAATCGGCATGTAACCGTGTCCATGGGTGTAAGGGGAACTCCCACGGGTGCAGGGGAGCGCGCACGGCAGCCTCGATGTCGCTGTCGATATTCGGCCAGTCCACGTAGTTCCCAGCTAAACTCTTCATTTTATTCATACTTAAATGACCTGCGTGTATTTCTTTTAATATGTTTTGTCGTAGTTTAGTTGGAATAACAATACGATACTTAAACAAAAGACATCCTAGCTCCGTGTAAAGTTCCTCTTTACGGGTAAAAAAAGCTTTCTCCTCTTCACAGCTAGGAGACAATGGCCAACCAAACATAACATAACCTGTTATCCTACTCAACAAAGGATCATTTTTCGTTTCTTTCGCCACATCTTTGAAATTAATTGGTACAGTTTCTAGCATATTGTAACATGGCCTGTCCGAGGTGGGGCGAATCTCGTGTGGCAATGGTAGGCTTGATAGTGAGTCTGCCGGCCCATTGTCCGCTGATCTCACAAATTGTACCTTGTAATCGTAGCCCGCCAGCCGCGCCTGAGGTATCCCCTTCTTCTCGCCGAGTATATACAACAGCGGCTTGTGGTCAGTACGAAGTACGAACTGCCTACCGAAAAGGTATTGGTGATGCTTAGTTATTCCATCAAACATGCTCGCTGCCGGCGGGCTAGCGGTGCGCCCGCGCCGTACGCACTGCTGCCCACTGCCAACACGAGCACACGAGCGGTCGCCCCTCATAGTGTGCCAACACACACTTACTGACCAGCGCTTCTTTGGCGCTCTTAAAAGCAACTTCACATTTCTTATCCCACGACCACTTTACATTTTTTTTTAATAGTGCGTGCAATGGGTGTAATAATGTACTTAAATTTCGTATAAATTTACCGTAATAGTTGAGCAACCCCAAAAAACTCTTCAATTGAGTGACATCCATTGGGCTAAGCAAATTTGTGATGGCTTCGAGCTTAGACGGATCCGGGTGTAAACCGTGTTTGTCTATAATAAATCCTAAGTAATGAACTTTTTCTTGTAAAAATTTACACTTTTCGCGCTTCACGGTTAACCCCATGGATTTCAGTCTTTCGAGTACCATCCTGAGATTGCGAAGGTATGCGTTTCGGTTCGGTCCGGTGACACATATGTCGTCAAGGAATACTACGGTACCAGGAACCCCACGCAAGGTCTCTTCCATTAGCTTCTGGAATTTTTCTGGGACACACGAGAGACCATACGGAGTGCGGCGATAAGCAAACGTGCCTACATGCGTCGTTATTGCTGTATTCCGTTAAAATCACCTGCTCATACGCATGCCTAAGGTCGATTTTGGTAAACTCCTCCCCGTTACTTAGATTGGCAAATAACTCCTCAATACGCGGGAGGGGGTAGTAATCGCGCTTTAGTTTCGGGTTTATTGTTATTTTATAGTCACCGCACAGCCTTAACTCCCCATTCGTTTTAATCACGGGTACAATAGGAGTTCCAAAATCCGAATGATCAACTTTATAAATGGTACCGTCACGTTCGCCGCGCGAGCGCCAGCGGCACCGGCCGCGCCCGAATGTACACGCCTTCACAATCAGTCAGTTCTAAATTAAGAGTTTTTTTACATGTGCCAAGCTTGTCACAAAATACTTCGGGGTAGTCTTTGCATAATTGAGCCACGAATTGATCCTCCACGACTTGGTTAATTCTTATCGCTTTTATGCGAAGCGCTCTAAACCAATCTAGACCTAATAACGGCCTACCACCTCCTTTTATTACATATAAGCATAAATTAGTTACTTTAGTAGATTTTAAAATTACATCGACGGTAATAAATCCTAGAGGTTCAATTCGTGAGCCCGAATAACTACGGAGAATTAAATTATCCGTTTGTATTTTTTTTGTTTTAAACATTTGTTGATAACATTGTTCTTTGATAGCGGATATTCGGCTGCCGGTGTCAATTTCACACTCTAAGTTCACCCCATCGATTTTAATGTTAATAAAATAAGGCTGGTTACCTCGTGGTGGCACCTCAATCTTAAAGAACTCGTCCTCCGAATGGTCACTCAAGTGATGCTGCCACTTCTCGCCGTCGCGACGGCTACGCTCACCTTTGGGACACGTCACCTTTAAATGACCGCGCTGTTTACACTGATCACAATTGTAGTTAGCAAACCGGCACTTATTCGCACGATGGTCTTTACCGCACCGCCAACAAGCCGTGCCGTCGCTCGCCAGGCCCGCGTCGCGCCCACCTGGCGCCGGGCCCAGGTCCTCGCCCGCGCCGCCGCCACCGCCGTCCCCGGGTTCCCGCCGGCCACGCTCAACATGCATCTCGGCGGCTTCTAGGGCTAGAGCTAGTTCCACTGCCTTGTTATATTTCAGATCTTTCTCTGCGAATAGCCGCGACCTCATCGCCTGGCTCGCGAGGCCGGAGACGAACTGATCTCGCAGCTCCTCCTCTAATCTCCCTGTGAAGTTACAGGTAGTCGCCAGATGTTTTAAACTTCGCAAATACTCCGTTAACGTTTCGCCGATCTGCTGCCTGCGTTGGCGATAAATATGGCGTTCGGCGATTTCTGAGCGTTGAGGTTCGAGATGCTCGGTGACTAACTTAACGAGCGTGTCAAAAGTCTTTGTTTCTGGATTTTCGGGCGCACAAAGGTCACACATTAACGAGTATGTCGCTTCACCCACAACGGTGATTAAAGCTGGCACTTTCAATTCGTCCTTTATCTCGTTGAGTATAATAAATTGCTTGACACGTCGCACGTAAGCCGCCCATTTTTTCGAGCACAGGTCAAATGCTTCGATTTTACCAATCGGCATCTTGAAATATTTTAAGCAATTAACTATCGGATCAATACAACACGGTTGCCGATCACTAAACACGACAAGAACGCGTAATTACTTATTAAATATATATTAAATCACGACTGCGCCAGTGGAGAGTACAATGAAACACAAGATGGAAACTAACTGACTTTATTCGTCTACCCGACATATATCTTACATATTATATAGTTGCCTACCCTACACCGATGATGGGAGCAACTACGCCCATGTCCAAGCCAGCCAGCAGCAAATAAACAAGCAAGCATGCTGTCAGCAGCTGCAGCGGTAAAGTCCGCACTAGGGCATGTAATATCGGAATTGCACACTTTCGTTAAATATCGCACATTTTTTTTGTTAATTGCTCAAATTCGGTATGAGGTTGGTTAGGTGCAATAAAAACACGTTCATGCAGCGACATAATAGAATTTTCCATTGTGTCTGTCTCTAATCACCTGTGACTATGTAATCGGGCGCTTATTTACTAAATTGCACATTTGTTCCCAAGAAAGAATATAAGTCATGTCTTTCTTAAAAAGACGGAAAAATATTAAACTTTAATAAATAAAGTTTTCCAAGTAAGTAACACATTATGAATTTGAATTAGAGTTTAACAAGGATGGGAGTACTCGTTTCGAAAAAGCTCTCACAAAAATATGAACAAATATGTTAGCATTCATCATCATCGTCATCACCACAGCCAAAAGAGGTCCACCGCCGAATATAAGCTCCCCCATGCGTCTCAAATCCAGCGGATTCCCGTAACTTAACGCATTATTCAATGAACATATCATTGTTACAACGGGTTCTATGAAACTGTATATTTACTAGTACTCTTAAAGATAATATTTTTAGCAATCTCGTGAGTATAAATCCAGCATTCGTCAACACATATAATTTTTTCATGGAGTGAAGTTTAAGTAAATAAGCGCCCGGTTAGTAAACAGATTATCCGACCACTGATAATCACCATAGTCAACGGGCTTAACCGAGCCTTCTCGCTCGACGCTTCACAAAGAGCTAAAATAAGGTTTTTTTCTGATTCCGAGATGCCGATATTGGATCACTCAGTATCGGAATTTAAATATCGGTGATTTCGTTCCGAGATTCCAATATTACGAGATTCCGATATTCATGCCCTACTGCCCACCTTAATCTGCAACATGTTAAGATCCGTTAATATTCAAAAGTTAATGTCAATTAGACAGTGGCGGCGGCATAATACTGCACAACTGCTAGCGTCTGCAATTTGCAACTCTGCCCCGAGTTGGCTTACCAAATACTCCATAACCCTCTTTCTCTTACCGAAATGCCTTTGTACTACAATGGCACCAAGTCCATCAGCACTGGCATCCGTATGATGTTCCGTGAGGAACCTGGGGGTCAACTATTGATGAAACCGGCTCTTTAATCAAGCAGTCCGTTATATAACCGCGAACAGCGTCCTGCTCAGCGGTCCACAAACTGGTTCAGCACCCTTGACTGCTGTCTTAGAGACACAGACGCCAAAAATAGCCCGCAAGCCCCAGAAACTGCCGGACATCCCATTTGTAGGGCCTGGTAATCGAAGAGCATCAATTTTCCCAGAGGCCCTAAACAAGCGACATTTGACTATTGCCTTCGCTGACATCGAAGCAACTTGCTTTGCTTGATGCCATGTGGTCAGGTGTGGCCGACCCCAGAAGCTCGTCGCTTTACATACTCACAATGTCCTTTGGGCTCGGCCGCACCTGACCACAGCACATTTAAATACCCACACTGTCTTTTAGGTGTTATAAAAACAGTCTTGCTAGAGTCATAGTCCTTCACAGGCACATTGTAGAACCTAGTAGCCATATCAAGGCTAGTAAACATCTTAAACCTACAGTGTCCGTCAACCATGGTCGTAGACCAGCGGCAAGGAAAACGTCCCTTTAACAGCAAATACTCCACGTAAGTTATATCACTTGTCCATTTTAACAAGAACGATAGGGCTTGCGCGGTCGCGGACTCTATTTTTTCATCAACTGATATCCTATAAGGAGCTCGTGGCTAAATAATAACAGCCGCACGGGTCGATCTTCAAGGTTAAGCAACGCTTGACGAGGTCGGTCCGTGGATGGGTGACCATTTCAACATACCGAGTTTCCTCCGTGCCTCGGAAAGCAAGTTAAGCCGTTGGTCCCGGCTGTCATTTGAAGATCTTTGACAGTCGTTACGGGTAGTCAGAAGCCTGAGATCTGACACCAGTCTTGCCAAGAGGTATCGTGTTACCCAGTTTCTGGGTTGTGGAGGTCTGATAGGCAGTCGCTCCATTATTAATCAATAATTATTAATAATTTAACATGAACATAGAAAGGCACAAACATATTAGTAGATTTAACCAAATAAATGCAGATAGATAGGAAACGAATAACTGAAATTTTAATTATAAAGGAAAATATTAAGCGCTATTCCTCTCTCCTAGACACTTAACTGTATCTAGAATGTTGCTGTGCCCGACAGGGTCCATAATTGTTTCTGTAACTAATATTTTACCACCTGTATGTACACATTATGGATGCAATAAATTTAATTTGAATTTGAATCCGGTAACACTGGAAGCCGACCCCAACAATAATTGGGAAAAAGGCTAGGCAGATGATGATGATAGATAGCCTATAAGGACGATGACTTATCGGAGTGTCGGAATTCAATTTAACCTCAAACTACCTGTGTAGCACCTTAGCACTTCTTCCGATATCAAAGAACCTTCGGACCCGCTATCAATGAAAATGTCAACAGGCACACTCTTCACGACCAGCCCTGCCACAAATGTGACAAGTGACATCAATATAGTTCATTCACGTTAAGAAAATAGGGAGTCATGGTTGTCAGCCGGCCCCTCGACCAATGGGGTCAAACTCACCGCACTATTCCCAAACCACTGCAACTCCTGAAAGCCAGAATCAACAGTGGCGACCACCAGAAAAGCGCCGAGGCAATGAAGCTCGACGAAGTCCCGGAGAATGATTTTAACTGTCTTGGATCCCGCAACGAAATTAATCAGAAAAGAATAACGGAGGAGTAGGAAAATACATAAATTTCCACTTCCCTCCATATCAAGCAGGAGACAGAACAAACAAGGCCACTAGGCACAAAGGGTGGTTTACAACTGGGATAAGCCCAGTTGCCTGGCACCACGGATAAAAATAAGAATTAATGTTAATGGGTCCTAACATTGTGAGCTGCTATGTTTGATTCCAATAATAGGTATGGCAAAAACGCTTGAACGCACGGAAATTTGTTCTAGTTTCCACAAGGTCCGTATAGTAAACAACTCCTGAGGTAGCATCTACATTATTCAACATAATATTACGTTCATTTTGCCAAAGAATACACTCCCATAAGATATGATGTGCAGATTGTACATATTCGCAGTCAGATGTAGAACACTGACATAAAGGCGAGGCAACGAGCTTGAAGGAAAACAATTTACTTTTAAAGTTACCATGCCCTGTGAGAAATTGGGCAACACAGTGATCTACCTCCAGCCACGTCCTGGCCAGCCGCACGCGAACGGATGGAAAGAATTGGTGGAGATGTCGGCCCTTGATGGAATTATCCCACCTACATTGCCATTCGGATAAAAGTTCCTCCCAGACGTCAATTGGTGGTTTAAATAATCTAAAGATTTTCTCACGGTCACTCCGCGTTAAAAAGTTCGCGTCCGTGGTCTCTCGTGCGGAATAATACATTGCAGCACGTCGCTGCACTTCAAGGTCGACCGGAAGTACGCCAGCAAGTACCGGTAAGGCCTCAGTACTAACCGTCCTGTACGCTTTGCATAAGAATATCAAAGCCAAACGCTGACTCTGAAGCAACTTACGTCGCACCGCCCCTATGGTGGCCCTATCAGCCCAAACAGGCTCCCCATAGCAAATACAACCCAAGTAGCCCCATAAATGGTTTTTAAAGTTAAAAAGAGACAGACCCCATGTAGATTTAGATATTCTCGTTAAGGTATAGAATTTTTTTTTTGCTTTTTCACCGACTATTTTAATATGATCTATAAATGCAAAATTCCTCTCTAACACGAGACCAAGATAGCACACGGACTGCTTCCTTTTTACGGGAACGTTATTAAATTTAATAGTAGGACACGATTTAAGATTACCCTTCAAAATGAGTTGATAAGTTTTGTGCGGAGCAAAGGTCAGGCGGTTTCGATCGCCCCACTGAGATATTAATCGTAGGCAAGTGTCAGCCAAGTTCTCGAGTCCAACTCGAGTACTTGATTGAATGAGCAGAAGAGCGTCGTCCGCATAACCGGTTAATGAACAGCCGCTTGGAAGAGGAATCGCGAGGAAATCATCAAAGCCTAAATTCCATAAAGGCGGACCAATAACCGAACCCTGAGGACATCCCATGGTGAGAGACTTCGACATGGAATGATGGCCGAGTTTGAGTTTCGCGGAACCATTTAAAAAGTAAGAGTAAACTAGATTATATATATTTCTATAGCAGCCCCGAATTTTCATTTTAAGTAGTAGCATTGGCCACCATGCGTTATCAAAAGCCCCAGAAATATCTAGAAAAATCCCACAGTAAGGGCCGCATCTACGGTAGATTTTCCAGTAGTGAAATCGAATTGTTTGTTATGAAATTTTGGTCCGTCCGGTAGCAAACGTGGAACGATAAGGCGCTCCAGGAGTTTTCCAAAAGATGGAAGTAATGTTATGGGCCGGTACGACTTAGGGTCGTCCGGGGGCTTGTCGCCATTTTTCGGGATTATTCGTATAAAGCCGCGTCGCCATATAAGACGAAATACGCCCTCCGCAATACAACGGTTGTAAACGGTCAAAATCGCATCAGCGGCTGTTTTACACGCTTCTATAATCATCCGATTAGATATTTTATCTTCACCCGATGACTTGTTGAGTGGTAACCTCTTGACAACGTTTAACAATTCGTCAGTGGATAAAAAGGTCTGACGCTGGTGATTCAGGTGGTACAGCTGCCCACGCTCTGATCTGTTGATGGTAGTCGTTGTCATTAGCAAGTAAGTCATCAGGTACCAATGGGGTCGCAAGCTTTCTAATTGGTTGCGACCCGATTGTTCGAGAGGACGGAAGGAGTTCACGTCGAAACGTGATCGTCATCTACGGTTACACCTGATCATTGCTCACGATCAGGGATACGTTTAACCGGTTTGGATGATATATTTTTATTATTTATAGGCTCGCGCTTGACCACTATCTCATCTGATGGTAAGCGATGATGTGGTCGACGATTTAGCACGCCTGCCTAGAAGAAACCTATTCACTCTTGACTTAAAGACTCCCAGGTTGTAGCTATCAGGAAATACAGACTCCGGCAGGGAATTCCATTCCTTAGCTGTACGCATAATAAAAGTATTCCCAAAACGTTTGGTGCGTATGGGTGGGATGTCAACCATGTACCGATGGCGCTTGTAGTCCGATGATGGAACGACCTAGGAGGAATTAGTTCCTGCATTTCCATTGCACACTCCCCGAAATATAACCAATAAAAAACCGACAGGCTGGCAACTCGGCGCCGGTGTTTAAGGATCTAGACTCGACCACGACGCGTCTTGGCCCGTTTTTCGATCGACTCTAGTGCATCCAGCTGGTACTTGACAGATCCGTCCCAGAGATGAGAGCAGTACTCCATGCATGTAGGGCTTGTAATCCGGATATCCGGATAACCGTATTATCCGGATATCCGCCGATTTTAAAATCCGGATTTTACTTGTATCACCATCCGGATTTTTCGGATTTTACGGATAGTTGTATTTCTATTTTAAATCACACTAATATTATAAAGGCGAAATTTTGTGAGTGAGTGAGTGTGTGTGTGTTTGTATGTTTGTTACTTCTTCACGCTCAAACGTCTGGACGGATCTGGATGAAATTTGGCACAGAGATAGATATGAAATAATAGCACAAAAAATACACATATGATAGGCATTTTTATCGTGGGTATATGTTCCCTTGGGATAATTTTCGACATTAACGCGGGCGAAGCCGCTGGCAGAAGCTAATCCTTTAATATAAATAAAGCTACGGTAGAAGCGATCTGTGAAGAAGATGCAAACTTACTGACTGCTGACACAGCGTTAAGATTTCAGAAATTATCGCAAAAATATAGCCGGAAGCATAATCAGTAATGAACTTCTAGTAACACTGAAAAGAAGAATATCACAACGATGAGTTCCAGAAATAATCGGTACAATGATATATTTGCACAACACTCACAATTTTATGAAGAGCGACGTATATACGACTGTCCTTTTGAAAATCCTTCAAATGAATCTGAGACTAACGATTGTTAAAATTATTTCTACATTTTTTGACACACAACAACCAGATCAAACAGTTATAACTTCAGCGGACAATACACAAGATACAGAAGGTTGCTCTTCTTCAACTGTAAGCGTATCAATTAATACACAAATATGAGAAGAAATCATCCGGTTTATGAGTCAGCCATCTTATGCGCAGCGACCGACTTCTTCAACAAATGATTTGGACACCACCACTCAAGTAGAGATGCCACTATTTGATGAATGTGGTCAGAGAAGCAGGAATTTAGAAAGGGTTTACAATGTACTTTTATCAATACCACCGACCAGCGTTGAAGCTGAACCATTTCCTTCCATGAAAGAAGATTCATTAGATAGTTTAAGATTTTTAAGATCATATTACCACAATTTGGATAAAAAATAATTTAAGAATTACGTAATATTATATTATAAAATGTTATTCGATTATTTTAAGATATTTTGTTCATTATTGTTTTATTATATTTGATTTATACTATTGTTGTTTAATAATTGATCTGATTTGCCAGGGAAAGTAATATTTTCATTTAATTATTATTTTATAAATAGGTTGATTTGATTGGGATATAGTGATTTTTAATAAATGTAAGATCTCATTTTAAATTAGAATTGTTTTTAGTATGAAAAGAATAGATTCAAATTATTTGTACGGGATCGGTGTTTTAATGTATAATTTTAGAAAGCGAACTATTTTTTTATGTGTTGTTACTTGAAATATTGGTATAGTTTATTATTTCTTTGTCATTTTGCTTGAGAGACTGATTAAAGCGTATTACAAAAGCTTATTAGTTTTATTAATAAAAAAATCTAAAAAATATCCTTATTATCCGCATTATCCGGATACTCCGGATAGTAAAATAATAATATCCGTATTATCCGGATAGTAAAATCGAACGGATATTGCAAGCCCTACATGCATGACTGAACTTGCGCTTGATACAAGTTGAGCAACTGTTCTGGTGTGAAGTACCGTCTCACCTTTGCAGCGATTCGTTTCTGTCACTAAATTTTGTAGCACAACATGTTGACTTTTATTTTATTCGAAGTATCGAATCAATCATCGGAATTCGGAATAAAATATTTCGGAGTATTTGGGTTTTCCCCCAGCAATAGTGCTGGCGTCTGCATACCCAAATGTGCCGGCTTTTAGCAGATCGTTGTATGTGCTGCAAGCACAATGTTGCTGAGAGTACCCTAGTAAGGGGGTCCCCTTAGGGGTCGGTAGCGGTCATCAATAACCACTCGTATAGACCGGTCCCTGAGGAAGTCTGCGATCCAATCGCACAGAACAGTGGGCAGACCGAATGAAGGAAGCTTACCAATAAAGCTTTCGTGCCAGACCCTCTCAAAAGCCCAGGGAAGGCTTTGGCTATTTGGATGCAACGGACCATCACTACTTGATGCTATTGGAAATCTACGTTCGATAACCTTTATCCTCGTAAGTATTCGAGGGTTTAACCACGTGAGCCTTTGCGAACAAGTAACACTATGACTCTTAGATGGCCTGCCTCAACGGTCTATCGATCCATTTTGTCGGTGCTACAAGGCGTGTGAGGATCATTCAAACTATTACGGCGAGATTCATGAGAACTGCGACTAGCACATTCTCACTCACACGACTTATTACTTCCTCTAGACCCCCAGATTTTCCCCCATAGTGCTACTTAACCAGGTTTTTAGTCTCCTGAGGCTGACGACGAACGGACTACGTATACGGTAGATCAGCTATCAACATTTTCATCGCTCTCCCCGTTTTGGGAAAGACGTTTTTGTCTCTTTTAGGACAACAATAACGGCTAGAGGTGTTAAGTGAATGAATGTAGGACTTTGATTTATTTGTATTTGGTTACATTTTTTTAATAATAAGAGAGAGCAACTGTCTCTTCGCGACGCCCATGTCTACTACATAAATACGAGATGTTTTTCTGTGTGCAGGTACGACACGTCCCACGAGCCGGACGTATGGTTCAGTGCGCGCGTGGTGTGGGAGGTGCGCTGCGCCGACCTGTCGCTGTCGCCCGCGCACCGCGCCGCCATCGGCCTCGTGCACAACGACAAAGGCATCTCTCTGCGCTTCCCCAGGTATGTTACTATGTATGTGTGTAGATACGAGTACGACACATCGCACGAGCCGGACGTATGGTTCAGTGTGGGAGGTACCTGTCGCTGTCGCCCGCGCACCGCGCCGCCATCGGCCTCGTGCACAACGACAAAGGCATCTCTCTGCGCTTCCCCAGGTATGTTACTATGTATGTGTGTAGATACGAGTACGACACATCGCACGAGCCGGACGTATGGTTCAGTGTGGGAGGTACCTGTCGCTGTCGCCCGCGCACCGCGCCGCCATCGGCCTCGTGCACAACGACAAAGGCATCTCTCTGCGCTTCCCCAGGTATGTTACTATGTATGTGTGTAGATACGAGTACGACACATCGCACGAGCCGGACGTATGGTTCAGTGTGGGAGGTACCTGTCGCTGTCGCCCGCGCACCGCGCCGCCATCGGCCTCGTGCACAACGACAAAGGCATCTCTCTGCGCTTCCCCAGGTATGTTACTATGTATGTGTGTAGATACGAGTACGACACATCGCACGAGCCGGACGTATGGTTCAGTGTGGGAGGTACCTGTCGCTGTCGCCCGCGCACCGCGCCGCCATCGGCCTCGTGCACAACGACAAAGGCATCTCTCTGCGCTTCCCCAGGTATGTTACTATGTATGTGTGTAGATACGAGTACGACACATCGCACGAGCCGGACGTATGGTTCAGTGTGGGAGGTACCTGTCGCTGTCGCCCGCGCACCGCGCCGCCATCGGCCTCGTGCACAACGACAAAGGCATCTCTCTGCGCTTCCCCAGGTATGTTACTATGTATGTGTGTAGATACGAGTACGACACATCGCACGAGCCGGACGTATGGTTCAGTGTGGGAGGTACCTGTCGCTGTCGCCCGCGCACCGCGCCGCCATCGGCCTCGTGCACAACGACAAAGGCATCTCTCTGCGCTTCCCCAGGTATGTTACTATGTATGTGTGTAGATACGAGTACGACACATCGCACGAGCCGGACGTATGGTTCAGTGTGGGAGGTACCTGTCGCTGTCGCCCGCGCACCGCGCCGCCATCGGCCTCGTGCACAACGACAAAGGCATCTCTCTGCGCTTCCCCAGGTATGTTACTATGTATGTGTGTAGATACGAGTACGACACATCGCACGAGCCGGACGTATGGTTCAGTGTGGGAGGTACCTGTCGCTGTCGCCCGCGCACCGCGCCGCCATCGGCCTCGTGCACAACGACAAAGGCATCTCTCTGCGCTTCCCCAGGTATGTTACTATGTATGTGTGTAGATACGAGTACGACACATCGCACGAGCCGGACGTATGGTTCAGTGTGGGAGGTACCTGTCGCTGTCGCCCGCGCACCGCGCCGCCATCGGCCTCGTGCACAACGACAAAGGCATCTCTCTGCGCTTCCCCAGGTATGTTACTATGTATGTGTGTAGATACGAGTACGACACATCGCACGAGCCGGACGTATGGTTCATTGTGGGAGGTACCTGTCGCTGTCGCCCGCGCACCGCGCCGCCATCGGCCTCGTGCACAACGACAAAGGCATCTCTCTGCGCTTCCCCAGGTATGTTACTATGTATGTGTGTAGATACGAGTACGACACATCGCACGAGCCGGACGTATGGTTCAGTGTGGGAGGTACCTGTCGCTGTCGCCCGCGCACCGCGCCGCCATCGGCCTCGTGCACAACGACAAAGGCATCTCTCTGCGCTTCCCCAGGTATGTTACTATGTATGTGTGTAGATACGAGTACGACACATCGCACGAGCCGGACGTATGGTTCAGTGTGGGAGGTACCTGTCGCTGTCGCCCGCGCACCGCGCCGCCATCGGCCTCGTGCACAACGACAAAGGCATCTCTCTGCGCTTCCCCAGGTATGTTACTATGTATGTGTGTAGATACGAGTACGACACATCGCACGAGCCGGACGTATGGTTCAGTGTGGGAGGTACCTGTCGCTGTCGCCCGCGCACCGCGCCGCCATCGGCCTCGTGCACAACGACAAAGGCATCTCTCTGCGCTTCCCCAGGTATGTTACTATGTATGTGTGTAGATACGAGTACGACACATCGCACGAGCCGGACGTATGGTTCAGTGTGGGAGGTACCTGTCGCTGTCGCCCGCGCACCGCGCCGCCATCGGCCTCGTGCACAACGACAAAGGCATCTCTCTGCGCTTCCCCAGGTATGTTACTATGTATGTGTGTAGATACGAGTACGACACATCGCACGAGCCGGACGTATGGTTCAGTGTGGGAGGTACCTGTCGCTGTCGCCCGCGCACCGCGCCGCCATCGGCCTCGTGCACAACGACAAAGGCATCTCTCTGCGCTTCCCCAGGTATGTTACTATGTATGTGTGTAGATACGAGTACGACACATCGCACGAGCCGGACGTATGGTTCAGTGTGGGAGGTACCTGTCGCTGTCGCCCGCGCACCGCGCCGCCATCGGCCTCGTGCACAACGACAAAGGCATCTCTCTGCGCTTCCCCAGGTATGTTACTATGTATGTGTGTAGATACGAGTACGACACATCGCACGAGCCGGACGTATGGTTCAGTGTGGGAGGTACCTGTCGCTGTCGCCCGCGCACCGCGCCGCCATCGGCCTCGTGCACAACGACAAAGGCATCTCTCTGCGCTTCCCCAGGTATGTTACTATGTTGACGCGTACACAGTGACGTAGGGACAGTCAGACTAAGGACGGTTACGCACTACACGTTTGTGTCCGTGATTTGAGTTCCGAGTTCAAAATGTTCTGAATTATGACGGATAGAGTTTGTATGTAGTGCGTAAGCTTCCCTACAAGAAGTACTATGGCGAAATACCCAATTTTAACGGACACGGATCGGATGCAGTGTGTAACCGCCGTAAGGGAAGCGAGAGACCCCCTCCTGATGATTTCTGAAAAAGTGTGCTATTCAGAGACATCGTTTTCTATTCAGAGGCATCTTTACATAAACTTCTATCACATTGAATAATTTCAGATATTTCAGAGAAAAATGTTTGAGAATTTGCAAATAGCGCTCTTTCATGATACCTCACATGCCCTAGTAGCCCCACTACAAATTTTTAGAACCCCTTTCAGTACAAGTTGCAAAAAAGAATTGTATTATATATTTATTGGGCCAAAGGCATCTAAAACTATTCTAAATTTAAAATTGATAGCATAAGTAGCTCTTGAGATATCTTGCTGTGACAGACGGATAGACAGACTGAGTCGCACCATAAGGGTCCCTCTTTACCATTTTGATACGGAAACCTACCTAGCAGTCTTTATTCAAATCTATACTAATATTATAAAGAGGTAAAATTTGTGAGGTTGTGAATGTGTGAGTTTGTGACGTGGTAGGGGGTAATCTCTGGATCTACTGAACCGATTTTGAAAATTCGTTCATAGAAGAAAAAAATATGAAATTAGAGATCCTTATGAAAATTGCATTAATGTAGTAACCCAAAGTAGCAAAACGTTGCCTATAAAATTCATTTTTGGCGTGCGCAGAGAAAACTATTGATGATACATAAAAATTATAAGGTAGGGTAGGTAGGCAGGGTTGGCAGGGCAGGCTGGGTAGGCAGAGTAGCCAGTTGACGGGAGCGAAGCCGCGGGGATCAGCTAGTCCTAAATAAAGCAGAAATAATTTCACTAAGAGGCAGTTACGCCTCCAAACTAAGAGGTACTGTCGTATGTACTGTGCGGTTTGATATCATAATGGTGGTATATGACCATGAATATCATATTGGAATATCATCTTGTTTCACATTTTTTTTGTTAATATTTTCGTAATCGAAATTTACCATTTTTATTACAAGCTTTATATTTATTTGCACCTTACTTTCGTGTCCGGCAACTAGTAGTTGATTTTTCAAGCACTTTCTGGCATCCAATTAACTTGGAACTTTGGAAACATTTAAATAGCACGGAATTACGGAGCTGACCTCATGATGGAGCCGAAAGGTGGCCATAACAACCAACCCTCCTCAACCAGGAGATATGTAATGACAAGCGATATTACATTTCGTACTTTTAATTTCATTAAAAACTTGTTATAAATAGTACATTTCGTGTCGAGCAAAAAAACTCGAGATTTTAACACGAGCCAATTTCGACGTGACCTGAAGGCGTACGTCGAAAGCTACATGTGACTGTTAAAACAAAGCCTTTTTATGCGAGACACGAACGATTCTTTGCCCACTACCAGATGAGTTACTTAATTAAATGTAAATAAGTTCCAACAACAAATTATTAGAAACGTTCAGACTAAAAACCAGACTATACACACACAATCAACGCGCGCTTTTTAGAGAGTTAACAGTTTCAGAACCATTCTGCCAGTTATATAATGATCCATACAAAAGTCATTTCGTAACTTTTATGTAATTTTTTTATTTTTTGTATTATTGTGTCTAAATGTTCATATTTCGAAACGAATTTCTAAGGCAATGCGTTAATACAATCAATACAATGTGTTACTATGTTAATAATAGATAAGGTAGTGAAAAAAAGATTTTTACTTTTATAATATTGCATTGTACCTATACCTACTGTATACTACGTTTGTCTGTCAGATTCGTGCGCGTGCGTGACGACAAATCCCCGGAGCAGGCGACGTCGGCGCAGCAGATCGCCGACATGTACCTCGCGCAGGACACCGTCAGGAACAGTGCTGCTGCCAGCAGCGCCAGCGCCAACGCTGACGACTTCTACTAACGTCCACAAGAGAAATTCTGCCAACGAGAGCGACGTGGTAGTGATTGGTAAAATGGCAAGAATGGGACAGCGATATGTCACGTGATCAATCCCTTACATTTTGGCATTTCGACAATCTCCATTGATGATAGAATTACACTTTATTTACAGCTTCAGCACGAGCTGACTTCGTAGTCTATTGGATGCCCGTACAAAGCTAGGTCAGCTCTAGGTCAAAATTTTGCCTCTGGTGGACGGTAGAATGTCGAACGAGCTATTTGGTATACAGGCAAATTACTTGTTGCAAGAATAATAACAAATAATGATGTGAGTGTGTTAACATCAAGGAGAATAAAAATGCAAGGTAGTGTTGGAAGATTTTAGAGATAGTTTAGTATGTATACCAAATAGCTTCTTTGAGTGTACGCGGCCGATATAACGGCACATCGAGTCTCAGAAAGAGTTTAATTTAGTCTCACTGTCTTTCTCATATCTGTGGGACAGTTTCTATCTAAACCCCGATGTGTCATATTATTATTACCGCCCGCGTATATTTAGTTTAGGACTGAATTAATTTAATGTATCATTGTAGTGTAAATGAAATGTATAAATTAATTTGTAATAGAATTTCAATTGTATCACATAATATTTTACAATGCATGTCCTCGAAAAGAGCGTTTTCTAAGCAGCCAAACTGTGCGGAAAGTGTCACTTTTTTTAACTAGTGCTTTTTACTTTTCTGTATTTTTTAAATTTTTAACTCCAACGTCAGCCCCACGCATAGAGTTTTTATTATTTGAGAAAAGTTTTACAAATTAGTTAAGTATAGAGTATAGTATAGTATCATTCATATAAAAGGTAAAATAAACCTAATACTTCATTAAAGGCGTTTTTAATTACTCTAGATTTAGATTTTGATCCATAAATTAATTTTAAATATTCATTAAATATGTTTGGCAGAACGTATATTTTGCTCGTGCCTTTGTGCGTTACGACGTGACAGCTATTTGAACATGCGCAGTAGATATGCCCGAGGAACTATTAGTTAATCTGTGGTATGCTGAGCGCGCTAGAATAAGCCCGCCATTTTATTAATTTATTGCTTGGTTGAGATATATTTTTTTATTTTCTCGCACAGTGCATAGTAAAATGTTGTATGATACACGTACGTAAGATGATTTCCGACTCGTGTCGATTTATCCACTCATCGGAAATCACCTACCTTCCGCACTTGTAGCATAAATAATTATTATAAGTGTAGCAATTTCTGTCAATCGTTTGAAAATAAAGTGCAAGCCAATAAAAAAAAATGACAGAGATGATGATATCAAACCTAATGATGTTATCAATAGTTATTATGTTTAGCGATATAAGCAAGTGGGTAAACTATAAACACATGAATAAAACCATAGTTACTGCATTGATGTATTTTTATTTTCATTTCAAGTCATAACTTACAACTAAAATCATTACAATTATTTTGGGGCTATCCCTACATTATACCTGGGAAGAGAGTTTGTGATGAACAATAAGTAATATAAATATACGCTATTGATATTATTTCATTTTTAAAACTAAACGTAAAAATTGTACTCGACAGATAATCTCATTTGATATGTTTTACAATTGATTGAATAATATCGCGTTACAAACACAACCAGGGCATTAATGATAAATCCGAATTTAATTTGAGCAAATAATTATAAATATGTGTAATAAGTTGAGCGTCAGACAGCGTGTCAACGCTCAGTGCGTTAAGTATTTGAGCTCCACACGACGGACTGCGGTCACGTCGGCAATAAATCACAATAATTTGGCACACGTTCCATCAGTTAACGTTATTGTATCAAAGCGTACTTACAGCTACACAAGCGCATGTACTGCACCTATCTGCATCCTATCGTTTCAATAAGCTCGTCACTCCTAGCTGCCACGTCATCGAGTCTTATAAAAACTGAGCATACACTCACGTCATTGTAAATTTAAACTATACTTAAAGGGGTTCAAAAAAAATTAAATACAAAAAAATCACATTAGTTGCACAACGCAAGGTCAAAAAGCTGCCGAAATAATGATTTAAAATTTTGAAGTCAAACGCCCACAGTTCGTCACTACTAACTAAACTGGCCTTGTATCTACTCTTAACTACCATTACATTCTTTGTAAATAAATAAAAAATATAAAAAAAACTATACAAAATGTCAGAAGTATAAAGATTGAGGAACTTTACGATTCATAAATTTGAAGTAAATTATCTCTGAGTCTTTTGTGCAGTGTGAATAGTGCGCGAAGTGTTTGTCTCTGACTGCGACTGTGACTGAATTCTAAGATATTTATTAAAGTCCAAGGTTCAACCAAACATATATCCTTCAAATATCGTGATCAAAGCGACAATAATACAAAACATCGGAATGGAATCACTTCAAGGACTATTTGATAACGCAGGAAATCCTAAGAACCGTTGTAAATAGTTCCTAATACAACACTGATATGGCACAATTCATAATTATAATTTTTGTTTTTGATTTCACTTAGCATACGTATAATTATAAATACTTTAAATATAAACTTAATGTACTTGTTAGAAGACAGTGTAAACTAGGCAAGAGTATATCGGTTATTTACAACACTACAGATTGATCACATTTCATATTAGACATCCACGTTACCTACCTACGAGTCGCCGGGCGCCGCGGACCATGTGCTGCGCATGTTCCTTCGTTACTAACTACCAAGCTAAGAGCTTACAGTAGGAGCCTAGGAGGTCGAACACGGCCACATACACCCGCGGCGTGCGGCCTTACTACATATAACTATGTACTACAGATATAATGAGATTCTGATTAGCTCGCTGATTGTTAACTGACAACAACAAAGCCGGGCCGGCTGCGGACAGCGGACGCGATTTATTTCCTTTTTGGTCTAAATAAATTAGAATTGATTGCGCTAGTAGCGACTGTTACTAACTTAATTAATAATATCTCCTTCAAATGACACGGTAGTGTGGCCAGCGCCACACATACCTACGAACAATTACTAATGTTTTATGTTCTACGCCAGCTCGGTATAACGTGTTCTCATAGAACGCGACTGATCGCTACATAGTATACCTACGTCGAGAAATTACAGAATTTGGTCAAGTTTATTAAAATAGACATCTAAACCTACAGCAATATGTATGAAGATATCTCAAACATACAGCAATGTTAGGCCTCGTAGACATTAAGGGGCTTATTACACCACACGGTATTAAGGGCCTTGAATACCGGGTCCCTAAATCATTCCAAAGCAATAAGGTCGATATTATGAGAACCCTAACTCCCTAACAGCTATTACACTACCCTAAATTAGGGTTTAGGGCCCTGGAACCCGTGTAGTGTAATAAGCCCTTAAGAGAGAATCACGATTATGTACTTAATTGTTATGTAACAATATTTAGAGGGTCCTGGGTCGAGTGTCGGACACTGCGGTCCGCTACGTCTAGGTCGGTATACTTGTGGTCCAGTCCGGTCGGGAGGGCTCGGATGTGAGGGCTCGGTGGGACGCTCACACTCGCACTCGCACTCGCACTCACACTCACAGCAGCGCGGCGCGCTCGGGTGTGGGCGACGTGTCCAGTGCGCGCTCCGCCAGCAAGTTAGCGTGCTCCTGTACACACATATATTGTCTCAATCACTTAGTAAGTACAGCCATACATTACGAACAGATCCGGTACAGCGCGTACGTCATTCACTGAACATGAAAGGTGTTGTGCTGAAAATCATTATCTCTACGGTTATGGAAACATGTGTAAAGTAACAAACAGAGGTGAATCTGGCGAGGCTCTCATCACTAAATATTATTAAACATAGTCGCCCGCCGCGTCTCTCTGTCTGTTCGCGGATAAACTGCTGAAAGGATTTTCATGGGGTGTTCACTAATAGACAGTGATTCATGACGAAAGTTTATGTGTACAATTTGTTAAGGACGACGATAATTGTAGAAAATGTCGAAAAAAGTCAAGCCGCCTCGAAACTTTCATCGAAAACGCTGCCTAATCCCTTTGAGATATAATAAAACAATTTATGGTGGGATATTCCTCTGTTCTAGGTTTACTACTTAATCTGCCTTCTCAAATTCAATGTTAACGAAGTGCTAATTGGCAAGAAATTTTAATTATTTTGAATTTGTAGGTTCACCTAGAAACAACAAATATTATATGCTTCCATTAGTAACAGTTGAACTCGATTAACGTTGTAGTGGTGGTTGAAAAGCTCGAAGCAATTTATTTCATTCGCTACTGATTCGGCGAATAAAGCCATTACTATGACGCTAATCACGTTATCAACGACAACGACAAGAGTACAGACGCAGTATGACGTCACCGCGCGAAACACGCGCTTGCGCACACTCGCACCGCGCACTGCGCGTGTTAGAATAAATACACAAATAAAATTACATGGTTTGTATGTTAAGATCAAAAAACGATAGCCTTCATTGTTTCTGAGTCACGATGAGTGAAGATGCATTGAGTTAGCGACAGACGGGAAAAAACCGTATTTTTTTTCATCTGGTGAGTACCCGCCAAACTATGTACTTAATACTCGCTTGATATTGAACATGACATTTAGTTTTTTCTGTACATCTGTAAATGCCGACGTAAAAACCGCAACTCGACCTTCCTCGGGCTCTCTACTAATATGTGACTATACTAAACTATTATACACTCGTCTGATGAGCTACACCCACACATGAATAACTCGCGAGATTGCCAATAACATTGTAAAGTTATTTAATTTATTATATCATAAACCAAAATGTTACAATCACTGGGATTAGCTCTGCTAACAGCTGAGAGGTGAACATTTTGATCCTACTGAATATCACGAATTTATGATTATAACATTTAAAATTTAAATAAATTATCATCTTTCGTCATAATCTTCGAGATATTTCCGTATAATATCTCATTTATTTTGATATTATTTTATTTTTATTGCGATGACACCTAGCTAATCTTAAAGAGTTTGAAAAGAACATGCGCGTCCGTGACCCACCCTGGTGACTCCGTCAGGGTCAAGGTCACTCTTTATTTGGACCTTTTTCATTTGGTGCCTATATCCGTGTTTGGGACAAGATATGATGCGCCGACCCTAACTAGGCTCAGAGCTGGAGGATGATTATGACGCAGGCTGGGATCGTTGGGCATGGACATCATCTAATGTACCTACTTTTTATAATGACTTCATTATTTGTAAATTATTAATTTTTTTCTAATAAAATATTTTCATACGTTTAAACTCTTGCTAAACTTGTTTCTTAGTATGTGCGGTTTGTTGCGCAACATTTGCATATATAAGTGGAGAAGAGTTGTGTGTATGTGTTTACGAGTACATGAGAGTAAGCGTGTGGTTACCTCGGCGGCGGCGGCGGCGCTGGGGTTGTTCTGCTGCGGCGCGTACATGCTGTCGTACACGGGGTTTGCGAAGTGGTTGCCGCCGTTCTGTACAACATAACACACACATCAATATAGAAAGGAAAAAAAACGAGTTTAGCTAAATGACAAGATTAAAACAAAGAAAAAGATATTTTATTTCAACTAGGCCACCAAGCGGCCCTTTTGAACGTTACATAAAAATTTACAAGGAATCAAAAATTGATTCTACCGTGCATTCGGAAAATAGCTCGTTATGGAGAAGAACACATCACAACTCCAACACACTCCACTCCATACATAAGTATGGAGTTTCTTGTGCGTTCTTCTACGTTCGTTCGTTCTTCTTCGTTCTGCTACAGCAAATGGTAGATTCACAGTTGGGTACATAGTACTCACACATATATATTATAATTTGACAGACGTTTACGAACATTATAATTCATTTAATTTAGCTGTGTAGGTGGGATCACATTGAAGCATATTCAAATATAAAATCGTATAATAATAATAGATTAACTGGATTCCGTCGTAATACATTATTTATAGATAACGGTCATTATTACTTGATTGTTTTTTTTTTATTTAGATTCATAATAACTTGTTTGGATCAAATAATATGTATAACATCGAAGCTGCATTAAATATCCAAAAAGTTGTTATCCCATTATAGTACTTATGAGATTCCACTGCAAAAATCTGCCTGTATTTGGTTTTTGGTGAAACTTGATTGTTATGAATGATTGTTGATAGTAGAAAAGCTTGCGGCGCTGGCCGCAAACAGATTTTCGTTTTTTATTGTTTATCATTTTTAGGGTTCCGTACCCAAAGGGTAAAAACGGGACCCTATTACTAAGACTTCGCGATCCGTCTGTCTGTCTGTCTGTCTGTCTGTCTGTCTGTCTGTCTGTCTGTCTGTCCGTCTGTCTCCAGCCTGTATCTCATGAACCGTGATAGCTAGACAGTTGAAATTTTCACAGGTGATGTATTTCTGTTGCCGCTATAACAACAAATACTAAAAACAGTATAAAGTAAATATTAAAGGGGGGCTCCCATACAACAAACGTGATATTTTTGCCGTTTTTTGCTCGATATTAATAACGGCAACAGGTAGACGCTTGAAATATTCACAGAATGTTTAGTTGTATATTTACTTCAAAAAATAATAATTAATAAATTAAAATAAAATAAATTAAGGGGGGCTCCCATACAACAAACTTGATTTTTATGCAGTGTTTTGCGATAATGGTACGGAACCCTTCGTGTGCGAGTCCGACTCGCACTTGGCCGGTTTTTTTTGTTATTTTTGCCCTACACTAGGAATTTCTCCTGTATTGTGCGCGGTGCGTGTGTAACGTCATCTATCCTATATTCATGAAAATTAAGTTTTATCAAAAACCCTGATTCTTGCAGATTTCTGGTTCGGTTCAGTCGGATCTTAGGTTTCGTATGGGCTTCATAGACGAACGAGCCTCCAATCAGCCGTCTATGAGCTTGCCGTGCGCATGCTTGTGCAGTGTGTGTGTGTGTATGTGTGTGTGTGTGGGGTACTCACATTGTGCGTGTGGTTGGCGTGCGGCGGCTCCAGCTCGTCCTCGCCCGCCAGGTACATGGGGTTGTTGATCTCCACGTTGTCGGCCAGGCGCGCGTGCACGAAGGCTCCGCGCCGCCGCCGCCGCAGCCACAGCGCGCCCAGCAGCGCCAACAGCAGCGCCAGCAGCGCCAGCGCGCCGCCCGCCCAAGCGCCGCCCGCCCCGGCGCCCCCCGCCCCGGCGCCCTCCGCCCCGGCGCCCTCCGCCCCCGCGCCCACGGGGTCCGCGGGCGGGGGCGCGTGCGGGGGCGCGGTCGCGTGCGGCGTGGTACAGCTAGCGCCCTCTAGGCACGCGCAGTATACAGGACCGGGTTCGGTCTCACTCACTGATAAACAAATAAACAAGTTACTCAATACAAAGCTTAAATAGAAGGATAGGTTGTAAACCATAACTATTTTACTGCCAAGAACGTTTGCTGTGTTCCGATTTGAAGGGTTTGCGTACCAGTGTGATAAGAGACTGGAGACCTTTCAGATCTGATCCTAGAACAGCAGCGTAACTGTTATATTTCTTATATTGGAGATAACTAGTAGCAGCGTTGAATACGAGCCGTATTAAAGTTGACTTCAAACTAATCGAGTCGCTTCCGAGTAGGAATGGACGCCCTGCGCCGCACGTCCGTGAGTTGTCTCGAGACGGCTCTGTTGGTCTGCTCCAGAACTCTTCTATGTTAATGGGTGGTTTGGCAGATACGAACTAAGATAATAACATAAAAGAGTAGTAGAACTGGCCCCAAATAACGTATTGCGAATGTGTATACGTACGGTCAGGTCCCCAGACGCAGAGCGCGGGCGGCGCGCACACGGCGGCGGCGCAGGCGTGGTCGTGCCCCACGTAGTGCGTGCAGCGCGCGCCGCCCCACGCGCCCGCGCAGCGGCACGCGGCCGTGCGAGCCGTCCGCAAGCAGTACCCGCCGTTGGCGCACGCGCCGTTGCCGCAGTCCGCGTGCCGGGCTGCAACATTATACATTGCTCTATGGAAACAGTACACATCACAGACAACTGTTAAAGGCAGATAGTATCCGACAAAGTTTGGCCGAAGCAGAAGCCGAAAGGAGTCATACTCCTTCATGCTGGACAGTCACCATCGCCAGAAAGTAGCTACACCAAAAACAAAATAAAAAAAGTAGCCAATCTTGAACTGAATTTCTTAGGTTTATTTGATTCTCGGCTTTGGCTTCGGCCGAATGTGGCGATAACCAATTAATCAACTTCCACCTTCGGGCGCTCACTACAGTCATACCAGTTCGGTCGATAAAGGCTGTACATAATAGGGGCTCCGGCAGCCGTATTGCGTAAGTGCGCAAGGAATTAGACCGCTATCCAATCGACCAAATCGGAAATAACATAAGACGGAAATCCACATCGCGTCATTCATCTCGCAAATAAAAAACGGGTCAAAATTGGTATTCGGGTCTCGGGTTAAAATTTGTTTGATTATTTATACATTTTTAAAAGAATTATCTTTAAAAGTTCTGATTCGATTACCATTAAAATCTCAAGCTATACTATCCTCTTATCTTATCTTATGGAGGGGCCGAGAAACAACTCGGACACTTCGACCCATTGGGATCTATTGTGGTCTATACTATCCTCAATAACATAGGCTACTTTTTAACCCAGAATATACACGGTCCCTGTAGGATAGGCTACGGAGGGAAGCCGCGGGATGACGCTGGTAATCTATATCTATAAAAATTTAACCCTTTTTCCCTTGGTCACGGCAACCCGCGTGAATGCTGCACTGATCTTATGGAGAAGGATCATATGAAAAAAAGAAAAAAATAATAATATAAAAAAATAATTAAATAGTCAGAGTCATCAGGGGGTATCGCACGATCTCCTACGAGGTGGCTTGCCTACTGGCCGGATCCCCGCCCTGGGACCTGGAGGCGAAAGTACTCGCGTCACTGTATCAGTGGCGCGAGGAAGCGCGGGCGCGGGGCGAAGGGCCGATGCAGCGACATATGGAGTTGCGTCGGTCTCAGCTCCGCGAGGTCCTAGTGGCGGAATGGCGGGACAGCCTTATACGCCCTACCGCCGGCCTCGTCACCATCGAGGCGGTCCGGCCGGTGCTCGAGCGCTGGCTCGGGAGGAGACACGGCTCCCTGTCGTTTCGGGTGACGCAGGTGCTCTCGGGGCATGGTTGCTTCGGGAAGTACCTGTGTCGCTTAAACAGGGAGCCAGACGCCCGGTGTCAACACTGCGTCAATTGCCGGGAGGACACGGCGCGGCATACGCTGGCAGAGTGTACCGCTTGGGAGGAGCCACTCTGTGCCCTCATCTCAGATGTAGGCAGTGACTAGTTGTTGCCGGCCGTAGTCGAGTCTATGGTCGGCAGCGAGGAGTCCTGGGACGCGGTGGTATCATTCTGCGAAACAGTCGTCTCGCAGAAGGAGGCTGCGGAGAGGGAGAGGGAGATTTCATCTGCTCACCCGATCCGCAGCAGAAGCCCCGGGCGTCGGCGGAGGGTGGACAACGTCCTCTTCCAGCCTCCATAAATGGGTCTATCGGAGACGGACTCAGAGACGTCCGTCGCCCCCACACAAATCAGGACCCGAGGTGACGGCGCGTAGTGTTCCACGCGCGCCCGTCTTAGACTTTGCAGGGGAAGTCTAACACCTCACTTCCACCCTAACCCGAGATCGAGGCCCGCAGAGGCGGCCCGACACTAGCCGGGGGTTGCGGAAGTATCGTTGTTCCCGCGACCCCCAGTATAGGTGTGAGATGGAACACCGGGGTGGTTTTTAGTCAGTACGAATCTGACAGACCCCTCCACCCTCCCCAGGGTGAAGGACATCCAATAAGGATTTTCCAACCCGGAACAAAAAAAAAAGGTAGGGTTAGGTAGAGTAGGTAGGGCAGGGTAGGTAGGGTAAATTAATGTTTGGTGTTTTTATGGCAAAACAAAGTTTGTCGGGTCAGCCAGTAAATAATAAAAGTAAGAAGCAAGTTGCCCTTTGTTTCAAGTTGATTGTCATGCAATACGAGTCAAAAAACTTATAATTTAATTAGTGTGCCGCAAGTATCACTTAAGCTAGGCTACGGTCACCAGCAGAGCAGTCACTCAATGTAAACAAGGTCGTACAATGTAATAATGACTTGAATAGTGTAAACTCGCGCCCCTGCTCACTCTCAGCTGGTCGGTGCAGCGCGCACGCCGTTTGTTGCGCAACCCCCCGCCGCCGCCGCGCCGTCCGCGACCGGTCTCCGACCTTGACCTATCGCAACATGACACACTGCGCGACATCTTCCCTTAAGGGTCTTCCACCGCTTTAGTGCCGTAAAACGGTTACTTTCTAAAGCATACTTCTTAGAAACTGCTAGGTTTGAAAAAAATATATATCTATTTATTATTGATTCATGTAAATTATTTGTGAAACATGGTTTTTTCGTGTAACTAATAGTTTTGCTTTAAAAGAATAATTAAAAACACGATATTTTTTCGCTTCGGATATTTCTCTAAAACGACTTGGATTTTTAAAATATTTTGGTTTATTTTGTTTGTTATTACGTTATTAATACCGTACTATAAAATAATAAGTATTACTAAGTCTTGATTGTTAATCGGAAAACAAAAGTGACAGGCATTTAATTATCTTATATAAAAGTAAAAAAAATTAGTTAGTTAGTTTAGTTAGTAGTATGTAATAAAAATTAGATTAATATTTTTTGTTTATTCTTAATTAATTACTTACCCGATTCTATAGTATAAGTATTAGGTCTCTCCTGAGAAAAACATAGCATAAATGACATTTTGCGAAAATTACATTTTGCGAAAATGACTTTTTGCAAAAGTGACATTGTGCGAAAATGACGTTTGGAGAAAATGACGTTAAACGCAAGTGACCAAATTTTTCACGATGATATTTTGCGAAAGTGACGTTCTGCTTAAGACCAATATTTTTACAAAGAAGAAATGATGGCTAGAATGTTTTTATATCGAAATAGCTTATGTAAATCAAATAAAATTTTATAAAGGAGAATCAATATTGATATTCGGGCCAGAGCAGAAGCGGGCGCTTGGCCAGTACTGCGTTAACATTGGGTTGGGTTGGCATACTCCTTAACAGACTTGCTCACTGCTGACATATGCCCCAAACGTCACCACTACACCTACGTGAACATCTACGTGACCACTTAAGAAGGGTTTAATAAGAGGGAACAGTATCTAATTATTGCCAGCAGCATTACTTTCAAGTACTTTCAAATTATCCAATATTTTGTTTTTACAACCGTTCTGAAAGTCCGAAAAAGCTTATTCACTGTTTACAGTTATAGAACAGATAGTCCGGAAGTCTTCCTGAAGCTACAATTATTGCGACTAGTTACTTTACAATCTTTTTGGAACAAAACACTAAGCATTACGTACTGCTGTTATTCTGTGCAAACTGCGGGTGTTTCCTCTACGCTCATTAAGATCATTGCCTTATATTGATTATTGTTACCTAACTAACTAGGAACGGGAAGTTTCGTTGCCCGCGTTAATTACACCATTCCTGTTGTGATTCAAATTCGCGCAGTTCACGACGTCTATCAAGAGACCGACCTTATTTGCGAGTCTTTTCATAATTGTGGCACTTATTGTAATTAATCAATGGGTTTATCGAATCAGCCACACACACATTAACAATTACACACATTGACATTATTTATAATTGTGCTCTAAATTATTCGATGAACATTTAATGGGTAAGGTAATCCGATAGTCTACGGTCATTTACCTGATTTACCCCGCATTAGATAATGAAATTTATTTCTTCTTGAAGATTGTTTTATTCCTTATTTAAATTTTTAGTTTTTCTGATATTTCCTTCCCCAAAAAGCTTCGCTGATTTGACTGAGAATCAGAACTAATCATTTAAAATTAATTTGTATATAGCATAATTATGAGAAATATCAAAGCTACTCTGGAGAATCGAATCTGTAGGCCCCCTGAGTGGTGAATGGATTTTTAGGGGCCTTTAGAAACTTTTGACGTTCAAAAAGTACAAGTACCTACTGAAGTGATTAATACATGAGTTTTTTTTATAGAAATGAACGCTGTGCATGTAATTCATAAAAACATTACGAAATTCGAATATATTGACATTTTGAAAAATACAGATTTAGATTTCAATCCTAGAGCAAGAAGTTTTGTACGCCAGTAAGTGTCACGATATGAAGAGTACCATTGTTCGTCTGAGAGAACTACAGTGAGAAACTTTCGCCATTCAGCGTAGTAATTAGTGAAACAAACTGTTGTTGCTTGAAGATTGGCAGAGTGTACGACGCTCATGATAAGAGTGACCACAATAGCTGCTCTGGTGGGCCTACAGGACTATTGGGTTCGAAGGAAGGATCCTATCCTGTCTGCCCTGATCGGTGGTATAACCGTATATTTTCGGCTCACCTTCCCGCGCGCGCCTCCTGCTCGATCCAGCCATCACTGAGTCCTCACTGTGACACCACTATTATTACGACAATAGCTCACAAACACGCTCACTGCCCGTTCACGTTACTGTTCGCGTCATCACACACAGACGGACGGACACACAGTTTTCGTAAATACATAAAATGTAACGAACACAGATCTCAGCGGTGACCGGCGCCCGCGACCGCGCACTCAGCACTGACCGAGACGCGACGCCGCGCCGCTAGTCATCTCGACAAGAGTTCACGAGAGCGCGCGTTACACACTGTACACCATAGGAAGAGGTTTTGGACCTGCTGAACACTGAAGACTAACTGTTAACCACAGAAACACTGGCGACAAAAGAAGACCAAAGGTGACAACCAATGACCACATGTTACAATCGGTGACCACTGCAGACGAGAGGTGACCACTGGTGTCTACAAGTGGTACAAAACCCGTACCAGCTAGGCACAACAGTGAAAACGTCACGATGACGAGCTCATGCACTTGACACCAATCATGAACATCATTAAATTAAACAAACATACGCCTCACATACTCACGGACGCATGGCGCGGTCTGTACAAAGTGCAGTGTGCAGTTCAACTCAGGTTCAATAGCAAACGTTATGATCAACATGCTGGAGACAATCAAAGAAGCTTTAAAGGTAATAAGTCTGATGTTCGGCACGTGACATAAGCGTAGCTACACTGCGCAGATTCTTAGTAAAGCAATAAGAGGGGTTTAAAAAGGCATTGCTTCCAAGTGCAGATGATACAAGTACAACACCAGTGGCAGCGATGACACAGTTCACGATAATATTTGTACCTAAATACATTCAACGGCCTGGTGAAGGTCGCAGGAATCCCCTGGGTGCGAGAAGACAGAAGCAGTCATTGTGGCGATATTTATAGAGGCCTGCGTCCAGCAGTGCATGTCCTTCGGCTGACTGATGATGCCACAACATAGGTAATCATTTGAAAAGGTCTTGTGACATGGTCAACAGTGATTGCAGACTGACCGCTCGAGTCAACCTGTTCAATGAGCAGAAAATGCTAATGTCAAGAGAAGACGCGAGTCAATCAGAGCTATGCATGTTGATTGATTAATTATTTAGTATCGTGCTGAACATCAAGCGCCGCCGCCTCTGTGACGTCACGCTGCAGTCGTTAAGAGTAATTAAGTATTGAAGAGCAACCTCGCAATCCGCAGCAAGGTGGCGGATAATCGACAGTATTTGCATACTGCTAACTTTTTATTACATAATAGTAAATCGATTATATCGAGGGTTACAAGGTAAACGACGAGACAATAACCTCTCGGAAAATAAAAAAGAACCGACGTTTTTATTAGAAACACCAAAGTATACATGATTCAATCAAAAAACCCACATGTAGAAACGCTTAACCGGAAAGAAAAAACCAGCTATGTTGCGATGCGCAGACAGCCAATACATAATACTAATCAGAAATAACTTGTAGTTACGTAACCCTTGGGAAGGCCTATGTCCAGCAGTGGACCTCTTTTGGCTGAATTGATGAATGATGAGGTAACCGTCGTAGGTAGGGCTCATTCGTGGACTACTCCGCCGCGTTAACCGCTGCTGCAACGTCAGTACTGCTCAATGCAGAATTGTAGACATATTAATGGTTCCCTAAAATAAACTCTTGCTTATGTAGCTCTATAAAAAAAAGTTTTCAAATCCGCCACATGTAGCCTACAGAGAGCGTCAACAGACACCTATAGACTGAAGAAATAGTACCTTTTACCGAAGTCGGGTCAAAAGCTAATCAGACAGTTAGAGATCTAATTGCAAAATTCATCTATTATCATAAACATTCATTCTTCTTCAATTCATCATAAAATTCAGAGAACTGTGAAGCGATTTTCCTTAGCCGAGCTTTGGCCATTTGATACATACAGGCCGTACTTATATTACGAAAGTATTAATAGATGTTTTCCAAGAAGTTCGTTTTCCTGATGGCCAGCGCGCGGCGCGCGGCGCGCGGCGACCTTCACTTGGGCGGCGACCGCTTCTATACGTCATGTAATGTTCCAGCGTGTACCTACAAACACATGGCCGCGCATCGCTCTAGTAGCTGAAACTTGCGTTACCGTACGGTATATCTATACTACTAATAAACATTACTAATATTATAAATGCGAAAGAAACTCTGTCAGTCTGTTACCTTTTCATGCTCAAACTGCTTGGTGAAATTTGGTATGGAGATAGTTTAAGGTCCTGGGAATGACATATATTTTTACTCCGGAAAGCATCCTTAAGGAAAGGGGTGAAAGTTTGTATGTTGAATCAATATTTTTTAATTACTAATGGTACTTCTTTGCACTGTGCACTCTCAAGATTTACATTACGCTTACAACATCGGTTAGCTGCTCATTGTTGTTAGGTACTGTCGACTGTTCATGCGATGCGTTGCCCAAAGGTGCAATTAATCATTCTGATGGGTAAATATCGGTGGTTGACGTAGAATGTTCAGATCCGGGGTGCAAGTTGAAAGCCTCCACGCGGCGCACCCTGGGCAACGTCGGATCCAACTGCCCACCCGCGTTGGGTGGACAGTTGGGGCGGGCGGCAAATTTCAACACACGAGGAAAGGTCACGGTTCCAAACACAGATCATCATCCATGATGGTCTGTGAAGGGAACCGGGCTAGAGGCGGGACGGCAAATCCGTCGCTGCGGTGGCCATCTAACGCCTACTCCCCCCCTCTGCTGACAGAGGGTAGGTCGACTGGGCGTGGAGTAGAGATGGAACCCAATCCCAAGGTCTCGCGTGCCGAGGGGATGAATGGCCGGAGGGTGAATATCCGGTCCCAACCGCCGGGAAAGGGACCACACCCTTAAAATGGAAAAACATAATGGAACCAAGACTAAAGGAAAAAATTTCCTCAGGCGGGTACCCTTGCGCAACGCAAGGGCACCCGCCCCTCTAGGGATCTCCTAGAGGGCAGCCCTATCGTATCTGAGGGGGGCACCAATAGTCTCGCGGGCCGGCAGACCACCGCCGACCTGTACCAAGAGAGCCACGAGCGAGAAATGAAGCTCCAGGTTCACCAGGAGCGACTGCGCGACGTGGACGCACCGCTTGCCGTCGCCGACGGCAACAAGAGCCGAGGAGGCTCAGATCATGGAGACAATTTGTCCGACCAGGACTGGCGTGGCACCTCGGAAGCGTCCGCGCAGTAAGGACTCGGGGTCGCTGGGTCTCTCCTCGAGTGTGAAGACTCTGCGGCTGGCCATTGGCGAGGCAAAGAAGTGAGCCAGGGAGGAGATGTTGGAGACTCTAGACGGAGATCCGTGGGGGCGCCCTTATCGAGCGGTTCGAGGGAAACTTCGAGCCGCCGCTCCTCCACTTACGGAGAGTCTCCAATGCGAGCTGCTCGAGGAGGTAGTCGCAGCCCTCTTCCCGGCGAGAGCGGAGCACATCCCGGCGAGAGCGGAGCACATCCCGCCGCCGATGGCTTTGCCCACGGCCGCAGAGTCTACAGAGGAGGACGCCATCAGCGTCCCAGAGGTGACACAGGCAGAGATGGGGGCGGCCGGCTCCAGGCCAAGAACGTGGCTCCGGGGCCCGACGGAATCCACGGCCAACTATTAGCCCTCGCTCTGAAGGAGCTAGAGCCCTGGCTGAGAGGACTCTTCACTGCGTGCCTTGAGCGGGGCCAGTTTCCCACTTTGTGGAAATCTGGTCGTCTGGTCCTGCTAAGGAAGGCGGGGCGCCCTGCGGACTCGCCGTCCGCGTACCGGCCCATAGTGCTGCTAGACGAGGTGGGTAAGCTGTTCGAGCGGATAATCGCTGCCCGCCTTGTCAGCCACTTGTACAGAGAGGGGCCGGACCTGGACGAAAGCCAGTTCGGCTTTCGGCATGGGCGCTCCACCATCCACGCGATATCGCAGGTGAGAGTCCTGGCGGAGGAAGCGGTGTCCCGGGGTGGGGTGATGTTGGCAGTGTCCTTGGAAATTTCCAACGCCTTTAACACCCTGCCCTGGAGTTGTGTTCGGGAGGCACTGCGTTATCATCGAGTGCCTCCCTACCTCCGCCGCATTGTCGGGGCTTATTTGGCGGAGAGGTGTGTCACCTACGTGGGACGTGATGGCGTCGAAAACCAGCACCGCATGTCGTGCGGTGTTCCTCAGGGCTCGGTCTTGGGCCCGCCTCTGTGGAACACCTCTGTGGTACGACTGGGTGCTGAGGGGCGAACTGCAACCGGGCGTGGACCTGACGTGTTACGCGGACGATACGCTGGTCACCGCCCGGGGGAGTTCGAACAGGGAGGCAGCGTTGATGGCGACGGCTGCGGTCTCACAGGTGGTGAGCCGCATACGGCGCCTTGGTCTGGAGGTGGCCCTCAACAAGTCGGAGGCCATGGTCTTTCATGGCCCCCGGCGGGCGCCACCGCCCGATGCCCACATCGTGGTCGGAGGGGCTCGAATCGCTGTCGAGTCTACCATGAAGTACCTGGGATTAGTGCTCGACAGCCGGTGGGATTTCGGCCCCCACTTCCGGCGGCTGGCGCCCAAGTTGTTGGTCGCGGCTGGGGCGCTGTCAACGCTGCTTCCCAATCTGGGGGGCCCGAGCGCTGCCTGTAGGCGGCTCTACGTGGGGATCGTGCGATCGATGGCCCTTTATGGGGCCCCGATCTGGGCGGCTGATCTAACAGCCGGTAGCATCGCAGTTCTGCGGAAGCCGCAGAGAGCGATGGCCGTCAGAGTCATCAGGGGGTATCGCACGATCTCCTACGAGGTGGCTTGCGTACTGACCGGATCCCCGCCCTGGGACCTGGAGGCGAAAGTACGCGGCGGGACAGGCTTTTACGCCCTACCGCCGGCCTCGTCACCATCGAGGCGGTCCGGCCGGTGCTCGAGCGCTGGCTCGGGAGTAGGCACGGCTCCCTGTCGTTTCGGGTGACACAGGTGCTCTCGGGGCATGGTTGCTTCGGAAAGTACCTGTGTCGCATAAACAGCGAGCCGGACGCCCGGTATCACCACTGCGTCGATTGCCGGGAGGACACGGCGCGGCATACGCTGGCAGAGTGTGCCGCTTGGGAGGAGCCACGCCGTGCCTTCATCTCAGATGTAGGCAGTGACCTGTCGCTGCCGGCCGTAGTCGAGTCTATGGTCGGCGGCGAGGAGTCCTGGGACGCGGTGGTTTCGGTTTCGAAACAGTAGTCTCGCAGAAGGAGGCTGCGGAGAGGGAGAGGGAGATTTCATCCGCTCACCCGATCCGCAGCAGACGCCCCGGGCGTCGGCGGTGGGCGGACAACCCCCCCTCTTCCAGCCCCCCTAAATGGGTCCATGGGCGACGGACTCGGGGACGTCCGTCGCCCCCACACACATCAGGACCCGAGGTGGTGGCGTGTAGTATTCCACGCGCGCCCCTCTCAGACGTTGCGGGGGGAGTCTAACACCTCACTCCCCTCCCAACCCGAGATTGAGGCCCGCAGAGGCGGGCCGGCACTAGCCGGGAGTTGCGGAAGTATCGTTGTTCCCGCGACCCCCAGCGTAGGTGTGAGATGGGACACCGGGTGGTTTTTAGTCAGTACGAGTCTGACAGACCCCTCCACCCTCCCCAGAGCGGAGGACATCCAATGAGGATTTTCCACCCAGGAACAAAAAAAAAAAAGACTGTTCAGATCCAAGCATTGCGGTGCAGGATAGCCGATTTGTCAAATCAACATAATCCACAGGTTACAGGCCTTTTAGAGGCGATCAATATCTACTGGTCGACCTCAACACGGACGTCTTCAAGCGACAAGGAAAACGTACCCATACCGAATATAATCAGTGGGCATCATCTGAGGTGATAATGTTTCGTCGACGGAGGCTGTGTAGCCCGCGCTTGCGTGCGGTGACGCACGCCGCCGCCGTCACCTCTTACTACACGTGAACTCGTTATTTATACGTTACTTCACACTTCTCAGTGCCAACGGGTTTCCCGCAGCCTTTGTAAAATAAAGAAAGTAATAATAACACAGTGCGTAAAGCACTCTTCGAGATTATTTGACTTTGTATACTAAATTACATGGGTGTACAAGGTCAATTATTTATAGCAATGCACGTGAATTACGCCGGAAGGCCAGAAGATGCATCGCGTGCCCTTCACCCACAACGGGACGTCTGAGTAGTCGGGTGGCGCGCCTCAGTGAAAGTGTTCCGACTGCTCTGCGCGACCACCAAGCAGGCAGCAGTACAGAAGGTCAGCACCATACCGCGAGCGACGATGCACGCACACACAGACACGTTCACGTACAGCGGGTGCACGTGCACTCGATGGTATGTTTGAGATCGCCGTACGTACGCGCCTGTGTGTGTGTGCGCTTGTTTTCGATAATTGTAAGGAGCTGGCCTTCTGCACCTCTCTACTGTTGTATGTGTGACACAGTGCACAGTGGAGCAGTGTGACGCGGTCAAGGCCGAGCGCTGTCTACAACTCTGGACATCGTGCACCGGCTATCGCGTTTATTGACGCTTTGATTTTACCATTACCATGAGATTTCCAAATAACTTGCCGCACTTAAGATTTCAATTAATAAGGCGCGAGTTAGAGGTAAGTGCAATAAGGAGGCGAGCTGCTAAAGACGCTGATTATCTTACGAAAATAAAGAACGCTCATTCATAAAAACCTAGGTCACGGGGACCCCACGCTAATTTCACTAGATGGCACGATGTGCATCGATTTGTTTTGAATTTTGTGTAAAATTTACATTTTCTAGAATTGTTCTTAATTGATTATTTTCAAGACTTTTTGGTATCTTAATTCACATTTCAAAGATTATTTGAACGGATCATTTCAAATTCATTCCAATAGGTGGCGCGGTTTTAAACTTCTGAGGCATTCCGCTCGAATTTTTAAATTCGTATTGTATCACATTTTGGTACAATGAAACTATAAAAACTTGCAAAAAATACTATAAAACAAGTCGTCACTGTATTTTAAGAAATAAATTTTCACAAACCTAGTAAACCCTTTTACCGTTTGGGCGCATTACGACCAATTCGCAAAATGCCCAACCGTCTATTTCGCAATTGGTCCAGTGCGCAATTGGTCCAATTCGCAATTGGTCCAGTTTGCAATTAGTCCAATTCGCAATTGGCACTTGAGGTTGGGTGAGATTCGGCCCGAAGTAAAAATGCATATATATAATTAACTAGCTGACCCGGCAAACTTTGTTTTGCCATAAAAACACCAAACATTCATCTACCCTACCTACCCTACCCTAACAACCCTACACTACCTACCCTACCCTACCTACCCTACACTACCTACCCTACACTACCTACCCTACACTACCTACCCTACACTACCTATCCTACACTACCTACCCTACCCTACCGACCCTACCTACCCTACCTACCCTACCCTACCTACCCTACCCTACCTACCCTACCCTACCTACCCTACCCTACCTACCCTACCCTACCTACCCTACCCTACCCTACCCAACCCTACCTACCCTACCCTACCTACCCTACCCTACCGACCCTACCCTACCCTACCTACCCTACCTACCCTACACTACCTGCCCTACCCTACACTACCTACCCTACCCTACCTACATACCTACCCTACCTACCCTACCCTACTTACCCTACCCTACCCTAAACGGGATAAAAAGTATCCTATGTCCTTCTCCTGGCTCTAAACTACCTCCCTGCCAATTTTCAGCTAAATCGGTTCAGCCGTTCTTGAGTTATAAGTGAAGTAACTAACACGACTTTCTTTTATATATATATAGATGATCGACACTTATATAAAAAAAAGCTGATCCCCGCGGCTTCTCTCCCGTGGGCCACCCCACAGGACCCGTTTTCAGGATAACAAAATAGCCTGTCACTCAGGAATAATGTAGCTTTCTATTGGTGAAAGATTTTTTTAAATCGGTCCAGTAGTTTCGGAGCCTATTCGGTACAAACAAACAAACAAAAAATCTTTTCTCTTTATAATATTAGTATAGATTAAGGCTGATAAATCATAATATCGCTTTTAATTAAGAAAACAAATCACATAAAAAATTACGTAATGTAGATAGTCATAAGTATTTTCATAAAGTGGGATCAACATAGTTATGGGTACCTAGTACCTATCTAGAAATGTAGATGTCTTGTAACATCAAGACGCTGTATTTTAAACAATGTAAGACGAAGAAATGATTATTCTACAAAACTCTGTAAACGACTTTTTTTAATGCCTTGAACTGTCCTACTGCGATGCGGTTCTAACTGCCGGTTTCCCAGCTCAGAATTATCGGGCTGTTAACGTAATCGACGAATAATTGTCGGTTAATTCTACTTTCAGTTTCTCAACACCAAGTGTGACAAGTCGTTGACAATTTGTCACATTTGAGAAAAATCTCGAATTAACCACATGTTAGAGCAGTTTTGGGTTTCTGAGCACCTTTTTCAATGTTAATCTCTTGTCAACGAGCCTAATTTATAATTCTTGGAAATTGGTCTTAATTATAGGCAGATTAAAATTTATATTATGATTTTAAAGGCTTATATTACGATAAAAAGATAATAGGGGTCGGCGAAAACTATGGTAAGGGTTGAGTTATAAAACATATGTTAATTAAGATCAATTATTTAATTACCAAGATTTAAAAAAAAATAGGTTATCACAAACTTTTTAAATTAATTTCATTATAAAAACTTGACACAATTATCAAAAATATTTTTTTTGTATTTATGTAAATAAAAAATAAAAAAACAAACTGTTACTGACCTGGGAATCGAACCTACCTCACGCTCACGCGCGTGAGGAATGTTCGATCCCCAGGTCAGTGTTGACTGTACCCTGTACTTAGTACTTATCAAGGTCAGTTTCTGGATAGGTTTGTGTTTAACTTGAAGCGGCTGGGGACCGCGCCAGGGTAAGCAACACTTACCAAGGTCAGTCTTGGGATGGGTGACCACTTTTTTTTGGTTCGCTTGATTATGGATAGGTGACTCCGCCAGGGTAAGCAACACTAATCAAGGTCAGTCTTTGGATGGGTGACCATCACCACAAACATTTTGATCACCTATTCTAGTCACCCCGCTAGGTTAAACAACATCTACAAAGGTCACCCATCCAAAAACAAGCGAACCCAAAAAAGTGGTCACCCATCCAAACACGAACCTTGGTAAGTGTTGCTTAACCTGTGTGTGGTCACCTATCCAAAACCAAGCGATCCAAAAAATCCAAAAAAGTGGTCACCCGTCCAAACACGGACCTTGGTAAGTGTGGCTTACCCTGGCAGGGTCACACGTGTGTGAAGTTGGCATCTCAAATGTTAGCATCTCACATATTACCACCACATATAATGGCATCCCACATAGTTCTTGATAAGTTTTAACAATAGTTCCGTCGATTTTACTATCAAAATTGCATTTTGAAAAAATGAGATGCTAACTTCGCAATACATATCTTAGCATCTCTTCGAATTTCTCAAAAAAACACCACATATAAGGGCATTACGCATAGTTCTACAGTTCTTGATGCGTTTTATCAATAGTTCCGTCGATTTTGCTATAAAAATTTTGCATATCAGCATTTTGAAAAAATGAGATGCTAACTTCTCAATACATATCATAGCATCTCATCAAATTTCTCAAATAAATACGTTATTTAAGGGCATCACGCATAGTTCTATAGTTCTTGATGCGTTTTATCAATAGCTCTGTAAATTTTGCTATAAAAATTTTGCATATCATCATTATGAAAAAAATTAGATGTTAACTTCGCAATACTTATCATAGCATCTCATCGAATTTCTCAAAATTGATCTTGTTGTAGTTGGAAGCAAAAGAGTTCTGCATCCTAATCCTACTCTTTTGATAATTCTGTCGGTTGAATCTAATTTAAATCCCTAAAAAAATATAAACGAAATATCCGAACAGTAGTGAGATCCTGAGGTTCCTGTTAACTGGTCGTTCCTGGTCGTATATTTATACAGCCCAGAAGTACCAGTTATACCTGGTTTTAACATTCGAACGATAAGTCTAGGTCTCTCAAACAAGTCCCGAAAGAGTTTTAGTGTTTAAAACATCCACAATAATTATAAATCATTGTTACAAACAAAATATTCATAAAGGAGTGAGATGCTAAGGTACAGCTGGGAGCTCTGGTTCGTATAAAACATTTGAACTATTAGGCTAGGATCTCCTCCGTTTCAAATAATAATATAAATCGACTTTAGAAAGTATGGTGCCGAAAGCGAGAACTCTCACTCAAGTATCAGCAGAACATGGTTGAAGATTTAGGTTAGCTAAAATCAAGGCAATATACATTGTACGCAATAAAAAATTAAAAAAAATTGTTAAGAGGTACTGAGGCCCAGCATCTCATCGGATTCAAATCAAATCAAATCAAATCAAATGTTTTTTATTTCACATAGGCCTACATGGGCACTTATAAAACGTCGACAAAAGGTGCACGGTTCGGGTTAGTCGTTTCCTGTGGAGAAGAACCGGCAAGAAACTCCACGGTTACTCTTTTAAAAAAATTGGTTTGTTTTACAATATTTCCACGTTACAGTATTAGTGCTTAGATATGGGGGGACAACGTAGGCCCGACAATAAGTCGTAAGAAACTAAAAAAAAAAAAAAATGTATAAACGAGAGAGTTAACAAATGTTAACAAGCGTCTAGAAATCTAGAAGGCCTACAATGTTCACACATTCACAAAACAATCAGTAAAAGAATCTTTACAAAGGAAAAAATAAATAAAAATATATAACAAGACTAAATTTAACATGTGGCACAAATGTTGTTATCAGTGCTGTAACTATTCATAGCAAAGGATTCTATTGCAACTATAACTAGATTTTATAAAAACATGCTACAGAAAGTCAGAACTCTCTCCAAAGATTTCACAGAGCCTAGTTGAAGATTTAGCTTAGCGAAAATCAAGGAAATGTACATTCTACACAATAAAAAATTCAAAAAAAATGTTAAAAGGTACTGAGGCCAGGCATCTCATCGGTTTCTATTACAACTCTAACTAGACTTTATAAAAACATGCTACAGAAAGTCAGAACTCTAACCAAACATTTCACAGAGCCTGGTTGAAGATGTCGCTTAGCTAAAATCAAGGAAATATACATTGTACGCAATAAAAAATTAAAAAAAATGATAAGAGGTACTGAGGCCCAGTATCTCATCGGATTCTATTGCAACTATAACTAGACTTTATAAAAACATGCTACAGAAAGTCAGAACTCTCTCCAAAGATTTCACAGAACCTGGTTGAAGATTTAGCTAAGCGAAAATCAAGGAAATGTACATACTACGCAATAAAAAATTCAAAAAAAATGTTAAGAGGTACTGAGGCCAGGCATCTCATCGGTTTCTAGTACTCTCATAACTAGAATTTACAAGAACATGCTACAGAAAGTCAGAACTCTCACTAAAGTATCTACTGAGCCTGGTCGAAAATTTAGTTGAGGAAAAATCTAGAAAATTTTTAGAGCTCATTAGAAAAATGTAAAAAAAAATGTTAGCAGGTACGGAGGTCCGGCATCTCATCGGTTTCTATAACAAATATAACTAGACTTTATAAAAACATGCTACAGAAAGCCAGAACTCTCACTGAAGATTCCACAGAGCTTGGTTGAAGATTTAGGTTAGCTAAAATCAAGGAAATATACATGGTATGCAAAAAAAACACTAATAAAAAAAAATTAAAAGGTACTGAGGCCCAGCAGCTTATTGAATTATATTACTTATAAATTGTGTTACTGGAAACATACAACAGAAAGCCACGACTCTCACCAAAGATTTCACAGAGCCTGGTTGAAGATTTAGCTTAGCGAAAATCAAGGAAATGTACATTCTACGCAATAAAAATTTCATAAAAAATGTTAATAGGTACTGAGGCCAATGGACAATGAGATGCTGGGCCTCAGTATCTCTTAACATTTTTTAGTTATTTTTTTGCGTACAATGTATATTTCCTTGATTTAATCTAAGCTAAATCTTAAACCAGGCTCTGTGAAATCTTTGGTGAGAGTTCTGGCTTTTTGTAGCATGTTCTTGTAAAATCTAGTTATAAAAGTACTAGAAACCGATGAGGTGCCTGGCCTGAGTACCTCTTAACATTTAGTTTTTATTTTTTTGCCTACAATGTATATTTCCTTGATTTTAGCTAACCTAAATCTTCAACCAAGCTCTGTGGAATCTTCAGTGAGAGTTCTGGCTTTCTGTAGCATGTTTTTATAAAGTCTAGTTATAGTTGTTATAGAAACCGATGAGATGCCGGGCCTCAGTACCTGCTAACATTTTTTTTGAAATTTTTGTAATGAGCTCTTAAAATTTTCTTGATTTTTCCTCAACCAAATTTTCGACCAGGCTCAGTAGATACATATGTGAGAGTTCTGGCTTTATGTTGTATGTTTCCATTAAGACAATTTATAGAAGTAATATAATTCAATTAGATGCCTGGCCTCAGTACCTGCTACCATTTTATTTTTATCTTTTTGCGTACAATGTATATTTCCTTGATTTTCTCTAAGCTAAATCTTCAACCAGGCTCTGTGAAATCTTTGGTGAGAGTTCTGGCTTTTTGTAGTATGTTTTTATAAAGTCTAGTTATAGTTGTTATAGAGAGATGCCGGGCCTCAGTACCTGCTAACATTTTATTTTTAATTTTTATAATGAGCTCTGAAAATTTTCTTAATTTTTGCTCAACAAAATTTTCGACCAGGCTCAGTAGATACTTAAGTGAGAGTTCTGGCTTTCTGTAGCATGTTCTTGTAAAGTCTATTTAAAATGGTACTAGAACCCGATGAGATGCCGGGACTCGGTAACTATAAACAATTTTTTTTGCATTTTTTATTGCGTAGAATGTACATTTCCTTGAGTTTCGCTAAGCTAAATCTTTAACCAGGTTCTGTGAAATCTTTGGTGAGAGTTGTGGCTTTCTGTTGTATGTTTCCATTAATACAATTCATAGAAGTAATATAATTCAATAAGATGCTGGGCCTCAGTACCTCTTAACATTTTTTTTAGTTGTTTTTTTGCGTACCATGTATATATATATCCTATCCTATATTTCCTTGATTTTAGCTAACCTAAATCTTCAACCATGTTCTGCTGATACTTGAGTGAGAGTTCTCGCTTTCGGCAGCATACTTTTTAAAGTCCATTCATATTATTATTTGATACGGAGGAGATCCTAGCCTAATAGTTCAAATGTTTTATACGAACCAGAACTCCCAGCTGTACCTTAGCATCTCATTCCTTTATGAATATTTTGTTTGTAACAATGATTTATAATTATTGTGGATGTTTTAAACACTAAAACTCTTTCGGGACTTGTTTGAGAGACCTAGACTTATCGTTCGAATGTTAAAACCAGGTATAACTGGTACTTCTGGGCTGTATAAAGATACGACCTGGAACGACCAGTTATACCTCAGGATCTCACTACTGTTCGGATATTTCGTTTATATTTTTTTAGGGATTTAAATTAGATTCAACCGACAGAACTATCAAAAGAATAGGTTTAGGATGCAGAATTCTTTTGCTTCCAACTACAACAAGGTCAATTTTGAGAAATTCGATGAGATGCTATGATATGTATTGAGAAGTTAGCTTCTCATTGTTTCAAAATGCTGATATGCAAAATTTTTATAGCAAAATCGACGGAACTATTGATAAAACGCATCAAGAACTGTAGAACTATGCGGAATGCCCTTATATGTGGGGTGTTTTTGAGAAATTTGATGAGATGCTATGATATGTATTGAGAAGTTAGCATCAAATTTTTTCAAAATGCTGATATTCAAAATTTTTTTAGCAAAATCGACGGAACTATTGATAAAACGCATCAAGAACTGTAGAACTATGCGTAATGCCTTTATATGTGGTGTTTTTTTGAGAAATTCGATGAGATGCTATGATATGTATTGCGAAGTTAGCATCTCATTTTTTCAAAATGCAATTTTGATAGTAAAATCGACGGAACTATTGTTAAAACTTATCAAAAACTATAGAACTATGTGGGATGCCATTATATGTGGTGTTAATTTGTGAGATGCTAACATTTGAGATGCTAACTTCACACACGTCAGGGTCACCCATCCAAAAACAAGAAAACCAAAATAAAGTGGTCACCCATCCCAAGACTGACCTTAGTAAGTGTTGCTTACCCTGGTGGGGTCAGTCATCCAAAACAAACGAACCAAAAAAAAGCGGTCACCCATCCAAAGAATAACCTTGGTAAGTGTTGCTTAACCTGTGTGGGGTCACCTATCCAAAAACAAGCAAACCAAAAAATAAAACGTGGTTACCCATCCAAAAATCGACCTTGGTAAGGTTTGCTTAACATGGCGGCTACACCAACCCAGCCTCTCAAGATAATATACTATATAAAGTTACTGATTTCGCTTTAGTAGTGAATGAAGTGAATGAATACCAGCTAGGGTAGCCAATCGAAATAAATTAAAGTCGATTATTTAATGTAACAAGCGATTACGTAATTTCTCGCTGATGAAGTGTTGAGAAACTCACTGACAACTGACGGCTGGTTAATTTGTGACAAATTGTTAGCTGATTTGAGATGTGACGTCGATTTCAGAAACTGGCCCTAACGCTCTATAATCTCTGTGTATGAAAGACATTTAGGAGAATTAAAAAACCTTACAAGGATATTTATACCTAATTAAAGACTATAATTTGAATTGGCCAATTTGCGTGTTTAGGTTTAAAAGTGCTAGCGAAATACTCGAGAGAAAATATTGGGACATTAGTATCGACTGTTGCCAAGAGATGGCGTTGTTAGTTGAGCGACGGTTTCTGAATCACGGTGTTAAGAATTTCCGTCGTTCAACTAGGTCAAGGATACAATTTTTTGGTTGTGTGAGCAGCAAGCAATGTGATTATTATATTATACGCGCTTAGTATATAGTCCATTGTTTTATTATTCACCCTCTCCAAGTCGACCTTGTTCATGGTCCTTCGAGAGCCGGGTGTGGTCGGGAGTGTTTTGGTGGTTTCCGGTGGTGGTAGAAATTACCACCCTTCGCTTCGTTACTGGGCAGTGGATCGCTGTCCAGAGCATCCCTTCAGTGGGTACCAGGTGAGAGGTGCCAGGAGCTGAAGGTGGAAGACCGGTTGGCGCAGAGAGCAACCAGTGGAGCGTGGTGCAGCACTACTGGTGGCAGCAGCAGCCGGAGGGACGAGGCAAGGGAGGAGCAGAAGCTCAACAGTTCGGGGTCAAGCAGGCAGGGGGCGCCACTTGTGTGTGGTGCAGTACAGCGCGACGTGACGTCGCCGTCATCAGTGTCAGTGAGTGTATCTGGTGAAACAATCGTGAGTACTTTCAACCTTATTAAATCAGGAAGAATCTAATAGAAAAAGTGCATTAGAATTTGAACTTTATACTCATTTAAAAATTAACTTTGCTGTTTGTGTGTGATTTCGGACTTGTAAATTTTTTCAAGAAAAGTGGTAGCAAACGGGGAACCTATGCCCGATTTGCCATAGAAAATAAACGTTAAAAAGACTTGTAAAATTTTCGTTGTGTTTACGAGTGCAAGAAGATTGTCTTTAGTGAACATTAAGTTTAGAATTATATTCTTCCTCTCTTTATTGTTTAAAGTTGTTTGTTTATTGTGCTGTAGATAGAAATTTATTATTGATTTGTGTGTTTACGTATAATTCGTGTTTTCAAAATGGATTCATTTATCAATATCCAAGAAGATGTGAAAACAAAAATCGAAAAGTCTTGGATTAACTTAAAAAAATGCCCAAAAGATAGGCTTACAGTGTCGTATATTGAAACACGTTTAGAAGGGTTAGAACAACAATGGCAACTTTTTTATAATACGCATGTTAGAATAATCAGCGAAGTTAAAAAATCCGAATTACATAGTTCCAATTACCATAAAGATTGTTTTTATGACGAGGTTGAAGAATTATATATTCAGTTCAAAAGTACTTTAAAAGAGCTACTAAGGAAAGATAAAATTGTATCTAGTGGAGAGAATAGTAGTAGCCCGGGACTTAGCGGTAACAAAGATTTCCATAACTTTCGGTTACCAGAAGTTAAAATACCAATGTTTTCTGGTAAATATCACGAGTGGGTAACCTTTAGAGATTTGTTTATTGGTTTAATACACAAAAATAGTAGCCTAGAGGATGCACAAAAATTGTACTATTTAAAAGGGTATTTAACCGGGGAAGCAGAACAGTTATTAAAAAATGTAAAAGTGACATCGGAAAATTATAGTACAAGTTGGAAAAAATTAGACTCTATGTATAATAATAAAAGATTCTTAGCAAATGGTATTGTAAAATCTTTATTTAATCAAAGAACATTAACAGGAGAATCCGCATCGGAAATTAAAAAACTTTTAAGTACAACTACCGATTGCCTAGAGTCAATAAAAAATTTAGATATAGATCTTGCATCATTTTTAATTGTTCATATTGTAACCGAAAAACTGGATAAGGCCACTAGAAGGGATTGGGAATTAAAGGTAGCATCAGATCCAAGCGATGATCTTCCTACCTTTGATCAACTAAAAGATTTTTTGATTAATCGATTTAGGGGGTTAGAAAATTTAGATACTAAGATAGAAAGGGTCCAAAGGACGACACAGGCACTACACGTAATGAAAGATGGAAAGGGATCTTGTGCATTTTGTGCAGGTGAACACAAAATAAGTGCATGTAAAAAATTCATTAACGAAAGTATTGACAATCGGAGAGACTTTGTTCTCAAGAAAAAATTATGTTTCGTTTGCTTGCTTAGTAACCACTCTGTTAGGTTTTGCAAAAACACTCTCAGGTGCCAGGTGTGCAAACGCCGCCACCATTCATTGCTACACCCACCGGGTGGTGTAGGGTCGGAAGTTGGTGAGGGCAGTAGTGCTGCTTGCTCGGAAACCTCATCGAATGGGGAAAATACAGCCGCTAATCAAGTAGAGGGGTCCAATACGCCGGTAATCTCATGTCTTGCGAAAGGGAGTAGGAAAACGGTATTACTAACGACGGCGTTAGTTAATGCGGAATCAAAGAATGGAACTTACCACGTGGTTAGGGCATTGCTGGATCAGGGATCACAGGGTTCCTTTGTTACGGAATCCCTGGTTCAGTATCTGGGGTTAAAGAAAAGAGCTTCAAAAAATACGGTGCTCGGTGTGGGAGACAAAGGTACAACGTCGACGGCTATAGTGGTTATAAATCTTCGGTCAAGAGTAAATCCTTCTTTTAAAATAAAGGTGAATGCCTATGTTTTGAAGTCAGTAACGTCTCTTCTCCCATCCTCTAAAGTAGCTAGAGTAGAATGGGTAGAATTGAACGAAAATGATTTGGCTGATCCGGATTACTTCAGACCTAATAAAATTGATATTTTATTGGGCGCTGAAGTATACAGTCAGGTCATTCAGCACGGTGTTAAGAAGAATGCAAACGGGACTCTGCTGGCGCAAGAAACCACATTAGGATGGGTATTGTCGGGTGCGTTTGAAGTTGACCAAGGCATAAGTTCTCCCTCAAAAATAACTGTGATGCATACCAGCGTCCAGGATGATGAATTATTGAGAAAATTCTGGGAACTGGAAGAAACATCTGGAACAAAAAGGATGCTTACAGAAGAGGAAATGGAATGCGAAGAATTGTTTAAAACTACAACGACAAGAAATAAAGACGGCAGGTATGTAGTAAGATTGCCAGTACGGGATACAAACCTGGTTGTTAATGGCGGTGAATCCAAAGGGATAGCTGAAAAAAGACTTAAAGGGTTAGAAACAAGGTTAGCAAAAAATGATAAATTAAAGGCCGACTACGCTAAGGTCATACAGGAATATTTAAGTCTTAACCACATGGTAGAAATAAAAGAAATGGATAAGGATAATAAAAAGGGTGTTTACTTACCTCATCACGCTGTCGTCCGGGAGGATAAAGATACAACCAAAGTGCGTGTTGTGTTCGATGCGTCCTGCAAGCGCAGTAACGGGAGGTCACTTAACGATGACCTAATGGTGGGTCCGTCTTTGCAAGACGAACTTCGTCATATTATTATGCGTTGGAGGGCGCATAAGATTTGTATAGTGGCTGATATTATAAAAATGTACCGGCAAGTTTTAGTGAATAGGCAAGATACTCCAATGCAACGAATCCTTTGGCGGGATAGTCCTGAAAGGGAAATAAAGGAGTACGAATTGATAACCGTTACATTCGGGACAGCCTCGGCACCATACTTAGCTGTACGGGCTCTTCAACAGCTTGCAGTTGACGAATGCGGGGATAATGTAGATATAGCTAAAATAATCGTAAATGATTTTTATATGGACGATTTAATGTCAGGAGCTGAAACTAAAGAAGATGCGTTAAAAATCTATACGGAAATAACAAAGGTGCTAGCTAAGGGCGGATTTCAACTACAAAAATGGAAAAGCAATAGCGAAGACTTATTAAAAAGCATTAAGGAGAGGAATGATGAAGCATTACAGATAAAAATAGACGATGTAACAAAAATCTTAGGACTTACCTGGAATTCGCGCGACGATTGCTTCCAATACTCTCTGGTACTTCCGCAGATAACTGGACCTATAACAAAAAGAAAAATTATATCCGATATAGCAAGATTATTCGATCCATTGGGGTGGCTAGCACCAAGCATAATTATAGCAAAGGTGTTGATACAAAAGCTGTGGTTAGCAGGTTTAGAATGGGACCAAGAGGTTCCGAATAATTTAGTAAATGAATGGGCGACTTACCGTTGCAACTTATCTTCTTTGGTGGAGGTTAGAATCCCACGATGGCTGCATACTGCTACTAACGTAAAGAAGGAACTGCATGGCTTTTCGGATGCTTCCAAAATGGCGTATGCGGCTGTCATTTATCTCAGAGTTCTGGATCACGAAGGAAATATTCACATTTCCTTAGTCGCGTCAAAGACGAAGGTGGCACCCATTAGACAAGTGTCTATACCTAGACTAGAACTTTGTGGGGCTGTTCTTTTAGCCAAACTGATGGCTGAAGTAGGAGAAATAATGGGTGTCCAGAAGATGGATTGGCATGCATGGACAGATAGTGAGGTGGTACTAGCTTGGCTCAATTGTCATCCTAGTCGCTGGAAAACTTTTGTAGCCAATAGAGTTTCGGATATTTTAAACACCTTGGATACATACCACTGGTCCCATGTATCGTCTAAGCAAAATCCCGCAGATTGTGCTTCCCGAGGTGTGTGCCCAACTGTATTGAAATCTACGGCTATGTGGTGGAATGGTCCGGACTTGTTGCGACAAAAGATAATTGACTATAAAAGGCCAAAGCATCTTGGAACACATTTGGAAGAAGTCAAGGCGCACACGACTGCGGTCGACACAGTTACCATCTGGAATAAGTTTTCCAGGTTGTCAAAATTAATAAGAGTGGTCGCTTACTGCCGGCGTTTTTTGAATTTAAGAAAACAGGCAACAACACAACATTGTTCGCGGGAATTAACGAAACAGGAGCTTGACGAGGCCACAGACACATGCATAAAGAAATGCCAAGAGGAGTTTTCAGAAGAAATGAAGGAATTAAAAAATAGTACGATAGTAAAGAAAAAGGGGAGTCTTAATTCGTTAAATGCCTTTATTGACTCAAAAGGAATCATAAGAGTTGGAGGAAGACTTGAAATGTCTCAATTGGATTATAATCGCGTGCACCCAATCCTCTTGCCAAGGGAATCTTTTTTGACCGAACTTGTGATTGCTGACGCTCATTCAAAAACCATGCATGGTGGCCCGCAGCTTATGGTTACATATGTACGATCCAAATATTGGATCATAGGGATTAAATTGCTTGCCAAAAAATATGTAAGAAACTGCGTTAAATGCATTAGGTATTCAGCCAAAACTCGACCCCAACTTATGGGCCAACTACCATCGGCACGTGTGACGCAAAATAAACCCTTTCTGTGCACAGGAGTGGATTATGCAGGACCCATAAACATACGGGTGTCCAAGGGGCGCGGGAACAAGTCGTATGAGGGTTATATTGCACTCTTTATATGCATGTCCACTCGAGCAGTGCACATAGAGGCGGTTAGTGAGTTGAGTACCAAAGGTTTCCTGGCTGCGTACAAAAGATTTGTGGCAAGGCGTGGTCGCTGCGCCGAATTGTACAGCGACAATGGGGCTAATTTTGTAGGGGCTGCACGGGAATTGCTTCATTTATATAATGAAGAAAAATCAAATTTTAATACGGAATTAGCAGAATATCTCGCTACAAGTGGCACGGAGTGGAACTTTATTCCTCCTCATGCGCCAAATTTTGGGGGACTTTGGGAGGCAGGGATTAAGTCTACCAAGTACCATTTAAAGAGGGTCATAGGAAACACTACTCTGACATACGAAGAGATGGCTACTGTACTAGCTCAAATTGAAGCGTGCCTCAATTCGAGGCCGCTATCGTATGTGGAGGATCAAGACAAATTAACCATCCTAACTCCAGGGCATTTTCTGGTAGGGGAGCCATTAGTTTTATCTCCCGATTTAAATTTCGAAAGAACAAATGTTAGTATGTTAAAGCGATGGCACCTGCAGCAGAGAATGATGCAAGATTTCTGGCGACGCTGGTCTCATGACTATCTTCACCAATTCTTGCAACGATATAAGTGGCAATATAAAATGCCGGAACCATCTGTCGGGGATGTAGTTTTGGTTAAAGAGGATGATATGCCTCCTGGCAAGTGGTTGCTAGGCAGGATCGAACAAAAACATCCCGGGTCGGACGGTCTTACTCGTGTCGTCACACTACGCACAAAATCGTCTACGATAAAAAGACCGACTTCTAAATTATGTTTACTGCCTGTGTCCAATTGAAACTGGAATAATTGTTAGATGTAAGCAAATGTTGAACGCATTGTTTTAACTGTTTGTCAAGTAGTTTTAGTTTTAATTTTAATATTCATAGAGAGGTAAATTGTAACCAAACATGTCAAGGGTTAAAAGAAATGTATGGAATTGCTTCTCAGCAAGGATGTACTAAGAGTTAAGTTCAGGACATGCGAGATATTTTTACCTTATTGAGCAATGTGGCCATGTTAAAAGACATTCTGCAATAATGTCCTTGGTGGGCGGTATGTTTAGGTTTAAAAGTGCTAGCGAAATACTCGAGAGAAAATATTGGGACATTAGTATCGACTGTTGCCAAGAGATGGCGTTGTTAGTTGAGCGACGGTTTCTGAATCACGGTGTTAAGAATTTCCGTCGTTCAACTAGGTCAAGGATACAATTTTTTGGTTGTGTGAGCAGCAAGCAATGTGATTATTATATTATACGCGCTTAGTATATAGTCCATTGTTTTATTATTCACCCTCTCCAAGTCGACCTTGTTCATTGCGTACTGGACCATTTGCGGTTTGGACAATTTGCAAATTGGATAAAATGCGAATTGGACAATTTGCGAATCGAATATTTTGAGCCCACTGGATATTTTGCGAATTGGACATAATGCGCCCAAACGCCTTTTACTTGCAAGTCACTGCTAACACCATCTATCGCTTGGGAGAGATACGACCGCGTTCGATATGCTATTAGTAAAATAATTGGTTTAGTCCGTCGAAGTGAGTGTCTCATGGGTTCGTTTATTTATATCGTTCAAGCGTGGGTTTATTATAGTTGAAATAACCCGATCGCATCATACATTAGATCACGATTGAGTTTAGTTTCCGCCAAGTTATAAAGATAATTGCTTCTACAAATATTACCAAAGTGGCGTCCGTGCGTGACCCGGACACCGACACTGACACTCGCTGTGAGCCACCACACACGAGGCTCGGGGAGTTTCCTATTGCACTGCTGTTACTGTTATATGATAATAAGTGAACAATATAGCTATAATAATACGATGAAAAAACAAAGTACAGAGAGGGGTTTTTCAGATTTCCTTTTGTTACGTTCGGTTCGTAATATCCTGTAAAATAAGTTCGTTGGCTATGTATGTATATCAAATCAAATATTGCGACGTCTATTCTCCAAGTTATACATGCTAACCTAACCAAGCTCACCGGAAGCCAGTAATGAACGCTAAAGATATTATAGTACACAAGTGTGCGCCATACATTCCAGGTAGTAACATTGCCCGGCTTGGGATTCGAACCCAAGAGCCCACAGTCAGTTGCGACCCGCTCGACCAACGGGGCAGATCCAGTTGAACATGAGAAAGTATCTGTAAAGTAAAGGAGGGTGTAGGGTACTGACTGTTGTTCTTGGTGTCGTTGGCGTGCGAGTCGTTCCCGGCGCGCTGCGTGCACGCGGCGTCCACGCAGGCGGGCCGCTGGCAGCGCTCGCCCGCCCACGCCGGCGGACACGCGCACCACACGTCGCCCAGCGCCGACACGCTGCACGTGCCCTGCACACGCACACACGCACACATACACACACGTCACCTTCACACATTGCATCTGATCCGAAATGAGTTTAAAACTTCTCTTCGAATTGAAATTGTATCGAAATCGTACGGATGGAGTATGTATCCAGTCACTAGATTCTAGTGGAGATAAATAGGATTGTACTAGAATCTAGTACAACAGATAGGCTGTTTCGGATCAATTGGATTAGGATCGAATACTGCTAATTATACGCAGTATCGGTAGATTATCTTAAGATAGTCTGCGTATACATTTTAGTTACCAAAAGGTGATGCAGTAAGTGAACCAGCACGCTCAGTATGAGCTTCATGTTTAATATTTCATCTACATACTCTAAAAGAAAGCAGTGATCGACTTATAAATTGTAGGTCGTGGGTTCGAATCCAGGCAGGCGCTTTACAATTATTTATTATTTCATGACCACAGCTCTCAAAACGGTGAAGTGAAGAAACCGGCTTATCCTAGAACCAAAAATTCAAAGACATATGTTACATCCACTAATCCACTCTGGGCCCGCGTGGTGGATTTCGGCCCATCCCCTCTCACAGAGAGGAGGCCTTTGCCCCAGCAGTGGAATCATTAATAGGCTGATGATGATGACTCTCAAATTACGATTAGTCGAAAGTTCCAAATATGAAATCACAAGTAATAACTTATTGACAGACTGTATCTATAGACGACATTAATAAAATTAAATGGTTTACTTTGTAACATACAAATGTTTACGAATTACTTTAAATCAAGTCAATAATTAAGTACAGCATGGAGTCGGACAAGCTCCGTTGTTATCTGTGGCACTCTATCTAAAATGCTGGCACATCCTCGGTATAGACATATTTACGATATTTAAAATTGTGATATTGAAGACATTGGATAAAGTAGTGTATGAAATTGCACATGATTAGATATTAAACAGTAGACAATGCAACAGTAGCAGAACAAGTATTTGGCTGAGGCGGTCATGCCCAGCGCGCCGCACGCCGCACTGCTACCTGGTAGGGGAGGTAGTTACCTGGTTGAGGCAGATGAAGCGGCAGTTGCGGCGGCAGCGCGCCGCACTGCTACCTGGTAGGGGAGGTAGTTACCTGGTTGAGGCAGATGAAGCGGCAGTCGCGGCGGCAGCGCGCCGCACTGCTACCTGGTAGGGGAGGTAGTTACCTGGTTGAGGCAGATGAAGCGGCAGTTGCGGCGGCAGCGCGCCGCACTGCTACCTGGTAGGGGAGGTAGTTACCTGGTTGAGGCAGATGAAGCGGCAGTCGCGGCGGCAGCGCGCCGCACTGCTACCTGGTAGGGGAGGTAGTTACCTGGTTGAGGCAGATGAAGCGGCAGTCGCGGCGGCAGCGCGCCGCACTGCTACCTGGTAGGGGAGGTAGTTACCTGGTTGAGGCAGATGAAGCGGCAGTTGCGGCGGCAGCGCGCCGCACTGCTACCTGGTAGGGGAGGTAGTTACCTGGTTGAGGCAGATGAAGCGGCAGTTGCGGCGGCAGCGCGCCGCACTGCTACCTGGTAGGGGAGGTAGTTACCTGGTTGAGGCAGATGAAGCGGCAGTTGCGGCGGCAGCGCGCCGCACTGCTACCTGGTAGGGGAGGTAGTTACCTGGTTGAGGCAGATGAAACGGCAGTCGCGGCGGCAGCGCGCCGCACGCCGCACTGCTACCTGGTAGGGGAGGTAGTTACCTGGTTGAGGCAGATGAAGCGGCAGTCGCGGCGGCAGCGCGCCGCACTGCTACCTGGTAGGGGAGGTAGTTACCTGGTTGAGGCAGATGAAGCGGCAGTTGCGGCGGCAGCGCGCCGCACTGCTACCTGGTAGGGGAGGTAGTTACCTGGTTGAGGCAGATGAAGCGGCAGTTGCGGCGGCAGCGCGCCGCACTGCTACCTGGTAGGGGAGGTAGTTACCTGGTTGAGGCAGATGAAGCGGCAGTCGCGGCGGCAGCGCGCCGCACTGCTACCTGGTAGGGGAGGTAGTTACCTGGTTGAGGCAGATGAAGCGGCAGTTGCGGCGGCAGCGCGCCGCACTGCTACCTGGTAGGGGAGGTAGTTACCTGGTTGAGGCAGATGAAGCGGCAGTCGCGGCGGCAGCGCGCCGCACTGCTACCTGGTAGGGGAGGTAGTTACCTGGTTGAGGCAGATGAAGCGGCAGTCGCGGCGGCAGCGCGCCGCACTGCTACCTGGTAGGGGAGGTAGTTACCTGGTTGAGGCAGATGAAGCGGCAGTTGCGGCGGCAGCGCGCCGCACTGCTACCTGGTAGGGGAGGTAGTTACCTGGTTGAGGCAGATGAAGCGGCAGTTGCGGCGGCAGCGCGCCGCACTGCTACCTGGTAGGGGAGGTAGTTACCTGGTTGAGGCAGATGAAGCGGCAGTTGCGGCGGCAGCGCGCCGCACTGCTACCTGGTAGGGGAGGTAGTTACCTGGTTGAGGCAGATGAAACGGCAGTCGCGGCGGCAGCGCGCCGCACGCCGCACTGCTACCTGGTAGGGGAGGTAGTTACCTGGTTGAGGCAGATGAAGCGGCAGTCGCGGCGGCAGCGCGCCGCACTGCTACCTGGTAGGGGAGGTAGTTACCTGGTTGAGGCAGATGAAGCGGCAGTTGCGGCGGCAGCGCGCCGCACTGCTACCTGGTAGGGGAGGTAGTTACCTGGTTGAGGCAGATGAAGCGGCAGTTGCGGCGGCAGCGCGCCGCACTGCTACCTGGTAGGGGAGGTAGTTACCTGGTTGAGGCAGATGAAACGGCAGTCGCGGCGGCAGCGCGCCGCACGCCGCACTGCTACCTGGTAGGGGAGGTAGTTACCTGGTTGAGGCAGATGAAGCGGCAGTCGCGGCGGCAGCGCGCCGCACTGCTACCTGGTAGGGGAGGTAGTTACCTGGTTGAGGCAGATGAAGCGGCAGTTGCGGCGGCAGCGCGCCGCACTGCTACCTGGTAGGGGAGGTAGTTACCTGGTTGAGGCAGATGAAGCGGCAGTTGCGGCGGCAGCGCGCCGCACTGCTACCTGGTAGGGGAGGTAGTTACCTGGTTGAGGCAGATGAAACGGCAGTCGCGGCGGCAGCGCGCCGCACGCCGCACTGCTACCTGGTAGGGGAGGTAGTTACCTGGTTGAGGCAGATGAAGCGGCAGTCGCGGCGGCAGCGCGCCGCACGCCGCACTGCTACCTGGTAGGGGAGGTAGTTACCTGGTTGAGGCAGATGAAGCGGCAGTCGCGGCGGCAGCGCGCCGCACTGCTACCTGGTAGGGGAGGTAGTTACCTGGTTGAGGCAGATGAAGCGGCAGTCGCGGCGGCAGCGCGCCGCACTGCTACCTGGTAGGGGAGGTAGTTACCTGGTTGAGGCAGATGAAGCGGCAGTTGCGGCGGCAGCGCGCCGCACTGCTACCTGGTAGGGGAGGTAGTTACCTGGTTGAGGCAGATGAAGCGGCAGTCGCGGCGGCAGCGCGCCGCACTGCTACCTGGTAGGGGAGGTAGTTACCTGGTTGAGGCAGATGAAGCGGCAGTCGCGGCGGCAGCGCGCCGCACTGCTACCTGGTAGGGGAGGTAGTTACCTGGTTGAGGCAGATGAAGCGGCAGTTGCGGCGGCAGCGCGCCGCACTGCTACCTGGTAGGGGAGGTAGTTACCTGGTTGAGGCAGATGAAGCGGCAGTTGCGGCGGCAGCGCGCCGCACTGCTACCTGGTAGGGGAGGTAGTTACCTGGTTGAGGCAGATGAAGCGGCAGTTGCGGCGGCAGCGCGCCGCACTGCTACCTGGTAGGGGAGGTAGTTACCTGGTTGAGGCAGATGAAACGGCAGTCGCGGCGGCAGCGCGCCGCACGCCGCACTGCTACCTGGTAGGGGAGGTAGTTACCTGGTTGAGGCAGATGAAGCGGCAGTTGCGGCGGCAGCGCGCCGCACTGCTACCTGGTAGGGGAGGTAGTTACCTGGTTGAGGCAGATGAAGCGGCAGTTGCGGCGGCAGCGCGCCGCACTGCTACCTGGTAGGGGAGGTAGTTACCTGGTTGAGGCAGATGAAACGGCAGTCGCGGCGGCAGCGCGCCGCACGCCGCACTGCTACCTGGTAGGGGAGGTAGTTACCTGGTTGAGGCAGATGAAGCGGCAGTCGCGGCGGCAGCGCGCCGCACGCCGCACTGCTACCTGGTAGGGGAGGTAGTTACCTGGTTGAGGCAGATGAAGCGGCAGTCGCGGCGGCAGCGCGCCGCACTGCTACCTGGTAGGGGAGGTAGTTACCTGGTTGAGGCAGATGAAGCGGCAGTCGCGGCGGCAGCGCGCCGCACTGCTACCTGGTAGGGGAGGTAGTTACCTGGTTGAGGCAGATGAAGCGGCAGTTGCGGCGGCAGCGCGCCGCACTGCTACCTGGTAGGGGAGGTAGTTACCTGGTTGAGGCAGATGAAGCGGCAGTCGCGGCGGCAGCGCGCGCCCGCCGCACTGCTACCTGGTAGGGGAGGTAGTTACCTGGTTGAGGCAGATGAAGCGGCAGTCGCGGCGGCAGCGCGCCGCACTGCTACCTGGTAGGGGAGGTAGTTACCTGGTTGAGGCAGATGAAGCGGCAGTCGCGGCGGCAGCGCGCCGCACTGCTACCTGGTAGGGGAGGTAGTTACCTGGTTGAGGCAGATGAAGCGGCAGTTGCGGCGGCAGCGCGCCGCACTGCTACCTGGTAGGGGAGGTAGTTACCTGGTTGAGGCAGATGAAGCGGCAGTCGCGGCGGCAGCGCGCGCCCGCCGCATCGCGCACGCACACGCCCAGCGCTCCGCACGCCGGCCCGTCCAGGCACTGTTCGCAGCGTGTGCCTGTTTTAATTAGTATATAGAATTCATTATTAGCAACGAGATTCAGCGCACATGGTCCGCAAGCAATATAGTATAAATAATAGTGATGACAGTTTACAAGTAGCAGGTAGGGCACTAGTAATGACGTACCGGTGTAGTCAGGCGGGCAGGCGCACACGGCGCGGCCTGCGCGCGCACTGCACGTGGCGCCGTTCTCGCACGCCAGCCGCGCGCACGCCTGCGCTGCGCCCGCGGTCACCAACTCGCAGCGCGCGCCACCGTAGCCCGGGTTGCACACACACTGCGGGACACGGGAGGACGTCAGTACACGTACTACGTTACAACACAGCTAGCACTCGTTTTCACAGTATGTACCTTGAGCGGTTGCGGCTTGTCGCCGTCCTGCGGTGCAGTGGCGTCCAGCTCACAGCGGCCACGGCGGTGGCAGTGCTGCGCGCAGCGGTAGTGCTGGCAGCGCTCGCCCGCGAATAGCGCGGGGCAGCGGCAGCGCGGCGCGCCCCCGGCGTCCAGCACGCAGTCGCCCGCGCCGCACGCAAGCGCGCACGCGCCCCCCGCCCCCGCCCCCGCCCCGCCCGGCACGTCCGGCGCGCCCACGGAACCACGCGGGATCACGCACACGCGCTGCTCCTGCACGACCACACATTACACTATCGAGCTACAATGTATTTGCTAAGTTTATTGTGCGGAGGAAAAACTGTAATGTCGAACTGCAGGATGTACATGCGCCAATCAGCGGTGTATCATAGTCTTGTCAGTGATGAGTGTTTACGACGAAGCTTACGTAGCATGTAGGAGCTCCCGCAGAAGTGTGTCTTTGTGTACATCTAATGGACGCAGTGTTTACGCGTTTCAAATGTGAATAGAACATCAATGACCTCGAACTACCGCTACTAAGTGTCACTTTATAAGTACGGTTTGCAATAAATGCTAATTCGCGTAGTAATGACAACATAGAAAATTTAAATAAAGAGTCTAGTAATTTTAAACGATAGGTTTCAAAGTCTGTAGCGCCTCTGCTGAAGTGATAAGATTGTTTTTTTTACATTAACGCAGGCGCTACATTACTTAAGACGCCGGGCGCAGGACGCCACTTACCAGTCGTTCATATGCACTCATACTGATAAGTTAGGTTGTAGAATAGTTTAGAGTAAAAATTAATTAGTATTTGTTGTAAGTTTGATGTGAGAACAATATAGTACGATTTTATTTTATCGTGAATTGTTATTTCATTTAACCACCAGAACACACCAATATAGTATCCTAAATTGGTGACCCCGACGTGATTGTTTTTGGGCCACAGTGTACTAACTTTTGTGACTATTTGTGTGCGAGCAGTGACTTTTAAATTCAGTGATAATGACCACTGGTGTTCCGGACGTACCCCATATTCCATCTACGGACATTATGGCAATAACACTGTCGTCGCGAATTGCCGAATTTTGGGTGGACCAACCGCGCGTATGGTTCATCCGCGTCGAGGCAATTCTCACTCCACAGAAGATGAGCGATGATGCTAAATTTGATTTAGTTGTTGCGAATTTGCCTAAGGATGTCATTGTTCAATTATCCGAATTTCTGACCAAACCTCCAGAGTCAGGAAAATTTCAAGCATTGAAGACGAAAATGTTGACGCTATTCGAGGATTCTACAAATAGACAGATAGAAAAACTCATAGGTGAAATGGAATTGGGTGATCAAAAGCCCTCACAACTACTCCACCGGATGAGGGACTTGGCGCGTGACAAAATCCCGGACGACACATTGAGAGTGCTATGGCAAGGTCATCTACCAACAACCGTACGAGCGGTATTGGCTGTTTCAGAAACTAAAGGAATTGACAATTTAGCGATGATTGCGGATAATGTCGCGGAGGCTACCCGCGTCCCACAAGTTTCGGAAGTGTCCCAGAAATTGGTATCGACAAGTGAATCGTCCAAGGTTACGGCAGATATCGAGCAATTGACAGCTGAGATTGCGAAGATCAATGCAACGTTGACAAACATGCAGCGTGGTAGGTCAAGATCAAGAAGTAGCAACCGTTATATGAGGCGCTATTCAAGGTCGTCATCAAGAAATTGCACACCGGATTCCCCAGACTGGCTATGCAGTTATCACTTTCGGTACCGCCATAGAGCCAATCGCTGCGTACCTCCTTGTGCGTGGAAGTCAAGGGATAACAGCAAAAAGGAAAATGCCAGATCTTCACAGTCGGAAAACTAATAGGCGCGGTGCAGTCGTCGGCGGAGGTCTGCGCTGTGGTGCCCTGCAGCCGCCTATCAGTAATGGACTACAACTCAGGTTTGCGTTTTCTCGTCGATACAGGCGCAAACGTATCTATCTTACCGGTAACGAAGAGAATTTTTAAAAACTTAAGGTGTTCTGACTACAAATTATATGCTGCCAACGGTACCGAAATTGCTACTTATGGCGTTAAGTCGCTTGTTCTAAACCTAAAGTTACGTAGACCGTACCGTTGGGAGTTTATTATAGCTGATGTTAAGCAGCCTAATCTGGGCGCAGATTTTTTGTCCTATCATAAAATTTTAGTAGATATGAGTCAGAGAAAACTGATAGATCAGACTACAAATTTAAATGTATCAGCCGCAATTGTAAAGATGCAACAGTCTTCCGTTAATTCTATTATTGAGAGTTGTCCATATTATGATTTATTGTGTATGTATCCCGAAATCACAAAACCAGCGTCATTCAGGGAATCTCCTCCGCATAATGTGTTGCATTATATCGAGACGACGGGACCACCCGTTCATGCCCGCGCTCGTCCTTTAGCGCCAGACAGATATAACAAAGTTAAGGAAGAGTTTAGAATTATGCAGGAATTAGGTATCTGTAGACCATCTAAAAGTGCTTGGGCCAGTCCACTTCACGTTGTTCCGAAGAAAAACGGTGAATTGAGACCATGTGGCGACTATCGTCGTTTAAACGCGATAACAAAGCCTGACAGATACCCAATTCCTCGTTTGCATGATTTCACATACGTGTTGGCGAATAAAATAATATTTTCAAAATTAGACATAAATAGAGCCTATCATTGCATAAGTATAGCACCGGAAGATATAGAGAAGACAGCCATAATAACCCCATTTGGTCTTTATGAATTTCCCCGCATGACATTCGGTTTGCGAAACGCAGCACAGACATTTCAGCGTTTCATGAATAATACTGTTTTACAGGGTTTGGATTTTTTATATAATTACTTGGATTATGTTATCATTGCTAGTGAAAATAGCACCCTCCATAAGGAATATTTAAGGTTGGTTTTTGAACGCTTCAATACTTACGGCATCACGATAAACTTAAACAAGTATTGTTTTGGACAGTCGCGCATAGAGTTTTTAGGGCATGAAGTTAGTGTAGATGGTATCAGACCACTCGATGAGAAAGTTCAGGCAATTGTGAATTTTCCTAAGCCCGAAAATGTAGCCCAATTGAGACGGTTTTTAGGTATGCTAAATTTTTATAGGCCACATTTACCAAATTTGGCTTCGTATCAGTGTGAGCTTAATAAGTATTTAAATAACGCGAAGAAAAATGACAAGACTAAAATTCATTGGACAGATGTTGCTGAGAACGCGTTTGTGCAATGTAAGACGGGTCTGCAGAAGGTCGTTACACTGTCACATCCTCGTCAAGATGTTCCACTTGCGTTAATGACCGATGCTTCTAATACATCTATGGGATCAGTTTTGCAACAAAAGGTAGACGGTGTTTGGAAACCGTTAGGCTATTTCTCAAAGAAATTAACCCCTACGGAACAAAAATATTCAACCTACGATAGGGAGCTGCTAGCCATTTACAGATCGATTAAATATTTTCGCAAATTATTCGAAGGTCGCCCTCTGACAGTGTATACAGACCACAAACCTTTATGTACTGCATTTTCAAAATTAAGTAAAGACGACAACGAAATACCAAGAAGGACGCGTCAACTACTTTTTATTGGCTTATGTTTAACAAACCACCAAATCTAGTAATATACTGACAAAAATAGTAAATGATCACCAAAATTAAATTTAGAATCGCAACAGAGTCGACGGAGCCCCGCTGGGCGGGGCTCCTATTTCTGAATACAGGGTCTAAAGTAAACTAACACGAAGGTGATGACGGGAGCTGAGTTCGCTCGCTTTGCTCGCTCACTTCAGCTCCCGTCATCTCCTTCGAACCTAACCTGTCCGTGTCGGGGTGCCCTTAGCTCCCGAGCTCGCTTCGCTCGCTCTTGGACTGATTCATTGACCAAATCACTAGATTTGATATCTTACGGTTTTAGCACTTATGAAATTTGGTGATCAATTTACTAAAATTTGGTGATCAATTTACTAAATTTGGTTTAGGTTTATTTTTTTTGCTGATTAGAATATATTTTAGGTGATAGGGGTTATCGTCACAAAGTTTTTTTTGGTGGTCATTATATTTATTCCCCTTTTTATTAGCGAGTTCACAGACGATATTCGACACATTAAGGGTACTGATAATATAGTAGCGGATACATTGTCGCGCGTAGAAACAATTCTCTGTCCGACTGTACTCGACTACAGTGCACTCGCTAACGCGCAAATGAAAGACGAGTATTTATTGAGCATGTTAAATAATGCGGACAGCGACAGTAATATCAAGTATAAACAAATGTTATTACCAGAATGTAATAAGCCAATTTATTGTGAAATTTCTGGAAACGTTATTAGACCATATTTAACAGAACATTTTAGAAAAATTGCTTTTGATAGTGTGCATAGTTTGAGCCATCCCGGTGTAAGAACAACGAGAAAGATGGTTTCTAAGTATTTTGTTTGGCCTGGTATGAATAGAGATGTGGGTTTGTGGGCTAAAACCTGTCTGCAATGTCAGAGGTAGAAGGTCAGTCGTCACGTAATGTCAGGCATAGGAGAATTCACACTGTCTGGTCGTTTTGAGCATATCCACGCGGATATTGTTGGTCCCTTACCAACATCTCCACAAGGATTTAGATATTTAGTCACTATTATAGATAGGTGTACGCGATGGCCAGAGGCTTTCCCCGTTCAGGAAATAACTGCAGAGGTAGTTGCGAAATGCATATACGAGGGATGGATAGTTAGATACGGTTGCCCGATTAGGATAACGACCGATCAGGGTCGGCAATTTGAATCGTACCTTTTCAAAAATTTAATGAGTTTTCTAGGCATTCATAAAATTAGAACCACGCCATACCATCCCCAGAGTAACGGCGCTGTGGAAAGGTGGCATCGTTCATTGAAAGCCGCCCTCATGACACGTTTGCACGAAAATACCAATTGGTTAGAGCAACTGCCCAGTGCGTTGTTCGGTATGCGTGCTGCCATTCGCACGGATAGTGGCGTCAGTGCCGCGCAGTTAGCATTCGGTAGATCTTTACGTTTACCTGGCGAGTTTTATGAACGATCCAATGATAGTCATAACAATGACCCATATAGTTTGATTAAAAATATTCGTGAAACTATTAGTTCTTATAGTCCTACTAGAAATAAGCTTAGTTCTAAGAAGATATTCATACATCCCGATTTAAAAAATACAGAATTCGTATTTGTTCGGGACGATGCCGTTCACAAATCACTTAAACCACCTTATGACGGTCCCCTTTTATATATAAGAGAATAATGCTCCTGTGCTCTTTTGGCATATCTCCTTCGGTAATTGACTGGTTTCATAGTTACCTGTTTGGCCGCCGGCAGCGTATTTGCATTGAGGAATCTTTCTCTTCTTGGTGTCACACCTCTGCCGGTGTGCCGCAGGGTGGCGTATTATCTCCTCTACTTTTCGCACTCTTTATTAATGCTATCACTCAACGGCTATCTTCTTTCTACCACCTTTATGCAGATGATCTCCAAATTTATACTCAAGCCCCTCTCGGTGAGTTATCAGACGCTATTGAGTTTATTAATACGGACTTGGCTCGAATTGGTGACTGGAGCGCTGAGTTTGGGCTGAAGATCAATCCGACGAAAACTCAAGTGGCTGTTGTGGGAAGTTCCCGAACGGTATCTAGGATTGATTGGGCGACACTTCCCCAGGTTACTTTCAGCAACACCGTTGTCCCTATAGCTCACACTGTGAAGAACCTGGGGATTTACATCGACAGCACCCTTTCCTGGACCAAACAACTGCAGGAGGTCAGTCGCAAACTGTTTGCGTCTGCGGGCTCCCTGAGACGCCTTCGTAACTTTCTTCCCATCACCACTAAAATTGCGATAGCACAATCTCTTCTTCTCCCTATCCTGGACTATGCCGATGCCAGTTATCTTGATCTCACCCAAGACCAGTTGGACAAGCTTGAGCGACTTCAAAATCTCTGTATAAGGTTCATATTTGGCTTGCGCAAGTATGACCATGTTTCTGAATTTCGAACCAAGCTCAAATGGCTTCCTATTCGCCTTCACCGGAATGCCCACATACTTTCATTGCTATATAATGTGCTCTTTAATCCTGCTAGTCCTTCTTATCTTAAAGAACGCTTTCAGTTCCTCTGTGACACACATTCTCGGTCCTTGAGATCATCGGAAAACCTAAAATTAAGCATTCCTATGCATTCCACATCCTTCTTCGACAAATCTTTCACGGTTCATGCAGCTCGTTTGTGGAATGCATTACCTATTGAGGTAAGAAGTGCGCAAACATTACCTACCTTTAAAAAAATGGTGAAGGAGCATTTCCTTTCTCTGTAACTATTCTTCTCCTTTCTCTGTTCTATATTTTATATTTATTAGTATATTATTTTATTGGTATGTATGTATTTTATGTAATATCTAAGTAATATTATCAAGATAGTTCTTGTACACTGACAGCCCTATGTCTATCTCCTCTCGTTCAGTCCATCCAAAGGTTGTCTGTAAGAGATTGCCCTGTGCGATAAGACCGCCCATTGTACACTTATTTTTAAAAATATTGTCCTGTTATTATTTAAGTGGTGTACAATAAAGTATATAATAAATAAATAAATAAATAAATAAATAATATGCAATTGGTTTTCTGTTGCTTAAGTAATTATTAGATTAGAATTTTAAACCCTATTACATACGGAAAAAGTTTTTATATTGTTTATCGCGGGTTGAATGACATGCTGTAATGTAGGAGTGTTTTTGCGTTTGGGATACTATACACAAATAGAACATATTATTAGTTTTCTATTAAATTGTATAAGTTTATTTACAAGTTTGAATCATTGAATCTATGAATGCGTTAGTTTATAACAAATTATAACACATAGATACATATTGTTTATTTTTTTTTATTAATTGTTGTTGATTTCGTTTATAATTACGGGGAGGATGGTGAAGGGACATACATTCATGCATACTATGTAAGTGCACGTGCATAGCTATACATGTGTAAAGTGTCATCTTCACAATTCTCATCCATTTTATTCATTGTTTAAAGTAGTCCAGTTTAACATTTTGAACCGTAAAAAAGCCTAAACTTGTATATCTAGAGTATCTAGTAATAGTGAAATATTGTCACCCTGAAACACAGCAGTACAAATAGCTTTTCGAATAAGCGTCGTATTAAGTGCAACAGTTTATAAGTGGTAAAGGGAAACATAAATTATGTGTAATAAATATTACGAGCTGAGTGCTCTATAAATAATAGTCTAACTTATTGAAACACAGAGTTTTGAGTTTTTTGTGATGTCGTCATTGGATAAACAAATAAATCGAAAGTGTTTGAAATATTTTTTACTTACTTAGAAGTATATTTCTAAGTACTACTTGAACGCACAACGCGCTAGCCATATGAACTTATGAAGTATCCAGATAAGAGAATATTTATGTTAACCATAAGTGCCGCGTTAGCATGAACAATAGAGATGCTTGAATTTTTTTTTTATTGTTATTGATAATTCGAGTACGGCAACTTTTGTTTACATTTGAATTGTTTCAACTTATATTTTTTTGACAACTTACGTAAGAAATTATAGAGAATAAGTCCCGGAGATTTGTGAATCGTAATATAAGTTAACTGTTCTATTTTTGGTTTATATCGTAGTTTACTTGTTTTCATTTATTTTTTGGGGAGGAATGATGTAGCGCCTCTGCTGAAGTGATAAGATTGTTTTTTTTACATTAACGCAGGCGCTACATTACTTAAGACGCCGGGCGCAGGACGCCACTTACCAGTCGTTCATATGCACTCATACTGATAAGTTAGGTTGTAGAATAGTTTAGAGTAAAAATTAATTAGTATTTGTTGTAAGTTTGATGTGAGAACAATATAGTACGATTTTATTTTATCGTGAATTGTTATTTCATTTAACCACCAGAACACACCAATATAGTATCCTAAAAAGTCCAATCATTTAATGAAATAAGACCATTAGGAGGCACTGTTAAATGTCTAAAATAAATTTAAAACAATAATAAATAATAAGCACGGACAAGAAACACTCGTAAAAAAACCAGCCAAGTGCGAGTCGGACTCGCGCATGAGGGATTCCGTACCATTATCGCAAAAAACGGCAAACAAAACACGTTTGTTGTATGGCAGCCCCACTTAAATATTTATTTTATTCTGTTTTTAGTATTTATTTATTTATTTAAATAGCACAGCCACATCACATGCATTTCACATCGACAGAAAAATAAATGAGCAATTACGGGACCAATGCACATGACAACTACGGCGTACATAGCACTCCTTGTTTATATATCTATGTAGCACTCATAACGATAACATTGCCGCCCTCAAATAACCACATAGTCACAATTCAATACATAATTAATTATTTCTTGTTATAGCGGCAACAGAAATACATCATCTGTGCAAATTTCAACTGCCTAGCTATCACGGTTCATGAGATACAGCCTGGTGACAGACGGACAGACAGACAGACGGATCGCGGAGTCTTAGTAATAGGGTCCCGTTTTTACCCTTTGGGTACGGAACCCTAAAAAAGGTTTTACAATATTTACATACAAAACTGTTTGATTAATAAGGTCCAGTTTTTCTCCATTCAATCTTTATTTATTAGATGAAAAACCAACAGCTAAACATAAAATGAATAAAACAAGTTGAGTACGTTACATTAAGCCAATTGGTTTGTTGAACCAACTTTTTTTTTGTAATAAATGGAAAGATCATTTATAAGTTTTCATACAAAACTATTTTTAGTTTTTTTTTTTCATTGTAATTACAAAGTAAAATCCAATCGAAAATATTTTTTTGAATGCAGTACCGAAAACACCCCGACAGTTTTCCGAACAAAGCCGAGCCCGTGTGACGTCACAACGTTCATTTCTACTCATTGTGGCACATAGCTTATACAGTGTTTTGACTTATAACCAATTCCATCTTGTTATTATCGTCAATATATTGATGAATATCGAATACATTGATCATAAATATCGAACCTTAAAAGTTATCGTGCTTGCTTCACATCATTATGTACGAATATTACAAATAACTCCCCATTATTATGTGATTCGCGCAATACCCAACCTAGCAAACTGTACTAAAGTTTTGAGAAATGTTCTGTCTAACTAGATTCCAATTAGAATATGTTAATTATGTTGTTATCTTGTTCAAATTTACTATTAGATTCTGATTAAACTCTTAATTTGATCATTAAAGATTGAGAAAAGTAAATTTTTAAGGGAACTTTCGAGCAAAGTTGACATTTTAGTATAATTACGTAACTTGAAAACATGATTTTTTGTTTATGGAGATATATTCATTATTGTAATTTTAAATGACGGATATAGGCGTAAAACTAATATTTCTGTTTGAATTGTGAAAATCGGTCGACGCATTTAAGAGATATTTGAAAATGTACCGAATTAATATTTTCACGTTTTTGTTCTACAAAGTTTTTTAGTGTTTGTAATTATATTATATAGATATTTGTGTTTAATATTATAAAGGGATATGCAAATAATAAAAAATACCGAAAATTTTAAGGATGTTATGCAAAAAATAAATAAAAATAAAGGCTCCACAGATTTCGGGTTGTATAATATTTAGTGGTACCTATGAAGTTTTTTGATATCTAAAGTCGAAGTTGCGCGCCAATCGTGTTTGTTAGCTTTTTATTTTACACGAATATCACCTACCCATATGTAACAACAATTACATTATGACAATTATGTTTCTAAATGTAATGTGTACAATGAACAACAATGACAAACACCGGTCGCGGACCACTATCGCGTAATATTCATTACGACTACTTTACTTAAGCTCAATTTTTCCAAATCGTCCATCAGATGGATATCTTTTCGAAATTTGCCTTTATGAATCCTTTATCACACATGTCTAAATAAAATTTGCTGTTATAAATAATATTTTTGCACTAATTTTCGGATATTTTTAGTAAATTTACGTGACACTGTACTATGGTGAAATTCCTTGAACGTTATGACGTCACCAACATGGCGACCAATCATGGCCCGTTCGTAGACAGGTGGTTCTTTTTAAAATTTTATCGATTTTCAATTGCTTATAATAAATTGAAAAAAAATATTTAAGAGATTTTTGCAACGACAATATAATTTATGATATGTAAAGTTTCAAAATAAATTTTAAAAATCGTATTTTTTTTTAAATTCAACAACCCAATTACAGGTTCTTCCGTCTGGAAATATAATAATTTTAAAGAGATCTTAGGGATCACTAGCATCACTAGCAGGCACAACAATCAGAAACATGCAATCACTAACGCTAACGAACAATATAATAATAATCATTATTTATTTGCTCAAACATGAGTACAATACACGCAGCAAATTGTCATTATATAAGAGATGTTAAAAAAAGAAGTAAAATACAGAGCGTCATGTTTGCCTTAGTTTATAATGGCATGCAAATATAATTAAAAGAATATAAATCAAAATAATACAATTTAAATCAAAATAATAAAATGCAAAACAAAATAATAAAATGCAAAACAAAATAATAAAATTCAAATAAAAATAATAATTCCAAAATTTCATGTCAATCAATGATTAAATAATGTGTAAATGTTATCTTATCATTCTAGAATGTCAATCAAATTATAAAAATGTCAAAATTTTAAATCAAATTACAGTTCAAGTTGGTCACGTTTAGTCAAATGAATTAAAATTTTCATATAAATGATAATAAGAATACAATTCGAAATTATCCTTCTAGAACGTCAGAACAAAAAAATTAAGAATATAAAAACATATTAAAAATATTAAAATCATTAAAATGTCAACATAATAAAATAATAAATCAAATCAGAATTATCAATATAGCAGTAAATTATTAAAAATGAATAAATGAATGAAATAATAAAAGTAAATAGATTAAATTTTTTTTTTCTGTCCCCCAGTTGATCGCAGCCGTGAGCTCCTTCCGAAGCGGTTCCGCTGGCGGCCTCGACGGCCTGTCTCCTCAACACTTAAAATATCTTTTAAGTTCAGGCGCCGGGGACGCTGGTGAGTCTCTTTTGAAGGAGCTTGCGGCTCTAGTCAACCTCATGCTCTCCGGCGGTGTGAACGATGCCGTCGTCGATGTCTTGTACGGGGCCAACTTATGTGCCCTGCGCTAGAAGGACGGCGGTATTCGTCCAATTGCCGTCGGGTGCACCTACAGGCGTATGGCAGCCAAAATTTGCTGTAAACTATATGGTAAAACTCTTACTTCTAAATTGCAGCCCCTACAACTTGGATTTGGTTCCAGAGGGGGTTGTGAGGCTGCCGTACATGCCCTTTCCACTTTTTTGAATTCCGGTAAGGGTGAGGTCATCCTCAAGGTTGACGTTAAAAACGCCTTTAATTCCGTCAACAGGGACACTTTGTTGGCTGAAGCAAAAAAAGAGCTTCCATAAATTTTCGGCTTTTTGTGGCAATGCTATAGGTACCTATCAAAATTATTATACAAAGACAATGTTTTGGAATGGGAATAAATATAATGACCACCAAAAAAAACTTTGTGACGATAACCCCTAACCACCAAATCTAGTAATATACTGACAAAAATAGTAAATGATCACCAAATTTAGTAAATTGATCACCAAATTTTAATAGCAAATTATTGCGCTATTTAATGTTGTAAAATAGGTTAGGTTAGGTTAGAACTGTGACCAACCGCGCGCGAGCCGAGCGAGCAAAGCGAGCGGTGCCGCGGCAGCGGCCGGCGAGCGCTACTTCCAAGTTGCTCCCAGAAATTTTATAATCTTTTTGGTCATTGGTTTAATTTTGGTGATCATTTACTACTTTTGGTGATCATTTACTACTTTTGGGTTAACAATGATTTATTTGGAGTCATTTTGCCTAAACAGGATAGCGAGATGTTAAAACTTTGGTTATAATTTTACAATAAGATGCGGGTTTAATTTTGGTGATCATTTACTATTTTTGTCTGTTATATGTTACTATATCTGGTGGTAAGTTAAACATAAGCCTTTTGGAATCTTCAGTTGGTTGCCAACAAGGTGACCCTCTCGGGCCAGTCATTTTCAGTCTGGCTATTCATCCGATCATTCAAAAACTAAATTCGAAATTTAACGTATGGTATTTGGATGATGGAACACTAGGAGGTGACGTAGACACCGTTTTAGCAGATTTTCAATTCCTGAAAGAGCAGTTCCAATCCATCGGCCTAGAACTCAACCACTCCAAATGTGAAAATTTTCTTTGTGACAGTAGCGACAGACAACCGACCCTACAGAAATTTTATGCAATAGCCCCAGAGATCAAAATTTTTGATAAAAGTTCACTGCACCTCCTAGGTTCCCCAATTTTGGAAGACATTTTTTCTTCATTCATCGATGGCAAAATTAACCATTTTAATGATATTTCGGATAGACTCTCCCAAATTAACCTTCATTCGGCTTTTACTATCATTAGGTATTGCTGTTTTGGACCAAATTTTATGTATTTTCTCCGCTCTTCCCCTTTATGGAAGCAGCCACTTCTCTTGGAAAAAATTGACGAAATTATTCAACGCACTCTGACATCTATCTTAAATGTGGCCTTGGATGACCGAGCCTGGACGCAAGCCACGCTACCCATTCGCTTCGGCGGGCTCGGCATCCGCAAAATTTCTAGTATAAGCCTACCGGCGTTCCTGTCTTCGGTCCACAGCACTGAAACGTTAACCACTAAAATTTTATCCCTGTCGCTGGTTAACTGTGAAGTGCCGTGCTCGACCGACGCAGTGTGCGCCTGGAAAGTGGCTTGCCCGAATACGGCGTTGCCCGAAAACCATCTTCCCAAAGACAGTGGGATGAGCCGCTCTGCAGATTGGTACGGAATAAACTCATAAATACGTCCACCAATACTGCTGAGCGTGCTCGCCTACTGGCTGTGGGTGAGTGGGAGTCGGGCCTCTGGCTACAGGCTTTACCGTCACCCAACATAGGCACAATGTTGAGTGACACTACCTTCCGGATCGCTACATGTCTGCGACTAGGTACTCCCAGCGGAGCTCCACATCGCTGTCAATGTGGTGAAGCAGTCGACCGCCTCGGACACCATGGCCTATCCTGCAATAGGAGCGCTGGTCGGATAGCACGGCACGCCAGCATTAATGACATCATACGTCGAGCTCTTGTCACCGCCGGGGTGCCAGCTGTTTTAGAACCCAATGGCTAGGCACGCGACGATGGGAAGAGACCGGATGGGATGACCATAATGCCTTGGAAGTTGGGTAGGCCTTTGGTGTGGGATGCAACATGTGTCGATACCCTTGCGCCATCCCATCTTCTTAGCATGGCGGGCTGTGCTGGGGCAGCTGCTGCTGGTTCAGAAAACCTCAAACGGCGCAAATATAACAACCTTATTGGCAGTTATATGTTTGAGCCGTTTGGGGTTGAGACATTAGGTCCATGGGGTCCGAGTGCTCATCGAGTTTTTCGAGACATAAGTAAACGGTTAGTCGACTGTTCGCGTGACCAGAGGGCTGGCCTTTTCTTCAGCCAGAGAATCAGCATTGCCATTCAACGTGGCAATGCTGCCAGCGTTCTGGGCACGTTTCCCATTGACATCGATGTGGAAGAATTTTTTGATGCGCTATGAGTCCTTTTCCCTCTCCCTTTTGTATGTAAGTTTGTTTTGTTACTAGTCATAAGATTAGAAAAGTCAGTTGTACATATTAAAAATCTAAATTAAAATGTTTCATTTAAAAACTCATTCAGGTTATAATAAGCTTTATCTGCTAGGAAATTCTGCTAGGAAACTGTTTGTTGCGAGTTTCCGATATTTCGGTGCTGTTGCAAGCTCCCTGATCACGGATAAACTGAAAAGTCATTACGGGTGGGTGTTTATGAGGAGACAAATCGGTCATCAATCAAAATACCCTCTTTCTTGTTCGTTTTTTGCAGTCAGTACCGCTACCACTGTCATTCACAACTCGATTCTGTTCCCGACACACGAAACTCACTGTGTCTACTCGCGAACTTTCTTCCGCACTTTTTCGGGTTTTAACACAGCTGAACCACTGGATTCCAAGCTCTCGACAGTTGAAACCCATCCTCCCGGTTGAAATTCTTATATTTGGTAATCTCGATAGCTTCCCTCACCAGTCTAGGGATATAGTGGCGTTCTGTCGTAATGACGTGAGGGTTATGTAACTCAATACAGTGGTTCAATACTGATTCCAAAAGATGTTGAGCTATGGCCGATTTTTGGGTGTCATTGTTCTTTACCGGCCTGATATGCTCTGAAATTCGACAAGCAACCGTACGCTTCGTCTGACCGATGTATGACTTGCCACAACTACAATCCACTTTAAAAACACCAGGCTTTTCCAGCGGAAAGTTGTCCTTCGGCGAACGCAGCATCTGTGACACTTTTCTGAAAGGAGTGAAAACCCTCTTTACGGCGTATTTCCGAAGAATGTTAGCAACCTTATCTGTCACTCCACTCACGTACGACAAAAATGCTGGCTGTAAACAGCGGCATTCTGGATATGTAGTTAATTTGGGTTTTGGGAAATGTAAAATTACCCTTCTGGCTGATCTTATCCAAATCAGTGAATATTTTTTTTTCCTTTTTTGTAGATTTTTCAGTCTCGATCTCTAGTCACTAACGGACAGCTCTGACTTAATCAAGTCGATGTCAGATTGAAGAGAGCGAACAGATTCCTGAAGCAGCTCCAGACCCACAACCCTCTACTCTATGCCCGGAAACTTCTCCCTTTCAGAAAAGTCATCGTTTACTCTTGAATTCTTTAGAAAGTCTGATTTCCTTGAGATTAACGCACTCGCCATCTTGAGAAAGCGTCGGCAAACCAGCAGTTGGGCTTTGAGCTCACGGATCTCAATAAGGATAGTTTTCAGAGATGCAGGTTCTGGTGTTGGAACTGGAGATGGAAACGGGGTCAGTGACGGTGAAGAAATCCAGCACTTAGGACATCTCCATACAGCATTTCTAAACTTCCTCCATCCAGCCACAGTGACGCTTGCGCAGCAAAAATCAAGGTGCCTCAAACATAACGCACATTGAACGCCGTCATTAAAGTAAATAAGTCAATATTGCAGCTGGCACACTTCATCATACTTAACTAAGAGTCCGGGTAATACTAGTTAAACGATAAGTAAAATGTTTAGAACCACTGATCATAAAACCGGTTAGCCGAAGTGCGTAAACCAGCACAGAGAACGAACGAGGTGCTTGCTTAGTGAGCGAGTTATTAGTGAGCGATTGCAGGTCACTGAATATGATGTCGCATTCACTACTTCTAACATTCGGTAAAGTGAATCTAATACATTTGGTTTATTTTTTTTTATTAAGTACCAAATTGTTTGCCGTAAACCAATTTTAGACTTTATGAATAGAGTTATTCACAACGCTAAAATTTTGTGACCGCCGATTTAAGTTAAATATCATTATGTGTTATCAGCAAATAACGCTATCTTCGGTTGATTTTGTAGTAATTGGGGCAAATCATTTAGGTAAATAAAAAGAATACAGTCCAATTGAGAACCTCCTCCTTTTTGAAATAGTTTAAAAAGAGGAATGGACCCAATATTAAGCCTTGAGGAACATCCATTGTCGTTTCTGACCCTAGTGAGTATACACCGTTTACCAGAACGTTAACTTGTCTGGCTTTTAAGTGTGATCTTAGTAACTCAAGGGCCATATTTCTAATCTCACAGTGCTCTCGAGCACTAATGCTTTAACAATAATGTCTTGGTTAACGCAATCGAACGCCTTTGAGAGGTCGTTAAATATTACAATGGCGTCTTGTGCCTCTCCCCAAGCGTTAAATATGTTTCTTATTAGAGTGACACCGGCGTCAGTTGTACAACGCCCTTTGGTGGAATCGTACAGTTAATCATGAAAGATGGAATGTTTGTTAGAATGACCTTACTTACTTAATAATTAAAAAAAAAAACCCACCTAACTGGCTTAAATTGACAGCTATGACGCCTCGATATGGCGCAGTCGGTCCTATTCTCATTTGAAACGCATCGTAGGCCTATATATGTGGGTGAAGGATAACACTCACGGGTGCGGCGGCCTCGTCGAGCGGCTCCAGCCCGTCGGGGCACAGGCAGGCGAAGCCCCGGGGCTGCGGGCTGCGCACGCACAGCGCGCTGGGGTCGCACGCGTGCGCGCACGGGTCGGCGCCGCCCGCCGGGAACTGCGCCGCGTGCAGCAGCAGCAGCGCCGTCAGCGGCCGGGCCGGCGCGCGGGCCGGGCGCGGCGGGGGCGCCGGCGCCGGCGCCGGGCGCTTGGCCAGGCGCAGCACGCCGCGCGCCGTGCCGCACCACACCCACTCCTCCCACACGGCGGCGCGTGCGCAGGCCCGCGACCACACCACCGGCGTCACGCTAGAGTTGCTCACCAGACGAAGTTCTGAATAAATAGCAGTCGTAGTAACTGAAACTGGCACTCGGTGTCATTTTTTTGGTTCGTTGTCACTAGTACCATTAACAGTTCCATGATGGAACTATTGAGGTTTTTAGTAATCACTAGTTCCATTTTAGAAGAACCTGAAAATAATGGAACTAATGTTGATTTTTTTTATCACTAGTTCCACATTATTATTTTTGGCCCTAGTGAAATTTTTTAAGGGTGTAAAAACACTAGAGGTAAAAAAAAACAACATAATAAATTTTGTCTTACTTTATTTTGATTATAGTATTTAGTGATAGTGATCGAATAGAAACAACAACCTAAACGACGCAGAATTTACCAAGACAGAAATGACTTGATCATTGAAACCCAAATGAAATTATGAACAGGCGAAATATCTGTCAGATTTTTTTTTTGATAAATTACTTTGAGCGCGTGCTGTAATGAATAGAGATGAATTCAAAGACAATGGGGGGATGGTAAACAATTCGCCTCCCAAGAAGTATTTGAACTGGGTCCAAACGCTATCCCATCTGAGATATCGGGCATCCTGGTATTTACTTCCCCATCCTTCTTTCAAATATGATTATTTGAAATCCATACTGAAGCCGAATGATAAATGAAAAAATAAATATTTGTTGATTTTATTGATTTTTTTATTTCTATTTGTTTTTTTTTATTTCTCCTTGTTTTTACCTCGTTATTACACCCTTAAAAAAATTCACCAGTGCCTAAAATAATAATGTGGAACTAGTGATAACAAATTCAACATTAGTTCCATTATTTTCAGGTTCTTCTAAAATGGAACTAGTGATTAAAAAAAACATCAATAGTTCCATCATGGAACTGTTAATGGTACTAGTGACAAACTAGTGATAATAAATTCAACATTAGTTCCATTATTTTCAGGTTCTTCTAAAATGGAACTAGTGATTACAAAAAACCTCAATAGTTCCATCATGGAACTGTTAATGGTACTAGTGACAACGAACCATTTTTTTAATTGTTATCTCGTGCGTAAAAAGTTGTGTCGTTCTTTGATGCCGTACCTCCGTCGACAAATATGGTAGGCGAGCGCGGCGCGGTGTCGGGGCGCTGCGCGAACACGGCGTGCGTGACGCGCTGCGAGCCGTCCAGCGCCACGGACTCCAGCGTGTCGTAGTAGCCGTCCACGAAGTACAGCCGGCCTGCGGGCTCGTCCAGCGCCAGCGCCGTGACGCGCCGCAGCCGGCGCCGCAGCAGCCAGCGCGGCGCCGAGCCGTCGGCGCCCATGGCGCGCACGCCGGGCTGGGCGCCGCGCTCGGCCCAGTACAGCGTGCGCGACGCGTTGTGCAGCAGCACGTCGTCGGGCTCGGCCGCCCCGCGCCGCCACAGGGTGGCCCGGCGCCGCCCGTCCAGCGCCGCCACGTGCAGCGCGCCGCCGGCCGGGCCCGCGCTGCTCCAGTACACGCGCGCCGCCACGGGGTCCAGCGCCACGCCGCGCACCTCCGACCCTTCTGAGTTTATCTATGTCAAAAATACAAACTATATCACTTTATCCATCTTTCACGTAAGAATTAACAACGAATCTTCGCGATTTTTCACAATTTTTCTGCAATCGTTTTCGACCACCATCACTCAATCTAATCCGATTGCAAGCGATGACATGCTCGCAGATGAAGCACGCTCGCCTAGAAGTAACTCACTCACTCTAGACTTAAACACCAGGTCGTTACCAGGAAACACTGACGCCGACAGAGAACAATGGTAGTTTATGAACCGGAAAGTGACTAGACTGCTTTTTATCCAGAGAAAATAGACAGTGTGGGAATAGTAATGGAATGCTTACGATGACTTCATGATTCTTGGTGATATCCAGATCAGGCAGTGGTGGAGCCAGGGGCGCGGCGCGGGGCGCGCGGGCCCGCAGCAGTGCGGACACGTCGGCGCGCAGCACGCGCCCCGCCGCGTCGCCCCACACCAGCCACCACGCGCCGCCCACGCGCGCGCCGCACGCGCTGGTGATGGCGGGCGCGTGCGGCGCGTGCGCGTGCGCGTGCTCGTGCGCCGGCGAGCGCGCGCCGTGCGTCTTCTGCGCCTCCCACACGTGCAGCGCGCCGCCCTCCGCGATGACCACCAGCGGCTTGTCACCTGCCACACGCACAGTTGTTACGATATCCGTGCATAGTTAGCTAACACTGGCTGCAGTGTACGTGTTACACTCACCCGCGGCCTCGCAGGTCAGCATGCCGTCCGGGAGCTGGCGCTGCTTGAAGCCCGCCACGCACCTGCACACAGACACAGTACAGGTTACATTACACGACACACGCGAACTGAACGTACCGCTACAACAGAGCCGCACTCACTTGCACGTGTGGTTGAGGTGCTTGGGCAGGCACAGCTGCGAACACGTGTCCCAGCGGCACGCGCGCGCGCCCTCTGCCGGACCGCACACAAAAAGAAACATTAAAACAACATCATAAAGAAAATCCTCAAAAATTATACCTTGTTAATAAACATACGGTTGAATTTAGTCTATCTTAATTTCTGTAGAGGTAAATATTATAATAGTTTTTGTACATATTTATTTTGCAGTTATAAAAGATAGGTAATATGTTGTTCGTACCTGCGTCGCAGTCGGTGTTGCTGGGCACGCAGCGGCCGTCCCCGCACAGCGTGTCCCCGCGCGCGCACGCGGACTCCTCGCCCAGCCAGCGCCGCCGCTCGCCTGCAACACGCGAGTCGTTAGCTCGGCCACTACACACTACACACTGTACGCAGTGAGACACAACCGCACGAGTACGCACAGAAGGCAGGGTTCTCGTCGGTGTCGCAGTCCACCACGCCGTCGCACACCAGGCTGGGCGGCAGGCACGTGTCGTCGTCGCACCGGTACATGGGCGGCGCACACGCGCGGCGCTTGCACAGCGCAGGCTCCTCGTCGCGGCCGCCCGCGCAGTCGCGCCGCGCGTCGCAGCGCCACGCGGCGGGCACGCAGCGCCCCGCGCCGCAGTCCAGCCGCTCGCCGCAGCGCAGCGTGCTGTTGGCGCTGGGCGCGGCGCAGGCGGCCTCGTCCGAGCCGTCGGCGCAGTCCGGCTCGCCGTCGCACCACCAGTCGGCGCGCACGCAGACGGCGCCGGACGCGCACGCGCGCGCGCCGGGCCCGCACGCCGGCGCGCAGCCGCTCTCGTCGCTGGCGTCGGCGCAGTCGGGCGCGCCGTCGCAGCGCAGACTGGCGCGCACGCACTCGCCGGAGCCGCAGCGCCACTCGGACTCGGAGCAGGCGCGCGGCTCGCACTCCTGCTCGTCGGCGCCGTCGCCGCAGTCGTCGTCCAGGTCGCAGCGCCAGCGGCCGGGCACGCAGCGCCCGTCGGGGCAGCGGAAGTACGTGACGTCGCAGGGCGGCGGCGCGTCGCCGGGGCCGCAGTGCGCCTCGTCCTCGCGCGCGGGGCAGTCGGGCTCGGCGTCGCAGCGCCACTCGCGCGGCACGCAGCGCCCGGAGCCGCAGCGGAACTCGCCGGCCGCGCACGTGCGCGTGGCGCACATGGCGCCCTCGTCGGACCCGTCGCCGCAGTCCGAGTCGGTGTCGCACACCCACACCAGCGGCACGCACGCGCCGTTATCACATGTAAACTGCAGTCAGATCAGTTATCGGTTTATTTATGGACATGCCTGAAGCATTTGACCATATACTAAAATAAATAAATCATGACACATTTTTGTATAAAATGTATCACACAAATAATAAAAAATGCGTTAAAAAAATCTAGAAAATACACTATTCGCAGGTGAGTTATTTGGATTACTCCAAGGCAGTGTGTAGCGCCTGTTACGTATGCATAGGAATCCGCCGACGTTGCAGATAATATACATACATAGACCTTGTCGAATCGGCAGTTACCTTGAGCAAGAAATGCATAGCTTGGGAATTAGACTCGCTGACTCAGAAATAACATTGCATCGATGTAGGAAGTTGTTGACGATGAATTCACCTCGACACCGATGATGCCATGACGTCACGGAATCCATCAATACCAAGCTAATATTTAAGATCATTTCTTGCGAGAAGATTCATTCCATATTCCTACATCGAGTAGGATGGATTCTCGTAGGCTAATTAGTTGTAGTTAGTCTATTTAATTATTGTAACCATTCCATGTAGGACATACAGATGTCCATTCCAAGCCGATATTAGGATATCGGCTTGGAATGGACATCTGTAGGTTAGCTAGTTGTAGTTAGTAGTTGTAACCATTCCATGTTCCAACCTCGACTTGGAATGGTCAGTTTTAGGATAATTATTTGTAATTAACTTTAATAATTAAAAGTTTAGAATAATTTCGGGTTTCACTCCAATCCCCCGGCTGTGGTAAACGTAATTCGCCCCTGCTGACGTGATAAGTTTGTTTATTTACATTAACGCAGGCGCTACATTACATACGACGACGGGCAGGACGCCAGTCGTTCGTCCGCACTCATACTGTTAAGTTAGGTTTTATAATAGTTTAGAGTAAATTTAATTATGTAATTGTTGTAAGTGTTATGAGAGAACAATATAGTACGGTTTATTTTATCGTGAATTGTTATTTCATTTGACCACCAAAACACACGCAACAAAGTATCCTAAACAGTGTATTAGGACCCTTCCTATTTACTATGTATATCAATGCCTTGCCATTTCATTTTAACGATTCACCGATAGATAATATTCTATTGGATTGTGCTGTACAGTGCACAGTGCACAGTGCACAGTGCACAGTGCACACAGTAGGTACTGACGTGGTGCGGCGGGCACGTGCGCGGCGGGCAGTCCGTCTCGTCGTCTCCGTCGTGGCAGTCGCGGCGCCCGTCGCAGCGCGCGGCGGCGGGCGCGCAGCGCGCGGTGACGCCGGCCGAGCTGTTCCCGCGGCACTTCCACTGCGCCGCCAGGCACGTGAAGCGCTCGCAGTCGCGCTCGTCCGAGCCGTCCCCGCACTGCGGCACGCCGTCGCAGATGTGCGACGGGTGCACGCAGCCTCCGTTGTCGCACTGGAACTGGCCGGGCGAGCAGCGGAAGGGCGGGCAGCCGGCCGGCTCGTCGGACGCGTCGCCGCAGTCGTCCTGCGTGTCGCAGCGCCACCAGAAGGGGATGCACTTGAGCGCCGACGCGCACACGAAGTGCGCCGACGTGCAGTTGGGCGTGCACGAGCGCCCGTCGGCGCCCAGCAGCCAGTGCTCGGGGCAGGCGCAGCGGGCGCCCGCCTGGCCGCCCGGGGGCGCCGGCGTCAGCAGGCACAGCCCCGAGCAGTTCAGCGCCGCGCACTTCGCCGACAGCTCTACAACACAACAACCCACATGCTCATCATCTACCGTCTTATTAATAAAAAGGCGTATTATCAGCTTACTCTGAAGTTACTCTTGGACTAATTAGCTAGTCCCGGAGTAACTAAGGATTAACTTAGCTTTAGCAATGTTATTAATAAACATGCCATAACCTCGGACTAACTGTTCATTCCTTACTCTTGGATTTACGTGTAAGCTATGGCAACCCAGTTGAATTTAAAAGTAAAAAGAATGAACCTGTGAATGAACCCAGGCAGTTGATAACATAAAGTAGAAAAAAAAGGAAAATATTAACGGTCAGAGTGAAATCTGCCATACAATTTTAATTGAAGGAGACAATTTTAAATTTAACTCAACAATTTCAACTTAAATCGCATATATATGTAAAGAAAAAAAATTGTTTTTCTTTATTTAAATTTCCCGCGTTATCTTTAGTTTAAATGGAGTGTTTTTAGGTCTCTGTACCCAAAGGGTAAAAACGGGACCCTATTACTAAGACTTCGCGGTCCGTCTGTCTGTCACCAGGCTGTATCTCATGTTAAGTGAGGCTCCCATACAACTAACGTGTTTTTTGTGTTGCCGTTTTTATGCGATAATGGTACGGGAACCCTCTGTGCGCGAGTCCGACTCGCACTTGGCCGGTTTTATTTGTTAATGGCTACGCGTATTATATACATAAATTATAGAGATTGTGAAAAAGATTTAATTAATAGTGATTCAACAATCGACATCAATAATAAACTTTGAATGTTGTTTCTTTTCAAAGTCAAAGTCAAAAGTCAAAGTCAAATATATTTATTTCAACTAGGCCAATAAGCGGCACTTTTGAACGTCAAAAATTAAATCTAAATTAAAAATGTACAAGTAATAAAAATTTACTCTACCGTGCATTCGGAAAGTAGCTTGTTATGGAGAAGAACGCACAAGAAACTCCATACTTACTCTTTTTAAAAAAAATATGTTTTACAATGTTTACTTATGTACATACATTAATAAATTCATATATGTGAGGACGATGCACCCAAAAATAGCACCACACACTATACAACGTACAGGTATAAAGTAATAAAAGCACTAACAGGTAAATTATTGAGGCGATGATAGCTCAGTGGTAGTGACGTCGGATGCCGAGACGAAGGTCGCGGGTTCGAATCCTACAATGAGCTTGAGCTTTCGGTGAAGGAAAACATCGTGAGGAAACCATAGCACGGTGGTAGGGTACTTTGTAGTACCCGCCTGGCTGGCAACCACCCTCAAGTTGAAAATCTGTCGCCAAGCACCTTCCGGTGTGTTCCGACAGCAGCTCTTGAGAGCCAGTTCCCTTCTAGGCTTTGTACTTACCACCATCGGCCACATCATCACTGACCACGGTGAGATTGTGGTCAAACACAGGCCTATACAAAGTAAAAAAAAAAAAAAAAAAAAATTTGATATATAGGAACATGGTTCTCACATACTTTACTACTACATACTTCACATACTTTTATTTACAAGTTTGTTATATAGTATATATATATATAGTATTATAAATGCGAAGGTAACTCTGTCTATCTATCTGCCTGTTACCTTTTCACGCTTAAACCGCTGAACCTGTTTTGGATAAAGTTTGTTTGAGACCCTGGGCAACAGCTTGTATTTAATATTCGTAGTGTTTTGAAAGATCTGATGACGAATGTCATACTAATGTTAATAAAATACCTAAGTATTAACCACATCTCCTTCTTGCCAATTCCTGTAATAGTGTTTCCTGTCTAGTCTTATGCTGTGTTATTTTGATATATTACTAGAATAATCCAAAATCCCTTCGATAAACTATAAAATAAGGAATGTGTGTGAATATAAATACAATATATTTATTTTAAACTAAAATCAAATCACAACAAACAAAATGTCAATCAAACATAATAATTGTAGTCGCCGCATGGATATATTATGCACCACGTGGTTAATACGGCATTATTCATGTCACGTCGAATACCTTCATTCTTCATAGAAACGGGTGAACTTCAATAACACACATCACTGGATGGAAACTCGAAAGTATTTATTTGACTTAGTTACAGGCACTTTGAGTTTTCAATGGAACTTGAAGCTAAAACCACATTTTGTGGCTGGGTGGGTCACTAATTGGGTTGTTGAATTTAAAAAAAAATACGATTTTTAAAATTTATTTTGAAACTTTACATATCATAAATTATATTGTCGTTGCAAAAATCTCAAGAATATTTTTTTTCAATTTATTATAAGCAATTGAAAATCGATAAAATATTAAAATGAACCACCTTTCTACGAACGGGCCATGATTGGTCGCCATGTTGCTGACGTCATAACGTTCAAGGAATTTCACTATAGTACCTAGTATTTCAGTTAGTGTCACGTGAATTGACTAAAAATATCCGAAAATTTGTGCAAAAATATTATTTATAACAGCAAATTTTATTTAGACATGTGTGATAAAGGATTCATAAAGGCTAATTTCGATAAAATATCCATCTGATGGACGATTTGGAAAAATTGAGCATAAGTAAAGTAGTCGTAATGAATATTACGTGTAAGTGGACCGCGACCGGTGTTTGTCATTGTTGTTTACACAATACATTTAGAAACACAATTGTCATAATGTAATTGTTTTTACATATGGGTAGGTGATATTCGTGTAAAATAAAAAGCTAACAAACACGATTGGCGCGCAACTTCGACTTTAGATATCAAAAAACTTCATAGGTACCACTAAATATTATACAACCCGAAATCTGTGGACCCTTTATTTTTATTTATTTTTGCATAACATCCTTAAAATTTTCGGTATTTTTCATTATTTGCATATCCCTTTATAATATTTAACACAAATATCTATATAACATAATTACAAACACTAAAAAACTTTGTAGAACAAAAACGTGAAAATATTAATTCGGTACATTTTCAAATATCTCTTAAATGCGTCGACCGATTTTCACAATTCAAACAGAAATATTAGTTTCACGCCTATATCCGTCATTTAAAATTAAAATAATGAATATATCTCCATAAACAAAAAACACAGAACAGATAAAAGAGGTTAGAAGGGCCTTGTGGGCGGGGCGGGCGCGCCGCTCATATAAGTGAACGCTCATATGTCGACCGAAATTACCGTCACCGGCCAACAGTCGCGCTCATATTGTAACAACGTACGAAGCTCCGCGAAAAAAAACGAATTATGCCGTCTTGCGCTATCATAACGTGTCGGAAAAGAAGCCAGATGTGTAGTGTAGCCCGAGAAGGGATTTCTTTTCACCGGTAAGTCCAAAAACCTTATAATACGAGTGTTATTTGTAATTATTACAATAGTATTATGTAGTTTATAGACAAAAACGACGCAATCACAAACAGATGCAAAATTATACATTGCTTGCAATGCATGGGTACCATCTTATACTACGCGAGCGATCGCGCAATGTATTGCGTTCATTGCGAGAGTCGCGTGTGCCGAGCCAATGCTTGAATGCCGCGAAATTCCATGCGTATCGAGTGTTGTACCAAGTTGTAAACACTGTCGATATTACAAATGTATTCAAATGATTATTATCAGTAATATTGTAATTAAAATACTTTTGTTTATTACCACCAATTATTGTTAATTGTGGTTATCAATATAGTTTTCGTCTAAAATTTGGTTTGAGGTTAGCCGTTTATAATGAAAACATACATTTTATTATAAGGTTTTCAACAGATCCAGATACAAGAAAATTGTGGATTGAGGCAACCGGTAGAATTGAATGGATACCTACTAAATGTAGCACAATTTGCTCTAAAAATTTTGCAGTAAATGCGTAAATACGTATTATATATATATATATATATATATATAAAATAATAAATACGTATTATTTCAGGGACAATAATAAAATCAGTATTGATTTTTGTTTAAATGATTGTTAAATATTAAAATACTCTTGTACTTTTTACTTGTTTCATTAATTTACTTACTAACTTTAATCTATGTCTTTCTATGCATGAATAACGTTTGTCGCGGGAACAAAGCCCAGGTACACACGGGCGGTTTTTTTCATCTCTCGGTATTGAGCCGAGCATAATATAGAAATTCACAGGGAATTTAACATTAGTCACATGAAATTAATTAAATAGCTGTAACGGATGTTCCCCCTTAATTTGATATTATTATTATGTATTTAGAATGTCCACACTATTCGTACCCCGTCCCCATCTCGATACTATAGCGAATAATTGCAAAACTTAAATAACAATAATTTTAAAAATACATTAATTTTATCGATATCGATAATCGACCTTTTGGTCACCGTAACATGTATGACAAATAAATTGCTTTTGCGCGTGTGTGAGTGCACGTCAAGCACAGTGTTTGCGTTAGTGTGGCAATCAATAGCAAGCTCGCGATCTAAGTGCGTGTAGTTTATTTGTGTGCGTAATGAGCGTACGTATGGGACTCTTGCTTGTAGTGGAGTTAAAGAGTGGGAGACAAGTGGCGACACGCGTTCTAATACAAATCACGAACTATTTCCTTTCTAACCTCTTTTATCTGTTCTGTGACAAAAAATCATGTTTTCAAGTTACGTAATTATACAAAAATGTCAACTTTGCTCGAAAGATCCCTTAAAAATTTACTTTTGTCAATCTTTAATGATCAAATTAAGAAATTAATCAGAATCTAATACTAAATTAGAACAAGATAACAACATAATTAACATATTCTAATTGGAATCCAGTTAGACATAGAACATTTCTCAAAACTTTAATACAGTTTGCTAGGTTGGGTATTGCGCGAATCACATAATAATGGGGAGTTATTTGTAATATTCGTAAATAATGATGCGAAGCAAGCACGATAACTTTTAAGGTTCGATATTTATGATCAATGTATTCGATATTCATCAATATATTGACGATAATAACAAGATGGAATTGGTTTATAAGTCAAAACACCGTATAAGCTGTGTGCCACAATGAGTAGAAATGAACGTTGTGACGTCACACGGGCTCGGCTTTGTTCGGAAAACTGTCGGGGTGTTTTCGGTACTGGATTCAAAAAAATATTTTCGATTGGATTTTACTTTGTAATTACAACGAAAAAAAAAAAACTAAAAATAGTTTTGTATGAAAACTTATATATGATCTTTCCATTTATGACAAAAAAAAAATTGGTTCAACAAACCAATTGTCGATCACTAGAGAAGACCCACCAAGAAACTCTAGGATATTCTTTTAAATCTTTTTATAGTTTACACAATCACTTTATGACGCTAGTTGCGTTACATGTTTATTAGGTTTTCGAACATCTAATCAATCAGATTTATTAATCAGTTATTATTTTTCACACACAGTACGCGCGATGCGCGTTCTCAGTGGGGGGAACTCCCATATTGTTTTTGTTTAGACACTAATTACTTGGATAGTTGAATAAAGCTAGCAAACAATACTAAAATGCTGCTCAGTTAATTATTTTTAGAGATGTGTCCCTCACTCATGAGGTGCCTCATTTGAGGTACTCGTGATCGCAAATTGAAAGAGTTACTCGAATTTCAACATTGAACCACCTCACTCGTTCACGCGTCCTCACTTAAAAATTGTCATTGCCTTTTTTATATTGAGGTGGTACTCGCGAGTGAGTATTGAGTGGTTGAGTGAGCTTAGTGAGCGAATGAACCGACTTATCGTGCAAATATTATTTAATGGAAAATATTTTTGTTTCTGCTATTACTATGAACTCTTAACTTTAACAAACTCTAAAAACATTAGCATTAGATTGGTATTCAATATTCAAGTGTCATTGATTCTTTTATTTTGGCGGTCTAAAATTTATGAGCGAAAGAAAATGATGTGTGTGAGTGGAGAAGTAAAAATCGGAATCGTAAGTCGCCGCGCCCGTTCGCCTCGTTTGCCGCTGCCTCGGACAATCGGCTGAGTTCGGCACGAGCTCGGCTCATGAGGTGAATACACCGACGTACGATCCCTCGCCTCAAATGAGGAGTACCTCGTGAGTACCTCGCGAGGAAAAATGAGGTGCTCCCTCAACCTCATATAAAAATGATGAGTTACCCATCACTAATTATTTTAACATTAAACAACCCCAATACCATATATATATTAAACAAGGAGATATGCCCGGTAGACGAAAATATATCGGAAACCTGTGTCTCTAGCTTACCCCTACCACACGGCAACTACTACACATGCAGTTCAGTAAGGGCAATAGATACGCAGTCGCGCACACACCCGCATTTCTTAAATCATAACGTACTACACAATCAATTATAAACCTTATCCCTTCAGACACAGCGTGTATATATCGCAGGGATATGATGAAAACAGGGAATTGATCAAATCTCTCTAAGAGCGAGCGTAGCGAGCTCGGGAGCTTAGGGCACCCCGACACGGACAGGTTAGGTTCGAAGGGGATGACGGGAGCTGAAGTGAGCGAGCAAAGCGAGCGAACTCAGCTCCCGTCATCTCCTTCGTGTTAGGTTACTTTAGACCCTGCATACAGAAATAGGAGCCCCGCGCAGCGGGGCTCCGTCGGCTCTGCCACACAAATACTAATTCAACGTACAAAATAAACCTTTAAATTACTACAGAAAAGTTATTTTTGTCATTTCACTGAACCAATTTTGCTTAGAGATTTGATCAATTCCCTGTTTTCATCATATCCCTGCGACATATATACCAATCACCGTAAAACATACGCAAACAAAAACTTCGGTCGTTATCATTGTGCTGTGCAAAAGCAATTTATTTTACATATACGCTAGTGATTGACTAAATCTGAAAGTTATCGATTCGCCCATTTATTATAGTACAAAATTATTTTTGGGTTAATGTAAATAAAATAAATAAAAACGGCATGTCCAGAAAATATTATAGTATAAATAAACAATATGCAGCTAAAAATATATATTATTAAGTAAATCAAAAAATTAAAGCAATCTAAAATCCGGTAACGTTGGTTTAGGCTTTCATAGCGTATTGAAACAGGAGGTATGGTTGAACCTTGCTATGGTGTTTACTCACTGATCTATAAAGTGGAGGTATTTGTGCAGCACTTTGATATTATTGGGGTGGTATTTTTTGACAAAAAGTTGGTTACGCATTTCTCTACTACGCTGTAAAATTATCAAAATAAGTAATAAACATTATATCACATATATTTTCCAAACGGGTGAAAACGGTTGACAAATTGAAAAATAAACTATAATAGCAATATTTCATTCGTCAATCGACATTGTTATCGATAGCCTACGTTAGTGGATCTGCACAAGCAAATCACTAACTCGCCGCAAGGAGCAGCGGCCGTACTACGCGATGCATCTGCTGAATGAAGTATCGTTTTGTGATTTTTACATTGCTTGTCCAGTCACTTAGCGACAAACTTAGGTAATGTTTATGAAGCAATGTATTTAATGCAAAAATAGTACAGTCGCTGTGATATTTGAAAACTAAAATAACATAGTAGAAGCAAGAAATATTTAAGATTTGTTGTTTTTCATGATTTTAAAGACAAATATAGTGAAATACTTGTCCTCACTTATGGTAAGTGATTCCATGATTTACAAAGTTTTGGTTTAGGCTTCCGTTTTTACAAGAAACCACTGAATGACACGGCATTCTTGTAACTTGTCACGATGACGGTCGAAAGCGCACTGTTTCGCGGAGACGGCCGTTTGCCTGTGACATGCTCAGTCTGTCCACGTCGCGCGGAGACTGACACGCCCGCTTGCCACTTCTGTATTTTATATTTCTATGCCCAATACTCACAAATACAAAGTTGTTCGTAGATTATTATTTAAATAGTCATCTCATCATAAAACTATTCAAGTTGCCGGTGATCTGAATATCTTATTAATTAGGTTTCTCATTATAACATAGCTGTGTAAAATAGTCTTATGACTTTTTAGTATTTAATCATTTACTCAAATTTGTTTAGTTCTCGTATTAAATTATTGAATCTAGTTATTGGTCATAGAAATTATAACATCCGCCATTGTTGACATCTTTGCGTAATAAAAATAACATTAGGTCATAATCAAACACATTTACTTCGTCAAATGTGCAATAGTTAAAATGAGAACAAATCTAAAAGTCCTACAATAAGTGTTCCCGTTTTATTTAAACATTTCGTATTAATTAAACATTGAAACTAGCTTATCGAAAGATTTTCATTTAAACAAATCATTAATTGATTCCACAATAAGTCAATAGATGGCGCTGAACCCAAAACCCAACTTAAATAGACATTGAAATATTTCTAATGTTATTAAAAATGATTAATTAGGATAATGAATTATCAAATTCACGCCTACGCGGCGACAATCATAATGCCCGGGCAATTTGTAAAATGTACAATATAAGTAGGCAATATGATATAAAATATTGAAATAATTTATCTGACCGGGCTTTCTGTCCCATCACTTATTGGACCGGGTAATAAAAGGATGTGTTATTTAATAATTTATTGTTGACATTGGTTTTAATATACTCTATACTCGTATTTCTGTCTGCAGGGTCTATCATGAAGGAGATGACGGCAGCTGAGTGAGCCAGCCTATCTGTGTCGAGGTGCTCTAAGCTCCCGAACTCGCTTCGCAACTAATTCATTGACCATAATTATCGAATTGCCCAACCGTTACGTAGCAATATTCATAAAGACCAGACAATGTGATAAATATTGAAGTTTGTATCAGTATTCATTACATTGCCCGATTTGACAAGAGTAGATTCATAATGCCCGGGCATTACATACCCCTGCCGGTGCCCTGATTAATCACTTGCTCCATGATAGATACACTCTTAATCCATCTTGAATGCGTCCTTAAACTAGCTAGCACCATGGTGTTACTTTTAGTCCGAGACTAGAGTTAGATTAGTATAATCACTCCTTATTCCGTGTTTATTAATACGGAACTTTGTTAGTACCAACCTAATGCTTGGAATAAAGTTAATCATACCTTAATCCACGCTTATTAATAAGACGGCTACTGTTCATTTTTTTTATTACTGACTAAAAAGTAGTAGTAGTTAGTAAAAGTAGTAAGTAAACTTTTAGTGTCCTTTTTTCTAAGTTTATTAACAATAAATACGGTTGTGGTCGCGTTAGGTTAGTCCCTGTCAGTGGTTACCTATCATAAGTTCGAACAACATTTGACCGAATTTCATTCCACCTAAAACTTTTTAACTATTATCGTTTCGTTTTTTTTTACTTCATCGAAGACACGTCTGCCACTGTCTCAGTTGACCTATTATCAATTCGATAAACTTTTTACCGAAGTTACACTTAGCCGAAATAACATTTGTTATTTCATTTGTTTGTTTTCATATTTATTTTTAAACGCATATCAAAATAATAAGTGAGACAGAAACAGTGGGCGAATACAAATGTTTAAAACGGAGATTTGAAAAAAAAAATGTCGACTGAGCCCCGCTGAGCGACATGCTGACATTTCTGTTTGCAGGGTCTAAAGTAACAGTCGGGGTGCCCTAAATTCCCGAGCTCGCTTCGCTCGCTCTTGGACAAATTCTTTGAAGTATTAATTAATAAAAATGTCTAATGCATGACAGCTATTAATAAATCATTTGCATGAAAATTCGAAATAAATACGTAAACCTAGACAAGACTGCGTGAACTCGATTTTGCAGCGATTCGTTTCTGTCACTTAATTTTGTAGCACAATATATCGACTTTTTATGACACTATTTCAATTTTAAATTGAAAATGCCGCCAAATAACCGGATATAAATTTGTGACTAAATAATATTCCCTAAAATGTTGTTTCGGTTTGGTGAAAATATGGCAAATGAAAAAAGTTCAAAAGAGGCTTCGGCCAAAAGTAGTTCGGTGAAATAATACATATGCCACATGATACTTCGATGATCTGAAAATATGTCAAATAATGCATATAGCAAAAGAGACGTCGGTCAATAGTTTTCGGTAAAATGAAATTCGACCAAAAAATATTCGGAAAAGTGATCGGTTCCCCTGTCAGTTACTGCAATACTAAAACCGCACATCAGGGCCCGAGGTGGCGCTTAGTCGCGTGGGGCGTCAAACACCTCTCTAACCCGAGATCGGGCGGGGGTTGCGGCAGGATCGTACGTCCCCTCGCGTCACTGTATCGGTGGCGCGAGGAAGCGCGGGCGCGGGGCGAGGGGCTGATGCAGCGACATATGGAGTTGCGTCAGTCTCAGCTTCGCGAGGTCCTGGTGGCGGAATGGCGGGACAGGCTTTAACGCCCTACCACCGAGGCGGTCCGGCCAGTGCTCGAGCGCTGGCTCGGGAGGAGGCACGGCTCCCTATCGATTCGGGTGACGCAGGTGCTCTCGGGGCAGGTTGCTTCGGGAAGTACCTGTGTCGCATAAACAGGGAGCCGGACGCCCGGTGTCACCACTGCGTCGACTGCCGGGAGGACACGGCCCGGCGCGCCGTGCCCTCATCTCTGAAGTTGGCAGTGACCTGTCGCTGCCGGCCGTAGTCGAGTCTATGGTCGGCAGCGAGGAGTCCTGGGACGCGGTGGTATCCTTCTGTGAAACAGTCGTCTCTCAGAAGGAGGCTGCGGAGAGGGAAAGTGAGATTTCATCCTCTAACCCGATCCGCAGCATACGCGCCGGGCGTCGGTGGAGAGCGGACAACGCCCTCTTCCAGCCCCCCTAAATGAGTCCAGGGACGACGGACTCGAGGACGTCCGTCGCCCCCCACGCGCGCCCCTCTTAGACGTCGCGGGGGGAGTCCAACACCTCACTCCCCCCCAACCCGAGGTCGTGGCTCGCAGAGGCGGGCCGGCAGTAGCCGGGGGTTGCGGCAGTATCGCTGTTCCCGCGACCCCCAGCGTAGGCGTGGGATGGAACACCGGGGTGGGTTTTAGTCAGTACGAGTCTGACAGACCCCTCCGTCCTCCCCAAGGCGGAGGACATCCAATACGTCCCCGCGACCCCCGGCGTAGATATGTGATGAGCACCGAGGCGGTTGTTTGTCAGTACGAGTCTGACAGACCCCTCCGTCCTCCCCAAGGCGGAGGACATCCAATACGTCCCCGCGACCCCCGGCGTAGATATGTGATGAGCACCGAGGCGGTTGTTTGTCAGTACGAGTCTGACAGACCCCTCCGTCCTCCCCAAGGCGGAGGACATCCAATACGTCCCCGCGACCCCCGGCGTAGATATGTGATGAGCACCGAGGCGGTTGTTTGTCAGTACGAGTCTGACAGACCCCTCCGTCCTCCCCAAGGCGGAGGACATCCAATACGTCCCCGCGACCCCCGGCGTAGATATGTGATGAGCACCGAGGCGGTTGTTTGTCAGTACGAGTCTGACAGACCCCTCCGTCCTCCCCAAGGCGGAGGACATCCAATACGTCCCCGCGACCCCCGGCGTAGATATGTGATGAGCACCGAGGCGGTTGTTTGTCAGTACGAGTCTGACAGACCCCTCCGTCCTCCCCAAGGCGGAGGACATCCAATACGTCCCCGCGACCCCCGGCGTAGATATGTGATGAGCACCGAGGCGGTTGTTTGTCAGTACGAGTCTGACAGACCCCTCCGTCCTCCCCAAGGCGGAGGACATCCAATACGTCCCCGCGACCCCCGGCGTAGATATGTGATGAGCACCGAGGCGGTTGTTTGTCAGTACGAGTCTGACAGACCCCTCCGTCCTCCCCAAGGCGGAGGACATCCAATACGTCCCCGCGACCCCCGGCGTAGATATGTGATGAGCACCGAGGCGGTTGTTTGTCAGTACGAGTCTGACGAACCACTATTACTTTATTATATATGCTGTATTATATGTTGTTTTTTTATTGACCGAAGAAAGAGACTGCGTAACGGACCTAAAGGAGTGTGTAATGGAGATGAACCGGACTTTTAAGGAATCCTGTGCAAAGCGGCAGGAAACAACTGCTTCATCTTTTGCAGACATGGTGAAGAAGGGGTCTAACAATTTCGTTCGTCCTAATACTTTTAGCTCCGTGGCGATTTATCCCACCGACAGTTCAAAGACCAGCGATGACACCAAGAACATAGTCCAGAAAATTGTATGCCCAGGTGAAATGAAGCTGAAGGTGAGAGGCGTACGCAAGATAGGGAAAGGAGGACTCATAATTAGCACTGAGACGAAAGAAGACCTAGATAAGCTGAGGCAATCAGTGCAAACTGCTTCGTCAGGGCTTACCGTCGGTGAACCGAAAAAGCGCAAACCCCGCATAATAGTGATTGGAGTTCCAGCATCAATGGCGGAAAATGAGGTATATAATGCCATTTACAATCAAAACTTGGCCGAAAAACTGCCAAATATATCTAGAGATACCTTTTTGACCCTAATCAAACTGAGCCACAAATCTGGTAGAAAAGATGCTGAGAACTGCAATTACATCCTAGAAGTTCCTGCGATCATTCGCAAGGCTCTCATCACACAAGACAGATTGTTCATAAATTGGACTTCCTGCCCGGTACGAGACTTCACACTGGTAACGAGATGTTACAAGTGCCAGCAGTACGGTCATGCGGCCAAGACATGCAAAGTTGCTGCTCCCACATGTGGACATTGCGGTGAAGAAGGACACACTATCCACGACTGCACAAAGAAAACCGAACCGCCAAAATGTGCAACATGTCTGCGCTTCAAAAAACCAGCCAGCCATAAAACGGGAGAACAAGAGTGTCCTGCAAAAATATCTGCCGAAAACAGGTACATTAACTCGATTGATTATGAAGGCGCCTAAGAGCGCCACATATTCGAATATATTTAAGACTTAATTTTATTGTTTATATTTTTCTTATACTATGGATAATACCTTATTATCCGATATAGATAATACATTTCGTACCGATGCAAAGTCATGTGAGGTTGAGGACTGCAGGCAATATCTTTCTGAATATCAAAACTCACTAACCATACTGACCCAAAACATTCGCAGTATTTATAAGAACATAGATAGCTTTAACGTTTTTCTTCATAGACTTAACTTTGATTGTGACATAATGGTACTAACCGAGTGCTGGCTTTCTAACCACCAGGAACACCTTCCTGAAAAGCCGGGATACAACTTATTGTATACTACAGTAAACAACAATCAAAACGATGGTGTGGTTGTTTATTATAAGGAATCATTAATGGTCACAATCGAAGAACCAATACTTCAAGACTGTGTGTGTAATTGTTTGGTTATCAAAATTGGTATATGTACTGCATTAATCACTATATATAGGTCCCCTTCTGCAAGAAATTTAGACTCTTTTCACGCATCCTTAAACCAGATCTTTGAAGCACTAAGCTCATTTAAGAATGTTATATTAACAGGTGATATAAATATAAACATTAACTCTGAAAACTGCGACCCTGGTACCCAAGATTACCTTAATATCTGCTCATACCATGGTTTTCTCCCCGCACATACATTGCCTACTCATCAGAGCGGTTCTTGTCTGGATCATATGATGATCAAATCCAACTTTCAATATGTTACGCTTGTTACTAACTCAACTATTACAGACCATCACGCTGTTCTACTAACCCTAAACTTAACGCTGCCTAAGCTAAATCGTCCCCAGACGAAAACGCAATTAAACATAAACAAACTCGAATGTGATTTATGCAATCTTGACTTTAACCCAGTTTACAATACTGCTGACGCTAATTTTGCTTTATCGTACTTAATAAAACATGTTCAATTAGCAATATTACGTAATACGACTTCTACTATAGTAAACAAAAAACTTCGTAACATCAAGCCTTGGATGACTCCTGGCCTAATTCGGTGTATAAGACACAGGGATAAACTTCATCAGAGATCTAGGAGTAACCCTGATAATCTAATCATTAAACTAACCTATAAGAGATACAGAAATTTTTGCAACAACCTCCTAAAAAACTTAAAAATTAATTACGATAAAAATGAATTAAATAGAGCAGGAAACAATAGTAAGCAACTTTGGAAACATATTAAGAACATCACCTATAGGACAAAACAGCGTGAATCAAATTCGAGCTTGCTGCTTTCTAATCCATCACCTCTCTTGTCAGCCAACAATGTCAATAACTTTTTTGTAAATGTTGGGAAAACTCTTGCCGAACAGATTCCAAAACATTACTGTGTTCCACCATCTTCCCAAAATAATAGATGTCCTTTAAAATCTTTTGGCTTGCTGGATACTGACGAAGATGAAATAACCCGAATCATATCTGGACTAAAAGATGACTGTGCAGTTGGATGGGATAATATAAGCAATAAGATCCTTAAAACCTTTAAGCATATCCTAGTACCTCCCTTAACGCATATATTTCGTATTTGTTTATCTGAAGGTATTTTCCCTAGATGTCTGAAAAAAGCAGTTGTAATCCCTATCTTTAAATCCGGAAACAAAAACTTAGTAAATAATTATAGACCGATATCTTTACTCCCTTCAATATCTAAAATACTAGAGAAAATTGTAAACAGTAGACTAGTTAATTATCTAGAAAAAAATAATCTATTATCATCTGCGCAATTTGGCTTCAGAGCCAAATTATCCACAGCCGATGCGGTGCATAGTCTGACAGATTATACTGCAGAAGAACTTGGCAAAGGAAACCAGACCCTGGGTGTTTTCCTGGATCTAGCCAAAGCCTTTGATACGGTGTCCGTTCCTATGCTTCTAAAAAAAATAGAGGCTTTAGGAATTAGGGGAACACCGCTCAAACTTTTTGCTGACTACTTAGACGAACGATCTCAATATGTTAAAATAGACGATATTACTAGCGATGAGCAAAAAAATACTGGTTGTGGTGTTCCTCAGGGAAGCATTCTGGGCCCAACCCTATTCCTGATTTACATTAACGATCTGTGTGATTTAGATATTAAACAAGGAAAACTCATATCTTATGCCGACGACACGGCGTTAATCTTTACCGCAAAAACCAGTAAAGAATTGTACGAATACGCTCAACAAGGTTTCAATACTGTGGCTAATTGGCTACAAAGCAATTTACTAACACTAAATGCTGACAAGACAAAATATATTCACTTCTCCATGCGCAAGCCTCAATTTAACATTACTAACTCTCATCTGTATGCCCATAAATGTGGATTTCATCCAGTTAGCATGTGTAATTGTCCTTTTATCCTGAAAACAGGCAACATAAAATATCTCGGGGTTATTATAGATGAAAAACTCTCCTTTAGACCCCATATTGATAACCTAGTTAATAGAGTGCGCAAATTAATTTATGTTTTTAAAAAGTTGAGAACGATTGCAGATTCAAAATTGATCAAACAAGTCTATTTGGCCTTAGGTCAATCTGTAATCCAATACTGTATCACCTCATGGGGTGGAGCACCAAAAACGCATCTACTGCCTCTTGAAAGGGCTCAGAGAGCAATTTTAAAAGTAGCCAATTGCCACCCTTTTCTCTACCCCACTGATCTGCTTTACAAATCCTGCAACGTGCTGACTGTTCGCCAGCTTTTCATTATGCACTTAGTATTAAAACAACACACCATGCTTTCCTACAACGCCGAATACATAAATAATAAGAGACGAAATGATATTGTCTGCGATTCTAATGCTTCCTTAAAATATGTCTTTGTAAATAGATTCTTTATATTCTTAGGTCCATTTCTGTACAATAGATTAAATAGAAAATTAAGTATCTATAAATTAAATTATTTTAGCTGTAAAAAGACTATTCTTGAACATCTACTTAGCTTATCTTACGGTGAGACAGAAGATCTCCTGACTGTAACAAAATAATAATTTTGCTTTGTGTTTCATTTAAGTATTCATATACAGATATACCATTGTTAATTTATTATTATTATAAGTTTTAAGAACTTTATAGTCTGAAACACAGGTTCAACCTAGTTCAGGCAAATAACCAACTGTCTTCTTTTATATTTTTAAGATATTTTTATTGTAAAATGTGCCTTATGTTATAAATAAACGATATTATTATTTATATTATTATTTATTATATATTATATAATGGCATCCAATGAGGATTTTCTACGCCGGAACAAAAAAATAACAAGGTTCTTGTCAGCTACTGCAATATTAAAACGGAATAGCTCTAGCTCGTTATACAGCCTTAAGTGCGTTGCTACTGTTGGTAGTGGTGTGTGTGTGTGTATGTGTACTGACCGGGCTGCGGCGGCTGGCGCGCGGGGTGGTACACGCGCAGGTCCATGGGCTTGTGGATGGTGTGCAGCAGCGTGCGGCACTCGTAGGCGCCGCCTGCGCTCACGCTGCTGTTGGCGGGTGATGCGGGTGACGCCGGTGCGGGCTGGCGCGGCCGGCGGCGGCACGACTCCACGGCGCGCGTCTCCCAGTCCGACCAGTACACGCGCCCGTCCCACACCGCCAGCGCGAACACGTGGTGCAGGCGCAGCCACGGCATTTGCTCTATTTGGGAGCGAGACAGTCAATGAACTATTTTTCTCACACATTTATCTGACAATATGTTTGGATGAACAAGCAGCGCACCTCGTGAGAACAGCACGCGCACATTGTTGCCGTCGAGGTCGGCCACGGCCACGTAGTCCTCGCGGGCGTCGGCCCAGTACAGCTCGTTGGAGGCGGGCAGCACGGTGAGCGCGTTGGGCCAGTACAGGCCGGCGCGCAGCAGCACGCGCCGCGCCGAGCCGTCCATGCCGGCGCGCCCGATGTGCGCCGCCGCGCCCCAGTCCGACCAGTACAGGGTGCTGCGGGCAGGCAGGCAGGTGAGCTCTACTGCAGGTGACTAGCCCTGGGCCACACATGTGCTGATACTGACCCTGCCTGCGGGTGCAGCGCCAGCGCCCGCGGCTCGCTGAGGTCGCCGCGCAGCAGCACGCGGCGGTGCGAGCCGTCGGCGCGCGACACCTCGATGGTGTCGGTGCCCTTGTCGCACCAGTACAGGTTGCCGCCCACCCAGTCCACGGCCAGCCCGTCGGGGTTCTGCAGCGTGGCGCCGTGCAGCGTGTGCGCCGCGCCGCCGCCGCACGCGCGCCGGATGGCGGAGCCCAGGCGCGTCACGTCGCTCCAGTACAGGCAGTCCTGCGCCCACTGCAGGTCCAGCGCCACGGCGTTGGTGAGGTCGTGCACCAGCAGCTCGCCCGGCCCGCCGCCGGCGCCGTCCGCGCTCTCCAGCGGCACGCGCCGGATGTAGTAGCGGTTCGTGAAGATGAGGCTCGCGCGCACGGCTGCACACAGACACAGTCAGACACAGCGCACGCCACACACACACACACACACACACACACGCATCACACAGTACACTCACTTGAGTCGGGCGTGCACGTGGCGCCGTCGGACATCAGCTTGTAGCCCTCCGCGCACGAACACACGAAGCTGCCGATCGTATTCCTGCGGACAACATTGCATCAATACACATGGTAGTGCGCTAGCGCTAGTACGCAGTACGCAGTACGCACACACACACCGACCTGCACACGTGGTCGCAGGGCTCGTCCTCGGCGCACTCGTCCACGTCGGCGCACGAGCGCGCGTCGTGCGCCCGGCGCCAGCCCGCGCGGCACCAGCACGCGCGCCCCACCGGCAGGTCCGTGCAGTTGTGCGCGCAGCCGCCGTTACCCGCCGCGCACTCGTCCACGTCTGCAAACACTCACACGTGACTGCCTGCACCCACACACCCACACAGTGGCGCAGCACTCGGTCGCACACTCACTGCAGTGGCTCTCGTCGGAGTAGTCGCCGCAGTCGTCGCCGCCGTCGCACAGCGCGGCGTGCGGCACGCAGGCAGCATTGCGGCACGCCCACTCGCCGCGTGCGCACGCGCCGCGCGCGCCGCCCGACAGCGCAGACGCGCCGAACGCGCGCTCAAAGGACGCTGTAACACAACACGCCATCACTAACGCACACATACGAACATCAAACATAATATATTAAGTGCAATAAAAACAGACGGAAGTACTACTCTGTCAAGAAAGTAACGGGAAAATTGTTGAGTTTTTGGTCAAAAATTCGTTCACAGTGATGAACCTTGTGCGGAGGCGCATTATCGTGGTGCAAAATCCAAAAAAATATTAGTCTCAAATCTGGCCTTTTTCGTCTAATTTGCTCTCTTAAACGATCTATGAATATTCTTTATTACCGTTTGACCTTCCGGCAAGAATTCCGAGTGCACGACACCGCGATGCCGCGAGTGCCGTATGGTGACGGACGTAAAGAATTTCACCATCCCATATCGTCCCGTGGGTGTCGTAAGAGGCGACTAAGGGACACACCATAGAATGGGCAACAGCGTTCTCTGTGCACTTTAACAACTAACTGCGATCGCCAACCCGCCTGCCAAGCGTGGCGATTATGGCAAACCCCCCCAAACCAAATGAATAGCACAAATAAAAAACGGCCCCGAGTGCCCGGCAGTCCGTCTACCCTCGGCTACAGTAGCGGTCGAGGCGATGGCGTGGCAAGGGGTGCTAAGAATCCCCGGAATGGACCCGGCTACCCCAATAAACACCGACGACTGGACCTGGGAACATATAACACGCGAACACTACGGACCGACGAGAAGATGGAAGGATTGAGAACCGAGGAAGAATTGAGCAGGTTACGATAGAGTATTATAGGATTATCTGAAGTCCGATGAGAGGGGTAGGACACGATAATCCTCAAATCCGGTAACCTGCTCTATTTCCGAGAGGGTAACCGGCAGTCCCAAGGTGGTGTCGGGTTTATCGTCCACAAGTCCCTTGTGAACAACGTAGTGAAGATCGAGAGTGTGTCGACCAGGGTGGCGTACCTTATACTCAGAATATCCGCAAGATATTCGCTGAAGGTCATACAGGTCTACGCCCCGACCTCGGCACACCCCGACGACGAGGTAGACACCATGTATGAGGATATCTCTACAGCCATGCATGGTTTCAAAAGTCACTTCACCGTTGTCATGGGGGACTTCAACGCGAAACTGGGCAAACGAGACGAGGATGAACTGCAAGTGGGGCAATTTGGAGTTGGACGTCGGAACCACCGGGGTCACCTACTGGTCAGTTTTATGGAGAAGGAGGGCCTCTACATGATGAACTCCTTCTTCAAAAAGCGTGAGCACAGGAAGTGGACCTGGCAAAGCCCCGATGGTGCAACTAAAAACGAAATCAACTTCATCATGTCAACCAAGAAGCAAATTGTACGGTGCAACCGCACATTCGTCAATTCAGCAGTTTACGCCACGCATTCATTTCAATTCATTATAATAAGTTAGTTCGCGTTGGGCTATCAAGACAGCCAGGCGTCCTCATAACAGCCAACAAGGGCCGCGTCACTCACTTCATTCTTCACACATCAGTTCATTAAGCTCATTTTATCCTTAAACCTTTCAGACAATACATCAGTGTTTAAATACTTCAATTCTTTTATTCCATGCAACCATTCATCTAAAAGTAATGTATGGCCTAACAAGAAACCATACATTCTTTTTGGTCCTTCGACGGAACACGCTACATAGTCCATTTCGCGCGCGTGGACAGTGTAGCGGGCAGCTATCCATTGACTCAAAGAGTGTGCAGTGTTGAGTGACTATAAAACTTTGGGACTAACAAGTGTCTCAGGGATCAACAAGGATCCGTAAACTATCAGGAGTTCAGTGCTGGACTTTGGGACTAACAAGTGTCCCAGGGATCAACAAGGATCCGTAAACTATAAGGAGTTCAGTGCTGGACTTTGGGACTAACAAGTGTCTCAGGGATCAACAAGGATCCGTAAACTATCAGGAGTTCAGTGCAGGACTTTGGGACTAACAAGTGTCTCAGGGATCAACAAGGATCCGTAAACTATCAGGAGTTCAGTGCTGGACTTTGGGACTAACAAGTGTCTCAGGGATCAACAAGGATCCGTAAACTATCAGGAGTTCAGTGCAGGACTTTGGGACTAACAAGTGTCTCAGGGATCAACAAGGATCCGTAAACTATCAGGAGTTCAGTGCAGGACTTTGGGACTAACAAGTGTCTCAGGGATCAACAAGGATCCGTAAACTATCAGGAGTTCAGTGCAGGACTTTGGGACTAACAAGTGTCTCAGGGATCAACAAGGATCCGTAAACTATCAGGAGTTCAGTGCAGGACTTTGGGACTAACAAGTGTCTCAGGGATCAACAAGGATCCGTAAACTATCAGGAGTTCAGTGCAGGACTTTGGGACTAACAAGTGTCTCAGGGATCAACAAGGATCCGTAAACTATCAGGAGTTCAGTGCAGGACTTTGGGACTAACAAGTGTCTCAGGGATCACCAAGGATCCGTAAGGAGTTATCAAGAACATTCAAGTAAGATCTTTCCATTTATTTCTTACTTCAGTAAGTCCTCATCATGGAGGCCATACATGCTAATCAAGACGAACTTCACACAGCCATCTTAAAGTTGGCCACAAATATCAAAAAAGACTCAGCGGATCGTAAGACTGCTGACTATTTCAAGAGACGTTTAGATAACTTAACTCAGTATTGGTCCGAATACCAATACAATCACGACCGTCTTCTTAAGGAAGAAAGCAAGGCTCATCCGTATTTTAGTGGTCGTGAATACGAACGAACAGAAGAGCTATACAACTCGACCAAGGCACTCATCAATCAACAGTATCAAATTTTGTTGATAAAGATGAAGGAAGCTCAACAGGGAGGTTCCACTCAGGGCGTACAAGGTCCTGCATGGTCTGAGCAAGAAGATCCGTTGGGACGTCAATCGCCGCCCGTCGAGGTATGCTCCAGAGGTTCATCTAGCAAGCTTGATGAACTGTTGAGAAAACAAGCAAGTAATTTCAGGGCGCTGCAGCGCACTGTAGCAGGGATAAATTTGGATTTTATGTCCGAAAAGTGGGAGTTGAAGGATGCCTTACGTACTCTACAGTCTCGATGGTCTATTATAGATTCCTTACATTGGGAATTAGACAGCGAATTGGAGGGCACGAATCAAGAATATGAGGTGTCTTATACCAAGCAAGAAACTATTTACAATGAATTAAAAAATGCAATTAACAGAAAACTGGGGGCCGTAGTTCACAAGGAGACTTGGACACCAAAAATTGACATCCCGTTCTTCAATGGCAATTATCAAAACTGGGTGTCTTTCAAGGACTTATTTGTTGAAGCTATCCACAGTAACATCTCCTTATCAAACGCCCACAAGATGCAGTTTCTTAAAAGCAAGGTGCGGGGAGAAGCTGAACGTTTGATACAGCATTTACAAATCAGTTCAGTCAACTACACTGTTTGCTGGGAGATATTGAACAACAGGTACAACAACACATGGTTGATTTTTACATCTCACATAGATCTCCTATTAAATCTTCCAGTAGTTCAACAAGCGAACGTCCCTCAGATCAAGCAAATTCACGATACTACACTAGAGTGTTTAAACTCAATAAGGAACCTAGGCGTTAATATAGATAGCTGGGATCCATTCATCGTCCGTATTTTATTGCTAAAATTAGATGCGGACACCCATGATCATTATTTGGAATCTCTGAAAAAACCCAGAGAACTGCCAAAATTGTCGGAGTTTCTAAGCTTTTTGGAAAGCAGATTCACCGCATTGGAATCTTCGCGCAAGAAAAACGAAAATTCCAAACCACCAATAAGCAAGCTAAATAAATCATCATCGTCAAATTTCAAGAATAAATATTCAGCAAGTAAGACTTCGGTAAATAATATCGAATTAACATGCCCGTTGTGTAACGAGTCACACGGAATATACTATTGCAGTAAGTTTTTAAATATGACACCAAGTGCAAAGCGACAAGCTATAACACGATTGCATTTGTGCAAAAATTGTCTTTATTCGCATGGGGATAACAAATGTACGTCAGAAAGACGCTGCCGCGAATGTCGTGGCAAACATAATACACTGTTACATGAAGCATTTAACAAGAAGCCTTCGTGTAACCCAATTACGGCAAATGACACACCAGCAGTTCTTGCAACTAGAACGCAAAATCAAGAGTCACAAGAAAATCACGTTTCGCAACAAGGCAACAACGTGATCGAAACATTATTAGCCACTGCAATGATCAAAGTTCAAGCAAGTGACGGATCATACCACAAAATGCGTGCGCAAATAGATCAAGGTTCTCAAGCCTCCCTTATCTCAGCCAGAGCGGCACAACAGCTAGCTTTATCAAGAAAGTATTGCAGAGCCGTCATCTGCGGGATAGGAGAGAAGGAGAGCTGTAGCAAGGGCGTTACGAACACAACATGTCGTTCAAAATTTGATGATTTCACATTTAAAACAGATGTGGTAATCATGGACATGCTGATTACTCAATTACCAAGATGTACATTTGCCAAGCCAACATGGGCACACCTAGCCGGTATGCCATTAGCCGATCCATAATACAATGTCAGCCGTCCTATCGACATCCTATTGGGAGCCGATGTGTATTCCCAAATCATTTTAGAAGGCCACATCAGGGTGGTCACATTGAAAACAAAGAATGGGCTTATCAAGAGGCCAATTCTCAAGCTGTCTATTCTCCCTGTAAATGATAGGATCGACAAACAAGAGTCGCGTTCCAAGGAAGGGAAAGATGGCAAGCTATATCAAAACAAAAAAGTAAACTACAGCTTCTCATCGCTGGTACTGTTACTTTTGTCTTTCATGAGCATTTTGACCACATCTAGCTGTGATTACAAAACAGAACCTTTGAATAGCAATCAGAGCATTTATTTTGACAAGATCTCCAATATGCGTCTCGAACGAGACGAGTGCAAGTTGATTGTGTATTATGATATGGAGCCCTATTGGCAAGGATTAGATCTGCTTAAAAAATACGTCGATCATCTGGGCAACATATGTTCTAATACAACAAAGATATCACAGTGTGACGCAATCCTTATGCAATTACGTCACGGTAGCAATGAACTTGACCATAACAATAGCATGCTGCTTGGTCAGCAGCACACGGGGAACGTGCGACATAAGCGCGGTCTTATCAATTCTATAGGAAGCTTAGCACGCAGTTTGGTGTTTTGGACGACGGGTTCTCATATCACGACATACATCACTACACGGTGATATACTTAGGGGTGTTCGCCCTGTGCGCGGCAGGAGCCGTGCACGTGTGGCGGCGCCTTCGGCGCGTGCGCAGGGTGGCTCTGCCCGCTCGCTCGACTCATCAGCAGCTTCAGAGTGCTAGTGTAATCAGTGTTCCACGAATCAGTGTAAATAAGCAATCAGGACCTAGTGAAATGAAGCTATATACAATTTCGGGTGTAATCAGTGCGCGTAAACAAAACAAGGCTACGTCGCCTATGTTCCGCGAATCTATTTTCAGTGAAAATGAATAAGACTTTTTAGAGACTCTAAACATACATAATAAGGACCAATTGGAATCACCTTGTCAATCATCTAGTATAAGGACCAATTGGCATCACCTTGTTACTCATCATTTCATGTTCATCTCACATTCATCTTCCCGCTCGGGAGCATGTACGGTGCAACCGCACATTCGTCAATTCAGCAGTTTACGCCACGCATTCATTTCAATTCATTATAATAAGTTAGTTCGCGTTGGGCTATCAAGACAGCCAGGCGTCCTCATAACAGCCAACAAGGGCCGCGTCACTCACTTCATTCTTCACACATCAGTTCATTAAGCTCATTTTATCCTTAAACCTTTCAGACAATATATCAGTGTTTAAATACTTCAATTCTTTTATTCCATGCATCCATTCATCTAAAAGTAATGTATGGCCTAACAAGGGACCATACACAAATGTTCAATGATGTCTTTGTGATCAATTCTGTGAAAACCGGGAGCGATCACCGCATGGTAAGAGGCACATTGAACATTAATGACAAGCATGAAAGATCTCGACTGATGAAGTCCACGCTCCGTCCAGCACAGATCCAGGTCCAAAACCCCGAGAGCTTTCAGCTCGAACTCCAGAATCGTTTCGAGTGCCTAGGGAGCTCCGTGGACGAATACAGCGATGTGTTCATGGAAGCTGTCCATACGGTCGGGTCTATGTTTTTCAAGACCCGCCGTACAGATAGGAACAAAAAGCTCTCTGATCCTACTCTCAAGCTAATGAAGGAGAGGCGTGAGATGATCCTGCAGTCTTCAGACGATGCGTTGAAATACCGGCAGCTAAATAGGCGGCTCTCAAAGTCCTTAAAAACCGACCTCCGCCGCTTTAATACTGAGCGTATTAAAGACGCGATTGAGCGGAATAAGGGCTCCAAGGTCTTTGCAAGAGATCTGTCTATTGGGCAGAGCCAGCTCACAAAACTGAAGACCGATGATGGCAGGATCGTTTCCGCCAAACCAGAGCTTCTGAGGGAGATCGAAAGATTCTATGGCCAGCTGTACACGTCAATCAGTAAACCCGTTGCGAATCTAGCGAATGGCCCTAGAGCTAGATTGACCCGACACTATACCGAAGACATTCTGGACGTCAGCCTGTATGAGATTAGGATGGCTCTGAAACAGCTTAACCTCCGACGCTATTTTTGGTCCGTTGCAGGTCCATAAGAAAAGTAGTCGCGGGACCTACCCCAATGGTCCGATTGGACGGTGGTTTTTGATGTAAAAACTTTACTTGCAAAACTTTTTGGCTGTATCATTCGGTCAATCGATACATATTTCACCGACTTTGGTAACATTTTAGTGAGACACCACTAAAATTGAATGACATAAAAATTTGACAAAATGCATCTGTGATTTTCGAGACTCCGACGCCATGTTTTTTCGTTGTGTAAACAAAATAGTTTTTATTACATTTTATTATTGTTGAGATTTGGAATTGCTTGTCTAAACATTGCCTACACATATTGTTTTATTGTAATGAAGTGTTGTTTGGTGAATATGTGTGTGAATTCGATATATTGTGATAAAGTTTTATGGTGCGAGTGAAAGTTATGCAATTAAAAGTTATAAAAGTGATAAGTGGCTACCGTGTTTCGTCACTGCGAGATGAGGTCAGATTTATTTGCTTATTGAATTGTATAAATAGTTAGTTAAACTCATAACGAAGCCAAGAAAGTATAATAATATACCGTGCCATAGCAATAAATTGCCGATTTCTCAATTTTACTGAGGGCCTACCCAAAAATAAAAAATAAATCGCAGTGGAGTCACGTGCCACGACCTTGACGCTTGCGGGCCGGCCCGCACAAGAGGTTAAAAACAACAAGGCACCGGGTGACTTCTTCAAGAAGGGTGACAATGCCTTACTGAAGAACTATAGGCCCATCACACTTCTTAGCCATGTCTACAAGTTGTTTTCAAGAGTCATCACGAATCGTCTCGCGCGCAGGTTTGACGATTTCCAGCCTCCCGAACAAGCAGGATTCCGTAAAGGCTTCAGCACCGTAGACCACATACATACGCTGCGCCAAGTTATACAGAAGACCGAAGAGTATAACCTGCCTCTCTGCTTAGCGTTTGTGGGCTACGAGAAAGCCTTCGATTCGATCTAGACTTGGGCTGTATTGCAGTCTCTCCAACGGTGCCAAATTGACTACTGTCGGTACATGTAAATTAATAAAATAAAATCAGTTCAACTCGATCTACCGTGTTTGATTGACGCATACCATGACATGGCGCAGCCGGTATCGCGATAAAAGAAATAGTTTGTTTTATACGTACAGCGTAGAATTAGTAAATAATAAAACATGGAAACAATACTAACTCCGCCGTCTCCGTTCTGTTTTGATCAAAATACGACGAACGTAACAAGTGGTGCGATAAGTGAAAGTTGGCATAAGTGGAGTAAAGGATTTAAAATATACTTTGAGGCGTGTGAACTATCGAAGAAAAGTCTAGTGATACAAGTAAATATATTACTACATGTAATTGGTGAACAATGCAGAGAGTTATATGAACAATTCAACACAAAAAGTTCAACAGTTGATGAAATATTAAGTAAATTCAAAGATTACTAAAAGAAAAAGAATTTGACGGTGGAGCGAAACAATTTCTTTACACGGAACCAAGGCGAAAATGAATCGATTGAGCAATATGTGTTTGAGCTTAAGAAATTAGCTATTAGCTGTGAATTTGAAACTCTGCGTGAGTCATTGATAAAAGATCGTTTGGTTTGTGGAATTTTGAATGCAGGGATAAGAGAAAGATTACTACGGGAAGCAGATTTAAAGCTGGAAAAAGCGATAAGCATTTGTCAGTCAGTAATTATTTCCAAACAAAATTCTGAAAAAATGTGCACGGAAAACCGAGTGAGTACGAAATCGGTGGACAATGTTCAAGAGGATAACGTTTGGAGGCAATCGGGGCGCACGCGGTGCTCTGTACACGTCATCGTCAGTACGGGGTCGTGCGAGCCGCCACCGTGGCAGCCGAACGAGCTTTACGAACTGGCATACATCGACGGCATGGACAGCGGGTGGCGTGAGCAGCAACAAAGGCAATAGGAATGTACAAAATGATCCAATAAACTGTACACGGTGCGGTATAAAACACTTCGAGAAAAATAAAAATCTTAGTCAGTTCAGTTAAAATAAAAATCTAATGTATTACCCGAGCATTACTTATCTATGTTGAACATTAAACCTGAGGACTTGCTGTCAACAACTAGTAAACTGCATGGCTATTCGGGCACGGAGATAGATGTAATCGGTAAGTGTTTCATTAAGATAGGGTACAAAAATAATGATTACATTTTAGAGTTTAAAGTTGCAAATGTGAATTCAGAACCAATTCTAGGAAAATACGCCTGTGATGAATTAAAATTAGTGAAACGAATATATTCTAGACTAAGCCGCTCAGAGAGTTATTGCAGAAAGATATAGAATGGCGCCCGCAGTACGTACCGCACATGAGCGGGTCCTCGTCGGAGCCGGCGCCGCCGTCCAGGCAGCGGTCGCTATAGATGTATAGTACGGATATGCAGTACGTACCGCACATGAGCGGGTCCTCGTCGGAGCCGGCGCCGCCGTCCAGGCAGTGGTCGCTATAGATGTATAGTACGGATATGCAGTACGTACCGCACATGAGCGGGTCCTCGTCGGAGCCGGCGCCGCCGTCCAGGCAGTGGTCGCTATAGATGTATAGTACGGATATGCAGTACGTACCGCACATGAGCGGGTCCTCGTCGGAGCCGGCGCCGCCGTCCAGGCAGTGGTCGCTATAGATGTATAGTACGGATATGCAGTACGTACCGCACATGAGCGGGTCCTCGTCGGAGCCGGCGCCGCCGTCCAGGCAGTGGTCGCTATAGATGTATAGTACGGATATGCAGTACGTACCGCACATGAGCGGGTCCTCGTCGGAGCCGGCGCCGCCGTCCAGGCAGTGGTCGCTATAGATGTATAGTACGGATATGCAGTACGTACCGCACATGAGCGGGTCCTCGTCGGAGCCGGCGCCGCCGTCCAGGCAGTGGTCGCTATAGATGTATAGTACGGATATGCAGTACGTACCGCACATGAGCGGGTCCTCGTCGGAGCCGGCGCCGCCGTCCAGGCAGTGGTCGCTATAGATGTATAGTACGGATATGCAGTACGTACCGCACATGAGCGGGTCCTCGTCGGAGCCGGCGCCGCCGTCCAGGCAGTGGTCGCTATAGATGTATAGTACGGATATGCAGTACGTACCGCACATGAGCGGGTCCTCGTCGGAGCCGGCGCCGCCGTCCAGGCAGTGGTCGCTATAGATGTATAGTACGGATATGCAGTACGTACCGCACATGAGCGGGTCCTCGTCGGAGCCGGCGCCGCCGTCCAGGCAGTGGTCGCTATAGATGTATAGTACGGATATGCAGTACGTACCGCACATGAGCGGGTCCTCGTCGGAGCCGGCGCCGCCGTCCAGGCAGTGGTCGCTATAGATGTATAGTACGGATATGCAGTACGTACCGCACATGAGCGGGTCCTCGTCGGAGCCGGCGCCGCCGTCCAGGCAGTGGTCGCTATAGATGTATAGTACGGATATGCAATACGTACCGCACATGAGCGGGTCCTCGTCGGAGCCGGCGCCGCCGTCCAGGCAGTGGTCGCTATAGATGTATAGTACGGATATGCAGTACGTACCGCACATGAGCAGGTCCTCGTCGGAGCCGGCGCCGCCGTCCAGGCAGTGGTCGCTATAGATGTATAGTACGGATATGCAATACGTACCGCACATGAGCGGGTCCTCGTCGGAGCCGGCGCCGCCGTCCAGGCAGTGGTCGCTATAGATGTATAGTACGGATATGCAATACGTACCGCACATGAGCGGGTCCTCGTCGGAGCCGGCGCCGCCGTCCAGGCAGTGGTCGCTATAGATGTATAGTACGGATATGCAGTACGTACCGCACATGAGCAGGTCCTCGTCGGAGCCGGCGCCGCCGTCCAGGCAGTGGTCGCTATAGATGTATAGTACGGATATGCAATACGTACCGCACATGAGCGGGTCCTCGTCGGAGCCGGCGCCGCCGTCCAGGCAGTGGTCGCGGCCGTCGCACTGCAGCGCGCGCGCCACACAGCGGCCGCCGCACTGCAGCGCCCCCGCGCCCCCGCACAGCGCGCCCCCGCCGCCCGCGCCCGCGCCCCCGCAGCCCTCCGGCTCGTCCGAGCCGTCCGCGCAGTCCGCGTCGCCATCGCAGTACAGGCTCTGCGGGATCACACTTTACACTTACTTAAACCCCTAATAAAAAAACATAAAACATAGTTTCTAGTCATTGTGAGTACAAATTGAGCCAGCAATTGTTAGAGCCATTTATTTTATTGTTATCCTGCATGCACTTAAATTATTGTATGTATACACATGTAGTAGTATGTAGTGAGTGGTGGCACATACCGGGTGCAGACAGAGCTGCGTGTCGGCGCAGCGCGCGGCGCCGGGCGGGCAGGCGGGCGCGCCGTAGTGAGTGGTGAGTAGTGAGTGGTAAGTAGTGAGTAGTGAGTGGTGAGTAGTGAGTGGTGAGTAGTGAGTGGTGGCACATACCGGGTGCAGACAGAGCTGCGTGTCGGCGCAGCGCGCGGCGCCGGGCGGGCAGGCGGGCGCGCCGTAGTGAGTGGTGAGTAGTGAGTGGTGAGTAGTGAGTGGTGAGTAGTGAGTGGTGGCACATACCGGGTGCAGACAGAGCTGCGTGTCGGCGCAGCGCGCGGCGCCGGGCGGGCAGGCGGGCGCGCCGTAGTGAGTGGTGAGTAGTGAGTGGTGAGTAGTGAGTAGTGAGTGGTGAGTAGTGAGTGGTGGCACATACCGGGTGCAGACAGAGCTGCGTGTCGGCGCAGCGCGCGGCGCCGGGCGGGCAGGCGGGCGCGCCGTAGTGAGTGGTGAGTAGTGAGTGGTGAGTAGTGAGTGGTGAGTAGTGAGTGGTGGCACATACCGGGTGCAGACAGAGCTGCGTGTCGGCGCAGCGCGCGGCGCCGGGCGGGCAGGCGGGCGCGCCGTAGTGAGTGGTGGCACATACCGGGTGCAGACAGAGCTGCGTGTTGGCGCAGCGCGCGGCGCCGGGCGGGCAGGCGGGCGCGCCGTAGTGAGTGGTAAGTAGTGAGTGGTGAGTAGTGAGTGGTGGCACATACTGGGTGCAGACAGAGCTGCGTGTCGGCGCAGCGCGCGGCGCCGGGCGGGCAGGCGGGCGCGCCGTAGTGAGTGGTGAGTAGTGAGTGGTGGCACATACCGGGTGCAGACAGAGCTGCGTGTCGGCGCAGCGCGCGGCGCCGGGCGGGCAGGCGGGCGCGCCGTAGTGAGTGGTGAGTAGTGAGTAGTGAGTGGTGGCACATACCGGGTGCAGACAGAGCTGCGTGTCGGCGCAGCGCGCGGCGCCGGGCGGGCAGGCGGGCGCGCCGTAGTGAGTGGTGAGTAGTGAGTGGTGAGTAGTGAGTGGTGAGTAGTGAGTGGTGAGTAGTGAGTGGTGAGTAGTGAGTGGTGAGTAGTGAGTGGTGAGTAGTGAGTGGTGAGTAGTGAGTGGTGAGTAGTGAGTGGTGAGTAGTGAGTGGTGGCACATACCGGGTGCAGACAGAGCTGCGTGTCGGCGCAGCGCGCGGCGCCGGGCGGGCAGGCGGGCGCGCCGTAGTGAGTGGTGAGTAGTGAGTAGTGAGTGGTGAGTAGTGAGTGGTGGCACATACCGGGTGCAGACAGAGCTGCGTGTCGGCGCAGCGCGCGGCGCCGGGCGGGCAGGCGGGCGCGCCGTAGTGAGTGGTGAGTAGTGAGTGGTGGCACATACCGGGTGCAGACAGAGCTGCGTGTCGGCGCAGCGCGCGGCGCCGGGCGGGCAGGCGGGCGCGCCGTAGTGAGTGGTGAGTAGTGAGTGGTGGCACATACCGGGTGCAGACAGAGCTGCGTGTCGGCGCAGCGCGCGGCGCCGGGCGGGCAGGCGGGCGCGCCGTAGTGAGTGGTAAGTAGTGAGTGGTGAGTAGTGAGTGGTGGCACATACTGGGTGCAGACAGAGCTGCGTGTCGGCGCAGCGCGCGGCGCCGGGCGGGCAGGCGGGCGCGCCGTAGTGAGTGGTGAGTAGTGAGTGGTGGCACATACCGGGTGCAGACAGAGCTGCGTGTCGGCGCAGCGCGCGGCGCCGGGCGGGCAGGCGGGCGCGCCGTAGTGAGTGGTGAGTAGTGAGTAGTGAGTGGTGAGTAGTGAGTGGTGGCACATACCGGGTGCAGACAGAGCTGCGTGTCGGCGCAGCGCGCGGCGCCGGGCGGGCAGGCGGGCGCGCCGTAGTGAGTGGTGAGTAGTGAGTAGTGAGTGGTGAGTAGTGAGTGGTGGCACATACCGGGTGCAGACAGAGCTGCGTGTCGGCGCAGCGCGCGGCGCCGGGCGGGCAGGCGGGCGCGCCGTAGTGAGTGGTGAGTAGTGAGTAGTGAGTGGTGGCACATACCGGGTGCAGACAGAGCTGCGTGTCGGCGCAGCGCGCGGCGCCGGGCGGGCAGGCGGGCGCGCCGTAGTGAGTGGTGAGTAGTGAGTGGTGGCACATACCGGGTGCAGACAGAGCTGCGTGTCGGCGCAGCGCGCGGCGCCGGGCGGGCAGGCGGGCGCGCCGTAGTGAGTGGTGAGTAGTGAGTGGTGGCACATACCGGGTGCAGACAGAGCTGCGTGTCGGCGCAGCGCGCGGCGCCGGGCGGGCAGGCGGGCGCGCCGTAGTGAGTGGTAAGTAGTGAGTGGTGAGTAGTGAGTGGTGGCACATACTGGGTGCAGACAGAGCTGCGTGTCGGCGCAGCGCGCGGCGCCGGGCGGGCAGGCGGGCGCGCCGTAGTGAGTGGTGAGTAGTGAGTGGTGGCACATACCGGGTGCAGACAGAGCTGCGTGTCGGCGCAGCGCGCGGCGCCGGGCGGGCAGGCGGGCGCGCCGTAGTGAGTGGTGAGTAGTGAGTGGTGGCACATACCGGGTGCAGACAGAGCTGCGTGTCGGCGCAGCGCGCGGCGCCGGGCGGGCAGGCGGGCGCGCCGTAGTGAGTGGTGAGTAGTGAGTAGTGAGTGGTGGCACATACCGGGTGCAGACAGAGCTGCGTGTCGGCGCAGCGCGCGGCGCCGGGCGGGCAGGCGGGCGCGCCGTAGTGAGTGGTGAGTAGTGAGTGGTGGCACATACCGGGTGCAGACAGAGCTGCGTGTCGGCGCAGCGCGCGGCGCCGGGCGGGCAGGCGGGCGCGCCGTAGTGAGTGGTAAGTAGTGAGTGGTGAGTAGTGAGTGGTGGCACATACTGGGTGCAGACAGAGCTGCGTGTCGGCGCAGCGCGCGGCGCCGGGCGGGCAGGCGGGCGCGCCGTAGTGAGTGGTGAGTAGTGAGTGGTGGCACATACCGGGTGCAGACAGAGCTGCGTGTCGGCGCAGCGCGCGGCGCCGGGCGGGCAGGCGGGCGCGCCGTAGTGAGTGGTGAGTAGTGAGTAGTGAGTGGTGAGTAGTGAGTGGTGGCACATACCGGGTGCAGACAGAGCTGCGTGTCGGCGCAGCGCGCGGCGCCGGGCGGGCAGGCGAGCGCGCCGTAGTGAGTGGTGAGTAGTGAGTAGTGAGTGGTGAGTAGTGAGTGGTGGCACATACCGGGTGCAGACAGAGCTGCGTGTCGGCGCAGCGCGCGGCGCCGGGCGGGCAGGCGGGCGCGCCGTAGTGAGTGGTGAGTAGTGAGTAGTGAGTGGTGAGTAGTGAGTGGTGGCACATACCGGGTGCAGACAGAGCTGCGTGTCGGCGCAGCGCGCGGCGCCGGGCGGGCAGGCGGGCGCGCCGTAGTGAGTGGTGAGTAGTGAGTGGTGGCACATACCGGGTGCAGACAGAGCTGCGTGTCGGCGCAGCGCGCGGCGCCGGGCGGGCAGGCGGGCGCGCCGTAGTGAGTGGTGAGTAGTGAGTAGTGAGTGGTGAGTAGTGAGTGGTGGCACATACCGGGTGCAGACAGAGCTGCGTGTCGGCGCAGCGCGCGGCGCCGGGCGGGCAGGCGGGCGCGCCGTAGTGAGTGGTAAGTAGTGAGTGGTGAGTAGTGAGTGGTGGCACATACTGGGTGCAGACAGAGCTGCGTGTCGGCGCAGCGCGCGGCGCCGGGCGGGCAGGCGGGCGCGCCGTAGTGAGTGGTGAGTAGTGAGTGGTGGCACATACCGGGTGCAGACAGAGCTGCGTGTCGGCGCAGCGCGCGGCGCCGGGCGGGCAGGCGGGCGCGCCGTAGTGAGTGGTGAGTAGTGAGTAGTGAGTGGTGGCACATACCGGGTGCAGACAGAGCTGCGTGTCGGCGCAGCGCGCGGCGCCGGGCGGGCAGGCGGGCGCGCCGTAGTGAGTGGTGAGTAGTGAGTGGTGAGTAGTGAGTGGTGGCACATACCGGGTGCAGACAGAGCTGCGTGTCGGCGCAGCGCGCGGCGCCGGGCGGGCAGGCGCAGCCGCGCTCGTCCTCGGCGCGCGGGCAGTCGGGCACGCCGTCGCAGCGCGCACTGAGCGGCACGCACACGTTCCAGGCGCCGCACGCCCACTGCTCGGGCGCGCACGTCACGTTCACGTGGCGGCAGTGCGTGCTCTCGTCGGACGCGTCGGCACAGTCGGCGCGGCCGTCGCAGCGCCAGGCCAGCGGCACGCACTCGCCGCCGCCGCACGTGAACTGGTCGCTGCCGCACGCCGCCGGCGGCTCCCCTGCGGCGTCCTCCTGCGCCGGCGCCGCCGTGCTCGTCTCTATCGCGTTGGTATCTAAAACACAAACGATCATAAACCAATCCTTTATTTTTTTATGCGAAGCAAATAAATTATTGTTTTAATTATAAAAACATTAAATAATGCACACACACACGCACTCTATGTCGTATGTAATTTTGTGTACAATAAAGGATTAAGAATTAAAAATATTGTTACAAGACAAGGTAGCGCTATTTATCAACGAGAGGAATAAAACTAGTAGTAGCTAGGATGTAGCGCGATCTCATTCCGAATATCGGAAGTTATCCTATCGACAGCTTTTGTCTCCTAAATCTTTTTCACCCGAACATTCTGGGCAATTCTGGAAGCGTCAAGAACAGTCTAGAATGCTCCAGAAACGTTGCCCTTGCTATATTAGGGACCATTTGGAAGCGATTCAGAGCGATCAAAAGCGAAATAGTGCAAAGTGATAAATAGTTTGAGTAATAAAATATGATTAATGAATGTGTGCTGTATGAATAATTGATCCCTCAAACCCCAGCTCGTAAAGATATATTCAATGGGTATATTTATTGTCTGGTATTTTTAACAAAATAATGTAATCATTCGTCTGGTCGTCCGTATTTCAAAGCCATTTTATTTATTTATTTATTTACTTCAGTACATGGAGGACTTAGAGCTAATAAATACAGACAAAAAGGAAACCATAGTCAACGGAAAGCTAATTACAAATCCTCACGTATAGACTTATAATAAGAGACTATTGGTTATATTGACTTTTGGTAGAAAGGTGTTTTTGTTTGAACCGCTAAAAATAGGTACAAAAAAAGAAATAAATAAATGAAATTGGCACATAGGGCATCGGAACCGGTTTTTCCCGGTTCCGAAAGAACCGGGAATACCCGGTTCTCAGGGTCCCTGAAAGAATCGGTTCTGTAAAACGGAGAACCGGTCGTAACGGTTCTTTCGGTTCTCTCTTAAAATAAATTTAGAAATAATATTATCTCTATAATACTCTTTATGCTAAATATCAAGTTATTATCCAAACAGAATAAATACTGTTATTTCACTGTTGAATTAATAAATAACGTTATGATTTTAATATTATTGATGAATCTTTAAGAAACTAACGATTTTTTAAAGGGATTCGGCAACATTAAGGTAAATGCTCCAGGATACTCCGCGACATTCAAATTTTTGACATTTGTTTTGCAATTTGCAGCTCAGCCTCGGATAGTATGGTAATAAAAGTTGTATTCGCGGTAATGACACATACTAGCCGATAGTGAGCTGGCATTTGTAAAAAACGTACGAATATTTGAATTTCGGGGGGTAACCCTAGAGCTCTCACCGTAACAATCTCTGGTTGGCAATTTAGATACTTTCTCTTTATTCGTTTTGATAGTGGGCATTCTATACAAAAGATAGCATACCTTTTCAACTTGAATTTATGAAAAAACCCGAAAGAACCGAAAAAACCGGGTACTCGGTTCCGGCTTGAGTTTAGTACCGAAAGAACCGGTTCCTAAAATAGGGGCGGTTCTCGATGCCCTATTGGCACACAATAACTACATTCATGGTTCAAGGAAGGAGTGGAAAGAGCGAAGAATGTTGTTTGAGAAAAATAATCTTATTTTTTTAGGTTAGGTTATGAACTTGAATCTGGTCACCTGGTAGTACTCAACAGTCAACACTATACATAGATCGCAAGTTTTAATGGTGGAACGCAAGGTTCAATTAAATCAAAATCCATACTAATGTATAATAGTCCAAGAAAATTTGTCAAATTAGGGCAAGAATCTCGTAATGAGAGATATTCAGCTATAAAGCACCTTATCGATGAGAACTTTTTACCCGACTGCCGAAGGAGGGTAATGTGTTTATCAGTCTATGTATGTATGTATGTATGTTTGTTCCTATGTGGCATTCAAGAGACCAAACGCGTGGGCCGATTTTGATGGTTCTTACGTCAATCGATTCGAGAGTCACTGGCTACATGAAAATTAGAAAATAGGAATATGGCGGTTTCTTTTCGCCATATTGCGGGGGACCATTTTTTTTTTCTTCCAGGGTATCAAAATAAAGGATTTCAAGAGGTGATTTCAAAAATATAACATAACACTTATTATAACACTTATATGTTTAAATGTACCTAATTCGAAAAAAAATAACTATAAAGTTATAAATAAAAAAAGTATTTGATAATCTCAATGACGGAGTAAATAGGCCTATTCCGGGCATGGAGAGTGTCTGTTACCTGTGCTGGGCGTGCAGCCCCCGCGCAGGCAGGCGGGGCAGGCGCGCTCGTCGGAGCCGTCGGCGCAGTCCCGCGCGGCGTCGCAGCGCGCAGAGAGCGGCACGCAGGCGCCGTCGTCGCAGCGGTAGTGCGCGGCGGGGCAGTCGCAGTCCGCCTCGTCGGCGGCGTCGTCGCAGTCGGGCGAGCCGTCGCACAGGCGCGCCAGCGGCACGCAGCGCCCGCCGAACCCGCAGCGCGTGGCGCCCGCCGGGCACACGCGCGACGCTGAGGGTAGTGTATATATAGTGATAACATGGCACACACATGGTGCTCCTGAGAGGAAGTGCGTTCCAGAGAAGAATGGACTCAATGTGAAAGGAAGAATTAATAAAATCAAAAGTATGAGAAGGACAAAGCAAGAGAAGATTGTGAGACGATCGCAGATTCCTAGCGTGTGAAGTACAACGATATTGAAAGTGAGGTTTGAGATAAGAAGGAGGGGTGGGAGAGTTGAGAAGAGGGAAAAGCGTGATCAAAGCGCGCAAATTTCTCCTCTCTCGAATGGGCATTTGAGCTCCGTTCTGCTACTCGATACATGGTCATATTTTCTGAGGTTGAATATGAACCGGATACAGTTATTTAGGAGCATATCAAGCTTATCCAGGCGAACCGCGTTCTGGTCAAAGTAGCACATGACACCATAGTCAATTATATGGAGAATTAAGGTCTGCACGAACATAGTCTTCGTTTTTGCAGGCAGAAAGTTTCTCAGACGATACAGGCATCGCTAGGTTCCGTTAACTCTTTGACTGACACTAGGAACCTGACTTTGCCAGCTAAGCGTCAATTTAAGATGTAGACCGCGATGGGGATAACAGTACCATTAAAAATAATAGGAGGGAGAGAACCAATTCCCTACTCAAACCATCATATGCAAGATTCCAATCACAATGGTCTGGCATTTTGAGGAGTTTACAGATACCCTAAATCTATCAGACCAGTTTACATCATCTATAGCGTCTGACAAACCCTCTACCCGCAGCTGAATATAGTTGAAGGTCATGGGCATAAAGATGATACGAACACCGGAGGCAGTGAGTTATACAATTTATGGAGACGGAAAATAGCAATGGAGAAAGAATGAGAGTCTAAATTGCCCGTCTCAGGGGCGGCTGTACTTTAAGTTCACTCGTACGCTGAACTGCCAGATTTTAATAGGTTTGAAAAAAAAAATGTTTAATAATATCTGATTAATTCTTCTTATACTGATCTATTCAATATTAACGAAATTATGACGAACCAATTTAAGCTCTTTGGTAAAGTAATAAGACGTATATTGCTGTAAAAAATATTCCCCGTGCGCTAGACTAAATCCTGTGCTACACGGTCGCCGACCGCGACAAAAACCAAGGTCACCTTGGTCGGAAGCGCGTTGGGCGTTGCCGGCTACACGGTCTGCGACAAGCGCCCAACCTCAGTATGTTTAGAACGCCGCGCAGAGAGGACGTATTTACGCTCATACCGTACATTCATTACAACGACGTCATGGCGCCTTGCCTATCAAAACTTCAAAAAGAATATACTAATAAACTTTAAAAACTAAACTCTAATATTATAAATGCGAAAGTTTGGATGGATGTATGTATGTTTGTTGCTCAATCAAGCTAAAATTGTTGAGCGGATCAGGATGAATTTTGCCACAGAGATAGATTATAATCTGGAATAGCACGTATGCATCTCTTTATCCCGGTATAATGCTCCCTTGGGATAAGAAAACACTTTCACGCGGGCGGAGCCGCTGGCAGAAGCTAGTATATTTAAAACTAGCTGTTCCCCGCGGCTTCGCTCCTGTAGACCACCCCACAGGACCCGTTTTCGGGATTAAAAAATAGCCTATGTCACTCAGGAATAATGTAGTTTTCTAATGGTGAAAGAATTTTTTAAGTCGGTCCAGTAGTTTCGGCGGCTATTCGGTACAAACAAACATATAAACAAACAAACAAAAAAATCTTTCCTCTTTATAATATTGGTATAGATAGGTACATTTAAAGTAAAAGAATATACTTTAAAAAAAATATCCTATGCATTTTTTTTTTCAGTTGCGTCTATACATGACTCTGATGTCTAATCCCAAAGACAGGACAAGTATCTGTTTATATCGATAAGTTCCGTTATTACATTGCGTTCGCTCTGTTGACACATTTTTTGCGCGTGCGTCTGCGCTCGCCGCCTGCAGACTGCCGTGTAGCACAGGCTTTAAATTTGTTTTTTTTTTATCTGTCAAACAAATTAGCCTGTGCTACACGGTCACCGACCGCGTCAAAAACCAAGGTCACCTTGGTCGGAAGCGGCCGTTCCCGACCGTGTTGACAGTGGTTGCCAACCAAATTTAGAATGACCTTCCAACGCCCTTGGTCGGCGTGCGTGCGTTGCCAACGAGTTGGTCGGCGACTTGTATGATACCGTGTAGACGCTTGTTGACAACCACGCGTATGACAGTCGCGCTTCGGCAGGCGGCGAGCGCAGACGCACGCGCAAAAAATGGCTCAACAGAGCGAACGCAATGTAATAACGGAACTTATCGATATATACAGAGACTTCTCCTGTCTTTGGGATTTGACATCAGAGTCATGTATAGACGCAACTGAAAAAAAAATGCATGGGATATTTTTTTATAAGTATATTCTTTTACTTTTAATGTACCTATATTAAAAATACTAGCTTCTGCCAGCGGCTTCGCCCGCGTGAAAAGTGTTTTCTTATCCCAAGGGAACATTATACCGGGATGAAGAGATGCATACGTGCTATTCCAGATTATAATCTATCTCTGTGGCAAAATTCATCCTGATTCGCTCAACAATTTTAGCTTGATTGAGCAACAAACATACATAGACGTCCATCCAAACTTTCGCATTTATAATATTAGTAAGAAAGATTAGAGTTTAGTTTTTAAAGTTTATTAGTATATTCTTTTTGAAGTTTTGATAGGCTAGGCGCCATGAAGTCGTTGTAATGAAAGTACGGTACGAGCGTAAATACGTCCTCTCTGCGCGGCGTTCTAAACATACTGAGGTTGGGCGCTTGTCGCAGACCGTGTAGCCGGCACCGCCCGACGCGCTTCCGACCAAGGTGACCTTGGTTTTTGTCGCGGTCGGCAACCGTGTAGCACAGGCTTAAAGCGCACGGCGAGTGCTCATACAACTTCCACGAGATACGAACGAAAACGCCTGGCGCGTGAGACAGAGATAGTTGAATAGAAAATGTACGGCAAAATATGGCGACTCTCGTGCGCCGCCCCAGCAAACCGAAGTTTACCGAGAGCGGGCGAGGTTTGACGAACGAAATTTACCTTCGGGACGAGTACCAACATTACGCGGGTGGGAAGTGAGGCGGACGCGGGGCTTGTTTACTTTTTGGACACAGTGCGCGGCTTGCAATTTTGCAGTTGATCGCGGCTTTTAGTTAATATACGATATTCTAATTCCCATTGTTTTTTTTTTAATATACTTACTGAGTAGTGGGACAGTGTGTGTGAGATTTCAAAACTAAAGTGAATTAAAACGTTTCTCAGAAGCACCATGGCCCAGGACAGGTTATATGCACTTTCTGTGCTCACTATTGAAAAAAAAAATATTCATACTATACCAGATTTTAAAAAAGGTGATCAAACATTCCACTGCGGAAAAAAATCGGCGTTTCGATTTAATTTATAAAAATACCTAGTATAGACAAAATGTTGTTATTTATAATACAACTCGTTAATGGTCATTAGTCACTCATCAGGTCAATAAAATGTTGAATTTTTGGTCAAGTTGTACAATGACGTAACTAGATGGCGTTGGCGTCGAATTAGAAGTCGCTAGCGAGATTGTTTGCCGATTTACATAGGGTCCTGTGAATTTCAGCAAATTAAACACACATGGAAACTGTAGACATTGGACACCCGGCGAGCTACTAATACTATGATCCACCAGCCGCCACTTCCCGTCATACCTAACGTGACCATTTATTCTTTGACTCAAAACGGGACATTGGCCAAAATTCGGATGTGAGGTCTCCAAAAAAGTTTTTTAGTAACAGGGGACATTTTTCAATACTCAAAAAGTATTTTTTAATGGCTGATACATTTTTAAATCCCTTTCCAAGGCAGGCATAAGATCAAGCCATTTGGTTTATATATAGATTCCGTTTCAGTTTCGGCGCAAAACTCCTTTAGAGCTTCAACTCGAATCGTGTAAATATATATTAAAAAAAAGAAATTACACATAACAAATTGTCATGAAACTCTGGTGCCCGTGGTAGGTAATGAGAACCTGTATGGTCACCAGAAAAATATATCTTCACAATAATGCTTTCGTAATCTAAGGATAGCCTGCCTGCAGCAGATTTTATTGCATTGTGAATTGCATGGGCTCCACATCCAATTAATGGCTTTTTCAGATATGTAATTTCGTTAACACATGCGGCGGCCGTCCGGCCGGCTCGACTACTAAAATTTTCACGCAGTTTCAGAAAACGGGACAATTTTGAGCCCCAGAGTTCATTTCGGGGACACCGGGACTCGTAATTATAAAAAGGGACAGTCCCGTTTAAAACGGGACGTCTGGTCACGTTAGTCATACCACATATTTTTCCGTTTACACTGTGTGTGTGTGAAGATGAAATAGTGTATACAACGGCATATAATTAGGTACCTACTAAAACACTCGTGTGATACTATTATCACCTACACTAGTGTTTTAAATGTTACTGCACATTTCTTTCTTTTTAATTCTTGGTGTGGTTACTGTTTATTGACGTGGCGCCATCTGCTTAATCAGGTTTAAAGTAAGTAGGAATGCAACAATGTGTCGAGCGATATACTGACTGCAGTAGTAGAGGTCCTCGTCGGAGGCGCCGGGCACGTCGCTGCAGTGCGGCACGCCGTCGCACACCAGCTCGGCCGGGATGCAGGCGCCCTCCGCGCACGCCCAGCGCCCCGGGGCGCACGCGGCCGCCGCCGGGGCGCACGCGCGCCCGTCCGGCGCCAGCGCGCGCCCGGCGCCGCACGCGCACGCCGCCGCGCCCAGCGCGTCCAGCGCGCACAGCTCCGCGCAGCCGCCGTTCAGCACGGCGCACGGGTCGGGGGAGCCTGCAAGTGTTACGCTCTATCAGGTCAAAGGTCAATCACCATACAACTACATTTTGGCAGGCTTCTACTATTACCATAAAAATCATAGATAACAAAAACGCATTAAAATCTCAACAAAAAAAACATAGTGCCAAAATAACCCGGTCGCGGAGCGTCAGAATTTCGAACTAAACATTCATTCAAGCCGACAGGATTATGAATTCCATTTTGAAATATTTCGAAATTCGCCAGTGCAGTATAATCTTTTACACAGTATCATCATCATCACATCATTTCAGCTAAAAACGTCCACTGCTGGACATCCGGCCGACAGCCTCCCCCAGGCGTCGCCACATTGAGCGATCCCGTGCGTCTCGCATCCAGAACACAGTATATGCCGCCGCTAACGCTCATCGATCATTTTACAGGGTTTACTTTTATAAATTTTTTACACTTTTACCCTACACCATGGGTTAGACAAGAAAAAATCCATCCCCACTTTACGTCTACCCTAAAAATTACAAATTTTTGCATGGTTTTATTTTAACACTTTGTCGGAGTGATTAATATGTATATCCATGTCAAATTATAACTTTCTAGTACTAAGAGTCTCTGAGCTAAGCTGCGGACGGACAGACGGTCATGGCGAAACTATAAGTGTTCCTTGTTGACTACGGAACCCTAAAAATGATGAAAGCGTATAGCATGAATATAATAACTTCAGAAAAATATACAGCTAGGATACAAAGTTGATACTTATTTTATTTATTTATTTATTTTAGTACATGGAAGACTTACAGCTATTAAATACAGACAAAAAGGAAACCATAGTCAACAGAAAGCCAATTACAAATCCTCACGTATAGACTTACAATAATAATTTATAGTGTGAGCAAAAAAACAAAGATCTCACAGCTTTAATTAAAGTAAGAAGCAATAAATATACTTGGCTAGCAATTATATGACTGATGAGAAAGAAAATAATAAATTAATCAAAACAGAAACAATCAATATAACCTACCACTACTTGAAAAATTTGAGGCTTAAGCACCTTCTGGCTGAATTTACACTGACTGTGAATGGATCCAAATCATATTCCTTGCATATTTCATTGAAATCTCTACTTGCGCGCACAATATAACTGTTCTGCCTATAGTTCGAAGAAGTATGAGGTACACGTATGGGTGGATTAAACCGAAATGTTTTACATGGCACATTGAAATAAAATTTTGACAATAATTCGGCGTTATCAATGTTGTTATTGAGGATTTTCAACAAGAATAAACAGTCAGCAATCTTACGTCGATCTACCAGTGGTAGCAGATGATACTTCTTACAGAGTCCAAGATAATTGGTTGACTGATATGGAATCTTTTGATGAAAGCAAAGATATTTTATGAAACGTCTTCCATCAGAGAAAGCAGGTCAATAGAGTGGCGAGTACTCACAGGTCTGGTGCTCCGGCGCCACGGCCACGATGGCCATGGGGCGGGGCACGTCGCGCCGGAGCGGGGTGGCCCCGCCCGCGCGCTTGTCGGCGCGGAACACGCCGTGCGCCAGCCAGTCCGTCCAGAACACCCAGGGCCCGCTGATGGCCACGTCGAACGGATGCTCCGTGCCCGCGCGCGTCACCACCTGTCACACACTGCTCGTGAGGCTCTGCGGGCGGAACATGTCACACGCGGCGGTCAGAGGGACTCACGTGGCGGTGCGAGCCGTCGTAGTGCATGCGCTCGATCTTGTCCAGGCGCGCGTCGGCCCAGTAGATCTTCTTGGCGGCGTGGTCCAGCGCCAGCCCGTTGGGCATGAGGATGTGCGAGTCCACCACGGTCTGCAGCGCGCGGCCGCTGGCGTAGGCGCGCTGGATGCAGGGCCGCGACTCGTTCCAGTTGGTCCAGTAGAGCCGGCGCTCGCACGGCTCGTAGTCGATGCCGCGGGGCCGCGCGCCGCGCGCCAGCTGCAGCACGGTGCGCGCCCCCGCGCCCCCGCCCTGCGCCCCCGCGCCCACGCGCGCCGCGCGGATGGCGGCGCCGCTGTTGCACGTCCAGTACAGCATGCTCTCGGCCGCCGCGTACACCATGCCCTCCACCGCGCCCACCTCTGCACACACGCACTGGTCAGCATACATTCGGTCGGTAAGGTCACACGTAAGGTAAGGTCAGAGCAGGAGACACTCACGCTCGAGCAGCACGTCGTGGCCGGAGCCGTTGAAGTGCACGGTGTTGATGGAGCCGCGCTGGATGTCGGAGTAGAACAGCCGCGAGTCTTCGTACCAGTACGCCAGGCTGATGGCGTTGCGCATCAGCTCCCTACACACACACAATCAGTGGCAGCACATAGCGGGCTACATCGTGGCAAATAACTTCACGTCACGGCAGTTTTGTATTTCAGTTAAACAATTGAAATGAAATTAAAATATTCTTTACAAGTGACAACAATGACAGGTTTTATGCTTTTTGTCTGGGCACTTTTCAGTGAGTTAAGTGCACTGAAACTGTCAGTGAAAAGTGATCATGTGTGTTATGTAGTGTATATTACTTGTTTTCAATGGGCTTGAAGGGCGAGTTGAGGTCCTTCTCGTCCAGCAGGTGGATGCTGTCGATCTCGGTGACGCGCGAGTACATCAGGAACGAGTCGTACGCTGCGGACAGAGACGCGGCGTGAATGTGTGTTACTGAGGTGGGGGGAGGCGTGTGTGTAAGTACGCGTGCAGTTGCGTCCGTTGGGCGCCAGGCGGCCGTGCGGGCAGGGCGCCTCGCAGTGTGTGTGTACTGAGGTGGGGGGAGGTGTGTGTGTACGTACGCGTGCAGTTGCGGCCGTTGGGCGCCAGGCGGCCGTGCGGGCAGGGCACCTCGCAGTGTGTGTGTAATGAGGTGGGGGGAGGTGTGTGTGTACGTACGCGTGCAGTTGCGTCCGTTGGGCGCCAGGCGGCCGTGCGGGCAGGGCGCCTCGCAGTGTGTGTGTAATGAGGTGGGGGGAGGTGTGTGTGTACGTACGCGTGCAGTTGCGTCCGTTGGGCGCCAGGCGGCCGTGCGGGCAGGGCGCCTCGCAGTGTGTGTAATGAGGTGGGGGGAGGTGTGTGTGTACGTACGCGTGCAGTTGCGTCCGTTGGGCGCCAGGCGGCCGTGCGGGCAGGGCGCCTCGCAGTGTGTGTAATGAGGTGGGGGGAGGTGTGTGTGTACGTACGCGTGCAGTTGCGTCCGTTGGGCGCCAGGCGGCCGTGCGGGCAGGCACAGCGCGCACGCTCGCCGTCGTGCAGGCACAGCGCCTCGCAGTGTGTGTGTACTGAGGTGGGGGGAGGTGTGTGAGTACGTACGCGTGCAGTTGCGTCCGTTGGGCGCCAGGCGGCCGTGCGAGCAGGCACAGCGCGCACGCTCGCCGTCGTGCAGGCGCAGCGCCTCGCAGTGTGTGTGTACTGAGGTGGGGGGAGGTGTGTGAGTACGTACGCGTGCAGTTGCGTCCGTTGGGCGCCAGGCGGCCGTGCGAGCAGGCACAGCGCGCACGCTCGCCGTCGTGCAGGCGCAGCGCCTCGCAGTGTGTGTGTACTGAGGTGGGGGGAGGTGTGTGAGTACGTACGCGTGCAGTTGCGTCCGTTGGGCGCCAGGCGGCCGTGCGAGCAGGCACAGCGCGCACGCTCGCCGTCGTGCAGGCGCAGCGCCTCGCAGTGTGTGTGTACTGAGGTGGGGGGAGGTGTGTGAGTACGTACGCGTGCAGTTGCGTCCGTTGGGCGCCAGGCGGCCGTGCGGGCAGGCACAGCGCGCACGCTCGCCGTCGTGCAGGCACAGCGCCTCACAGCGCACGTGCGCGCCGCAGCCCGCCGCGTTACCCGCCGGTGCTCGCTGAGCCGTGCGCGACCAGATCTGCGCGGAACAAGCACGTCATACTACTGCCACTACTAACGGGATTATTTTATCGCCCTAAGCAAAAGGGCCGAACCTGACCAATACAGAAAACGAAATAAATAATTAATAGAAAAGATCTTGTCGTTGTTTTGTTTGTTATCTATTCTAAACGTTTGTCCGTCGAATCTAGACTGTTCACCAGTGCATCTCAAGACGGGGCTTGAAAAAAAACTAAATTATACCTAAAAGGGCAGATGCATCCCATTTTGTTCGGAAGACAGTATTATGCATGGATGGAGAGTTAGTAGTGCTTGTTACCGTGATATCCTTGAGGCTGTCGCCCAGGTTGTCGCGCAGCACACGGTAGTGCGACACGTTGCTCAGCGGCGCCGCCAGCACAGCGCCACGGTTCGCCGTCCTTTGTTGTCATAGTGGTTTGTTCAAATTATTATGTAAAAACAATAATCTATTCACACGCGATCATTTATTTAACCATTTATGCACACACACACATATATACAAAAAAGAAGAAGAAACATAAAAATAGGTACAGAGGTGATGCATGGTGGTACCTTGTTATGTGTGTAGAAGAAACAAGATGCTTTAAATGTTTTTATAGATCTTAAAATTAAATATCCAGAAGATGTGTCGGGACTGTCTGTAAAAGTCTGTAAATCAATCATTGAAAGCTTTAATATTCAACACTAGTGTCGGTAAAGTAGTTTTTCCAGACCTCATGCAACACAGTAAAGGAGTTCCATTGTTCAAATCCGCGGATAGCAAAAAACCCAAAAATTATATGCCGTCGTCAATTCTGCCAGTTCTAAGTGTGGTCTTCGAAAAGTTAAAGCTCAACCAATTGTTGCGGTATTTTAACAAACATTCCTCTTGATCCTACAAGGTCTATATGCGTGAACCGCGATACACGGCAGCGGTAAAGTTTCGTTATTTTTTTTGTTATTTTGTTTCTTTTTTATCTATTATAGGATGGCGCTTGACCACTATATCACCTGATAGTAAGCGATGATGTGTTCTACGATGGAGCACGCTTGCCTAGTAGTAACCTATTCACTCTTGACTTAAAGACCCCTAGATTGTAGCTATCGGGAAACACAGATTTTCTGTAATCTATATATATAAAAATTAATCTCTATTTCCCTTGATCACGGCATCACGCGTGAACGGCTGGACCGATTTCGCTAATTCTTCTTTTGTTGTGTTTGTTATTGTTAGAAGGTTCTTATGTAAAAAAAATAAGAAAAAAAAATTGGTACCTTACCTTAGGTAGGGTAGGTAGGGTAGGGTAGTGTAGGTAGGGTAGGGTAGGGTAGGGTAGGATAGGTAGGGTAGGCAAGGTAGGGTAGGGTAGGGTAGTGTAGGATAGGTAGGGTAGGGTAGGTAGGGTAGGGTAGGGTAGGGTAGGGTAGGGTAGGTAGGGTAGGTAGGGTAGGTAGGGTAGGTAGGGTAGGGTAGGGTAGGGTAGGGTAGGTAGGGTAGGGTAGGGTAGGTAGGGTAGGGTAGGGTAGGTAGGGTAGGTAGGGTAGGTAGGGTAGGTAGGGTAGGGTAGTGTAGGTAGGGTAGGGTAGGATAGGTAGGGTAGGGTAGGTAGGGTAGGGTAGGTAGGGTAGGGTAGTGTAGGTAGGGTAGGGTAGGGTAGGATAGGTAGGGTAGGGTAGGGTAGGGTAGGATAGGTAGGGTAGGGTAAGATAGGGAAGGTAGGGTAAGGTAGGGTAGGTAGGGTAGGGTAGGTAGGGTAGGGTAGGTAGGGTAGGGTAGGTAGGGTAGGGTAGGTAGGGTAGGGTAGGTAGGGTAGGGTAGGTAGGGTAGGGTAGGTAGGGTAGGGTAGGTAGGGTAGGGTAGGTAGGGTAGGGTAGGTAGGGTAGGGTAGGGTAGGTAGGGTAGGGTAGGTAGGGTAGGGTAGGTAGGGTAGGGTAGGTAGGGTAGGTAGGGTAGGTAGGGTAGGTAGGGTAGGGTAGGGTAGGTAGGGTAGGTAGGGTAGGTAGGGTAGGTAGGGTAGGTAGGGTAGGTAGGGTAGGTAGGGTAGGTAGGGTAGGTAGGGTAGGTAGGGTAGGTAGGGTAGGTAGGGTAGGTAGGTAGGGAAGGTATTTTTTTTTATTTTTTTTATTTTTTATTAATACTAATCCCACTCAACAAAGTTGGCGCCTATTCTGTGCAAATTCTTTCATTCCATTCCTCTTTCATGCCTCTCGTACTTTCATTCTTCATACCATGGTTCTTCTTGCATACGTCTTCTTGTATACAGTGGGTGGGACTCTCACTTTGTTTAAATACTTAAAGGCAACTTTATTTATTTAGTGTAAGGTTAAGGTAGGGTAGGTAGGGTAGGTAGGGTAGGTTTTTTTTTTTTATAATAATACTAATCCCGCTCAAAGAAGTTGGCGCCTATTCTGTGCAAATTCTTTCATTCCATTCCTCTTTCATGCCTCTCGTACTTTCATTCTTCATACCATGGTTCTTCTTGCATACGTCTTCTTGTATACAGTGGGTGGGACTCCCACTTTGTTTAAATACTTAAAAGGCAACTTTATTTATTTAGTGTAAGGTTAAAAGAAAAAGTGCTACATATACAATAAAGTGCTGTTGATCACAGTAAAAATATGCAAAAGTGCTGCAGATCACAGATAAGGTACAGAAGTGCTGTTTACCACAGGGAATATCACAATATAAATAATGCCTTACATTTAGGGATGAGAAGCACAACAGTGCTTTTCACCATACAGACAATCTGTTTTCTTAGGCACTACCCCAGTGCAGGGTTCGTCATTGCAGTTTTGTGCATGCTATTCTATGCTTCTTACAAATATTCTTATAATACTAGTGAAGCATAGTGCTGCTTCAACTTCGGTTTCGTGCTATGACATTGGAGGCCACATTAACACAGTACACCAGGAACTTTTCCCTGTGTTGCTTACTCATGAGCCCATGCAGGCTCTCCTTCGTCAGTCTCCTTTCCAGCTCACATTCGAGTTGGTAGCGTTCCCTGATAAATAACGGGCAATCTACAACTATGTGCTGGACAGTCTCTGCCACGCCTGGATCGCAGAAGCACGATGGGTTATCCTTACACTTGAAACGATTCAAGTATTCAGAGAACCCGCCGTGCCCCGTCAAAACCTGCGTGAGAACGCCTGTGGGCCGCACCTGTTTTATAATACGGAAAGCCGCTATGGCATCCGAAAGAAACAGTTTCATCACAGAGGCTGTCTTGCCCGACACATATCTTCGGTTCCATTCATCAAGCGATTCCAAACGGATCTGTCGCTTGATAAATGATACCGGACACTGGTTGTAGTCCGGCTTCCTCCGTAACGACAATGCTGCCTTCTTTGCCAACTCGTCCGCTCGCTCATTCCCCGGCAGGCCCGCGTGGACCTTGATCCAGAACAAAGACACAGCTTTGCTCTGGCCCAGGGCTTGAGCCAAATTGGCGCGCGCGCGAACTGCCAGGGGATGGAGAGAGCCATGGCTTGCAAGCGTCTTCAATGCTGACATTGAGTCATTGTACAAACCATAGCTCGTCTCTTGCCGCGTAAGGATCACGTCCGTCGCTTTGCAGATGGCCAGGAGTTCCGCCTGGTAGACTGTGCAGTACGCGGCTAAGCTAAGTTTGAGGTTCTTCGCCTTCATTATCCCAAATGGATAATGCGGCCCCGACCTTCCCCTCAATCTTGCTGCCGTCGGTGAAGATTCGCACCGCCTGCACATTGTTGCTGTCTAGCAACTGTTGGTCTGTCAGGCACATGAACTCCAGGGGCATCTGTGTAGCTGGATGAGGAGCCTCTGCAAACCTTACCGCACTTTCAATCTCCCTATCTCCTGGCACAAACCGGGATGGCCCTCTCCTCGCTTCATACAGGGCGGCTGCCTCCTGTATGCGCAGATCTAGAGGTAGTATTCCGGACAGTACCAGTGCCGAGTTCAGGGAGACAGTACGGTAAGATTTACAGATCTTCTGGACGAATCCTCGTTGGACCGAGCCTAGCTTCTTCCGTATTCCCAGCTTCTTCGTAGCGGGAGCCCAGGCTGCGGCCGCGTACGTTATTATGGGCTCAATCATAGCAGTGTAGATTGTGTGTATGATCTGTGCGTCCAATCCCCAACTCACTTTAGCGGCGCGGGACATTTGCTTATAAATGTTAACTGCCCTCCTGCAGACGTTCGCGGTGTGCTCGTTGAAGGTGAGCTTCTCGTCTATGGTTAGACCCAACAACTTCATCTTCTTAACCATACCAATGTCGACCCCGGCCATGCTCAACCTTGGGGTATCATACTTGCGCTTGTTGGTTACGACCATCGCACAGGTTTTGTGCGGCGCGAACCTCAGCTTGTTTCTGACGCCCCAACTCTGAAGGTAGGGTAGGTAGGGTAGGTAGGGTAGGTAGGGTAGGTAGGGTAGGTAGGGTAGGTAGGGTAGGTAGGGCAGGTAGGGCAGGTAGGGTAGGTAGGGCAGGTAGGGCAGGTAGGGCAGGTAGGGCAGGTAGGGCAGGTAGGGCAGGTAGGGCAGGTAGGGCAGGTAGGGCAGGTAGGGCAGGTAGGGCAGGTAGGGCAGGTAGGGCAGGTAGGGCAGGTAGGGCAGGTAGGGCAGGTAGGGCAGGTAGGGCAGGTAGGGCAGGTAGGGCAGGTAGGGCAGGTAGGGCAGGTAGGGCAGGTAGGGTAGTTAGCTTCACGTATTATAACGCCATCTATATACGAGAACTCCGTCATTTCTCAACGAGTGCGTTCCAGTAAAACACAATTTAAATATTTTGCTTAACATACCAAAGTGCAGCAAATAAACCAGATTGTAAGTTATCGGATAATTGTGTAAACTAACATATAATGGAACTTAAAGATAACAACATCACTATGAGAAACCCTCGTAGAAATCGTCTCATGCGATCTCACTCTGACGCATCTATTGAATTATTGGATACCTCCTCATCTTCGAATTTAAGTATTAAGAGCATGATGGACTTATCTACTCATGTCAAGAGTGACGAAGTGCTGGATTTGCAAAATTGATTAAAACCCTAAGGAAGCAATTATTAAGTGCACATGCGGAGATTGAAAGTTTAAATTTAGAGAATATCACACTGAAAGAACAATTACAGAAAGAAAGACGAAAGAAAATGAGCGACTTATGGAGATTAGCCAAAGCGTGAGAAAAATTGATAAATCATATAGTAACGCAAAAAGAAGTAATTATTCGACAAGAAAACTAAATCCAAACTTGGAATTTCACACTCCTAAATCTTCTACTCAAGTAAATTCATCTATCGAATCCCGAAAATATGATAACAATTCATAACCCAATGTTGACCATTCTCAAAATAAAGGTGAAAACGTGGACAGCTTTAATTTGGTGCGCAATATTAGCAGTTATAAAACGGGTTCACAAAATATGGTGGAACATTCAAATTCCGCAGATAGCTACAATTTCGAACAATAATGCAACAATATTTAAAAAAAAACGAACAATGTCAACCCAGGAAAAACGAAAGAAACGTATTGTAAAGTTGGCAAAATATTAATATTATCGGACAATCAAGGCAAGGGTATAGTTCAGATGTTTATCAAAAGTCATAATAAACTAATATGTAAGGATTTTAATATACAATCGGTCACAAAACCAAATGCAACAACTAAGCATGTGTTATCTGATCGTTGCAACATGGCGAAATCCTTGTCTAAAACCGATAGTATCATTATAATGACAGGTAGTAATGACTCTAATCCGACGGAATTTATGTCTGAAATGTCAATAGCATTAAATTTCCTAAAAATTGCAATGTATTTATAGCCAATGTACTTTATAATTGGTTTCTTAACGAACGAAAATTGAATGACCTGTTAAAGCTTCTTACCCAAAATTACTAAAAATGTACATTTATAGAAGCAGGAACGAAGGAAAAAAAACCCGCCAAGTGTGAGTCGGACTCGCACACGAAGGGTTCCGTACCATTATCGCAAAACACTGCAAAAAAATCACGTTTGTTGTATGGAACCCCCCTTAATTTATTTTATTTTAATTTAATAATTATTATTTTTTGAAGTAAATATACAACTAAACATTCTGTGAATATTTCAAGCGTCTACCTGTTGCCGTTATTAATATCGAACAAAAAACGCCAAAAATATCACGTTTGTTGTATGGGAGCCCCCCTTAAATATTAATTTTATACTGTTTTTAGTATTTGTTGTTATAGCGGCAACAGGAATACATCATCTGTGAAAATTTCAACTATCTAACTATCACGGTTAATGAGATACAGCCTGGTGACAGACAGACAGACAGACAGACAGACAGACGGACAGCGAAGTCTCAGTAATAGGGTCCCGTTTTTACCCTTTGGGTACGGAACCCTAAAAAGGAAGGAGGATGTTTTGCAACAAATAATCTATCAAATCAATGTTAAACATTATAACAATAAATTCCTTTCCTTTAACAACCATAAAAATAAGGGTACGGCCGTTAAGAAGGGCACACGTGATAGACAAAAAGTTTATACTTTAAATAAAAAGGAAGTACTAAAAAGGGGTACAATACCCTACTATTTTGAGAATCAACTAATAAATTCTAAAATGGTTCACAACTTATCTTGTCTAAATAATAACCTGGTTTCATTGAGGGGTACAATCCCCTTTTATTTTCCAATTCTCCAAAAAACTTCACAAATGGATCCAAAAAACATGGCATTCAATAAGAAGGTTTGTTTTCGTTCCTAAACATTCTTTTGCTATAGTTAACCAAAACATTGCCGGTGCCCTAAATAAAATTCAGGAAATTGAGATAGTGTTAGATGAGTTGCAAGAATTAAAGAAAAATATTGCAGTAGTATGTCTCAGTGAACATTTCATTAAAAAGGGTGATGAAAAATACTTAAATATAAATAATTTCAATCTTGGGACCATTTACTCACGCCAAGAACAAAAACGCGGAGGCACATGTATATTGTTTCAAAAGGGTTATGTTAGTGCTGAACTGAGTTTTCTAAAGGATCTTGAAATATGCGGTGTAGAAATTGAACAAATCAAATTGATTGTGGTTTGTATATATAGAACACCAAATTCTGATGTAAATATTTTTTTCAAAATTTCATTAAAACATTACATAAACTACAATATAAAAAATACAAAATACTAATATGTGGTGATTTTAATATAGATTTATTAATAACTGATAAAAACAGTACTAAATTTAAAGAATTACTACTTAATTATGGATTGCATTACTATATACATGAGCCGACTAGGCTTAAGAACTGTATAGACAATATAATTGGTAATGTTCCAAATGTAATAGGTGAAACATACAATTGTTTCCTGTCTGATTATAATACAGCTCAAATCGTTACAATTGACCAAGAAATTAACAATGAAACTGATTTCTTTTTTGTAGCTGTTAATGATTTAAATAAAGATATATATTAAATAAAATATAGATATAGATAGATATAAAGATATAGTTGCTTGAGTTTTAGTGAAATTTATGATATTTCAGATGCTAATGCAGCCTTTGATGAATTTCATGATCTTTTAAAATTGATCTATGATCTGTGCTTCCCAAATATAAAATTAAAAGAAAATACAACATAAATAAACAAAAATGGATTACAAAAGGAATTAAAAAAAGCTGTAATACTAAGAGGTCATTAAGATACCGATATTATTTGAATAGAAATATTGAAAATAAGAATCTATTTAAGACATATTCTAAATTGTTAAAAAATTGTATGAATAAATTGCTATCTTTATGTAACCATAAGTATATTCTCATTTGCGAAACAAAAACAAAGTTACATGGAATATTGTAAAGTGCAATGCGGGCACCGAGCCGTCTAGGGATTGCATCAGTAAAATCGAAGACAATTGTATAACACTTACCTCCGGATCTGACATCGCTAATAAATTCAATAATCACTTCATTGACATTGCCATCAATCATTCTTCTAATTCTAATTTTAATAATGATAATATTGACATGCAAAACATAGAAATTCGTGATAATAGTATATTTTTAGAACCTACAAATGCTTCTGAAATTGAAACTATAATAAAGACATTAAGAAATACTAAATCGGCAGGCTATGATAATATCACAACCGAACTTCTTAAAAGTATATCAAAATACATATCATTGCCTTTGGCATATATTATTAATCTATCCTTGGAACAGGGCTGTTTTCCTGACAGATTGAAACTTTCCTTAATTAAGCCATTACATAATAAACACATTACCCTCCTTCGGCAGTCGGGTAAAAAGGGCTCCAAATCTAATGTTGACAACTATAGACCTATAGCACTAACTCCCATACTTACAAAAGTATTTGAAAGAGTAATGTACAGGCGGTTATTAAGGTTTCTAGATAAATATAATATTCTAGTTAGTCAACAATATGGATTTAGACAAAATAAATCCACTACCTTAGCAATCTTTACTTTAATAAAACAAATCATGAACAATATCAATAAAAAAATCTATTCCCGTGCACTATTTTTAGATTTAAGCAAGGCGTTTGACCTCGTTGATCATGTTAGGCTATTGGATAAAATGGAAAGATATGGAATAAGGGGTCCGGTCCGGCTTTAAAATGGTTTCAGTCGTATTTACGTGACAGGAAGCAGATAACAAGAATAGCAAAGTTCAACCATATGTCAAATAGTATGGATAATTTCGAATCCGAACCGAGAATTAATCATTGCGGTGTCCCTCAGGTAAGCATTTTGGGGCCGTTATTGTTCCTTCTCTATATAAACTACTTACCTGAAGCAATAGAGCACCAATGTATTCTGTTTGATGATGACATCACAATTATTATTAAATGTAAAGATCAACAAAACTATGACAATGAAATTAATCAAACATTGAATAATATTATAAAATGGTTAGATATTAACAAACTAAAGTTGAATATTGCTAAAACGAACGTACTCCACTTTAAAACATGGAAAAGTAAACCTATCAATCTTCATGATGCGTATAATAATAATATTAGCGTAAAGCAGGTACATAACACAAAGTTTCTAGGCGTAACACTGGATGAGCACTTAACATGGAAGAATCATATCGAGATACTCTGCAAGAAAATTTACCAATTTGTTTTTGCTCTAAGCAAAGGTCAAAAATGTAACGTCGAGAGAAACATCCATATGTCTGTTCAGTTATTCGCTACGGCATAGTTGTATGGGGAAACGCCTCAGAAATAGATCGAATTTTCATTGCTTAAAAAAAAAATGTATCCGCGCAATTTTTAATATGGAATGGTCTGATTCGTGTTTTAAGTCACATAACCTTTTGACAGTACCCTGCATATATATCTTTGAAATTGCCAAGTTTCTGAGATCCAATCTTGCATTATTTGAACGAAGGGATAATACAAATAAGAGGAAAGCTGCACATTTGGATTTCGAGATACTTGTTCCTAAGTTGCATCTCTGCCGAAAGAGTTGTGTCTACATGGCTCCCCTAATTTATAATGCTTTGCCGAAGTCAATTACCCAATTACCCTTCAAAAAATTTTGTTCGGCACTACGACAGTGGTTGTTGCAGGAATGTTTTTACTCAATTCACGATTTTTTTGTAAAATGTCCCTGTAAATTTTATTCTCTTGATCAGGCATCTAAATACAGGCATAAGTAATTATTTAGGTTAAGTGATAATATGTTAAATGTATTGTTCTATTTAATGATATAGTAAAAATGGAAGTGTGTGTAGTATATTAGATATATAATAATGAAATATATTTAATATTTTTAATAATGTAATGTAATTGTAAATTTATGTAAGAATTTCATTAAAACGGTGAGACATGTAGCACTATGCAATGTTATGAAATGAACACCTCTGTAAACACCATGTTTCTAGCAAATAAATATTCTATTCTATGCTATTCTAGTGAACCACTTAGCGGTTACGGATCAAAATTACCCTACTGCCCGGGAACTTTTGACTAAGCGCTACGCGAATATGAGGCTTTTGGTGGACGCCCACGTCTCTCAGGTTTTGGCGTTACCTCGCATCCATCGGGTTGCCACTCTACGAGTGGATATGGTCAACCCACTGACAGCCTTGAATGCTTTGAAGCGATTCGGTCTACCAATCGAACATTGGTCATTATTTTGCTTGACATCGTCTTGTCTGAGTTGCCTTCCGATTTAAGGTTCGGTTCGAGCAGAAGCATGGTGGGGATACTGCCACATACCTCCCCCCTTTCGATGATTTGTTGAATTTTTGGATGAGGAGTGTCGCTTTTTGGACAACTCTGGTGTTGAAGTTCCCTCGCGGGCCCCAGAGCGGTCCTCTCCGGACCAGCGTCGTGTTGGTGCGGACTCCTCCCCTCGTGGGATGGGTGGGCCGCGACGACCTCCTCATCAATATGTATACTCAGGTTCGCAGTATGAGCTGCATATATTGCAACACGGATGACCACGTGGTCACATCCTGTCTGAAGTTCCTGAAAAGGAACAGTAAGGACCAGCGTGGAATCGCCAACAGCCGCAAGTGGTGCTACAATTGTCTAGGACAGCATTTGCAGCGGAATTGCCAGAGATCAGAACCTTGCCCGCACTGTCAAGGTAAGCACCACCGCGTGTTGTGTCTGAACCAAAATGGTGTTGGTGGGCCTAATGATGCCGGACGCTCCCCCATTAGGAGGTCCGCATCCCCACCAACCCCACGTGGATCCTCGAAGGGGTTCACCTCGCACGGGCGAGGGCACACCTCCACCCCCTCCTAAATTGAAGGAGCATCATTTTCAAATGTATGCAGTGCTATCGTTTGAAGGCTACTCCCACTCAACCCATAATGGGTGATTTGCCATCCGATCGAGTAACCGAGAGTAGGCCATTTGCTTCTGTTGGAATGAACTTCGCTGGTCCCTTCTTGGTGAAGACTTCTCAACTTCGTAATGCTAAGTCTGTCAAGGCCTATTTGTGTGTGTTCGTTTGTCTGGTCTCCAAGGCGGTTCACTTGGAACTTGTAACTGCCCTCAGCACAGATGCGTTTGTTGCAGCGCTAGGTAGATTTGTTTCCCGCCGAGGACTACCATCATTGATCCGTCCTGATAACGGTACTAATTATAAGGGCACTGATAGATATTTAAGTGAAATTTGAAATTATCTTAATAAGGATAAAGAGAATTTAAGATTTGCAATGTCCCAATTGGGATTAATTGGCAATTTGATCCCCCAGTCTGCCCACATTGGGGTGGCATTTATGAAGCCGTTGTAAAAGTAGCAAAAACGCATCTCCGCCGTGTTATTGCTGAAACTATATTAACATTTGTATTTTGTAAAATTGAGGCCGTCTTCAAATCGCGACCTCTCTGTCCGTCCGATCTTCTCAGACCAAATGACCTGGAAGTTTTGACCCCTGGTCATTTTTTGATTGTTCAGCCCCTCAACCTGCCGGAAAACCCCTTCAGGGAGTTAAATCTTCGCGATTGACGCGATCTTTGAGTTGCTCCAACAGATGGCCTAAAGTTTCTGGCATCGTTGGTCTTTGGAATATTTGCATATTTTGCAGCAGCGCGTTAAGTAGACTGACAAAACTGACCCTCCCAAAGTCGGAGATCTTGTACTTGTTAAAGAATCTAATTTGTTGCCTTTGTATTGGCGTCGTGGACGCATTGTAGATTTAGTTTATGGATCTGACGGAGTTCCCAGATTTACGGAGGTCATGGTCGGAGATTCGGTTTTAAAGCAAGCAGCGGCAAGTTTTGCACGCTTGCCCATTTATTAGCAGATTGAACATCTTTAACGCCTGGGAAGAATGACAAGCGCCAATATAATGTTTTGCGACCTCTCGAAGGCGTTCGATTGCGTTAACCATGATAGATACACACAATTGTTGAAGCTCGAGCACTATGAGATTAGAAATACGGCTCTTGAGTTACAAAAATCATATTTAAAAGCCAGACAAATAAATGTTCAGGTAAATGGCGTCAAAACTCACAAGGATCAGGAATGACAATGGGCGTTCCTCAAGGCTCAATATGAGGTCCATTCCTCTTTTTAGTTTACATTAATGATTTGCTCCAATTACTACAAAATTAACCGAAGATGGTGTTATTTGCTGATGTTACATCTTTGATATTTAAGTTCACAAAATCTTAACAGTATGAATAACTGTAATAAAAGATATATAGCCATGTTTATTGGAAGTGGCATTTATATAAAATGTGCCTTACGTGTCGAGCCAGTAGAGCGTGTGGTTGTAGAACGCCAACGCAACCGGGTGGTGCCGCTGCGGCGCGAAGCTGGCGAGCTGTGTTCGCGCCGAGCCGTCGTAGCGCGCGCTCCATAGCAGCGCGTTGCGCGGCTCGGCCCAGTACACGCGCTGCGCCCGCACGTCCAGCGCCAGCGCCGCCACCGCCGAGCCGTTGTGCAGCAGCTCGTGCGCCGAGCCGTCCAGCCGCGCGCGCTGCAGCCAGCCGCCGCCCGCCAGGAACAGCCAGCCACCCACCGGGTCCACCGCCATTGCTGTGACACACCACACACGCGTCACCAAAACTAATACAATTTACTTTTCTTTGCATTGGGGATGCTAATGCCGAAAATGATGTCTCCTTATAGAAATTGGATCTGGCGGCTTTAAAAACGAAGCTCTCCCAGTTTACTAGTATGAGAAACAAAATGACAAATAAAAAGAAATAATAGTAGTGTTGTGGCTTACAGGTGACGGCGAGCGGGTCGGTGTCGAGCAGCACGTAGGCATGCGTGCCGTCCAGCCGCGCCACCAGCACCAGCGCGCGCCGCGGGTCCGACCAGTACACGTTGCGCGCGCGCCAGTCCAGCGCCAGCGCGGCCGGCCAGTCCGCCGCGCCCCCGCCCGCGCCCGCGCCCCCACCCGCGCCCCCGGCGCCGCCCACGCGTGCCCGCCCCGAGCCGTCGCGCCGCACGCGCCATACGCCACCCGCCTCCGAGTCTACCCAGTACATCCACTCCTCCTCTGCGACACACACAACAGATAACGTTAACTTGTGACACGGTGACGTCACCACACACGCGTCACATACACGCGCACTCACCCGCGTCGTAGTCGATGGCGGACGCCATACTGAGCTGCGGCACCGGCGGCAGCAGCCCGCGCGGGTCCTGCTCCTGCGACAGTCAGTACAACACGTTAGCGTTCACTCGGGTGCACGGTGTCACACTGAGTGTGCAGTAGTGTGTGTGTGTGTGTGTGTGCGTACCTGCGTCTCGTTGCTGGCGTTGAGCGGCACGCCGCGCAGCTCCCAGCTAACCGAGTACACCACCACCTCGTCCACGGCTGGCGAGCACGACAACACATATCATAACTGATAGTTAATTACTTAAATACTTTGAAACGAACATGTCAAATTTATCGAAACACATTTTGCTTACTAGGCAATACTTGGCAGGTAAAATATGAGCTACACCACGGGGTCTCATTGCTAAGAAATAGAATTTGGTTCAAATATATCTCACTAGATGGCGCGACATGTAGTATAAATAACATTTTCTGGCATTGGATATAAATATTGTATGTTCTTGTTTAATCAACTCTCCTAAGTACAAAATTATTGAATATTAGGCTCTTAATTCACATTTCGAAGATTATTTGAACGGATCATTTAAAATTGATGCCAATAGATGGCGCATTTTTTAATTTCTGGGGCATTCCACTCGATTGTTATAATTTGAATTGTAACACATTTTGGTGCGAAAAACTGTAAAAACGTGCAAAAAAGTACTACAAAACGAACCGTCACTGTATTTAAAGAATAAATATTCACGTACCTAGTAAACCCTTTTACTTGTAAGTCGCTGCTAACACCATCTATTGCCGTGAAACGGGATCGAACGAGATTGATGTACTTACAAAAAAATAACAAGATTAATCTGATGAAAAACGCTAGTTACGTCGGCACGGTTTCTTTGTATGGGATGAGGCATCTGTATGATAGTATTATATTATCTGTGACTACACATAAAAAATAAACAAATATACAAAAATTAAGAAAAACCCTTGTACAGGTGGATAGTGGTGGAGGTGACGTACCAGTGCAGTTGTCATCGTGCTGGTGGTAGCCGGTGGCGCAGCGGCACACGCTGAGCTCGGCGGACACGGGCAGGCACAGGTGCGGACACGGGCAGGCACAGGTGCGGACACGGGCAGGCACAGGTGCGCGCACGGGCAGGCACAGGTGCGGACACGGGCAGGCACAGGTGCGGACACGGGCAGACACAGGTGCGGACACGGGCAGGCACAGGTGCGGACACGGGCAGGCACAGGTGCGCGCACGGCCGCGCGCTGCGTGCCCTTGTACAGGTGGATAGTGGTGGAGGTGACGTACCAGTGCAGTTGTCACCGTGCTGGTGGTAGCCGGTGGCGCAGCGGCACACGCTGAGCTCGGCGGACACGGGCAGGCACAGGTGCGGACACGGGCAGGCACAGGTGCGCGCACGGCCGCGCGCTGCGTGCCCTTGTACAGGTGGATAGTGGTGGAGGTGACGTACCAGTGCAGTTGTCACCGTGCTGGTGGTAGCCGGTGGCGCAGCGGCACACGCTGAGCTCGGCGGACACGGGCAGGCACAGGTGCGGACACGGGCAGGCACAGGTGCGCGCACGGCCGCGCGCTGCGTGCCCTTGTACAGGTGGATAGTGGTGGAGGTGACGTACCAGTGCAGTTGTCACCGTGCTGGTGGTAGCCGGTGGCGCAGCGGCACACGCTGAGCTCGGCGGACACGGGCAGGCACAGGTGCGCGCACGGCCGCGCACGCCGCGTGCACGCGCCGCCGCCGTCACCCGCACGCTGCGTGCCCGCGTCGTACACGCGCAGCGACACCACGCCCTCTGACACATTGTTATGATGTAATAATCGTTTATTCAGACAAACACATTTACAGGATCACAAAGTAACAACAGTTCTGAGAGTAAAAAAGTATCGTTGGTACTATATTTGAGTACACTATTGAGCATCTTTTTTATTTTAGACTAGCTCCTGCCCGCGGCTTCACCCGCGTAAAAAGTGTTTTATCATCCCAAGGGAATACAAACTATCCTATGTCCTTCCCAGGTTCAGTTCAATAGATCCAGAGATTACCCCCTATAACCTCACAAACTTTAAGTCTTTATAATATTAGTATAGATTATAATGTGATTTTTAATTTCGTAGACTAAACTGACATTTGGGGGATTGTCACTTTATCGTTACATTAAAATAATGTCGTACCCTAACTATCCTTTGTTTTTTGTCGATTGCTTTAATTTTATTGTTGATTTCATATTTAACACAATAAAAGTGCACGTGCTATGTGTATGAATACTGTTATATTTAAATATTTTACGTTTATATTCATAAACCATTTATTTACACCAATTAGTAAAAATAAATTGAGGAGTCATGTCACATCGATTCGATGAATCACTAATGATTGAGCCTTACCTACACTATGCTCCGCGCTTGCAACATTTAAAAAAAATAAGGTCAATGGCAGCTGTCAGTTTAGTCTACGAAATTAAAAATCACAGTATAGTAGTTTTACAAAATAATTAAAACAACGAAATATTAGAACACTAATGAGCTAGCGCGTAGTGTGTAGTGTACCGGTGTTGTTGCGCAGCAGACGCGCGCTGGCGGGCGCGCAGCTGTCCTTGTGGCAGCCGCGCACGCCACCGTCCGCGCCCGCCCACAGCAGCTCGGCGCCGTACACCTCCAGCGCCAGCGGCCGCGCGCCGGCCTCCAGCGCCAGCTGCACGGACAGGAATAACAGCTCAATACATCGTCCATTCTTTATATCCAAACTATATGCAGCCCGTGGCGACTCACCGTGGTATGTTTCCCAGTAGCAATGTCAAGATACATCATGGTGGCCGAGCCGGCGTTCACCCAGTACAGCCGGTCCGCGTCCGCGTCCACGCACAGACCTGCAACACAGCGCGGGGTGAGGGGGCGGCTGTCAGGGGGCGGGGGAGGGGCGGGGCCGGGGCGGGCGGTACGTACTGGTGACGCCGGACAGGCGCGGCTCGGCGCGCGAGTCCAGCAGCGCGCGCGGCTGCTCGGCGGCGCCGGTGGCGCTGGTGAGCCGCTCGGCGTCGGGCTCGCGCGCCACCCAGTACAGGCGGCCGCGGCGCGGGTCCACGGCCAGCGCCGACACGTTGCGCGCCGGCCGCAGCGCGCACGAGTGCGTGCCGGCCGCGCGCGCCGCCACCAGCGCGCCGCCCGCCACGTAGTACAGCACGCCGGCCGCCCAGTCCAGCGCGAAGCCGCGCGGCGCGTCCACGCCGGCGTCGGCCAGCACCTCGGCGCCGCCGCCCGTGAGCGCGGCGCGCCGCAGCTCGCCCGTCTCGCTGTCGGCCCAGTACAGGCGCCGCTCGGCCGCCGCGAACTGCAGGCTGGTGGGCGCCGTCACGTGCGCGCCCGACACCGTGGGGATCATGTGCACCAGCGGCGCCTCCAGGTCCACGCCGCGGATCTCGCCGGCGCGCGCGATCAGCAGCACCTTCTCGTGCGCTGCGGGCAGAGGGCGGCGGTCAGGGCGTCAGTGCCACGCGCAGCTAGCGACACAGGCGGAGCAAGCATACGTACGCTCGCAGGTGACGGCGTCGGCGGCCAGACGCATGACGTGCGGGCAGGCGCACACGCGCTCCTGGGGTGAGTGGATGAGGCACAGGTGCGAGCAGCCGCCGTTGTGCTCGCAGGGGTTGTGGTCGGCGGGCGGCTGGCGCGAGGGATGCACCACCTTGACGTCGAAGGGCTGCGTGAGCGTGCGCTGCACCACGGTGACGTCGCGGCCGTCCCACTTGCCGGCGCGCACCACGCTGTTGGAGCGCCAGTCCGTCCAGTACACGTGCTGCTCGAACACGGTGATGGCGAAGGGATGCGACAGCGCCGCGTGGCCGCGCAGCACCTCGCGGTGGTCGGCGCCCGCGTAGTCCGTGGTGTGCACGGAGTCGGAGCGCGCGTCCACCCAGTACAGGCGGCGCGCGCGGTAGTCCAGCGCGATGCCGTTGGGCCAGGCGCCGTCGCTCACGGCGTCCACGCGCACCAGCACCACGCGCTCGCGCCCCGCCAGCGACGCGCGCTCGATGCGCGGCGCCGCCTGCTCCCAGTCGCTCCAGAACAGGTAGCCTGCACGACACGATGACATTTAGTCTCACTGGCGACTATGTATAGTCATGGACCAAGTCATTGTTATGTGCACAATGTACTCGTATAATGCCCGGGCATTATGAATCTAGTCAAGTCAAAACAAATCAAATCTTTTTATTGTGGGCATAGGTATATACCAGTTTCCATATGGTGTCGGCCTAACTCCGTATTCCATATAACCCGCCTGCCAAACGTGGCGATTACGGTGAAAACCGGAAGTGATCACCGTATGGAAAGAGGCACATTGAACTTAAATATTAAGCTAGAGAGATCTCGACTGATGAAGCCTACGCTCCGTCCAGCACAGATCCAGATCCAAAACCCTGAAAACTTTTAGCTTGAACGCCAGAATCGTTTCGAGTGCCTAGGTAGCTCTGGGGACGATAACAACGATGGGTTCGTTGCAGTTCGATTTTAATTTTAATAAAATAACGGGTTCAGGATGTTGATGGGGCTGCCCTGTTTCTGCAGTGCATCCGGTGTGTTCGCGGAATCTCACGTCAATGATTGCCACCGTGTGCCAGTAATCTGCCTGTTTGCTCTGCAGAGTGCGGGCTACCAATAGCTAAAAAAATATTAATAAGTATCTTAAGTTAACTAGTTTCAATTGTAGGTCGGCTAAACGATCCATAGATAATATAAAGGATATATGTGAGTGGTCTGATTTGGTGGCCCTACAAGAGACCTGGCTGCTTCCCCATGACAATTCATTTTATTCAATCTTTGCCTTTGTCGAGGTGTCTTTCCAGACGTACTCAAAAAAGCGATCATTATCCCTATTCACAAGGCGGGTGACAGACGCCTTGCCTGTAATTATAGGCCAATTGCTATACTACCAGCTATTTCAAAGATTCTGGAAAGAATAATTAATCGTAGACTTGTTAACTATCTCGAAAGTAATAATTTACTGTCCGGTTCCCGCTCTGGGAGGTCAACGGAGGATGCGGTGCATAAACTTACTGACCATATTATTAGGCAACTTGATTATGGGAACAAAGCACTCGCCATCTTCCTTGACCTTGCCAAAGCGTTTGACACGGTGTCTGTCCCGCGTCTACTAGCTAAATTAGAGCGCCTGGGAATAAGGGGGTTGCAGCTGAAATTGTTTCAAGACTATTTAAGTGGTCGTAAACAGTGCCTGAGGGTGGATTCCCACATTAGTACTGACCTACCTGTCTCTTTTGGTGTCCCGCAGGGCTCAGTACTAGGACCTACACTTTTCTTAGTTTACCTCAATGACCTCTGTGAGCTGAAGCTGGGCCATTATTTCCTATGCTGACGACACAGCATTGCTATTTTCTGCTGATGATTGGGAAAAAACCTTCACGTTGGCGCAGAATGGCTTCAACCAGGTGTCAGACTGGCTGAAACAAAATGTGCTCACCTTGAACACAGATAAAACTGTCTACATGCCATTTTATACGCGAAATCCTTATAAACGTACCCTTAAATCACACTCTGTTCATATCCCCCCAATTAATTCTGCTTCTTGTTGTTGCCCTTGTCTGATCAGAAGATCTGAGGTTAAATATTTGGGCGTCATACTGGACTCATCACTGAATTTCAATGCACATATATCTTTACTCCAATCCAGACTGAGAAAACTCATTTATGTTTTTAGGAACTTACGGCATGTAGCAGATATTTTAATTTAAAAAAAAAGATTATAGGGCCCTTTGTCAATCGCTTCTAACTTACTGCATTTCATGTTGGGGTGGAGCTGCCTAAACAATTCTGCTCCCCCTTGAAATAGCACAATGGGCAATTCTAAAAGTTGGCTCCTTCCGACCCATAGATTACCCTACACATATTTTGTATCAGTCGTGGAACCTACCGACCGTTCGACAACTCTACATCATAGCTACAATGCTCCCACACCCTTCTTCCACCTCTGGTTTTGGTCAGCCAGCTCGCGAATATGTATCCTCCGACTGCACAGCATGTTTTTCTCCTTGTTTAAGACTTTTTAGTTCGCTTTTCAAGCAGTCGGGTTTTTTGATTTTTTGAATTAACTTTTTTTTTGAGACTGTCTCTGTTGTTGAGTGTTGCAGTCCTCGGTTAGTGGCCATCACAGCCTCGTCAAAGGGTCGTACTATTATTGTATTTTCTGTATACATGCCTACAAATTGTCCAGACAACTTAGCAACATTTACAGATGTATTAAGTGAGATTAGTGCTACCATAGCAAGCTGTGATATAGAGAATGTATTTATATTGGGTGATTTCAACGCTCAACTTGATTTTATAAAGAATTAATGAACTTTTGTTCGGACCAATCATGGGTTTGTGCTGATGTAGTGAAATGGGGGATTGATAGTGATACTTACACTTTTATAAGTGATGTGGACGGAAGTAGGAGATGGTTAGATCACTGTGTGGTGTCTCTGTCAGCTTTGCAAATGTTGATGTTTCTGAAGATATTTACGTTTCGGATCATCTACCTAAACATCTAGATTGCGACTTAGAAGTTGTGAGGCCTAAATTAGTGACTGGGTGTGCGGGCCGCAATTCTGTCATTTGGGGTGAAAAAACTCAGTCAGAAACGCAAAATTATAATAAATTATACTGTACCAGTAAATTGCGAGACGTTGATTTCCCCCATGAGTTTGAAGGGTGCAGTGCTGGATCATGTGGTTTGACTGAGCAAAGAGTTGTTCTGGATAATTTGTACGAGCAAATTGTGGAAACCTTATGTGCGGCGGCTAAGCAATCTAAAAAGACATCTGCTGTGAGACCGAGGCAGGGTAGGCGTGTGTGTGGGTGGAATGAGTATGTGAGAGACGCGCACCGCGAGGCCAGGCTTTCAGACCTGGATTCTGAACAATCGCCCCTCGTCTGGCCCGGTTTATGATGAAATGCATGAGAAGCGAAAAGTTTTTAAAAGTCGACTGAAATTTTGTCAAAATAATGCTGTGCAAATTGTTATGGATAGGTTAGCAGAACAACGACCTAATAAAATTTTTGTTAAATTTTGGAAGTCCACTGGTAAATTGGATGCGAAACCTGGCCTCTCTGCGTGTGTGGAAGGGATGAATGACAAATGGGAAATTGCGAATATGTTTAAAGAGCATTTCAAATTTCAATCCCCACTCGGTCCCTCAACTTTGGTGAATGATGGTGGGCCCAGCTGTCGTGGTGCGAAACCTCTGATACGTTTCTCAACCAAGCAAGTACGTACAATCATAAATAGTATGAGCAGAGGCAAATCTCCAGGACATGATCTGCCGCGAGTCTTGATAATGTTTTTCACAATGTGTATAAGTCACGCGTACCTACCTGCTAAACTGATGAAGACCATCGTGGTTCCCATTGTGAAGAACAGGACCGGTGACATCTCGGACAGAGGTAACTATCGTCCCATTTCTCTTGCGACAATAATAGCAAAGGTGTTGGACGGTATGCTTGATTCTTGCTTAAGTAATTACATACATCTTCATGATGCACAGTTCGGGTTTCGCCCCGGACTATCAACTGAAAGTGCTATTTTAAGTCTCAAGCATACTGTTCAATATAATATAGATTGCGGGACGCCGGTGTACGCCTGTTTCCTTGATCTCTCCAAGGCGTTCGATCTTGTCTCATACGATGTACTCTGGAGAAAGATGGGATGAATGGTACCCGCGGAAATATGTGGACTTTTTCAGTACTGGTATGTTAATCAGAGCAACCATGTGAAATGGGATGATACAGTCTCTGAGCAGTATAGGTTGGAGTGCGGGGTGAGGCAGGGGGGTCTGACGTCTCCCAGGCTCTTCAACCTGTACGTGGATAACCTCATAGTCGCACTCAGCAGTATGCGTGTCGGATGCAGTGTTGATGGGGTTAGAATCAACAACATCAGTTATACAGATGACATGGTGCTGCTGGGTCCGTCGGCGGGAGCAATCAGAGAGCTGCTTAAAACGTGTGAAGCTTACGCTGCCGCACATGGTTTAAAATATAATGTTAATAAATGTGAATACATGGTCTTTGTGGTCGGTGCCAAACGCCGTGAAGAGGGACCAGAGTTGCTCGTGAACGGGTCACCAATTAATAGGGTTACCACATTATTAATACCTGGGGCATTTTATTGCCGCCGACCTCAGGGACGATGTGGACATTGAGAGGGAGCGTAGGGCACTAGCGGTCCGGAGCAATATGTTGTCTCGTAGATTTGCGCGGTGTACGGACCTAGTAAAAGTAAGACTTTTCAAGGCTTATTGCCAAAGTCTGTACACGGGCAGTCTATGGGTCAATTGTACTAAAAGATCGTGCGCCGAAACTGTGTGTGTGTGTGGGAGGGCGTACCGAGGCGCGGGTCAGCGGCGATGGCGCGCGGGGAGTCCATGTCGCCCGCCAGCAGCGTGCGCCGGAACTGTGTGTGTGTGTGTGGGGGGGCGTACGTACCGAGGCGCGGGTCAGCGGCGATGGCGCGCGGGGAGTCCATGTCGCCCGCCAGCAGCGTGCGCCGGAACTGTGTGTGTGTGTGTGTGTGTCTGTGTGGGGGGGCGTACGTACCGAGGCGCGGGTCGGCGGCGATGGCGCGCGGGGAGTCCATGTCGCCCGCCAGCAGCGTGCGCCGGAACTGTGTGTGTGTGTGTGGGGGGGCGTAAGTACCGAGGCGCGGGTCGGCGGCGATGGCGCGCGGGGAGTCCATGTCGCCCGCCAGCAGCGTGCGCCGGAACTGTGTGTGTGTGTGTGTCTGTGTGGGGGGGCGTACGTACCGAGGCGCGGGTCGGCGGCGATGGCGCGCGGGGAGTCCATGTCGCCCGCCAGCAGCGTGCGCCGGAACTGTGTGTGTGTGTGTGTGTGTCTGTGTGGGGGGGCGTACGTACCGAGGCGCGGGTCGGCGGCGATGGCGCGCGGGGAGTCCATGTCGCCCGCCAGCAGCGTGCGCCGGAACTGTGTGTGTGTGTGTGTGTGGGGGGGCGTACGTACCGAGGCGCGGGTCGGCGGCGATGGCGCGCGGGGAGTCCATGTCGCCCGCCAGCAGCGTGCGCCGGAACTGTGTGTGTGTGTGTGTGTGTCTGTGTGGGGGGGCGTACGTACCGAGGCGCGGGTCGGCGGCGATGGCGCGCGGGGAGTCCATGTCGCCCGCCAGCAGCGTGCGCCGGAACTGTGTGTGTGTGTGTGGGGGGGCGTAAGTACCGAGGCGCGGGTCGGCGGCGATGGCGCGCGGGGAGTCCATGTCGCCCGCCAGCAGCGTGCGCCGGAACTGTGTGTGTGTGTGTGTCTGTGTGGGGGGGCGTACGTACCGAGGCGCGGGTCGGCGGCGATGGCGCGCGGGGAGTCCATGTCGCCCGCCAGCAGCGTGCGCCGGAACTGTGTGTGTGTGTGTGGGGGGGCGTACGTACCGAGGCGCGGGTCGGCGGCGATGGCGCGCGGGGAGTCCATGTCGCCCGCCAGCAGCGTGCGCCGGAACTGTGTGTGTGTGTGTGTGTGTGTGTGTGTGGGGGGGCGTACGTACCGAGGCGCGGGTCGGCGGCGATGGCGCGCGGGGAGTCCATGTCGCCCGCCAGCAGCGTGCGCCGGAACTGTGTGTGTGTGTGTGTGTGTGTGTGTGTGGGGGGGCGTACGTACCGAGGCGCGGGTCGGCGGCGATGGCGCGCGGGGAGTCCATGTCGCCCGCCAGCAGCGTGCGCCGGAACTGGCCGTCCAGCCGCGCCACCTGCGGAGCAGCCACACGTCAGACTCGTTCCTAACACACCATAACATACCTAGTCACCAACGCTCACCTCGATCTGGTGCAGGCTGCTCTCCACCCAGTAGAGGTTGCCGGCCACCCAATCTACGGCCAGCCCCTCGGCCGTGGACAGCCCCTGGCGCACCACGGCCTCGATGCCGCTGAGCGCGTTGCCGCGGATGGTGCCGCGGTAGATGTTGTCGTCCAGCACGTCGGTCCAGTACAGCGTGACGTCACCGCTGGCCGGGTCGCGGCGCCAGTCCAGCGCGATGGTGTTCTTGAGCGACGAGATGAGTGCGCGCGCCGTCAGCGCCGGGAGGGACACGCCGCGCACCTCGTGCCGGTTGCTGAACACCAGCAGTGGCGTCGTGCCGTCTGCCCACACCCAGCGGATTATTCATAATATTTAGATATGTTACAATTTAGTTTCTTTTCATTCCTGTGAAATGAATTGGTGGTGGAACAGTGTAGTCAAGTAAGTGTATGTCCAGATCGCATGCGTCGCTCTCACCAGTGCTCTTGCAGTTGAAGCCGTCGTCGGCGAGCCGGTAGCCGGCGTCGCACGTGCACTTGTGGCCCGCCTTGGTGGGCGCGCAGCCGTGCGCGCACACGCCCCAGGCGGCGCAGGCGTGGGCGGGCGCGCACGTGGCGCCGTCGCGCTGCAGGCGCAGGCCGGGCGGGCACGCGCACACGGGCCCGGCCGGCGCCGCGTGGCACGCGTGCGAGCACGCCGACAGCGCGCACATGGGCTCGCCGCAGCGGTCCGCTTCGTCGGCGCCGTCCGCGCAGTCGGCGATGTTGTCGCACAGCTGCTGCAGCGGCACGCAGCGTGTCGCGTTGTCGCAGCGAAGCGCGGGTGCCGGGCACGCGGCGGCGTCGTGCGCCGGCACCGCCGTGGTGCTGGTGCTGGTGCTGGTCGTGCTGCTGGCGGCGCCACACGCCAGCTCGTCCGAGCCGTCCAGGCAGTCCACCTGCGTGTCGCACCGGAATTCCTGCGCCACACAGCCGCCACGTCGTACAGTACGGTACACACATCACAAGAACAGTATGCACTCGCGAATCATCGCCTATTTTAGAGAGTACGAACCCGCGATGCATAAATCTATACTATCTACCTATATAAGCTTTTATAATGTACTAGCACTCCGCCCGCGACTTCGTTCGCGTGATTTCGTTTATCCTATAAATGATTTTCTTATATGCAGTTAGTGAAGGCGACCAAAAATAAGCTATTAATAAAACAATAAAAAACTGGGTATCGTAGATATACAGGGTTTATTGGATTGGGATGATTCGTTATTCGACTTAAAGAATAATAAATTTTAGGTTACCGCCACAAAGTAAAATCCTCCTCTAAAAACTTATCAACCCTTTTTTACCCCGTTGAGGGTCGAGTTTTGAACAAACTAAATAATTATGCTATTCACTCTTTTCTTCTCTTTTTTATTTATCGTTTATGTTAGTCAGATTGCGCAGTGAGATTCCTCAAAAAAATCTTTAACCCTCTTACAAATAAACGCGGCATAAAGTTATACCAGGTATAACAAAGGAATAACCATACATTTGCATAGGTTTATACTTGGTATAACTTTATTCCGCGTTTATTTGTAAGAGGGTAACACTTTAACGCTAACCCTATCTGGGAGGGAGTTTTTAAAATGTTTTATGTAAATTTTGATTATCAACTTTATCCCCAAGGAATTCGATTTTACATACAAAATTATTTTAACCCTTTTCACTTCCTGAAAGGTTGAATTGACGAAAAATCTAGCCTTAGGGCTCCCCTAGAAACCCTACGTCAAAAACGAAACCCTGTCCAGTAAGATTCTTAGCTGTATTTAGTTTCGAGAAATTAATAATGACAAAATTTTATTGTTTCCTTAGGTTGGTAGTTGTGCCAGGTTTCAAATTTATAAACCTAAGAAATAAGATTCTTCAAATACATACATACATAGACTGATAAACACATTACCCTCCTTCGGCAGTTTGTTTCGGCCTTTCTTCTCAGAGTAGTCAGACTTCTCATCTAGTTTTAAAAAATATGATCGACATGTAAAAGTGTTTGTACAAACCAACTTACAGAAATAAAATCATTTATCATGTTTTTATTGTACTTGGGAAATTCCACCTGTAAAGGGGCAAAAAGGGGGTTGAAAGTTTGTATGAAATTTCTACAGTTTGTAAATTGGACATGTGAAATTTTACATTTACGCTCTTGACTGCTATAAAGAATACATGAATTCATTGGTTTTTGAAAATTCCACCCGTAAGGGGGTTAAAAGGAGGCTGATAGATCGTGTGAAATTTCTACAGATTGTAAGTGGGACACGTAAAATTTTAGATTTACGCTGTTGGTTGATAATAAGAATTTATGTATTCATTGGTTTTTGGAAATTCCACCCGTAAAGGTCTATCCACACATATCAGGGCCGTGATATGTGTGGATAGACCTTTAGGAGGTAAAAAGGGGGTTAAAAGTTTGTATGACATTTCTACAGTTTGTAAGGAGGACACGTGAAATTTACATTTATGCTCTTGATTGCTTTAAAGAATTCATGAATTTATTGGTTTTTGGAAATTCCACTCGTAAGGGGGTAAAAATAGGGTTGAAAGTTCATATGAAATTTCTACAGATTGTAAGTTGGCCACGTGAAATTTTAGATTTACGCTGTTGGTTTATAATAAGAATTTATATATTTATTGTTTTTTGGAAATGCCACCCCTTAGGAGGTAAAAAGGGGGTTAAAAGTTTGTGTTGCTTTTAAGTGTGACACGTGAAATTAAAGATTTACATTTTGGTTGATAAAAAGAATTCATGTTATTATTGGTTTTTGGAAACTCCACTAAGGAGGTGTACGGTGCACGTATATGGTTTTTAAAATTGTTTAATAAGTAAGTTGTGCAATAAGAAGGCTCGCATCTTTGCACTTACTCGTGCGAACTACATTGAATATTATGTGAATCATGCAGCAGCAAGCAGAGCATTGATGATGCATTTGTATCAATATTTAATTTAGTGTTCTAATAGACGCGGTTTGGATCGGACAACTTGCATTTTTATTTCTTGATTCCAGTCCGTTGGCACTCATTGACATTTTTACATTACACTGACATTTGCATTGCATTTACAATAATTAATGTTATGGCATTTGCACTCTACAGGAGGTGAAAAGGTGGAAATTTGTTGGGCTTATATAACTTGGCATAAATACTAACCTAATAAGTAAATAGTAAAGGTTTTCATTATTAGTTTTTCTAAACTACTCCTAAAAGACGATTTAGGGGGTGTTAAAGATTTTTGAAGAATTTTACTGTATAGGGTTTCTTTTTATGATGTAGGGGAGCACTAAGAAGAGATTTTTGGAAATACAACCTTTAAGGGTACACTATTCGAAAATTCTTCCATACAAACGTAGTCTGGCTCTTACTCCACTGTTTGACGATGTACGTTCAAATTAAAAAATGATATCAATTTGTCTCATCATTATCTAGACCTGTATGGAAGCAAAAAAGGAAAAAAAAAAATTACTCAAAAGTTATGAGCTTCGAAAGTTCCATGTTTTAACACTAATTTTAACGCATCTTTGGGCGCAAATAAGTACCATAAGAAGAAAGAAAATTGAAAAACGGCCTCCATACAGGGATAGATTAGTAGTTCAATAATGCAAATAATTTTATTTTGAACAGATACATTCAGTCGTTTTTCCATGATATCCAGACTCCCAAAGGTCTGTTTATAAAATTTCGCGCGCTCGTTTTCGTTCTAAATCATCACCCACTCCGCTACAAATTTGCAAAAGCGTGTATTCGTAAGCGTACTAGCTTCTTACTGCTCATCACAGCATCTATCTGTTCCGCACGTGTTGTCGGTTGATATAGCACGCATTTTAACCCCGCGCACAAAATAGTTCGTGCCGTCGACTAGTGTAACCTTAAAGAGGTGAACTAAAAAGTCAACTGTAGGATAAAATACGGATCACACGAACGAAGTCGCGGGCGAAGTGCTAGTAATATTACAAAGAGGTAAAATTTGTGAGGTTGTAGGAGGTTTACTCTGGATCTACTGAACTGATTTAGATGAAATTTGGCATGGAGATAGTTTGAGACCCTGGGAAGGATATAGGATTTAGTTTGTATTTCCTTGGGATGATAACACACTATTTTCGCGAGCGAAGCCGCGGGCAGAAGCTATGCAACATAAAGCTAGTATAACTAAGGAATTACTTTACTTGCCAATGTTGTCATGCCTCAGATGTAATACATAGAAACCGCTTCTTGAAAATTACTTATAATTCAAAGCCATCAAATTCTAAGATGCGTGGGCGCCGCGCGCCGGGCGGGGTGAGGGAAATAAACAAGTACAGTGACACACTTATCACTGTGACTGACTTTAAAATATTTTCATACATTTAATAAATATTTATTAGATATAAGCAATCGCTGGAGAGGTATCTGGCAAAGGTTGTGGAAGCAGACAGAAATATTGGAACAAACACATTCAACCATTTCTCGTGCTGCATATTGCAGTGCTGTTCATGAAAGCACAACAGTAACACCAGTTTTTGCTAATTTCGGAAGAGAACTATGATTACCTGCAGATCTAATCACCGGCATCCCACCTGAGTCTCCACGCAGTGTGTTACACTGCGTGGAGATTATGCGAATTAACTACGGAACAGGATGAATGATGTATATGAAAACATCAGACAGACAGGTCAACAGATGTCTGAGCAGATGAAGACCCGCTATGAGCGGAAGGCGAACAATAGGGGCTTTGATGAAGGATCCCTACAGCCTAATTGCGTCCGTGAATTCGGCAAAGCGAAGGATTTGTTCCCATCAATCGACCAATCACATAGACGGACATTCATAACGCGTCTTTCATCTCGCACGTGATTGGTCGATTAATGAGGTCAAATCCTTCGCCTCCGAATGATTACATAATCCGTTACGCAGCAAAGGTAAATCGCCTAAATTGCAAGTAAAATTATAAATTTAACAACCGCCAATATGGCTTCCGCCAAAATCGGTCAACTGGGGATCTTCTAGCGCAGTATTTCCCATTTGGTGGATCGCGACCCGGTACCGGGCCATCATAATAAAATACCGGGTCGCAACATTCTCGCTTTATTTAAAAATACCCAACTAACAAATCAATGTTTTATAATAGTCAATTTAACGTTTTACATTTTGAGTCTAGTTTTTAAGATTGGTCGTATAAACGTAAATATAAACGTATAAATAACGCGAATTAGGCCCAAATTACGCGATAATATTATCGTTTAGTAGTTACGTAGAAGTCAGCCAATGACAGTTGAACGTTGTATACAAGTTAAATATAAGTACAAAGACAGACTTTACGGTCCAATACTGGTTATGATGAGTCCCTTAAGTGACCGTGTATGTCACATAGCAGTTACAATGACGTTTTCAAAAGACTGAAACGTTGTACTAGTGCCAAACAATACGACTCAACGATAACCGTTTTGTTTTGTGTGTTAAATATTGTGATATATAAAAAATAAATTAAAAAGTTAAGTAAATGTCTATTTCCATGATTACAAAATATCGATGTATTATGCATTTTATTAATGAGTCTGATATAATGATATTTGTGTTAATCTTTCAGGGAACTTTAGTTTTATGACAATGTATAGATGTGTTTTTGTGAAGTTTTTAACGCCCTCCCCTATTTCTTTGTATTTGAATCGTTTTAATTAATTATCCAAAATATGTTTTCATAATAAAGCATCGACCATCTTGTTTACGTTATATAGCGACCTTTATATGACACTAATATAACAAAAAGGTCGCGTATACATTTTCTTGAGTCTGTGACGCCGCGGCCATATTAACTTTAGGGTTCCTTAGGCATTACTTTTTTTTTTTTTTTTTTTTTATTGTTGATAGGCTTGCGCTTGACCACTATCTCACCTGATGGTAAGCGATGATGTGGTCGACGATGAAGCACGCTTGCCTAGAAGAAACCTATTCACTCTTGACTTGAAGACTCCCAGGTTGTAGCTATCAGGAAACACAGACTCCGGCAGGGAATTCCACTCCTTTGCTGTACGCATAATAAAAGTATTCCCAAAACGTTTGGTGCGTAAAGGTGGGATGTCCACCATGTACCGATGGCGCATCGCCGTACGTCTTGTAGTCCGATGATGGAACGGGCTAGAAGGAATTAGTTCATGCAATTCCAACGCACACTCCCCGAAATGTAACCGATAAAAAACCGAGAGGCTGGCAACTCGGCGCCGATGTTCGAGGTTCTGGAGCCTAGATTCGACCAGTACTTCATTGCCGATAAGCCTCTTGGCCCGTCTTTCGATCGACTCAAGTGCATCCAGCTGGTACTTGGCAGATCCGTCCCAGAGATGAGAGCAGTACTCCATGCATGATCGAACTTGCGCTTGATACAAGTTGAGCAACTGTTCTGGCGTGAAGTACCGTCTCACCTTCGCGAGGATCCCCAATTTTTTGGCAGCCAGCTGAGCTTTTGCCTCAATAAATGGACCAAAATTGAGTGTCGATGTCAACGTAATGCCAAGAACCTCAAGATGGTCAGTGATCGGCACGGTCACACCACAGAAAGAAGGAGCCGGGTGGAATTGGCTCCTTTTAGCGGAAAAAAGACACGCCTGGGTCTTAGCAGCATTGAACCGTACCAGATTGGCATCGCCCCATTCGGAGACTGCCTTCAAGGACAGATTCAAGCGCCCAACCATGGCCTCCCGGAGAGACTGGATCTGAGGTCCAGTAGCGCGCGCGTCGGATACGTACCTCTCAGTAACAGTGCTGTCGTCCGCGTACCCAAAGGTGCCGGGTTTTAGCAGATCATTTATGTGCAGCAAGAATAATGTTGCTGAGAGTACCGACCCCTGAGGGACCCCGGCATTAATACCCAGTTGGTCAGACGAGCGGCCATCAATAACCACTCGAATGGACCGGTCCCTCAGGAAGTCTGCAATCCAATCGCACAGACCACTGGGCAGACCGAATGAAGGAAGCTTACCAATGAGGCTTTCATGCCAGACCCTATCAAAAGCCTTCGAGATGTCGAGGGAAACGGCAAGCGCTTCCCCGTGCCTCTCGATGGCCTCACTCCAGATGTGAATGGCATACGCTAGAAGATCCCCAGTTGACCGGTTTTGGCGGAAGCCATATTGGCGGTCACTGAGGATGTCGTTAGCTTCTAGGTATGCCAGGAGCTTGGAGTTGAGCACTCGTTCCATAGTCTTGCAGAGAATGGACGTTATTGATATGGGTCTGTAGTTGGCTGGGTCAGCCCGACTGCCCTTCTTGGGCACAGGCTGAACGTTAGCTTGCTTCCAAGCATTCGGCACTTTTCCCGTCTCATACGAAAGGCGAAACAGGCGTGTCAGGATCGGAGACAGTTCAGGCGCACAGGTTCTGAGTACAATTGCCGGAATCCCGTCGGGGCCACTAGCTTTGTTCACGTCAAGGTTGCGCAGCACCCTACGAACGTCCTTTTGGTGGATGCGAATGTCCGACATACTCGTCTCGCATCCGACAAGAGAAGGAGGGGGCCGCGCGTCACCAGAATTTAGACGTGAAGATTCCGCAAAAAGAGAGGCAAACAAATTTGCTTTCTCCTCAGCGGAGTGGGCCAGTGACCCGTCGGGTTTCAGCAGGGGTGGAAGTGAGGGACGGCAGAAGTTCGATTCTACCGACTTAGCCAGGGACCAAAACGCTTTACTACCCGCTGGGTAAGAAGCAAGTTTGGTCCCAATACGGCTTATGTGGTCGAACCGAGATCTTCGAATCACCTTCTTGCAGGACTTGGCAGCCCTGTTGTAGGCTCTCTTCCACTGACCCACGTCGCTTGCTTTGCGCGTCCGAGCGTCGACCCATGCCAGGTAGGTTATCTACACTTACTTACAGATCTAATAAACATTGATTATCTTGAACAGAGAACTAACTTGGCCCTTTATGATTATAAACTCATCTTCTTTTCTTGTCAATGGCTATCTAATCAAATACCTAGTACGTTTAGCCCAGATTTTTTTTTCAGGTCTTACTTAGGATATCAATGAACTATAGTAGTGTTCTTGGACATCGATAAATTTTTATCCGAAATGATTTAAAACGTCTTAAAAGACAAAAATGGCCTTGGAGAAGCATTCATTTCACCTTTTCAAGCAAATGCCATAACTGTGGTTTTTTATGTTAATTTTTGTTGTTGTTGTTTATATTAAATGTTAGTTAAAATATTTAAATAATATACGGAATCTTTTTCGGCAACATTCATTCATTCTATCACTTTTTTTAATGGACACAACAAAATGGGAATGGTTCAATTAAAGTGTGGATTTGACCTTTAAATGATTTGAAAGTCTACTTAAAGTAATGTAACCGTAGAAATTCAACATTTTAGTCGCATACAAGTCTTAGTAAGTCTTCTATACGATCAAAATAATTTTGTTATATAAAGGTTATGCACTAACGTTTAAGTGGCGTTTTAATTATATAAAAGTTATGTTAAGATTTGCACATGACGATGGTTGTCTTACAAAAACCTTTTATTTAACCGAAACGTTGATATGACCAATACATTGTCCAATAAACGTCATGGCTGGCACCATTAGCCGACGTCATATATGTAAGTTCTGAAAACGTTTACTCCAGATATATACTGGCACCACTATCCGACGTCATATAAGATAGTCCTGAAAACATTTACTCAACATATGAACTGACACCATTCTACAACGTCGTATAAGTTAGTCATGAAAACGTTTATCCAACATATGCACTGGCATTATTATCCGACGTCATATAATTTAGTCCTGTAAACATTTACTCAACATATAAACTGACACCATTCTACAACGTCGTATAAGTTAGTCCTGAAAACGTTTACTCAACTTTATATTAAGACATAACAGTCCCGCGACTGAACCGTCGTAAGATAAACGTCTATATATCAAGTATATATATCAAAATAGTTAACTACATACCACTATATAACTGCTTTATACCGTGAAGTCTTATAAGACTAGAATTATACGACGATTTTGCTAGTTGGGTAAATACCTACTATCGATCAACGTATCGTAAGTGTTAGTAATTTAAGTGAAATACAAAAAAAAAAGACATCTCAACTCAAATTAAAGAATATTTTTAAGGACTGGAGATTAATCTTCAAGAATATTTTCCTCCAATCGACAGCAACAAAACTTGAATAATAATAATAAAATATGTTTATTTCTCACCACAATATTAAACAATTAAAAAAAATCAAGCAATAATAAGACATCAATTTAAATTCAAGCTATATTCTGAAACTAATTTGCCAGATTCAGATGACGACTTGTTAATTAAACTGTCAACTGCTAAAAGTCAAGGACATATTCATACAAGACCATTGGTAGATTTTTGTTTATCTTCTCGTCAAGAATACAAAAAATTAGCTCACCAAGCAATAACTTTTTTAATGCCTTTTGTCACTACTTATAAATGTGAACGACGATGGCAAGATCGTATCCAAATCGGAGCTTCTGGAGGGCGATCGAGAGGTTCTATGGACAGTTTTACACGTCAATCAGTAAACCCGTTGCGAATCTAGCAATCGACCCAAGCGCTAGATTGACCCGACACTATACCGAAGACATCCCGTACGTCAGCCTGTATGAGATTAGGATGGCTCTGAAACAGCTTATGAACAACAAGGCGCCGGGTGATAACGGAATTACGGCCGAACTCCTGCTGGCGGGTGGAAAACCTGTACTTAAGGGTCTTTGGAAGCTGTTTGATTCCGTCATACTTGCGGCCACCATGGTGCAGGATGCAGATGGTGCAGGGGTGTACTGTGTATATACAAGAAGGGCGACAATGCCCGGTTGAAGAATTATAGGCCCATTTCTCTTTTTAGCCATGTCTACAAATTGTTTTCAAGGGTCATCACGAATGCGAGACGGTTGGCAACTTTGACGATTTCTAGCCTCCCGAACAAGCTGGTTTCCGACAAGGCTTTAGCACCGTAGACTACATATATACGCTGCGGCAGGTAATACAGAAGACCGAAGAGTATGTCTGACTGCGTTAGTCAAAGATATAAAAAAACATGTGACGGAAAACCCAGAACCGATAGAAATCTTAAACATAGGAGACATTGTGTTAGCTGAGTTTCCTGACGATGCCACACCTAAAAGAGCTAGAATAGATAGTGACATGAAAAAAAATAAGATTAAATGTTTCTTTGTAGATCAAGGGGAATCGAGAGAAGTGTTAATTAAGAAAGTTTACGCCATAACTGAAAATTTCATTGGTCAATTACCATTCCAAGCTATTGAATGCAGACTAGTAGGTATACAGCCTTTCGGAGATAATTGGACTGATTTCAGCACCAATTTCTTCATTGACTCATGTTTTAACTCGGATTATAAAAATAAAGAGCTAATAACAAAATATTTTATTAAAGACTAGATGTTCCCCGCGGCTTCGCTCCCGCGGACCACCCCACAGGACCCATTTTCGGGATTAAAAAATAGCCTATGTTACTAAGGAATAATGTAACTTTCTGTTGGTGAAAGAATTTTTTCAATCGGTCCAGTAGTTTCGGAGCCTATTCGGTACAAACAAACAAACAAACAAAAAAATCTTTCCTCTTTATAATATTAAGTATAGAAAAAGCGGAATTCACTGAAGGTCACAAATATGGTATAGTTTTAATTGATATATATTCAGAACAAGATGATAATATTAATCAGATGTTGGTGAATAGGAATTTAGCAAAAAATAACGATGAGAAAAAGCTACTAAATGATTTGGGATTCGAAAAAAAATCTGAGGTTTCCTCCGATTCTGGTATAGATAAGGAGCTCGATCAGCCAGTAAGTAAGATAGACAGGTCATTTCTAGTGGATGATAAGAATAAACAGGTACAGCAAGTCCAAAGAATGACGACAAATTATTTACTAAGCCTCTTTGCTTAGCATTTTTGGAAAACCAGTAAGCCTTCGATTCGATCGAGACTTGGGCTGTACTGCAGTCTCTCAAACGGTGCAAAATCGACTATCGGTACATCGAGATGTGGAAATGTTTGTACAAAAACGCCACCTTGTCAGTTCGACTTCAGCTGGACACGACTCTCATGGCGAGTACATCACTCACCTTTGATGGACAGAGTTATGCTCGGCGTTCCCTTTAGTGATCGAATCAGAAATGAGACATCCGCAAGAGAACCAAGGTTACCGACATAGTCCGAAGAGTTGCCAAACTTAAGTGGCAGTGACAGGGCACATTGCTGGCAGATTGGATGGCCGTTGGGGCTGAAAACTTCTGGAGTGGCGACCGCGAACTGGAATACGTTGCGTTGGAAGGCCTTCCACTAGGTGGAGCGACGACCTGGTCAAGACTGCGAGAGACCAGTGGATACGAGACGCATAGTTTCGATCAGTGTGGCGACGCCGATGTCCAGCAGTGGACGTCTTTTGGCTGAAATGATGATGTTGATAAATGGGAAGCTGGGTTTTCAACACTAGTTTAGCTTAAAAATAATATAGAAACCGTCTTGCAGTGGGCTCCAGGATAAAACTTTCGTCTTTTGCCGCAAACTTGGATACTTTAGTAAAAAATAAGCAGCAACTCCACACTTCGCACTAAATAGGCGATATTTTTAAAACATTTTTACTAACAATAAATGTATATTATTTTACTTAATGTAACCAGCTTGGGTTTAAAACTATTAAGTGGGTCACGAAGGTGCAGTGTGACAATTACCGGGCCATGGCAGAACAATGTTTGGGAAACACTGTTCTAGCGCATGCCATTCGCGTCTGGAGTGAGGCCATCGAGACACACGGGGAAGCGCTTGCCGTCTCTCTCGACATCTCGAAGGCTTTCTTTAGGGTCTGGCACGAGAGTCTTATTTCGGTCTGCCCGGTGGACTGTGCGATTGGATCGCAGACTTCCTGAGGGACCGGTCTATACGAGTGGTTATTGATGGCCGCTCATCTGACCAACTGGATATCAACGCCGGGGTCCCTCAGGGGTCGGTACTCTCAGCAACATTGTTCTTGTTGCACATAAATGATCTGCTAAAACCCGGCACCTTTGGGTATGCAGACGACAACACTGTTGCTGAGAAATACGTGTCCGACGCGCGCGCTACTGGGCCTCAGATCCGGTTTCTCCGGGAGGCTATGGTTGGGCGCTTGAATCTGTCCTTGAAGACAGTCTCCGAGTGGGGCGATGCCAATCTGGTCAAGTTCAATGCTGCTAAGACCCAGGTGTGTCTTTTTCCGCTAAAAGGAGCCAATTCCACCCGGTTCCTTCTTTCCGTGGTGTGACCGTGCCGATAACGGACCATCTTGAGCTTCTTGGCGTTACGTTGACATCGACCCTCAATTTTGGTCCATTCATTGAGGCAAAAGCTCAACTGGCTGCCAAAAAGTTGGGGATCCTTGCAAAGGTGAGACGGTACTTCACGCTAGAACATTTGCTCAACTTGTATCAAGCGCAAGTTCGGTCATGCATGGAGTACTGCTCTCATCTCCGGGAGGGATCTTCCAAGTACCAGCTAGATGCGCTTCAGATGATGTCCTCAGTGTCCTTCTTGTAGCCTCTGGCATTCGTCCGCATTTCCTCTGCGTCAGCTCTACGTCTCCATATAGAACATCGTAGTCTGTCCTTCCTGATCTCATTACCCATCCATTTCTGATGGCAATTCTTGTAGATTCTGAAGATACCATACAAAAACGCCAACGATGCTATAAGAAGTAACACGATTAAAATGATGTTGGTTGTGCTGGCATGTATCGTCAGCTGCGTGATGTCAGCGCTGTTACTTCCACCTGCTGCGTTTTGTGGAACTATAACTTCTTCCTTCGTATTAGTTGTACCCATTTTGTGATTGTCGTGGTAAATATTCACAAAATAGAATAGTGACCACGCTAAGTCCCAGTACGAGATTGGTCTCGTTACAATACATTGCGACACCCGTTTTGGTCAAAGAAATGTAAACATACGCTGCTAGCGTTTACGCTGTCACGGTCGCCATGTACGGATGGGTGATATTAGGAGTAAGTGATACAACGAATGCAGATGCTATACTGCCCTTTATTATAAAAGAACACAAGTTTATATGGTTACATTGACATCTCCCTCTCACTAGAGTCGATCAAAAAAAGGGCCAAGAGGCTCATCGGCTGGTCGAGCCTAGGTTCCAGAGCCTTGAACATCGGCGCCAAGTTGCCAGTCTGTCGGTTTTTTATCGGTTACATTTCGGGGAGTGTGCGATGGAATTGCATGTACTAATTTCTCCTAGCCCGTTCCATCATCGGACTACAAGACGTACGGCGATGCGTCATAGGTATATGGTGGACATCTCACTCATACGCACCAAATGTTTTGGGAATACTTTCATTATGGGTACAGTACAGCTGAGGAGTGGAATTCCCTGCCAGAGTCCGTATTTCTTGATAGCTACAAACTTGGGGTCTTTAAGTCAAGAGTGAATAGGTTTCTTCTAGGCAGGCGTGCTACATCGTCGACCACATCATCGCTTACCATCAGGTGAGATAGTGGTCAAGCGCGAGCCTATAAATAATAATAAAAAAAAGACTTCATGAGTGTTGGATACATACTAGTGGTGAATGAAAACTGCCTGCAATGGGTTATTTTTGGCGATCGGGGTCATCGTGCTATATCAGAAACATGAATATTACCGAAGCACTTCTCTGGTCGTGTCACTTACCTTCCTGATACATTCGGAGTTGTTGCACTGGAACTCGTGCTCCTCGCACGCGCCGCTGTCGTGGTGAGGCCTGGGGGGGCGCTGCGGGTGCGGGGCGGGCGGGGTGCTGGCGGCGCAGGCGCGCTCGTCGGAGGCGTCGGCGCAGTCGGCGCGGCCGTCGCAGTAGTAGTCCCAGGGCAGGCAGGCGCCGTTGTCGCACGGGAACGTGGCGTCGCTGCAGGGCGCGGCGGCGCAGCCCGCCTCGTCCGACGCGTCGCCCGGGCCGCAGTCCGGCGTGCCGTCGCAGCGCCACCACAGCGGCACGCAGCGCCGCGACAGCGCGCACTGGAACTGTTGCGCGCGGCACGATGCGCGTGCGCACGCCGCCGCGCCCTCGTCCGCGCCGTCGGTGCAGTCTGCAACACGCGCCACTGTCACTCTGCGGCCACCCTGCTCTAGAGAGACCTAGCTGGCCCGGGGGCGGGACTCACCCTTCTGTCCGTCGCAGATCCACGAGTTGGGGATGCAGCGGTTGGTGTCGCAGCGCATGCTCTGCTCCTCGCCGCACGTGACGTTGGCTGCGGACACAGACACAGACGCGTCATGAGGCGGCACACACACGGGCACTACTACTCGCCGGCAGGTACTCACCGCAGGGCCCGGTGGGCGACGAGTCCTCGTCGGAGCCGTCGGCGCAGTCCAGGTCTCCGTCGCACACGTACTGCTGCTCGATGCAGCGCCTGTCACCCACCATACTGTACTAGTTTATTTCACACAAACCTACAGGGTCACTGATGTACCCACTAATCTGTTCAACTAAAATCTAAATGAATATTTATACTTGTGTCGAGAAGGAACATAAGATAGCCATGTCGGTGTACTACACGACTACACGTTCACGAAGACGATCAACTTTTGACTTATTTATTTATTTATTTAAAACTTCATGCAACATACAAGTACATAGGCGGACTTAATGCCTAAGGCATTCTCTACCAGTCAACCAAGGGTGGTGGAGAGATAACATGGCAGGTGCATAAAAATTGAAATAATTATTGCAGTAAAATTGAATAACAACATATATAGTGTAGCTAAAATAAACATACATATATATATTTACTATAATAAATACCTTTATACATATATACATACATAAATTAATAGAAAGGTGATTGAGACGACTCTGCTAATGGTGTAGAAAATAATGACGCAACTTCCGTTTAAACGCATATTGACTGGTGGCCGTCCTGATATCGAGAGGAAGCGCATTCCAGAGAAGAATGGACTGAACATGAAAGGAAGAATGAATAAAATCAGAAGTATGAGAAGGACAAAGCAAGAGAAGATTATTAGACGAACGCAGACTCCTAGCGTGTGAAGTACATAGATATTGAAAGTGAGGGATGAGATAAGAAGGAGGAGTGAGAGAGTTGAGTAGAGAGAAAAGCGTGGTCAACGCGCGTAAATTTCGCCTCTGCCGAATGGGCATCCATTTGAGCTGAGTTCTACAGCTCGACACATGGTCATATTTCCTCAGGTTGAATATGAACCGGATACAATTGTTTAGGAGCCTATCAAGCTTATCCAGGAATACCGCGTTCAGGTCAAAGCAGCACACGTCACCATAGTCGATTATAGGGAAGATTAAAGTCTGCACAAGCATAGCCTTCGTTTTTGCTGGCAGAAAGTTTCTCAGACGATACAGGCAACGCAAAGTCCCGTTGACTCTTTGACTTACACTTGAAACCTGACTTTGCCAGCTAAGCGTCGAGTCAAGTTGTAGACCGAGATCTTTTACACTAGGGCTGATGGGGATAACGGTACCATTAAAAATAATAGGAGGAAGAGAGCTAATCCCCACCCGACCCATCATGCGCGAGCTCCCTATCACAATGGCCTGACATTTTGAGGGGTTTACAGATACCCCAAATCTATCAGACCAGTTCTTGACAGCGACTAAGTCGCGGTTCACATCGCCTATAGCGTCCGACAAACTCTCTACCCGCGCAGATGCATACAGCTGAAGGTCATCGGCATAAAGGTGATACGAACACCGAAGACAGTGAGTTATAAAATTTATGAAGATGGAGAATAACAATGGAGAAAGAATACCGCCTTGTGGAACACCAGCAGCTAGGTCACACCAACTCGACGAACTCTCGTCAACGCGTACCGACTGCTGACGCCCCCGAAGATAGGAAGAGAACCATTCCAGTGCCTCGGAAGAAACCATAAGATGTGAAAGGATAGAAAGGAGAATATCGTGACTGACGGCATTAAAGGCATTGGAGAAATCAATTAAAACCAAAACAGTAACTTTGGTATCTTCCATCGCTTCTCTAATGTCGCCAGTCACTTTGAGGAGAGCAGAGGCAGTACTGTGCCCCGGCCTGAATCCAGACTGGAAAGAGCTAACAAGGTTATTCCGATGAACAAACCCTGAAAGCTGCTTGTGGACACAGGCCTCCAGCACTTTAGATAGAAAAGGAAGGATAGAAATTGGTCGAAAATGGTTAGGTAGGGAGGGATTAGAGATTTTAGGAAGTGGACGAACATAGGCCATACGCCACAAGGATGGGAATTGTGCGGAATCAAGAGAAAAATTAATGATGTGGGTAATTTGGGGAAGAAGAAAGTCGAGGACTAGGGTGACCATGTAACGACTGATGCCGTCAAAACCCACAGCCTTGGATTTAATGGATAGGATAATCTTTCTGATTTCATCCAAGGTGACCGGAGAAAAGTGGAACTGTTCTATAATAGGACCGGATAGGCCAGTAATATAATCAACCGTCTGAGATAACATTTGGGAGCCCAAATGGCAGGTTGTAGTAAAGTGACGGTTGATATCGTCCAAATCAATTGTCTTAGGAAAATCCTCATGACGTGACCTACCGATACCAAGAGTTCCAAGGAATTTCCAGATATCAGCCGGAGAAGAAGAAGATATGTTTTCGAGAATATGGCGGCGTTTGGCATTGCGTATCACCTGATTACACCGATTTCTTGCATTTTTGAACAGGTTCCTGTTTTCAACACTGCGATCCTTTTTAAATTTTCGAAAGGCACGATCCCTGCGCCTCATCGCCATACGAACCCCTGTCGACATCCAAGGAGCAGGAGGTCGCCTGAGTTTAACCCTCTTGACAGGAGCGTGTCTGTCGTAGAGTGCAAGGACCGTCCGATTAAACAAACCCAGCTTATCGTCTACAGTCGCTGCCGCAGCAAGGTTGTCCCAGTCCAATTCAGAAGCATCCTGACGCAGTTTTACAACATCCATGCGGGCAAAACAACGCATGTGCAGAACTTTAGGAGGAACTTTGGGTGGTTTTAGGATATAGGAGAGGAATATGAGGTCGTGATTGGAAAAGCCAGGCGCAGGACACTGACCATGAGAGGAAACAAGGGAGGGAGTGCACGTGAGTGAGTGAGAGTGATTTAAGCGTTTTGCTAATACTTTCATTGTGCGCACAGCTAAGGAGTGGAACTCCCTTCCGGGGTCTTTGTTCCCTGATAGCTACCACCTTGGGGTCTTTAAGTCAAGAGTGAATAGGTTTCTTCTAGGCAAGCGTGCTTCACCGTAGACCTCATCATCGCTTAACATCAGGCGAGATAGTGGTCAAACGCGAGCCTATAAATTATAAAAAAAAAAAAAAAAAAAAAACTTGAGGATTAAGTCAAGCCAAGTGTCATCACCTGAGACTTACTTAGTTGTTCTTATAAATTATAAAAAGTGCACATAACACCTTTTTGTTGGGCAATTGTATAATAAAATTACTTATATTTAATCAGTTACCTGACAAGTAAATAAACGCCGTTGATTTTATTTATCAACACGCGTAAATGTAATTTTCATTTTTTTTATATACCACGTTTTGAAAACTTCTTTAAAAGTTTAGATTTAGCGGGAATTCTTTAGATATAAAATAAATGTAGAAAGCAGACTACATAAGTCGGACGCTCACCCTTGGTGGCAGGCGAAGGTCCCGGCGGGGCAGGCGGGCCGCACGCGGGGCGCTCCGCCCGCCACGCACCGGTGCGGCGCCCCCGGGGCCGGCGCCCGCCCCGCGCCGCACGCGCACGTGCGCCCGCCCGGCCGCGCCAGGCACAGCTCCGCGCAGCCGCCGTTCTTCAGCGAGCACAGGTTGTGGCCTGCACAGAGAGACCGTCACTCGCCGCCCCACACGGGCACTGCACCTGCACGCTGCACACTGACACTCACCCTGGCGCTCCGTGTCCGACACGAGCGTGAGGTCGTAGAGCGGCGGCGGCAGGCGGTACAGCTCCGTGACGTTGCCGTCGGCCCCCCGGCGCCGCACCGCGCCCGTGCCGTGCTCGCTCCAGATCACGGCGCCCTCGTACAGCGCCAGGCCGTAGGGCTTCAGCAGCGGCCGCAGCGGCGCGTCGGCCGCCACCAGCTGGCGCGCGCCGCTGGCCAGCAGCAGGCGCTCGATGCGGTTGAGGTAGGTGTCGCACCAGTACAGCGCGCCGTCCGCCAGCGCCAGCCCGCCCGGCCAGTGCAGCTCGGCGTCCAGCAGCGTGCGCCGCCCGGAGCCGTCCATGTGCGCCGCCTCCAGCCGCCCGGGGGCGCCGCGCGCCGCCCACACCGACCAGTACATGGTGCCGTTGGCGGGGTCCAGCGCGATGGCGCGCGGGTGGTAGTGCTGGTAGTCCGTCTCCTGCACCAGCACGCGCCGCACGCCGGGCGCGTCCAGCCGCGCCGCGCTCACCGTGCCCAGCGCGTCGTCCGTCCAGTACAGGTTGCGTCCTGGCCACAGAGCACACGATCAGCACGTCTTATGCTATTGTATTAATCATCACTGTCATTTGTTCACAATGAATAATGTTAAGAGACATAACACTCGTATCACGCGATACTCACCCATCCAGTCCACGGCGATGCCCTCGCAGTTGTCGACGTCGCGGCCGGCGAACACCTCGCGTCCGCTACCGTCCAGCTTCTGGCGCACGATCTCGTACCTGCGCAGGGCGAGGGTGAGGTGAGTACTGTGAGTAGAGCCACTAGCCACTAGCCACTAGCCACTGGGGGGGGGGGGGCACGCACCTGTGCACGTCGCAGTAGTACAGGTAGCCGGCCTGCGTGTCCACGTCGGCGGCGGTGGGGCGCGCGGCGTCCAGCGCGGGCGCGGCCGCCTCCCAGCCGGCGGCGGCGTGGCGCGGCTCCAGCGCCAGCGCCTGCACCAGCGGCGGCGCGCCGCGCGCCAGCAGCACGTAGGCGTCCAGGCGCACGCGCTCGCACGCGCGCCCGGCCGCGCGCCAGCCGTGGCGACACACGCAGTGCGCGTGCGCCGCGCCGCGCACGTACGCCGTGATGCAGATGTGCGCGCAGCCGCCGTTGTCGCGCGCGCACGGGTGCGCCACGCGCGGCTGGCGCTGGCGATGGAAGGCCAGCGCGGCCGTGGGGCGCGCGTCCAGCGGTAGGGTGGAGGGCTCGGCGGCGGCGCCGCTGTAGCGCGGCACCAGCGCCACGCTACTGTTGCGCCACACCGGCAGGAACAGCGTGGAGCCCAGCACCGACATGTGCTGCAGCTCTTGTGTCTGTACGAGCATAGTTGCACATGTGAACGTAAATACACATCAATACGAAACTTACATAAGCCAGCAATCATGCATTAAAGTTGAGGTGTGAGACTCACGGCGTATCCGCGGCGCAGCGTGCGGCGGCGCGCGCCGCTGTAGTCGGCGCGCTCCACACAGTCCAGGTAGGCGTCCACCCAGTACAGCGCCTGCGCCGCCGGGTCCAGCGCCAGCGCACTGGGGTACACCAGCCGGTGCGCCGCCACATGCGCACGCGCAGCGCCCGCCAGCGACGCGCGCTCCACGCCGGGCGGCGACGCGCCCCACACCGACCAGAACATCAGGCCGGCGGCGGGGTCCAGCGCCAGCCCGTGCACCTTGGCCAGCGCCGCGTCCAGCAGCAGGCGGCAGGGCTGCAGCGCGCGCGCACACACGTACAGCGCCTCGCGCGCGCCGTCCACCACGTACCAGTTGCCGGCCACCCAGTCCACGGCCAGGTGGCTCACACCGCTCACGTCGGGGAAGAAGGCGGGCACGCCCAGCACGCGCCGCCGGCTGAAGTCGTCGGCGTCCACGCACACGATGCCCGACTTGCTGATGTTGTGGTGCACGTAGCAGATGCTCCTGCACACACACACACACACACGAGCCGTGACGTCAGTGCTGCAGGGCGGGGGCGGGGACGGGGGTGGGGGCAGGCCGTACGTACCGGTTGTCATAGAGGAAGTCGATGGCGCGCACGTTGAGCGCGGCCAGCGAGTGGTTGCGGGCGCGCGGCTCGCCGGCCGGCCACACGCGCCGCACGTCGCCGCCCGTCACCACGATCAGCGACAGCGGCTCCGTCACCGGCTCTGCACAACGCGCACATCATGTAAGTAGCCGTATGCTTGCAGCGTGCCTCTCAATGCTAGCTCTGCCGAGCGACATTATGTAACAAAGGACGGACGCGGACGGGAGCACCGAGCTGTACTCACCATTGACAGGGAGGCAGTCGCGGCGGTCGGCGTGCAGCGTGTAGCCGGGCGCGCAGCCACACGCGTACGAGCCGCGCGTGTTGTGGCAGTGTTGCGCGCACGCGTCCTCCCACTGGCACTCGTCCGTGTCTGCACACACACACACACACAGTATAGCACGACAATACAGCGGCGTGGAGCGAAACCGCTCATGATGATGATACGCACCGACACAGCGGCCGCTGGCGTCGGCCTCGTAGCCGAGCTGGCAGTAGCAGGCGAGGCCGGCGTGCGTGGGCCGGCAGCCCACCTCGCACTGCAGGGCCTCGCACTGCGACACCGTGACTGCGCACAAACACACGCGTTAGCTTAGAGTGCGGCTGTAGTATATGTCATAATTCACTGTTGCACTGCTACATTTATAGTAATTACCGTAACATATTGACGTACGAATTGGGGTCATTTGCTACAATATAAAAGACAGTGTAATGTGTTTACTTGTCACTTTTACTATGGAGACTACCTAAATATAAACATATTCAACACTCCACGTTGAGTTTCTCTTCTCTTCGAGAGCTCCTCGTCAACATATTACATGGCGACCCTGCCACGTCGATACGGAATGGCGTTAAGAAACCACATCCAGAAGAATCAATACTTGTTCTATCATCAAAGAAGAGTTCCTGTAACCTTATAGAAGAGTTCCTGTAACCCTATAGAAGAGTTCCTGTAACCCTATAGAAGACTTTCTGTAAACTTATAGAAGATGCATTGCCAGTTCCTGAAAGAAGACGGAGACGAGTCCAGGGTATAGCCCGGCCAGAACGAGCGGTGTCCAGGGAAATCCCGGCCCATTGAATCCAGGGTATAGCCCGGTCCAGTCATCGAACAACGAGTCGCACGGCAACGACGCAGAGCGCCTCGTGACTTCGTCATCGAGTTACCCGGTCAACGTTCGCAGCTCCGCACCGTCAGCAGAAATGAACAGCAGTCAATTGACCCACTTTCCTAGCTAAGTACATTTTTTTAAAGTCTAATAGGACTTCACTTAAACAGTATATTATTAATTAGTATGACTGATAATCTAGTAACATGTCGAGATCAATTACATCAAATTAGGGAATATTTGGTAAAAATAGGACCAGAACGTAGGCAAAAAGAGATAGCTTATAAGAAATTGGAAGAAGCTAAAGCGATATACAGTCAAGCGCAAAATATTTTGTCTCAGATTGAACAGTCAAAATTTAGTAGCAAAGACATTGATTTGATCAATAACTTAGTGGAACAAATTAAGACCGTTTATCAGAAAATACAAAGTTTACTAACAAGCGTAGATTCAGTGTCTCAAACACTTGACGAACCAGATACCAAGATGTCTCAGTTTGATTTAAAGACTGCGATAGCCTTGTTACCTGTAATGACAGGACAAGAGCAAGTTACGAAACAGCTCATTGATGCCATTTCACTATACAGTAGCATGATAGACAACACTTCTCAGAAACTTTTAATGAATTTTATTCTCAAAACTAGATTAACTCCTAGTGCTAAACTTCGCATGAAGTTATCTTATGATAGCGTAAAAGTATTAGTTGATGATATGCGAAAGCATTTGTTGCCTAAAAGGTCGGCTGAAGCTATTCAATCTCAATTATATCATTCTTCTCAAGGACGTCGGTCTATAGAGTCTTTTGGTAATGAGATAGAGGAACTTTTTGTTAACCTGACGATTTCTCAGTCAGACGATGATCCGACCAAATACGAAATATTACGTCCTATAAATGAAAAAACTGCCATCAAACGTTTTGCGGATGGTTTGTCTGATGCGAGGTTGAGCACAATTATTGCTGCCAAGCAATTCTCATCACTTCCAGAAGCGATTAGGAGCGCTTTAGACGAAGATTCTTCATCATCAAGGCATAACGAAGTTTTAAATTTTAGACGTTCAGACGCGTACAGACCGAATAATACATCTATCGGTTACAAAAACTCGAACAGTCGTAATAATAAAAATTATCAGTTCGACAAATCAAATAATAATTATTCACGAACTCGTACGTTTGTAAATACAGGTCAAAGAGGTAAACGAACTCAGGCAACTGGTGCATGGAATGCGAGACGTACTCCTTACGTACAACACACCGAGCACACTCAGCAAAATGACACTGACTGTGTAGACAATAGTGTCGACACGGAGACCAATAATATCCATGACACTAATATTACGGATAATCAGTTTTTTCGTTCCTAAATTAGAATGCTCTATTTTGAATTATAATAATACTAGCATAATTGAATGCACTGTAGATTCTACTTATGCCTTAGATCTTTTAGTGGATAGTGGAGCTAGCCTATGCGTTTTAAAGCACGAGTGGTTAAGATCTAAGACCCAATTAATTAATAATATAGTTCCGGAGAAGGTAACAATAAAGGGTGTAAGTGGAAATCTAACCTCTCTAGGATATATTTATTTAGATTTATATTTTAACAAACTGATATTCAAGGAAAAATTTTACGTTTTTCAAACCTTATCTTGTGCAGCTAACGCCATTTTAGGGCACAATTTCTTTATAAAATATAATGCTGTCATAAGTTATAAAAAAAAATCCTTAACGTTAGAAAATAATGGAGATCATATTAGTATACCTATTTTAAGGACTAATTATAATAAATATTTGTTTACAATACCGCCGCGATGCGAGGTTATCCGGTACATACCTACCACCATACGTGGGGATTGTATTACATTAGCACAAGAAATACGCGATGGTGTTTTCATTGCTGGACTGATTTCGAAATCTAAAAATGGGGAAATCCCAATTCGAATTCTAAATACAACTAATAGCAAGGTGGAACTAGACTTGTCAGGGTTAGAAATAAATTCCACAAACAGCTTCGAAGTGTTGAACTTTGAGAATACGATATCTAACTCTGATAGAGTAAAAGCTCTATTTGGCCTACTTAAATTGAACACATACTTAAATACAGAAGAGCAAATAAGCATTGAAAAGATTAGTGCAAAATACTCAGATGTCTTCCAATTACCAGGCGATAAATTAAGTACGACCAACTTATTAGAACATAGTATAACACTGAAAAATGACGTGAGCCCTGCGTATAGCAAGCCTTACAGGATCCCGTACGCTTTGCGTAATGAGGTACAAAAACAAATACAAGAAATGCTCGATAATGATATTATAGAAGAAACTACGTCAGAGTGGTCAAGTCCCGTTCTTCTTGTGCCTAAAAAATCAGATAAATCAGGCGAGAAGAAATGGAGGCTAGTAATTGACTATCGTCAGTTAAACAATCGAATTGTAGATGACAAATTCCCTTTGCCAAATATCACAGAAATTCTAGATTCACTTTCCGGTAATATATATTTTTCTAAACTTGATTTATCTCAAAGTTATTACCAAATAAATCTTACAGAAAACTCTAGAAAATACACGGCTTTTAATCTTGACCGCATGTATCAATTATCTTTAGACAAAGACTCACGGAAGTATACAGCATTCACTACTGATAAGATGTACCAAATGAAACGGTGCCCGATGGGACTAAAAACGAGTCCAAGTGTATTCTCCAGACTTATGACTATTGCGATGGCGGGATTGAACTACGATAAATGTTTTATTTATTTAGATGACTGTATCGTTCTGGGTAAATCCTTAATTAACCACAACAAAAATCTCACTTGTATTTTAGAACGTCTTAGAAAAGTTAATTTAAAATTAAATCCTCTTAAGTGCGAATTTTTACGCAGAGAAAATATTTATCTAGGCCATAAAATTACTCCAGAAGGTATTTATCCCGATCCATCTAAAGCTATCGTGTTAGAAAATTATCCAAGACCTACAAATGTCGACGAAGTAAAAAGATTCGTTGCCTTTGCAAATTATTACAGGCGTTTTATTAATAAATTTGCTGACATTGCATATCCTCTCAATCAATTAAGCAAGAAAAACGCATCTTTTGAATGGTCCCATGAATGCGAATCAGCATTTAATACTTTAAAACGTGCACTCTGCAATCCTCCAGTGTTAGGCTATCCAGATTTAACAGATAAAAATAAATTTATTTTAAACACAGATGCTTCAAAAATAGGTCTGGGCGCCGTATTGTCTAACAGTAACGGACAAGTAGTAGGTTACGCGAGTCGCAATTTGAAACCCGCCGAAACACGATACCCAGTTATAGAGTTAGAATTGCTAGCTATTGTGTGGGCGATTAGGCATTTTAAACCTTATTTATACGGTAAACAATTCAAAGTTGTGACAGATCATAGACCATTAGTGTATTTATTCGGAATTACGGATCCCTCAAGTAGACTAACAAAATTTAGATTATTTTTGGAAGAATACGATTTTACTGTCGAATATCTTCCAGGTCGACACAATGGACCCGCAGATGCCTTAAGTCGTCTTCCTATGAATATAACAGATTTAAAAAGAATTAACAAAAATGTAATATCAGTTATGACAAGGGCCCAATCTCGTAAACAAGCAAGCGGCTCCGATACTGCCGATTTGACATCTGAAATCCCTTTAACTTCTGGAACCTCTAGCCCAAAAGTTGTAGAAATTCTTAAAAAACCTATTAATAGTATAGAACTAATTCTAACTTCAAGAAAAGTAGTAAAGAACAGTTCAAATAGACCACACCTACTTAGCGACAGTGGTCACTTTGAGTTCAATGAAAACGAGTCAACAATATACCTACGATCCCGATCGTTTCCTACCGTAAGTGTGTTAGCGAGGGACTTGGAGTCATTTTGTAAAAGACTTAATACTAACGAAATTGTTGTGATCAAGAATAAAGAAAATTCACACATAATAAACGAGTTCTTAAGATGCATGAAAAGTTTGCAATCTGATTTACCAAGAATATTAGTAATTAAAGATCTAATAAGAATAAGTAACAAAGACGAAAAGACAGTTATCTTAAATGATTTCCACCTGTTACCTACTAGCGGACATGCAGGAGTAAACAGGATGTTGAATAATATTAAAAAATATTACTTCTGGCCAGGCATAAGTAATGATGTGATTGAATATGTGCATAAATGCAAAGAGTGTCAAATTAAAAAACACTCAAATAAACAAACAAAACAACCAATGTCTGTAACTACGACCCCTAATACAGGATTTGAGAGAGTTAGCTTAGATATAGTAGGACCTCTAGATGTAGACAATTATAACTACAAATACATTTTAACCCTACAATGTCATTTGACAAAATTTGTAGAGGCTTACCCTCTAACTAATAAGGACTCTGAATCCATAAGTAGAACATTTGTAAATAAATTTATTTTAAGATATGGCATCCCCAAAGAGATCATAACGGATCAGGGAACAGAATTTTTGTCAAGTGTTATGTCAGATGTATGTAGCTTATTAGGAATAACCAAATTACATTCTACTGCATACCACCACCAGACTATAGGTGGATTAGAAAACACTCATAAGAGTTTAGGTGCATATCTTAGAATTCAATGTAGCCAAAATAAAACAGATTGGAGTAGCTGGTTAAGTTATTGGTGTTTTTCTTTTAATACCACTGTTCACTCGGAGACAAAATATACACCGCATGAGCTTGTATTTGGTAAATTATGTAACTTGCCTAGTAACCTCAACTATACTTTAGACAGAGTAGATCCACTCTATAATTTTGACAGATACCCCTTGGAATTAAAATATAGGCTACAGCGCGCATTATTAGATGCTAGGAATAATCTGATAATCAGTAAACTTAAGAGAAAATCATTATATGATAAGAAGTTAAATTCGATAACTTATAAGCCAGGTGATTTTGTACTTTTGAAAAATCAAACTGGACATAAATTAGACAACATTTATTTAGGACCATACAGAGTTCTTAAGGATTTATCACCTTGTACAGTCTAAAACTGTACATATTTTGCTGACGCGGTGCCGTGCACCATACGTGCGTCATTCCAATAATATTATAAATACACATGAAACACTTTAAATCAATGAGTACGATAACTGCTACGCGGTGACTAACATTAGAGAAAGGAATCGTCAACAGTATTACTTGTAAACACAAAAATACGTAATAAATCTAACGAAAACTGAGTGATCTTTTCTCTTCGTGCTTCAACCTCAACAACAACAACTCTGCAAGTGTACGAACCGTACATTTTTTGGTCCTTCGAGCCGGATGTTTGGTGCCACTGTGCCTCTTTACGGTAGCGAATCGGTTTAGCTGGTCTCCCAGAAGCGGGTCGCCCCAGCTAGATTGAGAAGTCGCATAATATCGTGACAGAGGTGCAAGGGTGCTGAGTTCCACTGACCATTTCAAATCAAGTAAGTCAACGATTTCAAGATTTGAAACGGAGAAGACTACAAGCAACGCAGTAGCCTTCGCAATACAACGCAACGCTCTCCTGCCACAGTCAACGACGTGTCAGCAAGCATCAACATGGATATGCTAGAATTGCAGTCAACGTGCTTCGATAACATCAAAGCATTATGTGTCAACTATCGCAAGGATTCATCATCACGAAAATCTGTGGAATACCTGAAGAAACGCTTGTCGTCGCTAGAAAACCAATGGCAAGACTTCGAAGGCAGGCATGCCCAACTGTTGCTCGAACTAGAAGATAAGAACATAGCATATTTCAAGGACGACATCTACGAAAAAACTAAAGAAATGTTCTTATCAACTAAAACAGACATAACTAGCAAACTGACGACTTTGAACAAACAAAACGTGAAGTTCGACCTAGGTGGGACTTCAGAAGATGACGACAGCAACATACAACTCTTGCTTAACAAGCAAGAATGCAATTTCAACGCGATTCACCGTGTCATCTCCAAGATTGACTTAATCACTATATCGGAAAGATGGGAACTGGAAGACCACTTCGCAACCTTGAAATCGAAATGGGAACCCATCGATAAACTTCATTGGGAAATAGACTTTCAACTGAAAGGATCCAACGAACATTACTACAAAATGTTCACGGATATTGAACAACAATATGATGAGCTAAAGAGGAAAATCCATGCCAAAATCTGGTCCACCGTCCACTACCAGAAATCGACACCTAAGATCGAAATCCCTGAGTTCTCCGGCAACTACAGTCAGTGGATCTCCTTCAAAGACCTATTTCTGGAAGCTATTCACAAAAACCCTATGATCAACAACGCGCAGAAAATGCAACACTTAAAGACCAAGCTGCGAGGAGAAGCTGAACGCTTAGTGCAGCATCTGACCATTAGCACTGAAAACTATAACTCATGCTGGGATATATTAATTCAGCGCTACGACAATCGTCGCCTCCAGTTTACTTCATTTATGAACAACATGCTAAATCTGCCGATCATACAACATGCAGACTCATACAATTTGAAGAAGATGCATGACGTCATTACCGAATGCCTGAACGGCATCTCTAACATCGGTATTGATACTTCAACTTGGGACCCGATCATTGTGCACATCATGTCACAAAAACTGGACTCCAGTACTTTGAGTGACTACATGAAAGAACTTCAAGATCACAGAGAACTACAGAACCTCCACGACTTCCTGTATTTCCTCGAAACACAGTTCATGGCATACGAAACGATGAAATCAGCTAAAAGGGCGAACCCTACAGCCACAGAAAAATCATCCAACTGGAAAACATTCAACAAGCAAACCCAGATGAAGAAACATAACTATAACTTCAATCAAAATAAAACAAACAACTATCATGCTATTTACGGTAAATGCCCATTCTGCAACGGAAGTCACGTTCTGCGCCAATGTGACAAATTCCTACAAATGGACTTTGGCAAGCGAAATGACACCGTGTCGAAACTGCAGCTGTGCAAAAACTGTTTATTCAGCCACGGAAATGACGAGTGCAAATCCACGAAAATGTGCAAAGAATGTAACTTGAAACACAACACACTATTGCACAATCCGGACAACCAAACCATAACGTCAGCGACTAGAAAAAACAATGTTGAACAACGCCCTTCATCTCAACAACCAACATCTAACCATTTGTCTAAAGACAACATGGAGGTTCTACTGACTACGGTCCAGCTGAGAATAAAATCTGCAGATGGGATTTATGTAACACTACGTGCGTTGCTCGATCAAGGCTCACAGGTGAACTTGATAACAGAAAACGCTGCACAAATATTACGTCTTCCTCGGCGCGGGATCAACGCATCAGTATCGGGAATCGGCTCTGTTTCCAGAGAATGCAGGGGAAAACTGAAACTTACCTGTCAATCGATTCACTCCGATTATAACTTTGAAACTCAAGCACTTATTATGACGAAGCTAACAAACAACCTGCCTATGAAAACGTTCGAGAAAGGTGCATGGAGTCACTTGAAAAACTTGAAACTTGCAGATCCTGACTTCAACGTATCTCGGCAAATCGACCTATTACTAGGAGCCGACGTATACTCCGAAATTATCCTAGGAGGTGTATTGAAAGGCAATAACAGCTCCCCAGTTGCACAACAAACGCAAATTGGGTGGATTTTATGCGGAAAGATGAAACAAACGTTTAACTGCCACGTTACTGTAGTCAACTTAGAGGATTTAACAAAATTTTGGGAGAATGAAGAAATTCAAAAAACTAAAGATATCCCCAAAGATGACCAGTGTGAACAATTTTATAACGAAACTGTAAGAAGATCATTTGACGGAAAGTACATCGTCAAAATGCCTCTAGTTCCAGACTACAAAGAGAAACTAGGCAAGTCTAGAACAATTGCGGTTTCGCAGTTTCTACAGTTGGAAAAACGGCTAGAGAAGAACGAAAAGCTTTCCTCCATGTACAAAAAATTCATGGAAGAGTACGCGGATCTGGGTCACATGAAATTAGCACCTCAGATACCTACTGACGTCTACTTCTTACCGCACCACGGGGTCTTGAGAGAAAACTCGACAACAACAAAGTTGAGGGTCGTATTTAACGCCTCTCAAAAAACTACGACTGGCGTCAGCCTGAACAACGTCATGGAAAAAGGCGCCAACTTACAAAAGGACATTCAGGCCCTTATACTGAAATGGCGAACGTATAAATACGCATTTACGGCTGACATTGAAAAGATGTACCGCTGCATTTGGATTTCAAAAGAACAACAACATCTACAGAGAATTGTATGGCGGGACTCACGAGATCAACATCTTCGCGATTACCAGCTCTGCACAGTAACCTACGGGACCAAATGCGCACCATGGCTAGCTATGCGAACATTGAAGCAACTAGCCATTGACGACGGTCACAAACATCCGGCAGCTGCCAAGACACTCATAGAAGAATGCTACGTAGATGACGTCATTAGCGGCCATAACAACCTCACAGAAGCGAAAAAACTGCAAAACTCCTTGATCCAACTGTTAAAAGGAGGAGGCATGAATTTACGGAAGTGGACAGCCAATGACCGCGCTATACTGGAAGACTTACGCAAGGATCAAATTTCAACTCAAACCATGTTTGATTTTAAAGGGGAAGAATCAAGCAAAACGTTAGGCCTCGGTTGGAATCCAAACAGCGACAACTTCCACTTTAACTGGCCTGTGGAAAACTCCAAACAACTAACAAAGAGATCTTTACTCTCAGCCATATCAAGATTTTACGACCCATTGGGTTGGCTCTCCCCAGTAACGGTCAAGGCCAAACTACTATTCCAGAAAGTCTGGATGAGTAAACTTAGCTGGGATGACATAGTGCCCAGCAACATTGAATCTGAGTGGCTGAACCTAAAAACAGAACTGCCGTTCATTAATAAAATAACGATAAATAGATGGATTGGCGACACACAACAATGTGTCGAATTGCTAGGCTTCTGCGACGCAAGTGTAAAGGCGTACGCTTGCGTTATTTACAGCAAGGCGTTCAACGAACATGGCCAACCCATCGTAACTCTACTTGCTGCTCGAACAAGGGTGGCTCCACTGACTCAGAAAACAACACTACCAAGACTGGAACTGTGTGGTGCTCAGCTACTAGCTGACTTGATGGAGAAAACCAAGGAAACATTCTGTGGATATAACATATCAACACGGGCTTGGTCGGATTCTCAAGTGGTCCTCGCGTGGATTCAAGGCGAAACATCAAGATGGGAAACTTACGTAGCCAACAGAGTTACAAAGATCAAAAACGTCATTCCTGCAGCTCAGTGGCATTATGTCAAATCAGAGCAAAATCCAGCAGACTGCGCCTCAAGAGGTCTTTTGCCAAGCAAACTAGTAAACTTCAACCTGTGGTGGCAAGGCCCAGAGTTCTTAACAAAACAAGATCCGCCGGCAGATATGCCTTGCACTTTCCAAACGAATTTTGGCGGCTTAAACCACGCTAAAATCACGCAAGAAAATATCGATCATAATATAATTATCAATTTATTGAGCAAATGCAGCTCATTGACACAAGCAAACAGGGTCATCGCATGGATATTACGCTTCATTACAAATGTGCGCAATAGGACGAAATCGGAAACTACGTACCTAACAACAAGTGAACTAAGCGCAGCGCGCATTAGTATCATTATTCAAGCGCAGCGATTGCAGTTCAATTCTGAATACAAACAAATCGTTAACAACGAAACAGTATCAAAGAAAAGCGCAATTTGCAAATTGAATCCTTATGTAAACAAAGCGGGCATCATCTGTGTCGGAGGTCGTCTTAAACACTCAAGATTAACTGGGGATATGAAGAATCCAATAATCGTACCACATAAAGGTAGATTTACACAACTTCTTATAGAACAAGCACATTCAGCCACATTACATGGAGGAGCTCGGCTAACGCTGACTTATATTAGACAGCGTTACTGGATCGTTGGCGGCAACCGGGCTGTCAAGAACCAACTTCGAAGATGTGTACGCTGCCATCGCTTCAACAAGACAGATAGCTATCAACTGATGGGTGACCTACCACCGCAAAGGATCACTCCGTGCCGCCCTTTCACGCACACAGGAGTAGACTTTACCGGTCATGTGGATGTTAAACACAACAAGGGTAGAGGCGTAAAAACTTCAAAGGGATACATAGCCATATTTATATGTATGGCGACGAAAGCTGTTCATATTGAACTCGTATCAGACCTTAGCACAGAAACGTTTATGGCGGCCTTCCAAAGACTATGTGCGAGACGCGGCACCCCGAAACACATGTACTCTGACTGTGGTACAAACTTTATCGGCGCTGCAAAGGTGCTTCGTCAGGAATTCGAAGAGTTCAAACAACTACTGAAACCAGATGTTTTCAACGAACTGGCCAAATTGGAGGTGGAGTGGCATTTCAACGCCCCCGCCTGGCCAACTGCTGGCGGTCTGTGGGAAGCTGCCGTCAAGTCTATGAAGCACCATCTGCGACGAGTACTGGGGGACCAAAAACTAACGTACGAGGAGTTCATAACGATTTTAGCAAAAATAGAAGCCTGCATGAATTCAAGACCTCTGTGCCCGCTAACTGAAGATCCAGAAGAGTTCTACAACTGCCTAACGCCTGGACATTTCCTTACAGGAAGCCCAATATTGTCCATGCCACTCTCGGATTACAGTGACGTAAAAAACATTGATTTACGCCGTAGATGGCAGCTTACCGAGCATATGTTTCAACAATATTGGAAAAGCTGGTCAAACGATTACCTTACCACTCTACAAACACGTAGTAAGTGGAACAAGCCTTCTAGAAACGTTAAAGAAGGCGATGTAGTACTGGTGAAAGAAAACAATCTACCGCCGGGAAAATGGGCCCTAGGTCGGATTCTGGAAACACATCCAGGATCTGATGGATATGTTCGAGTAACTACTGTTAAAACTCAAGCAGGAATCATAAAGCGCCCAATAACAAAACTGTCGCCATTACCATTGAACTCTGAAACTGAGGAAACCAAAGAAAACGAAATGAAAAATAAGCCTCCACAGAAATCGAAAAACGAACGGCGGAAGAAGTCAAAGAATCTTATCTCAACGTTACTAATAACAATGTTATCATTGTTTACATTTGTAACGGGATCTTATACCGCCACCGATGGCACGCGCGGAGCGCCGGCGGCGACCGCTCAGATTACAAGTCTGGAACGCGAGCGGCCCATATACTATGACACCGTCGGCAAAATGCAAGTAGTGCACGATGAATGGATACTAATGATGTACTACAACCTAACAAACTATTGGGATGGGACTCGTCGTACTCAAACTTACTTCGAGAATATTCACAACTTATGCCAAAAAACGAATCTACAACACTGCAGATCAACCATGGAACAATTAAATCATGAACTAGAACTTCTAAACTACTACAACTCTATACTTATAAATCCCCACAAACACCTGAGCAACAGGAAGAAACGGGGTCTAGTCGACGGAGTCGGCTACATAGCTAACAGTCTGTTTGGGATATTGGACCAACAATTCGCTAAGAAATATCAAAACGATATTCAATCTCTGCAAACCAATGAGAACTACTTACTTGAGTTATTAAAAAATCAAACAACGATTGTGGAGCTTGAGAATCAAGTATTGAAACAAACTGAAGACAATATTCAGCGTCAATTCAACTCCATTGATAACTTTACCAATCAAACCAATAAAAATATAGCATCCATCGAAACGGAAATGGAAATACTTTCGGCTACTACCTACCTCAACTCTGCTTCGTTAACGACGTACCTATTGATCAACAGCTTGAGGACGTTCCAGGAGATGCTGTTTAATACTCTAACTAACGTCTACCAAGGTCATGTAGATGTCCATCTGATAAGTCCGGTGCGTCTGATTCAAAAATTAACGGAAATATCCGGAAGCCTTCCGAAATCTTTATCGCTACCAGTTGAGAACTACAAAGAAAACATTAAAGATATCTACAAGCTGATCAATGTGAAAGCACGAGTTACTGAAAATTACTTTCTTTTCGAAGCACATATTCCACTTGTAGCTAACGAAGATTTCGTAATATACCAAGCGATACCTTTACCGGTTAACAATGCTAAGGAAACTACATATGTGCAGTTATCAAACGAGTACATCGCTGTCAACTTCAAGAAGAACATTTACGTGTCTATGTCCAAAGATGACTTGAAACACTGCATGCAACAAAAATCGCAGAATTTCTTATGCAAGAAAAACCTGCCATCATTTGACCTACACAGCAAAAACGCTCCTTGTGAGGCAAACCTGCTATCGCATCAAAACAATGAACCTTGTGACGTCGAACGCGCGTCATGCAAAGACACTTGGATAGAGTTACAAACTCAAAACAGCTGGCTGGCGATTTGCTGCGAAACGTGTGCATTACGAATCATATGTAGCAACGACGTCACATCACAAACCATTGCATTATCGAGCATAGTGACATTATCTCAGGGATGCGTACTGCAATCCAACGACTTAACCATCTACGCTCAACGCCGATACAGCAGTCATATGAAGATGGATTATGAGTTTACAGCTCCAACATTTGATACATCTATTAACAAGATAGTGAACTTAACATATCGTTATGCTCCAAATATCCTTCAGTCAAAGGCTACGGATCAGGAAATTGTAACAATTGATCAGAAAATTGCAACTCAACGGCAAAATGAAGCTTCACTACCAACACTAACAAGTCACGACATTCATCAATATGCCATAAGTTACTCTTTGCTGGCGATCGCCATCATAGTCGTACTTGTCGTGGTTGGGAGAAATCGTTGTCCACACTATTGCACACACAACGCTAAGAACAAAACTTCGAGTCAACCTGAAGATATTGAACTTCAAGTTTTCCGCAAAACAGAGTGCCAGCAGCATGAAACCGTCGCAGCACAAACAACAAAGGACTTGCGGCGGGAGCCTCAACCTGGGAACAGGAACATCGCCTTTCTATTTGATTGATTAATTACTTAACTAACTTTGTGATGACTTTTCCTTTCTCTTCTCGTTGGTTTCTTCTTTTTGGGTTGCCAAGATGTACAGTCTAAAACTGTACATATTTTGCTGACGCGGTGCCGTGCACCATACGTGCGTCATTCCAATAATATTATAAATACACATGAAACACTTTAAATCAATGAGTACGATAACTGCTACGCGGTGACTAACATTAGAGAAAGGAATCGTCAACAGTATTACTTGTAAACACAAAAATACGTAATAAATCTAACGAAAACTGAGTGATCTTTTCTCTTCGTGCTTCAACCTCAACAACAACAACTCTGCAAGTGTACGAACCGTACACACCTAATGTTGAAATATTGAAAAATAATAAATCCTATATTGTCCACAAAGATAATACTAAATTGTTTTGTGAACCATGACCTTTGTCAATGTGTTATTTACTTTATTAATTAATTATAATTATATAACTTCATTAATTAAAACAAAAGAAATTGTATATTTACTAATATGCCAATGTTATTTTTACCTAGTCTAAGTTTAACATATAAAAATGTAAGACTCAAGTGCGTACGTCATACATTTTTTTTTTTAATCCGGTGGTGTAAAGGGTGTCTTTTCGGGGGAGATGTAGTATATGTCATAATTCACTGTTGCACTGCTACATTTATAGTAATTACCGTAACATATTGACGTACGAATTGGGGTCATTTGCTACAATATAAAAGACAGTGTAATGTGTTTACTTGTCACTTTTACTATGGAGACTACCTAAATATAAACATATTCAACACTCCACGTTGAGTTTTTCTTCTCTTCGAGAGCTCCTCGTCAACATATTACACGGCAGACAGTAGTGAGAGCGAGAGACCAGAGCGGTACGCATACGCACAGTTGTCGCAGATGTCCCACTCGTCGCTGGCGTCAGGGCAGTGGCGCGCGCCGTCGCAGAAGTGCGCGATGGGCACGCACGAGAAGTGGCCGTCCACCGGCGTCTGGCAGCGCGCACTGTTGCCGGGGCACTTGAAGTCCTTCTGGCACATGTAGGGGTCCTCATCGGACGCGTCGTGCGCGCCGCAGTCGGGCTCGCCGTCGCAGCGCCAGCTCGGCGCCAGGCAGAAGTTGCTCACGGCGCAGCGGAACTCGTCGCCGCGACACTCCACCATCCATGCTGCAGTAATAATATAGCACATTATTTCCTTAATAAATTAATCAATTAATACATATAATAAACCTGTAGATAAGTCGTTTTGGTACATCGAAAATTTATTTCCAATAAAATAGCCAGGGTGTTAAAGGATAACCTACAGAACCCATTGTCAGCATTTTTGAAATTTGTGTCTGTCTGTTTATTTGTGCACGCATTACGAAACCAATATAGATAACTTTCATACATAAATATTATGCGTAACTGGAAATATTACTTAACTTTTGTTTCATCGCAATCGGTTCACTCCATCAAAAGTTAGATGTATTTAAAGTGTTCAAGAAGTGAAATATCACAACACACGCAATTCAGATACTCGGACAGCTGACCTCCATATTCGATAGATGGCGTTGTGTCATTTTCTGAATGGCGGTGTTAAGATTTTCCGTGGAAGAATGACACTAGAAAAAAATGGTAGGTAGGTACCAACCAAAGTAGGGTAAGCAGGTATAGTTATTGCCACAATTTTGGGCCGCCCTAAAGTTGGCTTTCCGATTCGCATGGCACGAAACGGTGCTGATTTTGTATGAGATTTATTACTGCGCAGCCATTGTACCCAACTTCAAACGGCCAAGAAGTTTGGCGAGAACTATAGGCAGGCAACTTCAAGGGCTATTCCAGGTGTGGCTAGAGTAAAAAATAATAATTCGGGACCTAATGCACGAGACAAAAAAAATACGTTTTACGAGGCTCTAGGTATCTACTCATACTACTAATGTCAACGATGACGTTGACGTGTGTGCAATGTGGTTCGTAAATTTACCACCGCTACTGCCCGTCTGGATAGCCAAATGATAAACGCGGTGGCCTACTACGCTCAAGGTTCTGGTTTCGAGTCCCAGCTATGGGTAGATGTTTTTTCATGTTTTCGTTTCGGTGTGGTGTTCTGGAGTGCTACTGATGGCACGCAGCAAAACTGTCTTTACTTATTTTTGTATGAAATCGATCGAAATAAACGCAAAAAAATCACGTTTGTTGTATGGGAACCCCACTTAAATATTTATTTATACCATTCCCCAGAAAAAGCTTATTTTATTCACTGAAAACAGTGAATAAAAAGCACTGTTTTGGTGTCTGAATTTAGAGCACACCAATACATGTCATATTCGGCCTCCATCTCAATGCTATACAACCTCCTTTCGCATAAAATACTCGATACAAAATTTTTGTGCAAAGAATATTCGACTTTCAAACGCCTTCGTCGATTTAATTTTGAGTTTGTTTATATTTAGGATTTTAATAATGATTTTGATTTTGGTCTAGGATGTTTAGTGAATACTTATTTGGATTGTAATTACATTGAGTAATTGCATTGGTGTTTAATTAATTATAATTATGTAACGTAACGGAGGTGGTCACTGGTCCCAGAAACACAGGTGCTGATATCTAGCTCAGCTTCAATTAACAAAAAATGTGAAACCCTGAAGTTTCTCATTTTTTAGGGTTCCGAAGTCTATAAGGATCCCTTAAAGTTTCGCTCTGTCCGTCTGTCCGTCCGCAGCTTAGCTCAGAGAATCTAAGTACTAGAAAGCTATAATTTGGCATGTATATACATATTAATAATTCCGACAAAGTGGTAACTTAAAATCATAAAATTATTATTTTTTCTGGTGCCTCCCATAGACGTAAAGTGGGGATGTATTTTTTTTCTCATCTATCCCATGGTGTGGGATATCGTTGGATAGGCCATTCAAAAATATTATGGGTTTGTTAACACCATTTTTCGATTCAGAGATTCGTTTGCGTAAAATTAAGTTTTAAGTTGCAAATTTATGTTAGAGTCAAGTGTCCCCCCCCTGCCAGCGAAATGGTTGCTCTTGGCTATGTGAAAAAATTCACGGCAGTAGTAAATGTAACGAAATTAAAAGGAAAATTATCACGGATAACAAGGCTTTACAAGTTTAAGAGTAATAGTCGACCAACTTATAAAATGTACTTGGAACAGTAAAAATTTTGTACAAATGCCATTAAAAAATTACTTAAATAAAGTTGATAGTTGTGTAAAACAGAGTAAATATAATGCTTACGAACCATGTAAAAATATGTAAAAATGAAATCATAACAGGCTTTACAAATTTACGAGTAATAGTCGACCAACTTATAAAATGTACTTTGCACAGTAAAATTTTTGTACAAATGCCTTTGAAAAATTACTTAAATAAAGTTGTTAGCTGTGTAAAACAGATAGTAAATATATGCTTATGAACCATGTAAAAATATACAAAAATAAAATCATAACATCCTTAATAATAATGATTTCTAAATTAATAATGTTTAAGCTTAGAGTCGCTGCAGAGTCGTTGGCAGTACTGGTCCGTAGTCCATACGGCGCATGCGCGCGGTGGAGTCTATTTTCTGTTAGTGCAGAAGTATTTTCGACGTTTTGTATTTTTGAATTAAAACGTAAAAGTAAAGTCAAATTAGATTCGATTTCCAAGCAAATTACTTATTTTCTTTTGTCGATATCCTTCTATAATGTCAATATTCGACCCGACTTCATCACATACTGAGTCATTCATCATCATCATTTCAGCCGAAAGACGTCCACTGCTGGACATAGGCCTGCCCCAGGAGTCGCCACATTGACCGATCCCGTGCGTCTCGCATCTAGCGCCTTCCCGCAACCTTAACCAGGTCATCGGTCCACCTAGTGGGAGGCCTTCCAACATATCGTCTTCCGGTTCGCGGTCGCCATTCCAGAACTTTTCGGCCCCAACGGCCATCCGTTCTGCGAGCAATGTGCCCTGCCCACTGCCACTTAAGTTTGGCAATTCTTCGGGCTATGTCGGTAACTTTGGTTCTCCTGCGGATATCATCATTTCTGACGTGATCACGCAAGGAAATTCCGAGCATAGCCCTCTCCATTGCCCTTTGGGTGACTTTAAGCTTTCTGATAAGGCCCATTGTGAGCGACCACGTCTCGGTCCCATAGGTGATCACTGGCAACACACACTGGTCATAGACTTTTGTCTTGAGACATTGCGGTAAATTGGACGAGAAGATACCACGCAACTTCCCGAACGCCGCCCAGCCGAGTCGGATTCGACGGTTGACCTCTTTCTCGAAGTTGGATCTACCCAACTGGATCGTTTGTCCCAGATAGACATAATCATCTACAACTTCAAGTAAAGAGTCTCCGATCTTGATAGGAGTGGGTGTTACATGGGCATTCATCATGACCTTGGTTTTGTCCATGTTCATTTTAAGACCCACTCTTTCGGAAGCTCTATTGAGGTCATCGAGCATTGTACTGAGGCTCTCCATGGTCTCAGCCATGACCACTTTGTCGTCGGCATACCGAAGGTGAGTGATGTACTCGCCATTAACGTTGATGCCAAGCGACTTCCAATCCAGAACCTTGAAGACATCCTCCAGCGCAGCAGTGAACAGTTTCGGAGAAATGACGTCTCCCTGCCTCACGCCGCTCTGGAGAAGTATTGGTTTCGAGGTCTGATCCTGAAGACGGACTGATATGGTGGCGTTTTTGTACAAACACTTCAACACCTCAATGTACCGGTAGTCGATCTGGCACCGTTGGAGAGATTGCAGTACTGCCCAAGTCTCGATCGAATCGAAGGCTTTCTCGTAGTCCACAAACGCTAAACAGAGAGGCAGGTTATACTCTTCGGTCTTCTGTATGACCTGCCGCAGCGTATGTATGTGGTCTACGGTGCTAAAGCCTTTTCGGAATCCGGCTTGTTCGGGAGGCTGAAAATCTTCAAACCTGCGCGCGAGACGATTCGTGATGACTCTTGAAAACAACTTGTAGACATGGCTAAGAAGTGAGATGGGCCTATAGTTCTTCAGTCGGGCATTGTCGCCCTTCTTGACTAAGAGTACCACCACACCCCTGCACCATGCCTGTGGCGTTTTGCCCTCGAGTATGACGGCATCAAACAGCTTCTGAAGGGCTTTAAGGACCGGTTTTCCACCCGCCTTCAGGAGTTCAGCCGTGATTCCGTCATCACCCGGCGCCTTGTTGTTTTTAAGCTGTTTCAGAGCCATCCTAATCTCGTACAGTCTGACGTCCGGGATATCTTCGGTATAGTGTCGGGTCAATCTAGCTCTTGGGTCGTTTGCTAGACTCGCAACGGGCTTGCTGATTGATGTGTACAACTGCCCATAGAATGTCTCGATCTCCCTCAGAAGCTCCGGTTTGGCGGATACGATCCTGCCATCGTCGGTCTTCAGTCTCGTGAGCTGGCTCTGCCCAATAGCCAGATCTCTTGCAAATACCTTGGAGCCTTTATTTCGCTCAATCGCGTCTTTAATACGCTCGGTGTTAAAGCGGCGGAGGTTTTTTTTCAAGGATTTAGAGATCTGTCTATTGAGCTGCCGATATTTGCACGCCTCATCTGAAGACTGCAGGATCATCTCACGCCTCTCCTTCATAAGCTTGAGAGTAGGATCAGAGAGCTTTTTGTTTCTATATGTACGACGGGTCTTGAAAAACTTAGACCCGACCGTATGGACAGCTTCCACGAACCCGTCATTGTATTCGTCCACTGAGCTCCCTAGGCACTCGAAACGATTCTGGAGTTCGAGCTGAAAGCTCTCGGGGTTTTGGACCTGAATCTGTGCTGGACGGAGCGTGGACTTCATCAGTCGAGATCTTTCAAGCTTAATATTAATGTTCAATGTGCCTCTTACCATGCGGTGATCGCTCCCGGTTTTTACCGAATTGATCACAGAGACATCATTGAACATTTTTCCAGCTTTCTGGTTGACATGATGAAGTCGATCTCATTTTTTCATTGCACCATCGGGGCTCTGCCAGGTCCACTTCCTATGTTCACGCTTTTTGAAGAAGGAGTTCATCATATAGAGGCCTTCCTTCTCCATAAAACTGGCCAGTAGGTGACCCCGGTGGTTCCGACGTCCAACTCCAAATTGCCCCACTTGCAGCTCATCCTCGTCTCGTTTGCCCAGTTTCGCGTTGAAGTCCCCCATGACAACGGTGAAGTGAGTTTTGAAACCATGCATGGCTCTGGAGATATCCTCATACATGGTCTCTACCTCGTCGTCGGGGTGTGCCGAGGTTGGGGCGTAGACCTGTATGACCTTCAGCGAATATCTTGCGGATATTCTGAGTATCAGGTCACCCTGGTCGACACACTCTCGATCTTCACCACGTTGTTCACAAGGGACTTGTGGACGATAAACCCGACACCACCCTGGGACTGCCGGTCACCCTCTCGGAAATAGAGCAGGTTGCCGGATTTGAGGATTATCGAGTCCTCCCCCTATAATACTCCATCGCAACCTGCTCAATTCCTCTTCGAGTTCGGTGATCTTTTCGGTCCGAAGTGTGCGCGTGTTGTATGTTGCCAGGTCCAGTCGTCGGTGTTTGTTGGGGTAGCCGGATCCCGTCCGGAGATTCTTGGCACCCCTTGCCATGCCGTAACCTGGACCGCTACCGTAGTCGAGGGTAGGCAGGCTGCCGGGCACTAGGGGCCATTTTTTATTTGTGCTATTCATGGGGGGGGGGGTTTTGCCATAATCGCCACGCTTGGCAGGCGGGTTGGCGATCGCAGTATGGTTGTTATAGAAGCACAGAGAACGCTGCTGCCCATTCTCTGGTTTGTCCCTTAGTCGCCTCTTACGACACCCACGGGAAGACATGCGATGGTGGAATTATTTACGGCCGGCACCATACGGCACATTCATTTTCGCTTTGTAGTGTTTTGCTTTGGAAGTCGTTTTATTTTTTTTATTTATTTAGAAGTTTATTTCTTCTATCTAAGAGTAATTTTGTTTCTTCAGAGATATATAATATATATTTTGGTTCTTGGATTTTTTTGTGTAAATCAGCCCGTCAGTAATAATTTTCTTTATTCTTGAATGGTAAAACTCTATATCTTCGCATGTGTCTATAAGAACGCTTTTTACCCGACTGCCGAAGGAGGGTAATGTGTTTATCAGTATATGTATGTATGTATGTATGTTTGTTCCTATGTGGCGTTCTAGAGACCAAACGCGTTGGCCGATTTAGATGATTCTTACGTCAATCGATTCGTCTTAATCCTGCGAGTGTCACTGGCTACATTAAAATTGGAAAAAAAAAGTTAATTTAAAAAATCAAAATACTCGACTGCTTAAAAAGCGAACTAAAAAGACGTAAACAAGAAGAAAATCATGCTGTGCAGTCGGAGGATACATATTCGCGAGCTGGCTGACCAAAACCAGATTTTTTATTTATAACTTTTTAGTTAACATTTTTTTAGAATTAGATACATTTAAATATATAAGTGTTATATATTTTTGAAATCACCTCTTGAAACCCTTTATTTTGATACCCCACACGATGGGTTTGGAAGAAAAAATAAAATTGCCCCCCCCGCAATATGGCGGCCAAAAGCCGCTATTTTTCTATATTCCAATTTTAATGTAGCCTATGACACTCGCAAGGTTAAGACGAATCGATTGACGTATGAATCATCAAAATCGGTCAACGCGTTTGGTCTCTGGAACGCCACATAGGAACAAACATACATACATACATACATACATACATACATACATACATACATACATAGACTGATAAACACATTACCCTCCTTCGGCAGTCGGGTAAAAACAAAAATGGCGGCTTTTTTAAAAAAAAGCCGCCATTTTTTCTTGCAATCCCATCGTGTGGGGTATCAAAATAAAGGATTTTAAGAGGTGATTTCAAAAATATACAACACTTATATGTTTAAATGTACCTAATTCTAAAAAAAAATAACTAAAAAGTTGTAAATAAAAAAATCAAAAAACCCGACTGCTTGAAAAGCAAACTAAAAAGACGTAAACAAGAAGAAAATCATGCTGTGCAGTCGGAGGATACATCTGGTTTTGGTCCGCCAGCTCGCGAATATGTTAATTTATTTAATTAATTAATTAATTTCATCTTTAAAGAGTTTTTCATCATCTTTTGTTTTTAGAGTGGTGTTTTTGTGGTTGTATGGCTCTACTTTTATTAGTTGTTGTAAGTTTTAACGTGCTTCTCACCAGTCGATGATCGCTGGGATAGTTTCGTCCTTACATAGTATAAAACAAAGTCGCTACCCGCTGTCTGTCTGTCCGTATGTATGCTTAGATCTTTAAAACTACGCAACGGATTTCGATGCGGTTTTTTTTAATAGATAGAGTGATTCAAGAGGAAGGTTTGTATGTATAATACACGCGGGCGACGCCGCTGGCAGAAGCTAGTTTATTAATGATGCCTTATAGTCTAGTTTACGTTTTGTATTTTTTGGGGAGAGCCATGCCACATATTGCATAGCTTCTTTTTGAATATGCTGTTGATGAATGTGAGGTTATTTTGAAATGCAAATTGTGGAAGTTTTTCACCTCTTGTTTCTTTTACCATAGCACGATGATCCCAATATATTCTCTTCTTTAGGTTTCTGTTGCCCAACACAAGCGTTGAAGTCGCCCATCAGGAGGACGGTCTTGTTGTTTTATTATACTGCTTGCAGCTGATCGTACAAAGTAAGTAAATCCTAGTCTTGCGCTTTGCTAGTAGGTGCATATGCTTGACAGTGCCATTATGACAGTGGATATGTGTTAATGTTGTGGTGTGTGTGTGTGGTGTTTGTGTAAGCTTACGGTTGGGGAAGCTGCAGTGCAGCTCGTCGGAGGCGTCGGCGCAGTGCGCGCGGCCGTCGCAGCGCCAGTCCAGCGGCACGCAGCGCAGCCCGTCAGCGCACGCGAACTGCTGCGCGTCGCACGCCGCGCGAGTTACGCTTTCCGCGGTCGGCGCCTCCGTCGTCGGCGTCTCTCCTGGGAACACATTACAGCGTCTTACGCACAACTCTTACGGATAGTCAAGCCAGAGCATTCGTTTGGCACGCCCGCCAACGGGTAGTCCACTAATTGTAAAAGATAGGAAGGAAATAAATTATTATAGTGTTTTCTTATTCCAAGGGAACGTTATACCGGGATGAAAGTATGTAGCCTATGTGCTATTCCATACTATAATCTATCTCTGTGCCAAATTTCATCCAGATCTGTTCAGCCGTTTTAGCGAGATTGAGTAACAAACATACACAAATTCATCCAAACTTTCGCATTTATAATACAAGCTTCTGCCAGCGGCTTCACCCACGTGAATGTCGAAAATTATCCCGAGGGAACATATTCCCAGGATGAAAAATATTCCAGACTATAATCTATCTCTGTACCAAATTTTATCCAGATTCGTTCAACCGTTCTAGCTTGATTGAGCACAAACATACATACACGCACACATCTATCCAATGTTTCACATTTATAATATTAGTAAGATATTCGATAAATATTAGGTACTTAAGTACTTATTATTATTATTAATTTATAGAAACATCGAATGTTTGAACGATGTTCGCGATCGCGAGAGGTCTGGCCAGTTTGCCATTGAGTAATACTTCAAACTATTCCGTCTCTGTCCCAATCATAGATAATTATATAAACAAGAGTTACAAAGTTAGTATAAACAAGAGTCGTTGTGATATTTGAAAACAAAATAACATAGTACAAGCAAGAAATATTTAACGATTTGTTGTTTTTTATGATTTTAAAGGCAAATATAGAAAAATACTTGTACTTACATATGGTAAGTGATTCCATGATTTTTAAAGTTTTGGTTTAGGCTTCGGTTTTTACAAGAAACCACTGAACAACACGGCATTCTTATAATTTGTCACGATCACGGTCGAAAGCGCACTAGTTCGCAGAGACGGCCATTTGTGTATGATATGGTCAGTCAGTCCATATCGCGCGGACACGGACACGCCCCCTTGCCACTTCTCCTGTATTTAATATTTCTATGGTCCCAATCCACGTTAACAAGCTCGAAGAAATTGGAATAAGGGGTATTCCAACACTTTGGGCAGAACCCTTTGTGCGCCAGTCCGACTCGCACTTGGCCGGTTTTAAGATTCTTTCTCCTACTATCATTTTTGCACTCCTAAATGGAACAAAATGGCATAGTTACGGAAAAATAAATTTGTCGCGAGACTAGCAACTCGACGCGATGAAATAGAACACGACTGGCAATCAAGTTGCGTGGAAGCGCTTATTAGTGACACGCGTGGCACGCCTACTTTGCATTTCTACTGTTTTTATGTTCCGTGGTACATAGGTACTTATGAAGGAATAATAAATTATTTGTATTCTTGAAACCCTATTGCTGTAGCTGCTCTCTGTGCAATTTAAGGAGCGAGGGTTTTGATCTCTACGCAGTCGAACGATACCTAATTATTATAATGTGAATAAAATAAAAGGACCGACAGGCCAACAACCCATTGAGATAGAAAATACATGGAGGCGCCGCGATGTCTATACATACATTAGCTTATTTATACAAATATGAGTGAAATACGATACAGAATGTGAAACATCGTTTTGTTTCATTCTTTCTAATGTAGTAATCGTATTTGACAAAAAAAAGTTAATTCAAAAAATCTAAAAACCCGACTGCTTTAAAAGCGAACTAAAATGACTTAAACAAGGAGAAAATCATGCTGTGCAGTCGGAGGATACATATTCGCGAGCTGGCTGACGAAAACCAAATGTATCCTCCGACTGCACAGCATGATTTTCTCCTTGTTTAAGTCTTTTTACCCGACTGCCGAAGGAGGGTAATGTGTTTATCAGTCTATGTATGTATGTATGTATGTTTGTTCCTATGTGGCGTTCCAGAGACCTAACGCGTTGGCCGATTTTGATGATTCATACGTCAATCGATTCGTCTTATCCTTGCGAGTGTCATAGGCTACATTAAAATTGGAAAATAGGAAGATGGCGGCTTTTGGGCGCCATATTGTGGGGGGCCAATTTTATTTTTTCTTCCAAACCCATTGTGTGGGGTATCAAAATAAAGGGTTTCAAGAGGTGATTTCAAAAATATATAACACTTATATATTTAAATGTACCTTATTCGAAAAAAATGTTAACTAAAAGGTTATAAATAAAAAAGTTAATTAAAAAATTCAAAATACCCGACTGCTTAAAAAGCGAACTAAAAAGACGTAAACAAGAAGAAAATCATGCTGTGCAGTCGGAGGATACATCTGGTTTTGGTCAGCCAGCTCGCGATTATGTATGTGCTTTTTAAGCAGTCGGGTATTTTGAATTTTTTAATTAACTTTTTAGTTCGCTTTTAATGAACTAACTTTTTGTTATTTATAACTTTTTAGTTATCTTTTTTTAAGATTTAGGTACATTTAAACATATAAGTGTTGTATATTTTTGAAATCACCTCTTAAAACCCTTTATTTTGATACCCCACACGATGGGTTTGGAAGAAAAATAAATTTTAGTCCTCCGCAATATGGCGCCCAAAAGCCGCCATTTTTCTATTTTCCAATTTTAATGTAGCCAGTGACACTCGCGGGGTTAAGACGAATCGATTGACGTATGAATCATCAAAATCGGCCAACGTGATTGGTCTCTAGAACGCCACATAGGAACAAACATACATACATACATACATACTTACATACATACATAGACTGATAAACACATTACCCTCCTTCGGTAGTCGGGTAAAAAAGTGACAACAATATTTCAGTTGCAACAACTCATACTCATTATGGCAACATTTTGTTATGTCGTAGTGACAGTTGTAGGTAAGTGCCATATTCGCCATATTAAGTGACGAATTTTGTGGTTGTGTTCTTGGTAGTCCTGCTGTCAAATCATAGTTTACTTTTTGTATTATTAATGCGTGTTTGTTCCGTGATTGACACAACCATAGTAACGGCAGCCATTTTAAGGTTTAGGTAGGCACCTTTTTTTGTAGGTATCTCCAGTCCATACTATTTAATATGTCTATGGGCCAACCATTGTAAGCGCAACTTTAGAATTGCACCGGCTAGGTTTGCTGGCCGTTTGTTTTGTTTAAATGACGTACGATAATTGAATTATGATCGTTCTTAAAGGGAGGTTCCTACTATCTCTTTGTTAATTAAAATAATATGAGTGGTTATCAATAATGCCTGAGCTTGGGCATTAACGCGAGCTCTGACAAACAACAGAGTTTATCAGTGAGCCGCGCGACCGCGCCGCACTGACCCCTGCACCGAGCGGCTGCATATTGTCTGCTCGCGACGCCCCGCCCGGCCAGAGTTCATTCACATCCATCAAAAGGACGTCCGTAGGGTGCTGCGCAACCTCGACGTGAACAAGGCTAGCGGCCCTGATGGAATACCAGAAATAGAACCTGTGCGTCGGAACTGTCTCCGATTATGAGAAGCCTAATCCGCGTTTCGTATGAGACTGGAAAAGTGCCGAATGCTAGGAAGTCGACAGCCTTATTGCGTAAGTGCGCAAAGAAGTTAAATTCTATCCAACCGACCAAATCGGCCAATCACACAAAACGGACGCGTCATTCATCTCGCATGTTCAACTTCTTTGCACACTTACGCAATACGGCTCAAGGGCGTCGCCAAGGGGGGGCAGGGGGGGGCAGCTGCCCCCCCCTAGAGATTCTAAAAAAGTTGCCAAATGTAAAGCAACCACAGTCCTAGTCTTTGACTTGACTTGCTTGATTGATCATTCCCGTACGTCGCGAATGAATATATATAAACCAAACCCAACAGATCGAACCGTTGTGGATATCCTACTATTTTAGGATATCCACAACGGTTCGATTTCAACGCTTTTCCGTGTTGGGCAAAAACCTTCTTGCCCAACACGGAAAAGCGTTGAAAATTTTGATCGCTCTTCCGTGCACAACGTGTACGGTAGAGTTGCGTAGCTTTACACGTTGGACTCTGGATAGTGCTCGGCAAACTTCTGGGCCGCCCTGAAGTTGGCTTTCCGATGCGCAAGGCACGGATCGGTACTGTTTTTGTATGATTTACTACTGCGCAGACATTGTAGCCAACTTCGGGACGGCCAAGTTTGGCGAGAACTATACCGATATTATTCTCCATATCAACTTGCCCCCCCCCTGGCCCATCGGCTGGCGACGCCCTTGATACGGCTGCCGGTCAACTAAAGACCCATCTCTGTAACGCCCATACTCTGTAAGAGTATGGAACGTGTACTTAATATATCCTGGCATACCTAGAAGCTAACGTTATATTTAGTGACCGCCAATACGGCTTCCACCGAAATCGGTCTACAGGTGACGGTCTTCTAGCGTATGCCATTCACTTGAGGCCATCGAGAGGCACGGAGAAGCGCTTGCCGTCTCCCTCGACATCTCGAAGGCTTTTGATAGGGTCTCGTACGAAAGCGTTAATGGTAAGCTTCCTTCATTCAGGCTGCCCGGTGTTCTGTGTGATCGGATTGCAGACTTCCTAAGAGATCCGTCAGTTCGAGTGGTTATCGCTGGCTGCTCGTCGGATCAATTGGATATTAATGCCGGGGTCCCTCAGGGGTCGGTACTCTCAGCAACATTATTCTTGCTGCACATTAACAATCTGCTAAAACCTTTGGGTATGCAGACGACAGCACTGTTGCTGAGATACTTGTCCAACGCACGGGCTACCGGGCCTCAGGTCCATACATTGAGGCAAAGGCTCAGCTAGCTACCAAAAAGTTGGGGATCCTTGCAAAGGTGAGTAGGTACTTCATGCCAGAATAGCTGCTCAACTTGTATCAAGCGCAAGTTCGATCATGCATGGAGTACTGTTCTCATATCTGGGACGGACCTGCCAAATACCAACTTGATGCACTAGAGTCGATCGAAAAGCGGTCCAAGAAACTCATCAGCAATGAGGCACTGGTCAAGTCAAAGCTGCAGCCTTAAAATCGTCGCTGGTTTGCCAGCTTGTCGGTTACATTTCGGGGAGTGCGATGGAATTACATCTAATACCGCCTAGGCCGTTTCATTAGCGGACTACCAGACTTACGGCGATGCGCCATCGGTCCATGTTGGACATCCCACCCATACGCAGTATACGTTTTAGGAATACTAAGATATGCGAATATTATGCGTACAGCTAAGGAGTGGAATTCCCTGCCGGGATCTGAGTTTCCCGATAGCTACAATCTAGGGGTCTTTATGTCAAGAGTGAATAGGTTACTTCTAGGCAAGCGTGCTATACCGTCCGTCGACCACATAATCACTTTTGTCTCTGAAGATACAGATGTCCTAGTTTAATAGGCAACGTTCATTACTTTTAAAATGCTTTATTACTTTGTAAATCAAACAGTTTTCCTGGGAATCACTCTAGACGACAAATTGCAATGGAGTTCTCACATAACATCACTTGCGGGTCGGCTGAGCTCGGCCGCTTATGCTGTTAGAAAGATAAGACAGTTGACGGATGTGGAGACCGCGCGTTTGGTCTATTTTAGTTACTTTCACAGCATTATGTCATACGGTATTTTACTGTGGGGCCGAGCGGCTGACATTGAATCCATATTTATATTGCAAAAGAGAGCTATCAGAGCCATATATAATTTAAGTCACCGAGAATCTCTTAGGGAGCTATTTAAAAATATTAATATTATGACAGTTTCTTGCCAGTTCATTTATGAAAATATTATGTATGTTAGGAAGAATATACATCTCTTTAGTAAGGTCAGTGATAGACACAATTGTAATACTAGAAATAAAGATAAGTTAGATCAACCATCTTATAGACTGGCAAAAGTACACTCATCTGTCATGGGGTACTGTGTTAAATTCTATAACAAAATACCTTGTGATATATTAAAACTAAATGAAAGTAAATTTAAAACTTTAGTTAAAAGCACACTTTGTAAATAAGCATATTACAAATTAGATGATTATATTCAAGATAAGAATGCTTGGCAACATGTTGGTCCCGCTCCATAGGGCAATCTTTGGTGTGGACAAAATCAAATTTGCGTATTTATATTCCTATTCATAGTTATTGTATTCTTATGTTATTTTTTATATTTTTCCAGAATTTGACTCACACACTGTTCCGTTGTTGTTGAATTAGGTATTTTACCTATGTTTGCAATATTTGTAAGTATGTGAGAACCATGTTCCTTTTACCTGTTAGTGCCTCAGACGGAGTATAGTGTGTAGTGCTATTTTTGGGTGCATCGTCCTCACATATATGAATTTATTAATGTACTAGCTGACCCGGCAAACTTTGTTTTGCCATAAAAACACCGAACATTCATCTACCCTACCTAACCTACCCTAACTACCTACCCTACCCTACCCTACCTACCCTACCCTACCCTACCTACCCTACCCTACCTACCCTACCTACCCTACCTACCCTACCCTAACTACCTACCCTACCCTACCTACCCTACCTACCCTACCCTACCCTACCTACCCTACCCTACCTACCCTACCCTACCTACCCTACCTACCCTACCCTAACTACCTACCCTACCCTACCCTACCTACCCTACCCTACCCTACCCTACCCTACCTACCCTACCTACCCTACCTACCCTACCTACACTACCTACCCTACCCTACCCCACCCTACCCTACCCTACCCTACCCTACCCTATCTCTCAAGTTGGATCGAACTGCACATGGTGTGCGAATTTTATTATAATCGGTTAAGTGGTTTAGGAGTCCATTGAGGACAAACATTGTGACACGAGATTTATATATATTAAGATGTACATAAGTAAACATTGTAAAACATTTTTTTTTTAAAGATTAGGTATGGAGTTTCTTGTGCGTTCTTCTTCTTAACAAGCTACTTTCCGAATGCACGGTAGAGTCAATTTTCATTACTTGTACATTTTTAATTTAGATTTAATAAAGTTTGACGTTCAAAAGTGCCGCTTATTGGCCTAGTTGAAATAAATATATTTGACTTTGACTTCATTAACGAATGGTTACAATGTAGTTCCTACAATATAACGGTATACTTATGTGAACACTACATATTGAAAAAAAAAATTGTAGGTACCAATAAACATTTATTTATTTTACTTAACACCAGCGCGGCGAGCACGGCCTACTGTGACATGGCCTAAGTCACACTTTTTATCATAGTTTGGGCGATAAAGCCATTTTGTCTTAAATGCTAGCACGGGGGCGTGAGATATTTTCTTGACTTATGGCATAACTTCTTGACGTTTATTTTTTTTCGTTTTTGGCAATTTTCTAGTTTTATTGCAGTTTCGGTTTAACCTTGGCCATTAAAACCATTTAGGTGCTGAGAAGCATAGCCCTACGACGCACTGTTTCCGAAGTATGCGCCTACGAATCTTATTTTATTTTGCATAAAACGCTCTATATTTCCTATATAACGCGCTATATTTTCTTTGTTTGTTTGATAACATAGTAATTGTTTGTTAGAAAGATATAATTATTGTAAATTTTTTAATAATTACTTAAAAAATATAATAGCTTGGACCCTGTTCCCGATACCCGTGGGCCCCTATTTTTTTTATTTTTGAACCTTTTTGGGGGTTTTATTTAAGAAATATTTAAAAAAGTAAGAAGAATACGAAATAAAAGAAAATAATTATAAAAAAACCGGCCAAGTGCGAGTCGGACTCGCACACGAAGGGTTCCGTACCATTATCGCAAAACACTGCATAAAAATCACGTTTGTTGTATGGGAGCCCCCCTTAATTTATTTTATTTTAATTTATTAATTATTATTTTTTGAAGTAAATATACAACTAAACATTCTGTGAATATTTCAAGCGTCTACCTGTTGCCGTTATTAATATCGAGCAAAAAACGGTAAAAATATCACGTTTGTTGTATGGGAGCCGCCTTTCATATTTACTTTATACTGTTTTTAGTATTTGTTGTTATAGCGGCAACAGAAATACATCATCTGTGAAAATTTCAACTGTCTAGCTATCACGGTTCATGAGATACAGCCTGGAGACAGACGGACAGACGGACAGACAGACAGACAGACAGATGGATCGCGAAGTCTTAGTAATAGGGTCCCGTTTTTACCCTTTGGGTACGGAACCCTAAAAAAAGTAATAATCAAAATAAAAATAATAATTAAAAATAAGAATAACAAAAATACAATTATAAAAAAGTAATAATATAGAATTAATTAATAATCCTGAAACATTTCAATTAATTAATAAGCATTGATCACCACACACACAATTACATTTATTGCCACTTGGTGCAGTAATTAGAAGGAAAATATTTTTTTTCCAACTATAAATTTTTATCACCACCTCCGAACGAAAGTGATAATTTTTTCTTAATCATCTGTCAAAATGTGACATTAGTGACACAATGGGTGCGCCCGTATTAGCGATTAAGACCCGATGAGTCCCAAATAAACGTCAGGAAATTTTTTCACGCCGCCGGTGCTAGACAAAATGGCTTTATCGCCCAAACTGCGATGAAATGTGTGACTCAAGCCATGTCACAGTAGGCCGTGCTCGCCGGGCAGCAACAAAAAAGGCACGTCGCACGTTGACCCGTGCTAGCATTTAAGACAAATTGTAAGACATGACATAATTTATCATGTCTTGTCACAAATGTCTTGGGTACGCCCATGCTCGCTCCGCAGGTGAGATAGTGGTCATGCGCGAGCCTATCAAAAATAAAAAACGTTCTCTGTGCACTACTATAATAAATTGCCAAGTGCAAAAACTTAAGATATGAAGAGACATAAACTAGGGCATGCAGTTTCGTACATTTTCAATTTCGATTTGATGATTGATTAGGATTGGGTGAGAGGCCACAGTAAATTGCCATCGGCAATGCGTGTGGTAGAGGCAACTTGGAGTATGCACAGCACACGCTCGAGGAGTGCTTTCTTGGGCCTTTGAGCGGTGGGTCTTGGCCGCCAGGATCGGGGGAGGCCTGTGTCTGCCAGTATTAGTGAGGAATATGGTGGCGGAGACTGAAAACTAGAGTGAAATATCCACCGAGTGGAATCGTGAGAAAGCCAATCCCACTCGGAGATGAAGGCTTCGTGGAGGCAACCACCTCGATGTAGACACGCCGAAACCCAGCCTCATTTAAGGTAGGTGGAACTTCGGGGTTTCGGGCGCTCGGAGTAGGGTCTCTGGCCGTCCTCTGAGTGACCTCAGGCAAGACAGTGGCAAATCGATCACGTGCTGCCGTACACAGTGAGGCTCAAGGGAGACTCCTTTATAGTCTCCCCAAGGATGTGGTATTTTAAGAAGTGCTGATGGTGATCACCGGTTTACTTTTAATCAGGTTGAAATACCACACTGCCTGGTTTTTCCCCAAAAGTTCAGGCGCGTGTTCAGGGTTTCCCTCAGATAGCAAAAAAATATGGGCATTCCCAGCAAACTACGTACGAAATTTCGTAACTATAAATTTCGAAAGTTCGAAATGCATGCCCATAGACATCCCCTATCTATTGAAAGGGGCTTAAATCGTATTGCAGATTTCTCCACATATACGCTGATAAGGTCTACCTCCTATCGGTGACTATGTGCTAGTGCTTACACTATGTGAGGGCGGGAGACGGGGGCGCGGGTGGTGGGGGCACCACGCTTGCGCTGGTGACCCCTCTATCTGTTGTGACTCGGGTCGGGAGTGACACGCTCGCGCCCGTGGCCTGCACCCTTTACCCCGCAGCGGTGGCCACTTCTCATCAATCATCGCATTTCACCAATCGGCCAAGCGCATGTCGAACCACACCGAAAAGGGGTTTGTAATTATGTTACTGACACTTACACAAGACATTTACAGGTAGACAATCACTGTTGATTTCCAGGGGTGTGACGTGACCAGACAAACGGTCTATCAAAAAAAAGTTAATTAAAAAAATCTAAAAACCCGACTGGTTAAAAAGCAAACTAAAAAGACCTAAACAAGAAGAAAATCATGCTGTGCAGTCGGAGGATACGTATTCGCGAGCTGGCGGACTAAAATCAGATGAAAATAAAAAACCCCACAAAATGGCGCCCAAAATCCGCCATTGTTGTTTTTTTCCAATTTTAATGTAGCCTGTGACACTTGCAGGATTAAGACGAATCGATTGACGTAAGAATCATCAAAATCGGCCAACGCGTTTGGTCTCTAGAACGCCACATAGGAACATACAAACATAGACTGATAAACACATTACCCTCCTTCGGCAGTCGGGTAAAAATTAAAGGTTCCTTTAGTTCTACTATGGAACCCTAAATACCTACATAACTTATTTACTGTGATCCCAAGAAGAGGGTTACCTATCATAAGTTCGAAAAACATTTGACCGAATTTCATTTCACCTAAAACTTTTCAACTATTATCGTTTCGTTTTTTTTTACTTCATCGAAGTCACATCTGCCACTGTCTCAGTTGTCGTACTATCAATTCGATTTTTTTCGTTATTCCGACGTTTCACTTGGTCGAAAAACTTTTTACCGAAGTTACACTTAGCCGAAATAAAATTTGTTCGAAATATTTATTTTTAAACATATATCAAAATACTTAGTGAGAGAATACATATTATGTTTAAAACAGCGACTTGAAAAAAAAATTGTCGACGAAGCCCCGCTCCGCGGGGCTCCGATTTCTGTCTAAAGTAACCTAACACGAAGGAAAAGACGGGCGCTGAGTTCGCTCACTTTAGCTCCCGTCATCCCCTTTGAACCTAACCTATCCGTGTCGGGGTGCCCTAAATTCCCGAGCTCGCTTCGCTCGCTCTTGGACAAATTCTTTTAAATAAATAATTAATAAAAATGTCTAATGCATGACAGCTGTTAATAAATCATTTGAATGAAAATTCGAAATAAATACGTAAACACAGGCAAGACTGCGTGAAGTCGATTTTGCAGCGATTCGTTTCTGTCACTAAATTTTGTAGCACAACTATTGACTTTTTATGAAACTATTTCAAAGTCATATATATATATTATCAAAGTTACCGGCTATATAATTGTGACTAAATAATATTCCCTAAAATGTTGTTTCGGTTAGATGAAAATATGGTAAATGAAAAAAGTTTAAAAGAGGCTTCGGCCAAAAGCAAAAAGTTATTTTGTAAATCGGTGAAATGTATTTCGGTAAAGTAATACCAATGGCAATTGTTACTTCGATGATCTGAAATTATGTCTATAATGCATATAGCAAAAAAGACGTCGGTCAATAGTTTTCGGCAAAATGAAATTCGATCAAAAAAGATTAGGAATAGTGATCGGTTCCCCAATGAGTGTTTAAGCGATAAACGATTGGATGAATGACAATAAGCACTTGTGCTAAGTACAGCACTACATGACAACAGACAGAGAACACTGTACTCAATGCACAGTGTATGTAAACAAAATATTTTAACTACTAGTATTATAAAGTTCGTATTCCACAGCTACGTATAAACGTAGCACAGGTCGTACGAGCGTGTGGAGATGACTGCCACGCGCACGTTAGCTGCGCGGTTCAACTGTTTGAACTTGAAGGCTTGTGACTGCCATGCATTCGTGTTTATTTTTTATTAGCTTGCGCTTGGAGTATGCGTTTCGATGGCGCGGCCACGGAGATTTTTTTTAAAAAGAACTATGCCAAGATTATGTAAAAATTTGTAAAAGTTGATTCCCAAAACCATAAATTTGTCAAAGATAAGGTTAAAAAGTTTTAAGGGTTTGAACGTGGCCGCGCCATTGAAACGCGGCGAACCGCGCGGCCACGGAGATCTTTAAAACTAAGCGTTGCAGAGACCTGAAATTTAGGGAAATGATAGATTGAATTTGTAAAAAATTTGTAAAAATATAGAAAAAAATCCTAGGTTTATATTTTAGGAGCTGTAAGACTAAAACCCCATGGCCGCGCCATTGAAACGGTGAAAAACACGTTATCGCCGATATCTCGCTGAAAAAACATCGCAGAAGTCTGAAACTTTTTGTAATACCTAGATTTGAATTTGTCGAAATAGGTAAAAATACACAAAAAAATCCTAGGTTTATATTTCAGGAGCTATAAGACCAAAACCCTATGGCCGCGCCATTGAAACGGTGAAAAACACGTTATCGCCGATATCTCGCTGAAAAAGCATCGCAGAGGACTGAAGTTTTTTGTAAAACCTAGATTTGAATTTGTCAAAGTATGTAAAAATACACAAAAAAATCCTAGGTTTATATTTCAGGAGCTGTAAGACTAAAACCCCATGGCCGCGCCATTGAAACGGTGAAAAACACGTTATCACCGATATCTCGCTGAAAAAGCATCGCAGAAGTCTGAAACTTTTTGTAATACCTAGATTTGAATTTGTCGAAATAGGTAAAAATACACAAAAAAATCCTAGGTTTATATTTCAGGAGCTGTAAGACCAAAACCCTATGGCCGCGCCATTGAAACGGTGAAAAATACGTTATCGCCGATTTCTCGCTGAAAAAGCATCGCAGAGGTCTGAAGTTTTTTGTAAACGCTAGATTTGAATTTGTCAAAACATGTAAAAATACACAAAAAAATCCTAGGTTTATATTTCAGGAGCTGTAAGACCAAAACGCTATGGCCGCGCCATTCAATACGTTTTGAATGTTCCGATAGGGTGACCATGACTTATTGTTTACAGAAAACTTTCCACCTGCAAGTATTAGAAATTATATCTCAAGGATTCTAAATCATGATAAGTATGAAATGATAAGTACCTATATCTTAGTGTAAGTAAACAATCTGTGATTTGTGATTTTGAAAGAAATGATTAGTACCTACCTATAACTTAGTGTAAGTAAACAATCTATGATTTGTGACTTTGAAAGAAATGATAAGTACCTATACCTTAGTGTAAGTGAACAATTTGTGATTTTGAAAGAAATGATAATTACCTTTATCTTAGTGTAAGTAAACAATCTGTGATTTATTTGATTTTAAAGAAATAAATATATGTTTTTGTATCATAACGTTTCATTTTAATTTAATTTAGAATCCTTGAGATATAATTTCTAATATTTGCAAGTGGAAAGTTTTCTGTAAACAATAAGTCATGGTCACCCTATCGGAACATTCAAAACGTATTCAAGGTTTTATATTATGAAACAAAAAGAAAATTTTCGCCTATTATCGGTAATTATACATATTAATAGGTGTTGTTTACAAAAAAAGATCTCGCTAATACTTTATTTCCGATTAGATAACCACAACTTATTTCTACGCAATACCGTAATACAGCTCCTGAAATATAAACCTGGGATATTTTTGTGTATTTTTACATGTTTTGACAAATTCAAATCTAGCGTTTACAAAAAACTTCAGACCTCTGCGATGCTTTTTCAGCGAGAAATCGGCGATAAAATATTTTTCACCGTTTCAATGGCGCGGCCATAGGGTTTTGGTCTTACAGCTCCTGAAATATAAACATAGGATTTTTTTGTGTGTTTTTACCTATTTCGACAAATTCAAATCTAGGTATTACAAAAAGTTTCAGACTTCTGCGATGCTTTTTCAGCGAGATATCGGTGATAACGTGTTTTTCACCGTTTCAATGGCGCGGCCATGGGGTTTTAGTCTTACAGCTCCTGAAATATAAACCTAGGATTTTTTTGTGTATTTTTACCTATTTCGACAAATTCAAATCTAGGTATTACAAAAAGTTTCAGACTTCTGCGATGCTTTTTCAGCGAGATATCGGTGACAACGTGTTTTTCACCGTTTCAATGGCGCGGCCATGGGGTTTTAGTCTTATAGCTCCTGAAATATAAACCTAGGATTTTTTTGTGTATTTTTACATACTTTGACAAATTCAAATCTAGGTTTTACAAAAAACTTCAGTCCTCTGCGATGCTTTTTCAGCGAGATATCGGCGATAACGTGTTTTTCACCGTTTCAATGGCGCGGCCATAGGGTTTTGGTCTTATAGCTCCTGAAATATAAACCTAGGATTTTTTTGTGTATTTTTACCTATTTCGACAAATTCAAATCTAGGTATTACAAAAAGTTTCAGACTTCTGCGATGCTTTTTCAGCGAGATATCGGTGATAACGTGTTTTTCACCGTTTCAATGGCGCGGCCATGGGGTTTTAGTCTTACAGCTCCTAAAATATAAACCTAGGATTTTTTTCTATATTTTTACAAATTTTTTACAAATTCAATCTATCATTTCCCTAAATTTCAGGTCTCTGCAACGCTTAGTTTTAAAGATCTCCGTGGCCGCGCGGTTCGCCGCGTTTCAATGGCGCGGCCACGTTCAAACCCTTAAAACTTTTTAACCTTATCTTTGACAAATTTATGGTTTTGGGAATCAACTTTTACAAATTTTTACATAATCTTGGCATAGTTCTTTTTTAAAAAAATCTCCGTGGCCGCGCCATCGAAACGCATACGCGCTTGGATGGTCAAGCATACCAGATTGTCCAATGCCAGCTACGTACTGGCTTCACAGGGGCGTATACGTTTATAAAAAGTGAAGCTGCACTTTTTGTATGAATAATGATAGGTACTTAAGTATACTGAGGTCAGTATACGTGAAATGTGCAGCTGCTATGAAGGAGCTGCAAGCTAGGAGCCGGGACTGCACAAAAGTAGGACCAGGAATCAGTATTGTCCGTGGTATTGTTGAGCTATGATGAGCATGGCAGTGGTATATTTGAATGTAGCTAGCTGTAGTGTGCCGCCGCGCAGCACACGTGCTGCTCTAGTGTTCTCATAGCGCACATGTTCAGCGTGACACATCATATCGCCACACCAATGGCTTTACTATGCATTTCATTGAAATAGCAAGTTTTTTTGGCTTGATTTTAACAATGTGAAACAATTTCGCCAAATTGTAAGCTAAGTCATGTTGTCGTGTGGTAATTATAGTAAGTGACCTAAGGGGTCCCTTTTATTTTTCCAAAAGCAAAGCATGCGATAATATTAAAAGCCCGTTAAGAAAGTCGGAAATGACGTCACTGCACCAGCATCAAGTGTATCCTTACCAGATTAACAAGTCATGATCGTTGAGGATACGTAGCTCTGGTAAAATTGCAGATACTACTGGCATTCTAATTTTAGTTTAATAGTCTGCTTGATTTTAGGTACACACATACAAGAACAACTGTAGGTGGAGTGACGACCTGGTCAAGGCTGAGGAAGTCCGGTGGATGCGAAACGCACAGGACCGATCAGTGTGGCGGCGCTAGGGGGAGGCCTATGTCCAGCAGTGGACGTCTTTCGGCTGAAATGATGATGATGATACAAGAAGACATCACATAATTATCATGCTTTTATTCCCCGAAACGTTAGGCTGGGTGCAGACGTGCACCTAATACTAATAGCCTGGGATTGGTACGGCAACTACCTACTATAGAACATGAAGCAGTTTTTTGCGCAGCTATGGCTTTTACTTGGCGGTGTCATCACCATCATCATTGTAACGGATGCACACTGAGCTGAAGTTTATCCCATGGGAACGTATTTGCTAACGGGATAGTGTCTTAGATGTCCTAAACCCGGTCATGGTCTACCTCTTAATTGTCTCGACCAAATCCGTTGAAATGCATTCGGCACAACAACCTCGTTTATACTAATCTAGCTCCCGCCCGCGGTTTCACCCGCGTAAAAAGTGTTTTATCATCCCAAGGGAATACAAACTATCCAATGTCTATGTCATTCCCAGGCTCTCAAACCATCTCCATGCCAAATTTCATCTAAATCGGTTCAGTAGATCCAGAAATTGCCCCCCTACAACCTTACAAACTTTACCTCTTTATAATATTAAGTATAAATTAGGTTTTTTTTTTAAATATATAGGACTAGCTGTTCCCCGCGGCTTCGCTCCCGTGGGCCACACCAAAGGACCCGTTTTCGGGATAAAAAAAAATAGCCTGTCACTCAGTAATATATCATGTACCGTTAGTGTAAAATTGTCTGTAACGTTTATTGTGGTGAGAAATAAATAAATAAAATAATGTAGCTTTCTATTGGTGAAAGAATTTTTTAAATCGGTCCAGTAGTTTCGGAGCCTATTCGGTACAAACAAACAAAAAAATCTTTCCCCTTTATAATATTATTATTAAGTATAGATGATTGTACTAACATAGGTATAAGTTTTCTCTTTTGATAACCTATAAGGATGTTGTCCTTAGGAGTCAGCAGTCAGCACTACCACAGATAATATAATACTAGCATGCACTACTGACCAACAGAAGGCAGTAGCGGCGAGCGCAACAAGCAACGTACTACGACGCAGTATCAGGCCATCACTCGGGCCAATGAAGAATGACAGCTCACATGCATCGCCCCTCACCCGGGCGTTTGCGGCGTGCGGCCGGCTAGCGTTGTGTACATCGCATGAGTTAGCTGTCACAGAACACTTGGCATGCCGGTGGCAATCATTTGCTACTTATTGATTTATAATGGTAAACCCCCATCATTCTCAGATACTGTTTCTTTCCCGTTTCAAGGAGATGCTTCTTGAGTAGTACATACACCATATACTTAACAATATCATTGTAATAAGAAGAACCATTTAATAAATCTTGGATGATTGTAATCAGTCAACAGAACATGGTTCAATATGTCCATTACTGAGTGTCATTTATCATGTAGAGGAGCGCGCATGTGGTGGCTACTCATACATAATAAAAGTCCTGTATGTTTTTGTGGTGTACAGTAAAGTATATAATAAGTAATAAATAAAAGTGCCACGGTTAAGGTTAAGCATTGCTTACTAAGGTCGGTCCTTGGATGGTTGACCAACCATTTTTACAGAGACTCCTCCATGTTTCGAAGACCACTCCTGCTTGTGTAGTCGAGTACTCTTTACGCCCATCATATATTATGGTATCAATACTGCCACTCAGCCTCTGGTTGGTACCCCGAAACCAATGTTAAATTCAGACAGGGTAGCCAAATGCAGGAGACCAGTGCCCGCCGTTAGAGACATAGTTGTTGATTGTCGATGGCTAAACATAATGTTCACTGTTGTTTGCTTCTAATTAAAACAATCTGCCTGCCTAGCCTTGTCCCACCTATGTACGCTGCGGTCGGCTCACGGCTGCCAGTGCCAGCCTACCGCAGTGCAGCTTAATACTCGTACTAGTACTTCACATGCAGCATCTGCTTCACAACCCAGTCACGGTAACACGTGACTGGGTTGTGAAGCCCTTAACCTTAACCCCTCCCTTGGCAAGACTAGTGTCAAATGTAAACATCCACATCTGATAGTCAGGATCAACCGGGGCACGGAGGAGTCCCGGCATGTATTCATGAATGGTCACCGAGCGAGCTCGGCGCGCGGTGCTAAACCTTGGAGATCGGCCTGTGTAGCCGTTATTATTCAGCCAAGAGAGCTCTTCCTGTTTGACTTTTAATTCAAATTCATCTTTAATTCAGTTTTATTAGAAACCCGAGACGATGGAACAGGATGCGCTGTGCTGCATAACTCGAGCAGAGAGCCGTGAGTTATTCATTACGGACACGCTTACATATGAGAGAGATCGCTTCCAGCAGCTCGCCGATGCGGACAACATCAAATGACGCGTTAAAGAAGCAAACATCCCATATTTCCCCCTGCACACTGACAAGTTACTCACAGCACCCGCCATGTACCTCACGTTTATGTACATACATCCGTGGCGAGCGGAACATCTGCAGGCCTCGTCCCAGAGCGAGCACAAGTGATGCCATGCCCTACTATACAACATTAGCAGAGCTTATCATCAGTGAAGCGTATTAGTTTTCATTCAGATCGTCTGAGTGGCAATGCTAGTTTTTAATATCTAGAATTGGCCCACATTTCTAAAATACTTGAAAATATTAACAATTCCTTCGAAACTAATTATCGTGCTTTTCATCAGATCAGCTAACGTCTGCTGTTGAACATTGGCCTTTAAACATAACATCATGTTTGTATTCCCCGTAGGATCAGGCAGAGGTGCACCTATAGTAGTAGTAGCTAATAGCAGTTGGATTCCAAATGACAGCCAAGTTCTAGGTTGATAGGTTGGTGCTTACACCGCGACAATATAGGTGCAAATGTATGGTTAGGTACGCAGCTGGAGCAGGTAATTGAGTGCGTTACTACAGCCAGATAATGTCGAAAATCGACATCTAAGTGCAATAGATAATTAAGCAGATTTATTAATTTGGTAAGCTGATCGTTTTTTAATTATTTGATAAAAACAGTTCCGGCTGGAGTAACGTAACCGCAGCCAGATCTTTTGTTTTCTAATGGGTATGTTGAAATAAATGTTATCTAAATAATTATTATAGTTATCAATTTGAAATAAATGGTACAACTTAATTTGTATTTATATTTGCTATGGTTGCGAAGATATTTAAAATCCTGCTGTGGTAACGTTTGCACGATTGTTGGATCTCGGAATTGACTATAATCATCTGTTTAGTCAATTCCGAGATGCAGCAATCGTGCAAACAAAAAACTGTTTTTATCAAATAATTAAAAAAACCGGCCAAGTGCGAGTCGGACTCGCACACGAAGGGTTCCGTACCATTATCGCAAAACACTGCATAAAAATCACGTCTGTTGTATGGGAGCCCCCCTTAATTTATTTTATTTTAATTTAATAATTATTATTTTATAAAGTAAATATACAACTAAACATTCTGTGAATATTTCAAGCATCTACCTGTTGCCGTTATTAAAATCGAGCAAAAAATGGCAAAAATATCACGTTTGTTGTATGGGAGCCCCCCTTTAATATTTATTTTATACTGTTTTTAGTATTTGTTGTTATAGCGGCAACAGAAATACATCATCTGTAAAAATTTCAACTGTCTAGCTATCACGGTTCATGAGATACAGCCTGGAGACAGACGGACAGACAGACAGACAGACAGACGGATCGCGAAGTCTTAGTAATAGGGTCCCGTTTTTACCCTTTGGGTACGGAACCCTAAAAACGATCAGCTTACCAAATTAATAAACCTGCTTAGTGCTTACCAATTACAGAAGCTGTATATCTAATTATCTATTGCACTTAGATGACGATTTTCGACATTATCTGGCTGTAGTAACGCACTCCAGGTAATTTACAACGAGTATGGAGGGCGGGCGAGGCGTGCCGCGCCGCCGCCGCCGCACCGACCGGTTCGCAATTTTTTTTGTGCCGCTCGCTCGACGTCATTTACAACTGGTAACTGGAGTCGACTATCACCCCCCCCCCCCAGCATTGCGAGAAGGCTAGCCCTACAGAATAGATACGTACAGAAGACTGGCTTCATACAACGCACGGTGTATTATTTTGAGAATCTAGACGGACAGAAGTCAATTTAGGATCATCTGTTAAAATATCATTTTAAGGTAATAAATTCAAAGTAACATGTTATACTACACTTTTTGGCAATCCACGCGAAACAATTTCAGGTAAAAACGGTTGGGACGGCCGGCTATCTGAGCCATACCGACCGAGACCGCTCGCTGCTATAGTTTCATTCGTCTGAGTTTGCTCGATGAATACCCTGTGCCTGTGTGCTAGTGGTGATTCTGTGTTGTTATCGTTTTTGTGGGACTTTCAAGGTAAATTTTCATATATTTTTTTGTTATTATTTTTACTAGTTTAATAATAAATATTAAATTAACAGAGTAAGGTTTTTATTTACTCATAAACAGTACTTCTTTAGTTTCATCTAGGGTTTTAGTTAATTTCCCTTCATTTCCCTGTGCATTGGGTATATTTTTCTGAAAGGTATATTTATAAACTACAAGAAAAATGTTCATTTACTTGCGAAAGTTTGCGACACTCATACAACATTTTCTTATTTTCAGAATGACTTTACAAATTTCTCGTCGTTCGTTTTTTGATGTTTGGTTTTCTAATGCCTGAGAAACAAGAGAGGAAGCTTTGTTACATTATATTTTGCAAGAACGTGGTGTCCAGTCCGTTAGGGATGATATTTTGAAGAGTTTAAAAGCAACAATAAGTAGAGTTAGTCAAAAATTTACCAAAAATGGTCGAAATCAGGAAGACATCGAGAACGCTTCCTGAAAACGAATTATTTATGGTTAGAAGCGAAAATATCATTTACGGGTATTGTCACTGAAACTATCGTTGATGTTTCACTACCTGGAACAAGTAACCGGGCCGGAAGCAACAAACCGGAAACACTAATGATGGAAATACAGCTCGTAAGTTTTTCCGAAATGCTGAAAAGTCAGCAGAAATAACTGGTGTCAATATTGAGCTTATCAAACGCTTCCATATCACATTAGAGACCATAAATAGCGAGTATTGCATAAATGTTGACAAATTTCATGAATTCTCCAAGGCTACAAGAGAATTGTATTTTAAGGAGTATTCGTGGTACCCAATGCCAAGTAGCCATACATAAAATTTCATTTCACGGGAAGGATATAATTTCTGAATGTGTTTTACCAATAAGTCAAATGTCTGAAGAAGCCCAAGAGGCACGAAACAAACACAATAAAACATTCAGGGAACTTTTTATGAAAAATCTTCGAGAATTAATACAAATCGAGATTTACTGAATAGATTGTTAATTTCATCGTATCCGTATATTGCTAGTTTGCGTGCGGCTCCAAAAACAAAGCGTGGTAAAAATTGATCCCGAGGTAAAGAAACAAGAATTCCAACTATTGAACGTGAGATATCAATAGACGAAACAGATAAAGATTCTATTGAATCTGAATCAGAATCTGAAGACTCAGATGAAAGTATGGAAGAATCTGACGAGGATTCTAAATAATCTCTATCTGTTTCGACTACTGGTCTTCTCTACTACTAATCTTAATTGTACTAAACTTTGTATAGCTTTTTTATTGTGATTACTTTTATATTAATTTTGATGTATGTTTGGTGTATGTGAAAATATGTTCTATTGTTAAATTATAAGGTCTATAACTATCAATTATTATTTTTTTATTTACCGTTTATATTTTACCACCCAATAACGCATAAATATGGAAAAAAATAATTTTGTCCCGCTAGATTCCCAAAATAATACACTGTGCAACGTGCGAAAACCGGTGCATACGCGCATGTTTTATTATTCTTCTTCTTCTTCGTCGTATCGATGATTCCAAAATTAAATATATTTTGACCAGAATTCAGCCACGCCAACAGCGTTGTCATTAGCCAGTAGCCTCACAAAGGTCTTTTAATGTGCAGGTGTTGATGCACAGAGAGCAAGACAAAAGGTGAGGCATTGTGACGTGGCTCCGCAATCGTACTGTCAGTGGTGTCTCATCCCATACAAAGAAACCGTGCCGACGTTCTATACTGATTATTCTTCTTATTTTTTGTACATCGATCGCGTTCGGTTCCGTTCCACGGATAGATGGTGACATATCTGTTGCCGTGGAACGGAACCGAACGCGATCGATTTACAAAATATAATCTGTATATCGGTATATCAGATGAAAAACGCTAGGTACGTCGGCACGGTTTCTTTGTATGGGATGAGGCATCTGTATGCTAGTATTATATTATCTGTGGTACTGTAGGTGTACCCCCATCTAACTAGGTTGTGCCAGCAGCGGCCCACCTGGCTTCGTAGTCGGTTTAGAGAATTCTAGGATTTTTTCTGCGGGCTCAATATGAGAGAAGCAGACTTTCTCCTCCTTGACTCGTTGCCGATAATTGATTTAGTGAACGAGAGGAAGCTGTTTCGACTTTATAATCTATTCCTTGGCTTCTCCACGTTATATAAATGATGTCGTTTGTCTGCTTGTGCTTTTCTGCATAACATGCCACTTCTCTTTGGACATCCGTAGGGGTTATGCCTGCAAGCGGGTATAGTGCAGCAAGTGGGGTTGGTTTTAAGCACCCTGTAATAATCCTGCAAGTCTAGCGGATAGATGCCACACTGGGCATGCACAATACCCAAGCCGAAAAGCATAGAGCTAAACCCGATATACGAAGGACATGTGGAGATGGGGAGGCACCCCAGGCAGTGGATGTTAGACGGCGGAGTATATTGTTGCGAGTGCTGACTTTAAGTTTTGTTTTCAAACAGTGGTGTTTGTAAGTTAGTGAGTGGTCCAAGGTGGTTAGGTGGCACCTAGGTAAACAGGGTGGCCATTGTGCTGTATGTTAGCGCCTCGCCATTTGATGCTTAATTTTCATGAGGCCTGACGGTTTCTCATGTGGAATGCGCATGACTGTCTTTTGGACAGGTTAGGACTTAATGCATTATTTTCGTAATATCCACTGAGCTTTTTCGTGGTTTATTCGGCATCCTCAAAGTTTGCGGACGTCGTAGCTAGCGCCAAGTCATACGCGTAGAAGAATCATTCTGTGTTCGAAGTTCTGGGCTCATCATTTGTATAAATATTAAACAAAATAGGAGCCAGAACACAGCCTTTTGGTAGACCATTCCTTGAAATACGCAATTTGCTCTTTTCAGAATTAACGTGGAATATAAACCACCGATTACGCAACATTTCACCCAAAAGGCTTATGAAAATTTGATCGTCTGTTAAAGTTATTATTTTAAACAGCAATATTTTAACGTTGACCGTGTCGTAAGCAGCTGACAGGTCGACAAGTACGACCCCGGTTATTCGGTTAAAATCTTTATTTATGTACGTACTGTGATCGCGTTCGTACTGTGTCGAATCGAATGACTGTCACTCATATCCGCGGACTGCGGGTAAGTATAACGATTAAGTCAGCCACACTATTTCGCAATGAATGCAAACGATACGGTGACTGCTAGTCTGGCGATGTTTCGTTTTGTTTATGATGCCTTTGCCGGCTTCGCCGAGCCGGTCAAAGTCGTCTCGCAACCTACGCGGCTGTAGCTGTTACAAAGGCTGAAGGCATAACAAAACGTGAACGCCCTAATGCGATCGCATTGGAACCATACAAACTTACGATTGTTCTGCTAGTGTGTGATTGTTTCTAAAGATTAGCGTAGGAAAACTTTAGTCATTGATTGGTTGTCTATTGACTCAGACTATGTTAACATTCAATGGATTGAGGTTTAATGCAAGCTCAGACGAAAGCATTCTCTACTAGATCCGAATGCATTTCTCGCTGTCGCTAATCGTTCGACGCCCCACTCGCTACCCAGCGTGGCCCCCACTGGTGACAACTGAGATTTTATATAAAAAATATCTTATACACCACCGGGGGTGGTGAACTGGTGGCAACTGAGACATTGTTTTGTTAGTCCCAATCGCCACCCCCAGTGTGTTTTATGTATTATATATTAGGTTAACCAGAATAACACAGGCTATAATTTATAAAGATACTAGCTGACCCAGCAAACTTTGTATTGCCATAAAAACACCAAACATTCATCTACCCTACCCTACCCTACCTACACTACCCTACCTACCCTACCCTACTTACCCTACCAACCCTACCCTACTTACCTACCTACCCTACCTAAGGTAAGGTACCAATTTTTTTTTCATAATGACCTTCTCCTAACAATAACAAACACAACAAAAAAAGAATTAGTGAAATCGGTCCAGCCGTTCACGCGTGATGCCGTGACCAAGGGAAATAGGGATTCATTTTTATATATATAGATTGGGAGAAGTACTATGTAATACAACATGTGCAGCAGCTAGTAATGATAAAAAGGGTTAAGGGTCATTTGGCTGCTTAGGGAACTGGGACCAGGGCCCAGTTCCCCTTTTAAAAATTTATTATGACAAACTAGGCCCACATCATTTTTTAATTTTTAGATAGATGTTGAACATTATAAGCATTTATTTATACCCAAACTACCAGGAGGCCAGAATAATGAAGAAGTATTTGCAGGTCTAGAAACATAAGCTGTGGAGACTAACGGAGTACCAGAAGAATTGGAATTTAAATTTGAAGATCAGAATCATGAGAAAGTATTTCAGGAACTGGAATCATGCAATAGACTTCCCACAGGATACTGGGGGTGCCGTTGGTGGCAGATCCTCTTCACACATTCAGCTTGTAATACAGATGGTTCCTCAAATTCCAACAATTTGGATAGCTATAAACACCTTTTTTTTAGTTAGCCTATGTAAATAACTAATCGTAGGATTTAATTTTTTTTCTGATAGAACTCTTTATTTTTTCAGGATAGACAGTCCATCCAATAGTTACTTAGCTATTTTTCTGATAGAACTCTTTAGTTTTTCAGGATAGACTGTCCATCCAATAGTTACTTAGCTATTTTTCTGATAGAACTCTTTAGTTTTTCAGGATAGACTGTCCATCCAATAGTTACTTAGCTATTTTTCTGATAGAACTCAGTTTTTCAGGATAGACTGTCCATCCAATAGTTATATAGCTATTTTTCTGATAGAACTCTTTAGTTTTTCAGGATAGACTGTCCATCCAATAGTTACTTAGCTATTTTTCTGATAGAACTCAGTTTTTCAGGATAGACTGTCCATCCAATAGTTATATAGCTATTTTTCTGATAGAACTCTTTAGTTTTTCAGGATAGACAGTCCATCCAATAGTTACTTAGCAATTTTTCTGATAGAACTCTTTAGTTTTTCAGGATAGACTGTCCATCCAATAGTTACTTAGCTATTTTTCTGATAGAACTCAGTTTTTCAGGATAGACTGTCCATCCAATAGTTATATAGCTATTTTTCTGATAGAACTCTTTAGTTTTTCAGGATAGACTGTCCATCCAATAGTTATATAGCTATTTTTCTGATAGAACTCTTTAGTTTTTCAGGATAGACTGTCCATCCAATAGTTACTTAGCTATTTTTTATGCACATACTTATACTACTAGCCAATAAGTATGATACCTTTGCTGAAAGCTATAGTTTGTAAAGCAGTAAGTACTCACGAGGATTGGTAAGGATATAATCAAGTGAATAGGAGTCCAGAGAATGCCAGGAGAGCGAACATAATAACTGAAGAACAGGGTCAGTGAGTCGTCTTAGAGTCTGTATTAACATGCAAGTGCAACCCGACATTGTACTGTAGTACAACCTGCAGCCGAGCCGGCGCACCAGCTCCATGCAAGCGCCGGCCGCCGACAGTTCGAGACTACTCGCGCAGTACCTGAGGCTGCGGCGGAGAGCGGCGCGCCGAGCAGCGCCAGCAAAAGCGCCGCGGCCGCCGGCCAGCCGGCCCGCCCGAGCGCCCTTTGCGCCCCGAGCCCGGCCCCGGTCGCCATCCTTTGTCTTCTCACGATCTCCTTATCACACGCATATCCGTAGACGGACACCCTCAAGGTTACGAATGACTTCGACAAATTGCTCGTCTGGATCTTCGAGTAATGTTGAAATGGATCTCAATCTATTTCTGTTTACTATAGACGCTATACTACACTCATTACAATGACTGGAACTTGATATCACTATTCATTAGGATTCTAGAATTAGTAGATTGTATTATGGTCTTCAATAAAAACTAAGTAGTTTAGCACTGTGTACTCTATACAACAATATGTTGTTCTATTTGTTTTCGACACAAACAAACAATCGACTCGTTATTAAAGCGCTCGACAGTACAGTACCGACCCGACCCGCGCCGCCGCACAAAACAGTAAACATAACATAAATAAATAAAACAGAACGTTTGATTTTTTTAGTCTATGGTATCTAAGTTGCGAGACAACAATACTTAATTTCTTCTAAAGTAGAAATATTGTTTTACTTCAAGCATAATTTTATTATAAAGCATAATGTTATTAACGCTGATATTTACGATATAACTCATATAAAAACAAACAAACATGGTCGCGTCTCATGCAAGAGTGGCCCAAGGGCCACCCTCACCTCACCTTACCCTAATCCTAATAGAGTAATACCCAAATTATAATAAATACAGTAGTATACTTATGATCTTTATTTATTTTCTAAATTCAAAAAATATTATGTATTAATTTGCAATGTAAGGTTTTTTGACGGGGAATATCGATCTAGATAGATCTCATATCTGGGAAAATTTATTTTCGCCGTATTTTCACGCAAAAAGATTTTCACCCGAGCAGAGCTCAAATTCAAATATATTTATTGCTCGACACAGTACATATTCATACATTTCCAGGTGTCAAGTGACATGCGCAGTGGGTGTTGCACCAATTTAGGCATGCAAAATTATCATTAAAATTACACAATCAATCTGCCTAGCCTTTTCCCAACTATATTGGGGTCGGCTACCAGTCTTACCGGATTCGGCTGGGTACCAATAATTTACATGGAGCGACTCCACAACCCAGTAACTAGGTAACATTTAACATTAAAATTACACATCATCAGCCTATTAATGTTCCCACTCCTGGGACACAGGCCTCCTCTCTGTGAGAGGGAATGGACCGTAATCCACCACGCGGGCCCATAGCGGGTTGGTGGATGTCACATGTCTTCGAATTTTTGGTTCTAGACGATGCCGGTTTCCTCAAAATGTTTTCCTTCACCGTTTTGAGAGCAGTGGTGATGAACAATTTACATAAAGTAAAGCGCCTGCCTGGGTTCGAACTCACGACCTTCAACGTAAAAAAAAACGTAAGTCGGGGCCGTTACCACTGGGCCACCACTGCTCAAAATTACACAATGTAATAAATTCCAATGAATCACCTATCAGCTCGGTCGCCCTATAAAATTATATTTTGATTTTGTACAATAGATTTAAGCAACGAATCGGGCCGTATATTAAATGAATACCTCTAATTTGCAACATGTGGGCCATGACTGATACTAGAATATTAAAAATAAAAAAAGACTGACACTAGTGACACTTGACAGCACTTACTGAGACTGACAGATGACAAACAAAAAGTCATTTTGACAAAATCCGTGAAAAAGTGATATATATTCACAAAGGTATACAAAGCCCCTTTTATATTGATTAAATCTATTACTTTAACCTAAGCAAGGAGGAGGTAATAAGGTTTGTGATATAAAATCTAAAATTGCTCATTGTTTAGACATACCATGTTAACATTTAATAGAGCAGTTATTATGTAATGTTATGGAGTAGGTTAGAATTTTGTTATTATTCTGTTCAAAATCCTCCGTTGTATTTAACATAAAAATAGTGAAATGTGGGTGCCGATCTAGGTTTCTCACCTCAGCCAGCCATTTTGGAGTAAAAAGGCGTAGGCGTGATTTTGTGTCAAATTGATGTTGTGTTCTTGTAGATGGGTGGACACGGACATGGACCTCCGTACAGGATCCCGGACTATAAAGACTTCAAAGTCTCTGGCATCCCTCAGCTGGAAGAGCTAGAAAAAGCACTCGAGAAGAAGGGACTGCGTGACCCCTGGATCAGGTGATTTTACAGCTGTTGCTTTGTTGTTCACATTTCTTATTTGTTAATAATAATCGATACTTTTGTTTGCCCCGACATTCACAGCCATTTGCCATTAGTTAGTTATCTGCAAGGACACCCATTGGGTTGTCTTATTCTCCAAGGTTCCACAAATTATATACAAAGGCTTAGATTATGTAAAGTAACAGAGAGAACGTATGGAACAAGAGAGCGCAACCACCAATACAAATACAAATTGAAAAACTAATACAATCTCGCGTTAGTACGAAACCACGCTTCGCACTGCTTACACGTCACAAGTCATTTCTTATTTTATATGTATAAATGCCGTCTCGTATCTTTAAACATTGCAAAAGTTGCTCACAAAAACAAAAAAAAGAAGATGGAATATCTGTCCACAGGTAACTTATCATTATTTTATAGTTTTGATATTGATTTACCCACTAATATTTACGGCTCACTCGGAACACAAAATATTGGCAGTAATTGGTTGGTGTTGCCAGTTTACATCAAAATAAGTTTCCTTGAATTAGGGAAATGTACATGAAGATCGATTAATTTATACTGGAAAATTTTGTATGCAATTGTTTTTATTGGTTCAGAATCAGTAATGGAACACATTTCCATTAATTGTTCAATACCTTTTTTATATCCGATATGAAATCTATAAAATATGGACACAATCTAATCGTATAAATATAATTCAATAAACCAGTGGCACGCGGTGGGGTTGCGACAGGGGCGCGGGGTACCCGGGAAGGGGGATAAGTGATAATCGTAGTGAACCTTCGCATACCATTTTTGCGTTCATTTTCGCTTAGCCGAAATCTTTGGAGCCTTGATTTTTATTTATTTTGTCACATATTCCTTACAAATTTTAGCTTAATAGATAGGGTTTTTACACTTTCTCAATTTACAGTCATAATATTTACACATTTTGCCATAATTAAAAAGTTTCAAGAACAAAAACAGGAAAAGTTCCGGTTTGTTAACATTTTCATTATAATGTTTAGCGATTATCTCGTAAACGCATGAACCAATTTAGTTGATTCAAACGAACACGGGGTCTCATTGCTAAGAAAGAAAATTTGGTTCAAATAAATCTCACTAGATGGCGCGATATGCACCTCCATCAGTTATTGAATGTGTGTAAAATTAACATTTTCTGGAATTGAACACAAAAATTGTATGTTCTTGTTTAATTAACTCTCCTAAGTACAAAATTATGGAATATTGGGCTCTTAATTCACATTTCATAGATTATTAGACGGATCATTTAAAATTGATGCCAATAGATGGCGCATTCTTAAATTCCTCAGGCATTCCACTCGATTGTTAAAGTTTGCATTTTAACACATTTTGGTGCAAAAAAACTGTAAAAACGTGCAAATAAATACTAGAAAACAAACCTTCACTGTATTTAAAGAAAAAAATATTCACGAACCTAGTAAAAGTAAACCCTTTTACTTGCAAGTCGCTGCTAACACCATCTATCTATCACCGTGAAACAGAACCGAATGCGTTCGATGTACAAAAAATTGCCAGATTAAGCAGACGAAAAACGCTAGTTACGTCGGCACGGTTTCTATGTATGGGATGAGGTATCTGTATGCTAGTATTATATTATCTGTGAAACGGATAAAATGGTTCTAGGCCAAGACTTTTTATTTGACACCAACATCATCAAAATATCTCAACAAACAACATGTATGATATCGCTTATCAATTCTTTAAAAAACTATCTTTATCAATTTTTAAAGTTACGATTAGGTTTACTACTTGGTGAGCAACTCTGTATAATTATTGTAATAATTATTTTGAATTATGTATGTCTTTAAATTATTTTTATATAGAAATTTCCAAACGCGTTATTTTTCAGTAATTTATTAATAATCATTAAGTGAATTTTAAATACCTTTAATTCTATTATAATTTATTTGATAACCATTATTCTGTCCAAATACTACAAGTAACTACTGTAAATAACAACATTAATATTTTTGAGAACAATCGAAAAAAATGTGGGAGTTTTTTCCCAACATAATAATTTATTTATTTCTTACCACAAATTTACAGACAAAAAAATTTAAAGAGTCTACAGATACAATTATACAATTAATTTGTGGAAGACTGGTGCCTAAACTAAGTTTTTTACAAAACCTGTATGTTAGGTCACCAGGCCCCCTAAAACAAAGTTTTAAAATAACAATTGTCAACTGGAGACGAACTGAATCACATTAAAATATATTCAAATAATCTTATGCATTATAACATTGCAAATTTCGCTCATAAAAATTCAATTTACAAAAACAAAAATAAGAATAAAGATAGTGAAATAAAATAGTATAATAATATGTAAAAAAGTAATACATGCAAGGTAGGAAGTATGTGAATGTATGGCGTGTGCTGGGTGAGTGTGTGTGATGTTGAGTGAGTGTGTGGAGTGGGGAAATTGTGTGTAACTATGTTGTACGGGAACATTTTGTTAGGAGATGGTTTTGAAATGATCTTCAATTTGGGTATAATCTAAAGTGATAAGCCAATCAGTATTTTTTCTTTTAAAAGTTGTTTTATTTAGGGCATGAATTGAGAGTAGATTTGTGCACGCTTATGTGTACATTAACTGTTGACTGGGATTGGTGGAGAGAGTGAAACACTTTGTTTTCTTGGCTTACTGTATCTTGAAGCTTATATTGTTGAGAGCTCTGTTATCGATTGCCAACTGTGTCGTTTCAGAGCCGCACGGACCTTTTTATAGGAGCCGTCGGCTTCGGTTCATATTCAATGGAATATACTTTTCCTTACTACAATATTCATAATCTACAGAATGGTACGCAATTACTTTTGGGTCCAGGAAATGCCTGCTATAAAAACATAACCATTAGCAGGGTACGGTCAACAATGCTCGCCAAGGGCGTCGCCAAGGGGGGGCAGCTGCCCCCCCCCCCTAGAGATTTAAAAAAAGTTGCCAAATGTAAAGCAACCACAGTCCTAAGTCTTTGACTTGACTTGCTTGATTGATCATTCCCGTACGTCGCGAATGAATATATATAAACCAAACCCAACAGATCGAACCGTTGTTGATATCCTAAAATAGGCAAAAGCTTTCTTGAAAATGTTTGATCGCTCTTCCGTGCACAACGTGTACGGTAGAGTTGCGTAGCTTTACATTTTGGACTCTGAATAGTGCTCGCCAAACTTCTGGGCCGCCCTGAAGTTGGTTTTCCGATGCGCAAGGCACGGATCGGTACTGTTTTTGTATGATTTACTACTGCGCAGACATTGCAGCCAACTTCGGGACGGCCAAGAAGTTTGGCGAGAACTATACCGATATTATTACAATCGCTGTAGATGTAAGGCTCGTACTACAAGTGAAAAGCTTCATGAGCTCTCGACTTTACCTACAATTCATACTTTTCTCATTCTCCATATCAACTTGCCCCCCCCTAGGCCATCGGCTGGCGACGCCCTTGATGCTCGCTATAATATCGACCATTCCGACAACTATAAAACATTAACTAAACTTATTTTTACAATATTGTATACAATAGATCTTAATTACGGTCGAATCATAAACCCGTCCGACTCATTAAGGTCCTAAACACATGGCTAAAACCATTAACAAAACTTTCCCGTGGGAACGAATCGATATTCTAGAAAAGTACCATGAATGTAAAGTAATAAAGTAAATAAGCAATACAAACATAATTATAACTAACAACGAAATGAATCTGGCACTGGCTCAAACTAAAGACTAAAATATCTATGTAAATACTAAACAAGTAACACCTCAAAGTTACTTTTGACCTACGTCGTCCTGCACAAGATTATTAAGTTTGTTGTATAGAAATGGGCCAAGAAAAGAAAAGTAATTTCGGGCAAATTTGGTTTTTACTGATAAAGGTTGGCATATATCCCTTCTTCTTCTTCTTCTCATATCAGTATTATGATGGGTATTTTTAAAAGGAATAAGAGAACGTTGTTTCAAGACAACATGGAGGATAAAAAGCTGACGAATTGAGAGGACTTTGGAGGACTTATAAACTTCTACCGTGGGATGAAACTTTAAGGACTGCCCTTTGAGCCCTCTCAAGTGGTAAAAGGTTAGTTTTAAACGTTCCACCCCATGAAGTGATACAATATGTGAGAAGCGATTGGCACAACGCACAATAAACAGATAGCAGTTGCTTGAAGTTAAGGATAGACCAGAGATTTTTAAACACAAAAATAAATTTCCATATTCTGCTAGTGAGGCAATTTATATGTGCGGCAAAGTTCATTTTAGAATCCAAGGTGACCCCCAAGTACTTAATATTGTCGACTTTCTCCAACTTAGGACAAGAACAATTACCGTTATGCGGGAATGTACAGTTGTGAGCGAGAATGGAGTATGATTGGAGAGATGACTGCGGGTTGTTCCTTAAGGTAAAGGTTATATATTTGGTTTTACTGGAATTTAAGGTGAGTATGTTAGTTCTCACCCAACCATTTACAGTATTAAATCCTACTTGGGCATAGTTATATACGTCTTCCCATGAGTCAGCACTGAAAAGAAGCACAGTGTCATCCGCAAAGGTAATAATGCGTCCGTTTTGAAGAGAGAGATTGCAGAGTTCGTTAATATAGACCAGAAATAATGTGGGCCCAAGGATGCTTCCCTGAGGGACTCCAAAAGCTACGGGTAGGGTGTCACTAAAGTGGTTATATATAGGTAATTTAGTTTTAAGAATAATGTGATCTAGACATGTCTTTCCGTGTGTTGGAATTACGTGAGCCGGTAGCAAGCCGTGAAAAGAGGCCAGATCGAGGTAGGGTGACATTTTGATCATGATTAGAAGTACTAATATCTATATTAATGTCACTGGTGAGAATAATGTTTTTACGAGAAGAATAGTTTGTTAATATTCCATTTAGTGATTGTAGGAAGTTTGAGATATTTTTATACGATGGCGTGCGATAAATAGCCAGAACAACGGTGTCATTATTAATTTGTATTGTTAAACAATTTGCGTCATAAAATTCAGGCTCAACAACGTTAACATGTATACCACTTTTTATGTAAACAACTACACCCTCGTTTTGTGTTTTATTATTTTTAGTTGAGTAATGGTTATAGCCATTTAATACCGGAAGATTTGAGGTATGCGGTAACCGACATTCCGTGAGAATTATCAGGTCCCACGAAGTTCTCGATTGTGCTAATAGGACATTAAAACCTGACAAGTTGCAATTTTTGCTTCTTATGTTTTGACTGATAATTTTAAGACGTTTTTCGTTATTTGGGATGAGGTCTAAGCAATCGGCCAAGTCACATGTAGTAGAGTCAGCTATTGAAAGGTTGTCAATGTCATCGTTTATTAGATTTTAATTATCAAAGATTAAGGTTTAAAAGATAGAGGCAGAGTTCAATGTGCATAGCTGTACAAATCAGAGAGACATGACACGAATCGATCGCTCCCCACCGGATCCCTCCTGTACAAAAGAAGTTCACTAGATTGGCGGCAATCGGTATAGAACAGACAACAACTGTAAAAAAGCTTTTCTTGTTTATATCCTGCATAATCGAAATCCCAAAAAGAAGCGAAAAGAGTGTGCAATTGTGTGTGGAGTTGTTTATGTGTAATTGTTTGTTTGTATACGTAGGTGTTTTATAGATGCGAAAAATTAATTGTATAACATTAATTAACATTTAAAATTAGTAATAAAAATACATGCAGGGATTTAGTGAATATTGACCAGATAGTCATTTTACAATTATATTAGCAAAATCCATTTCCAAGTTAACGGTTATGCGTTGAGCGCCGTCCTCTCTGCGTAAGTAAACTTTACCATAGGCTGTCCAACAATGTTTATATTTATGAAGCGAAATCTCTCGCTAGGAAGAACAACTTTCGAGCTTTTGCAGGAAGATTGTCGGATATGTAAACGGGTACTTTTGGGCCGGGGATTCGTAGATGCGCTGTATTTAACTTACAGCTTTTATTATTTTTATTAAATTTTCTGACTGATTGCAGTATATCAGATTTAAGTAAGACTGTAGCACGGGGTCTCATTGCTAAGGAAGAAAATTTGGTTCAAATAAATCTCACTAGATGGCGCGATATGCACCTCGTTCTGTTATTGAATGTGTGTAAAATTAACATTTTCTGGAATTGAACACAAAAATTGTATGTTCTTGTTTAATCAACTCTCCTAAGTACAAAATTATGGAATATTGGGCTATTAATTCACATTTCAAAGATTATTAGACGGATCATTTAAAATTGATGCCAATAGATGCCGCATTATTCAATTTCTGAGGCATTCCACTCGATTGTTAAAGTTTGCATTTTAACACATTTTGGTGCAAAAAAAAACTGTAAAAACGTACAAATAAATACTAGAAAACAAACCTTCACTGTATTTAAAGAAAAAAATATTCACGAACCTAGTAAACCCTTTTACTTGCAAGTCGCTGCTAACACCATCTATCTATCACCGTGAAACAGAACCGAATGCGTTCGATGCACAAAAAATTGCCAGAATAAGCAGTCGAAAAACACTAGTTACGTCGGCACGGTTTCTTTGTATGGGATGAGGTATCTGTATGCTAGTATCATATTATCTGTGACTGTAGTGAAGTCAACTATGATGGTATTATTCATAGAATTTTTTGAATTAATCCTGTACACGTCTTTAATATCCGATTTTGCAACTGCGGTATCCAGAACGGTACCAACATTACATTGATCACATTTATCAGATCCAATTTTGTATGTTTTTTATTTCTACAGATGTAATTTTCGATTGTTTTTCAAATTGATCTACCCTATCTTCCAGTTTCCTGATGTAATCTCGATTTGCCTTCCTCTCATCTTCATATTGTTCCATTTTTGTGAGCATTTCGTCATATTTTTTTGCAGTGAAATCTACGGAGTCCTGTAGTTTGTTGTATTGGTTTTTTATTTCTAACAGCGTCGATTCCATGTTAGAGTAGAAAACGTTTTGTTCCTTTTTTAGGTTTCTGAATACACCCGATATTTCATCTTTGAAATCAATCAAGTCGACTAGATAGTCTTGGTCGTCGCGTTTCCTTTTATTTCGACAGATGGCGTTTGGTGCGTCCATGGAGACTTCATTTATATCCGCAGCCGTACTTATGTTTGGCTCCTTGGCTCAGATTGGTGGTGGACTGGAGGTAACTGACTTAATACAGTAGGTGACACTGGCGTTGTGGGTTTTAGAGGCATTTTTTCTAGCAAAGTATCTAGGAAAAATGATTTAAACAAATTCTAAAATATCGAAAAGTAAGATTCGAAGCTGGATTTGAACTTGCGACACTTTATGCACGATCCGGCGATTTACGCCACCGAGCCAAGTTGACAGTCTTGTGGTTCAATTTGGTAGCCACTCTCGTCTTGCGCAAATTGTTTTGGTAGGAATGTGATTAGCGTTCGAGCAGTTCCTTTGTGTTCACTTAAGAGACCAAAGTCAAAAATAGATATAAAAAAAAAAAACAGTTTTGATGTTAATTTTGACTTTTAAAGGTGATGCACGAGCTCTGTTAACACGTCCGTATACAGCAACGTTACGGTGGGGGGGAATCTGGCATTGCATGGCAACATCTGGCATCTTAGATAAAGTAGGTATAGATTAAGCACTGGCGTGGCCTCACATGACACAGCAATAGTTAGTTCTGGTGTTACAACAAGAACAAGAACACTACAACCCACCATCGCACTGACACTTATTATCTATAAATAACCCAAATTCCTTGTCTCAATTAACACATAATACCACGAAATCATAGAAAATCAAACAAAACCGAGTTTGTTTGTCAAACCTGCCATTGTATTAGAGTTTGACAAACGACAGAAACCGGCCACGGTGACAAAGACAAAAAAAAATCTTTTGTCCTTATCATTTACATGGAGCTGCCAATTAGCCATCTCGCTCTATCAATCAAGGTCATTTTAAGGCTTAATCTATACCTACTTTATCTAAGTCTGGCATCCTTATACGCACACAGTGTCTCTACAGTGCCGCTCCTCGCTGTCACGCACACTTATATATAGCGCGGCACCGCTCTCTTGTTCCGTACCGCGTACGTTATAACTGTTACTTTACATAATCTAAGCACAAAGGCATATGCAGGGGACATTTATTTTTTAGTCATTGATTTAGTTACTGTTCCAGGCAAAGTATTTAACAAAGACAAACTGGCTCCCTGTTTGTCATCAATAAACTAAAATAAAAATAATGGTTTAACAAAACAAAAAAAACATGCTTTATTAGAAAGCCAAACTAAAAAGTAGAAAATAATTTACAATAAATTTAAATAGTGTGATTAACATAAAAAAAATATTAAGACATTTTCAAAAGGACTACTTTTTAACCGACTTCCCAAAAAGGAGGTTTCTCAATTCAACCGTATTTATATATTTTTTTTATGGGTGTTCACGGATAACTTCGTCGTTTAAGAACCGATCTTGATGATTCTTTTTTTGTTGAAAAGGAGATATCCCAAGGGTGGTACCATGATAAGGAAACCAGGATCTGATGATTGGATCCTAGAGAACTCGAGGGAACTCCTCAAATATTATAGGCATACTTATAGCGATTTTGGTATTTTCATCATTTGCACTCAGAAAGTGTCATTTGGTGAAGTGGAACTGATGAAGAAGACCACAATGGCCACTGTAACTCCAAAATGAAACAATGTATCTTAGTTGTGAGATGTATTTTGACTAAAAATGATTTTCATGTTAATTGGAGGCCTACCAAAACTAAAAAGAGGAAAATAAAAACATTTTAACAAAAAATCAAACTTACTTCCAAAACAAAACACTACAAAGCGAAAAATAATTGGCTAATTAGCATGGCTACGGCATTCCCTGGATGTAATAGCCATTTCTCAGGCTCCCTCTCCGGAACATTATTCAACATGTGTACATGGCACTACCGGGTATAGGATATAACAAAATTACTAATCCTGAAGATCCTGATAAGAATAATGGGACAACTATTTAAATTATTGCATTGTCAACGGTCCTTGATAAGTGTGCAAAGTTTGAAATTAATTGGATGTTTTGAAGGGGGTTGGAAATCACATTCAAACATATCTGTTACATAGATACATGCAGCAACCTAATAAAACCGTGTCAGTAACTGAGTTGTGTAGGTCAGAGAGGCAGTTGCTCCTTGTAAAATACTGGTACTCAGCTGAATCCAATAACACTAGAATCCAACCCCAACATAATTGAAATAAAAATCCGCCAAAAAGCAAAAAACAAGCCTCGTACTCGCGTCGGGCGGATTTTGGACGCCATATTGTGGGGGCCAGTGTTCAATCGACATTCAATCACAATTTGCCCCCCTACTCTCCATCCCTTCAAGCCGGAGAACAAGATAGCATAACCCGGGGGGGGGCCCCCCGTCACAGAATAAATTCTCAAACGTCAAAAACTCGTTACGTCGTAAAGTCAAACGCGTTTGGTCTCTTGAACGTCACATAGGAACAAATAAACATACATACATAGACTGATAAACACATTACCCTCCTTCGGCAGTCGGGTTAAAAAAGCTAGGCAGATTGATAGATTTTTGTATTATAAGTCATTGATCAGGGATTGAAAGGAAACCGTTTCTCCTGGTATGGTCATGTGATGAGGAGGGATGAAACGCATATTACTAAAAGAGTTATGAATATAAATGTGGATGGATGGAGAGGGAGAGGAAGGCCAAAGAAAAGATGGATGGACTGTGTGAGGAGTGATATGAAAGAAAAGGGAGTCAGTAATAACATGACGGGGGATAGAACGGTATGGAAGAAGCAAACGTGTTGCGCCGACCCCAAGTAACATGGGATAAGGGCAGGCAGATGATGAAGTCATTGATCAGGGCTGGAGTAACCTGGTAGCAGTGTAGCAAATACTGCTGGCCCACTCGGAGCAACAGACAAACAAGCTGAGGCACTACTAAACCATGATTAGGTTGAATAGAATGTTACGTTTGAATGGTATTAACAATTTTGAGCTAGCTTCGCTCCCTCTCCCACAGTTTCTCTTATCTTGCAGGACTAGTCTGGAATCAATCATGTAGGTGTTTCCAAAATGTAACTTTAGTGGTATAAAGGAGCATGCACAAAGAATATGTTTGGTTTTAGTGATCAAAGGTCTTTAGAAGACCAGTGCTGCATTAAATTAGCACAAGGCAAGCAATTCTTTATAAACGTAAATAACTATTCCTAATATACAGTGCAACACACTCACACAGGGGACACACTCCTTACTTAAATTCTTGATTGTCTGATAAGTTTACAGAGTGTTATTTGATACCAGGTGCAGTCGCATACTTGTTGTGCACTTCCTGTTTCAGTAGCCTGTAAAATTATAGTGTTTTTTATGATTTTGTACCTCGGTATCTAGTTTTATGTCGACATACGATTCGCGATACTAAAGATTCGCGATACTAAAGATTCGTGTTTAAAACATCGATTATATATTTTTAGGAATGAGGCGTGGCGGTACCACCCCGGGTTCGGGTCGAAGTGGGCACGCGCCAACAAGGCGTTCTTCCGCGGCCTGCCGCTGGGCCTGGCGCTGGCCATCGTCACCGTGGGCGTGGGCAAGGCGTTCGGGAAGGGCGGCGAGCACGAGCACGAGCACGACCATGGCGACGGCAAGCACTGACCGCTCGCCTACTGCTTAGTTACCTACTCCTAGTGTCAGTCTACTGAATAATTATAAATTATGCTGTTAAAAAATCTTTTTTTTTCTTTCATCCGAGCTGATGTCGCATATTTTGCCAGAGTCATGTGGCGACGCGACGGCAGCGCGGTGAGCTGAGCCGTAGTATGCTTTATAATGTTAGTGACCGTAAGGACAATACATTTTTTTTTAGTAAACATAGAATATAATTATTTGGTATTAACAACACAAATAGACATTGATTTTTACAAACTAAAAATGTCATTTGATTACGATTACCTTGATGAGGTACCATAAATAATAAATGTTTTAGCAAAAAAAATTTTAATAACACATCAGTCAGTCTCGCTCAATATAACACGTAACTTTTTCACATCCCTCTCATACTCGTATTCTACCATCTGATCACATTAACTTACAACAAACAAATACAATATTATAATTTATTCCATAGACAATGATACTTTGCTTAGAAAGTAGATGAGAAATAAACATAAAATCGTTTCAAAACAAGACTCGTAGTAGACACGTCAGGAAACTTATTCACATTATATTACAGCTCGATGTACATAGTAGGCGGCGAGCGGCGAGCGCTCACGTGGAGCGCGGCTTGAGGTCCTCGTAGCAGGCGCGCAGGTAGATGTAGTTCTTCTTGGCCGGGTTGAAGTGCTCGTGGCCCTGCGAGTGGGACGCGCGACATGTTACACTAGCGTGTAGCGGCACATGCGGCAAACTTCTTGGCCGTCCTGAAGTTGGCTACAATGACTGCGCAGTAGTAAATCTCATACAAAAACAGCACCGTTTCGTGCCTTGCGCATCGGAAAGCCAACTTCAGGGCGGCCCAGAAGTTTGGCAAGAAATATCTCTTTTAACTATCTTTCATAACTAGCTTTTTCCCACAGGATAAAAGTATCCTACCAGTGTAATTTACTATAATTAAAAATATCAATTTACTTTTAACAGACATAAACATTTAGAAGTATGCATTAGTGGGACTTGTTTTATACTATTTAGAGATTAGAGATATAAGGACCTATAAAACTATAAATAATGTGTACAAACAAGTAAAAAACAGTCTAGCATCACTTGGTAGTCAGAGAAACATATGGTTTGGTTGCGGTGAGTGGTGCACATGCAATACCTTGGACCAGTCGTATCCCACGGCGTAGGCGAAGATCTGCCCGTTGTGGTTGAAAGCGCACTTGGTGAGTGGCTGGTCCAGCATCTCCGAGGACTTGAGGCGCGTGCGTGCGTCCTTGTCCCAGAACGAGAACGAGCCGTCCGAGCCCACCGTGGCCAGCGTGCCGTGCGCCGGGTGGAATGCGATGTCGTTCACCGCGTAGATGTCCTGCGCACAGAGCACACGTGCACGTGTCAGTCGCACTCACACTCACCTCTCACTCACGCGCATGCGGCAAGCACGGAGCACTCACCTGGTAGCCGGTGGTGTTGGCGGGCGGGCGGTGGCACTTGAACGTGAAGTTGTCCTTGGGGTTGGTGGGGTTGACATACTGGATGGCCACGCGGCCCTCCACGCTGCCCAGCGCGAAGCCGGTGGGCTGCTTGGTCTTCTTGTCGCGGAAGATGGCGATGCAACGGTGCTGATGCTTGAGAGGCGACTCCACGCGCTTGTACTCGCCCGGCTTGCCCTCCAGCGTGTACAGGCAGATGCCGCGGTCCGCCGTGCCCACCACGGCCATCGGGTAGTCCTGCACAGACAGAGCGTGAGCTCACTCGCACTCGGACACTCGCCGACAGCGACAGTTTGTGCTACTTACCACGTCCGCGCAGTAGCATCGCTCTGACAGGTTCATATTCATGATGGGGGCTGAGCTGCGGGTGTCCCAGAACTGAAACCAAAATACATGTTGATGCCTGCAGTCATGCAATGTTTGAAGCTAAAAAGTGTGTTTTGATGGTTGTGGCACGACGGACTTACCTTGAGCGTCTTGTCCCAGGAGGCAGTCATGAGACAGCTGTAGTTGGGCGCCTTGATCCAGTGGCACGTCTTTACGGGCGCGTCGTGCGCCGCCACCTGCGATCACAACACCACTGACCATGAGCTGACTTCCACATCAAGAAAATTCAATAATTTTTTTGTCTTTAGGTTTTTTTTATAAACAACATTGAAATTGATTAAATATTTTTCTTCCAAATAAAGACATGTCACCTGTATTGATTGGTTAGAAGCTAGGTCCCAGCACTTGACACTCTTATCAGTGGATGCCATGAAGATTTTACTGCCATCCTGCAAATACAATACAGCAAGGTACAATGAATGAGCATGCTCCACTCTCCAGTCAGTGAAGTAAGTAAGTAGCAGTAGTATGTACTGACATCGTGCCACGCCACATCCAGAATGGGCCCGTCCATGCTCTGCACTGCCTTGGGCACAGTCTTGCCCGATGCTTCCACCTCCCAGCATCGCACCTGTAAGCATGACACTAAGTTGATCACTAACCATGACCACTACATGAAGCAGTTGGATTCTGTTTGTAATTGCACAATGTTATGAAAAAAATATTTAAGATGACAAAACTTCATTCCTATGGTTTCACAATATTTTACAATACTTACTACATGTATTGCTAAATGCCGCAATCAATATTCTTTAAAAAAATAAATATTTAGTATTAAACTGCTAACTTAGACTAACATATATATTGGTGACTTTAGTGAATATACTCCGGTAAACACATTTATTTGACATGCTAAAACGAAGAACACATCTTTGTACTTATCTATACTCTATACTAATATTATAAAGAGGAAAGATTTTTTTGTTTGTTTGTTTGTACCGAATAGGCCCCGAAACTACTGGACCGATTTGAAAAATTCTTTCACCAATTGAAAGCTACATTATTCCTGAGTGACATAGGCTATTTTTTTATCCCGAAAACGGGTCCTGTGGGGTGGTCCACGGGAGCGAAACCGCGGAGAACAGCTAGTATAATATAATGGTGGTAAATATGTGCAGCTGACTGAGCTGCAAAAAAAATAATTTTAATAGAAACCCACCCCTATGATGGCGCTCTGGCATTCTCTGGTGCTTGACATCAACTTATAGACAGAATTCAATTCTTACAAAGAGACATCTGACATCTAACTTCATAGATAGAAAGTTGTACAGTATGTAACACATCTCTGGGAGGTTTAGGGTGCCTTTCCACCGGAGATATGCTATGCAGCTATGCACGTTTACACCGGTGCTATGTTATATGGACCAATGAATATGATTGGTGGATATCAAACGCATCCATAGCAACGTAGAATAGCCTAGGTATCTCTGCTGGTAAGGCACTTTTAAGATTAGTAAGCAGTGCTAGTGTACGGCCGGCGCGCGGCGGCAGGCGACTCACCCGGCAGTCCCAGCTACCCGCCACGAGGAAAGTCTGCGGCAGTGTGGGCGGAGAAAACTCCAGCGCCGAGACAGTGTCGTCCGGGGGCGAAGTCACCTCCAGGTCTTTGTTCGGGTTGCTCGGCGCGCCGCCCAACTGGTTGAACATTTTTAATAGATCACCACTAACTACCAATAATCAAAACAAAGTAGCCTGCTGTTGTATTACACTACCACATCCAGTCACAATAACTACACAGATAATGCATTTGTTTAGTGGCGATTGGCGCGGCAAATCTCGCCCAACGTTTTGTTTTCTGTTTTGTTGACTTTTGAATTTGAAGGTTAGGTTTGATTTTTTTTTTGGCCTGGATACAAGTCCTTTTAGTCACCTGTTCACTTTATTTTTAGTACCTGGGCGACCGAGCTCTGCTCAGGTGAAAATAAAGAAAACGACGTTTTCTTAAAATGAAACCTAGCTAGATCGATTTATCGCCCCCGAAACCCCCTGCATACTAAATTTAATGAAAACCGTTGGAGCCGTTTCCGAGACCAGATTATATATAACTAGCTCAACTAGCTGTTGCCCGCGGCTTCGCTCCCGTGGACCAACCCACAGGACCCGTTTTCGGGATAAAAAAAATAGCCTATGTCACTCAGGAATAATGTAGCTTTCTATTGGTGAAAGAATTTTTTAAATCGGTCTAGTAGTTTCGGAGCCTATTCGGTACAAACAAACACACAAAAAAAATCTTTCCTCTTTATAATATTAGTATAGATTATTATATTATATTATAATAGTATAGATTAATGTTTTATATATATCGTTATTCCATCGCACACTCCCCGAAATGTAACCGATAAAAAACCGACTAGCTGGCAACTCGGTGTGTACGGTGAAACCATACAGTAATAATAATGCACTAATGCTTATTCGTGCATTTTACCTCATTTCACTAATTGATATTAGTAGAGCATTTAGTACTCGATTAGCGGTCATCGCGTGTGCTCCCTCGCTCCTTTGTATTACTAAACCTTTGGTCCGAATAATATATAAATTTTTGACTTTATATGCAGTAGTATCATTTAGCCATCTTCCTAACTTTCACATTGGTCCTTCGAGCTATCGGGCGGGACCTCGCGAGTGTTAGTATTCGTTTTTCTTTGGGGAGTAACGTGTATTAAGTAACTTGTGAGTGAACTCGTCCAGAAATCAGCATATTGGATTGCAGTGATACGTATGAACTGTGGTCTACTTTCGTAACCGCAGTAATTTAGCAAAGCATTTGTAGCAAAACCCTAGCAGCACAGGGTAGCGTTGCAAAATTAGTAGCAGAGCACCGTCCCCAAGCATACCAAGCAGCGGGACATCAGCGCCTCTAAGACAGGGCAATCAGCATCTTGAGCAGAACGCAGCACATCGGTATCTACAGCAGCAGGGCGTCCGAGCCCAGCTACATCAGAGCAGCAGCGTTTGGAGTGCAACAATAAACCAGCGGCAGTCGAAAGCCAGTTTCGAACAAGTAAGATCTTTCCTTTTTATCATCATAAACAAACTAGCAGCATAATGGAGGAGCTTTACTACCAGCAAATTGAACTTAGCGAGTCAATCAAGAAAATACTGATAAATATAAAAAAGGATAGCGCCGATAGGAAATCGGACGACTATTTTAAAAGGCGACTAGAGTTGTTAGAGAAGTATTGGTCAGATTTTCAGAACAATCATTTAGCTATTTGTCAACATGGGGACAAAGATCACTCTTATTTTATAAATTCCGAGCATGAACAAGTTAGCAAGCTTTATACAGCAGCCAAGTCTTTCATCAATGAACAACGCCAACAGTTGTCAAGCAAGCAAACGCCTATGAAATCCGTTAGGGGTACTCAACCAATACAGGAGCAACAAGAGGAAGCCGAACTAGCAGCAGCAGGACCAACGGGTTATAAGCAGCCAGCAAAAGCCAGCATTTTACGTACAATGGAGTCAAAAGGCTCTACCAGCAAATTAGATGACATGCTGCGTAAGCAAACAGCTAATTTCAAAGCATTCAAGAGATCAGCAGGGCTTATCGACCTAGACTCCATGTCCGAAAAATGGGAGATGGAGGACGCCTTGAGAACACTTCAAGCGCGCTGGTCGCAGATTGATTCCCTCCATTGGGAGATAGATAGCGAGACAGGTGGAGAGGAAGAGGATTACGAAGAAGTGTATACTCAGCATGAGCGATCATATATTCTGTTAAAGAAAATGATCAATAAAAAGCTATGGAGCGTATCGCATAGAGAGCATTCCACACCTAAAAAGGATTCAGGATACTCTGTTAGATATCATCACAGAAAGTACGTCAAAAACATTAGGCCTTCGTTGGAACTCTTGTGATGACATGTTTACTTTCAAATACAGCATAGCTAATCCTAACGCCAAAATTACTAAACGATTACTTTTGTCGGAGATATCAAAAGTATTCTACCCGTTGGGGTGGTTGTCCCCACTTACAACAAAATTAAAGCTGATATTCCAAAAGCTGTGGTTAAATAAAATGCATTGGGATGAAGAAGTTCCTGTAAACATCAAATACGAATGGGAAACCATAAAAATAGACATGGAATATTTGAATCAATGCAAAATACCACGTTGGATCGGGTATCAATCTCATCACGTCATAGAACTGCACGGTTATTGTGACGCATCTACTAAAGCCTACGCGGCAGTTATTTACGCGCGATTACAGAAAAATGATGAGACATCTGTGGTACTAGTAGTTGCTAAGACTAGACTAGTACCCGTCTCTAAAAGCGTATCGTTACCAAGATTAGAATTAAGTGGAGCATATTTACTAGCCAAGTTAATGAATAAAGTTATTAGCTGTTATAGCGAAATGGACACTCGGATATATGGGTGGACGGATTCCATGGTGGTCTTAGGGTGGCTACAAGGCGATTACAGCCGATGGAAACCTTTCGTTACGAACAGGACTAAAGTTATCGCAGCAACAATGAAACCAAGCTGCTGGCGATATGTAAAGTCGGAGGATAATCCAGCAGATGCAGCCAGTAGAGGCATTTCAGCCTCACAACTGAAAAATCAAACCCTGTGGTGGCATGGACCGCAGTCATTGAGAACGTTTGATGAAAAATTAGAAGCAAAGCAAAGCATTTATACCACGGATCAAGAAATAAAGGCAAAAACAACATAAGTTCGTATCAGTGGTAGTATCGTTAATCTTTTTTATGTCATTGATAACATCATCTCGCGCAGCTTTTAACATATCAGCGTTGCCAAACAACAATTCACTGTATTTCGAAACAGTGGGCAATATGCAAGTTATTCGAGATAAATGGAATCTTATTGTTTACTATGACATGAGCCCTTACTGGGAAGGGAATACAGCAGCCACAAAGTTTTTAGATTATTTACAAAGACTCTGCGCATCCCTAAACGATACTAGCCAATGTAATATGATAACGCTTCAATTAAATCACGACTACAAAGAAATACAGCACTATAATCAACTTATGATTAATCAGCACTTTGACGCGCGCGCCAGACAGCGTCGCGGTCTCATTAACGGTATCGGTTACGTGGCCAATAGCCTGTTCGGAGTATTAGATGAACGATTCGCAGAACAGTACAAGAAAGATATACAGCTTGTAAAACAAAACGAGCATCATCTTGATAACTTGTTAAGAAATCAGACTTCTATCATCGAAGCTGAATATAACGTATTGAAAAGAACCGAGCAAACTATCCAATTACAACATAAAACTATAAACAAACACTTGAATCAATTAGATAATGCAGCATTTGCTATTAAGCAAGAAGTTGAAGGCTTAGCTAAAACACAAGATTTTGCTCTGTCGGCACTCACGACCATCAACTTGCTTCAAAACCTAAAAAGGATTCAGGATACTCTGATAGATATCATCACGGATGTCTACCACGGGAAATTCAATACTCACCTGTTACCACCTGATCAGTTACAACGTGAGTTACAGTTTATTTCAGGACAATTAACAAAGGACACTACATTGCCAGTGGACAACCTACAGTCTGACCTAAAACATATTTATAGTATGCTGAAAGTAAAAGCGAGAATGATGCAAGAATACTTCATATTTGAGATTACTTTTCCATTGACCAGCAGAGATAGCTACAAAATCTATAAAATCATACCAGTTCCTCAGCAAATTCAAAATGATATGATTAGCGTTATACCAGCCGCAGATTTCATAGCTATTAGCTTGAAAAAGGATGCCTTCTTCACAATATCGTTTATAGAGCTCCAGTTATGTCAGCACAATGATATCTCATATTTGTGCCAAGCTAACAAACCGATTAATCATTTAAGCATTGATGAAAAATTCTGTAAACTGGATAGCAATTTAAAACAATGCATTGTAATTAAATCCCCTTGTCAAGACAGATGGCTCGAATTAAATGAGCCAGCTAGGTTCATGTACTTTTGCTGCAATACCTACTCGGTGAGGATTATATGTCAAGATCAAGTTGCCTTGAAACAGGTGACAGGAGTCGGTATCATTGACCTAGATTCGAAATGCATAATAAAAAGTAACGAGTTTACTTTGTATCCTCATGCCCATGCCTCAGCTAATACAATTAAATCTAAATCAGAAATTGTGATCCCTCAGATAGCAGAATTAAATCATATCGTAAATATATCGTTATCCCATTACACAGCATATGAAGATCCAATAAACAGCACTTTAGTCGATCTGGGAGAACGAATAAAACAACTGAAATCTGCCAATACTAACTCACCAGATTACACTCTGTCTACGCATGACATTCACCAGTACACTATTTGTTACTGCCTGCTGGGTGTAGCCGTTTTGGTGGCAGCGTACTTCATATGGAGGAGGGGTCGAGCAGTTTCTTCAGTGGAACTATCCCAAAGTGTGGCAAATAGTGTTGTGTTTTCGCGAAAGCAGAGTACGGCTGACCGTCAGCCAAGTGAAGTGAAAATACCTAGTGCGAACACTGATTGTAAACGGGACATAGCTACGTCACCTATATCTAAAAAGTGTCGCTTTAGATTAGAAGACGTGTAACATTTTTGTATCTTTTTGGCCCGGGAGCATGTACGGTGAAACCATACAGTAATAATAATGCACTAATGCTTATTCGTGCATTTTACCTCATTTCACTAATTGATATTAGTAGAGCATTTAGTACTCGATTAGCGGTCATCGCGTGTGCTCCCTCGCTCCTTTGTATTACTAAACCTTTGGTCCGAATAATATATTAATTTTTGACTTTATATGCAGTAGTATCATTTAGCCATCTTCCTAACTTTCACACGGTGACGATGTTCAAGGCTTTGATTTAAATTTCGCCATGGCGTGGCCGCACATGAGACAACAATAGTTAGTTCTGGTGTTACAACTTAGATAAAGTACCTATAGATAAAGCCTTAGAGTGAGCTTGATTGATAGAGCGAGATGGCTAATTGGCAGCTCCATGTAAATAATAAGGACAAAAGATTATTTTTTGTCTTTTTCACCATGGCCAGTTTCTGTTGTTTGTCAAATTCTAATATAATGGCAGGTTTGACAAACAAACTCAGTTTTGTTTGATTTTCTGTGATTTAATTCAATTTCTTGGGTTTCAATAGTATGTTTCCACCTTTCATACCTGGGAACACTTTTTGTTTATCTGAGAACGAAAATATTTCGTGCCGATAGATCTAAGGCTTAGATTATGTTAAGCTAAATATTATGTCTAATTTATCAAAGGGGACTATATTTCTTGTCAACAAAATTTATATTTGTCATCAAGTTGTATCACCTGTCACCTTAGATCTATCGGCACGAAATATTTTCGTTCTCAGATAAACAAAAAGTGTTCCCAGGTATGAAAGATGGAAACATACTATTGAAACCAGACCCGACGCCACCTGACGCGGACCGTGCACATATACAACACCCCACGTGATGCTACAACACGCTTCGCTAGTATCATAGACAGTATTGCCAGGTCTCGTTTTTGTTTTATCCCAAGTCTGATCTCAATTTACCCTAGATTTTAAGTTATATGAAAAATATACACTTTTTTTTGATACGATCAGATAAGATATGATAATATATTTATTTGCCAAAACATGTGTATACATACAACAAATCATTACACTTGCATGCAGGATGACAAAATAAAACAAAGGTTCAGCCATGTTTGCCATACTATGGCTTGCAAATATTATTACAAGAAAAATAATTAATTACTCCAATGAATTTAAAAATAAAATAATTACAAATGTCAATAGTAAAAAAAAAACAATTATATAGTAACCATGTCAAAAATATCAAGCAAACGTCAAATCTATGTAAAAATATTTCCAAACGTCAACAGTAGAAAAATAATAACAATACCAAAAATATTAAGCAAATGTCAAATCTATGTAAATATAATTTCAAATGTCAAAAGTAAAAAATAAATAATAAAAATGTCAAAATATATCAAATAATTAAAACATACATTAACAATATTTATGTCTAGTCTATGTAAAATATCAATCAAATGTCAAATCTATGGAAAAATATCAATTAATTTTAGAAAAATAAAATAAAAATAATTTATGTCAAATCCTTGTAAAAAAATAATCAAAAACAATTAATGTCAAAATAGTAATATCAATCTATGTCAAAATGAAAGATTCTGCCAGAAATTCGCTAATACGAGTACTATAGCACAGAATAAATAATAGTACAAGTACAGAAGACTCACTTCGTGCAACAATTCATTGAAATAGAGACTTCTGCTAGTTAGCTACAAAGTGCAATTTAGCTCGCATAAGCGCTCAGTGCCTAACGTGATATTCACCTAAACGTTGCCGTTCTCTTCTAACGCGTATCTCCGTCGCTGTCTGGCGCGGTTTGACTCGGCTCGTAAGGGTTGTCGACTTGCCGCTTTCGCTTACATCCACTATCTACCTACTTAACCACGTAATCTTTCTTATGTTTGATGCCTATGATTACACGGTCAAGTAGGTAGATAGACAATGAATATTATAGACCGTCATTTTGTTTGGTACTTCACAAATGAAAACTAGGTTACCTAAACTTCATTTACTATAACATTAGACATTTAAATAAGCCCATTTTACAGCCCGGTCAATCGATTTTGACTTCTATTGCGTTGGTGATACGACAAATGGAAGCTGTAGTAAACTTTTGGTTTTGGTAACAGATTTGTGCTTTTTATATCATCCTTATGTGTACGAGATAGAACACAAAATCGGTTGAACGGGCTGTAAAACGAGTTGTAAAGACGTCTAATGTTATTTCAAATTGAGTATAGGTACCTACCTCTTTGTTTACTCTTTAGTGATATTTTTTGTTAGTTTATTTAAAGTTGGCTTGAAGAACTCTTACGAAATATTTTTGGTTTGTTCGTTAGGTATAAGTAAGTACCTAGTTTTATATACAAACGTTAACTTTAACAAGTGCGTACACTTACTCAGGCTATTGGTAAATTCATAGGCTAAGTAGGTAACTACTTAGGCAATTATAATTTATTTTAAACTGGATCTAAAGCGTTTATTTTTATGTTAACAAAACAGTAACCATTCAATAAAAAAAAAACAAATCAAATTATATTTGTGAACAACACGAAAATCTAAAATATCTAAGTAGGTGGGTACCTATTTAGGTATTTCACACACCTATTCATTCTTTTAGGAACACCAAAATGCTTAAATATTTATACAAAACTCGTACACATTATGCACCTACTACCGATAGTTACAGATTATTTATGTAATGATTTAAATAGGTACAACAAAATAGCTTACCTTTCAAAATCTTTTGGTACTTTAAAAAAACTTAATATCGATTCATTGTTCTTTGCTTTATTTAAACACCGGTAAACACAACAACATCTTTTAAAGGCCTTAGAAGTACGTTTAGAAGTCATCGTTATTTGCTGCATAATATAAATAACGTGGCTAACGTGCGAGCCGAGCGGTAAGCGGCAACCTAATGCGTTATTCCCTCTGCAAGGTACCGCCGGCCGATCGTACCTAAACTGCGGAGTGACACCCCCCTGACTATAGTAAGCCCTGGTACTTAGAAATGACTTTAACTGTTTCTTCATTTGCATATTATTAAGATCCCTCCAACTTTTGGGTAGCTTATTATAAACAATTGGAGCCATGCAAAAAACACTTTTGCGCATAAGTGTCGTTCTACTGCTATGCAGACAGAGCTGACTTTTATCACGCCTGTTTCTCGGAAATTCATCTGCCATGCGTAATATATACATATTAACGGTTCGAGATAGTATGGACAAGGCGTACGCACTACTGCTTATTCTTTTAGTTAGGGCTTCTATGTGCGTCTTCCAATTTAAACTACGATCTATTGACAGTCCTAGAAACTTGGTTGTGTTAACTGTGTCAATTGCAATATTATTATATGTTATGTCAAAATTTGGAAAGGTCAGTACGCGCTGACATAATCATCGTCTTGCTTAAATTAATTTTTAAATTATTATTATCTAACCAATCTATAGTTTTATTCTATGTTGTATTTATGTCCTGTTTATAAAAAAATCTTTGATTACACAGTATTGTTATTGTACTGTCATCCGCAAACAGTGTCATCGGATGCTTGATTGCCATTGGAAAGTCATTAATGTAAATCGTAAAAAGCGGTGGTCCTAGTATACTTCCCTGTGGAACTCCGTAGACAATATTACGTTCCTCAGAATGAAATATTTCTTCTCGTTTTGTGTTTATGTTTATTCTGCTTATTTCGGTTATTTGTTTTCTGTTGTTTAGGTACGATTTAAAGAGCTCAAAAACGTTCCCCCTAATACCATAAGCATTAAGCTTTTTCAATAAAATATTATGGTCCACGCAATCAAATGCTTGAGTCATGTCACAGAATATCGCACACACTGGAGTATTTGTATCCATATTTGTCATAACCGTATGTAAGAAGTCGAAAATTGCCATGATAATTGTAATGTTTTTTTTAAATCCTTTTTGTTCGTTACAAAGAATATGATTTGTGTCTAAATATAAATTGAGTTCATTATAAATATATTTTTCAATTATTTTTGAGAATATTGGTATCAAGGAAATCGGTCTGTAATATTCCATTAATTCCTTATCTTGTTTTTTGAACAATGGCTTTATTACCGATTTGTTTAGGGCTTCTGGAAAAATACCTTCACTTATACTCAAATAATTTTAGCTGACTTAAATTTGATCGTCTGAAAGTGAGTTATATAAGAAAGACATTCTATTAATTGTCTATGTTTTTTAAAGTATAATTAGGCCTGGTCCAAAATAGATAAAAAAAAACATAATAAATAATAAGTTATTTGATTTTTTAGTTCATTTCTTTAGCATAGTGTTGCCATTATATATTTTATCTGCTAAGTGACAAGTAGTAACTATATCAAGTAAAAATATCATTATTGTATTTATTCCAGTAAATGAGTTAACAATACAGTTTATGTCTAAGTGTGGATGTTCCTTGCAGGTAGTTAAGAATATTGTAGTGTAGTAGAAATAAATGAATTACTTTCAATTAATGATTTCGGTTACGATGGCATCTGTACAAACATACTGAAAGCAGTAGCCGAGGAAATCTGTGGCCCTTTGAGTCATGTCATAAAGCTTTCCCTCTCCGTACTATCTATATTGATACATTTCATGCAAGATCATCCATAAGACGAAACATTACAATAAAGTATTACTCCTCTGCACCATGCCTGTGTGCCTATTATAGCATAAACATAAAAATTACCCTCACCGAGTTTGTACCCTAAAAATGACCGTGCTGATGAAACTTTACTCTAAATTAGTGTAAATTACCCTAAGTTGGCACCACTGATCATGCTTTCGACTGACTGACGCGTGGCGGCCGCGTCGGGTGTTAACTGGAAACACACTGTGTGCGAAGCGTCGGGTGGCGTGTGTGCCCCCTCTCCCGGCAACAGTCTGATCCAAACAGACTGGGTGTTGCCGCGTGTGATTGCGTGTCGTCACATGGCGTGTTGACTATGTGTATGACCATACTAAATATATGGGATTGATTCGTACTTCAACGCGTCAGAAGGCGTCGGGTGGCGTGGCGTCGGGTCAGGTGTTAATAGTATGTTTCCACCTATATTCTGTTCAGCCGGACTTATATGAGTTAGATATATCAAACCTCATTCCAACAGACTATTTCAGCAAAGCTTGCTGATAAGGCTGACTTGATATATTTTCTTCCAAACACTCCAAAACACATTCTATTTACAGCATTCTGATGCAGAACAAAAAAAAACTAAGGACTTGACTTGAAGGCCTCAGTAGCTAGGTCACGAAATTTACAAAAACAATACAGCGCAAGAAAAATTGACAATGTCACTGTCAATGTCAAACAAATCCTTTTTGTCAAAAAAATTGTCAAAACAGTCAAAATCAAAACTATATTTAGATAGAGGGCAATCAAAATATATATGCAATTTTTTTTAAATACAACAATAGTTTACGATTCCATATATTCATGTGATTATTTAGATAAGTAAACAAATCATAAAAACTAAAATGAGTAACATTCAGTACGTACAAATAAAGGATCTAAAACCCGGCATGAAAAACATAAATGCTGAGTTCATCGTGCTTGAAGTGGGCCCACCGACATTGACGAAAGAAGCGCGGGAGGTGCGCACACTGCGCGTGGCGGACGCCACGGCCTCGGTGAACCTATCCGTGTGGGACGAGCCCGGTGCTCTGCTGCAGCCCGGCGATATCGTGCGCCTGACGCGCGGCTACGCGAACCTGTGGCGCGCCGCGCTCACGCTCTACTCCGGCAAGTCCGGCGACATCCAGAAGGTGGGCGAGTTCTGCATGCTGTTCAACGAGCAGGTCAACATGAGCGAGCCACAGCCGACGCCGCCGCCCGTGGCCGCCGGCGCCGCGGTCGCCGCGCCCGAGCGTTCCAATGGAGCGCACACGCCAATGCGTGCGTTACAGGCGCCGCCCGCGGCCGCGCCCCCGCACGGCGCTAAGGCGGACCGCTTCGCGCCAGCCGACCGCGCGCCGGAGCACGGCAAGCACGCGCACAAGACGTACGTGCGCGGCCGCGGCCAGCAGCGCGGCAACAGTCGCAGGTAGCACGCGCTGCTGCCCGCCTTCAGTGCCTTTCAGGACAATGGTGCGTTCATTGTGGCTTGATGTGCAAAAACTGTGCTATCATACAGTGTGACATTCTTAAACAGGTTTCCATGCTGTGAAAGTGAAACTTGTTGATTAGCAGTGTAATATAATTATGAACAATTACACATTGTCGTAATGTGTTGGCTATTAATTAAAAAAGTCGGGGTGTTACGCATGTTTCATTTCCTTATACATCCGCTTACTCTGAATATACAACCTTAAGTTATCAACATATTAATTGTATTTAAGTATAGTTAGTGTTTCTGAACTTTACTGATGATTTAATTATTAGTAAGTTAAAGTATTTTATACTGTTTTTTATTATTTGTGAATACATTGTATAGAGAATGTGACTCATGGAAAATGTGATTGATGACAAATTAAAAACCAATTATTAAAATAATGCAAATAAATGAAATTCAAAATCAACCCATATTCATTACCTTCTCTCCAGTATTGGTACAGTAACATGCCACATGCTGACATGCATGCTGGCATGCTGAGCATTTCAATCAGGCCATTCAAATATTTATTTATTTAATTCAGGACAACCAACAAAGCATACACCAAAAAATACATGTTAAACAGGGTAGGAGGTTAAGCCACCATGACACCGCACTTGAGCTGATATGGATTCCACATTGCCCCCTATCACCTGTCACTGTAGACTGGTGCGCATACTGGTACTGAGACATACAGATGAGTTCCTGTAGCAAGTCTATGAATATCAACTTGTCCCACAGCCAGGGCCGAGCTGCCCCTGTGTGCCAAGTGTGTGGCGTTATGCTAGTATTATATTATCTGTGGTGGCGTAAACAGGAGCCAGGGCTATAGGGGTGCCGGATCAAACGCCAGCGCCAATTTTTGTCACATAAAAACTTATTCTTTACAGTTTAGTATTGATAAGCAAGTATATACTCGTACAAGTCTCCCAAGACAATATTCACGTATGTGGTTTAATTATCCAACTACCGATTTCAATTTATTTAACTGACTTACCAAAAAGGAAGAGGTTCTATGTTCGACATTATGTTTGTTTTTTTTACACAAGTACAAGTCACCCAAGACAATATTCACGTATGTGGTTTAATTACCCAACTACCGATTTCAATTTTCAATTTATTTAACCGACTTACCAAAAAGGAGGAGGTTCTATGTTCGACATTATGTTTGTTTTTTTTAGGATTCCGTACCCAAAGGGTAAAAACGGGACCCTATTACTAAGACTTCGCGATCCGTCTGTCTGTCTATCTGTCTGTCTGTCACCAGGCTGTATCTCATGAACCGTGATAGCTAGACAGTTGAAATTTTCACAGATGATGTATTTCTGTTGCCACAAAAAAATAGATTTTTTTTTACTAAAAACAGTATAAAATAAATATTTAAGGGGGCTCCCATACAACAAACGTGATTTTTTGGCCGTTTTTTGCTCGGTATTAATAACGGCAACAGGTAGACGCTTGAAATATTTACAGAATGTTTAGTTGTATAATCACTTCAAAAAATAATAATTATTAAATTAAAATAAAATAAATTAAGGGGGGCTCCCATACAACAAACGTGATTTTATTGCAATGTTTTGCGATAATGGTACGGAACCCTTCGTGTGCGAGTCCGACTCGCACTTGGCCGGTTTTTTGTGTATGTTCACGCATATCTCCGTCAATTTTGAACCGATTTTGAAAATTCTTTTTTTGTTTGAAATAGTATGTTTTGAAATTGGTCCCATTTTAATTTGGTGAAGATCTGATGAAGAACTTCGAAGATATACAACAGAACTCTTCAATAAATTACGGCAAATCTCTCGGGATTGCTGCAATCGCATGTCTGTTTACTGATTATACCATTTCATAACATAACATCACGCCAGTACGCTCTTAAGAGGTACACAGATCTCTCATTTCACCGGTTATGTTCAAGTTTCATGACATTCGGGTTATCTATTCTGGCGTTATAGGTACCTTACTAAACAATTGCCTATTAGGTACATCTGAAAAATAACAAAAAAACAAACCGACTTCCAAAGAAACACTGCAAAACGAAAAATAACTATATTTCAAGCGTCTACCTGTTGCCGTTATTAATATCGAGCAAAAAACGGCAAAAATATCACGTTTGTTGTATGGGAGCCTCCCTTTAATATTTATTTTATACTGTTTTTAGTATTTGTTGTTATAGCGGCAACAGAAATACATCATCTGTGAAAATTTCAACTGTCTAACTATCACGGTTCATGAGATACAGCCTGGAGACAGACGGACAGACAGACAGACAGACGGATCGCGAAGTCTTAGTAATAGGGTCCCGTTTTTACCCTTTGGGTACGGAACCCTAAAAAGATTCCTACGAATTGAGAACCTCCTCCTTTTTTTGAAGTCGGTTAAAAATATTTGGTGCCCCACAATATGGCGCCCAAAATCCGACATTTTAAGGGTTCCGAAGTCAACAAGGAACCCTTACCCTGTTACTAATAAACGCGGCATAAAGTTATACCAGGTATAACAAAGGAATAACCATACATTTTCATAGGTTTATACTTGGTATAACTTTATTCCGCGTTTATTAGTAAGAGGGTTATAGTTTCGCTCTGTCCGTCTGTCCGTCCGCAGCTTAGCTCAGAGAATCTAAGTACTAGAAAGCTATAATTTGGCATGTATATACATTATACATATTGAGAATTTCGACAAAGTGGTAACATAAAATCGTGAAAAAATTTTTTTTGTCGGTTACCTCTCATAGACGTAAAGTGGGGATGTATTTTTTTTTCTCCTCTATCCCATGGTGTGGGGTATCGTTGGATAGGCCATTCAAAAATATTATGGGTTTGTTAAAACCATTTTTTTATTCAGAGATTCGTTTGCGTAAAATTAAGCTTTAAGTTGCAAATTTATGTTAGAGTCAAGTGTCCTCCCATCCCCTGCCAGCGAAATGGTTGCTCTTGGCTATGTGAAAAAATACACGGCAGTAGTAAATATAACGAAATTAAAAGGAAAATTATCACGGATATCAAATAAAATCAAATGTATTTATTTCAACTATAACTATAACTATAGGCCATTATGCGGCACTTTAGAACGTTAAAAAATTTACATGTTATAAAAAATTGATTCTACCGTGCATTCGGAAAAGTAGGTTGATATGGAGAAGAATGCACAAGAAACTCCATACTTACTCTTTTAAAAAAATAAAGGCTTTTTACAATATTAACATAAATAGAACGATGCACCCAGCACTACTATACTAAATATAAAAACAAGTACTAAGTATAAAGTATTACAAGCACTAACAGGTAAATTCCTTCACTTGATAAATAGGGACATGGTTCTCACATAATTACAAATATTGTAAACATAGGTAAATTACCTAATTCAACAACAACGGAACAGTGTGCGAGTCAATTTTTTAAACAAATAGAGAAGAAAATAAATAAAAATAAAGCGTTACTATAATAATTACGAATATACCGTACATAAATTAACCATTTTGATAGTTTTCTTCACTAAAGATTGCCCTACGGAGCAGGACCAGCATGTTTCCAAGCATTCTTATCTTGAATATAATCATCTAATTTGTAATATGCTTGTTTACAAAGTGTGCTTTTAAATTTTCTTTCATTAAGTTTTAATATCTCACAAGGTATTTTGTTATAGAATTTAACACAGTATCCCATGAAAGATGTGTGTACTTTCGCTAATCTATAAGATGGCTGATCTAACTTATCTTTATTTCTAGTACAACAATTGTGTCTATCATTAATTTTACTAAAGAGATTTAAATTTTTCCTTACATTCATAATATTTTCATAAATGAATTGGCAAGAAACTGTCATAATATTAATCTTTTTAAATAGCTCCCTAAGAGATTCTCGATGACTTAACTTTTATATGGCTCTCACAGCTCTCTTTTGCAATATAAATATTGATTCAATGTCAGCCACCCGACCCCACAGTAAAATACCGTATGACATAATGCTGTGAAAGTAACTAAAATAGACCAAACGCGCGGTCTCCACATCCGTCAACTGTCTTATCTTTCCAACAGCATACGCGGCCGAGCTCAGCCGACCCGCAAGAGATGTTATGTGAGGCCCCCATTGCCAAGGGCGTCGCCAGCCGATGGCCCAGGGGGGGGCAAGTTGATATGGAGAATGAGAAAAGTATGAATTGTAGGTAAAGTCGAGAGCACATGAAGCTTTTCACTTGTAGTACGAGCCTTACATCTACAGCCATTGTAATAATATCGGTAGTTCTCGCCAAACTTCTTGGCCGTCCCGAAGTTGGCTGCAATGTCTGCGCAATAGGAAATCTCATACAAAAACAGTACCGATCCGTGCCTTGCGCATCGGAAAGTCAACTTCAGGGCGGCCCAGAAGTTTGGCGAGCACTATTCAGAGTCCAACGTGTAAAGCTACGCAACTCTACCGTACACGTTGTGCACGGAAGAGCGATCAAAATTTTCAACGCTTTTCCGTGTCGGGAAAGAAGGTTTTTGCCTATTTTAGGATATCAACAACGGTTCGATCTGTTGGGTTTGGTTTATATATATTCATTCGAGTTTCGACGTACGGGAATGATCAATCAAGCAAGTCAAGTCAAAGACTTAGGACTGTGGTTGCTTTACATTTGGCAACTTTTTTAGAATCTCTAGGGGGGGGCAGCTGCCCCCCCCTGCCCCCCCTTGGCTACGCCCTTGCCCATTGCAATTTATCGTCCAGAGTGATTCCCAGAAAAACTGTTTGATTTACATAGTCCAGCTTTTCCCCATTCAATATGATGTCGCATTCGCTACTATTGACATTCGGCAATGTGAATCTAATACATTTAGTTTTTTTTTCATTTAGTACCAAATTGTTTGCCGTGAACCAAGTTTGGACCTGATGAATAGACTTATTCACATCATCAAGATTTTGTGACCGCCGATCTATTTTAAATATCAAAGATGTGTCATCAGCAAATAACACGATCTTCGGTTGATTTTGCAATAATTGGGGCAAATCGTTTATGTAAACTAAAAAGAGGAATGGACCCGATATAGAGCCTTGAGGAACGCCCATTGTCATTTCAGACCCTAGAGAGTTTACGCCGTTTACCTGAACTTTAAATTGTCTGGCTTTGAAATAAGATTTAAGTAATTCAAGGGCCGTATGTCTAACCCCATAGTGCTCGAGTTTCAACAATAGTGTCTCATGGTTAACGCAATCGAACGCTTTCGAGAGGTCGCAAAAGATTACAATGGCGTCTTGTGCTTCTTCCCAGGCGTTAAAGATGTTCTTTATTAGGGTCACACCAGCGTCAGTTGTGCAATGCCCTTTGGTGAAACCATACTGTTGATCATGCTGTAACGATTTCGTTACAATCTGCCCATACTTAACTTCTTTTAATTAAAAATAAAAACACAAAATAATCAAATTATAATAAAATCCGAACGGTTAATTATCTATCAACGCAAGCTAAGTTTTCGAACGCAGCGAGGTGAAGTTGGTGCGAGCCGCGAGGAACGAGGCATGTCATTGCATTGACCGTGAGCGAGCGAGCACAAGTATCTCTAAGTAGTCTGTGAGCGAGCAGGCGAGGTGCATTGACTTTCTGCCCACAATTTTTCCTATAAAAAAATTACTCTAGTAAAATCCAATTAATCCTTAATTGATAATTGGCATTCTTCATTCTTTTAATAAATACCGTGAAGGGATAAAATTTACATTATGGGCCGCTGCATTGGTAGTTCATATTTTTTGTATAGTACTCATAAAAAGAAAGCTTTTTACAAATTTTCAAGACTCGGAAATTTTATGTTTTTTTGTATGTTTTTCGTGGAGAAAAAAAATGAGAATTAGTCCAAGAGCGAGCGAAGCGAGCTCGGGAGCTTAGGGCACCCCGACAGGTTACTTTAGACCCTCCAGACAGAAATAGGAGCCCCGCGCAGCGGGACTCAGTCGACATTGTTGTTAAAAAGTAATTGTAAACATTTTAACCATGGATATCTCCATAACCATGGGGTTTCGCGGGGTGGGGATGGTACAGTGGGGCAGCCCCTCTATCCCCCCACTTCCCTACCCCCTTTCCCGCCCCAAAAATCGATGGATATTGATGGAAATTTTTATTCTAACCTAAAAACTTTAACCATGGATATCTCCATAACCATGGGGCTCCGAGTAGTGGGGATGGTACAGGAGGCCATCCCCCACTCCCCCCTCCCCCCCTCCCTTGCCGTGCCATAAATCAGCGGCCCATAGTGTAAATTTTAACCCCGTGAAGTTCACCCCAAACTGTTGGGTGAGTGTTCAAACTTATTATGTGTTATTTTTAGTGGTGATATCGGTGAGTAGCTTTGTACTTTGTAACTAACGGCCAAATGCTCAGCTGTCTAGTAATTAAGCTGTTTTGCTTTTATTGTTTCTCATTGTAGTTGGTTGGGTCACATATTGATCATCTTGCTTGATTCGCGCTGGTTCGTAGAATACAGACGTGCTCGTTAGCAATATTTAATTAAAACAATTATAATAGTGACCTTCTTTATTGTACAAATTTTTGCCTACTGTGTATAGTTTTGTAAACATAATGAACACTTAGAAACAGTGAAGTGACTATCAAATAAGATGGATAACAGTCCCTGTAATCCAATCGGCCGAGTGCAAGCCTCCACCTCGCCAGCGAAGACGACGACGCAAATTCCAGCCCAATCAGATTTCTCGATTGAAGTCGCATCCACGCCCGAAATACAAAGATGGATGTCAACCATTGAGCAGCACTTAAATGAGGTTTGCTCTATTGCCTCGGATGGCAAACTAAACTCGGAACAGAAACTAAAAATTTCTAACTTGTGTCGTAAAATAGGATCTGGCACCTCACAGATGGCAGTCCTATACCAATCTTTGAAGCAGAAAGCAATTGGGTTGTTGAATTTAAAAAAAAATACGATTTTTTAAATTTATTTTGAAACTTTACATATCATAAATTATATTGTCGTTGCAAAAATCTAAAGTATATTTTTTTTCAATTTATTATAAGCAATTGAAAATCGATAAAATTTTAAAAAGAACCACCTGTCTACGAACGGGCCATGATTGGTCGCCATGTTGGTGACGTCATAACGTTCAAGGAATTTCACGATAGTACAGTGTCACATGAATTGACTAAAAATATCCGAAAATTAGTGTAAAAATATTATTTATAACAGCAAATTTTATTTAGACATGTGTGATAAAGGATTCATAAAGGCTAATTTCGATAAGATATCCATCTGATGGACGATTTGGAAAAATTGAGCATAAGTAAAGTACCTAGTCGTAATGGATATTACGTGTTAGTAGTAGGTGTTTGTCATTGTTATTTACACAATACATTTAGAAACATAATTGTCATAATGTAATTGTTTTTACATATGGGTAGGTGATATTCGTGTAAAATAAAAAGCTAACAAACACGATTGGCGCGCAACTTTGACTTTAGATATCAAAAAACTTCATAAGTACCACTAAATATTATACAACCCGAAATCTGTGGAGCCTTTATTTTTATTTATTTTTTGTATAACATCCTTAAAATTTTCGGTATTTTCCATTATTTGCATATCCCTTAATAATATTAAACACAAATATCTATTTAATATAATTACAAACACTAAAAAACTTTGTAGAACAAAAACGTGAAAATATTAATTCGGTACATTTTCTTATATCTCTTAAAGGCGTCGACCGATTATCACAATTCAAACAGAAATATTAGTTTTACGCCTATATCCGTCATTTAAAATAAAATAATGAATATATCTCCATAAACAAAAAATCATGTTTTCAAGTTACGTAATTATACAAAAATGTCAAGTTTGCTCGAAAGTTCCCTTAAAAATTTACTTGTCTCAATCTTTAATGATCAAATTAAGAAATTAATCAGAATCTAATACTAAATTAGAACAAGATAACAAAGTAATTAGCATATTCTAATTGGAATCTAGTTAGACATAGAACATTTCTCAAAACTTAAGTACAGTTTGCTAAGTTGGGTATTGCGCGAATCACATAATAATGGGGAGTTATTTGTAATATTCGTACATAATGATACGAAGCAAGCTCGATAACTTTTAAGGTTCGATATTTATGATCAATATATTCGATATTCATCAATATATTGACGATAATAACAAGATGGAATTGGTTATAAGTAAAAACACTGTATAAGCTATGTGCCACAATGAGTAGAAATGAACGTTGTGACGTCACACGGGCTCGGCTTTGTTCGGAAAACTGTCGGGGTGTTTTCGGTACTTGATAATAAAAATTATTTTCGATTGGATTTTACTTTGTAATTACAACGAAAAAAATAAAACAGAAAATAGTTTTGTATGAAAACTTATATATGATCTTTCCATTTATTACAAAAAAAAAGATGGTTCAACAAACCAATTCTAGCACACGACATGATTGATGCCTTAAAAGAAAAGCGCAATTTGACTGAACACATCTCGGACCTGAAGCAGACGATTAAGGATTCTGGCACTGCGGGCAATGTTTCGTTTGCCGACATGGTGAAAAAGGGGTCAAATGATTTCGTTCGACCGAACAATTTAAGCTCTGTGGTCATTTATCCTAGTGACAAACTCAAGTCCAGTGACGAAACTAAAGACATGGTAACAAAAATCATACGACCTGATCAAATGAAGCTGCATGTACGAGGTGTCCGCAAGACCAAAAATGGAGGTGTTATTATTAGCACAGAGACCAAGCATGACGCCGAAAAAATTAAGAACGCCGTCCAGCTTTCTACATCTGGACTAACCGCCGATGAGCCCAACAAGCGCAAACCACGGATCGTGATTGTAGGAGTGCCGTCTTCCCTGTCTGAAACTGAAGTCTTCAGGTGCATTTACGAACAGAATATACCCGACAAGTTGCCAGAGATGTCCATGGAGTCCTTTTTGGCCTCTGTTAAATTAAGCCACAAATCTGGGAAGAAAGATGCGTCGAGCTGTAATTACATCATTGAAATTCCAGCCAATATACGTAAAGCCCTAATTTCGACATCAAGGCTGTTTATAAATTGGACGTCCTGCCCTGTTAGGGACTTCACTCTGGTTACCAGATGCTACAAGTGCCAATTATATGGTCATGCAGCCAAAACATGCAGAGAGGTCAACTCTGTGTGTGCTCACTGCGGTGAAGCTGAACACTCGGTGTCCGATTGCACGAAGAAAGCGGACACATCGAAATGCGCAACTTGTTCGCGCTTTAAAAAGCCCAACAACCATAAAACGGGAGACCCTGAGTGCCCTGCTAGGAAAATAGCGGAATACAGGCACATAAACTCTATCGACTATGAGGGCGTCTAGTACGTCATACTCAAGGTCACACGCGTTGAACGTTGCTGCTGACACTGCAATGGCCTACTAACCGTCAATTTGTTGCTGGCTAAGCACATTAGTCGTTAGCTGCAAAAATTAAGTGTATGTTTAATTTTACAATTTTGCTTACCAATTATTTCCGAATCTTTATATGTGTAATCAAAGTGCAATTTTTTGCAATATAGGTAAATTAGACATTAAGTAATTATGACCTAGTAGTTTAGTTCTATGTTTATAGTTTTAAGTAAATTAAAATTAATTTTCAAAATTATACAATCTTGCCACTATTTTTAGACTTCTTATGTTAAATATTGTTTAAATTCTCTTGTGCGATATGTACGATAAGCATATTTTTAGAGCTCCTACAGCCTGTGATACAGGATTACCTAGTACAGGCATCTTACATTATTATACCTACCTACATTAGTTATCTAAGATTGAAACTGTGTTTTTACCTTTCTAATTTCTGAATAAAGATTTATTATTTATTATTATTATTATTATTATCTTTTAAATCATACTCATAAACCCACTCAACTACCTACATTATATTTTATCAATAAAAATATCATCATGACTGTTACGTTTTATAATCACCTACGGCTGTGTTAGAACTGTATAGACATTTACCGCTTTTTAATGGTTTGCTGTCATCTATCTAGAACATTCTTATTGTTATAAAATTTTACTAAAACGTAAACAAATTTGATGTGCGTTAGAATAGCAGAACCACTCTTTCTATTATTAGTGTTTCGATAAAGTTATAATTATAACCACTATTTTCTGCCTTAAAACTAAAAGTACGAATTAGTGCTAATTAGTAACAATTAGTGCTAAACATATTATTGTCTCCTTTCATGTATCTATTATTATCATTTTCATTCCTACATATCCATTGTATTATTATCACTGTTTGACTGCCTCATCATCGATCACTATTTCATGCTGTTAGTTGCCATTGCACTTTTGCATTGAGGATGAGATGTCACAGTCAAACAGGGAATGTGGACTTTCCCTAAGACGTCTGGAAATTAATTCCAGGGTTCCTACCCCGGCTTCAGACCGGCTGCCGCTACTACCTAGCGTGTGTGTTGGCCTACCCTAACGCACTGTTAGCTGCCTAACTCTGTGTCGCCGCGCTACGGGACTACCTTCCACCTACTCTGCACCACCGTTTCCCAGGATCTAGCAACGAGCGGAAATGTACTGCACATCACCGGACGCCTCTAACGCTAAGGCCAGTGGTACACTATCTTGTGGCTACGCTACGTACTTCGGACCGCGAGTGGCAACCCCGACCCTGAAGTCTAATAAAATTGTTAACCTTCAGTTGGTTTTTATTCTACTACCTTCTAGCTACCTGTTAGGTAGGTAAACCAGTTAGAAGCGTTACAATGTAAGATGGAATGTTTGTTAAAATGCTTGCTTTAGGCCATAAAGTTCATATAGATTTTCTCTGCTTTTACGAAAGCCTGGAGTCGCCTTTAGGATACTATGTTGCGTATGTTCTGGTTGTCAAATGAAATAACAATTCACGATAAAATAAAACCGTACTATATTGTTCTCACATCAAACTTACAACAAATACTAATTAATATTTACTCTAAACTATTCTACAACCTAACTTATCAGTATGAGTGCATACGAACGACTGGCAAGTGGCGTCCTATGCCGGCGTCTTAAGTAATGTAGCGCCTGCGTTAATGTAAATAAACAATCTTATCACTTCAGCAGGGGCGCTACATCAATCCTCCCCAAAAAAATAATGAAAACAAGTAAACTTCGATATAAATCAAAAATAGAACAGTTAACTTTATATTACGATTCACAAATCTCCGGGACTTATTCTCTATAATTTCTTACGTAAGTTGTCAAATAAATATAAGTTGAAACAATTCAAATATAAACAAAAGTTGCCGTACTCGAATTATCAATAACAATAAAAAATTTCAAGCATCTCTGTTGTTGATTTATAATTATGCTAACGCGGCACTTATGGTTAACATAAATATTCTGTTATCTGGATACTTCATAAGTTCATATGGCTAGCGCGTTGTGTGCTCAAGTAGTACTTAGAAATATACTTCCAAGTAAGTAAAAAATATTTCAAACACTTTCGAATTATTTTTTATACAATGACGACATCACAAAAAACTCAAAACTCTGTGTTTCAATAAGTTAGACTATTATTTATAGAGCACTCAGCTCGTAATATTTATAACACATAATTTATGTTTCCCTTTACCACTTATAAACTGTTGCACTACATACGACGCTTATTAGAAAACTATTCGTACTGCTGTGTTTCAGGGTGACAGTATTTCACTATTACTAGATACTCTAGATATACAAATTTAGGCTTTTTTACGGTTCAAACTGGACTACTTTAAACAATGAATAAAATGGATGAGAATTGTGAAGATGACACTTTACACATATATAGCTATGCACGTGCACTTACATAGTATGCTTGTATGTATGTCCCTTCAACATCCTCTCCCCTAATTAAAAATGAAATCAACAACAATTAATTATAAAAATAAACAATATGTATCTATGTGTTTATACTAACGCATTCAAAGATTCAATTCAAAATCAATCAAAATCAATTTTTATTTTATTTTACATAGGCCTACATGGGCACTTATAAAACGTCGACATAAGGCGCACGGTTCGGGTTGGTCGTTTCCTATCGTGAAGAACCGGCAAGAAACTCCATGGTTACTCTTTTAAAAATATGGTTTGTTTTTACAATATTTCCATGTTACAGCATTACTTAAATATGGGAGGACAACGTAGGCCCGACAATAAAACTTTAGAAACAAAAATAAAAAGTAAAATGAGATATAAAGTTATCAAATGTTATCAAGCATCTAGGAATCTAGAAGGCCTACAATGTTCACACATTTACAAAACAATCGGTAAAAGCATCTAAGATACAAAGGTAAAAAAAATAAATAAAAATAAATGTATAACAAGACTAAATTAAACATGTGGCACAAATGTAGTTATCAGTGCTGTAACTATTCTTAGCAAAGGGTTATTAAGATGATTGAAAACCATTGTAAAAAGTCCAATTAAAAGAAGAGAAAAAAAAATAACAATGAGATGGGATATGGGGTACGTCCGGAACACCAGTGGTCATTATCACTGAATTTAAAAGTCACTGATCGCGCACAAATAGTCACAAAAGTTAGTACACTGTGGCCCAATAAAAACAATCACGTCGGAGTCACCAATTTAGGATACTATGTTGCGTGTGTTCTGGTTGTCAAATGAAATAACAATTCACGATAAAATAAAACCGTACTATATTGTTCTCACATCAAACTTACAACAAATACTAATTAATTTTTACTCTAAACTATTCTACAACCTAACTTATCAGTATGAGTGCATACGAACGACAGGCAAGTGGCGTCCTATGCCGGCGTCTTAAGTAATGTAGCGCCTGCGTTAATGTAAATAAACAATCTTATCACTTCAGCAGGGGCGCTACATCGCCCAATCGCTAAATACGAACTTGCTGTAAATACTTTTCGCTTTCAGTGGAAATGACTCATTAAATTGGGTGTTTAGGACTTTAGAAAATTCGGCATAGAACTCATTTGGGTCATCTATATTATTAAAGTTATGAACACATAAGTTACTATTCACGCTATTATTAAATTTTTCTAAATTATTAGAAGTAATTGGTCTAAATTTTATTTGTATTTTTTTTAGAGGTATGTAGGTGCTAAAGGTAGGTTATTGTTTGACCACTGTGATCAGATGCTAACTTATTTACAATTTCTTAATCTAAGTAATCACAATTACAAAAAATGTTATATAAACAAGTCGCAGAAGAAGCTGTCACTCTGGTTGGCTCCATAAACACATTTGCCAGATTAAAAGATTTAATAACAAAAAATTAAACCGACTTCCAAAAAAACGCTGCAAAACGAAAAATAACTTTCTTTTCCGAAGTCGGTGTCTTTGGTACATTATTGTTTTCCGTGTTTCTACACCGACTTCGGAAAAGAAAGTTATTTTTCGTTTTGCAGTGTCTTTTTGGAGGTCGGTTTAATTTTTTGTTAAAACGTTTTTTATTTATCTCTTTTTAGTTTTGATAGGTACTTCCAATTGCAATAAACATCATATATAGCCAAAGTACATCTCATGACGATTCCAATAAGCCCATACACGACTAGGATACACTGTTTTATTTCGGAGTACCAGTGCTTACCTGCCGGCTTCATCATCTGATCAGTTCGATGGTACCATTTTCATCAGCACTATTAGCTTTATCATAGTCGTTAAACTATTCTAGATATCTTATAACCCATGAAATACTTAGCATTAAGGAATTCTATTGGCCATCTGTGGTCTTCTTCACCAGTTCCGCTTCACCAAATGTTACTTGAAGGTCGTCGGCAAGGGGAAGGGCAGGGGCAAAGGGGCAACAGCGGCCGTCCCTAACGTCCCTGCCACCGCCACCCCTCCCAGCCAGTCGCAGTCGACTGGCAAGGGGAAGGGGAAGGGCAAGGGCAAGGGTGCGACAGTGGTAGTCCCTGCCGTCCCTGCCACCGCCACCCCTCCCAGCCAGTCGCAGACGACCGGCAAAGGGAAGGGAAAGGGGAAAGGGCCACCCCCCAAGGCCACCAGCGCTGCTCCCACAGCCAAAACCGCCGGCACCAGGAGGAACCTCGTTCCTCCTAAGACCGCAGCCGTCGTGGTGACGCTCACCGCGGAGGCTGCGGCGCGTGGAGAGACGTATGCGTCCGTATTGTTGCGGGCGCGTACCAATGCCGATCCCACCCAACTGGGGATCGGCAAGGTCTCTTGCCGGCGGACCCAAGCCGGGGCTCGAATCTTTGAGTTCCCGGGGGCAGAGGACAGCGCCAACGCGGACCTCTTCGCAACAAAGTTGCAAGAGGGATCCGTTTGGGAGGCCATATAAGGCGGCGCGGAACCAACTGCGCCCCTATGGTCCCCCACTGACGGAGACCCTGGAGCCGGCGTTGCTGGATGGGGTGGTCCGGTCCCTGTTTCCGCGCATGGCCGACTTCACCCCACCAACGATGAACCCCCCACAGGGGGTGGTGGCTTCGCCGGAGGAGGAGGTCCCTCCGGTATCGGCGGACGAACTTCGCGCGGGGGTTCTGTGCCTCCGCGCGAAGAAGGCGGCCCCTGGACCGGATGGCGTCCCCGCACGGGTGGTGGCCATCGCAGCGTCCCTCATGGAGGAGAGGTTTCGGGACCTCTTCAGCGCGTGCCTGACGGCTGCGAGGTTCCCGAGGCTCTGGAAGGAGGGGCAGTTATGCCTCCTCCGGAAAGAGGGACGCCCGGTGGATTCCCCCTCGGCATACCGGCCCATCGTTCTACTCGATGAGGTCGGTAAATTGTTCGAGGGGATCATCACCACCCGGCTAAATAGCCTGTTGCGGGAGGTAGGGCCAGACCTGTCGGACGCCCAGTTCGGTTTCCGACGGGGGCGTTCGACGGTCGACGCGTTGACCCTACTCAGGGGCCAAGTGCAGGAGGCGGTGGAGTCGGGGGGCGGAGTGTTGGCGGTGTCGTTTGACATAGCCAACGCCTTCAACTCCGTCCCCCACTCGACCATATTGGTGGCACTCCGGTACCACGGAGTGCCCCAATATCTGCGGGTGATCCTGGCCAGCTACCTGGAGGACCGAGAGGTCCTCTTCGTGGACAAGACGGCCAGGATCAGGCGCTATGGCGCGGAGTCCGGTGTTCTACAGGGGTCGGTGCTAGGGCCCCCCTTGTGGAACATCGGATTCGACTGGCTCCTGCGGGGAGCCCTCCTCCCGGGCACGAGTGTCATCTGCTACGCGGATGACACTCTCCTCGTTGCGGGGGAGGAACTTTGGGGAGGCGGCCTGTTTGGCCTCGGCTGGCGGATCCTTGGTCGCAGGGAGGATCCGCCGGCTAGGATTGAGGGTGGCGCTGAACAAGACCGAGGCCGTGTTCTTTCACGGGCCTCGGCAGCGCCGCCCTCCAGACGCCCACATCGTCGTGGAGGGCGTCCGGATAAAGGTCGGGGCCCAGATGAAGTATCTGGGCCTCGTGCTAGACAGCAGGTGGCGCTTCGGCCCGCACTTCAGCGGGCTGTCGACGCGCCTGCTGAAAGCCGCGGACGCCCTCTCATGGCTCCTACCAAACCTGGGAGGGCCTAAGGACCGATGCCGGCGCCTCTATGCCGGCATCTTGAAGAGCATGGCTCTCTATGAGGCACCCATCTGGGCGGACTCCCTCCACAGGAGGGAGAATGCGACCGCCATCCGCAGATTGATCCAAGTTGTTGGGCAGGACCTCTCGCTTCCCAGCGTGGTCAACTCCATGCTGGGGAGTGAGGAGGCCTGGGTGGCGGTTGCCTCCTTTTGCGAGGATGTGATCCCACCATTTTGGGGATCGGCAAAGTCTCATGCCGTCGGACGCAAGCCGGGGCTCGTTTATTCGAGTTCCCGGGGGCGGACGGCGGTAAGAACGCAGACCTCTTCGCGGCTAAGCTGCAAGAGGTCATTGCGGACGCGGCGAAGGTGGCCAGGCCAATCAAATCGGCGGCCTTAGAGGTGACCAATCTTGACGATTCGGTCACCAAAGAGGAGGTTGTAGCTGCAATCGCAGAGACAGAGGGTTGCAGCGTCGCAGCGGTGCAGGGCCGGGGCATCAGGCCCGGCCGCGGCGGCATGGGCACCATCCGCCTGGAGTGCCCAGTCGCCGCTGCCAAAGCCGTCCTAGCCAAAGGACGGCTTGCCGTCGGTTTCAGCTCGGGTGTAGTCCGGGCCCTCGTGGCTCAGCCACTGCGGTGCTACAGGTGCTTCGGCATCGGACACACCCGGGCTCTCTGTCCGTCCAGCGTCGACAGGACGGACAGCTGTTACCGCTGCGGCAAGGAGGGCCATAAGGCCGCCTCCTGCAAGTCCGCCACGCCGCACTGCGCGGTGTGTGCCGCCAGTGGCCGCCCGGCGGGCCACGTCACCAATGGGAGGAACTGCAGTCCTCCCCCCAAGAGGGGCAAAGCGCAGGCGTCGATCCGGCCTGCCGCTACTGCCGCCGCCGTCCCAGAAACTGGGACTACGATGGCTGCTGGCCTGGCTGAGGAGGGGGGTGCGATGTCCGACTAATGCATAGAGTCGAACATCGCATCCTCCAGGCGAACACCAACCATTGCAGAGCGGCCCAGGATCTGCTGATGCAGACCATGGCCGAGTGGTTGGTGGACCTGGCGGTGGTCGCCGAGCCGTACTCGATGCCTGGCCGTTGGCTGGGTGATCGGGACGGCTTGGTGGCGTTGGTGTCGCGGCCCGCCACGGACTCCCCTCCCCTCTCGCTTCTAGAGAGGGGACCGGGATACGTGGCCGCCGCGTGGGGAGAAATAGCCCTGGTCGGGGTCTACTTCTCCCCAAACCGCCCTCTAAGGGACTTCGAGGAATTCCTCGAGGTCCTTACGGCAGTCGTCGGGAGGGCGGCGCCACGCCAGGTCGTCGTGTTGGGCGACCTCAACGCCAAGTCAGCGGCCTGGGGCAACCCGGCCGCCTGTTGCAACGTCCGGGGACGCGCCGCCGAATTTTGGGCGGCTTCGTGCGGTGTGTCCCTCCTAAACAGGGGGGACGTTCACACGTGTGTGCGGCAGCGGGGAGGATCGGTGGTTGACGTTTCGTTCGCCACCCCCGTGCTAGCCGCCCGCGTCGTGAACTGGCGGGTGGAGATGGTGGAGACCATGTCGGACCACCGTTACGTGCGGTTCGACATCGCCCCCACCCAGGGCCCGCGGGGGGGAACGGCCCGCTCGGGCCAATCTCCCTTCCCGCGGTGGGCTCTCACCCGCCTGGACCGGGAGGCAGCCCAGGAGGCGGCGTTCCTCCAGGACTGGCTCTCGCCCCCTGTGGAGGCCCCGGACGTTGATGCCGCAGCGGTCGAGCTCCGGGAGTCCTTGACCGAGGTGTGCAACTCCAGTATGCCTCGGTCTCGCCGGCCGCACCCCCGTCGGGCCGTCTATTGGTGGACGGAGGAGCTGGCGGGGCTCCGGGCCGCCTGCGTGGCGGCCAGGAGGGCCTACACGCGGAGCCGGCGGCGCAGCGCACGAAGCCAGGCCGACGAGGACCGCCTCTACGCTTATTACGGAGAGGCGAGGACGGTCCTCAAAACGGCAATGTGCGCTGCGAAGGACTCGGCGAGGGCCGAGATGCTCGAGGGTCTCGACCGGGATCCATACGGGAGGCCGTACAAGGTAGCGCGGAACCAGCTGCGGCCCTATGGTCCCCCGCTATCGGAGACCCTCGAGCCGCCGTTACTGGATGGGGTGGTACGGTCCTTGTTTCCGCGCAGGACCGACTTCACCCCACCAGTGATGGACCCCCCGCGGCAGGCGGCCCCGCCGGAGGAGGAGATCCCCCCGGTGACTGCGGATGAAATCCGGGAGGGGATTCTCCGCCTCCGCGCGAAGAAGACGGCCCCTGGGCCGGACGGCGTCCCCGCACGAGTGGTGGCAATAGCTGCCTCTCAGATGCAGGACAGGTTTCGGGAACTGTTCAGCGCGTGCCTTGCGGCTGGGCGGTTCCCGAAACTGTGGCGGGAGGGGCAGCTGTGCCTCCTCCGTAAAGAGGGACGCCCGGTGGACTCCCCCTCGGCTTACCGGCCCATCGTTCTGCTCGATGAGGTCGGTAAGATGTTCGAGGGGATAGTCGCCGACCGGCTGAATGGCCTGCTGCGGGGGGTGGGGCCAGACCTGTCGGACGCCCAGTTCGGCTTTCGACAAGGGCGTTCGACGGTCGACGCCTTGGCCCTGCTGAAGGCCCAGGTGCAGGAGGCGGTCGAGTCGGGGGAGGGGCTGTTGGCGGTGTCGTTCGACATCGCCAACGCCTTCAACTCCGTGCCCCACGCGACGATATTGGAGGCGCTCCGGTACCACGGAGTGCCCCAATACCTGCGGAACCTCCTGGCCAGCTACTTGGAGGACCGAGAGGTCCTCCTCGTGGACAAGACAGCAGGTGGCGCTTCGGCCCGCACTTCAGCGGGCTGTCGACGCGCCTGCTGAAGGCCGCCGATGCCCTATCTTCGCTCCTCCCCAACCTGGGGGGGCCGAAGGAGAGATGCCGGCGCCTATATGCCGGCATCCTGAAGAGTATGGCCCTTTACGGGGCCCCCATATGGGCGGACTCCCTCCAGAGGAGGGAGAATGCGACCGCCATTCGTAGGCCCCAAAGGGCCATAGCACAGCGGGTAGCGAGGGCCTACCGCTCGGTGGGCTTCGCGGCGGCGTGCGCTCTGGCGGGCACCCCTCCCTGGGAGTTGGAGGCTTGGGTGCTCGCCAGAGTGTACGAGTGGACGGCGCGGCGAAAAGCGCTAGGCGAGCGCCCCGCCGCGGAAGAGCGGGAGGCCGTGCGGCGGGAGGCGAGGGCTGCCATCGTCCTACATTGGACGCAGGACCTCGCCTCCGCCACTTTTGGCCGCCGGACGCTGGACGCGCTCGGTCCAGTCCTGCAGGGCTGGCTCGAGCGGCCACATGGTTTCCTCTCGTTCCGTCTAGTGCAGGTGTTGTCCGGACATGGTTGTTTCGGAACGCACCTGCACCGGATCCGGAGGGAGGAAACCCCGGCGTGCCACGACTGTGGCGCGGAAGAGGACACGGCGCAGCACACCCTCGAGGTGTGCCCAGCCTGGGCTGAGCTGCGCCGTGCCCTGACAGGAGTTGTCGGGCAGGACCTCTCACTTCCCAGCGTGGTAGACTCCATGCTGGGGAGTGAGGAGGCCTGGGCGGCGGTTGCCTCCTTTTGCGAGGACGTGATGTCGCAAAAGGAGGCGGCGGAGCGTGCGCGGGAGGACGATCCTCTCGCGCCGCCGCTCCGCAGGCGGAGAGGGGGTGGGAGGAGACGGTTATACGATCGCCTCCTCCCACCTCCTGGTGGTGACTAGCGGGCGACGGGCGCGGGGGCGCCTTTCGCCCGCATTGCACTAGTCACCACCCTCGTTGGGCGGGAACGGTCGAGCACTCACACACGATCGTTCCCGGGCCCCTCCACTAAGGGAGGGGCTGATGACGATGTGGCTCAGCTGCCCGGTGGCCGCTGCCAAAACCGTGGCCGGCGCCGGCCGCCTGAATGTGGGCTGGACGACGGCAAGAGTGGCCCTGCTGGCGGCGAGGCCCCTAAGGTGCTTCAGGTGCCTCAACCTGGGCCACGTCGCCAGCAAGTGCCCATCAGAGGTGGACCGCAGCGGTTTGTGCTTCCGCTGCGGAAAGTCGGGCCACCGGGCGCGTGAGTGCCGAGCCGAGCCCAACTGCGCCACTTGCGCTGCAGCGGGCAAACCGGCCCGGCACCCTCTGGGCGGAGTGGGCTGCGTGGGCGATGGGGGGCAGGCCAAGGCCAAGTCAGGCGCCCATCGCCCAACAACAACGGAGGGGCCAGCTGAGACCGCGCCCTGATGATGCAAGGAGTCAAGTTACTACAGGCGAACATTAACCACTCTGCCAGGGCCCAGGATCTATTGTCCCAGTCCCTGGCAGAGTGGGGCATTCAAGTTGCCGTGGTCGCCGAGCCCTACTACGTCCCCACTCGGGACGACTGGGTCGGAGACCGGGAGGGATTGGTGGCCATCACCGCCCCCGCTGCCGCTGGCGCCCCGCCCATTGACCACGTGTCGAGGGGTAGGGGCCACGTGCTGGCAGCCGTGGGCGGTGTCTCGTACATAGGGGTGTACTTCTCGCCTAACCGGGGTCTCGCCGACTTTGAGCAAATGCTCGTGGAGGTGGGATCTCTGGTTGGGCGGGCCGCCCCTAGCCCCGTGCTAGTCGCTGGGGATTTCAACGCCAAATCTATGGCGTGGGGATCCCCGGTGACGGATGCGCGGGGTGAGTGTTTGGAAGAGTGGGCGATCGCCATGGGTCTGGCCGTCCTCAATACGGGGTCGGAGGACACGTGCGTGCGGCAACAGGGCGGGTCGATAGTCGACATAACGTTGGCATCGGCCGCCCTGGCGCGCCGTGTCCGGGACTGGAGGGTGGTGGTGGACGCGGAGACACTGTCTGACCACCGGTACATCCGATTTGATGTCTCCGCGCTCCCCACCGGCCCGCAGGGCTCGGGCCCGACCCCGGTTATTGGGGGCGGTCCGCGCTGGGTGCTTAGACGGCTCGACAGGGAGGTCGCCAGAGAGGCCGCTATTGTCGAGGACTGGGTGTCCGGACCCGACGTCGTCGTACAGGACGTGGACGAGGAGGCGGGGCGCCTTGGGGCCTCGCTGGGTCGCATTTGCGACGCGGCGATGCCCAGGGCGAAGCCCCTCCCACCGCGGCTTCGGGTGTTTTTTTTTTTTTTTTTTTTTTTTTTTTTTTTTTTTTTTTATCTATTATAGGCTTGCGCTTGACCACTATCTCACCTGATGGTAAGCGATGATGTGGTCCACGATGGAGCACGCTTGCCTAGAAGTAACCTATTCACTCTTGATTTAAAGACCCCTAGATTGTAGCTATCGGGAAACACAGACTCCGGCAGGGAATTCCACTCCTTAGCTGTACGCACAATAAAAGTATTCTCAAAACGCTTAGTGCGTATGGGTGGGATGTCCACCATGTACCGATGGCGCATCGCCGTACGTCTGGTAGTCCGATGATGAAACGGGCTGGGTGGGATTAGATCATGCAATTCCTTCGCACACTCCCCGAAATGTAACCGATAAAAAACCGACAAGCTGGCAACTCGGCGACGATGTTCAAGGCTCTGGAGCTTTGACTTAACCAGTGCCTCATCGCCGATGAGCCTCTTGGCCCGCTTTTCGATCGACTCTAGTGCATCTAGCTGGTATTTGGCAGATCCGTCCCAGAGATGAGAACAGTACTCCATGCATGATCGAACTTGCGCTTGATACAAGCTGAGCAGCTGTTCTGGCGTGAAGTACCTTCTCACCTTCGCAAGGATTCCCAACTTTTTGGCAGCCAGCTGAGCCTTTGCCTCAATGTATGGGCCAAAATTGAGAGTCGATGTCAACGTAACGCCAAGAAGCTCAAGATGGTCAGTTATTGGCACGGTCACATCGCGGAAAGTTGGAGCCGGGTGAAATTGGCTCTTTTTAGCGGAAAAAAGACACGCCTGGGTTTTAGCAGCATTAAACTTGACCAGATTGGCATCGCCCCATTCGGAGACTGCCTGCAAGGACAGGTTCAAGCGCTCCACCATGGCCTCCCGGAGAGACTGGATCTGAGGCCCGGTAGCACGAGCGTTGGACATGTATCTCTCAGCAACAGTGCTGTCGTCTGCATACCCAAAGGTGCCGGGTTTTAGCAGATCGTTAATGTGCAGCAAGAATAAAGTTGCTGAGAGAACCGAACCCTGAGGGACCCCGGCATTAATATCCAAGTGGTCCGACGAGCAGCCATCGATAACCACTCGAATGGACCGATCTCTCAGGAAATCTGCAATCCAATCACACAGACCACCGGGCAAACCGAATGAAGGAAGCTTACCAATAAGGCTTTCGTGCCAGACCCTATCAAATGCCTTCGAGATGTCTAGGGAGACGGCAAGCGCTTCCCCGTGCCTCTCGATGGCCTCACTCCAGATGTGAATGGCATACACTAGAAGATCCCCAGTAGACCGATTTCGGCGGAAGCCGTATTGGCGGTCACTTAGGATTTCGTTTGCTTCTAGGTATGCCAGGAGCTTAGTGTTTAGTACACGCTCCATACTCTTACAGAGTATGGACGTTACAGAGATGGGTCTGTAGTTAGCCGGGTCAGCTCGACTGCCCTTCTTGGGCACGGGCTGTACGTTGGCTTGCTTCCAAGCATTCGGCACTTTTCCAGTCTCATATGAAAGGCGGAATAGGCGTGTCAAGATCGGAGACAGTTCAGGCGCACAGGTTCTTAGAACTATAGCTGGTATGCCGTCCGGGCCGCTAGCCTTGTTCACGTCGAGGTTGCGCAGCACTCTACGGACGTCCTTTTGATGGATACGAATGTCAGACATACTCGTCTCGCATCCATCAGGAGAAGGAGGGGGCCGCGCGTTACCAGGATTCAGACGTGAAGATTCCGCAAAAAGAGAGGCAAATAAATTTGCCTTCTCCTCAGCGGAGTGGGCCAGCGACCCGTCGGGTTTCAGCAGTGGTGGTAGTGAGGGACGGCAGAAGTTCGATTCGACTGACTTAGCCAGAGACCAAAACGCTTTACTACCTGCTGGGTAAGAAGCAAGTTTGGTCCCTATTCGGCCGATGTGGTCGAACCGAGCCCTTCGCAACACCATCTTGCAGGACTTGGCAGCCCTGTTGAAGGCTCTCTTCTTCTGACCCACGTCACTCGCCTTACGCGATCGAGCGTCGACCCAAGCCAGGTACGCCCCATGTTTAAGCGCATCGGCGCGCTTACATTCGGCGCCAAACCATGGCCGGTCTTCGCTAGACATAGGTACGTCAGAGAACGGAATGTAGTACTCCATTCCCTGACGCAACACATCCGTCACGGCGTCCGCGCACGACGATGGATCAGTCGAAGAAAAGCAAGTAGGCTGCCAAGGATAGCATGCGAAGAAAGATCGCATACCATCCCAATCTGCTGACTTGTACCGCCAAACCCGCCGGGTGCCTCTTGGGCTGGGATCGGGCGGGGAATAGACGGACACAGACTTCACCAGACAGTGGTCGGAACTTCCCAATGGTGAAGCTATCGACACGGAGTATCTGTCTGGATCTGTTGTCAGCAGAAGGTCCAAGCAATTGGCTGTGTGTGAATCAACATCCGGTACCCTCGTTGCCCCCTGGACCAGCTGGGTGAGGTTTAGCGCTAGCGAAAGCTTACGCATCTCCCGTCCAGCATGATCAGTGTACTGGTATGGGAAGAGCCACTCCTGGTGGTGGGCATTAAAGTCCCCCAGTAACACTAATTGGGCGGAAGGGTACCGCTGCTGTGCCGTATCAGCCGCCTCACTGATGTGCTCTGTGAGCCTGGTTGTCTCCTGATCTCCGCTGTGCGAACGGTAGACACAGGCGTAGATAATTTTATCCAGACCTGTGTCCACTAAAGCCCACAGCGTTGAGAATCTGGAGTCCTCAAGGTTACGGAGACGCCGATAGCAAGTATCGTCACGGGCGTACATACACACACCCGCGCGCGGTTTAAAATTGTGCTCCAGGGTAAACCCCGGGTAAGATAAGTATGACGCGTCCGACGGACTCGCTATCTGCGTCTCCGTAAGGAAAAACAGCGCTGGTTTCTCAGCCTCCAGGTGATAGTGGACTGCAGAGAGATTTGAGTGCAGACCTCGAATGTTGGTAAGGTGCACTTTGTGGGGGAGGGGGTGCAGCCGCTGTTTTAGTCTGATATTCATTTTCTTTGACATGATTATAGTAGAGTGAATGGAGGTGAGGAGAAGGAAGTGAGACGAGGTTCTACGCTGCTAACCTACAGACACGCACTGAAAAGACGACATCATTGGGGCACTAGTCCGGAGACTGCGGGGACGCCCGAGCCCCCCCGGAATGTCCATCGGGCCCTCCCCATCTGGTCGCCAACCAGCACGATGGTGCATTACGGGATTTTTCGACAGTTGGCGGGGCAGCCTTTCATGTGTGGCTGGCACACTACTTGGGCCCCCAACTACCTGCGGTCGGCCAGCGGCGCACCGTGCCTCGGATCCCGCTACCCTCCGCGACTAGTCTCCCGATACGTCTATAACAGCGCGCGTCAGGCTGGTCTGCCAGCAGTAGAAATGCTGTCTCGACCCAACTCCTCTAGTTGGCTACACCGAGCATCGTAACCGGAACACGGCTAGGCCGCTTGGCGGTACGTCTTTGCCCGGTGGGTGGTCGCAAGCCTTCGGCCGAAACCTACCACCAGTTATTGTCACCTGATTTGCACCACCCGGGGACCACGTGTAGGGAATCAAGGGGTACACTCCTACGGACGTGGGTGACTCGGCCCCCATGTATTGGTGGAGCGTTGATGCCGGTTATTAAACCCGACAGCAAAGTCGTAAAAACCTGTGGATACCTGGCGACCTCCACAGTATATAGCGTGCCCCGTGCCCCGCTTGGGCGGTCCCTCGCGCCGCCCTGTCCGCGACAGTCGGGAATGACCTGTCGCTGCCGGCCCTCCTCCGGGAGATGGTCGACAGCGACGAGTCATGGCAGGCGGCAGCGACCTTCTGCGACACAGTAATGTCGCAGAAGGAGGCGGCGGAGCGGGACCGGGAAGACGACGTCGACTCGGCCCCGATGCGCCGCCGCAGGCGTGGAAGGCGGCGTCGGGTCTTCGCGGGCCAAATGCCGCCGTAACGCCGGGGACCGCGGGCGACGGATCGGGGTCCGCCGTCCGCACAAAGGTCCCGTGCACCCGTGTTCGGTGCGAGGAGGAGATAAATAGAGGTGGAACGGGGCGGGGCTGAATCTCAAACTAGGGGATTCAGCCCCGCCCCGGAGAGAGAAGGGCTCCGTTGCGGAGCGACGCCAGCGGGGCACGCGGTAGCAAGCCTCGTGGGTCCCGCAGCCCCGTGGGCGAGCGTCGGAACACTCCAGTGTTTTAGTGGGTGCAAACCCCACATAACGCAGTGGCTCCCCCGAGACCACTGCGTATTCGTGAGGAATTTCACTGGATAAAAAAAAAAAAAAAAAAAAAAAAAAAAAAAAAAAAAAAAAAAAAAAAAAAAAAAAAAAAAAAGGTTAGGTTAACCCCCCACAGCGCATACGTCCACGATCGTGTTCCCTGGAAACGTCCCAGTTCTGACCACCGTAACGGAGTGGCAGACTGGGTACGGCTAAAGTGCGCTGTGCGTCGAAGTCTTTTGAAAAAAAAAAAAAAAAATATTATTGCGGTAAACTACGACACCTGCGGAGGCCATGCCTACCCCTGCGCGGGACGCCCTCGGGCATTTTATCAAAAAAAAGGGCCCTTCTCAGGGCCACCCAAAAGGCCCTTCTCAGGGCCAAACCAAGGGCCCTTCTCAGGGCCAACCCAAAGGCCCTTCTCAGGGCCACCCAAAAGGCCCTTCTCAGGGCCACCGCGACGCTTCAGCGTCGGACGAAGGCAGAGCCTTTTACGAAGGAAGGGCGGATGAGTCGGACTCCGATAACGAGTCCGTTATATCGGTAGCTAGCTCGATGGAGGTCGAGGAAGGTTGTCGATCACAATCGCGGAAGCGGGCCTTCCTTAAGGAAGGGTCCGACGGCTCCTCAGGTTCGGCGAAGGAGCCGAAGAAGAAGGCCAAGGCCAAAAAGCCGGTGGCAGAGGCGGACACCCACGATGTGGGTCTTGCTGACGCCCAACGGCAGCTGAACCTGGCACGGCGGACGCAGCTCCAACAGGAGTTGGAGGAGCATGTTGCGGCCAAGGAGGAACGGGCGCGCGTTGCTCGTAGCAAGTCCGGGTACGGCGCATCCCGCGTCTTGTACGCGGACTACTCCTTGGCCGAACTGGAGCGGATGGCTTTGGAGGACGAGGAAGGGATTGTGGAGGTCGCCTCTAAGTCCTCGCATTTGAAAGGGACCTTTCAAAAGTCCCTCAAATGCCGGGCCGTGAGCATGCGCAGCATCGTAGGGGAGCTGGTGCAGCGGAAGGCTTCCGAAGAAACGCGGCAACTGCAGGCGAGGGTCGATCGCCTGCAGTCGGAGGTCAGCCAGCTGCACCAGAAGCTGGCTGATGCCACGGCCCGGCCAAGTCAAGGCGAGCCGAGACCTGCGGCAGAGGTCCCGGCCTCCTCCTTCAACCTTGAGGACGCCATCCGCAAGGTCATGTTGGAGGAGAGGGACTTCGTCCGAGCCTGCCTAGCAGGCATTGAGGACAGGCTCCTGCCGGAGAGGAGCTACCGGCTGCCGCTTGCCGCGGACAGGAAGAGGGGAGAGCCGGGGCCAACCTCGCAGAGGGGGGAGGACGCCCTTCTGCCTGCCGCCACCCCTGCCAACCCTGCCGGTTGGACGAAGGTCGTCGGCAAGGGGAAGGGCAAGGGCAAAGGGGCATCAGCGGCCGTCCCTAATGTCCCCGCCACCGCCACCCCTCCCAGCCAGTCGCAGTCGACTGGCAAGGGGAAGGGAAAGGGCAAGGGCAAGGGTGCGACAGCGGTCGTCCCTACCGTCCCCGCCACCGCCATCCCTCCCAGCCAGTCGCAGACGGCCGGCAAAGGGAGGGGAAAGGGGAAAGGGTCGTCCCCCAAGGCCGCCAGCGCTGCTCCCACAGCCAGAACCGCCGGCACCAGGAGGAACCTAGTTCTTCCTAAGACCGCAGCCGTCGTGGTGACGCTCACCGCGGAGGCTGCGGCGCGCGGAGAGACGTACGCGTCCGTATTGTTGCGGGCGCGTGCCAATGCCGATCCCACCCAACTGGGGATCGGCAAGGTTTCTTGCCGGCGGACCCAAGCCGGGGCTCGAATCTTCGAGTTCCCAGGGGCAGAGGGCAGCGCCAACGCGGACCTCTTTGCAACAAAGTTGCAAGAGGTCATCGCGGACGCGGCCAAGGTGGCCAGGCCCGTGAAGACGGTGGCCATCGAGGTGTCCGACCTCGATGACACCGTCACCAAGGAGGAGGTGGTGGCGGCGGTCGCAGCATTGGGGGGCTGTGGAGTTGCAGCGGTGCGAAGCCGGGACATCAGGTCCGGGCGCGGCGGCATGGGCACCATTCGTATGGAGTGCCCAGTCGCCGCTGCCAAAGCCGTCCTTGATAAAGGGCGGCTAAATGTCGGCTTCAGCTCGGGTGCGGTCCGGGCACTAGAAGCACAGCCCTTACGGTGCTACAGGTGCTGTGGAGTTGGCCACACCCGGGCCCTCTGTCCGTCCACGGTGGACCAAAGAGGGCCACAAATCCGCCGACTGTAAGGCCGCCGCGCCACACTGCGCTGTGTGTGCCGCCAGTGGCCGCCCGGCAGGCCACATAATGAAGGGGAGGATGTGCAATCCTCCCCCAAAGAGGGGAAAAGCTCAGGCGCCGAGTCAGCCTGCCGCTACCGCCGCCGTCCCTGAGGTTGGGGTATCGGCTGCTGCTGGCCCGGCTGAGGTTGGGGTTTCGGCCACCGCTGGCCTGGCTGAGGAGGAGGGGGGTGCGATGTCCGATGGATAGAGCCGAACATCGCATCCTCCAGGCGAACACCAACCACTGCGGGGCGGCCCAGGATCTGCTGATGCAGATCATGGCCGAGTGGTTGGTGGACGTAGCGGTGGTCGCCGAGCCTTACTCGGTCCCCAGTACCTGGCTGGGCGACCGGGACGGCTTGGTGGCGTTGGTGTCGCGGCCCTCCACGGACTCCCCTCCCCTCTCACTTTTAGAGAGGGGACCGGGATACGTGGCCGCCGCGTGGGGGGGAGATATGGCCCTGGTGGGGGTCTATTTCTCCCCAAACCGCCCTCTAAGGGATTTCGAGGATTTTCTCGAAATCCTAACGGCAGTCGCCGGGAGGGCGGCACCACGCCAGGTCGCCGTGATAGGCGACCTCAACGCCAAGTCGGAGGCTTGGGGAAACCCGGCTGCCTCCTGCAACGTCCGGGGACGCGCCGCCGAATTTTGGGCGGCCTCGTGCGGCGTGTCCCTCCTCAACAGGGGGGCGGTCCACACGTGTGTGCGGCAACGGGGAGGATCGGTGGTAGACGTCTCGTTTGCCACCCCCGCCCTGGCCGCCCGCGTCGTGAACTGGCGGGTGGAGACGGTGGAGACTTTGTCGGACCACCGATATGTGCGGTTCGACATCTCCACCGGCCCCCGGGGAGGGACGGCCCGTTCAGGCCAATCTCCTTTCCCGCGGTGGGCTCTCACCCGTCTGGACCGGGAGGCAGCCAAGGAGGCGGCCTTTCTCCAGGACTGGCTCTCGCCCCCTGTCGAGCCTGTCCTGGACGTGGACGCCGCAGCGGTCCAGCTCAGAGGGTCCCTGACCGAGGTGTGCAACGCCAGCATGCCTCGGTCACGCCGTCCGCCTCCCCGTCGCGCCGTGTATTGGTGGTCGGAGGAGCTGGCGGGGCTGCGGGCCACGTGCGTGGAGGCCAGGAGGGCCTACACGCGGAGTCGGCGGCGCACTACCCGATCTCAGGCCGGGGGGGACCGCCTCTACGCCTCATACCTAGAGGCAAAGACGGTCCTCAAGTCGGCGATGTGCGCCGCCAAGGACTCGGCGAGGGCCGAGATGCTGGAGGGCCTCGACAGGGATCCGTTTGGGAGGCCATATAAGGCGGCGCGGAACCAACTGCGCCCCTATGGTCCCCCACTAACGGAGACCCTGGAGCCGGCGTTGCTGGATGGGGTGGTCCGGTCCCTGTTTCCGCGCAGGGCCGACTTCACCCCACCAACGATGAACCCCCCACAGGGGGTGGTGGCTTCGCCGGAGGAGGAGGTCCCTCCGGTATCGGCGGAGGAACTTCGCGCGGGGGTTCTGTGCCTCCGCGCGAAGAAGACGGCCCCTGGACCGGATGGCGTCCCCGCACGGGTGGTGGCCATCGCAGCGTCCCTCATGGAGGAGAGGTTTCGGGACCTCTTCAGCGCGTGCCTGACGGCTGGGAGGTTCCCGAAACTCTGGAAGGAGGGGCAGTTATGCCTCCTCCGGAAAGAGGGACGCCCGGTGGACTCCCCCTCGGCATACCGACCCATCGTTCTGCTCGATGAGGTCGATAAATGGTTGGTAGTTTGACTGGCTCCTGCGGGGAGCCCTCCTCCCGGGCACGAGTGTCATCTGTTACGCGGATGACACTCTCCTCGTTGCCCGGGGGGGGAACTTTGGGGAGGCGGCCTGTTTGGCCTCGGCTGGCGGATCGTTGGTGGCAGAGAGGATCCGCCGGCTAGGATTGAGGGTGGCGCTGAACAAGACCGAGGCCGTGTTCTTCCACGGGCCTCGGCAGCGCCGCCCTCCAGACGCCCACATCGTCGTGGAGGGCGTCCGGATAGAGGTCGGGGCCCAGATGAAGTATCTGGGCCTCGTGCTAGACAGCAGGTGGCGCTTCGGCCCGCACTTCAGCGGGCTGTCGACGCGCCTGCTGAAAGCCGCGGACGCCCTCTCATGGCTCCTCCCAAACCTGGGAGGGCCCAAGGACAGATGCCGGCGCCTCTATGCCGGCATCTTGAAGAGTATGGCGCTCTACGGGGCACCCATCTGGGTGGACTCCCTCCAAAGGAGGGAGAATGCAACCGCCATCCGCAGGCCTCAAAGGGCCATTGCACAGCGGGTGGCGAGAGCCTACCGCTCAGTGGGCTACTCGGCGGCGTGCGCTCTGGCGGGCACCCCTCCCTGGGAGTTGGAGGCATGGGTGCTCGCCAGAGTGTACGAATGGACGGCGCGGCGGAAGGCGCTGGGTGAGCGCCCCACCGGGCTTGCCCGGGGAGTCCCACATAGCCCCCCATCCCCCGATGGGCGGGTATGCGTAATGCATTTTTTCCCAGCGAAACCAAAAAAAAACAAAAACAAGAGGAGCTCCGGCTAGAGGCCGAAGAAGAAATCGCGGGCATGGGCGAAACCCTGCGGCAGTCGAGACAAGCCTGCCGCAGCGGCCTAAACCCGCCAACACCCGAGGAGGACACGGCGCAGTCTCTAGCAGCACTGAACCTGCTGCTGCTAGAGGCTGCGAAAATAGTGGAAAAGGTGGCCGTCACGTCAAAACATTTAAAGGGGACGAGCCAAAAGACACTCAAGGATGCGGCCTCCATAATCAAAGAGGCCGCGGTGGGAATAAGGGCCCGCACAGTGTCGGAGGAGGTGAGGCAGCTGGAAGCGGAAAATCAGCGCCTCACGGCACAGTTGGCGGAGGCTAATAGCCGGCCGGCGGCGGTAGAGCCCGACGCAGTCCGGAAAATGATGGAGGAGATTACTCGGGCCACGGTCGTGCAGTTCAGCAATATGCTGAATGCACGACTCGAAGGGCTCGAGTGTCGCCTCCTCCCGGAGCCGGGACTGCGGCCGCCGCTGGCGGCTGACAAGGCGCGGACAGCCCCACACGTGGACCCAACACCCCCGGCACCTCTGCCTGCGCCCACAGCCCAGCCCCAAAAGCCCAAGGGCAAGGGCATCGAAAAGGGCAAAGGCAAAGGCAAGGGGAAAAAGACGGCCCCGGCCCCTGCTAGGGACCCCAGCCCCGAAGTGCGGGACGCCCCTCCACCGCCCCCGTTGACGGAGCAGTGGAGTGTCGTCTCCCACCGCGGCTTCGGGTGTATTGGTGGAGCGACGAGCTCCGCCGCATGCGAGTGGATTGCGGTAGGGCTCGCCGCCGATACACCCGGTGTAGGCGGAGGCGGATCCGGGACATCCAGGAGGAGACAACCTCCTATGCCGCCTACAGGGCTCTGCGCGAAGGCTTTGCGGTGGCAATTGCCCGGGCCAAAGAGGCGGCATGGGCGGACTGGCTGCGGACCCTCGACGGCGACCCTTGGGGCAGGCCGTATGAACGGTAAGGTTCGTGCTGCTAGCTATTTCGGGTGCTAAATGATAAGTCTGAGCTAAGATTCAGAGTACGTTTATTCCGAAACTTTACGCTAATTAATGCTAATGATGGTAATGAGTGCTACAAGTATGCCGGTCGATCGCGCACTGGCTCGCGTAGCTCACGCTTTCCGCTGGTGCGGCCGCGCGACCTACTTGAGTCAAAACTGCTGATGATGATGTGTTCGATGAGTATCGAACATGCTCCCGAGTGGAAGAAATGGGAAAGATGAGATGAGATGATTACACAATTAAGAGGGTTAGTAACACATAGGTGAACCAGTATTTGTTTATGCTAAATGAAGGTTAATACAATGCTGAATGTTCTTATCCTAAGTGATAGCTAATCTCTATCTAGATCTACCGTAAAGACCGATTGTCTTTTACTGATAGGTGACGTTGATTTGTCTCTTTTGTACCGTAAACTGGACCACCGTTTGGTCCCACAAACACTGGGCCCTTGCTCGGGCACGGGTGATTTACGCGCACTAGCACTAACACTCACACTGCTGGTAGGCGCCGCCCGCGGCGCGGCAGATTCGCTTGGAGCCTGCGGGTCACGCGCGGGCGCGGGTGAGGCTTGCTTGCCTCGCCACCACAGGAACACCAGGAACGCTACGACGGCGACGACTGCTGCTAGCAATACGTATGATATGGCATAGTGATGTGAATGAATGATAGTGCTGTATTGGAGCTATGTTCGCTAATAATAGGTCAGGTTTTAAAGTCAGCTTGTTTTCCTGCTGATATGAATAAAGTGTTATGTCACGGCCCTTAGCTATGCATTCTTTATCGAGTTGAATGAGCCCGGCCTTGCTGACACGGCGCGTTCGGGTTTCATTGTCACATATGATTGTAAATGAATAGGTATCGCATGCGAAATACAAATAAGACGATAGGTCGTGTAATTGTAACCACATATTCTTGCAGGTTTCTTTCTTAGACTGGCAGATACCTATTTGTTCGGTTTGACAGAACTTTTCTTCTAGACCCAGTCGCTTGACTGGACCTCGTAGCTGACAGATATAACTTTCCTCCTGATAGGTGCAGGTTTGAAGATCGTCGTTCTTGACTTCGATATAGGAGTCCCTCATCAGATTAGTTGCTATGTAATCTGTGAGGGGAATAATGCTGATCATGTCCTTTCCCACCTGGAGAGGAACAGGTATTAAGCGGTACAGTTGGAAACTGTCTCTGCTAATGAGTGGCACGGAGATCTCAAACATGAAGTACTCTTTACTCATTCTCGCCTTGATCTTTAGGTGTTTGTAGATTTCATATAAATCGGCCTGGATGTTGTTGATAGGTAAAGTAAGTTCTTTTGATATTTGACCGGAAATGATTTGAAGTTCGTTGCTGAGCTGCTCTGGAGTAAGTAGATGCATGTTAATTTTACTATGATAAATATCCGCTAAGGTGTCGATTAATGTATCTTGGACACGCTTTAAGTTGTGTATCATGTTTGTCGTAGCCATGGCTGCGAGAGTGAATTCTTGTAACATTGATGTACTTTTACCTTGCAATTGTATTTGCTTAGTCGCTTGATCTAAGAGGTTTAGATGTCTATTTATGAGCTTATACTGAGTATCAATAGTCTTCTCAGTTCGTTTCAGAATATTATACTCAGCTTCTACCACTGATGTTTGGTTTTTCCAAAGCTGTAATAGGTGCTTTTCGTTGCTATTTATAATTTCAATATCACGTTGGTATTTATCAGCGAAACTTTGGTCGAGTACTCCAAATAATGTATTGGCTATGGAGCCGACCGCGTTGACAAGGCCGCGTCGGGTTCTTGACCGAGTGCCGAAATGCTGATTTAGCAGCAGCTGATTGTGATATTGGAGCTCGTTGTAATCGTGCTGCACTTGTAATAAAATCATGTTACAATGGCTAGGCTCTTTGATTTGTTCACATGTCTGCTCTAGATATTTAATGAAGGTGTCCCCGGCTTTATCACCTTGCCAATAAGGTTGCATGTTGTAGTAGGACACGGCGGAGCGCGGCGCAAGCTACGCCACCGTCTTGCGGGAGGCCCGGACTCGGATTGACAAAACGAGTCTAGGCATTGGAGAGATGCGCTGCAGGACCACGGTCACCGGCGCCCGCATCCTCGAAATTTTCGGGGATGGGGGCGCTGAGAAGGCCGACTCCCTGGCTACCAAGCTAAGGGAGGTCCTCAGCGCAGACCTAGTCAGGGTCTCCCGCCCCACAAAGAGGGTGGAGGTAATTGTCTCGGGGCTGGACGACTCCGTCACCGCCGCAGAGGTGGTGGCGGCATTCGCAGTGCAAGGTCAATGTCACGTCGACGAAGTGAGGCCCGGAGTCATCGGCGACCGGGCCACGATGTGGCTCAGCTGCCCGGTGGCCGCTGCCAAAACCGTGGCCGGCGCCGGCCGCCTGCATGTGGGCTGGACGACGGCGAGAGTGGCCCTGCTGGCGGCGAGGCCCCTAAGGTGCTTCAGGTGCCTCAACCTGGGCCACGTCGCCAGCAAGTGCCCATCAGAGGTGGACCGCAGCGGCTTGTGCTTCCGCTGCGGCAAGTCGGGCCACCGGGCGCGCGAGTGCCGAGCCGAGCCCAACTGCGCCACTTGCGCTGCAGCGGGCAAACCGGCCCGGCACCCTCTGGGCGGAGTGGGCTGCGCGGGCGATGGGGGGCAGGCCAAGGCCAAGTCGGGCGCCCATCGCCCAACAACAACAACGGAGGGGCCAGCTGAGACCGCGCCCTGATGATGCAAGGAGTCAAGGTACTACAGGCGAACATTAACCACTCTGCCAGGGCCCAGGATCTATTGTCCCAGTCCCTGGCAGAGTGGGGCATTCAAGTAGCCGTGGTCTCCGAGCCCTACTACGTCCCCACTCGGGACGACTGGGTCGGAGACCGGGAAGGATTGGTGGCCATCACCGCCCCCGCTGCCGCTGGCGCCCCGCCCATTGACCACGTGTCGAGGGGTAGGGGCCACGTGCTGGCAGCCGTGGGCGGTGTCTCGTACATAGGGGTGTACATCTCGCCCAACCGGGGTCTCGCCGACTTTGAGCAAATGCTCGTGGAGGTGGGATCTCTGGTTGGGCGGGTCGCCCCTAGCCCCGTGCTAGTCGCTGGGGATTTCAACGCCAAATCTATGGCGTGGGGATCCCCGGTGACGGATGCGCGGGGTGAGTGCCTGGAGGAGTGGGCGATCGCCATGGGTCTGGCCGTCCTCAATACGGGGTCGGAGGACACGTGCGTGCGGCAACAGGGCGGGTCGATAGTCGACATAACGTTGGCATCGACCGCCCTGGCGCGCCGTGTCCGGGACTGGAGGGTGGTGGTGGACGCGGAGACACTGTCTGACCACCGGTACATCCGATTTGATGTCTCCGCGTTCCCCACCGGCCCGCAAGGCTCGGGCCCGACCCCGGTTATTGGGGGCGGTCCGCGCTGGGTGTTGGGACGGCTCGACAGGGAGGTCGCCAGAGAGGCCGCTATCGTCGAGGACTGGGTGTCCGGACCCGACGTCGTTCAGGACGTGGACGAGGAGGCGGGGCGCCTAGGGGCCTCGCTGGGTCGCATATGCGACGCGGCGATGCCCAGGGCGAAGCCCCTCCCACCGCGGCTTCGGGTGTATTGGTGGAGCGACGAGCTCCGCCGCATGCGAGTGGATTGCGGTAGGGCTCGCCGCCGATACACCCGGTGTAGGCGGAGGCGGGTCCGGGACATCCAGGAGGAGACAGCCTCCTATGCCGCCTACAGGGCTCTGCGCGAAGGCTTTGCGGTGGCAATTGCCCGGGCCAAGGAGGCGGCATGGGCGGACTGGCTGCGGACCCTCGACGGCGACCCTTGGGGCAGGCCGTACAAGGCCGTCCGCAAGAAGTTGCGGCCCTGGGCCCCCCCTGTCACGGCCAGTGTCGATGACACTCTCCTCGGCGAGGTGGTGGGGACCCTCTTCCCGCAGCGAGAAGAGTGGGTGCCCCCGGCGATGGCCCGACACGAGAATGCGCGATCTGCCGAGGACGACGTCCCCGCAACGCCGGTATCGGAGGCCGAGTTCGGGGCGGCCGTCCTGAAACTCAAAATGAAGAGGACCGCCCCAGGCCCGGACGGCGTTCCGGGGACGGCCTTGGCGATCGCGCTGGAGGAGATGGGCGAGAGGGTGAGGTCCCTCTTCACCGCATGCGTGGCGCAGGGTCGATTCCCGCGGCCGTGGAAGACGGGCAAGCTCGCCCTTCTGCCGAAGGTCGGGCGCCCGGCTGGACTGCCGTCGTCCTACCGTCCGATCGTGCTGCTCGGCGAGGTGAGCAAGCTCTTCGAGCGAGTGCTCGCTGCTCGCCTGGCCGAGTGCATGGATCCGGATCTGGACGACGCGCAGTTCGGTTTCCGCCGGGGTCGGTCGACCCTGGATGCCGTCGCGCGGGTGAGGGACCTCGCCGAGGAGGCGGTCTCCCAGGGCGGCGTGATGCTTGCGGTGTCATTGGACATCCGCAATGCGTTCAACACGCTGCCCTGGGAGACGGTCAGGGCGGCGCTGCGGTACCATGGGGTACCGCAGTACCTCCAGAGGGTCATCGCCGACTACTTCGCCGGCAGAGCCGTCGTGTTCCCGACGAGGGCCGGCGAGGGGAGGAGGGAAATGTCGTGCGGTGTTCCACAGGGGTCGGTCCTCGGCCCGCCCCTGTGGAACATCGGCTACGACTGGGTGCTGCGCGGGGCCACTCTGCGGGGGGTCGGTGTCATCTGCTACGCCGACGACACCCTCGTGCTGGCCCGCGGCGGCACCTACAGAGAGGCATCGCTGCTCGCCACGGCGGGTGTGGCCCAGGTCGTGGGGAGGATCCGCGCCCTGGGGCTCGAGGTGGCCTTGGAAAAGTCCGAGGCCCTCCTCTTTCACGAGCCCCGGAACAGGCCACCGCCGGAGGCCTCGATTATTGTGGGAGGGACTTCCATCGCCGTCGGGACTACGATGAAGTACCTCGGTCTCATCCTCGACGGCCGATGGAAGTTCGAGGAGCACTTCCGGCGGTTGGCCCCAAAGTTGTTGGCCACAGCCGGGGCCTTGGGGCGGATCCTCCCAAACGTTGGGGGTCCTGGAGGAGTCTGCCGACGCCTGTACACCGGTGTGGTGCGCTCCATGGCGCTCTACGGGGCGCCAATATGGGCAGGCGCCCTGAGCAACCCGAATCAGGCTGCGCTGCGACGACCGCAGCGCGCCATGGCGCTCAGGGTGATGAAATCCGGGAGGGGATTCTCCGCCTCCGCGCGAAGAAGACGGCCCCTGGGCCGGACGGCGTCCCCGCACGAGTGGTGGCAATAGCTGCCTCTCAGATGCAGGACAGGTTTCGGGAACTGTTCAGCGCGTGCCTTGCGGCTGGGCGGTTCCCGAAACTGTGGCGGGAGGGGCAGCTGTGCCTCCTCCGTAAAGAGGGACGCCCGGTGGACTCCCCCTCGGCTTACCGGCCCATCGTTCTGCTCGATGAGGTCGGTAAGATGTTCGAGGGGATAGTCGCCGACCGGCTGAATGGCCTGCTGCGGGGGGTGGGGCCAGACCTGTCGGACGCCCAGTTCGGCTTTCGACAGGGGCGTTCGACGGTCGACGCCTTGGCCCTGCTGAAGGCCCAGGTGCAGGAGGCGGTCGAGTCGGGGGAGGGGCTGTTGGCGGTGTCGTTCGACATCGCCAACGCCTTCAACTCCGTGCCCCACGCGACGATATTGGAGGCGCTCCGATACCACGGAGTGCCCCAATACCTGCGGAACCTCCTGGCCAGCTACTTGGAGGACCGAGAGGTCCTCCTCGTGGACAAGACGGCGACGGTCAGGAGGTACGGCGCGGAGTCCGGTGTTCCGCAGGGGTCGGTTCTAGGCCCCCCCCTGTGGAACATCGGTTTCGACTGGCTCCTGCGGGGAACCCTCCTCGAGGGCACGAGCGTCATCTGCTACGCGGATGACACTCTGCTCGTTGCCCGGGGGAGGGACTTTAGGGCGGCGGCCTGTCTGGCCTCGGCTGGCGGATCCTTGGTCGCCGGGAGGATCCGCCGGCTGGGATTGAAGGTGGCGCTGCACAAGACCGAGGCCGTGTACTTCCACGGGCCTCGGCAGCGCTGCCCGCCTGACGCCCACATTGTCGTGGAGGGCGTCAGGATCGAGGTGAAGGCCCAGATGAAGTATCTGGGCCTTACGCTGGACAGCAGGTGGCGCTTCGGCCCGCACTTCAGTGGGCTGTCGACGCGCCTGCTGAAGGCCGCCGATGCCCTATCGTGGTTGCTCCCCAACCTGGGGGGGCCGAAGGAGCGATGCCGGCGCCTATATGCCGGCATCCTGAAAAGCATGGCCCTTTACGGGGCCCCTATATGGGCGGACTCCCTCCAGAGGAGGGAGAATGCGACCGCCATCCGCAGGCCCCAAAGGGCCATTGCACTGCGGGTGGCGAGGGCCTACCGCTCGGTGGGCTTCGCGGCGGCGTGCGCTCTGGCGGGCACCCCTCCCTGGGAGTTGGAGGCTTGGGTGCTCGCCAGAGTGTACGAGTGGACGGCGCGGCGGAAAGCTCTAGGCGAGCGCCCCGCCGCGGAAGAGCGGGAGGCCGTGCGGCGGGAGGCGAGGGCCGCCATCGTCCTCCATTGGACGGAGGACCTCGCCTCCGCCGCCTTTGGCCGCCGGACGCTGGACGCGCTCGGTCCAGTCCTGCAGGGCTGGCTCGAGCGGCCACATGGTTTCCTCTCGTTCCGTCTAGTGCAGGTGTTGTCCGGACATGGTTGTTTCGGAACGCACCTGCACCGGATCCGGAGGGAGGAAACCCCGGCGTGCCACGACTGTGGCGCGGAAGAGGACACGGCGCAGCACACCCTCGAGGTGTGCCCAGCCTGGGCTGAGCTGCGCCGTGCCCTGACAGGTGTTGTCGGGCAGGACCTCTCACTTCCCGGCGTGGTCAACTCCATGCTGGGGAGTGAGGAGGCCTGGGCGGCGGTTGCCTCCTTTTGCGAGGATGTGATGTCGCAAAAGGAGGCGGCGGAGCGTGCGCGGGAGGACGATCCTCTCGCGCCGCCGCTCCGCAGGCGGAGAGGGGGTGGGAGGAGACGGTTATACGATCGCCTCCTCCCACCTCCTGGTGGTGACTAGCGGGCGACGGGCGCGGGGGCGCCTTTCGCCCGCATTGCACGAGTCACCACCCTCGTCGGGCGGGAACGGTCGAGGACTCATTCACGGTCGTTCCCGGGCCCCTCCACTAAGGGAGGGGCGTGAGGGGCCTGCCGTAAAGGCGGGCGGTCGTCGGCGGGGGACTGGAAGTAAAGGCTGTGCCGGTTTCCCAGTCCCCCTCCACTCAGACGATGCGGGAGTGCCGCTGGGTTATTTTAGTGGGTATACCGGGCTTGCCCGGGGAGTCCCACATAGCCCCCCATCCCCCGATGGGCGGGTATGCGTAATGCATTTTTTCCCAGCGAAACCAAAAAAAAAAAAAAAAAAAAAAAGGTTAGGTTAGGTTGGGGGATCCCCTCACAGCTCTTACGTCCACGTCGTATCCCCTGGAAACGGCCCAGTTCTGACCACCGTAACGGAGTGGCAGACTGGGTACGGCCAAAGTGAGCTGTGCGATTGTTGCGATTTTAACTTGTTCTTGCGGTGACGATTTGCGTTGAGGCTATGCCTACCCCTGCGCGGGATGCCCTCGGGCATTTTGTGAAAAAAGGCCCTTCTCAGGGCCAACCAAAAGGCCCTTCTCAGGGCCAACCCAAAGGCCCTTCTCAGGGCCAACCAAAAGGCCCTTCTCAGGGCCAACCAAAAGGCCCTTCTCAGGGCCACCCAAAGGCCCTTTTCAGGGCCACCCCCGACGCTTCGGCGTCAGAAGCTAGCCGCGCGCCGTCTGCGGCTAGTTTCTTTGACACGGCGGACTCAGACACCGAGTCCATTGTGTTTGAGTCGGACGCGAGTTCGATGGAGGTCGAGACTCGTTCTCGGAAGCGGGCCTTCCTAAAGGAAGGGTCCGACGGCTCCTCCTCCTCGGCGAAGGAGCGCAAGCGGAAGGCGAAGGCCAAAAAGCCGCTCGTTACAGCCGACACCCACGACGTGGGACTTGCAGACGCCCAACGCCAGTTGGACGTGGCCAGGCGGACGCAGCTCCAACAAGAGCTGGAGGAGCACGTTGCTCTTAAGGAGCAGCAGGCGCGCGTTGCCCGGGCCAAGTCCGGCTACGGCGCGTCCCGCGTCGTTTACGACGACCATTCTTTGGCAGAGCTGGAGAGAATGGCACAGGAGGATGAGGAGGGGATCGTGGAGGTCGCCACGAAGTCCTCGCACCTAAAGGGGACCTTCCAGAAGGCCCTCAAATGCCGGGCCGTGAGCATGCGCGGCATCGTCGGGGCGCTGGTGCAGCGCCAGTCAACCGACGAGACGCGCCAGATGCAGGCGAAAATTGATCGCCTGCAGTCTGAAGTAAGCCAGCTTCATCAGAAGCTGGCTGAAGCCACGGCCCGGCCATCCCAAGCCAAGCCTGCGGCAGAAGCCCCCGTCCTCCATCACAACCTTGAGGATATCATCCGCACGGTTGTGAGGGAGGAGAGGGACTTTGTCCGTGCCTGCATCGCAGGAATTGAGGACCGGCTCCTACCGGAGCAAAGCCTCCGACCGCCGCTCGCGGCGGACAAGAGGCGGAGCGAGCCGGAGCCGACCTCCCAAAAGGAGGACGCCCTTCTCCCTTCCGGCTGCGGAGCGGGGCGAAACGTACGCGTCCGTGATGTCGCGGGCGCGTGCCAATGCCGATCCCACTAAACTTGGGATCGGCAAGGTATCTTGCCGCCGAACGCAAGCCGGGGCTCGTTTATTCGAGTTCCCGGGGGCGGACGGCGGTAAGAACGCAGACCTCTTCGCGGCAAAGCTGCAAGAGGTCATTGCGGACGCGGCGAAGGTGGCCAGGCCAATCAAGTCGGCGGCCTTAGAGGTGACCAATCTTGACGATTCGGTCACCAAAGAGGAGGTGGTGGCGGCAATCGCAGAGACAGGGGGGTGCAGCGTCGCAGCGGTGCAGGGCCGGGGCATCAGGCCCGGCCGCGGCGGCATGGGCACCATCCGCCTGGAGTGCCCAGTCGCCGCTGCCAAAGCCGTCCTTGCAAAGGGACGGCTAGCCGTCGGTTTTAGCTCGGGTGTAGTCCGGGCCCTTGTGGCTCAGCCACTGCGCTGTTACAGGTGCTTCGGCATCGGACACACCCGGGCCCTCTGTCCGTCCAGCGTCGACAGGACGGACAGTTGTTACCGCTGCGGCAAGGAGGGCCATAAGGCCGCCTCCTGCAAGGCCGCCACGCCACACTGCGCGGTGTGTGCCGCCAGTGGCCGCCCGGCGGGCCACGTCACCAAGGGGAGGAACTGTAGTCCTCCCCCCAAGAGGGGCAAAGCGCAGGCGCCGATCCGGCCTGCCGCTGCTGCCGCCGCCGTTCCAGAGTCTGGAGCTGCGACGGCCGCTGGCCTGGCTGAGGAGGGGGGTGCGATGTCCGACTAATGCATAGAGTCGAACATCGCATCCTCCAGGCGAACACCAACCACTGCAGAGCGGCCCAGGATCTGCTGATGCAGACCATGGCCGAGTGGTTGGTGGACCTGGCGGTGGTCGCCGAGCCGTACTCGATGCCTGGCCGTTGGCTGGGTGATCGGGACGGCTTGGTGGCGTTGGTGTCGCGGCCCGCCACGGACTCCCCTCCCCTCTCGCTTTTAGAGAGGGGACCGGGATACGTGGCCGCCGCGTGGGGAGAAATGGCCCTGGTCGGGGTCTATTTCTCCCCAAACCGCCCTCTAAGGGACTTCGAGGAATTCCTCGAGGTCCTGACGGCAGTCGTCGGGAGGGCGGCGCCACGCCAGGTCGCCGTGTTGGGCGACCTTAACGCCAAGTCAGCGGCCTGGGGCAACCCGGCCGCCTCTTGTAACGTCCGGGGACGCGCCGCCGAATTTTGGGCGGCTTCGTGCGGTGTGTCCCTCCTAAACAGGGGGGATGTTCACACGTGTGTGCGGCAGCGGGGTGGATCGGTGGTTGACGTTTCGTTCGCCACCCCCGTGCTAGCCGCCCGCGTCGTGAACTGGCGGGTGGAGATGGTGGAGACCATGTCGGACCACCGTTACGTGCGGTTCGACATCGCCTCCACCCAGGGCCCGCGGGGGGGAACGGCCCGCTCGGGCCAATCTCCCTTCCCGCGGTGGGCTCTCACCCGCCTGGACCGGGAGGCAGCCCAGGAGGCGGCGTTCCTCCAGGACTGGCTCTCGCCCCCTGTGGAGGCCCCGGACGTTGACGCCGCAGCGGTCCAGCTCCGGGAGTCCTTGACCGAGGTGTGCAACTCCAGCATGCCTCGGTCTCGCCGGCCGCCCCCCCGTCGGGCCGTCTATTGGTGGACGGAGGAGCTGGCGGGGCTCCGGGCCGCCTGCGTGGCGGCCAGGAGGGCCTACACGCGGAGCCGGCGGCGCAGCGCACGAAGCCAGGCCGACGAGGACCGCCTCTACGCTTATTACGGAGAGGCGAGGACGGTCCTCAAAACGGCAATGTGCGCTGCGAAGGACTCGGCGAGGGCCGAGATGCTCGAGGGTCTCGACCGGGATCCATACGGGAGGCCGTACAAGGTAGCGCGGAACCAGCTGCGGCCCTATGGTCCCCCGCTATCGGAGACCCTCGAGCCGGCGTTACTGGATGGGGTGGTACGGTCCTTGTTTCCGCGCAGGACCGACTTCACCCCACCAGTGATGGACCCCCCGCGGCAGGCGGCCCCGCCGGAGGAGGAGATCCCCCCGGTGACTGCGGATGAAATCCGGGAGGGGATTCTCCGCCTCCGCGCGAAGAAGACGGCCCCTGGGCCGGACGGCGTCCCCGCACGAGTGGTGGCAATAGCTGCCTCTCAGATGCAGGACAGGTTTCGGGAACTGTTCAGCGCGTGCCTTGCGGCTGGGCGGTTCCCGAAACTGTGGCGGGAGGGGCAGCTGTGCCTCCTCCGTAAAGAGGGACGCCCGGTGGACTCCCCCTCGGCTTACCGGCCCATCGTTCTGCTCGATGAGGTCGGTAAGATGTTCGAGGGGATAGTCGCCGACCGGCTGAATGGCCTGCTGCGGGGGGTGGGGCCAGACCTGTCGGACGCCCAGTTCGGCTTTCGACAAGGGCGTTCGACGGTCGACGCCTTGGCCCTGCTGAAGGCCCAGGTGCAGGAGGCGGTCGAGTCGGGGGAGGGGCTGCTGGCGGTGTCGTTCGACATCGCCAACGCCTTCAACTCCGTGCCCCACGCGACGATATTGGAGGCGCTCCGGTACCACGGAGTGCCCCAATACCTGCGGAACCTCCTGGCCAGCTACTTGGAGGACCGAGAGGTCCTCCTCGTGGACAAGACGGCGACGGTCAGGAGGTACGGCGCGGAGTCCGGTGTTCCGCAGGGGTCGGTTCTAGGCCCCCCCCTGTGGAACATCGGTTTCGACTGGCTCCTGCGGGGAACCCTCCTCCAGGGCACGAGCGTCATCTGCTACGCGGATGACACTCTGCTCGTTGCCCGGGGGAGGGACTTTAGGGCGGCGGCCTGTCTGGCCTCGGCTGGCGGATCCTTGGTCGCCGGGAGGATCCGCCGGCTGGGATTGAAGGTGGCGCTGCACAAGACCGAGGCCGTGTACTTCCACGGGCCTCGGCAGCGCTGCCCGCCTGACGCCCACATTGTCGTGGAGGGCGTCAGGATCGAGGTGAAGGCCCAGATGAAGTATCTGGGCCTTACGCTGGACAGCAGGTGGCGCTTCGGCCCGCACTTCAGCGGGCTGTCGACGCGCCTGCTGAAGGCCGCCGATGCCCTATCGTGGCTGCTCCCCAACCTGGGGGGGCCGAAGGAGAGATGCCGGCGCCTATATGCCGGCATCCTGAAAAGTATGGCCCTTTACGGGGCCCCCATATGGGCGGACTCCCTCCAGAGGAGGGAGAATGCGACCGCCATCCGCAGGCCCCAAAGGGCCATTGCACTGCGGGTGGCGAGGGCCTACCGCTCGGTGGGCTTCGCGGCGGCGTGCGCTCTGGCGGGCACCCCTCCCTGGGAGTTGGAGGCTTGGGTGCTCGCCAGAGTGTACGAGTGGACGGCGCGGCGGAAAGCCCTAGGGGAGCGCCCCGCCGCGGAAGAGCGGGAGGCCGTGCGGCGGGAGGCGAGGGCCGCCATCGTCCTCCATTGGACGGAGGACCTCGCCTCCGCCACCTTTGGCCGCCGGACGCTGGACGCGCTCGGTCCAGTCCTGCAGGGCTGGCTCGAGCGGCCACATGGTTTCCTCTCGTTCCGTCTAGTGCAGGTGTTGTCCGGACATGGTTGTTTCGGAACGCACCTGCACCGGATCCGGAGGGAGGAAACCCCGGCGTGCCACAACTGCGGCGCGGTGGAGGACACGGCGCAGCACACCCTCGAGGTGTGCCCAGCCTGGGCTGAGCTGCGCCGTGCCCTGACAGGAGTTGTCGGGCAGGACCTCTCACTTCCCAGCGTGGTAGACTCCATGCTGGGGAATGAGGAGGCCTGGGCGGCGGTTGCCTCCTTTTGCGAGGACGTGATGTCGCAAAAGGAGGCGGCGGAGCGTGCGCGGGAGGTCGATCCTCTCGCGCCGCCGCTCCGCAGGCGGAGAGGGGGTGGGAGGAGACGGTTATACGATCGCCTCCTCCCACCTCCTGGTGGTGACTAGCGGGCGACGGGCGCGGGGGCGCCTTTCGCCCGCATTGCACTAGTCACCACCCTCGTTGGGCGGGAACGGTCGAGCACTCACACACGATCGTTCCCGGGCCCCTCCACTAAGGGAGGGGCGTGAAGGGCCTGCCGTAAAGGCGGGCGGTCGTCGGCGGGGGACTGGAAGTAAAGGCTGTGCCGGTTTCCCAGTCCCCCTCCACTCAGACGATGCGGGAGTGCCGCTGGGTTATTTTAGTGGGTATACCGGGCTTGCCCGGGGAGTCCCACATAGCCCCCCATCCCCCGATGGGCGGGTATGCGTAATGCATTTTTTCCCAGCGAAACCAAAAAAAAAAAAAAAAAAAAAAAAAAAAGGTTAGGTTAGGTTAGGTTAGGTTTGCGGGTCAGGTAACCTCCACGTTGGCCTAGTTGGTTGCTGGTCTCTTTCGGATACGTCCGGGGGGAAGAGCAACCCGCTGGGCTGGTGCACTCTGGGCACCGTCAATAACTTCCCATTCGTGGGTTCTTGTTGGCGGTGGCGAATAACCTGACAGGGGGGGGGATGTCGTTCTGGGTGTTCCTCTGATTAGCAGAGGACACACCAGATGCGACATGGGGTTGGGATAGTCTGGGTAGGTAGGTAGGGGTAGGTTAGGTTAGGTAGGTGGGAGGTGGGGCTCGCTTCCGGGCCTCTGGGCGGGCCGCCTTCCCCTGCGGGGGGGGTTGCCCTGGTGCACTGACCAGCTCTGCACCCTGCTCTGCCCAGCTCTGCACCCTGCACTGCCCGGCTCTGCATCCGGCTCTGCCCGCTCTGCACCTGGCTCAGCCCGCTCTGCACCTGGCTCTGCACTCGGCTCTCCTGCGGTTGGTTACCCGAGTGCACTGACCAGCTCTGCACCCTGCTTTGACCAGCTCTGCACCCTGCTCTGCCCGGCTCTGCATCCGGCTCTGCCCGCTCTGCAACTGGCTTAGCCCGCTCTGCACCTGGCTCTGCGCCCGGCTCTCTCTCCTGCGGGTGGGGGCGGCCGCCGCCCGGGGGCGGGAAGGGAGCCCTCGAAGGTGTGCCGCGGATGTGCGGCGGGCGGTGATGACTTGTCGTCGCCGACCCTCCTTTGGCGTGGGATGGTCGGCGGGGACAAGTCGGTGGAAGGAGGAGGCGGCGGAGCGTCGGTCTCGACGCGCCGCCGCAGACGCGGTGGGCGGCGTCTGGCCTTCGCGGGCCGGATGCCGCAGACGCGGAGGGCGGCGTCTGGCCTTTCGCGGGCCAGATGCCGCAACGTAGGGGACCGTGGGCGGAGGACCGAGGTGTCCGACGTCCACATAAGGGTCCAGCGCGGTGGAGGGCGCGGCGCAGCACACCGTCTAGGTGTGCCCAGCGGGGGCGTAGTTGCGCCGTGCCCTGACAGCTCCTCTCGCTTCCCGGTGTGGTAGCATGCTGGGGAGCGGGAGGGCCTGGGCGGTGGTTGCCTCCTTTTGCGACGACGCCATGTCGCGGAAGGAGGCGGCGGAGAAGGGGTGGGGGTGGGCGGTTGTACGATCGCCTCCTCCCACCTCTTGGTGGTGATTAGCGGGCGACAGGCGTGGGGGCGCCTCTCGCCTGCATTGCACAATCACCACCCTCGTCGGGCGTTCCCGGGCCCCTCCTTGGGAGGGGCGAGAAGGGCCCACCATAAAGGTGGGCAGTCGTCGGCGGAGGACTGGACGTAAAGGCTGTGCCGGTTTCCCAGTCCTCCTCCACTCAGACGATGCGGGAGTGCCGCTGGGTTATTTTAGTGGGTATACCGGGCTTGCCCGGGGAGTCCCACATAGCCCCCCATTCCCCCAATGGGTGGGTATGCGTAATGCATTTTTTCCCAGCGAAACCAAAAAAAAAAAAAAAAAAAAAGGTTAGGTTAGGTTAGGTTTGCGCGAAGGCTTTGCGGTGGCAATTGCCCGGGCCAAGGAGGCGGCATGGGCGGACTGGCTGCGGACCCTCGACGGCGACCCTTGGGGCAGGCCGTACAAGGCCGTCCGCAAGAAGTTGCGGCCCTGGGCCCCCCCTGTCACGGCCAGTGTCGATGACACTCTCCTCGGCGAGGTGGTGGGGACCCTCTTCCCGCAGCGAGAAGAGTGGGTGCCCCCGGCGATGGCCCGACACGAGAATGCGCGATCTGCCGAGGACGACGTCCCCGCAACGCCGGTATCGGAGGCCGAGTTCGGGGCGGCCGTCCTGAAACTCAAAATGAAGAGGACCGCCCCAGGCCCGGACGGCGTTCCGGGGACGGCCTTGGTGATCGCGCTGGAGGAGATGGGCGAGAGGGTGAGGTCCCTCTTCACCGCGTGCGTGGTGCAGGGTCGATTCCCGCGGCAATGGAAGACGGGCAAGCTCGTCCTTCTGCCGAAGGTCGGGCGCCCGGCCGGACTGCCGTCGTCCTACCGTCCGATCGTGCTACTCGGCGAGGTGAGCAAGCTCTTCGAGCGAGTGCTCGCTGCTCGCCTGGCCGAGTGCATGGATCCGGATCTGGACGACGCGCAGTTCGGTTTCCGCCGGGGTCGGTCGACCCTGGATGCCGTTGCGCGGGTGAGGGACCTCGCCGAGGAGGCGGTCTCCCAGGGCGGCGTGATGCTTGCGGTGTCATTGGACATCCGCAATGCGTTCAACACGCTGCCCTGGGCGACGGTCAGGGCGGCACTGCGTTACCATGGGGTACCGCAGTACCTCCAGAGGGTCATCGCCGACTACTTTGCCGGCAGAGCCGTCGTGTACCCGACGAGGGCCGGCGAGGGGAGGAGGGAAATGACGTGCGGTGTTCCACAGGGGTCGGTCCTCGGCCCGCCCCTGTGGAACATCGGCTACGACTGGGTGCTGCGCGGGGCCACTTTGCGGGGGGTCGGTGTCATTTGTTACGCCGACGACACCCTCGTGCTGGCCCGCGGCGGCACCTACAGAGAGGCATCGCTGCTCGCCACTGCGGGTGTGGCCCAGGTCGTGGGGAGGATCCGCGCCCTGGGGCTCGAGGTGGCCTTGGAAAAGTCCGAGGCCCTCCTCTTCCACGGGCCCCGGAACAGGCCGCCGCCGGAGGCCTCGATTATTGTGGGAGGGACTTCCATCGCCGTCGGGACTACGATGAAGTACCTCGGTCTCATCCTCGACGGCCGATGGAAGTTCGAGGAGCACTTCCGGCGGTTGGCCCCAAAGTTGTTGGCCACTGCCGGGGCCTTGGGGCGGATCCTCCCAAACGTTGGGGGGCCTGGAGGAGTCTGCCGACGCCTGTACACCGGTGTGGTGCGCTCCATGGCGCTCTACGGGGCGCCAATATGGGCAGGCGCCCTGAGCAACCCGAATCAGGCTGCGCTGCGACGACCGCAGCGCGCCATGGCGCTCAGGGTGGCCCGGGCGTACCGCACCGTGTCGTGCGTCGGTGCGTGCGTGCTCGCCGGTACACCGCCGTGGGACCTCGACGCCGAGGTACTCGCTGCGGTGTACTGGCGAATAAAAGAAGAGACTGCGGGTGGTGGCTGTCCCCATCCGCGGGAGATTCGGCGTTGGCGAGAGGAGGGACGCGAGACTCTCCTGCGGAGGTGGGCAGCCCGTCTCGAAATATCGGTGACGAGTCGGGAGCTGGTGGCCGCCGTTCGGCCCATTCTCCACGAGTGGCTCGAGCGGCGGCACGGGGTCCTCTCTTTCCACCTGACGCAGGTGATCACCGGGCACGGTTGCTTTGGTAGATTCCTGCACCGGGTGGGAAGAGAGCCCTCTGAGGTGTGTCACCATTGCGAGGCGGGAGTCGCGGACACGGCGCAACACACGCGCGAGGAGTGCCCCGCTTGGGCGGTCCCTCGCGCCGCCCTGTCCGCGACAGTCGGAGATGACCTGTCGCTGCCGGCCCTCCTCCGGGAGATGGTCGACAGCGACGAGTCATGGCAGGCGGCAGCGACCTTCTGCGACACAGTAATGTCGCAGAAGGAGGCGGCGGAGCGGGACCGGGAAGACGATGTCGACTCGGCCCCGATGCGCCGCCGCAGGCATGGAAGGCGGCGTCGGGTCTTCGCGGGCCAGATGCCGCCGTAACGCCGGGGACCGCGGGCGACGGATCGGGGTCCGCCGTCCGCACAAAGGTCCCGTGCACCCGTGTTCGGTGCGAGGAGGAGATAAATGGAGGTGGAACGGGGCGGGGCTGAATCTCAAACTAGGGGATTCAGCCCCGCCCCGGAGAGAAGGGCTCTACGGAGCAACGCTAGCGGGGCACGCGGTTGCAAGCCTCGTGGGTCCCGCAGCCCCGTGGGCGAGAGACGGAACACTCCAGGGTTTTAGTGGGTGCAAACCCCACATAACGCAGTGGTTCCCCCGAGACCACTGCGTATTCGTTAGGAATTTCCCTGGACAAACAAAAAAAAAAAAAAAAAAAAAAAAAAAAAAAAAAAAAAAAAAAAAAAAAAAAAAAAAAAAAAAAAAAGGTTAGGTTGGGGTGGGGGTAAGGCATCGTAGCAAGTTAAAACTTTCTTCGGACTTACGAGTAAAGAGGTCTGGGTTCGATACCGAGGGCGCGCATTTATTCGGGGTGCGGGTCAGGTAACCTCCACGTTGGCCTGGTTGGTTGCTGGTCTCTTTCGGATACGTCCGGGGGGAAGAGCAACCCGCTGGGCTGGTGCACTCTGGGCACCGTCAATAACTTCCCATGTTTTTGTGGGTTCTTGTTGGCGGTGGCGAATAATCTGACAGGGGGGGGATGTCGCTCTGGGTGTTCCTCTGATAAGCAGAGGACACACCAGATGCGACATGGGGGTTGGGTTAGTTTGGGTAAGTAGGTAGGGGTAGGCTAGGTTAGGTAGGTGGAAGGTGGGGCTCACTTCCGGACCGCTAGGTGGGTCGCCTGCTCTGCGGGGGGGGTGTTGCGAATCGGGCTTTAAGCGACGCCTCTCCTGCGGGTGGGGGTGACCTCGCCCGGGGAAAGGGCTGTAGAGCGAGGGAGGAGGAGGAGAGTAGATGGTTAGGCTCACTTCCAGACCACTGGGTGGGCCGCCTGCTCTGCGGGGGGGTGTTGCGATTTCCGCTAAGCGACGCCTCTCCTGCGGGTGGGGGTGGCCTCGCCCGGGGGCAGTGCTGTAGAGCGAGGGTTGAGGAGGAGGGGCCGCTCGCTAGGGCGGCCAATAGAAGGTAGGTTGCGATGGTGTATGGGCGCCATCGCAACTGAGGCGGACTGCAATGTCGTATGGGAGGCATTGCGGCCGAAGGCAAGAGGCCGCGGCGGGAGAGACGTGTCGGTGATAGCGTTATGCCGCTCGCCCTACCTTCCGCGGCCTCCACGGGGTCGCCACCGTTAGATGGCGGACGCGGTGGGGCCGCAGGGGAAGAGGAGTGTCGGTAATAGCGTTGCGCCGCTCTCCCTATCCTCTGCGGCCGAAACGGTGGAAGGCGGCGCCTGGCCTTTACGGGTCAAATGCCGCATGGAGGGGACCGTGGGCGGAGGATCGGGGGGTCCGTCGTCCACACAAAGGTCCCGCACACTGAGACGCCCGGGTGTTCCTGGGCGCCTCAGTGGTAGGAGGAGGAAGAGAAGGAGGTGTATTGGGGCGGGGCAGAGAGTCTCAAGGGACTTAGCTCCGCCCCCAGAGGAGGGCTCCACCATGGAGCAACGCCAGCGGGGCACGCGGTTGTTAGCCTCGTGGGTCCCGCAGCCCCGTGGGCGAGCGTCGGAACACTCCAGTGTTTTAGTGGGTGCAAACCCCACATAACGCAGTGGCTCCCCCGAGACCACTGCGTATTCGTGAGGAATTTCACTGGACAAACAAAAAAAAAAAAAAAAAAGGTTGGGGTGGGGGTGCGGGTCAGGTAACCTCCACGTTGGCCTGGTTGGTTGCTGGTCTCTTTCGGATACGTCCGGGGGGAAGAGCAACCCGCTGGGCTGGTGCACTCTGGGCACCGTCAATAACTGCCCATTCGTGGGTTCTTGTTGGCGGTGGCGAATAACCTGACAGGGGGGGGATGTCGTTCTGGGTGTTCCTCTGATTAGCAGAGGACACACCAGATGCGACATGGGGTTGGGCTAGTCTGGGTAGGTAGGTAGGGGTAGGTTAGGTTAGGTAGGTGGGAGGTGGGGCTCGCTTCCGGGCCTCTGGGCGGGCCGCCTTCCCCTGCGGGGGGGGTTGCCCGGGTGCACTGACCAGCTCTGCACCCTGCTCTGCCCAGCTCTGCACCCTGCACTGCCCGGCTCTGCATCCGGCTCTGCCCGCTCTGCACCTGGCTCAGCCCGCTCTGCACCTGGCTCTGCACTCGGCTCTCCTGCGGTTGGTTACCCGAGTGCACTGACCAGCTCTGCACCCTGCTTTGACCAGCTCTGCACCCTGCTCTGCCCGGCTCTGCATCCGGCTCTGCCCGCTCTGCAACTGGCTTAGCCCGCTCTGCACCTGGCTCTGCGCCCGGCTCTCTCTCCTGCGGGTGGGGGCGGCCGCCGCCCGGGGGCGGGAAGGGAGCCCTCGAAGGTGTGCCGCGGATGTGCGGCGGGCGGTGATGACTTGTCGTCGCCGACCCTCCTTTGGCGTGGGATGGTCGGCAGGGACAAGTCGGTGGAAGGAGGAGGCGGCGGAGCGTCGGTCTCGACGCGCCGCCGCAGACGCGGTGGGCGGCGTCTGGCCTTCGCGGGCCGGATGCCGCAGACGCGGAGGGCGGCGTCTGGCCTTTCGCGGGCCAGATGCCGCAACGTAGGGGACCGTGGGCGGAGGACCGAGGTGTCCGACGTCCACATAAGGGTCCAGCGCGGTGGAGGGCACGGCGCAGCACACCGTCTAGGTGTGCCCAGCGGGGGCGTAGTTGCGCCGTGCCCTGATAGGTCCTCTTGCTTCCCGGTGTGGTAGCATGCTGGGGAGCGGGAGGGCCTGGGCGGTGGTTGCCTCCTTTTGCGACGACGCCATGTCGCGGAAGGAGGCGGCGGAGAAGGGGTGGGGGTGGGCGGTTGTACGATCGCCTCCTCCCACCTCTTGGTGGTGATTAGCGGGCGACAGGCGTGGGGGCGCCTCTCGTCTGCATTGCACAATCACCACCATCGTTGGGCGTTCCCGGGCCCCTCCACTTATGGAGGGGCGAGAAGGGCCCGCCATAAAGGTGGGCAGTCGTCGGCGGAGGACTGGACGTAAAGGCTGTGCCGGTTTCCCAGTCCTCCTCCACTCAGACGATGCGGGAGTGCCGCTGGGTTATTTTAGTGGGTATACCGGGCTTGCCCGGGGAGTCCCACATAGCCCCCCATTCCCCCAATGGGTGGGTATGCGTAATGCATTTTTTCCCAGCGAAACCAAAAAAAAAAAAAAAAAAAAAAAAAAAAAAAGGTTAGGTTGGGGTGCGGGTCAGGTAACCTCCACGTTGGCCTGGTTGGTTGTTGGTCTCTTTCGGATACGTCCGGGGGGAAGAGCAACCCGCTGGGCTGGTGCACTCTGGGCACCGTCAATAACTTCCCATGTTTTCGTGGGTTCTTGTTGGCGGTGGCGAATAATCTGACAGGGGGGGGATGTCGCTCTGGGTGTTCCTCTGATTAGCAGAGGACACACCAGATGCGACATAGGGGTGGGGCGGGGCGGGGATAGTTTATACGGGGTAGGCTAGGTTGGGTAGGTTAGTTTGGGCAGGCTAGGTTGGATAGGTTGGGTTGGGTAGGCTAGGTTGGGTAGGTTAGGCTAGGAACGACGTGAGGAGGGAGGGTGGTTACCTGAAAACAGGCGACCACCAACAGGGGAGTCTACACCAGCTCCCCTTGAATCCCGGAGCCCACGGCATACTCCCAAAGACCCCCATCGTTGGTGTCATGGGGTACGGGATGTGCTGTGGACCGGAGGGCTTGCCTTAATTGGCCGGCCCGCGGGAAGGAAAACCCTGTAGCAGCCGGCATCAGCAACCACGCGCGCATCGCGCGTGGATGTTGATGCCGGTTATTAAACCCGACAGCAAAGTCGTAAAAACCTGTGGATACCTGGCGACCTCCACAGTATATAGCGTGCCCCTGTTCGTCGGAATGAGCGTCACCCGGCAGGGGTTTTTATATCGTCTCTACTCGTGGGATTTATTATGGATAACCTTTACAAAAACCATACAAAGGAGGAAGAAAAGGAGGTGGAGATTAGAGGAAGTGAGAGGGAGAAAGAACAAGCGACGGAACAACCGAGGAGAGAACTCCGCGTCTCCCTTACGCGTCTATCGGAGTCCGACTCAGATGCCAGTCAGGCGAGTCTGATGACGATCGACTCTGGGAGTGAGGAGAGCGTTCGCCGTTGGCTTAAAAGGCCGATAGCTGACCAAGAGCCAGAGGAGAATATGTCGCCGCCCAAAGGAGCGGCACATAAATCCAAACGCGGCAGAGGCCGACCGCCCACCACGGGCGAGTACGTGGGCCTAGCCGCGGCCAAGGCCGCGTACAATAAACAAAAAGAGGAGGAGCTCCGGCTAGAGGCCGAAGAAGAAATCGCGGGCATGGGCGAAACCCTGCGGCAGTCGAGGCAAGCCTGCTGCAGCGGCCTCAACCCGCCAACACCCGAGGAGGACACGGCGCAGTCTCTAGCAGCACTGAACTTGCTGCTGCTAGAGGCTGCGAAAATAGTGGAAAAGGTGGCCGTCACGTCAAAACATTTAAAGGGGACGAGCCAAAAGACACTCAAGGATGCGGCCTCCATAATCAAGGAGGCCGCGGTGGGAATAAGGGCCCGCACAGTGTCGGAGGAGGTGAGGCAGCTGGAAGCCGAAAATCAGCGCCTCACGGCACAGTTAGCGGAGGCCAATAGCCGGCCGGCGGCGGTAGAGCCCGACGCAGTCCGGAAAATGATGGAGGAGATTACTCGGGCCACGGTCGTGCAGTTCAGCAATATGCTGAATGCACGACTCGAAGGGCTCGAGTGTCGCCTCCTCCCGGAGCCGGGACTGCGGCCGCCGCTGGCGGCTGACAAGGCACGGAAGAAGGTAGAGGATGAGGCCGCGGCAGCGATAACCTCACAAGTGGACCCAACACCCCCGGCGCCTCTGCCTGCGCCCACAGCCCAGCCCCAAAAGCCCAAGGGCAAGGGCAAGGGCAAGGGCACCGACAAGGGCAAAGGCAAGGGGAAAAAGACGGCCCCGGCCCCTAGCCCCGAAGTGCGGGACGCCCCTCCACCGCCCCCGTTGACGGAGCAGTGGAGTGTCGTCGCTGCTCGGGGTGCAAAAAGCTCCCAAAAGAAGAGCACCCAAGGCACCCAGAGCGGCAAGGCGGCGGCGGTGGCGAAGCTGCGTGAGCCGAAAACGGCTGCAGTGACATTGACGCTGCAGCCGGGCGCGGCGGAGCGCGGCGCAAGCTACGCCACCGTCTTGCGGGAGGCCCGGACTCGGATAGATAAAACGAGTCTTGGTATTGGAGAGATGCGCTGCAGGACCACGGTCACCGGCGCCCGCATCCTCGAAATTTTCGGGGATGGGGGCGCTGAGAAGGCCGACTCCCTGGCTACCAAGCTAAGGGAGGTCCTCAGCGCAGACGTAGTCCGGGTCTCCCGCCCCACAAAGAGGGTGGAAGTGATCGTTACAGGGTTAGACGACTCCGTCACCGCCGCAGAGGTGGTGGCGGCATTCGCAGCGCAAGGCAATTGTCACATCGACGAAGTGAGGCCCGGAGTCATCGGCGAGCGGGCCACGATGTGGCTCAGCTGCCCGGTGGCCGCTGCCAAAACCGTGGCCGGCGCCGGCCGCCTGCACGTGGGCTGGACAACGGCGAGAGTGGCCCTGCTGGCGGCGAGGCCCCTAAGGTGCTTCAGGTGCCTCAACCTGGGCCACGTCGCCAGCAAGTGCCCATCAGAGGTGGACCGCAGCGGTTTGTGCTTCCGCTGCGGCAAGTCGGGCCACCGGGCGCGCGAGTGCCGAGCCGAGCCCAACTGCGCCACTTGCGCTGCAGCGGGCAAACCGGCCCGGCACCCTCTGGGCGGAGTGGGCTGCGCGGGCGATGGGGGGCAGGCCAAGGCCAAGTCGGGCGCCCATCGCCCAACAACAACAACGGAGGGGCCAGCTAAGACCGCGCCTTGATGCCCGGAGTAAAGATTTTACAGGCGAATATTAACCACTCTGCCAGGGCCCAGGATCTATTGTCCCAGTCCCTGGCAGAGTGGGGCATTCAAGTTGCAGTGGTCGCCGAGCCCTACTACGTCCCCACTCGGGATGACTGGGTCGGGGACCGGGAGGGATTGGTGGCCATCACCGCCCCCGCTGCCGCTGGCGCCCCGCCCATTGACCACGTGTCGAGGGGTAGGGGCCACGTGCTGGCAGCCGTGGGCGGTGTCTCGTACATAGGGGTGTACATCTCGCCCAACCGGGGTCTCGCCGACTTTGAGCAAATGCTCGTGGAGGTGGGATCTCTGGTTGGGCGGGCCGCCCCTAGCCCCGTGCTAGTCGCTGGGGATTTCAACGCCAAATCTATGGCGTGGGGATCCCCGGTGACGGATGCGCGGGGTGAGTGTTTGGAAGAGTGGGCGATCGCCATGGGTCTGGCCGTCCTCAATACGGGGTCGGAGGACACGTGCGTGCGGCAACAGGGCGGGTCGATAGTCGACATAACGTTGGCATCGACCGCCCTGGCGCGCCGTGTCCGGGACTGGAGGGTGGTGGTGGACGCGGAGACACTGTCTGACCACCGGTACATCCGATTTGATGTCTCCGCGTTCCCCACCGGCCCGCAAGGCTCGGGCCCGACCCCGGTTATTGGGGGCGGTCCGCGCTGGGTGTTAGGACGGCTCGACAGGGAGGTCGCCAGAGAGGCCGCTATTGTCGAGGACTGGGTGTCCGGACCCGACGTCGTACAGGACGTGGACGAGGAGGCGGGGCGCCTTGGGGCCTCGCTGGGTCGCATATGCGACGCGGCGATGCCCAGGGCGAGGCCCCTCCCACCGCGGCTGCGGGTGTATTGGTGGAGCGACGAGCTCCGCCGCATGCGAGTGGATTGCGGTAGGGCTCGCCGCCGATACACCCGGTGTAGGCGGAGGCGGGTCCGGGACATCCAGGAGGAGACAGCCTCCTATGCCGCCTACAGGGCTCTGCGCGAAGGCTTTGCGGTGGCAATTGCCCGGGCCAAGGAGGCGGCATGGGCGGACTGGCTGCGGACCCTCGACGGCGACCCTTGGGGCAGGCCGTACAAGGCCGTCCGCAGGAAGTTGCGGCCCTGGGCCCCCCCTGTCACGGCCAGTGTCGATGACACTCTCCTCGGCGAGGTGGTGGGGACCCTCTTCCCGCAGCGAGAAGAGTGGGTGCCCCCGGCGATGGCCCGACACGAGAATGCGCGATCTGCCGAGGACGACGTCCCCGCAACGCCGGTATCGGAGGCCGAGTTCGGGGCGGCCGTCCTGAAACTCAAAATGAAGAGGACCGCCCCAGGCCCGGACGGCGTTCCGGGGGCGGCCTTGGCGATCGCGCTGGAGGAGATGGGCGAGAGGGTGAGGTCCCTCTTCACCGCATGCGTGGTGCGGGGTCGATTCCCGCGGCAATGGAAGACGGGCAAGCTCGTCCTTCTGCCGAAGGTCGGGCGCCCGGCCGGACTGCCGTCGTCCTACCGTCCGATCGTGCTACTCGACGAGGTGAGCAAGCTCTTCGAGCGAGTGCTCGCTGCTCGCCTGGCCGAGTGCATGGATCCGGGCCTGGACGACGCGCAGTTCGGTTTCCGCCGGGGTCGGTCGACCCTGGATGCCGTTGCGCGGGTGAGGGACCTCGCCGAGGAGGCGGTCTCCCAGGGCGGCGTGATGCTTGCGGTGTCATTGGACATCCGCAATGCGTTCAACACGCTGCCCTGGGAGACGGTCAGGGCGGCACTGCGGTACCATGGGGTACCGCAGTACCTCCAGAGGGTCATCGCCGACTACTTCGCCGGCAGAGCCGTCGTGTTCCCGACGAGGGCCGGCGAGGGGAGGAGGGAAATGTCGTGCGGTGTTCCACAGGGGTCGGTCCTCGGCCCGCCCCTGTGGAACATCGGCTACGACTGGGTGCTGCGCGGGGCCACTTTGCGGGGGGTCGGTGTCATTTGTTACGCCGACGACACCCTCGTGCTGGCCCGCGGCGGCACCTACAGAGAGGCATCGCTGCTCGCCACTGCGGGTGTGGCCCAGGTCGTGGGGAGGATCCGCGCCCTGGGGCTCGAGGTGGCCTTGGAAAAGTCCGAGGCCCTCCTCTTCCACGGGCCCCGGAACAGGCCGCCGCCAGAGGCCTCGATTATTGTGGGAGGGACTTCCATCGCCGTCGGGACTACGATGAAGTACCTCGGTCTCGTCCTCGACGGCCGATGGAAGTTCGAGGAGCACTTCCGGCGGTTGGCCCCAAAGTTGTTGGCCACTGCCGGGGCCTTGGGGCGGATCCTCCCAAATGTTGGGGGTCCTGGAGGAGTCTGCCGACGCCTGTACACCGGTGTGGTGCGCTCCATGGCGCTCTACGGGGCGCCAATATGGGCAGGCGCCCTGAGCAACCCGAATCAGGCTGCGCTGCGACGACCGCAGCGCGCCATGGCGCTCAGGGTGGCCCGGGCGTACCGCACCGTGTCTTGCGTCGGTGCGTGCGTGCTCGCCGGTACACCGCCGTGGGACCTCGACGCCGAGGTACTCGCCGCGGTGTACTGGCGAATGAAGGAAGAGATTGCGGGTGGTGGCTGTCCCCATCCGCGGGAGATTCGGCGTTGGCGAGAGGAGGGGCGCGAGACTCTCCTGCGGAGGTGGGCAGCCCGTCTCGAAATACCGGTGACGAGTCGAGAGCTGGTGGCCGCCGTTCGGCCCATTCTCCACGAGTGGCTCGAGCGGCGGCACGGGGTCCTCTCTTTCCACCTGACGCAGGTGATCACCGGGCACGGTTGCTTTGGTAGATTCCTGCACCGGGTGGGAAGAGAGCCCTCTGAGGTGTGTCACCATTGCGAGGCGGGAGTCGCGGACACGGCGCAACACACGCGCGAGGAGTGCCCCGCTTGGGCGGTCCCTCGCGCCGCCCTGTCCGCGACAGTCGGAGATGACCTGTCGCTGCCGGCCCTCCTTCGGGAGATGGTCGACAGCGACGAGTCATGGCAGGCGGCAGCGACCTTCTGCGACACTGTAATGTCGCAGAAGGAGGCGGCGGAGCGGGACCGGGAAGACGATGTCGACTCGGCCCCGATGCGCCGCCGCAGGCGTGGAAGGCGGCGTCGGGTCTTCGCGGGCCAGATGCCGCCGTAACGCCGGGGACCGCGGGCGACGGATCGGGGTCCGCCGTCCGCACAAAGGTCCCGTGCACCCGTGTTCGGTGCGAGGAGGAGATAAATGGAGGTGGAACGGGGCGGGGCTGGATCTCAAACTAGGGGATTCAGCCCCGCCCCGGAGAGAAGGGCTCCGTTGCGGAGCGACGCCAGCGGGGCACGCGGTAGCAAGCCTCGTGGGTCCCGCAGCCCCGTGGGCGAGCGCAGGAACACTCCAGTGTTTTAGTGGGTGCAAACCCCACATAACGCAGTGGCTCCCCCGAGACCACTGCGTATTCGTGAGGAATTTCACTGGATAAACAAAAAAAAAAAAAAAAAAAAAAGGTTAGGTTAGGTTAGGTTAGGTTAGGTTTTTTTTTTTTTTTTTTTTTTTTTTTTTTTTTTTTTTTTTTTTTTTTTATTGAGATTACATTACTCCCACTGGTATGTCTTCCAATTAAGGAGAGACCAGTGCCTATTTTAAAAACTAATATCTATAAAAATCCGTCTGTGCTGTTACAATTTTTGTTACTAACTATTATTAACATTATCTACTATAGTTTTTATATCTATCAAAATAATTTCGCACTTTATTGTGCCCTGTCCTTAAACAATCTCTTACATTTTTATTTTACATTAATCATATGTACCTTACAATAAAAAATACACTTTTTTATTTGTGCCCTATTTTTATCAAAAATCTTTAAACTTATATACATATCTTGCAACTGTGTTGCTCTACCTCTTATTCTATCTTATATCTATTTGCCTTAATATTAAACTAAACTTACTTATTCCTACATTATTCTAATAAAACTAACTACCTTATAATAAACACAATAAAGAGCAAAAGCAAAAAATACAAACAAATAATAAAACAAGATTGGCGAAATACAAACAAAATAATAATATCTACAAAGTACAAGTAAAATAATAAAGCAAAATTGACACATAATCAACAAAGTACAAGTAAAATACTAAAACAATCTGACAAAATACAATCGAAATAATAACACAGAATCTACAAATTACCATTAAAATAATACAACAAATCAATAAAACAATATAGCAAAATATACATAAAAACACAATAGTGCATTAATTTTTATTTCTCTCAATCACCTTAATTGCTACGGTTTGACAAAAGTCTATAAATTCTTCCCTATGTTTTTTACTAGCAATTATTTCTGCTAAATTTTCTTTCTTAAGGTTTTGATTGATCTCTGCCTCTAGGTTATATCTTAGGTTTGCGTACATTGGACATTCTACGAGGATATGCTCCACGCTTTCACTACTGCCCGTGTCGCAGGGACACGCCGGACTGTCCTTGCGCTTGAATCGGTGCAAGTACTCGGAGAATCCGCCGTGCCCCGTCAACACCTGCACTAGCAGCGGATTGAGCTTTATCTTTTTTATTAGCCTATAAGCGCTCAGCGCATCGGGGAAGAACATCTTCGTATTAGACGCGGTGGTCCCGTCTGCGTATCTATGGTGCCACACCTCTAGCGTATCATTGCGTATCTGACGCTTGATGAAGGATACCGGGCATCCATCATAGTCTGGCTTTGTCTTCAAACCTACAGCTGCCTCTTTTGCCAATCCGTCTGCTCTTTCGTTCCCCTCCAACCCCACGTGTGCTTTAATCCAAAAGAGTCTGATTATCTTGTCCTGTTCGAGAACTTTTGTGATGTTTTCTCTTACTGCTACTACGAGGGGGTGAAGGGAAACACCGCGTGTAATTGCCTCAAGGGCCGACCTAGAGTCGCTGTAGATATTGAAGCTACCACCAGACCGTTTGGTCGCAATCTCGGTAGCCTTCACCAGCGCCAGTAACTCCGCCTGGTATACTGTGCAGAACTGGTCCAGCCTGAGTTTCTTGGTTTCAATTTCAACGGCTCCATCCCAAAGAGATAGAGCCGCACCAACTTTGTTGTCCATTTTACTGCCATCAGTGAATATTTTGTATCTAGCTTCCTCTTGCTGGGCCAGCTCTGCATCGTCCGCCACCAATTTAAACTCTATAGCCTTTTGGGTCGCTGGGTGTGGTATGTCCACATACGGTGTCGGTCGTTCTACTCTCCTATCCCCGACTACTCTCACTGAATGTCCCTTTTTTACTTCATATAGAGAGGCCGCTTCTTTGATCCTAAGATCCAACGGAAGCATCCCCGAGAGCAACAAAGCCGCATTGAGCGATGTGGTCCTATACGACTTGACCATTTTTTGCACAAATCCGCGCTGAACCTCATTTAGGTATTTTCTAATTCCTAGTTTATCAGCGGCTGGATACCAGGCACTTGCTGCATACATTATTATAGGTTCTATAACTGCCACGTATATAGTTCTGATTATCTCCGGCGAAATCCCCCACTCCACTTTGGCTGCCTTCGCTAGCTGTCTGTATATGTTCAATGCCTTGCGGCAGACATTTGCTACATGCGTGTTAAATGTTAGTTTATCGTCGATCGTCAGCCCTAGTATCTTTATCTCCTTTGACATGGCTATGTCCACCCCTCCCATGCTCAGAAGTGGTGTGTCGTGCTTCAACTTGTTTGTGATAATCATTGCCTTTGTTTTATGAGGCGCAAACTTCAGTTTATTATCTTCACCCCACTCCTGAACATGTTTTAGGGCGGCATTCGCCTGTCTCTGGACCTCGAGTGCCGTTTCGCCGGAGAAAACCAGAACCACATCGTCCGCGAATGCCTGACAGTAATTACCTCTGTTTTCCAGGCTGTGCAGTAGCGGGTCTAATAATACGTTCCAAAACGTGGGTCCCCCGATGGAACCTTGGACACATCCCTTTTCAGTCGCTTTCCGAGCTTCTGCTCCAGCGTATCTCACCCTGACCTTTCGGTTCGTCAGGTAACTATCCAATACCTTGCGGATATTTTCAGGGCAATTAGATTCTGCTAGCCTACATCTAACCGCGGGCCACCAAGCACTGTCGAAGGCTCCCTCTATGTCGAGCGATATGACTAATGTGATTTTATGCTCTTTTAATTTAGATCGTATGTGTTTAATCAAGTCATAGAGGGAGTCTTCGGCACTGCGTTGCGGTGTGAACCCGTACTGCCTGGGACTCATCTGCCGGATGGTATGCCACCTGACACGCTTCACTAGCATCTTTTCATAAATTTTCCCTAGTACCGGCAATAGCCCAATCGGCCGGTAGGATTTGGGATTTGTGTAGTCATCCTTCCCTGGTTTTCTCAGAATGACTATAACCGCCTCTTTCCACACCGTAGGGAAGAGCGCAAGATCTAGGCATTTGTTGATCAATGCCAGAAATATATCCGGCTTGCACACTATGGCCGCCCTGCAGATGTCTGCTGTGAACCCATCCAGTCCTGGCGCCTTTTTTGGGTTGAAGCTATCGGTAGCGCTCATTAGCTCTTCTACTGTGAATGGGGGGTCAGATAACTCATCACCTGTGTCCTCACTCAATTTTTCTGCCCTACTTCTAACTGCCTTGTGGGCTACACTGTCCGACAGTGCATCGTCTTCTGGATAGAATGCCTCCGCTAGAGCCCTGGCTGACTCTTCACCTTCCAAGACCTTTCCATTTTGAATCAGGGGGGTGTCCTCCTGCCTAATAGTCGTGCGGCCTATCACCCTATAGATCCCATCCCACATGCTTTCCCTGTCTTGTTTCTCACAAAACTGTTTCCAGCTTGTTGTTCTAGCTTTTTCCACAAGCTGCCGGTACTGTTCTTTCACGTTCAGATATGCCTGGACAACACTCTCTCTACGCACCTGAGCGGCGTTTGGGATACGTTTTTTGAAAGTTTTTACCTCTTTTTTCTTCAGTGTCAGTTCTTCTGTCCACCAAGACAATCCTGCTCTCTTCTTATGTTCGGCCTCAGGTATATTTCGTTTGCATGCTTCTTCTATGACTTTAGTGTATTCTTCTACTTTATTATTTAATTCTTCTTCTGTGGTTATTTTTGTTATTTCTTCCAAATTTATGTTTATTTTTTCCCAATTTTGTGTAATGTCTGTTCTGAAATCTGTCCATTTTGCTTTTTTGGTGTTGTAAATCCTAGTTGTTCTCTTAATGTCTATACCTTTTGATTTTTTCATATTGACTTCGAACAGGATTGCCTTGTGGTCTGACACTGTGAGGTTACCGTCCAGTCTCCAGTTCGCGATTTTACCAAGCATATCCGACGTGCACACCGTGATGTCCACACAGCTTGTGAAATGCCTTCCTCCTCTGTGGTAATCATAAGTGGGTTTGAACCCCTGGTTAAGTATATGCAGCTCCATCTCGTCCAGTGCTCCTGCCAACTCTTCCCCTCTCCTGTTATTCTCCCTACTCCCCCACCATATGTTCCACGCATTTACATCCCCACCCAGTATCACGCTTTTATTTCCCACTTCCTTTATTATTTTTTGGATGTGCTCGATGTCTTCTTCTATTTGTGCATCTCCCTCCAGGTACACCGAGATGACAACAATGTTCCAGGCCTCAGTTCTTAGTAGTGCCACTACAATATTTTCTGTGGTCAGCCTGGGGCACTGGGTTACATCAATGTTTTCATCGAATACCACAATGGCGGACTTGTTGGTTTTGTCCGTATTTCCTTCCCATTGAAGCGTTCGGGTGCCCTGGTAGGTCTTCATCTTTTTGCCAGAGCCGGTGTACGGTTCCTGCAGAAGTGCAAACGCAACCTTCCTTTTAGCTGCTTCTACGATCAGCTCGTCTGTTGCTTGTTTGCACCTCTGCAGGTTGGCTTGTATCGCGTGATACTGGTGGTTGCTTGGTTCTTGTGTGCTATTCCGGTTTCTGCCCGTATCCACCTCAGCACTGGTAGGCTACCGTGGATCTGGCTAACGTCTCCCACTTTGTCCGGACCGGGCAGTCCGAACTGAAAGCGTTGTGCCTGTTATTTACAATATTTGCTTTTTGGCAGTTTATACACGTCGGTGCCTCATTTGCGTGGTAGGCTGCACACTCCGTTCGGAGGTGCGACCCTCCGCAATGGGCGCATCTGTCCTCTTCCTCGTGGCAGGTCTTTTTGGTGTGCCCATACCCCAGACATTTTGAGCACTGGACCAGTGGTGACTGATCCTCTGCCCTCAGTCTCTGCATGTCTATGTGTATGCAGTTTGCCGCCGTTAGGATGCCCCAGACTTGGGGGGACACGCTCAGTACTACATGGTGCTGGTGGGGATTACGCGCATTCTTTTTGTACCTAATTACGGCTCTGTATTCTGCTTCCGAAACGTCCTTTAATAAATTTTTATTTTGCGTTTTCAGCGCTCTAAGTATATCTTCCTCAGTGTTGTACCTATTTACATTTTTAATTATTATTAAGGGGTCTTTATTTTTTATCTCCTCGACTCTCAGGTCCGCACCTTCTCTGCTTAGCCTTTCTCTTACTCTGTCTACTTCTATTTTGTTATTGCACCCCAAGATGACTTTTCTTCCTCTTGCCTTCCTTATCCTGTCTATCTGGTAGCCTTCCTCCTTTGCGTTAACTACCTTTCTAATCTTCTCCATCACTTGGTCGCTTGTTTCCTCCTCGTCGGTCGAGGTTATAACCACCGAGTGAATAGCCGCGTGCTCCGGGGGTTGCCTCCTCGGGGAAGCGGCCACCACACTCGCGTAGGTTGCCCTTGCTTCTGTTTCTATGTGTTTTTGCTCTATTGTTTCCCTGAGACGTTCCATTTCTATCCTATTTCTCTCTATTTGGTCGCTGTGCTCCGTTAGTTTCTGTATAAGTTGTCTTTCTAACTCTATTTTATTGGCTTCTGGTTCTTCTTCCTCTTGCAGGGATGGGTTCAAGTCCTTCTTTTTCTTAGGCTCCTCTTTATTTTTGGCCTGGCCTGCCTCCTTCACTAGTTGGTACAAGCTTTCTGCCGCCGAGGTTATTTCGTTTTTGATTTCCGTCTTCGTGTTACGTGTAAGTCTTAATTGGGATTTGATTTTAATTAAGCAAAGCTTAGCTTCGCCTACTCTGTCCCTTTGCTTGGGCGTTTCTACTATGGCTGTAGGTACTATGGCTTTAGGTGGGATGATGATGTTAAGCGGAGTTGTATTGATGACTTTAGTAAGGTTAAGGGTATTTGTCTCCTCAGAAGAAGTCTGAGGGGGGGTCTGAAGCCCTTCTGTCTCCGGTTTTTTAGGCGTTCTGAACATTTTGGGTGAGCGTAACTATTCCTAGGGTTCTTATTATACGCGCAAGAGCCGAGAGAAAAAAAAAAAAAAAAAAAAAAAAAAAAAAAAAAAAAAAAAAAAAGTATTATGTATGATGTATACGTCCCTACTACAGCTTACTTAATACCTAACTTAATACCTAATACTTAATTATAATAAAATGTAAAATTTAAAATTTTTGAGAATAAAAATAAACAAAAGATAATAAAATTTTATTCGGGGGGATCTGGAGGAGGTGATCTGGGTTCTCGGCACGTACACTAGTTACACTAGTGTACGTAGGTCGACCTCAAAATCGGGCTATCTCGCTCCGTTCTCGAGTTATTAGCGTTTTAAGGATTTGAGTTTTTGAAGGTCGGTTCAGAGTTAGTGGCGGCTTAAAGATTTTTGAAAATGTAAAAATTTTGCTTGCTGCTCTGGGGGATTTGGGGCTTGGTTCTCCCTAGCTTGCTGAACTACTGTGTATGAGTTTTAAGGAATTATGTTGAAAAATAGTTAAAATAAAGTTGAAATTAAATATAAATAAAAAATTAACCAAATCAAATTTAAATTGGAGGGATATGGAGGAGGTGCCCCGGAGCCTCGGCACGTACACTAGTTACACTAGTGTACGTAGGTCGACCTCAAAATTGGGCTATCTCGCTCCGTTTCCGAGTTATCTTAATTTTTATAGTTTTTAACCGACTTTGAAATTAATGATGATTTGAAAATTTTTAAAATAAAGTTTTGGACTTTCTATTCGGGTAGGGTGTTGTTCGTTTATCCTATACTAAAACATTATTAAATAATTTAATTTAGAATTATAATGAAATTAGAAGAAAATTAATAATATAAAAAATTAAAATTTGACCTTATGTCCCTACTAATATGGGTTAAATTCTGTAGATTATTTTGTGATTGTTATGATTTTATCAAATTTAGATAACACGTGATAAAACTGAAAATCGACCTTATGTCCCTACACATACGGGTCCCTACTGGGTAAATTAAATTAGACTAATAAAAGTAGTAAAAGGATTTAAATTAGCACGATAGGAAATAAGAATAAATAAAATCGACCCTATGTCCCTACAAATAGAGGTCAATTTTGCGTAATAAAAATTAAAATTTTAGTTAATTAATCGGTTTTAAGTAAACACGTAAAAGAAATAAAATTGGCCTTATGTGCCTACCCGTACGGGTCACTACTGCGTAATTAATCCTAGATTTATAAAAGTCAATATGTTTTATAAATAAAACACAGAGAAAAGAATATTGACCTTTTATCCCTACGAGTACGGTGTAATAAAAGAATTATTTAATAAAAGAGAAATTAATAAGATTTAAACCAACACTAGAGGGAAAGAAATCGAAACCTTATGTCCCTACATATACGGGTCAGTTTTGCTTAAATTAACTAAGAATTATTAAAATAAAATTTGTTAATAAAATATAAACACAGGATTATTCTAGGTTCATGCACATGAACACACTGTACACAAAAACGCAAATAAAATTCTAGAATATCTTAAATGAACACAGTAAAATTAATCCGTAACAGTACTACGCAGTATTTTTCAACACTCCCGATGGCACTTTGAAATTTGACTTTTTTATTTAAAGGTTTTTTAAAATTCTAAAATTGCAATTTATTAGCTTAGGCTCCAAAAACTCTAAATCCGGCTTCACCTTCTGCCTAGGTCTATCCTAGACAAAGTTACGACCAGATTTAGGTTTCCGATGCGTAAACAACAGAATTACAATGTTAACGTGAAGCGTGCGAACAAAATGTGAATTTGGAAAAATTTAGTTTTTATATGGAAAAATGAAATGAAATTAGGCACAGATTTTTTATGTTATAGGCAGTTAGCTACTCTAACTGAATCTAATTTAAATTGGATGATTAATATAATGCTGGGAATGTTAAAAAATATCTTAGAGTGGAAAAAATAAAAATACGACGGCAAATACTTGGTTTCGGCACTTAGAGTCCTAGGATCTCCGCGAAAATTTCCAGGGTGGTTGCTGACTGACCCAAGTACCTGTTCAGGTCCACAGATCTTGAAGATCGCGTTCCTGGACTGGTTCCCGCAAGTTCTTCTGCGCGTGGAATTTTCCGCGGCGACTTTAGCCGCTATTGAAGGCCTAGGACTTCACGGAAAATTGTTTCCAGTGGTCTAAGATTGTCGAGAGCACTTAGTTTATCACTATTAATCACTATTTCGGGTGGAATTTCCCTCAACTCAGAAAAAGTTTGAGCTTTTCGACAAGATTTTGTCAATTTCACTCCCGATTTCGGAAAAAGTGCCGCGAAAGTTATTTACCGTCACTTAAAAAATCCAGCTTTTTTGTAGGTTATAGTCCATGAGCTAGCACTACTTTTGAGCTAATAAAAACAATAGGTCACCGCGACTAATCGCGTTTCGCGAATTTTCTCCCGCAATGTTTACCTTTTTTCGGTTTTTGCTGCGCCCGCGCTCCGTAAAAGGGGGTAAATGGCCCTCTTAGGAGGGGTCAAAAAATCCGAAATTTCACAAGGATGTAGGCACTGAGGTGTCACTTCACTGGGTAATTTAAAATCTATATGTCGTCGCGACTAATCTCACGCCGCACGCCACTTTCCACTTTTGTTTACGTTTTTTGCCGTTTTTTCCGCTTATTTTATGTTATATTTCCTTCAATTTTGGACCGATTTTAATTTTAAAAACACCATTCGATAGGGCTCGTCAGCGCGCAACTTTTGACGTATAGCACGGGTTTTTAGCACACGGAAGTCCGCAGACTTGATTTTTTTCACTGTTTTTTCGCTGCGGAGCTTGATTTTTTCGCTACGGAGCTCGCGGAAACGTGACCGTTCGGGCGCGCGGGCGGCGGGTGACTGGGTTAGGTTTTTTTTTTTTTTTTTTTTTTTTTTATTTTTTTTTTTTTATTTTTTTTTTTTTTATATACTTCTACCTCCAACATAGTCGGAGTCTATACTAAGCAAATCATTCATACCAGTTCTCGCATTTATTCCTCTCGCACTTTCATTCAGCATACTTTATCTTTCTAGCATTCATTCATCTTTCTTTCTTAAGGGTAGGACGCCCTTATACTACAGTCTAATCTGCTATTATTTCTTTATTTTATTTATTTAGGGAAAAACACAACAACATATTCTTTTTATTTTACAGGTATCTTACTCTAATACATTCTATTCTATATCTTAATTCTACACAGGTGTTTTATTCTTGCTTATTTCTTAATTCTACTTCATAGTGGGTATACAACTTCTACGACCGTCTCGCCTATTCTTATTTCTAGTTACATATTTATCTTTTTTATATTTATTTGACATTTTCCTTATTTTATAGGGGATACACAGGTGTCTTATTCTAGCTTATTTCTATTTTTTTATTAACAGTAATATTGCATGGTGGCAATTCACATATTTATTTTTGTTAATTTATACAACACTACATATTTTATTTCAAAATGTTCAATGCTTAACCCTAATATTGTACATAATATTATGTAAACATTTTTGCTTACGCACTTTTATTTCTCTTTATTACTCTTTCACATATTTTTACACAGTAATCTATCAAAATTTCTCTATTTTTGCCAGCTATTATTTGCCACAATGTTTCAGCATCTAGTTTAGTGTTGAGCACGTGCTCGGCCTCCAGCCTTTCCCGATCAAATACGGGACAGTTGAACAATATATGTGGCACCGTTTCCTCAACATCAGGGTCACAGATGCACGATGGGCTCTGTTTGCACTTGAAACGGTTCAAGTATGCCGAGAACCCACCGTGCCCCGTCATGACTTGCGTGACTATATTGCTGATGCTGCATTTCCTGATTATCCCGTACGCCGCCACTGCGTCCGGGAAAAACAATTTGGTCACTGAAGCAGTTTCTCCGGAGCTATACCTGCGGTTCCACTCGTCCAGCGTTTGCGCACGAATGTGTCGTTTGACGTACGAAACCGGGCACAAATCATAGTCAGGCTTTCGTTTGGAACCTTCAGCGGCTCTTTTGGCTAATTCGTCCGCCCTCTCATTCCCAGCCAATCCCGCGTGGGCTTTAATCCAGAACAAGGTAATTGCTTTGTTTTGGGCAGATATGGACCTAATATTGGCCCTTGCCTCTACTGCCAGTGGGTGGTGTCGGTCGTGGTTTTGTACGGTTTGGAGGGCTGCCATGGAGTCGCTGAAGATTCCAAACGATTGCGCACTGTGCTTGAGGATCTCCCTAGTTGCGACGCATATCGCCAGAAGCTCAGCCTGGTAAACGGTGGAGTAGTGTGGGAGAGCAAGTTTGAGAGCCTTGGTCTCGGCCTCACCCCTCCAAATGGTGAGCGCGGCCCCAACCCTGCCCCCAATCTTGCTCCCGTCCGTAAAGATACGAACCTCAAGTTCGTTCTGGGCATCTAGTTGCACTTGGTCTACCAGGCTTACGAGCTCCAGCTCAGCGCGCTCCGCGGGGTGTGGAGCCCTCATTGCTGAGACTACCTGCTCAACCTTCCTGTCACCGAGTGTTGGCTGAGGCACCCCCCTCCTGGCCTCATATAATGATGCCGCCTCGCGGACACGGAGGTCTAGGGGCAATATTCCCGCCAACACCAGTGCAGAGTTTAGGGAGACTGTCCGGTATGCCTTACACAGCTTTTGTGCAATTCCGCGCTGAACTGCTGCCAACTGCTTCATGACGCCCAGCTTTCCAACGGCTGGGGCCCATACGCTGGCGGCGTACAGGATAACCGGCTCAACGGTGGCCACATATATTATCCGTATGACCTCAGGGTGAAGTCCCCAGCTGGTCTTTGCTGCTCTGGTTAACTGCTTGTGGATGCCTACCGCCTTTCTGCATACGTTTGCGACATGCTTGTTAAAGGTCAGCTTTTCATCGATGGTGACACCCAGGATTTTAATCTCTTTGGACATAGCAATGCCGACCCCGCCCATGCTCAGGCGTGGGGTGTCGTATTTAAGTTTGCGAGTGACAACCATTGCGTTGGTTTTATGCGGTGCAAATCTAAGTTTATTTTGTACGCCCCACTCTCGAACATGCTCGAGAGCGGCATTGGCACGTCCCTGGATCTCCTGCGATGTGTCCCCATCGAAAACCAGCACGACATCGTCCGCAAATGCCTGGCAGTAGACACCCCCAGCCTCCAAGCTCTTCAAAAGCGGGTCCAGCAAAAGGTTCCAGAATATCGGTCCCCCTATGGAACCCTGAACGCAGCCCTTACTGGTGGCTTTGCCGTGCTCTTCACCCGCGTACCTTACTGTTACCCTTCTATTCTGGAGATAGCTGTCGATGACCCTCCTCAAGCCGATTGGACACTTTTCCTCAGCCAGACGGACTCTTATAGCTGGCCACCAGGCGCTGTCAAAAGCTCCTTCGATGTCCAAAGATATCAGCACCACTATCTTTTTGAGCTCGAGCTTGCTACGTATGTGCTGCATTAGCACATAAAGGGAGTCCTCTGTGCTCCTCTGGGGCATGAATCCGTACTGGCGAGTACTCATCCTTGGGATCAAATGGTACTTGAGGCGGGCCACCAACATCTTCTCAAATATTTTCCCCAGTATCGGCAGAAGGCCGATTGGTCTATACGCTTTTGGGGTACTGTAGTCATCTTTTCCTGGTTTCTTTAGTACTACCACTATCGCCTCCTTCCAGACTTCAGGAAAGTGGTGACATTTCATGCAACCGTTCATAATGGCAAGAGCCACTTCAGGGGCACTTCCAATGGCCCGGCAACAGATATCGGCGGTGAAACCGTCTGCCCCCGGGGCCTTTTTGGCGTTGAAAGATCCACATGCTGCCATCAGTTCAGCCATCGTGAATGGAGGATCGCACGAGTTATCGTGTCCTCCAGCATTCACGGCGTCGGCCTTCTCCCTGATTAGCTGGTGATATGTGCTGTCACTGTCCGTATGATCTTCCGGGTAAAACGTATTCGCCAACAGTTCGACTGACCCCTTCGTGTCCAGCACCCGCCCGTCATTCACAAGCGGCTGGTCCTCACCCCTTCCCTTGGTCCTCCCTATCACCCGGTAAATCCCTTCCCAAACCCCCTCTCTGTCTTGTTTTGCGCAGAAGTTCTTCCAACTCTCGACGATGTCCTTGGCTGCTTCCGTCTCATACTCAACTTTATGTTTCAGGTAGTCTTCAACGACCTTCGATCTTCGGGCTGGTCTGGCACACCTGATTCTACGTCTCCTGGTGGCGACTCCCTGCTTCATCCTCTCGAGTTTCTCAGACCACCACGGCAAGGTAAGTACTTCGTTACTTTTCCTCATAGGCATTGATGAGGTACATGCGTCTCTTATTGCCTGCATATATTTGTTAATAACTATATTAATTTTATCGACTGTATCTACTTTATCTAGTTCTAAATTATTAATTTTGTTCGCTTGCATTAATTGGTTGAGTTTCTTACGAAACTCAGGCCAATTTGCTTTTTTTGTATTGTAAATTCTGGTGGTTCTATTTACTATGATGCCTTTTGACCTTTTTAATTTAATGTTGAAAAGAATGCCGTTGTGGTCCGAGCTCGTGAGGCCCTCGTCTACTCTCCAGTCGTCCACCAGGTCCAGGATGTCGGTTGAGCATGCTGTGATGTCCACGTGGCTGCTGTATCTTTTCCCCCCTCTGATCGTATCGAAGGTCGGAATTTCCCCTCTGTTGAGTATGTTAAGACTCAGCTCGTCGAGAACCCCAGACACTTCTTCACCCCTGTTGTCGATCGACAAGCTTCCCCACCAGGTGCTTTTCGCGTTCGCGTCTCCCCCGATGATCCACATTCTGGAACCCACTTCCTCCTCGACGTGTTTGAGGTGGTCTAGGTACGGTCCCACTGGCTTATCCGGCTCAAAGTAAAAGGAAACCAGCGTGATCTTCCAGGCACTGGTCCGGATCCCCACCACAGTGATGTTATTCGTGGTGAGTTTTGGGTACTGCGTGACAATTAGGTCTTGATCGAAGACCGCTATTGCGGCCTTAACAGTCCCATCTCCGGTATCAGTGCTCTGGAAGATACGAACGCCCCTATAATTCCTCATTACCTTAGACCCTCCGACGTATGGTTCCTGGAGGAGAGCAATGGCGACCCCACGCTTTACGGCTTCGATCAGGAGCTCATCTGTTGCGAGCTTTTTACGTTGGAGGTTTGCTTGCATCAACCTGTAGAGGTTTGGGTTTCCGTGGGTGCCCTTAGCAATACGCTACAGTGGCTCTAGCGATTTCGTCCCACTTATGGCGAGTCGGGCAGTCCGGGCTAAAGGCGTTGTGGTCAGCGCCGTCGAGCTTGGCTTTTGCGCAGTTCTGGCATTTGGGTGGTATACCCGCGAGGCAGTCGACGCATTCCGACCTGAGATGCGGGCCGCCACAATGGCTACACAAGTCGGCCGGTGCTTTGCAGAATCGTCTGCCATGCCCATAGCCCAGACACCGCGTACACTGAACCAGCGGGGATTGGTCTTCCACCCAGACGCGCTGGAAGTCTATGTGCAGGCGTCCGAGTTCTATGGCCCTTCTCCAGATAACTGGCGAGACGCTGACCACAATGTGAGCGGTGTGCGGATTTCTAGTTTTTCTCCTGTACTTAACTACCATCCTGTCCTCCTCTTTGTCGAGGTCACGAAAAACACCCTTGTTCTGATTTCTCAATGCTCTGAGAACCACTTCGTCCGGATTGACCGAGAAGACGCCCTTGAGGATCAATAAAGGATCCTTGTTTTTCATTTCCTCGACACTGAGGTCCTGTCTTTTTTCTTCCAATTTGCTTTTAAGCTTGTTCCTTTCCTCCAGAGTCTGAAAACCCATTATAATTTTGCCGTCCCTTGCTTTTCTCACCCTTTCTACTTTAACCCAGCCCTCCTTTGGGTCCGCTGCCTGCCGTATCTTTTCCAGAACTTCGTCCCCGGTTTCCGCTTCATCCTTTGAAGTGACCACGATGGAGTGTAGCGTACTTCGCGTTTGGTTTCCGCCGTGGGTCGCAGTTACACTTGCATATGTTGGGGTTATACCTCGTTCCATTGCGGCTTTCAGGTCCTCCATCCTTTTGTTACTCTCTTGTAGTAACTTGGAGTGTTCCTCGATGCGCGCCGCTAACAAGTTTTGTTCGGTGTTAATCGAAAAAGTGGCGTCGGTAGCGGCAGTTTCTGACTCCAGGTTCACTTTCATTTCTGCCTTTTTAGTTTTGGCCACCCCTTCAGCTTCCTTCACAAGCTGATACAGCCGTTCCAGCGCTTCGATTATGCCAGCTTTTATTTCAGTCTTTGTATTCCTTGAACCGCTAAGATGTAGTTTAGCTTTGTTCAAGCATGCCCTGGCTTCTGTCGACCGGTCCGCGTACTGTAACTTTGGCGGCGTCGTATGTATCTCTATCAGTTTCGAGCGCATTGGAAGGGTTTTGGCTTCCTGCAACTCTTTTGGTCCTACTTTTGCAGGGCCGGCCTGCATCGTCTTGGTAGTCAAAGGTGGTAGTGGATTTGTGCTTGTGTGCTTTGTAGCTTCCCATTCTCCGACGCTACGCCGAACACTTGGGGGTGAGGTTTTGGGTTTTTGCGGAGATTTCTCGTCGTCCTTTTTTGCGGGGGTCCTAATTCCCATCATTATGTTGGAGGTATGCGTCAACAATTAAAATAAAGTATAAAAGTGTAAATAAAACGTAAAAGTGTATAAAGGAAATAAGAGTGCGCTTAGGATCGTAAAGATCTACAGTAAATTGCCAGTGTTTTCTATATAAAGAAATACACGGTCAGCTTTACAGTTCAACGCGTGCGCGGGAGGACGATCCTCTCGCGCCGCCGCTCCGCAGGCGGAGAGGGGGTGGGAGGAGACGGTTATACGATCGCCTCCTCCCACCTCCTGGTGGTGACTAGCGGGCGACGGGCGCGGGGGCGCCTTTCGCCCGCATTGCACTAGTCACCACCCTCGTTGGGCGGGAACGGTCGAGCACTCACACACGGTCGTTCCCGGGCCCCTCCACTAAGGGAGGGGCGTGAAGGGCCTGCCGTAAAGGCGGGCGGTCGTCGGCGGGGGACTGGAAGTAAAGGCTGTGCCGGTTTCCCAGTCCCCCTCCACTCAGACGATGCGGGAGTGCCGCTGGGTTATTTTAGTGGGTATACCGGGCTTGCTCGGGGAGTCCCACATAGCCCCCCATCCCCCGATGGGCGGGTATGCGTAATGCATTTTTTCCCAGCGAAACCAAAAAAAAAAAAAAAAAAAAAAAAAAAAAAAAAAAAAAAAAAAGGTTAGGTTAGGTTAGGTTAGGTTAGGTTGGGGTGCGGGTCAGGTAACCTCCACGTTGGCCTGGTTGGTTGCTGGTCTCTTTCGGATACGTCCGGGGGGAAGAGCAACCCGCTGGGCTGGTGCACTCTGGGCACCGTCAATAACTTCCCATGTTTTCGTGGGTTCTTGTTGGCGGTGGCGAATAATCTGACAGGGGGGGGATGTCGCTCTGGGTGTTCCTCTGATTAGCAGAGGACACACCAGATGCGACATAGGGGTGGGGCGGGGCGGGGATAGTCTATACGGGGTAGGCTAGGTTGGGTAGGTTAGTTTGGGCAGGCTAGGTTGGATAGGTTGGGTTGGGTAGGCTAGGTTGGGTAGGTTAGGCTAGGAACGACGTGAGGAGGGAGGGTGGTTACCTGAAAACAGGCGACCACCAACAGGGGAGTCTACACCAGCTCCCCTTGAATCCCGGAGCCCACGGCATACTCCCAAAGACCCCCATCGTTGGTGTCATGGGGTACGGGATGTGCTGTGGACCGGAGGGCTTGCCTTAATTGGCCGGCCCGCGGGAAGGAAAACCCTGTAGCAGCCGGCATCAGCAACCACGCGCGCATCGCGCGTGGATGTTGATGCCGGTTATTAAACCCGACAGCAAAGTCGTAAAAACCTGTGGATACCTGGCGACCTCCACAGTATATAGCGTGCCCCTGTTCGTCGGAATGAGCGTCACCCGGCAGGGGTTTTTATATCGTCTCTACTCGTGGGATTTATTATGGATAACCTTTACAAAAACCATACAAAGGAGGAAGAAAAGGAGGTGGAGATTAGAGGAAGTGAGAGGGAGAAAGAACAAGCGACGGAACAACCGAGGAGAGAACTCCGCGTCTCCCTTACGCGTCTATCGGAGTCCGACTCAGATGCCAGTCAGGCGAGTCTGATGACGATCGACTCTGGGAGTGAGGAGAGCGTTCGCCGTTGGCTTAAAAGGCCGATAGCTGACCAAGAGCCAGAGGAGAATATGTCGCCGCCCAAAGGAGCGGCACATAAATCCAAACGCGGCAGAGGCCGACCGCCCACCACGGGCGAGTACGTGGGCCTAGCCGCGGCCAAGGCCGCGTACAATAAACAAAAAGAGGAGGAGCTCCGGCTAGAGGCCGAAGAAGAAATCGCGGGCATGGGCGAAACCCTGCGGCAGTCGAGGCAAGCCTGCTGCAGCGGCCTCAACCCGCCAACACCCGAGGAGGACACGGCGCAGTCTCTAGCAGCACTGAACTTGCTGCTGCTAGAGGCTGCGAAAATAGTGGAAAAGGTGGCCGTCACGTCAAAACATTTAAAGGGGACGAGCCAAAAGACACTCAAGGATGCGGCCTCCATAATCAAGGAGGCCGCGGTGGGAATAAGGGCCCGCACAGTGTCGGAGGAGGTGAGGCAGCTGGAAGCCGAAAATCAGCGCCTCACGGCACAGTTAGCGGAGGCCAATAGCCGGCCGGCGGCGGTAGAGCCCGACGCAGTCCGGAAAATGATGGAGGAGATTACTCGGGCCACGGTCGTGCAGTTCAGCAATATGCTGAATGCACGACTCGAAGGGCTCGAGTGTCGCCTCCTCCCGGAGCCGGGACTGCGGCCGCCGCTGGCGGCTGACAAGGCACGGAAGAAGGTAGAGGATGAGGCCGCGGCAGCGATAACCTCACAAGTGGACCCAACACCCCCGGCGCCTCTGCCTGCGCCCACAGCCCAGCCCCAAAAGCCCAAGGGCAAGGGCAAGGGCAAGGGCACCGACAAGGGCAAAGGCAAGGGGAAAAAGACGGCCCCGGCCCCTAGCCCCGAAGTGCGGGACGCCCCTCCACCGCCCCCGTTGACGGAGCAGTGGAGTGTCGTCGCTGCTCGGGGTGCAAAAAGCTCCCAAAAGAAGAGCACCCAAGGCACCCAGAGCGGCAAGGCGGCGGCGGTGGCGAAGCTGCGTGAGCCGAAAACGGCTGCAGTGACATTGACGCTGCAGCCGGGCGCGGCGGAGCGCGGCGCAAGCTACGCCACCGTCTTGCGGGAGGCCCGGACTCGGATAGATAAAACGAGTCTTGGTATTGGAGAGATGCGCTGCAGGACCACGGTCACCGGCGCCCGCATCCTCGAAATTTTCGGGGATGGGGGCGCTGAGAAGGCCGACTCCCTGGCTACCAAGCTAAGGGAGGTCCTCAGCGCAGACGTAGTCCGGGTCTCCCGCCCCACAAAGAGGGTGGAAGTGATCGTTACAGGGTTAGACGACTCCGTCACCGCCGCAGAGGTGGTGGCGGCATTCGCAGCGCAAGGCAATTGTCACATCGACGAAGTGAGGCCCGGAGTCATCGGCGAGCGGGCCACGATGTGGCTCAGCTGCCCGGTGGCCGCTGCCAAAACCGTGGCCGGCGCCGGCCGCCTGCACGTGGGCTGGACAACGGCGAGAGTGGCCCTGCTGGCGGCGAGGCCCCTAAGGTGCTTCAGGTGCCTCAACCTGGGCCACGTCGCCAGCAAGTGCCCATCAGAGGTGGACCGCAGCGGTTTGTGCTTCCGCTGCGGCAAGTCGGGCCACCGGGCGCGCGAGTGCCGAGCCGAGCCCAACTGCGCCACTTGCGCTGCAGCGGGCAAACCGGCCCGGCACCCTCTGGGCGGAGTGGGCTGCGCGGGCGATGGGGGGCAGGCCAAGGCCAAGTCGGGCGCCCATCGCCCAACAACAACAACGGAGGGGCCAGCTAAGACCGCGCCTTGATGCCCGGAGTAAAGATTTTACAGGCGAATATTAACCACTCTGCCAGGGCCCAGGATCTATTGTCCCAGTCCCTGGCAGAGTGGGGCATTCAAGTTGCAGTGGTCGCCGAGCCCTACTACGTCCCCACTCGGGATGACTGGGTCGGGGACCGGGAGGGATTGGTGGCCATCACCGCCCCCGCTGCCGCTGGCGCCCCGCCCATTGACCACGTGTCGAGGGGTAGGGGCCACGTGCTGGCAGCCGTGGGCGGTGTCTCGTACATAGGGGTGTACATCTCGCCCAACCGGGGTCTCGCCGACTTTGAGCAAATGCTCGTGGAGGTGGGATCTCTGGTTGGGCGGGCCGCCCCTAGCCCCGTGCTAGTCGCTGGGGATTTCAACGCCAAATCTATGGCGTGGGGATCCCCGGTGACGGATGCGCGGGGTGAGTGTTTGGAAGAGTGGGCGATCGCCATGGGTCTGGCCGTCCTCAATACGGGGTCGGAGGACACGTGCGTGCGGCAACAGGGCGGGTCGATAGTCGACATAACGTTGGCATCGACCGCCCTGGCGCGCCGTGTCCGGGACTGGAGGGTGGTGGTGGACGCGGAGACACTGTCTGACCACCGGTACATCCGATTTGATGTCTCCGCGTTCCCCACCGGCCCGCAAGGCTCGGGCCCGACCCCGGTTATTGGGGGCGGTCCGCGCTGGGTGTTAGGACGGCTCGACAGGGAGGTCGCCAGAGAGGCCGCTATTGTCGAGGACTGGGTGTCCGGACCCGACGTCGTACAGGACGTGGACGAGGAGGCGGGGCGCCTTGGGGCCTCGCTGGGTCGCATATGCGACGCGGCGATGCCCAGGGCGAAGCCCCTCCCACCGCGGCTTCGGGTGTATTGGTGGAGCGACGAGCTCCGCCGCATGCGAGTGGATTGCGGTAGGGCTCGCCGCCGATACACTCGGTGTAGGCGGAGGCGGGTCCGGGACACCCAGGAGGAGACAACCTCCTATGCCGCCTACAGGGCTCTGCGCGAAGGCTTTGCGGTGGCGATTGCCCGGGCCAAGGAGGCGGCATGGGCGGACTGGCTGCGGACCCTCGACGGCGACCCTTGGGGCAGGCCGTACAAGGCCGTCCGCAAGAAGTTGCGGCCCTGGGCCCCCCCTGTCACGGCCAGTGTCGATGACACTCTCCTCGGCGAGGTGGTGGGGACCCTCTTCCCGCAGCGAGAAGAGTGGGTGCCCCCGGCGATGGCCCGACACGAGAATGCGCGATCTGCTGAGGCTGACGTCCCCGCACCGCCGGTATCGGAGGCCGAGTTCGGGGCGGCCGTCCTGAAACTCAGGATGAAGAGGACCGCCCCAGGCCCGGACGGCGTTCCGGGGACGGCCTTGGCGATCGCGCTGGAGGAGATGGGCGAGAGGGTGAGGTCCCTCTTCACCGCATGCGTGGCGCAGGGTCGATTCCCGCGGCCATGGAAGACGGGCAAACTCGTCCTTCTGCCGAAGGTCGGGCGCCCGGCCGGACTGCCGTCGTCCTACCGTCCGATCGTGCTACTCGACGAGGTGAGCAAGCTCTTCGAGCGAGTGCTCGCTGCTCGCCTGGCCGAGTGCATGGATCCGGATCTGGACGACGCGCAGTTCGGTTTCCGCCGGGGTCGGTCGACCCTGGATGCCGTTGCGCGGGTGAGGGACCTCGCCGAGGAGGCGGTCTCCCAGGGCGGCGTGATGCTTGCGGTGTCATTGGACATCCGCAATGCGTTCAACACGCTGCCCTGGGAGACGGTCAGGGCGGCACTGCGGTACCATGGGGTACCGCAGTACCTCCAGAGGGTCATCGCCGACTACTTCGCCGGCAGAGCCGTCGTGTTCCCGACGAGGGCCGGCGAGGGGAGGAGGGAAATGTCGTGCGGTGTTCCACAGGGGTCGGTCCTCGGCCCGCCCCTGTGGAACATCGGCTACGACTGGGTGCTGCGCGGGGCCACTTTGCGGGGGGTCGGTGTCATTTGTTACGCCGACGACACCCTCGTGCTGGCCCGCGGCGGCACCTACAGAGAGGCATCGCTGCTCGCCACTGCGGGTGTGGCCCAGGTCGTGGGGAGGATCCGCGCCCTGGGGCTCGAGGTGGCCTTGGAAAAGTCCGAGGCCCTCCTCTTCCACGGGCCCCGGAACAGGCCGCCGCCAGAGGCCTCGATTATTGTGGGAGGGACTTCCATCGCCGTCGGGACTACGATGAAGTACCTCGGTCTCGTCCTCGACGGCCGATGGAAGTTCGAGGAGCACTTCCGGCGGTTGGCCCCAAAGTTGTTGGCCACTGCCGGGGCCTTGGGGCGGATCCTCCCAAATGTTGGGGGTCCTGGAGGAGTCTGCCGACGCCTGTACACCGGTGTGGTGCGCTCCATGGCGCTCTACGGGGCGCCAATATGGGCAGGCGCCCTGAGCAACCCGAATCAGGCTGCGCTGCGACGACCGCAGCGCGCCATGGCGCTCAGGGTGGCCCGGGCGTACCGCACCGTGTCTTGCGTCGGTGCGTGCGTGCTCGCCGGTACACCGCCGTGGGACCTCGACGCCGAGGTACTCGCCGCGGTGTACTGGCGAATGAAGGAAGAGATTGCGGGTGGTGGCTGTCCCCATCCGCGGGAGATTCGGCGTTGGCGAGAGGAGGGGCGCGAGACTCTCCTGCGGAGGTGGGCAGCCCGTCTCGAAATACCGGTGACGAGTCGAGAGCTGGTGGCCGCCGTTCGGCCCATTCTCCACGAGTGGCTCGAGCGGCGGCACGGGGTCCTCTCTTTCCACCTGACGCAGGTGATCACCGGGCACGGTTGCTTTGGTAGATTCCTGCACCGGGTGGGAAGAGAGCCCTCTGAGGTGTGTCACCATTGCGAGGCGGGAGTCGCGGACACGGCGCAACACACGCGCGAGGAGTGCCCCGCTTGGGCGGTCCCTCGCGCCGCCCTGTCCGCGACAGTCGGAGATGACCTGTCGCTGCCGGCCCTCCTTCGGGAGATGGTCGACAGCGACGAGTCATGGCAGGCGGCAGCGACCTTCTGCGACACTGTAATGTCGCAGAAGGAGGCGGCGGAGCGGGACCGGGAAGACGATGTCGACTCGGCCCCGATGCGCCGCCGCAGGCGTGGAAGGCGGCGTCGGGTCTTCGCGGGCCAGATGCCGCCGTAACGCCGGGGACCGCGGGCGACGGATCGGGGTCCGCCGTCCGCACAAAGGTCCCGTGCACCCGTGTTCGGTGCGAGGAGGAGATAAATGGAGGTGGAACGGGGCGGGGCTGGATCTCAAACTAGGGGATTCAGCCCCGCCCCGGAGAGAAGGGCTCCGTTGCGGAGCGACGCCAGCGGGGCACGCGGTAGCAAGCCTCGTGGGTCCCGCAGCCCCGTGGGCGAGCGCAGGAACACTCCAGTGTTTTAGTGGGTGCAAACCCCACATAACGCAGTGGCTCCCCCGAGACCACTGCGTATTCGTGAGGAATTTCACTGGATAAACAAAAAAAAAAAAAAAAAAAAAAGGTTAGGTTAGGTTAGGTTAGGTTAGGTTTTTTTTTTTTTTTTTTTTTTTTTTTTTTTTTTTTTTTTTTTTTTTTTATTGAGATTACATTACTCCCACTGGTATGTCTTCCAATTAAGGAGAGACCAGTGCCTATTTTAAAAACTAATATCTATAAAAATCCGTCTGTGCTGTTACAATTTTTGTTACTAACTATTATTAACATTATCTACTATAGTTTTTATATCTATCAAAATAATTTCGCACTTTATTGTGCCCTGTCCTTAAACAATCTCTTACATTTTTATTTTACATTAATCATATGTACCTTACAATAAAAAATACACTTTTTTATTTGTGCCCTATTTTTATCAAAAATCTTTAAACTTATATACATATCTTGCAACTGTGTTGCTCTACCTCTTATTCTATCTTATATCTATTTGCCTTAATATTAAACTAAACTTACTTATTCCTACATTATTCTAATAAAACTAACTACCTTATAATAAACACAATAAAGAGCAAAAGCAAAAAATACAAACAAATAATAAAACAAGATTGGCGAAATACAAACAAAATAATAATATCTACAAAGTACAAGTAAAATAATAAAGCAAAATTGACACATAATCAACAAAGTACAAGTAAAATACTAAAACAATCTGACAAAATACAATCGAAATAATAACACAGAATCTACAAATTACCATTAAAATAATACAACAAATCAATAAAACAATATAGCAAAATATACATAAAAACACAATAGTGCATTAATTTTTATTTCTCTCAATCACCTTAATTGCTACGGTTTGACAAAAGTCTATAAATTCTTCCCTATGTTTTTTACTAGCAATTATTTCTGCTAAATTTTCTTTCTTAAGGTTTTGATTGATCTCTGCCTCTAGGTTATATCTTAGGTTTGCGTACATTGGACATTCTACGAGGATATGCTCCACGCTTTCACTACTGCCCGTGTCGCAGGGACACGCCGGACTGTCCTTGCGCTTGAATCGGTGCAAGTACTCGGAGAATCCGCCGTGCCCCGTCAACACCTGCACTAGCAGCGGATTGAGCTTTATCTTTTTTATTAGCCTATAAGCGCTCAGCGCATCGGGGAAGAACATCTTCGTATTAGACGCGGTGGTCCCGTCTGCGTATCTATGGTGCCACACCTCTAGCGTATCATTGCGTATCTGACGCTTGATGAAGGATACCGGGCATCCATCATAGTCTGGCTTTGTCTTCAAACCTACAGCTGCCTCTTTTGCCAATCCGTCTGCTCTTTCGTTCCCCTCCAACCCCACGTGTGCTTTAATCCAAAAGAGTCTGATTATCTTGTCCTGTTCGAGAACTTTTGTGATGTTTTCTCTTACTGCTACTACGAGGGGGTGAAGGGAAACACCGCGTGTAATTGCCTCAAGGGCCGACCTAGAGTCGCTGTAGATATTGAAGCTACCACCAGACCGTTTGGTCGCAATCTCGGTAGCCTTCACCAGCGCCAGTAACTCCGCCTGGTATACTGTGCAGAACTGGTCCAGCCTGAGTTTCTTGGTTTCAATTTCAACGGCTCCATCCCAAAGAGATAGAGCCGCACCAACTTTGTTGTCCATTTTACTGCCATCAGTGAATATTTTGTATCTAGCTTCCTCTTGCTGGGCCAGCTCTGCATCGTCCGCCACCAATTTAAACTCTATAGCCTTTTGGGTCGCTGGGTGTGGTATGTCCACATACGGTGTCGGTCGTTCTACTCTCCTATCCCCGACTACTCTCACTGAATGTCCCTTTTTTACTTCATATAGAGAGGCCGCTTCTTTGATCCTAAGATCCAACGGAAGCATCCCCGAGAGCAACAAAGCCGCATTGAGCGATGTGGTCCTATACGACTTGACCATTTTTTGCACAAATCCGCGCTGAACCTCATTTAGGTATTTTCTAATTCCTAGTTTATCAGCGGCTGGATACCAGGCACTTGCTGCATACATTATTATAGGTTCTATAACTGCCACGTATATAGTTCTGATTATCTCCGGCGAAATCCCCCACTCCACTTTGGCTGCCTTCGCTAGCTGTCTGTATATGTTCAATGCCTTGCGGCAGACATTTGCTACATGCGTGTTAAATGTTAGTTTATCGTCGATCGTCAGCCCTAGTATCTTTATCTCCTTTGACATGGCTATGTCCACCCCTCCCATGCTCAGAAGTGGTGTGTCGTGCTTCAACTTGTTTGTGATAATCATTGCCTTTGTTTTATGAGGCGCAAACTTCAGTTTATTATCTTCACCCCACTCCTGAACATGTTTTAGGGCGGCATTCGCCTGTCTCTGGACCTCGAGTGCCGTTTCGCCGGAGAAAACCAGAACCACATCGTCCGCGAATGCCTGACAGTAATTACCTCTGTTTTCCAGGCTGTGCAGTAGCGGGTCTAATAATACGTTCCAAAACGTGGGTCCCCCGATGGAACCTTGGACACATCCCTTTTCAGTCGCTTTCCGAGCTTCTGCTCCAGCGTATCTCACCCTGACCTTTCGGTTCGTCAGGTAACTATCCAATACCTTGCGGATATTTTCAGGGCAATTAGATTCTGCTAGCCTACATCTAACCGCGGGCCACCAAGCACTGTCGAAGGCTCCCTCTATGTCGAGCGATATGACTAATGTGATTTTATGCTCTTTTAATTTAGATCGTATGTGTTTAATCAAGTCATAGAGGGAGTCTTCGGCACTGCGTTGCGGTGTGAACCCGTACTGCCTGGGACTCATCTGCCGGATGGTATGCCACCTGACACGCTTCACTAGCATCTTTTCATAAATTTTCCCTAGTACCGGCAATAGCCCAATCGGCCGGTAGGATTTGGGATTTGTGTAGTCATCCTTCCCTGGTTTTCTCAGAATGACTATAACCGCCTCTTTCCACACCGTAGGGAAGAGCGCAAGATCTAGGCATTTGTTGATCAATGCCAGAAATATATCCGGCTTGCACACTATGGCCGCCCTGCAGATGTCTGCTGTGAACCCATCCAGTCCTGGCGCCTTTTTTGGGTTGAAGCTATCGGTAGCGCTCATTAGCTCTTCTACTGTGAATGGGGGGTCAGATAACTCATCACCTGTGTCCTCACTCAATTTTTCTGCCCTACTTCTAACTGCCTTGTGGGCTACACTGTCCGACAGTGCATCGTCTTCTGGATAGAATGCCTCCGCTAGAGCCCTGGCTGACTCTTCACCTTCCAAGACCTTTCCATTTTGAATCAGGGGGGTGTCCTCCTGCCTAATAGTCGTGCGGCCTATCACCCTATAGATCCCATCCCACATGCTTTCCCTGTCTTGTTTCTCACAAAACTGTTTCCAGCTTGTTGTTCTAGCTTTTTCCACAAGCTGCCGGTACTGTTCTTTCACGTTCAGATATGCCTGGACAACACTCTCTCTACGCACCTGAGCGGCGTTTGGGATACGTTTTTTGAAAGTTTTTACCTCTTTTTTCTTCAGTGTCAGTTCTTCTGTCCACCAAGACAATCCTGCTCTCTTCTTATGTTCGGCCTCAGGTATATTTCGTTTGCATGCTTCTTCTATGACTTTAGTGTATTCTTCTACTTTATTATTTAATTCTTCTTCTGTGGTTATTTTTGTTATTTCTTCCAAATTTATGTTTATTTTTTCCCAATTTTGTGTAATGTCTGTTCTGAAATCTGTCCATTTTGCTTTTTTGGTGTTGTAAATCCTAGTTGTTCTCTTAATGTCTATACCTTTTGATTTTTTCATATTGACTTCGAACAGGATTGCCTTGTGGTCTGACACTGTGAGGTTACCGTCCAGTCTCCAGTTCGCGATTTTACCAAGCATATCCGACGTGCACACCGTGATGTCCACACAGCTTGTGAAATGCCTTCCTCCTCTGTGGTAATCATAAGTGGGTTTGAACCCCTGGTTAAGTATATGCAGCTCCATCTCGTCCAGTGCTCCTGCCAACTCTTCCCCTCTCCTGTTATTCTCCCTACTCCCCCACCATATGTTCCACGCATTTACATCCCCACCCAGTATCACGCTTTTATTTCCCACTTCCTTTATTATTTTTTGGATGTGCTCGATGTCTTCTTCTATTTGTGCATCTCCCTCCAGGTACACCGAGATGACAACAATGTTCCAGGCCTCAGTTCTTAGTAGTGCCACTACAATATTTTCTGTGGTCAGCCTGGGGCACTGGGTTACATCAATGTTTTCATCGAATACCACAATGGCGGACTTGTTGGTTTTGTCCGTATTTCCTTCCCATTGAAGCGTTCGGGTGCCCTGGTAGGTCTTCATCTTTTTGCCAGAGCCGGTGTACGGTTCCTGCAGAAGTGCAAACGCAACCTTCCTTTTAGCTGCTTCTACGATCAGCTCGTCTGTTGCTTGTTTGCACCTCTGCAGGTTGGCTTGTATCGCGTGATACTGGTGGTTGCTTGGTTCTTGTGTGCTATTCCGGTTTCTGCCCGTATCCACCTCAGCACTGGTAGGCTACCGTGGATCTGGCTAACGTCTCCCACTTTGTCCGGACCGGGCAGTCCGAACTGAAAGCGTTGTGCCTGTTATTTACAATATTTGCTTTTTGGCAGTTTATACACGTCGGTGCCTCATTTGCGTGGTAGGCTGCACACTCCGTTCGGAGGTGCGACCCTCCGCAATGGGCGCATCTGTCCTCTTCCTCGTGGCAGGTCTTTTTGGTGTGCCCATACCCCAGACATTTTGAGCACTGGACCAGTGGTGACTGATCCTCTGCCCTCAGTCTCTGCATGTCTATGTGTATGCAGTTTGCCGCCGTTAGGATGCCCCAGACTTGGGGGGACACGCTCAGTACTACATGGTGCTGGTGGGGATTACGCGCATTCTTTTTGTACCTAATTACGGCTCTGTATTCTGCTTCCGAAACGTCCTTTAATAAATTTTTATTTTGCGTTTTCAGCGCTCTAAGTATATCTTCCTCAGTGTTGTACCTATTTACATTTTTAATTATTATTAAGGGGTCTTTATTTTTTATCTCCTCGACTCTCAGGTCCGCACCTTCTCTGCTTAGCCTTTCTCTTACTCTGTCTACTTCTATTTTGTTATTGCACCCCAAGATGACTTTTCTTCCTCTTGCCTTCCTTATCCTGTCTATCTGGTAGCCTTCCTCCTTTGCGTTAACTACCTTTCTAATCTTCTCCATCACTTGGTCGCTTGTTTCCTCCTCGTCGGTCGAGGTTATAACCACCGAGTGAATAGCCGCGTGCTCCGGGGGTTGCCTCCTCGGGGAAGCGGCCACCACACTCGCGTAGGTTGCCCTTGCTTCTGTTTCTATGTGTTTTTGCTCTATTGTTTCCCTGAGACGTTCCATTTCTATCCTATTTCTCTCTATTTGGTCGCTGTGCTCCGTTAGTTTCTGTATAAGTTGTCTTTCTAACTCTATTTTATTGGCTTCTGGTTCTTCTTCCTCTTGCAGGGATGGGTTCAAGTCCTTCTTTTTCTTAGGCTCCTCTTTATTTTTGGCCTGGCCTGCCTCCTTCACTAGTTGGTACAAGCTTTCTGCCGCCGAGGTTATTTCGTTTTTGATTTCCGTCTTCGTGTTACGTGTAAGTCTTAATTGGGATTTGATTTTAATTAAGCAAAGCTTAGCTTCGCCTACTCTGTCCCTTTGCTTGGGCGTTTCTACTATGGCTGTAGGTACTATGGCTTTAGGTGGGATGATGATGTTAAGCGGAGTTGTATTGATGACTTTAGTAAGGTTAAGGGTATTTGTCTCCTCAGAAGAAGTCTGAGGGGGGGTCTGAAGCCCTTCTGTCTCCGGTTTTTTAGGCGTTCTGAACATTTTGGGTGAGCGTAACTATTCCTAGGGTTCTTATTATACGCGCAAGAGCCGAGAGAAAAAAAAAAAAAAAAAAAAAAAAAAAAAAAAAAAAAAAAAAAAAGTATTATGTATGATGTATACGTCCCTACTACAGCTTACTTAATACCTAACTTAATACCTAATACTTAATTATAATAAAATGTAAAATTTAAAATTTTTGAGAATAAAAATAAACAAAAGATAATAAAATTTTATTCGGGGGGATCTGGAGGAGGTGATCTGGGTTCTCGGCACGTACACTAGTTACACTAGTGTACGTAGGTCGACCTCAAAATCGGGCTATCTCGCTCCGTTCTCGAGTTATTAGCGTTTTAAGGATTTGAGTTTTTGAAGGTCGGTTCAGAGTTAGTGGCGGCTTAAAGATTTTTGAAAATGTAAAAATTTTGCTTGCTGCTCTGGGGGATTTGGGGCTTGGTTCTCCCTAGCTTGCTGAACTACTGTGTATGAGTTTTAAGGAATTATGTTGAAAAATAGTTAAAATAAAGTTGAAATTAAATATAAATAAAAAATTAACCAAATCAAATTTAAATTGGAGGGATATGGAGGAGGTGCCCCGGAGCCTCGGCACGTACACTAGTTACACTAGTGTACGTAGGTCGACCTCAAAATTGGGCTATCTCGCTCCGTTTCCGAGTTATCTTAATTTTTATAGTTTTTAACCGACTTTGAAATTAATGATGATTTGAAAATTTTTAAAATAAAGTTTTGGACTTTCTATTCGGGTAGGGTGTTGTTCGTTTATCCTATACTAAAACATTATTAAATAATTTAATTTAGAATTATAATGAAATTAGAAGAAAATTAATAATATAAAAAATTAAAATTTGACCTTATGTCCCTACTAATATGGGTTAAATTCTGTAGATTATTTTGTGATTGTTATGATTTTATCAAATTTAGATAACACGTGATAAAACTGAAAATCGACCTTATGTCCCTACACATACGGGTCCCTACTGGGTAAATTAAATTAGACTAATAAAAGTAGTAAAAGGATTTAAATTAGCACGATAGGAAATAAGAATAAATAAAATCGACCCTATGTCCCTACAAATAGAGGTCAATTTTGCGTAATAAAAATTAAAATTTTAGTTAATTAATCGGTTTTAAGTAAACACGTAAAAGAAATAAAATTGGCCTTATGTGCCTACCCGTACGGGTCACTACTGCGTAATTAATCCTAGATTTATAAAAGTCAATATGTTTTATAAATAAAACACAGAGAAAAGAATATTGACCTTTTATCCCTACGAGTACGGTGTAATAAAAGAATTATTTAATAAAAGAGAAATTAATAAGATTTAAACCAACACTAGAGGGAAAGAAATCGAAACCTTATGTCCCTACATATACGGGTCAGTTTTGCTTAAATTAACTAAGAATTATTAAAATAAAATTTGTTAATAAAATATAAACACAGGATTATTCTAGGTTCATGCACATGAACACACTGTACACAAAAACGCAAATAAAATTCTAGAATATCTTAAATGAACACAGTAAAATTAATCCGTAACAGTACTACGCAGTATTTTTCAACACTCCCGATGGCACTTTGAAATTTGACTTTTTTATTTAAAGGTTTTTTAAAATTCTAAAATTGCAATTTATTAGCTTAGGCTCCAAAAACTCTAAATCCGGCTTCACCTTCTGCCTAGGTCTATCCTAGACAAAGTTACGACCAGATTTAGGTTTCCGATGCGTAAACAACAGAATTACAATGTTAACGTGAAGCGTGCGAACAAAATGTGAATTTGGAAAAATTTAGTTTTTATATGGAAAAATGAAATGAAATTAGGCACAGATTTTTTATGTTATAGGCAGTTAGCTACTCTAACTGAATCTAATTTAAATTGGATGATTAATATAATGCTGGGAATGTTAAAAAATATCTTAGAGTGGAAAAAATAAAAATACGACGGCAAATACTTGGTTTCGGCACTTAGAGTCCTAGGATCTCCGCGAAAATTTCCAGGGTGGTTGCTGACTGACCCAAGTACCTGTTCAGGTCCACAGATCTTGAAGATCGCGTTCCTGGACTGGTTCCCGCAAGTTCTTCTGCGCGTGGAATTTTCCGCGGCGACTTTAGCCGCTATTGAAGGCCTAGGACTTCACGGAAAATTGTTTCCAGTGGTCTAAGATTGTCGAGAGCACTTAGTTTATCACTATTAATCACTATTTCGGGTGGAATTTCCCTCAACTCAGAAAAAGTTTGAGCTTTTCGACAAGATTTTGTCAATTTCACTCCCGATTTCGGAAAAAGTGCCGCGAAAGTTATTTACCGTCACTTAAAAAATCCAGCTTTTTTGTAGGTTATAGTCCATGAGCTAGCACTACTTTTGAGCTAATAAAAACAATAGGTCACCGCGACTAATCGCGTTTCGCGAATTTTCTCCCGCAATGTTTACCTTTTTTCGGTTTTTGCTGCGCCCGCGCTCCGTAAAAGGGGGTAAATGGCCCTCTTAGGAGGGGTCAAAAAATCCGAAATTTCACAAGGATGTAGGCACTGAGGTGTCACTTCACTGGGTAATTTAAAATCTATATGTCGTCGCGACTAATCTCACGCCGCACGCCACTTTCCACTTTTGTTTACGTTTTTTGCCGTTTTTTCCGCTTATTTTATGTTATATTTCCTTCAATTTTGGACCGATTTTAATTTTAAAAACACCATTCGATAGGGCTCGTCAGCGCGCAACTTTTGACGTATAGCACGGGTTTTTAGCACACGGAAGTCCGCAGACTTGATTTTTTCACTGTTTTTTCGCTGCGGAGCTTGATTTTTTCGCTACGGAGCTCGCGGAAACGTGACCGTTCGGGCGCGCGGGCGGCGGGTGACTGGGTTAGGTTTTTTTTTTTTTTTTTTTTTTTTTTTTTTTTTTTTTTTTTTTTTTTTTTTTTTTATTTTTTTTTTTTTATTTTTTTTTTTTTTATATACTTCTACCTCCAACATAGTCGGAGTCTATACTAAGCAAATCATTCATACCAGTTCTCGCATTTATTCCTCTCGCACTTTCATTCAGCATACTTTATCTTTCTAGCATTCATTCATCTTTCTTTCTTAAGGGTAGGACGCCCTTATACTACAGTCTAATCTGCTATTATTTCTTTATTTTATTTATTTAGGGAAAAACACAACAACATATTCTTTTTATTTTACAGGTATCTTACTCTAATACATTCTATTCTATATCTTAATTCTACACAGGTGTTTTATTCTTGCTTATTTCTTAATTCTACTTCATAGTGGGTATACAACTTCTACGACCGTCTCGCCTATTCTTATTTCTAGTTACATATTTATCTTTTTTATATTTATTTGACATTTTCCTTATTTTATAGGGGATACACAGGTGTCTTATTCTAGCTTATTTCTATTTTTTTATTAACAGTAATATTGCATGGTGGCAATTCACATATTTATTTTTGTTAATTTATACAACACTACATATTTTATTTCAAAATGTTCAATGCTTAACCCTAATATTGTACATAATATTATGTAAACATTTTTGCTTACGCACTTTTATTTCTCTTTATTACTCTTTCACATATTTTTACACAGTAATCTATCAAAATTTCTCTATTTTTGCCAGCTATTATTTGCCACAATGTTTCAGCATCTAGTTTAGTGTTGAGCACGTGCTCGGCCTCCAGCCTTTCCCGATCAAATACGGGACAGTTGAACAATATATGTGGCACCGTTTCCTCAACATCAGGGTCACAGATGCACGATGGGCTCTGTTTGCACTTGAAACGGTTCAAGTATGCCGAGAACCCACCGTGCCCCGTCATGACTTGCGTGACTATATTGCTGATGCTGCATTTCCTGATTATCCCGTACGCCGCCACTGCGTCCGGGAAAAACAATTTGGTCACTGAAGCAGTTTCTCCGGAGCTATACCTGCGGTTCCACTCGTCCAGCGTTTGCGCACGAATGTGTCGTTTGACGTACGAAACCGGGCACAAATCATAGTCAGGCTTTCGTTTGGAACCTTCAGCGGCTCTTTTGGCTAATTCGTCCGCCCTCTCATTCCCAGCCAATCCCGCGTGGGCTTTAATCCAGAACAAGGTAATTGCTTTGTTTTGGGCAGATATGGACCTAATATTGGCCCTTGCCTCTACTGCCAGTGGGTGGTGTCGGTCGTGGTTTTGTACGGTTTGGAGGGCTGCCATGGAGTCGCTGAAGATTCCAAACGATTGCGCACTGTGCTTGAGGATCTCCCTAGTTGCGACGCATATCGCCAGAAGCTCAGCCTGGTAAACGGTGGAGTAGTGTGGGAGAGCAAGTTTGAGAGCCTTGGTCTCGGCCTCACCCCTCCAAATGGTGAGCGCGGCCCCAACCCTGCCCCCAATCTTGCTCCCGTCCGTAAAGATACGAACCTCAAGTTCGTTCTGGGCATCTAGTTGCACTTGGTCTACCAGGCTTACGAGCTCCAGCTCAGCGCGCTCCGCGGGGTGTGGAGCCCTCATTGCTGAGACTACCTGCTCAACCTTCCTGTCACCGAGTGTTGGCTGAGGCACCCCCCTCCTGGCCTCATATAATGATGCCGCCTCGCGGACACGGAGGTCTAGGGGCAATATTCCCGCCAACACCAGTGCAGAGTTTAGGGAGACTGTCCGGTATGCCTTACACAGCTTTTGTGCAATTCCGCGCTGAACTGCTGCCAACTGCTTCATGACGCCCAGCTTTCCAACGGCTGGGGCCCATACGCTGGCGGCGTACAGGATAACCGGCTCAACGGTGGCCACATATATTATCCGTATGACCTCAGGGTGAAGTCCCCAGCTGGTCTTTGCTGCTCTGGTTAACTGCTTGTGGATGCCTACCGCCTTTCTGCATACGTTTGCGACATGCTTGTTAAAGGTCAGCTTTTCATCGATGGTGACACCCAGGATTTTAATCTCTTTGGACATAGCAATGCCGACCCCGCCCATGCTCAGGCGTGGGGTGTCGTATTTAAGTTTGCGAGTGACAACCATTGCGTTGGTTTTATGCGGTGCAAATCTAAGTTTATTTTGTACGCCCCACTCTCGAACATGCTCGAGAGCGGCATTGGCACGTCCCTGGATCTCCTGCGATGTGTCCCCATCGAAAACCAGCACGACATCGTCCGCAAATGCCTGGCAGTAGACACCCCCAGCCTCCAAGCTCTTCAAAAGCGGGTCCAGCAAAAGGTTCCAGAATATCGGTCCCCCTATGGAACCCTGAACGCAGCCCTTACTGGTGGCTTTGCCGTGCTCTTCACCCGCGTACCTTACTGTTACCCTTCTATTCTGGAGATAGCTGTCGATGACCCTCCTCAAGCCGATTGGACACTTTTCCTCAGCCAGACGGACTCTTATAGCTGGCCACCAGGCGCTGTCAAAAGCTCCTTCGATGTCCAAAGATATCAGCACCACTATCTTTTTGAGCTCGAGCTTGCTACGTATGTGCTGCATTAGCACATAAAGGGAGTCCTCTGTGCTCCTCTGGGGCATGAATCCGTACTGGCGAGTACTCATCCTTGGGATCAAATGGTACTTGAGGCGGGCCACCAACATCTTCTCAAATATTTTCCCCAGTATCGGCAGAAGGCCGATTGGTCTATACGCTTTTGGGGTACTGTAGTCATCTTTTCCTGGTTTCTTTAGTACTACCACTATCGCCTCCTTCCAGACTTCAGGAAAGTGGTGACATTTCATGCAACCGTTCATAATGGCAAGAGCCACTTCAGGGGCACTTCCAATGGCCCGGCAACAGATATCGGCGGTGAAACCGTCTGCCCCCGGGGCCTTTTTGGCGTTGAAAGATCCACATGCTGCCATCAGTTCAGCCATCGTGAATGGAGGATCGCACGAGTTATCGTGTCCTCCAGCATTCACGGCGTCGGCCTTCTCCCTGATTAGCTGGTGATATGTGCTGTCACTGTCCGTATGATCTTCCGGGTAAAACGTATTCGCCAACAGTTCGACTGACCCCTTCGTGTCCAGCACCCGCCCGTCATTCACAAGCGGCTGGTCCTCACCCCTTCCCTTGGTCCTCCCTATCACCCGGTAAATCCCTTCCCAAACCCCCTCTCTGTCTTGTTTTGCGCAGAAGTTCTTCCAACTCTCGACGATGTCCTTGGCTGCTTCCGTCTCATACTCAACTTTATGTTTCAGGTAGTCTTCAACGACCTTCGATCTTCGGGCTGGTCTGGCACACCTGATTCTACGTCTCCTGGTGGCGACTCCCTGCTTCATCCTCTCGAGTTTCTCAGACCACCACGGCAAGGTAAGTACTTCGTTACTTTTCCTCATAGGCATTGATGAGGTACATGCGTCTCTTATTGCCTGCATATATTTGTTAATAACTATATTAATTTTATCGACTGTATCTACTTTATCTAGTTCTAAATTATTAATTTTGTTCGCTTGCATTAATTGGTTGAGTTTCTTACGAAACTCAGGCCAATTTGCTTTTTTTGTATTGTAAATTCTGGTGGTTCTATTTACTATGATGCCTTTTGACCTTTTTAATTTAATGTTGAAAAGAATGCCGTTGTGGTCCGAGCTCGTGAGGCCCTCGTCTACTCTCCAGTCGTCCACCAGGTCCAGGATGTCGGTTGAGCATGCTGTGATGTCCACGTGGCTGCTGTATCTTTTCCCCCCTCTGATCGTATCGAAGGTCGGAATTTCCCCTCTGTTGAGTATGTTAAGACTCAGCTCGTCGAGAACCCCAGACACTTCTTCACCCCTGTTGTCGATCGACAAGCTTCCCCACCAGGTGCTTTTCGCGTTCGCGTCTCCCCCGATGATCCACATTCTGGAACCCACTTCCTCCTCGACGTGTTTGAGGTGGTCTAGGTACGGTCCCACTGGCTTATCCGGCTCAAAGTAAAAGGAAACCAGCGTGATCTTCCAGGCACTGGTCCGGATCCCCACCACAGTGATGTTATTCGTGGTGAGTTTTGGGTACTGCGTGACAATTAGGTCTTGATCGAAGACCGCTATTGCGGCCTTAACAGTCCCATCTCCGGTATCAGTGCTCTGGAAGATACGAACGCCCCTATAATTCCTCATTACCTTAGACCCTCCGACGTATGGTTCCTGGAGGAGAGCAATGGCGACCCCACGCTTTACGGCTTCGATCAGGAGCTCATCTGTTGCGAGCTTTTTACGTTGGAGGTTTGCTTGCATCAACCTGTAGAGGTTTGGGTTTCCGTGGGTGCCCTTAGCAATACGCTACAGTGGCTCTAGCGATTTCGTCCCACTTATGGCGAGTCGGGCAGTCCGGGCTAAAGGCGTTGTGGTCAGCGCCGTCGAGCTTGGCTTTTGCGCAGTTCTGGCATTTGGGTGGTATACCCGCGAGGCAGTCGACGCATTCCGACCTGAGATGCGGGCCGCCACAATGGCTACACAAGTCGGCCGGTGCTTTGCAGAATCGTCTGCCATGCCCATAGCCCAGACACCGCGTACACTGAACCAGCGGGGATTGGTCTTCCACCCAGACGCGCTGGAAGTCTATGTGCAGGCGTCCGAGTTCTATGGCCCTTCTCCAGATAACTGGCGAGACGCTGACCACAATGTGAGCGGTGTGCGGATTTCTAGTTTTTCTCCTGTACTTAACTACCATCCTGTCCTCCTCTTTGTCGAGGTCACGAAAAACACCCTTGTTCTGATTTCTCAATGCTCTGAGAACCACTTCGTCCGGATTGACCGAGAAGACGCCCTTGAGGATCAATAAAGGATCCTTGTTTTTCATTTCCTCGACACTGAGGTCCTGTCTTTTTTCTTCCAATTTGCTTTTAAGCTTGTTCCTTTCCTCCAGAGTCTGAAAACCCATTATAATTTTGCCGTCCCTTGCTTTTCTCACCCTTTCTACTTTAACCCAGCCCTCCTTTGGGTCCGCTGCCTGCCGTATCTTTTCCAGAACTTCGTCCCCGGTTTCCGCTTCATCCTTTGAAGTGACCACGATGGAGTGTAGCGTACTTCGCGTTTGGTTTCCGCCGTGGGTCGCAGTTACACTTGCATATGTTGGGGTTATACCTCGTTCCATTGCGGCTTTCAGGTCCTCCATCCTTTTGTTACTCTCTTGTAGTAACTTGGAGTGTTCCTCGATGCGCGCCGCTAACAAGTTTTGTTCGGTGTTAATCGAAAAAGTGGCGTCGGTAGCGGCAGTTTCTGACTCCAGGTTCACTTTCATTTCTGCCTTTTTAGTTTTGGCCACCCCTTCAGCTTCCTTCACAAGCTGATACAGCCGTTCCAGCGCTTCGATTATGCCAGCTTTTATTTCAGTCTTTGTATTCCTTGAACCGCTAAGATGTAGTTTAGCTTTGTTCAAGCATGCCCTGGCTTCTGTCGACCGGTCCGCGTACTGTAACTTTGGCGGCGTCGTATGTATCTCTATCAGTTTCGAGCGCATTGGAAGGGTTTTGGCTTCCTGCAACTCTTTTGGTCCTACTTTTGCAGGGCCGGCCTGCATCGTCTTGGTAGTCAAAGGTGGTAGTGGATTTGTGCTTGTGTGCTTTGTAGCTTCCCATTCTCCGACGCTACGCCGAACACTTGGGGGTGAGGTTTTGGGTTTTTGCGGAGATTTCTCGTCGTCCTTTTTTGCGGGGGTCCTAATTCCCATCATTATGTTGGAGGTATGCGTCAACAATTAAAATAAAGTATAAAAGTGTAAAAGTGTAAATAAAACGTAAAAGTGTATAAAGGAAATAAGAGTGCGCTTAGGATCGTAAAGATCTACAGTAAATTGCCAGTGTTTTCTATATAAAGAAATACACGGTCAGCTTTACAGTTCAACGCGTGCGCGGGAGGACGATCCTCTCGCGCCGCCGCTCCGCAGGCGGAGAGGGGGTGGGAGGAGACGGTTATACGATCGCCTCCTCCCACCTCCTGGTGGTGACTAGCGGGCGACGGGCGCGGGGGCGCCTTTCGCCCGCATTGCACTAGTCACCACCCTCGTTGGGCGGGAACGGTCGAGCACTCACACACGGTCGTTCCCGGGCCCCTCCACTAAGGGAGGGGCGTGAAGGGCCTGCCGTAAAGGCGGGCGGTCGTCGGCGGGGGACTGGAAGTAAAGGCTGTGCCGGTTTCCCAGTCCCCCTCCACTCAGACGATGCGGGAGTGCCGCTGGGTTATTTTAGTGGGTATACCGGGCTTGCTCGGGGAGTCCCACATAGCCCCCCATCCCCCGATGGGCGGGTATGCGTAATGCATTTTTTCCCAGCGAAACCAAAAAAAAAAAAAAAAAAAAAAAAAAAAAAAAAAAAAAAAAAGGTTAGGTTAGGTTAGGTTAGGTTAGGTTGGGGTGGGGAACCCCCCACAGCGCATACGTCCTCGTTCGTGTTCCCTGGAAACGTCCCAGTTCTGACCACCGTAACGGAGTGGCAGACTGGGTACGGCCAAAGTGCGCTGTGCATTCGTAAACTTTTAATTGCCTTGAGTGTTACGAAATCTGTGGAGACCATGTCGAAACCCTCGCGGGACGCCTGCGGGCGGTTTATAAAAGGCCCTTCTCAGGGCCCACCCAAAGGCCCTTCTCAGGGCCAACCCAAAGGCCCTTCTCAGGGCCAACCAAAAGGCCCTTCTCAGGGCCTCCGCGACGCTTCAGCGTCAGCGGAGGAAGGGCGGACCTTTTATGGAGGAAGGGCGGACGAGGAGTCCGACAACGAGTCCGTTGTGTCGGTGGCCAGTTCCATGGAGATTGAGGAAGGTTCCCGATCTCAGTCGCGGAAGCGGGCCTTCCTAAAGGAAGGATCGGATGGCTCCTCGGGGTCGGGATCGTCGAAGGAGCCGAAGAAAAAGGCCAAAGCCAAAAAGCCGGTGACAGTGGCGGACACCCACGACGTGGGTCTCGCTGATGCCCAACGCCAGCTGAACCTGGCTCAGCGGACGCAGCTCCAGCAGGAGCTTGAGGAGCAGGTTGCGGCCAGGGAGGAACGGACGCGCGTTGCTCGTGCCAAGTCCGGGTACGGCGCGTCCCGCGTATTGTACTCGGATCACTCCCTGGCCGAGCTGGAGCGGATGGCGGCGGAGGACGAGGAGGAGATAGTGGTGGTCGCCTCCAAGTCCACCCACCTGAAAGGGACTTTCCAGAAGTCCCTTAAATGCAGGGCCGCCAGCATGCGAAGCATCACTGCGGAGCTGGTGCAGAGGCAGGCGACCGACGAGACGCGGCAACTGCAGGCGAGGATTGATCGCCTGCAGTCGGAGGTCAGCCAGCTGCACCGAAAGCTGGCTGAAGCTACGGCCCGGCCAACCCAGGCTGAGCCGAGACCTGCGGCAGAGGTCCCCGCCTCCTCCACCAACCTAGAGGATATCCTCCGCAAGGTTGTGATGGAGGAGAGGGACTTCGTCCGAGCCTGTCTGGCAGGCATAGAGGACCGGCTCCTGCCGGAGAGAAGCTACCGGCTGCCGCTTGCCGCGGACAAGCGGAAGGGAGAGCCGGAGCCAACCTCACATAGGGAGAAGGAGCCGACCTCACACAGGGAGGAGGACCCTCTTCTGCCTGCCGCCACCCCTGCCAACCCTGCTGGTTGGACCAAGGTCGTCGGCAAAGGAAAGGGGAAGGGCAAGGGCAAAGGGGCGACGGTCGTCCCTAACGTCCCCGCCACCGCCACCCCTCCCTGTCAGTCGCAGTCGACTGGCAAGGGGAAGGGAAAGGGCAAGAACAAGGCGGCGACAGCGGTCGTCCCTGCCGTCCCCACTACCACCACCCCTCCCAGCCAGTCGCAGACGACCGGCAAAGGGAAGAGAAAGGGGAAAGGGCCGTCCCCCAAGGCCGCCAGCGCTGCTCCCACAGCCAAAACCGCCGGCACCAGGAGGAAACTAGTTCCTCCCAAGACCGCAGCCGTCGTGGTGACGCTCACCGCGGAGGCTGCGGAGCGGGGGGAAACGTACGCGTCCATATTGCTGCGGGCGCGTGCTAATGCCGATCCCACAAAACTGGGGATCGGCAAGGTCTCTTGCCGGCGGACACAAGCCGGGGCTCGTTTATTCGAGTTCCCGGGGGCGGAGGGCGCAAAAAACGCAGACCTCTTCGCAGCAAAGCTGCAAGAGGTCATCGCGGACGCGGCCAAGGTGGCCAGACCCGTGAAGACGGTGGCCATCGAGGTGTCCGACCTCGATGACACCGTCACCAAGGAGGAGGTGGTGGCGGCGGTCGCAGCATTGGGGGGCTGTGGCGTCGCAGCGGTGCGAAGCCGGGACATCAGGTCCGGCCGCGGCGGCATGGGCACCATTCGCATGGAGTGCCCAGTCGCCGCTGCCAAAGCCGTCCTTGATAAGGGACGGCTTAATGTCGGCTTCAGCTCGGGTGCAGTCCGCGCACTTGTGGCACAGCCCCTGCGGTGCTACAGGTGCTGCGGAATCGGACACACCCGGGCCCTCTGTCCGTCCACGGTGGACCGGACGGAGAGCTGCTACCGCTGCGGCAAGGAGGGCCACAAGTCCGCCGAGTGCGAGGCCGCCGCGCCGCACTGCTCTGTTTGTGCCGCCAGTGGCCGCCCCGCAGGCCACATTATGAAGGGGAGGATGTGTAATCCTCCCCCTAAGAAGGGAAAGTTGCAGGCGCCGAGCAAGCCTGCCGCTTCTGCCGCTGTGCCTGAAATTGGGCTTTCGGCTGCTGCTGGCCTGGCTGTGGAGGAGGGGGGTGCGATGTCCGATGGATAGAGCCGAACATCGCATCCTCCAGGCGAACATCAACCACTGCAGGGCGGCCCAGGATCTACTGATGCAGATCATGGCCGAGTGGTTGGTGGACGTGGCGGTGGTCGCCGAGCCTTACTCGGTCCCCAGTACCTGGCTGGGCGACCGGGACGGCTTGGTGGCGTTAGTGGCGCGGTCCTCCACGGACTCCCCTCCCCTCTCGCTTTTAGAGAGGGGACCGGGATACGTGGCCGCCGCGTGGGGGGGAGATATGGCCCTGGTGGGGGTCTATTTCTCCCCAAACCGCCCTCTAAGGGATTTCGAGGATTTCCTCGAAATCCTTACGGCAGTCGCCGGGAGGGCGGCACCACGTCAGGTCGCCGTGATAGGCGACCTCAACGCCAAGTCGGAGGCTTGGGGCAACCCGGCTGCCTCCTGCAACGTCCGGGGACGCGCCGCCGAATTCTGGGCGGCCTCGTGCGGTGTGTCCCTCCTCAACAGAGGGACGGTCCACACGTGTGTGCGGCAACGGGGAGGGTCGGTGGTAGACGTCTCGTTTGCCACCCCCGCCCTGGCCGCCCGCGTTGTGAACTGGCGGGTGGAGACGGTGGAGACTTTGTCGGACCACCGATATGTGCGGTTCGACATCTCCACCGGCCCCCGGGGAGGGACGGCCCGCTCAGGCCAATCTCCCTTCCCGCGGTGGGCTCTCACCCGTCTGGACCGGGAGGCAGCCAAGGAGGCAGCCTTTCTCCAGGACTGGCTCTCGCCCCCTGTCGAGCCTGTCCTGGACGTGGACGCCGCAGCAGTCCAGCTCAGAGGGTCCCTGACCGAGGTGTGCAACGCCAGCATGCCTCGGTCACGCCGTCCGCCTCCCCGTCGCGCCGTGTATTGGTGGTCGGAGGAGCTGGCGGGGCTGCGGGCCACGTGCGTGGAGGCCAGGAGGGCCTACACGCGGAGTCGGCGGCGCACTACCCGATCTCAGGCCGGGGGGGACCGCCTCTACGCCTCTTACCTAGAGGCAAAGACGGTCCTCAAGTCGGCGATGTGCGCCGCCAAGGACTCGGCGAGGGCTGAGATGCTGGAGGGCCTCGACAGGGATCCGTTTGGGAGGCCATATAAGGCGGCGCGGAATCAACTGCGCCCCAATGGTCCCCCACTAACGGAGACCCTGGAGCCGGCGTTGCTGGATGGGGTGGTCCGGTCCCTGTTTCCGCGCAGGGCCGACTTCACCCCACCAACGATGAACCCCCCACAGGGGGTGGTGGCTTCGCCGGAGGAGGAGGTCCCTCCGGTATCGGCGGAGGAACTTCGCGCGGGGGTTCTGTGCCTCCGCGCGAAGAAGACGGCCCCTGGACCGGATGGCGTCCCCGCACGGGTGGTGGCCATCGCAGCGTCCCTCATGGAGGAAAGGTTTCGGGACCTCTTCAGCGCGTGCCTAACGGCTGGGAGGTTCCCGAAACTCTGGAAGGAGGGGCAGTTATGCCTCCTCCGGAAGGAGGGACGCCCGGTGGACTCCCCCTCGGCATACCGACCCATCGTTCTGCTCGATGAGGTCGGTAAATTGTTCGAGGGGATCATCGCCACCCGGCTAAACAGCCTGTTGCGGGAGGTAGGGCCAGACCTGTCGGACGCCCAGTTCGGTTTTCGACGGGGGCGTTCGACGGTCGACGCGTTGGCCCTACTCAGGGGCCAAGTGCAGGAGGCGGTGGAGTCGGGGGGCGGAGTGTTGGCTGTGTCGTTTGACATAGCCAACGCCTTCAACTCCGTGCCCCACTCTACGATATTGGAGGCACTCCGGTACCACGGAGTGCCCCAATATCTGCGGGCGATCCTGGCTAGCTACCTGGAGGACCGTGAGGTCCTCCTCGTGGACAAGACGGCCAGGATCAGGCGTTACGGCGCGGAGTCCGGTGTTCCACAGGGGTCGGTGCTAGGGCCTCCCTTGTGGAACATCGGATTCGACTGGCTCCTGCGTGGAGCCCTCCTCCCGGGCACGAGTGTCATCTGCTACGCGGATGACACTCTCCTCGTTGCCCGGGGGAGGAATTATGGGGAGGCGGCCTGTTTGGCCTCGGCTGGCGGATCCTTGGTCGCAGGGAGGATCCGCCGGCTAGGATTGAGGGTGGCGCTGAACAAGACCGAGGCCGTGTTCTTCCACGGGCCTCGGCAGCGCCGCCCTCCAGACGCCCACATCGTCGTGGAGGGCGTCCGGATAGGGGTCGGGGCCCAGATGAAGTATCTGGGCCTCGTGCTAGACAGCAGGTGGCGCTTTGGCCCGCACTTCAGCGGGCTGTCGACGCGCCTGCTGAAAGCCGCGAACGCCCTCTCATGGCTCCTCCCAAACCTGGGAGGGCCCAAGGACAGATGCCGGCGCCTCTATGCCGGCATCTTGAAGAGTATGGCGCTCTACGGGGCACCCATCTGGGCGGACTCCCTCCAAAGGAGGGAGAATGCAACCGCCATCCGCAGGCCTCAAAGGGCCATTGCACAGCGGGTGGCGAGAGCCTACCGCTCAGTGGGCTACTCGGCGGCGTGCGCTCTGGCGGGCACCCCTCCCTGGGAGTTGGAGGCATGGGTGCTCGCCAGAGTGTACGAGTGGACGGCGCGGCGGAAGGCGCTGGGTGAGCGTCCCGCCGCGGAAGAGCGGGAGGCCGTGCGGCGAGAGGCGAGGGACGCCATCGTCCTCCATTGGACGGAGGACCTCGCCTCCGCCACTTTTGGCCGCCGGACGCTGGACGCGCTCGGTCCAGTCCTGAAGGGCTGGCTCGAGCGGCCACATGGTTTCCTCTCGTTCCGTTTGGTGCAGGTGTTGTCCGGACATGGTTGTTTCGGAACGCACCTGCACCGGATCCGGAGGGAGGAAACCCCGGCGTGCCACGACTGCGGCGCGTTAGAGGACACGGCGCAGCACACCCTCGAGGTGTGCCCAGCCTGGGCTGAGCTGCGCCGTGCCCTAACAAGTGAAATCGGGCAGGACCTCTCGCTCCCCGGCGTGGTCAACTCCATGCTGGGGAGTGAGGAGGCCTGGGCGGCGGTTGCCTCCTTTTGCGAGGACGTGATGTCGCAAAAGGAGGCGGCGGAGCGTGCGCGGGAGGACGATCCTCTCGCGCCGCCGCTCCGCAGGCGGAGAAGGGGAGGGAGAAGGCGGTTGTATAATCGTCTCCTCCCTCCTCCTGGTGGTGATTAGCGGACGAATGGTGCGGGGGCACCTTCGTCCGCATTGCACCAATCACCACCCTCGTTGGGCGGGAACGGCCGGGCACTCGCGGTCGTTCCCGGGCCCCTCCACTAAGGGAGGGGCGTGAAGGCCCCGCTGTAAAGGCGGGCGGTCGTCGGCGGAGGACTGGAAGTAAAGGCTGTGCCGGTTTCCCAGTCCTCCTCCACTCAGACGATGCGGGAGTGCCGCTGGGTTATTTTAGTGGGTATACCGGGCCAGTCAACCCGGGGAGTCCCACATAGCCCCCCATCCCCCGATGGGCGGGTATGCGTAATGCATTTTTTCCCAGCGAAACAAAAAAAAAAAAAAAAAAAAAAAAAAAGGTTAGGTTGGGGTGCGGGTCAGGTAACCTCCACGTTGGCCTGGTTGGTTGCTGGTCTCTTTCGGATACGTCCGGGGGGAAGAGCAACCCGCTGGGCTGGTGCACTCTGGGCACCGTCAATAACTTCCCATGTTTTCGTGGGTTCTTGTTGGCGGTGGCGAATAATCTGACAGGGGGGGGATGTCGCTCTGGGTGTTCCTCTGATTAGCAGAGGACACACCAGATGCGACATAGGGGTGGGGCGGGGCGGGGATAGTCTATACGGGGTAGGCTAGGTTGGGTAGGTTAGTTTGGGCAGGCTAGGTTGGATAGGTTGGGTTGGGTAGGCTAGGTTGGGTAGGTTAGGCTAGGAACGACGTGAGGAGGGAGGGTGGTTACCTGAAAACAGGCGACCACCAACAGGGGAGTCTACACCAGCTCCCCTTGAATCCCGGAGCCCACGGCATACTCCCAAAGACCCCCATCGTTGGTGTCATGGGGTACGGGATGTGCTGTGGACCGGAGGGCTTGCCTTAATTGGCCGGCCCGCGGGAAGGAAAACCCTGTAGCAGCCGGCATCAGCAACCACGCGCGCATCGCGCGTGGATGTTGATGCCGGTTATTAAACCCGACAGCAAAGTCGTAAAAACCTGTGGATACCTGGCGACCTCCACAGTATATAGCGTGCCCCTGTTCGTCGGAATGAGCGTCACCCGGCAGGGGTTTTTATATCGTCTCTACTCGTGGGATTTATTATGGATAACCTTTACAAAAACCATACAAAGGAGGAAGAAAAGGAGGTGGAGATTAGAGGAAGTGAGAGGGAGAAAGAACAAGCGACGGAACAACCGAGGAGAGAACTCCGCGTCTCCCTTACGCGTCTATCGGAGTCCGACTCAGATGCCAGTCAGGCGAGTCTGATGACGATCGACTCTGGGAGTGAGGAGAGCGTTCGCCGTTGGCTTAAAAGGCCGATAGCTGACCAAGAGCCAGAGGAGAATATGTCGCCGCCCAAAGGAGCGGCACATAAATCCAAACGCGGCAGAGGCCGACCGCCCACCACGGGCGAGTACGTGGGCCTAGCCGCGGCCAAGGCCGCGTACAATAAACAAAAAGAGGAGGAGCTCCGGCTAGAGGCCGAAGAAGAAATCGCGGGCATGGGCGAAACCCTGCGGCAGTCGAGGCAAGCCTGCTGCAGCGGCCTCAACCCGCCAACACCCGAGGAGGACACGGCGCAGTCTCTAGCAGCACTGAACTTGCTGCTGCTAGAGGCTGCGAAAATAGTGGAAAAGGTGGCCGTCACGTCAAAACATTTAAAGGGGACGAGCCAAAAGACACTCAAGGATGCGGCCTCCATAATCAAGGAGGCCGCGGTGGGAATAAGGGCCCGCACAGTGTCGGAGGAGGTGAGGCAGCTGGAAGCCGAAAATCAGCGCCTCACGGCACAGTTAGCGGAGGCCAATAGCCGGCCGGCGGCGGTAGAGCCCGACGCAGTCCGGAAAATGATGGAGGAGATTACTCGGGCCACGGTCGTGCAGTTCAGCAATATGCTGAATGCACGACTCGAAGGGCTCGAGTGTCGCCTCCTCCCGGAGCCGGGACTGCGGCCGCCGCTGGCGGCTGACAAGGCACGGAAGAAGGTAGAGGATGAGGCCGCGGCAGCGATAACCTCACAAGTGGACCCAACACCCCCGGCGCCTCTGCCTGCGCCCACAGCCCAGCCCCAAAAGCCCAAGGGCAAGGGCAAGGGCAAGGGCACCGACAAGGGCAAAGGCAAGGGGAAAAAGACGGCCCCGGCCCCTAGCCCCGAAGTGCGGGACGCCCCTCCACCGCCCCCGTTGACGGAGCAGTGGAGTGTCGTCGCTGCTCGGGGTGCAAAAAGCTCCCAAAAGAAGAGCACCCAAGGCACCCAGAGCGGCAAGGCGGCGGCGGTGGCGAAGCTGCGTGAGCCGAAAACGGCTGCAGTGACATTGACGCTGCAGCCGGGCGCGGCGGAGCGCGGCGCAAGCTACGCCACCGTCTTGCGGGAGGCCCGGACTCGGATAGATAAAACGAGTCTTGGTATTGGAGAGATGCGCTGCAGGACCACGGTCACCGGCGCCCGCATCCTCGAAATTTTCGGGGATGGGGGCGCTGAGAAGGCCGACTCCCTGGCTACCAAGCTAAGGGAGGTCCTCAGCGCAGACGTAGTCCGGGTCTCCCGCCCCACAAAGAGGGTGGAAGTGATCGTTACAGGGTTAGACGACTCCGTCACCGCCGCAGAGGTGGTGGCGGCATTCGCAGCGCAAGGCAATTGTCACATCGACGAAGTGAGGCCCGGAGTCATCGGCGAGCGGGCCACGATGTGGCTCAGCTGCCCGGTGGCCGCTGCCAAAACCGTGGCCGGCGCCGGCCGCCTGCACGTGGGCTGGACAACGGCGAGAGTGGCCCTGCTGGCGGCGAGGCCCCTAAGGTGCTTCAGGTGCCTCAACCTGGGCCACGTCGCCAGCAAGTGCCCATCAGAGGTGGACCGCAGCGGTTTGTGCTTCCGCTGCGGCAAGTCGGGCCACCGGGCGCGCGAGTGCCGAGCCGAGCCCAACTGCGCCACTTGCGCTGCAGCGGGCAAACCGGCCCGGCACCCTCTGGGCGGAGTGGGCTGCGCGGGCGATGGGGGGCAGGCCAAGGCCAAGTCGGGCGCCCATCGCCCAACAACAACAACGGAGGGGCCAGCTAAGACCGCGCCTTGATGCCCGGAGTAAAGATTTTACAGGCGAATATTAACCACTCTGCCAGGGCCCAGGATCTATTGTCCCAGTCCCTGGCAGAGTGGGGCATTCAAGTTGCAGTGGTCGCCGAGCCCTACTACGTCCCCACTCGGGATGACTGGGTCGGGGACCGGGAGGGATTGGTGGCCATCACCGCCCCCGCTGCCGCTGGCGCCCCGCCCATTGACCACGTGTCGAGGGGTAGGGGCCACGTGCTGGCAGCCGTGGGCGGTGTCTCGTACATAGGGGTGTACATCTCGCCCAACCGGGGTCTCGCCGACTTTGAGCAAATGCTCGTGGAGGTGGGATCTCTGGTTGGGCGGGCCGCCCCTAGCCCCGTGCTAGTCGCTGGGGATTTCAACGCCAAATCTATGGCGTGGGGATCCCCGGTGACGGATGCGCGGGGTGAGTGTTTGGAAGAGTGGGCGATCGCCATGGGTCTGGCCGTCCTCAATACGGGGTCGGAGGACACGTGCGTGCGGCAACAGGGCGGGTCGATAGTCGACATAACGTTGGCATCGACCGCCCTGGCGCGCCGTGTCCGGGACTGGAGGGTGGTGGTGGACGCGGAGACACTGTCTGACCACCGGTACATCCGATTTGATGTCTCCGCGTTCCCCACCGGCCCGCAAGGCTCGGGCCCGACCCCGGTTATTGGGGGCGGTCCGCGCTGGGTGTTAGGACGGCTCGACAGGGAGGTCGCCAGAGAGGCCGCTATTGTCGAGGACTGGGTGTCCGGACCCGACGTCGTACAGGACGTGGACGAGGAGGCGGGGCGCCTTGGGGCCTCGCTGGGTCGCATATGCGACGCGGCGATGCCCAGGGCGAAGCCCCTCCCACCGCGGCTTCGGGTGTATTGGTGGAGCGACGAGCTCCGCCGCATGCGAGTGGATTGCGGTAGGGCTCGCCGCCGATACACTCGGTGTAGGCGGAGGCGGGTCCGGGACACCCAGGAGGAGACAACCTCCTATGCCGCCTACAGGGCTCTGCGCGAAGGCTTTGCGGTGGCGATTGCCCGGGCCAAGGAGGCGGCATGGGCGGACTGGCTGCGGACCCTCGACGGCGACCCTTGGGGCAGGCCGTACAAGGCCGTCCGCAAGAAGTTGCGGCCCTGGGCCCCCCCTGTCACGGCCAGTGTCGATGACACTCTCCTCGGCGAGGTGGTGGGGACCCTCTTCCCGCAGCGAGAAGAGTGGGTGCCCCCGGCGATGGCCCGACACGAGAATGCGCGATCTGCTGAGGCTGACGTCCCCGCACCGCCGGTATCGGAGGCCGAGTTCGGGGCGGCCGTCCTGAAACTCAGGATGAAGAGGACCGCCCCAGGCCCGGACGGCGTTCCGGGGACGGCCTTGGCGATCGCGCTGGAGGAGATGGGCGAGAGGGTGAGGTCCCTCTTCACCGCATGCGTGGCGCAGGGTCGATTCCCGCGGCCATGGAAGACGGGCAAACTCGTCCTTCTGCCGAAGGTCGGGCGCCCGGCCGGACTGCCGTCGTCCTACCGTCCGATCGTGCTACTCGACGAGGTGAGCAAGCTCTTCGAGCGAGTGCTCGCTGCTCGCCTGGCCGAGTGCATGGATCCGGATCTGGACGACGCGCAGTTCGGTTTCCGCCGGGGTCGGTCGACCCTGGATGCCGTTGCGCGGGTGAGGGACCTCGCCGAGGAGGCGGTCTCCCAGGGCGGCGTGATGCTTGCGGTGTCATTGGACATCCGCAATGCGTTCAACACGCTGCCCTGGGAGACGGTCAGGGCGGCACTGCGGTACCATGGGGTACCGCAGTACCTCCAGAGGGTCATCGCCGACTACTTCGCCGGCAGAGCCGTCGTGTTCCCGACGAGGGCCGGCGAGGGGAGGAGGGAAATGTCGTGCGGTGTTCCACAGGGGTCGGTCCTCGGCCCGCCCCTGTGGAACATCGGCTACGACTGGGTGCTGCGCGGGGCCACTTTGCGGGGGGTCGGTGTCATTTGTTACGCCGACGACACCCTCGTGCTGGCCCGCGGCGGCACCTACAGAGAGGCATCGCTGCTCGCCACTGCGGGTGTGGCCCAGGTCGTGGGGAGGATCCGCGCCCTGGGGCTCGAGGTGGCCTTGGAAAAGTCCGAGGCCCTCCTCTTCCACGGGCCCCGGAACAGGCCGCCGCCGGAGGCCTCGATTATTGTGGGAGGGACTTCCATCGCCGTCGGGACTACGATGAAGTACCTCGGTCTCATCCTCGACGGCCGATGGAAGTTCGAGGAGCACTTCCGGCGGTTGGCCCCAAAGTTGTTGGCCACTGCCGGGGCCTTGGGGCGGATCCTCCCAAACGTTGGGGGGCCTGGAGGAGTCTGCCGACGCCTGTACACCGGTGTGGTGCGCTCCATGGCGCTCTACGGGGCGCCAATATGGGCAGGCGCCCTGAGCAACCCGAATCAGGCTGCGCTGCGACGACCGCAGCGCGCCATGGCGCTCAGGGTGGCCCGGGCGTACCGCACCGTGTCGTGCGTCGGTGCGTGCGTGCTCGCCGGTACACCGCCGTGGGACCTCGACGCCGAGGTACTCGCTGCGGTGTACTGGCGAATGAAGGAAGAGATTGCGGGTGGTGGCTGTCCCCATCCGCGGGAGATTCGGCGTTGGCGAGAGGAGGGACGCGAGACTCTCCTGCGGAGGTGGGCAGCCCGTCTCGAAATATCGGTGACGAGTCGAGAGCTGGTGGCCGCCGTTCGGCCCATTCTCCACGAGTGGCTCGAGCGGCGGCACGGGGTCCTCTCTTTCCACCTGACGCAGGTGATCACCGGGCACGGTTGCTTTGGCAGATTCCTGCACCGGGTGGGAAGAGAGCCCTCTGAGGTGTGTCACCATTGCGAGGCGGGAGTCGCGGACACGGCGCAACACACGCGCGAGGAGTGCCCCGCTTGGGCGGTCCCTCGCGCCGCCCTGTCCGCGACAGTCGGAGATGACCTGTCGCTGCCGGCCCTCCTCCGGGAGATGGTCGACAGCGACGAGTCATGGCAGGCGGCAGCGACCTTCTGCGACACAGTAATGTCGCAGAAGGAGGCGGCGGAGCGGGACCGGGAAGACGACGTCGACTCGGCCCCGATGCGCCGCCGCAGGCGTGGAAGGCGGCGTCGGGTCTTCGCGGGCCAGATGCCGCCGTAACGCCGGGGACCGCGGGCGACGGATCGGGGTCCGCCGTCCGCACAAAGGTCCCGTGCACCTTGTGTTCGGTGCGAGGAGGAGACAGATGGAGGTGGAACGGGGCGGGGCTGAATCTCTTGGTTTGAGATTCAGCCCCGCCCCGGAGAGAAGGGCTCGCCAGAGCAACGCCAGCGGGGCACGCGGTAGCAAGCCTCGTGGGTCCCGCAGCCCCGTGGGCGAGCGTCGGAACACTCCAGTGTTTTAGTGGGTGCAAACCCCACATAACGCAGTGGCTCCCCCGAGACCACTGCGTATTCGTGAGGAATTTCACTGGATAAACAAAAAAAAAAAAAAAAAAAAAAAAAAAAAAAAAAGGTTAGGTTGGGGTGCGGGTCAGGTAACCTCCACGTTGGCCTGGTTGGTTGCTGGTCTCTTTCGGATACGTCCGGGGGGAAGAGCAACCCGCTGGGCTGGTGCACTCTGGGCACCGTCAATAACTTCCCATGTTTTCGTGGGTTCTTGTTGGCGGTGGCGAATAATCTGACAGGGGGGGGATGTCGCTCTGGGTGTTCCTCTGATTAGCAGAGGACACACCAGATGCGACATAGGGGTGGGGCGGGGCGGGGATAGTTTATACGGGGTAGGCTAGGTTGGGTAGGTTAGTTCGGGCAGGCTAGGTTGGATAGGTTGGGTTGGGTAGGCTAGGTTGGGTAGGTTAGGCTAGGAACGACGTGAGGAGGGAGGGTGGTTACCTGAAAACAGGCGACCACCAACAGGGGAGTCTACACCAGCTCCCCTTGAATCCCGGAGCCCACGGCATACTCCCAAAGACCCCCATCGTTGGTGTCATGGGGTACGGGATGTGCTGTGGACCGGAGGGCTTGCCTTAATTGGCCGGCCCGCGGGAAGGAAAACCCTGTAGCAGCCGGCATCAGCAACCACGCGCGCATCGCGCGTGGATGTTGATGCCGGTTATTAAACCCGACAGCAAAGTCGTAAAAACCTGTGGATACCTGGCGACCTCCACAGTATATAGCGTGCCCCTGTTCATCGGAATGAGCGTCACCCGGCAGGGGTTATCACATCGTCTCTACTCGTGGGATTTATTATGGATAACTTAAATAAAACAAACCAAACAAAGGAGGAAGAAAAGGAGGAGGTGACTCAGCAACAGACGACGGAGACACCAAAGAAAGAACTACGCGTCTCCCTTACGCGTCTCTCGGAGTCCGACTCAGACGCCAGTCAGGCGAGTTTGATGACGGTCGACTCTGGGAGTGAGGAGAGCGTTCGCCGTTGGCTTAAAAGGCCGATAGCTGACCAAGAGCCAGAGGAGAACATGTCGCCGCCCAAAGGAGCGGCGCACAAATCAAAACGCGGCAGAGGCCGACCGCCCACCACGGGCGAGTACGTGGGCCTAGCCGCAGCCAAGGCCGCGTACAATAGACAAAAAGAGGAGGAGCTCCGGCTAGAGGCCGAAGAAGAAATCGCGGGCATGGGCGAATCCCTGCGGCAGTCGAGACAAGCCTGCCGCAGCGGCCTCAACCCGCCAACACCCGAGGAGGACACGGCGCAGTCTCTAGCAGCACTGAACCAGCTGCTGCTAGAGGCTGCAAAAATAATTGAAAAGGTGGCCACTACGTCCCGGAAACTAAAGGGGACGAGCGTAAAAACTTTAAAGGATGCGGCCACAATAATTAAGGAGGCCGCGGTGGGAATAAGGGCCCGCACAGTGTCGGAGGAGGTGAGGCAGCTGGAAACTGAAAATCAGCGCCTCACGGCACAGTTAGCGGAGGCCAATAGCCGGCCGGCGGCGGTAGAGCCCGACGCAGTCCGGAAAATGATGGAGGAGATTACTCGGGCCACGGTCGTGCAGTTCAGCAATATGCTGAATGCACGACTCGAAGGGCTCGAGTGTCGCCTCCTCCCGGAGCCGGGACTGCGGCCGCCGCTGGCGGCTGACAAGGCGCGGAAGAAGGTGGAGGATGAGGCCGCGGCAGCGATAGCCCCACAAGTGGACCCAACACCCCCGGCGCCTCTGCCTGCGCCCACAGCCCAGCCCCAAAAGCTCAAGGGCAAGGGCAAGGGCACCGACAAGGGCAAAGGCAAGGGGAAAAAGACGGCCCCGGCCCCTAGCCCCGAAGTGCGGGACGCCCCTCCACCACCCCCGTTGACGGAGCAGTGGAGTGTCGTCGCTGCTCGGGGTGCAAAAAGCTCCCAAAAGAAGAGCACCCAAAGCACCCAGAGCGGCAAGGCGGCGGCGGTGGCAAAGCTGCGCGAGCCGAAAACGGCTGCAGTGACATTGACGCTGCAGCCGGGCGCGGCGGAGCGCGGCGCAAGCTACGCCACCGTCTTGCGGGAGGCCCGGACTCGGATAGATAAAACGAGTCTAGGTATTGGAGAGATGCGCTGCAGGACCACGGTCACCGGCGCCCGCATCCTCGAAATTTTCGGGGATGGGGGCGCTGAGAAGGCCGACTCCCTGGCTACCAAGCTAAGGGAGGTCCTCAGCGCAGACGTAGTCCGGGTCTCCCGCCCCACAAAGAGGGTGGAGGTAATTGTCTCGGGGCTGGACGACTCCGTCACCGCCGCAGAGGTGGTGGCGGCATTCGCAGTGCAAGGTCAATGTCACGTCGACGAAGTGAGGCCCGGAGTCATCGGCGACCGGGCCACGATGTGGCTCAGCTGCCCGGTGGCCGCTGCCAAAACCGTGGCCGGCGCCGGCCGCCTGCATGTGGGTTGGACGACGGCAAGAGTGGCCCTGCTGGCGGCGAGGCCCCTAAGGTGCTTCAGGTGCCTCAACCTGGGCCACGTCGCCAGCAAGTGCCCATCAGAGGTGGACCGCAGCGGTTTGTGCTTCCGCTGCGGAAAGTCGGGCCACCGGGCGCGTGAGTGCCGAGCCGAGCCCAACTGCGCCACTTGCGCTGCAGCGGGCAAACCGGCCCGGCACCCTCTGGGCGGAGTGGGCTGCGTGGGCGATGGGGGGCAGGCCAAGGCCAAGTCGGGCGCCCATCGCCCAACAACAACAACGGAGGGGCCAGCTGAGACCGCGCCCTGATGATGCAAGGAGTCAAGGTACTACAGGCGAACATTAACCACTCTGCCAGGGCCCAGGATCTATTGTCCCAGTCCCTGGCAGAGTGGGGCATTCAAGTAGCCGTGGTCTCCGAGCCCTACTACGTCCCCACTCGGGACGACTGGGTCGGAGACCGGGAGGGATTGGTGGCCATCACCGCCCCCGCTGCCGCTGGCGCCCCGCCCATTGACCACGTGTCGAGGGGTAGGGGCCACGTGCTGGCAGCCGTGGGCGGTATCTCGTACATAGGGGTGTACTTCTCGCCCAACCGGGGTCTCGCCGACTTTGAGCAAATGCTCGTGGAGGTGGGATCTCTGGTTGGGCGGGTCGCCCCTAGCCCCGTGCTAGTCGCTGGGGATTTCAACGCCAAATCAACGGCGTGGGGATCCCCGGTGACGGATGCGCGGGGTGAGTGTTTGGAAGAGTGGGCGATCGCCATGGGTCTGGCCGTCCTCAATACGGGGTCGGAGGACACGTGCGTGCGGCAACAGGGCGGGTCGATAGTCGACATAACGTTGGCATCGACCGCCCTGGCGCGCCGTGTCCGGGACTGGAGGGTGGTGGTGGACGCGGAGACACTGTCTGACCACCGGTACATCCGATTTGATGTCTCCGCGTTCCCCACCGGCCCGCAAGGCTCGGGCCCGACCCCGGTTATTGGGGGCGGTCCGCGCTGGGTGTTAGGACGGCTCGACAGGGAGGTCGCCAGAGAGGCCGCTATTGTCGAGGACTGGGTGTCCGGACCCGACGTCGTACAGGACGTGGACGAGGAGGCGGGGCGCCTTGGGGCCTCGCTGGGTCGCATATGCGACGCGGCGATGCCCAGGGCGAGGCCCCTCCCACCGCGGCTGCGGGTGTATTGGTGGAGCGACGAGCTCCGCCGCATGCGAGTGGATTGCGGTAGGGCTCGCCGCCGATACACCCGGTGTAGGCGGAGGCGGGTCCGGGACATCCAGGAGGAGACAGCCTCCTATGCCGCCTACAGGGCTCTTCGCGAAGGCTTTGCGGTGGCAATTGCCCGGGCCAAGGAGGCGGCATGGGCGGACTGGCTGCGGACCCTCGACGGCGACCCGTGGGGCAGGCCGTACAAGGCCGTCCGCAAGAAGTTGCGGCCCTGGGCCCCCCCTGTCACGGCCAGTGTCGATGACACTCTCCTCGGCGAGGTGGTGGGGACCCTCTTCCCGCAGCGAGAAGAGTGGGTGCCCCCGGCGATGGCCCGACACGAGAATGCGCGATCTGCCGAGGCTGACGTCCCCGCACCGCCGGTATCGGAGGCCGAGTTCGGGGCGGCCGTCCTGAAACTCAGGATGAAGAGGACCGCCCCAGGCCCGGACGGCGTTCCGGGGACGGCCTTGGCGATCGCGCTGGAGGAGATGGGCGAGAGGGTGAGGTCCCTCTTCACCGCATGCGTGGCGCAGGGTCGATTCCCGCGGCCGTGGAAGACGGGCAAGCTCGTCCTTCTGCCGAAGGTCGGGCGCCCGGCCGGACTGCCGTCGTCCTACCGTCCGATCGTGCTACTCGACGAGGTGAGCAAGCTCTTCGAGCGAGTGCTCGCTGCTCGCCTGGCCGAGTGCATGGATCCGGATCTGGACGACGCGCAGTTCGGTTTCCGCCGGGGTCGGTCGACCCTGGATGCCGTCGCGCGGGTGAGGGACCTCGCCGAGGAGGCGGTCTCCCAGGGCGGCGTGATGCTTGCGGTGTCATTGGACATCCGCAATGCGTTCAACACGCTGCCCTGGGAGACGGTCAGGGCGGCACTGCGGTACCATGGGGTACCGCAGTACCTCCAGAGGGTCATCGCCGACTACTTCGCCGGCAGAGCCGTTGTGTTCCCGACGAGGGCCGGCGAAGGGAGGAGGGAAATGTCGTGCGGTGTTCCACAGGGGTCGGTCCTCGGCCCGCCCCTGTGGAACATCGGCTACGACTGGGTGCTGCGCGGGGCCACTTTGCGGGGGGTCGGTGTCATCTGTTACGCCGACGACACCCTCGTGCTGGCCCGCGGCGGCACCTACAGAGAGGCATCGCTGCTCGCCACTGCGGGTGTGGCCCAGGTCGTGGGGAGGATCCGCGCCCTGGGGCTCGAGGTGGCCTTGGAAAAGTCCGAGGCCCTCCTCTTCCACGGGCCCCGGAACAGGCCGCCGCCGGAGGCCTCGATTATTGTGGGAGGGACTTCCATCGCCGTCGGGACTACGATGAAGTACCTCGGTCTCGTCCTCGACGGCCGATGGAAGTTCGAGGAGCACTTCCGGCGGCTGGCCCCAAAGTTGTTGGCCACTGCCGGGGCCTTGGGGCGGATCCTCCCAAACGTTGGGGGGCCTGGAGGAGTTTGCCGACGCCTGTACACCGGTGTGGTGCGCTCCATGGCGCTCTACGGGGCGCCAATATGGGCAGGCGCCCTGAGCAACCCGAATCAGGCTGCGCTGCGACGACCGCAGCGCGCCATGGCGCTCAGGGTGGCCCGGGCGTACCGCACCGTGTCTTGCGTCGGTGCGTGCGTGCTCGCCGGTACACCGCCGTGGGACCTCGACGCAGAGGTACTCGCCGCGGTGTACTGGCGAACGAAGGAAGTGATTGCGGGTGGTGGCTGTCCCCATCCGCGGGAGATTCGGCGTTGGCGAGAGGAGGGACGCGAGACTCTCCTGCGGAGGTGGGCAGCCCGTCTCCAAATATCGGTGACGAGTCGGGAGCTGGTGGCCGCCGTTCGGCCCATTCTCCACGAGTGGCTCGAGCGGCGGCACGGGGTCCTCTCTTTCCACCTGACGCAGGTGATCACCGGGCACGGTTGCTTTGGTAGATTCCTGCACCGGGTGGGAAGAGAGCCCTCTGAGATGTGTCACCACTGTGAGGCGGGAGTCGCGGACACGGCGCAACACACGCGCGAGGAGTGCCCCGCTTGGGCGGTCCCTCGCGCCGCCCTGTCCGCGACAGTCGGGAACGACCTGTCGCTGCCGGCCCTCCTAAGGGAGATGGTCGACAGCGACGAGTCATGGCAGGCGGCAGCGACCTTCTGCGACACTGTAATGTCGCAGAAGGAGGCGGCGGAGCGGGACCGGGAAGACGACGTCGACTCGGCCCCGATGCGCCGCCGCAGGCGTGGAAGGCGGCGTCGGGTCTTCGCGGGCCAGATGCCGCCGTAACGCCGGGGACCGCGGGCGACGGATCGGGGTCCGCCGTCCGCACAAAGGTCCCGTGCACCCGTGTTCGGTGCGAGGAGGAGATAAAGGGAGGTGGAACGGGGCGGGGCTGAATCTCTTGGTTTGAGATTCAGCCCCGCCCCGGAGAGAAGGGCTCTACGGAGCAACGCTAGCGGGGCACGCGGTTGCAAGCCTCGTGGGTCCCGCAGCCCCGTGGGCGAGAGACGGAACACTCCAGGGTTTTAGTGGGTGCAAACCCCACATAACGCAGTGGTTCCCCCGAGACCACTGCGTATTCGTGAGGAATTTCCCTGGATAAACAAAAAAAAAAAAAAAAAAAAAGGTTAGGTTAGGTTAGGTTGGGGTGCGGGTCAGGTAACCTCCACGTTGGCCTAGTTGGTTGCTGGTCTCTTTCGGATACGTCCGGGGGGAAGAGCAACCCGCTGGGCTGGTGCACTCTGGGCACCGTCAATAACTTCCCATGTTTTCGTGGGTTCTTGTTGGCGGTGGCGAATAATCTGACAGGGGGGGATGTCGCTCTGGGTGTTCCTCTGATTAGCAGAGGACACACCAGATGCGACATAGGGGTGGGGCGGGGCGGGGATAGTTTATACGGGGTAGGCTAGGTTGGGTAGGTTAGTTTGGGCAGGCTAGGTTGGATAGGTTGGGTTGGGTAGGCTAGGTTGGGTAGGTTAGGCTAGGAACGACGTGAGGAGGGAGGGTGGTTACCTGAAAACAGGCGACCACCAACAGGGGAGTCTACACCAGCTCCCCTTGAATCCCGGAGCCCACGGCATATTCCCAAAGACCCCCATCGTTGGTGTCATGGGGTACGGGATGTGCTGTGGACCGGAGGGCTTGCCTTAATTGGCCGGCCCGCGGGAAGGAAAACCCTGTAGCAGCCGGCATCAGCAACCACGCGCGCATCGCGCGTGGATGTTGATGCCGGTTATTAAACCCGACAGCAAAGTCGTAAAAACCTGTGGATACCTGGCGACCTCCACAGTATATAGCGTGCCCCTGTTCGTCGGAATGAGCGTCACCCGGCAGGGGTTATTACATCGTCTCGTACTCGTGGGAATCATATGGATAACTTAAATAAAACCAACCAAACAAAGGAGGAAGAAAAGGAGGTGGAGATGAGAGGAAGTGAGAGGGAGAAAGAACAAGTGACGGAACAACCGAGGAGAGAACTCCGCGTCTCCCTTACGCGTCTCTCGGAGTCCGACTCAGACGCCAGTCAGGCGAGTCTGATGACGGTCGACTCTGGGAGTGAGGAGTGCGTTCGCCGTTGGCTTAAAAGGCCGATAGGTGACCAAGAGCCAGAGGAAAATATGTCGCCGCCCAAAGGAGCGGCACACAAATCCAAACGCGGCAGAGGCCGACCGCCCACCACGGGCGAGTACGTGGGCCTAGCCGCGGCCAAGGCCGCGCTCAATAAACAAAAACAAGAGGAGCTCCGGCTAGAGGCCGAAGAAGAAATCGCGGGCATGGGCGAAACCCTGCGGCAGTCGAGACAAGCCTGCCGCAGCGGCCTCAACCCGCCAACACCCGAGGAGGACACGGCGCAGTCTCTAGCAGCACTGAACATGCTGCTGCTAGAGGCTGCGAAAATTGTGGAAAAGGTGGCTGTCACGTCAAAACACTTAAAGGGGACGAGCCAAAAAACACTCAAGGATGCGGCCTCCATAATAAAGGAGGCCGCGGTGGGAATAAGGGCCCGCACAGTGTCGGAGGAGGTGAGGCAGCTGGAAGCAGAAAATCAGCGCCTCACGGCACAGTTAGCGGAGGCCAATAGCCGGCCGGCGGCGGTAGAGCCCGACGCAGTCCGGAAAATGATGGAGGAGATTACTCGGGCCACGGTCGTGCAGTTCAGCAATATGCTGAATGCACGACTCGAAGGGCTCGAGTGTCGCCTCCTCCCGGAGCCGGGACTGCGGCCGCCGCTGGCGGCTGACAAGGCGCGGACAGCCCCACACGTGGACCCAACACCCCCGGCGCCTCTGCCTGCGCCCACAGCCCAGCCCCAAAAGCCGAAGGGCAAGGGCATCGAAAAGGGCAAAGGCAAGGGCAGGGGCAAAAAGACGGCCCCGGCCCCGGCCCCTGCTAGGGACCCTAGCCCCGAAATACGGGACGCCCCTCCACCGCCTCCCTTGACGGAGCAGTGGAGTGTCGTCGCTGCTCGGGGTGCAAAAAGCTCCCAAAAGAAGAGCACCCAGAGCACCCAGAGCGGCAAGGCGGCGGCGGTGGCGAAGCTGCGTGAGCCAAAAACGGCTGCAGTGACATTGACGCTGCAGCCGGGAGCGGCGGAGCGCGGCGCAAGCTACGCCACCGTCTTGCGGGAGGCCCGGACTCGGATTGACAAAACGAGTCTAGGCATTGGAGAGATGCGCTGCAGGACCACGGTCACCGGCGCCCGCATCCTCGAAATTTTCGGGGATGGGGGCGCTGAGAAGGCCGACTCCCTGGCTACCAAGCTAAGGGAGGTCCTCAGCGCAGACGTGGTCCGGGTCTCCCGCCCCACAAAGAGGGTGGAGGTAATTGTCTCGGGGCTGGACGACTCCGTCACCACCGCAGAGGTGGTGGCGGCATTCGCAGCGCAAGCCGATTGTCACATCGACGAAGTGAGGCCCGGAGTCATCGGCGAACGGGCCACGATGTGGCTCAGCTGCCCGGTGGCCGCTGCCAAAACCGTGGCCGGCGCCGGCCGCCTGCATGTGGGCTGGACGACGGCAAGAGTGGCCCTGCTGGCGGCGAGGCCCCTAAGGTGCTTCAGGTGCCTCAACCTGGGCCACGTCGCCAGCAAGTGCCCATCAGAGGTGGACCGCAGCGGTTTGTGCTTCCGCTGCGGAAAGCCGGGCCACCGGGCGCGTGAGTGCCGAGCCGAGCCCAACTGCGCCACTTGCGCTGCAGCGGGCAAACCGGCCCGGCACCCTCTGGGCGGAGTGGGCTGCGCGGGCGATGGGGGGCAGGCCAAGGCCAAGTCGGGCGCCCATCGCCCAACAACAACAACAACAACGGAGGGGCCAGCTAAGACCGCGCCTTGATGCCCGGAGTAAAGATTTTACAGGCGAATATTAACCACTCTGCCAGGGCCCAGGATCTATTGTCCCAGTCCCTGGCAGAGTGGGGCATTCAAGTTGCAGTGGTCGCCGAGCCCTACTACGTCCCCACTCGGGATGACTGGGTCGGGGACCGGGAGGGATTGGTGGCCATCACCGCCCCCGCTGCCGCTGGCGCCCCGCCCATTGACCACGTGTCGAGGGGTAGGGGCCACGTGCTGGCAGCCGTGGGCGGTGTCTCGTACATAGGGGTGTACATCTCGCCCAACCGGGGTCTCGCCGACTTTGAGCAAATGCTCGTGGAGGTGGGATCTCTGGTTGGGCGGGTCGCCCCTAGCCCCGTGCTAGTCGCTGGGGATTTCAACGCCAAATCTATGGCGTGGGGATCCCCGGTGACGGATGCGCGGGGTGAGTGTTTGGAGGAGTGGGCGATCGCCATGGGTCTGGCCGTCCTCAATACGGGGTCGGAGGACACGTGCGTGCGGCAACAGGGCGGGTCGATAGTCGACATAACGTTGGCATCGACCGCCCTGGCGCGCCGTGTCCGGGACTGGAGGGTGGTGGTGGACGCGGAGACACTGTCTGACCACCGGTACATCCGATTTGATGTCTCCGCGTTCCCCACCGGCCCGCAAGGCTCGGGCCCGACCCCGGTTATTGGGGGCGGTCCGCGCTGGGTGTTAAGACGGCTCGACAGGGAGGTCGCCAGAGAGGCCGCTATTGTCGAGGACTGGGTGTCCGGACCCGACGTCGTACAGGACGTGGACGAGGAGGCGGGGCGCCTTGGGGCCTCGCTGGGTCGCATATGCGACGCGGCGATGCCCAGGGCGAGGCCCCTCCCACCGCGGCTTCGGGTGTATTGGTGGAGCGACGAGCTCCGCCGCATGCGAGTGGACTGCGGTAGGGCTCGCCGCCGATACACCCGGTGTAGGCGGAGGCGGGTCCGGGACATCCAGGAGGAGACAGCCTCCTATGCCGCCTACAGGGCTCTTCGCGAATGCTTCGCAGTGGCGATTGCGCGGGCCAAGGAGGCGGCATGGGCGGACTGGCTGCGGACCCTCGACGGCGACCCTTGGGGCAGGCCGTACAAGGCCGTCCGCAAGAAGTTGCGGCCCTGGGCCCCCCCTGTCACGGCCAGTGTCGATGACACTCTCCTCGGCGAGGTGGTAGGGACCCTCTTCCCGCAGCGAGAAGAGTGGGTGCCCCCGGCGATGGCCCGACACGAGAATGCGCGATCTGCCGAGGCTGACGTCCCCGCACCGCCGGTATCGGAGGCCGAGTTCGGGGCGGCCGTCCTGAAACTCAGGATGAAGAGGACCGCCCCAGGCCCGGACGGCGTTCCGGGGACGGCCTTGGCGATCGCGCTGGAGGAGATGGGCGAGAGGGTGAGGTCCCTCTTCACCGCATGCGTGGCGCAGGGTCGATTCCCGCGGCCATGGAAGACGGGCAAACTCGTCCTTCTGCCGAAGGTCGGGCGCCCGGCCGGACTGCCGTCGTCCTACCGTCCGATCGTGCTACTCGACGAGGTGAGCAAGCTCTTCGAGCGAGTGCTCGCTGCTCGCCTGGCCGAGTGCATGGATCCGGATCTGGACGACGCGCAGTTCGGTTTCCGCCGGGGTCGGTCGACCCTGGATGCTATTGCGCGGGTGAGGGACCTCGCCGAGGAGGCGGTCTCCCAGGGCGGCGTGATGCTTGCGGTGTCATTGGACATCCGCAATGCGTTCAACACGCTGCCCTGGGAGACGGTCAGGGCGGCACTGCGGTACCATGGGGTACCGCAGTACCTCCAGAGGGTCATCGCCGACTACTTCGCCGGCAGAGCCGTCGTGTTCCCGACGAGGGCCGGCGAGGGGAGGAGGCAAATGTCGTGCGGTGTTCCACAGGGGTCGGTCCTCGGCCCGCCCCTGTGGAACATCGGCTACGACTGGGTGCTGCGCGGGGCCACTTTGCGGGGGGTCGGTGTCATTTGTTACGCCGACGACACCCTCGTGCTGGCCCGCGGCGGCACCTACAGAGAGGCATCGCTGCTCGCCACTGCGGGTGTGGCCCAGGTCGTGGGGAGGATCCGCGCCCTGGGGCTCGAGGTGGCCTTGGAAAAGTCCGAGGCCCTCCTCTTCCACGGGCCCCGGAACAGGCCGCCGCCGGAGGCCTCGATTATTGTGGGAGGGACTTCCATCGCCGTCGGGACTACGATGAAGTACCTCGGTCTCGTCCTCGACGGCCGATGGAAGTTCGAGGAGCACTTCCGGCGGCTGGCCCCAAAGTTGTTGGCCACTGCCGGGGCCTTGGGGCGGATCCTCCCAAACGTTGGGGGGCCTGGAGGAGTTTGCCGACGCCTGTACACCGGTGTGGTGCGCTCCATGGCGCTCTACGGGGCGCCAATATGGGCAGGCGCCCTGAGCAACCCGAATCAGGCTGCGCTGCGACGACCGCAGCGCGCCATGGCGCTCAGGGTGGCCCGGGCGTACCGCACCGTGTCTTGCGTCGGTGCGTGCGTGCTCGCCGGTACACCGCCGTGGGACCTCGACGCCGAGGTACTCGCCGCGGTGTACTGGCGAATGAAGGAAGAGATTGCGGGTGGTGGCTGTCCCCATCCGCGGGAGATTCGGCGTTGGCGAGAGGAGGGACGTGAGACTCTCCTGCGGAGGTGGGCAGCCCGTCTCGAAATATCGGTGACGAGTCGAGAGCTGGTGGCCGCCGTTCGGCCCATTCTCCACGAGTGGCTCGAGCGGCGGCACGGGGTCCTCTCTTTCCACCTGACGCAGGTGATCACCGGGCACGGTTGCTTTGGTAGATTCCTGCACCGGGTGGGAAGAGAGCCCTCTGAGGTGTGTCACCATTGTGAGGCGGGAGTCGCGGACACGGCGCAACACACGCGCGAGGAGTGCCCAGCTTGGGCGGTCCCTCGCGCCGCCCTGTCCGCGACAGTTGGGAATGACTTGTCGCTGCCGGCCCTCCTAAGGGAGATGGTCGACAGCGACGAGTCATGGCAGGCGGCAGCGACCTTCTGCGACACAGTAATGTCGCAGAAGGAGGCGGCGGAGCGGGACCGGGAAGACGATGTCGACTCGGCCCCGATGCGCCGCCGCAGGCGTGGAAGGCGGCGTCGGGTCTTCGCGGGCCAGATGCCGCCGTAACGCCGGGGACCGCGGGCGACGGATCGGGGTCCGCCGTCCGCACAAAGGTCCCGTGCACCCGTGTTCGGTGCGAGGAGGAGATAAATGGAGGTGGAACGGGGCGGGGCTGAATCTCAAACTAGGGGATTCAGCCCCGCCCCGGAGAGAAGGGCTCTACGGAGCAACGCTAGCGGGGCACGCGGTTGCAAGCCTCGTGGGTCCCGCAGCCCCGTGGGCGAGAGACGGAACACTCCAGGGTTTTAGTGGGTGCAAACCCCACATAACGCAGTGGTTCCCCCGAGACCACTGCGTATTCGTGAGGAATTTCCCTGGATAAACAAAAAAAAAAAAAAAAAAAAAAAAAAAAAAAAAGGTTAGGTTAGGTTGGGGTGCGGGTCAGGTAACCTCCACGTTGGCCTGGTTGGTTGCTGGTCTCTTTCGGATACGTCCGGGGGGAAGAGCAACCCGCTGGGCTGGTGCACTCTGGGCACCGTCAATAACTTCCCATGTTTTCGTGGGTTCTTGTTGGCGGTGGCGAATAATCTGACAGGGGGGGGATGTCGCTCTGGGTGTTCCTCTGATTAGCAGAGGACACACCAGATGCGACATAGGGGTGGGGTGGGGCGGGGATAGTTTATACGGGGTAGGCTAGGTTGGGTAGGTTAGTTTGGGCAGGCTAGGTTGGATAGGTTGGGTTGGGTAGGCTAGGTTGGGTAGGTTAGGCTAGGAACGACGTGAGGAGGGAGGGTGGTTACCTGAAAACAGGCGACCACCAACAGGGGAGTCTACACCAGCTCCCCTTGAATCCCGGAGCCCACGGCACACTCCCAAAGACCCCCATCGTTGGTGTCATGGGGTACGGGATGTGCTGTGGACCGGAGGGCTTGCCTTAATTGGCCGGCCCGCGGGAAGGAAAACCCTGTAGCAGCCGGCATCAGCAACCATCGCGCGTGGATGTTGATGCCGGTTATTAAACCCGACAGCAAAGTCGTAAAAACCTGTGGATACCTGGCGACCTCCACAGTATATAGCGTGCCCCTGTTCGTCGGAATGAGCGTCACCCGGCAGGGGTTTTTATATCGTCTCTACTCGTGGGATTTATTATGGATAACCTTTACAAAAACCATACAAAGGAGGAAGAAAAGGAGGTGGAGATTAGAGGAAGTGAGAGGGAGAAAGAACAAGCGACGGAACAACCGAGGAGAGAACTCCGCGTCTCCCTTACGCGTCTATCGGAGTCCGACTCAGATGCCAGTCAGGCGAGTCTGATGACGATCGACTCTGGGAGTGAGGAGAGCGTTCGCCGTTGGCTTAAAAGGCCGATAGCTGACCAAGAGCCAGAGGAGAATATGTCGCCGCCCAAAGGAGCGGCACATAAATCCAAACGCGGCAGAGGCCGACCGCCCACCACGGGCGAGTACGTGGGCCTAGCCGCGGCCAAGGCCGCGTACAATAAACAAAAAGAGGAGGAGCTCCGGCTAGAGGCCGAAGAAGAAATCGCGGGCATGGGCGAAACCCTGCGGCAGTCGAGGCAAGCCTGCTGCAGCGGCCTCAACCCGCCAACACCCGAGGAGGACACGGCGCAGTCTCTAGCAGCACTGAACTTGCTGCTGCTAGAGGCTGCGAAAATAGTGGAAAAGGTGGCCGTCACGTCAAAACATTTAAAGGGGACGAGCCAAAAGACACTCAAGGATGCGGCCTCCATAATCAAGGAGGCCGCGGTGGGAATAAGGGCCCGCACAGTGTCGGAGGAGGTGAGGCAGCTGGAAGCCGAAAATCAGCGCCTCACGGCACAGTTAGCGGAGGCCAATAGCCGGCCGGCGGCGGTAGAGCCCGACGCAGTCCGGAAAATGATGGAGGAGATTACTCGGGCCACGGTCGTGCAGTTCAGCAATATGCTGAATGCACGACTCGAAGGGCTCGCGAGTGTCGCCTCCTCCCGGAGCCGGGACTGCGGCCGCCGCTGGCGGCTGACAAGGCACGGAAGAAGGTAGAGGATGAGGCCGCGGCAGCGATAACCTCACAAGTGGACCCAACACCCCCGGCGCCTCTGCCTGCGCCCACAGCCCAGCCCCAAAAGCCCAAGGGCAAGGGCAAGGGCAAGGGCACCGACAAGGGCAAAGGCAAGGGGAAAAAGACGGCCCCGGCCCCTAGCCCCGAAGTGCGGGACGCCCCTCCACCGCCCCCGTTGACGGAGCAGTGGAGTGTCGTCGCTGCTCGGGGTGCAAAAAGCTCCCAAAAGAAGAGCACCCAAGGCACCCAGAGCGGCAAGGCGGCGGCGGTGGCGAAGCTGCGTGAGCCGAAAACGGCTGCAGTGACATTGACGCTGCAGCCGGGCGCGGCGGAGCGCGGCGCAAGCTACGCCACCGTCTTGCGGGAGGCCCGGACTCGGATAGACAAAACGAGTCTAGGTATAGGAGAGATGCGCTGCAGGACCACGGTCACCGGCGCCCGCATCCTCGAAATTTTCGGGGATGGGGGCGCTGAGAAGGCCGACTCCCTGGCTACCAAGCTAAGGGAGGTCCTCAGCGCAGACGTAGTCCGGGTCTCCCGCCCCACAAAGAGGGTGGAAGTGATCGTTACAGGGTTAGACGACTCCGTCACCGCCGCAGAGGTGGTGGCGGCATTCGCAGCGCAAGGCAATTGTCACATCGACGAAGTGAGGCCCGGAGTCATCGGCGAGCGGGCCACGATGTGGCTCAGCTGCCCGGTGGCCGCTGCCAAAACCGTGGCCGGCGCCGGCCGCCTGCACGTGGGCTGGACAACGGCGAGAGTGGCCCTGCTGGCGGCGAGGCCCCTAAGGTGCTTCAGGTGCCTCAACCTGGGCCACGTCGCCAGCAAGTGCCCATCAGAGGTGGACCGCAGCGGTTTGTGCTTCCGCTGCGGAAAGTCGGGCCACCGGGCGCGTGAGTGCCGAGCCGAGCCCAACTGCGCCACTTGCGCTGCAGCGGGAAAACCGGCCCGGCACCCTCTCGGCGGAGTGGGCTGCGTGGGCGATGGGGGGCAGGCCAAGGCCAAGTCGGGCGCCCATCGCCCAACAACAACAACAACAACGGAGGGGCCAGCTGAGACCGCGCCCTGATGTCCGGAGTAAAGATACTACAGGCGAATATTAACCACTCTGCCAGGGCCCAGGATCTATTGTCCCAGTCCCTGGCAGAGTGGGGCATTCAAGTTGCAGTGGTCGCCGAGCCCTACTACGTCCCCACTCGGGATGACTGGGTCGGGGACCGGGAGGGATTGGTGGCCATCACCGCCCCCGCTGCCGCTGGCGCCCCGCCCATTGACCACGTGTCGAGGGGTAGGGGCCACGTGCTGGCAGCCGTGGGCGGTGTCTCGTACATAGGGGTGTACATCTCGCCCAACCGGGGTCTCGCCGACTTTGAGCAAATGCTCGTGGAGGTGGGATCTCTGGTTGGGCGGGTCGCCCCTAGCCCCGTGCTAGTCGCTGGGGATTTCAACGCCAAATCTATGGCGTGGGGATCCCCGGTGACGGATGCGCGGGGTGAGTGCCTGGAGGAGTGGGCGATCGCCATGGGTCTGGCCGTCCTCAATACGGGGTCGGAGGACACGTGCGTGCGGCAACAGGGCGGGTCGATAGTCGACATAACGTTGGCATCGACCGCCCTGGCGCGCCGTGTCCGGGACTGGAGGGTGGTGGTGGACGCGGAGACACTGTCTGACCACCGGTACATCCGATTTGATGTCTCCGCGTTCCCCACCGGCCCGCAAGGCTCGGGCCCGACCCCGGTTATTGGGGGCGGTCCGCGCTGGGTGTTAGGACGGCTCGACAGGGAGGTCGCCAGAGAGGCCGCTATTGTCGAGGACTGGGTGTCCGGACCCGACGTCGTACAGGACGTGGACGAGGAGGCGGGGCGCCTTGGGGCCTCGCTGGGTCGCATATGCGACGCGGCGATGCCCAGGGCGAAGCCCCTCCCACCGCGGCTTCGGGTGTATTGGTGGAGCGACGAGCTCCGCCGCATGCGAGTGGATTGCGGTAGGGCTCGCCGCCGATACACCCGGTGTAGGCGGAGGCGGATCCGGGACACCCAGGAGGAGACAACCTCCTATGCCGCCTACAGGGCTCTGCGCGAAGGCTTTGCGGTGGCAATTGCCCGGGCCAAGGAGGCGGCATGGGCGGACTGGCTGCGGACCCTCGACGGCGACCCTTGGGGCAGGCCGTACAAGGCCGTACGTAAGAAGTTGCGGCCCTGGGCCCCCCCTGTCACGGCCAGTGTCGATGACACTCTCCTCGGCGAAGTGGTGGGGACCCTCTTCCCGCAGCGAGAAGAGTGGGTGCCCCCGGCGATGGCCCGAAACGAGAATGCGCGATCTGCCGAGGCTGACGTCCTCGCACCGCCGGTATCGGAGGCCGAGTTCGGGGCGGCCGTCCTGAAACTCAGGATGAAGAGGACCGCCCCAGGCCCGGACGGCGTTCCGGGGACGGCCTTGGCGATCGCGCTGGAGGAGATGGGCGAGAGGGTGAGGTCCCTCTTCACCGCATGCGTGGCGCAGGGTCGATTCCCGCGGCAATGGAAGACGGGCAAGCTCGTCCTTCTGCCGAAGGTCGGGCGCCCGGCCGGACTGCCGTCGTCCTACCGTCCGATCGTGCTGCTCGACGAGGTGAGCAAGCTCTTCGAGCGAGTGCTCGCTGCTCGCCTGGCCGAGTGCATGGATCCGGATCTGGACGACGCGCAGTTCGGTTTCCGCCGGGGTCGGTCGACCCTGGATGCTATTGCGCGGGTGAGGGACCTCGCCGAGGAGGCGGTCTCCCAGGGCGGCGTGATGCTTGCGGTGTCATTGGACATCCGCAATGCGTTCAACACGCTGCCCTGGGAGACGGTCAGGGCGGCACTGCGGTACCATGGGGTACCGCAGTACCTCCAGAGGGTCATCGCCGACTACTTCGCCGGCAGAGCCGTCGTGTTCCCGACGAGGGCCGGCGAGGGGAGGAGGCAAATGTCGTGCGGTGTTCCACAGGGGTCGGTCCTCGGCCCGCCCCTGTGGAACATCGGCTACGACTGGGTGCTGCGCGGGGCCACTTTGCGGGGGGTCGGTGTCATTTGTTACGCCGACGACACCCTCGTGCTGGCCCGCGGCGGCACCTACAGAGAGGCATCGCTGCTCGCCACTGCGGGTGTGGCCCAGGTCGTGGGGAGGATCCGCGCCCTGGGGCTCGAGGTGGCCTTGGAAAAGTCCGAGGCCCTCCTCTTCCACGGGCCCCGGAACAGGCCGCCGCCGGAGGCCTCGATTATTGTGGGAGGGACTTCCATCGCCGTCGGGACTACGATGAAGTACCTCGGTCTCGTCCTCGACGGCCGATGGAAGTTCGAGGAGCACTTCCGGCGGCTGGCCCCAAAGTTGTTGGCCACTGCCGGGGCCTTGGGGCGGATCCTCCCAAACGTTGGGGGGCCTGGAGGAGTTTGCCGACGCCTGTACACCGGTGTGGTGCGCTCCATGGCGCTCTACGGGGCGCCAATATGGGCAGGCGCCCTGAGCAACCCGAATCAGGCTGCGCTGCGACGACCGCAGCGCGCCATGGCGCTCAGGGTGGCCCGGGCGTACCGCACCGTGTCTTGCGTCGGTGCGTGCGTGCTCGCCGGTACACCGCCGTGGGACCTCGACGCCGAGGTACTCGCTGCGGTGTACTGGCGAATAAAAGAAGAGACTGCGGGTGGTGGCTGTCCCCATCCGCGGGAGATTCGGCGTTGGCGAGAGGAGGGACGCGAGACTCTCCTGCGGAGGTGGGCAGCCCGTCTCGAAATATCGGTGACGAGTCGGGAGCTGGTGGCCGCCGTTCGGCCCATTCTCCACGAGTGGCTCGAGCGGCGGCACGGGGTCCTCTCTTTCCACCTGACGCAGGTGATCACCGGGCACGGTTGCTTTGGTAGATTCCTGCACCGGGTGGGAAGAGAGCCCTCTGAGGTGTGTCACCATTGCGAGGCGGGAGTCGCGGACACGGCGCAACACACGCGCGAGGAGTGCCCCGCTTGGGCGGTCCCTCGCGCCGCCCTGTCCGCGACAGTCGGAGATGACCTGTCGCTGCCGGCCCTCCTCCGGGAGATGGTCGACAGCGACGAGTCATGGCAGGCGGCAGCGACCTTCTGCGACACTGTAATGTCGCAGAAGGAGGCGGCGGAGCGGGGCCGGGAAGACGACGTCGACTCGGCCCCGATGCGCCGCCGCAGGCGTGGAAGGCGGCGTCGGGTCTTCGCGGGCCAGATGCCGCCGTAACGCCGGGGACCGCGGGCGACGGATCGGGGTCCGCCGTCCGCACAAAGGTCCCGTGCACCCGTGTTCGGTGCGAGGAGGAGAAGATGGAGGTGGAACGGGGCGGGGCTGAATCTCAAACTAGGGGATTCAGCCCCGCCCCGGAGAGAGAAGGGCTCCGTAGCGGAGCGACGCCAGCGGGGCACGCGGTAGCAAGCCTCGTGGGTCCCGCAGCCCCGTGGGCGAGCGTCGGAACACTCCAGTGTTTTAGTGGGTGCAAACCCCACATAACGCAGTGGCTCCCCCGAGACCACTGCGTATTCGTGAGGAATTTCACTGGATAAACAAAAAAAAAAAAAAAAAAAGGTTAGGTTAGGTTAGGTTGGGGTGCGGGTCAGGTAACCTCCACGTTGGCCTGGTTGGTTGCTGGTCTCTTTCGGATGCGTCCGGGGGGAAGAGCAACCCGCTGGGCTGGTGCACTCTGGGCACCGTCAATAACTTCCCATGTTTTCGTGGGTTCTTGTTGGCGGTGGCGAATAATCTGACAGGGGGGGGATGTCGCTCTGGGTGTTCCTCTGATTAGCAGAGGACACACCAGATGCGACATGGGGGTGGGGCGGGGCGGGGATAGTTTATACGGGGTAGGCTAGGTTGGGTAGGTTAGTTTGGGCAGGCTAGGTTGGATAGGTTGGGTTGGGTAGGCTAGGTTGGGTAGGTTAGGCTAGGAACGACGTGAGGAGGGAGGGTGGTTACCTGAAAACAGGCGACCACCAACAGGGGAGTCTACACCAGCTCCCCTTGAATCCCGGAGCCCACGGCACACTCCCAAAGACCCCCATCGTTGGTGTCATGGGGTACGGGATGTGCTGTGGACCGGAGGGCTTGCCTTAATTGGCCGGCCCGCGGGAAGGAAAACCCTGTAGCAGCCGGCATCAGCAACCACGCGCGCATCGCGCGTGGATGTTGATGCCGGTTATTAAACCCGACAGCAAAGTCGTAAAAACCTGTGGATACCTGGCGACCTCCACAGTATATAGCGTACCCTGTTCATCGGAATGAGCGTCACCCGGCAGGGGTTATCACATCGTCTCTACTCGTGGGAATCATATGGATAACTTAAACAAAACTAACCAAACAAAGATGGAAGAAAAGGAGGAGGTGACTCAGCAACAGACGACGGAGACACCAAAGAAAGAACTACGCGTCTCCCTTACGCGTCTCTCGGAGTCCGACTCAGACGCCAGTCAAGCGAGTCTGATGACGGTCGACTCTGGGAGTGAGGAGAGCGTTCGCCGTTGGCTTAAAAGGCCGATAGGTGACCAAGAGCCAGAGGAGAACATGTCGCCGCCCAAAGGAGCGGCGCACAAATCAAAACGCGGCAGAGGCCGACCGCCCACCACGGGCGAGTACGTGGGCCTAGCCGCAGCCAAGGCCGCGTACAATAGACAAAAAGAGGAGGAGCTCCGGCTAGAGGCCGAAGAAGAAATCGCGGGCATGGGCGAAACCCTGCGGCAGTCGAGAGAAGCCTGCCGCAGCGGCCTCAACCCGCCAACACCCGAGGAGGACACGGCGCAGTCTCTAGCAGCACTTAACCAATTGCTGCTAGAGGCTGCAAAAATCATTGAAAAGGTGGCCACAACGTCCAAGAAATTGAAGGGGACGAGCGTAAAAACGTTAAAGGATGCGGCCACCACAATAAAGGAGGCAGCGGTGGGCATAAGAGCCCGCACAGTGTCGGAGGAGGTGAGGCAGCTGGAAGCTGAAAATCAACGCCTCACGGCACAATTAGCGGAGGCTAATAGCCGGCCGGCGGCGGTAGAGCCCGACGCAGTCCGGACTATGATGGAGGAGATTACTCGGGCCACGGTCGTGCAGTTCAGCAATATGCTGAATGCACGACTCGAAGGGCTCGAGTGTCGCCTCCTCCCGGAGCCGGGACTGCGGCCGCCGCTGGCGGCTGACAAGGCGCGGAAGAAGGTGGAGGATGAGGCCGCGGCAGCGATAGCCCCACAAGTGGACCCAACACCCCCGGCGCCTCTGCCTGCGCCCACAGCCCAGCCCCAAAAGCTCAAGGGCAAGGGCAAGGGCACCGACAAGGGCAAAGGCAAGGGGAAAAAGACGGCCCCGGCCCCTAGCCCCGAAGTGCGGGACGCCCCTCCACCGCCCCCGTTGACGGAGCAGTGGAGTGTCGTCGCTGCTCGGGGTGCAAAAAGCTCCCAAAAGAAGAGCACCCAAAGCACCCAGAGCGGTAAGGCGGCGGCGGTGGCGAAGCTGCGTGAGCCGAAAACGGCTGCAGTGACATTGACGCTGCAGCCGGGCGCGGCGGAGCGCGGCGCAAGCTACGCCACCGTCTTGCGGGAGGCCCGGACTCGGATAGATAAAACGAGTCTAGGTATTGGAGAGATGCGCTGCAGGACCACGGTCACCGGCGCCCGCATCCTCGAAATTTTCGGGGATGGGGGCGCTGAGAAGGCCGACTCCCTGGCTACCAAGCTAAGGGAGGTCCTCAGCGCAGACGTAGTCCGGGTCTCCCGCCCCACAAAGAGGGTGGAGGTAATTGTCTCGGGGCTGGACGACTCCGTCACCGCCGCAGAGGTGGTGGCGGCATTCGCAGTGCAAGGTCAATGTCACGTCGACGAATTGAGGCCCGGAGTCATCGGCGACCGGGCCACGATGTGGCTCAGCTGCCCGGTGGCCGCTGCCAAAACCGTGGCCGGCGCCGGCCGCCTGCATGTGGGCTGGACGACGGCAAGAGTGGCCCTGCTGGCGGCGAGGCCCCTAAGGTGCTTCAGGTGCCTCAACCTGGGCCACGTCGCCAGCAAGTGCCCATCAGAGGTGGACCGCAGCGGTTTGTGCTTCCGCTGCGGCAAGTCGGGCCACCGGGCGCGCGAGTGCCGAGCCGAGCCCAACTGCGCCACCTGCGCTGCAGCGGGCAAACCGGCCCGGCACCCTCTCGGTGGAGTGGGCTGCGTGGGCGATGGGGGGCAGGCCAAAGCCAAGACCCATCGCCCAACAACAATAACAGAGGGGCCGACTGAGACCGCGCCGTGATGTCCGGCGTAAAGATACTACAGGCGAATATTAACCACTCTGCCAGGGCCCAGGATCTATTGTCCCAGTCCCTGGCAGAGTGGGGCATTCAAGTAGCCGTGGTCGCCGAGCCCTACTACGTCCCCACTCGGGACGACTGGGTCGGCGACCGGGAGGGACTGGTGGCCATCACCGCCCCCGCTGCCGCTGGCGCCCCGCCCATTGACCACGTGTCGAGGGGTAGGGGCCACGTGCTGGCAGCCGTGGGCGGTGTCTCGTACATAGGGGTGTACATCTCGCCCAACCGGGGTCTCGCCGACTTTGAGCAAATGCTCGTGGAGGTGGGATCTCTGGTTGGGCGGGTCGCCCCTAGCCCCGTGCTAGTCGCTGGGGATTTCAACGCCAAATCTATGGCGTGGGGATCCCCGGTGACGGATGCGCGGGGTGAGTGCCTGGAGGAGTGGGCGATCGCCATGGGTCTGGCCGTCCTCAATACGGGGTCGGAGGACACGTGCGTGCGGCAACAGGGCGGGTCGATAGTCGACATAACGTTGGCATCGACCGCCCTGGCGCGCCGTGTCCGGGACTGGAGGGTGGTGGTGGACGCGGAGACACTGTCTGACCACCGGTACATCCGATTTGATGTCTCCGCGTTCCCCACCGGCCCGCAAGGCTCGGGCCCGACCCCGGTTATTGGGGGCGGTCCGCGCTGGGTGTTAGGACGGCTCGACAGGGAGGTCGCCAGAGAGGCCGCTATAGTCGAGGACTGGGTGTCCGGACCCGACGTCGAGCAGGACGTGGACGAGGAGGCGGCCCGCCTTGGGGCCTCGCTGGGTCGCATATGCGACGCGGCGATGCCCAGGGCGAAGCCCCTCCCACCGCGGCTTCGGGTGTATTGGTGGAGCGACGAGCTCCGCCGCATGCGAGTGGATTGCGGTAGGGCTCGCCGCCGATACACCCGGTGTAGGCGGAGGCGGATCCGGGACACCCAGGAGGAGACAACCTCCTATGCCGCCTACAGGGCTCTGCGCGAAGGCTTTGCGGTGGCAATTGCCCGGGCCAAGGAGGCGGCATGGGCGGACTGGCTGCGGACCCTCGACGGCGACCCTTGGGGCAGGCCGTACAAGGCCGTACGTAAGAAGTTGCGGCCCTGGGCCCCCCCTGTCACGGCCAGTGTCGACGACACTCTCCTCGGCGAAGTGGTGGGGACCCTCTTCCCGCAGCGAGAAGAGTGGGTGCCCCCGGCGATGGCCCGACACGAGAATGCGCGATCTGCCGAGGCTGACGTCCCCGCACCGCCGGTATCGGAGGCCGAGTTCGGGGCGGCCGTCCTGAAACTCAAAATGAAGAGGACCGCCCCAGGCCCGGACGGCGTTCCGGGGACGGCCTTGGTGATCGCGCTGGAGGAGATGGGCGAGAGGGTGAGGTCCCTCTTCACCGCATGCGTGGCGCAAGGTCGATTCCCGCGGCCGTGGAAGACGGGCAAGCTCGTCCTTCTGCCGAAGGTCGGGCGCCCGGCCGGACTGCCGTCGTCCTACCGTCCGATCGTGCTACTCGGCGAGGTGAGCAAGCTCTTCGAGCGAGTGCTCGCTGCTCGCCTGGCCGAGTGCATGGATCCGGGCCTGGACGACGCGCAGTTCGGTTTCCGCCGGGGTCGGTCGACCCTGGATGCCGTCGCGCGGGTGAGGGACCTCGCCGAGGAGGCGGTCTCCCAGGGCGGCGTGATGCTTGCGGTGTCATTGGACATCCGCAATGCGTTCAACACGCTGCCCTGGGAGACGGTCAGGGCGGCACTGCGGTACCATGGGGTACCGCAGTACCTCCAGAGGGTCATCGCCGACTACTTCGCCGGCAGAGCCGTCGTGTTCCCGACGAGGGCCGGCGAGGGGAGGAGGCAAATGTCGTGCGGTGTTCCACAGGGGTCGGTCCTCGGCCCGCCCTTGTGGAACATCGGCTACGACTGGGTGCTGCGCGGGGCCACTTTGCGGGGGGTCGGTGTCATTTGTTACGCCGACGACACCCTCGTGCTGGCCCGCGGCGGAACCTACAGAGAGGCATCGCTGCTCGCCACTGCGGGTGTGGCCCAGGTCGTGGGGAGGATCCGCGCCCTGGGGCTCGAGGTGGCCTTGGAAAAGTCCGAGGCCCTCCTCTTTCACGGGCCCCGGAACAGGCCGCCGCCGGAGGCCTCGATTATTGTGGGAGGGACTTCCATCGCCGTCGGGACTACGATGAAGTACCTCGGTCTCGTCCTCGACGGCCGATGGAAGTTCGAGGAGCACTTCCGGCGGTTGGCCCCAAAGTTGTTGGCCACTGCCGGGGCCTTGGGGCGGATCCTCCCGAACGTTGGGGGGCCTGGAGGAGTTTGCCGACGCCTGTACACCGGTGTGGTGCGCTCCATGGCGCTCTACGGGGCGCCAATATGGGCAGGCGCCCTGAGCAACCCGAACCAGGCAGCGCTGCGACGACCGCAGCGCGCCATGGCGCTCAGGGTGGCCCGGGCGTACCGCACCGTGTCTTGCGTCGGTGCGTGCGTGCTCGCCGGTACACCGCCGTGGGACCTCGACGCCGAGGTACTCGCCGCGGTGTACTGGCGAATGAAGGAAGAGATTGCGGGTGGTGGCTGTCCCCATCCGCGGGAGATTCGGCGCTGGCGAGAGGAGGGACGCGAGACTCTCCTGCGGAGGTGGGCAGCCCGTCTCGAAATATCGGTGACGAGTCGGGAGCTGGTGGCCGCCGTTCGGCCCATTCTCCACGAGTGGCTCGAGCGGCGGCACGGGGTCCTCTCTTTCCACCTGACGCAGGTGATCACCGGGCACGGTTGCTTTGGTAGATTCCTGCACCAGGTGGGAAGAGAGCCCTCTGAGGTGTGTCACCATTGCGAGGCGGGAGTCGCGGACACGGCGCAACACACGCGCGAGGAGTGCCCCGCTTGGGCGGTCCCTCGCGCCGCCCTGTCCGCGACAGTCGGAGATGACCTGTCGCTGCCGGCCCTCCTCCGGGAGATGGTCGACAGCGACGAGTCATGGCAGGCGGCAGCGACCTTCTGCGACACAGTAATGTCGCAGAAGGAGGCGGCGGAGCGGGACCGGGAAGACGATGTCGACTCGGCCCCGATGCGCCGCCGCAGACGCGGAACGCGGCGTCGGGCCTTCGCGGCCCGAATGCCGCCGTAACGCCGGGGACCGCGGGCGACGGATCGGGGTCCGCCGTCCGCACAAAGGTCCCGTGCACCCGTGTTCGGTGCGAGGAGGAGAAGATGGAGGTGGAACGGGGCGGGGCTGAATCTCAAACTAGGGGATTCAGCCCCGCCCCGGAGAGAGAAGGGCTCCGTAGCGGAGCGACGCCAGCGGGGCACGCGGTAGCAAGCCTCGTGGGTCCCGCAGCCCCGTGGGCGAGCGTCGGAACACTCGTGTTTTAGTGGGTGCAAACCCCACATAACGCAGTGGCTCCCCCGAGGTTAGGTTAGGTTAGGTTAGGTTAGGTTAGGTTAGGTTAGGTTGGGGTGCGGGTCAGGTAACCTCCACGTTGGCCTGGTTGGTTGCTGGTCTCTTTTGGATACGTCCGGGGGGAAGAGCAACCCGCTGGGCTGGTGCACTCTGGGCACCGTCAATAACTTCCCACTCGTGGGTTCTTGTTGGCGGTGGCGAATAACCTGACAGGGGGGGGATGTCGTTCTGGGTGTTCCTCTGATTAGCAGAGGACACACCAGATGCGACATGGGGTTGGGCTAGTCTGGGTAGGTAGGTAGGGGTAGGTTAGGTTAGGTAGATGGGAGGTGGGGCTCGCTTCCGGGCCTCTGGGCGGGCCGCCTTCCCCTGCGGGGGGGGTTGCCCGGGTGCACTGACCAGCTCTGCACCCTGCTCTGCCCAGCTCTGCACCCTGCACTGCCCGGCTCTGCATCCGGCTCTGCCCGCTCTGCACCTGGCTCAGCCCGCTCTGCACCTGGCTCTGCGCTCGGCTCTCCTGCGGTTGGTTACCCGAGTGCACTGACCAGCTCTGCACCCTGCTTTGACCAGCTCTGCACCCTGCTCTGCCCGGCTCTGCATCCGGCTCTGCCCGCTCTGCAACTGGCTTAGCCCGCTCTGCACCTGGCTCTGCGCCCGGCTCTCTCTCCTGCGGGTGGGGGCGGCCGCCGCCCGGGGGCGGGAAGGGAGCCCTCGAAGGTGTGCCGCGGATGTGCGGCGGGCGGTGATGACTTGTCGTCGCCGACCCTCCTTTGGCGTGGGATGGTCGGCGGGGACAAGTCGGTGGAAGGAGGAGGCGGCGGAGCGTCGGTCTCGACGCGCCGCCGCAGACGCGGTGGGCGGCGTCTGGCCTTCGCGGGCCGGATGCCGCAGACGCGGTGGGCGGCGTCTGGCCTTTCGCGGGCCAGATGCCGCAACGTAGGGGACCGTGGGCGGAGGACCGAGGTGTCCGACGTCCACATAAGGGTCCAGCGCGGTGGAGGGCACGGCGCAGCACACCGTCTAGGTGTGCCCAGCGGGGGCGTAGTTGCGCCGTGCCCTGATAGGTCCTCTTGCTTCCCGGTGTGGTAGCATGCTGGGGAGCGGGCGGGCCTAGGCGGTGGTTGCCTCCTTTTGCGACGACGCCATGTCGCGGAAGGAGGCGGCGGAGAAGGGGTGGGGGTGGGCGGTTGTACGATCGCCTCCTCCCACCTCTTGGTGGTGATTAGCGGGCGACAGGCGTGGGGGCGCCTCTCGTCTGCATTGCACAATCACCACCCTCGTCAGGCGTTCCCGGGCCCCTCCTTGGGAGGGGCGAGAAGGGCCCGCCATAAAGGTGGGCAGTCGTCGGCGGAGGACTGGACGTAAAGGCTGTGCCGGTTTCCCAGTCCCCCTCCACTCAGACGATGCGGGAGTGCCGCTGGGTTATTTTAGTGGGTATACCGGGCTTGCCCGGGGAGTCCCACATAGCCCCCCATTCCCCCAATGGGTGGGTATGCGTAATGCATTTTTTCCCAGCGAAACCAAAAAAAAAAAAAAAAAAAAAAAAAAAAAAAAAAAAAAAAAAGGTTAGGTTAGGTTAGGTTAGGTTAGGTTGTGCATTCGTTGCTATTTTAAATTTTATCTTGCGGTTTGTGACGATCCAGAGTTGAGGCTATGCCTACCCCTGCGCGGGATGCCCTCGGGCATTTTGTGAAAAAAGGCCCTTCTCAGGGCCAACCAAAAGGCCCTTCTCAGGGCCAACCCAAAGGCCCTTCTCAGGGCCAACCAAAAGGCCCTTCTCAGGGCCAACCAAAAGGCCCTTCTCAGGGCCACCCAAAGGCCCTTTTCAGGGCCACCCCCGACGCTTCGGCGTCAGAAGCTAGCCGCGCGCCGTCTGCGGCTAGCTTCTTTGACACGGCGGACTCAGACACCGAGTCCATTGTGTTTGAGTCGGACGCGAGCTCTATGGAGGTCGAGACTCGTTCTCGGAAGCGGGCCTTCCTGAAGGAAGGGTCCGACGGGTCCTCGGGTTCAAAGGAGCGAAAGCGGAAGGCGAAGGCCAAAAAGCCGGTCGTTACAGCCGACACCCACGACGTGGGACTTGCAGACGCCCAACGCCAGTTGGACGTGGCCAGGCGGACGCAGCTCCAACAAGAGCTGGAGGAACACGTTGCTCTTAAGGAGCAGCAGGCGCGCGTCGCCCGGGCCAAGTCCGGCTACGGCGCGTCCCGCGTCGTTTACGACGACCATTCTTTGGCAGAGCTGGAGAGAATGGCACAGGAGGATGAGGAGGGGATCGTGGAGGTTGCCACGAAGTCCTCGCACCTCAAGGGGACCTTCCAGAAGGCCCTCAAATGCCGGGCCGTGAGCATGCGCGGCATCGTCGGGGCGCTGGTGCAGCGCCAGTCAACCGACGAGACGCGCCAGATGCAGGCGAAAATTGATCGCCTGCAGTCTGAAGTAAGCCAGCTTCATCAGAAGCTGGCTGAAGCCACGGCCCGGCCATCCCAAGCCAAGCCTGCGGCAGAAGCCCCCGTCCTCCATCACAACCTTGAGGATATCATCCGCACGGTTGTGAGGGAGGAGAGGGACTTTGTCCGTGCCTGCATCGCAGGAATTGAGGACCGGCTCCTACCGGAGCAAAGCCTCCGACCGCCGCTCGCGGCGGACAAGAGGCGGAGCGAGCCGGAGCCGACCTCCCAAAAGGAGGACGCCCTTCTCCCTTCCACCACCCCGACCAACCAGCAGGGCTGGACGAAGGTCGTCAAGGGGAAGGGGAAGGGCAAAAAGACGGCAGCGGCCGTCCCCGCCGTCCCCGCCACCGCCCCACCTGCCAGCCAGCCGCAGTCGGCTGGCAAGGGAAAGGGGAAAGGGAAGGGGAAAAGCTCCCCCCCAGCCGGTGCCAACAAAAAGAACTTGGTTGTTCCCAAAACCGCAGCCGTCGTGGTGACACTCACCGCGGAGGCTGCGGAGCGGGGCGAAACGTACGCGTCCGTGATGTCGCGGGCGCGTACCAATGCCGATCCCACTAAACTTGGGATCGGCAAGGTATCTTGCCGCCGAACGCAAGCCGGGGCTCGGATATTCGAGTTCCCGGGGGCGGAGGGCGGCAAGAACGCGGACCTCTTCGCAGCTAAGCTGCAAGAGGTCATTGCGGACGCGGCTAAGGTGGCCAGGCCAGTCAAGTCGGCGGCCTTGGAGGTGACCGATCTGGATGACTCGGTCACCAAAGAGGAGGTGGTGGCGGCGATCGCGGAGATGGGGGGTTGCGGCGTCGCAGCGGTGCAGGGCCGGGGCATCAGGCCCGGCCGCGGCGGCATGGGCACCATCCGCCTGGAGTGCCCAGTCGCCGCTGCCAAAGCCGTCCTAGCCAAGGGACGGCTAGCCGTCGGATTTAGCTCGGGTGTAGTCCGGGCACTTGTGGCTCAGCCACTGAGGTGTTACAGGTGCTTCGGCATCGGACACACCCGGGCTCTCTGTCCGTCCAGCGTCGACAGGACGGACAACTGCTACCGCTGCGGCAAGGAGGGCCATAAGGCCGCCTCCTGCAAGGCCGCCACGCCGCACTGCGCGGTGTGTGCCGCCAGTGGCCGCCCGGCGGGCCACGTCACCAAGGGGAGGAACTGTAGTCCTCCCCCCAAGAGGGGCAAAGCGCAGGCGTCGATCCGGCCTGCCGCTGCTGCCACCGCCGTCCCAGAAACTGGGACTACGATGGCTGCTGGCCTGGCTGAGGAGGGGGGTGCGATGTCCGACTAATGCGTAGAGTCGAACATCGCATCCTCCAGGCGAACACCAACCACTGCAGAGCGGCCCAGGATCTGCTGATGCAGACCATGGCCGAGTGGTTGGTGGACCTGGCGGTGGTCGCCGAGCCGTACTCGGTACCTGGCCGTTGGCTGGGTGATCGGGACGGCTTGGTGGCGTTGGTGTCGCGGCCCGCCACGGACTCCCCTCCCCTCTCGCTTTTAGAGAGGGGACCGGGATACGTGGCCGCCGCGTGGGGAGAGATGGCCCTGGTCGGGGTCTATTTCTCCCCAAACCGCCCTCTAAGGGACTTCGAGGAATTCCTCGAGGTCCTGACGGCAGTCGTCGGGAGGGCGGCGCCACGCCAGGTCGCCGTGTTGGGCGACCTTAACGCCAAGTCAGCGGCCTGGGGCAACCCGGCCGCCTCTTGTAACGTCCGGGGACGCGCCGCCGAATTTTGGGCGGCTTCGTGCGGTGTCTCCCTCCTAAACAGGGGGGATGTTCACACGTGTGTGCGGCAGCGGGGTGGATCGGTGGTTGACGTTTCGTTCGCCACCCCCGTGCTAGCCGCCCGCGTCGTGAACTGGCGGGTGGAGATGGTGGAGACCATGTCGGACCACCGTTACGTGCGGTTCGACATCGCCTCCACCCAGGGCCCGCGGGGGGGAACGGCCCGCTCGGGCCAATCTCCCTTCCCGCGGTGGGCTCTCACCCGCCTGGACCGGGAGGCAGCCCAGGAGGCGGCGTTCCTCCAGGACTGGCTCTCGCCCCCTGTGGAGGCCCCGGACGTTGACGCCGCAGCGGTCCAGCTCCGGGAGTCCTTGACCGAGGTGTGCAACTCCAGCATGCCTCGGTCTCGCCGGCCGCCCCCCCGTCGGGCCGTCTATTGGTGGACGGAGGAGCTGGCGGGGCTCCGGGCCGCCTGCGTGGCGGCCAGGAGGGCCTACACGCGGAGCCGGCGGCGCAGCGCACGAAGCCAGGCCGACGAGGACCGCCTCTACGCTTATTACGGAGAGGCGAGGACGGTCCTCAAAACGGCAATGTGCGCTGCGAAGGACTCGGCGAGGGCCGAGATGCTCGAGGGTCTCGACCGGGATCCATACGGGAGGCCGTACAAGGTAGCGCGGAACCAGCTGCGGCCCTATGGTCCCCCGCTATCGGAGACCCTCGAGCCGGCGATACTGGATGGGGTGGTACGGTCCTTGTTTCCGCGCAGGACCGACTTCACCCCACCAGTGATGGACCCCCCGCGGCAGGCGGCCCCGCCGGAGGAGGCGATCCCCCCGGTGACTGCGGACGAAATCCGGGAGGGGATTCTCCGCCTCCGCGCGAAGAAGACGGCCCCTGGGCCGGACGGCGTCCCCGCACGGGTGGTGGCAATAGCTGCCTCTCAGATGCAGGACAGGTTTCGGGAACTGTTCAGCGCGTGCCTTGCGGCTGGTCGGTTCCCGAAACTGTGGCGGGAGGGGCAGCTGTGCCTCCTCCGTAAAGAGGGACGCCCGGTGGACTCCCCCTCGGCTTACCGGCCCATCGTTCTGCTCGATGAGGTCGGTAAGATGTTCGAGGGGATAGTCGCCGACCGGCTGAATGGCCTGCTGCGGGGGGTGGGGCCAGACCTGTCGGACGCCCAGTTCGGCTTTCGACAGGGGCGTTCGACGGTCGACGCCTTGGCCCTGCTGAAGGCCCAGGTGCAGGAGGCGGTCGAGTCGGGGGAGGGGCTGTTGGCGGTGTCGTTCGACATCGCCAACGCCTTCAACTCCGTGCCCCACGCGACGATATTGGAGGCGCTCCGGTACCACGGAGTGCCCCAATACCTGCGGAACCTCCTGGCCAGCTACTTGGAGGACCGAGAGGTCCTCCTCGTGGACAAGACGGCGACGGTCAGGAGGTACGGCGCGGAGTCCGGTGTTCCGCAGGGGTCGGTTCTAGGCCCCCCCCTGTGGAACATCGGTTTCGACTGGCTCCTGCGGGGAACCCTCCTCCAGGGCACGAGCGTCATCTGCTACGCGGATGACACTCTGCTCGTTGCCCGGGGGAGGGACTTTAGGGCGGCGGCCTGTCTGGCCTCGGCTGGCGGATCCTTGGTCGCCGGGAGGATCCGCCGGCTGGGATTGAAGGTGGCGCTGCACAAGACCGAGGCCGTGTACTTCCACGGGCCTCGGCAGCGCTGCCCGCCTGACGCCCACATTGTCGTGGAGGGCGTCAGGATCGAGGTGAAGGCCCAGATGAAGTATCTGGGCCTTACGCTGGACAGCAGGTGGCGCTTCGGCCCGCACTTCAGCGGGCTGTCGACGCGCCTGCTGAAGGCCGCCGATGCCCTATCGTGGCTGCTCCCCAACCTGGGGGGGCCGAAGGAGAGATGCCGGCGCCTATATGCCGGCATCCTGAAAAGTATGGCCCTTTACGGGGCCCCTATATGGGCGGACTCCCTCCAGAGGAGGGAGAATGCGACCGCCATCCGCAGGCCCCAAAGGGCCATTGCACTGCGGGTGGCGAGGGCCTACCGCTCGGTGGGCTTCGCGGCGGCGTGCGCTCTGGCGGGCACCCCTCCCTGGGAGTTGGAGGCTTGGGTGCTCGCCAGAGTTTACGAGTGGACGGCGCGGCGGAAAGCCCTAGGGGAGCGCCCCGCCGCGGAAGAGCGGGAGGCCGTGCGGCGGGAGGCGAGGGCCGCCATCGTCCTCCATTGGACGGAGGACCTCGCCTCCGCCACCTTTGGCCGCCGGACGTTGGACGCGCTCGGTCCAGTCCTGCAGGGCTGGCTCGAGCGGCCACATGGTTTCCTCTCGTTCCGTCTAGTGCAGGTGTTGTCCGGACATGGTTGTTTCGGAACGCACCTGCACCGGATCCGGAGGGAGGAAACCCCGGCGTGCCACGACTGCGGCGCGGTGGAGGACACGGCGCAGCACACCCTCGAGGTGTGCCCAGCCTGGGCTGAGCTGCGCCGTGCCCTGACAGATGTTGTCGGGCAGGACCTCTCACTTCCCAGCGTGGTAGACTCCATGCTGGGGAGTGAGGAGGCCTGGGCGGCGGTTGCCTCCTTTTGCGAGGACGTGATGTCGCAAAAGGAGGCGGCGGAGCGTGCGCGGGAGGACGATCCTCTCGCGCCGCCGCTCCGCAGGCGGAGAGGGGGTGGGAGGAGACGGTTATACGATCGCCTCCTCCCACCTCCTGGTGGTGACTAGCGGGCGACGGGCGCGGGGGCGCCTTTCGCCCGCATTGCACCAGTCACCACCCTCGTTGGGCGGGAACGGTCGAGCACTCACACACGGTCGTTCCCGGGCCCCTCCACTAAGGGAGGGGCGTGAAGGGCCTGCCGTAAAGGCGGGCGGTCGTCGGCGGGGGACTGGAAGTAAAGGCTGTGCCGGTTTCCCAGTCCCCCTCCACTCGGACGATGCGGGAGTGCCGCTGGGTTATTTTAGTGGGTATACCGGGCTTGCCCGGGGAGTCCCACATAGCCCCCCATCCCCCGATGGGCGGGTATGCGTAATGCATTTTTTCCCAGCGAAACCAAAAAAAAAAAAAAAAAAGGTTAGGTTAGGTTAGGTTAGGTTAGGTTAGGTTAGGTTAGGTTAGGTTAGGTTAGGTTAGGTTAGGTTAGGTTAGGTTAGGTTAGGTTAGGTTAGGTTAGGTTAGGTTAGGTTAGGTTAGGTTAGGTTGGGGTGCGGGTCAGGTAACCTCCACGTTGGCCTGGTTGGTTGCTGGTCTCTTTCGGATACGTCCGGGGGGAAGAGCAACCCGCTGGGCTGGTGCACTCCGGGCACCGTCAATAACTTCCCATTCGTGGGTTCTTGTTGGCGGTGGCGAATAACCTGACAGGGGGGGGTTGTCGTT